>JALJVW010003023.1:61921785-63205714 GCA_024865655.1 Emberiza elegans | reverse complement strand
CGTGCTTTTGTAATTTTTTTTCTTGAAAGGCAAGATATATTCTCCTGCTCTTTTTAACCACTGGGTGCCAACTAGTCTGAGTTTGTTATCCAGAAAGATTCTTTGATATAAGCAGAAATACTGAGTAATGTGGTAAGTCTGTGACTCCAGCAAAACAACAAAACAGAGCTTCCAACAGGTTATGAGAAAATGCTATCCAGACTTTGACCAACACTAAGGTACTTAATCCCTTTGTGTATTACAATGGCCTCAAAAGTGTACCTGTTTAAGTTTATCTTTCTCCTTGATTTCCTAGTGCATTATCCTCGAATCCACTGTACAAATGCCTACAGTTATAATGAAATCCTGGAAAACAGTGGAAGTGGTGTTGCCCAGAATGACTCCACAATGCTGAACTTTTTAGATAAGTGTACACAACTAACTCTGAAATGAGTGCTATTGAATCACTTGGTTTCAATTTCCTATTCATGGGACAGCTTTTGTACAAAAAAACAAGATCTAAAACCAACTTTGATCTTCTTTCTGATTTCTCACCAATTCCCTTCTTTGTTTCTCTCCTCCCTGCTGGATACTCCTTGTATCTATTTAGGAAAATATTGAAGAGTCAGATATTTCTGGTGACAGGCTAAATACTGGGCTGGAACTTACTCACATTATATTTTATTCACTAAAGAATGTGGATTTAGGCACCTCAAAAATATCCATACATTTGAATGAAGTTTTCTGAATACATTCAGCCGAACAGTGCTTTGTGAAAAGGGCCCAAACTCATAGAGCAGGGGATGTAACCCTCTGCCTTTTCTTTTTCTTCTCTCCACAACTCTGTTGATAGGGATCAATCTATTAAGTGCTATCTTGAATTAGGCTATTAGTATTCAAATCTAGAATATTGTATGCAGTTGAAAATATACAAGGACTATATGATTCAATAAAGTGGAAGTATTCTGGGGTAAGTTCTGCTTTGCTTAATAATCTTCTACATTTCTACTTCACAGAAAATGTCTAAATATTCACTGGTACAAAGAGATTGGTGATTAGTTTCTATGTAAATGTCTAAATACTTCATCTGCATCTGTTCTGTGCCTGAATTCCTTCCAGGTCCTGTGGTTAGCACCTGCAACCTGCTGGCACCGCTGGATCTCATGGATAGTACTAAAAGGCCAAAACAGGATATCTCAGGGCTTTCAGTGTCCCTAACACAGAATTTGGTTCCTGCAACATGGCTCCTGGCACACCAGATGTCTTCAGACAAATTCCTATGAGTTTTTTCCTAATTCTTCTCTTTAGAATACTTAAAATTACAACATCTATTCCAATTCAGAAAGTAGAGGTTTATGGGGGCTTTTAATTATTTATGTAAGTAAGAACTGCAGGAAACCCCTCATTATGGCACTTTTTTCCCCAGCACAAATGCTGCTAGGACTCTGGGGAAAAGTTATATTGCACTCTTAACCTATATGGTACATATTCTGTGATTTGTATCATTGATGACATAGTAAGTTGTACAGCAGTATCTATCTGTTCATTCAGCTGAGAACCCAAAAGTGACATGAAGACTTAGGAAATTGCCCTCCATTTCCAAAAGAAATATTTCTTTCTAAAGGCAGAAACAATGTGAAGACCTGGGGAGAGATTTCTTGCAAAACATAGCACGGCAGAGAAGCATTCATCACTTAAAATCCTGACTGACCTCCAAAAATTCTCATTTTAAATATTTAGATTTAAATAGATTAGCCTAGATTTAACTGGACAATAAATGCTTATGTTGTCAGCCAGGACAAAGCTTTCAGCTGGACATCTGTCACGAGAACTTCTCTGGTTGTAAGATATTGTTAGATCCTTCTGAAGATACATTGCCAAACACTCATTATTGCTAAAATGTCAGCAACATTTGTGCCAAGTATGGGGAAAGTGAGGAATGTAGCCTTAAGACTGTAGTAACTTTTTTTTTCCCAAAACGACTGTAAATGAACCAAAATTAATATTTTATTACAAGCTGGAAAACAATGACACTCTCCAACTTTTCTTAGATTCAAAGGCAATTTATAACTATTTATTACACATGGTGTTGTGTAATTTGCTCTGAATAAGAGAACAAACATTCAATTGCATTAGAATTGCTATAAAGTGACCAGAATAACTTGGTTTATATTGTTTAGGTGTAATTTGCTTGATCTTGACTTCCTGTGTCTCCCAAATAATAATTAAGTAGTGTTTGTATGCAAGAGAAATAGAAAAAATAAATCAACATTAAAATTGCAGGGAATAATCAGACTGCAGAAAATACTTAGCTGTCTAAGCCCTTTTTAATTTGGTAGCTAAGATATGTAAATAGCCTTAAAATTCGACCTTTTGGGAAAGAAATGGTTTCAATACTCTGAATAAAATAAAATTTTAAAAAATTAAAAATTCTCCTACCAGAAATCTCTGCTGATCCCATGCTTTTCCTCATCTGGTCTGCTAGGAGTTAACAAAAAGTTAGAGTATGTGGTCTAATGGATAGAAGTAATTAAACATTATGTATTACAGGGTGGCATTTTTCTCCGAGGAATTAGCTGATATCTGAGGCAAATTATATTCTCTCTGCTGGCTTTAAGATTCACTGAATTGGCATAGTCACTAGTCTTGACTAAATATTAGAAAAGGGACTTGAGTTAGTAGTAGGAAAATGCCACCATTTAATCTTCAATTCTCCTATTAAACTCATTAATTGTAGTATAAAATTGAATATTTTGTAATTAATATATATATTCTGTGTTGTAATAGTGATATTATTAATTAACATTTCACTGTCTGTGAAATAAAGTTTATGTCATGCCCTAAGAGGCATTTATCATGAGTGAAGGAAACACTGATAATATAATCACAGATATATTTGTGATAAATAATGTGTATGCATATATATATGCAAGTTCATAATAATATTGGTTTCAAGTGCACTAGACCTACTTCAAAAAGGGCCAAACTATGCTAGAGGGGACCTCAAACTGATCCCAGAGGGGAAGGTCTAACCACCCCAGAAATGGGAGGACAGACCGAAATGATCCCAGGATTGGGTCAGGGGGGTCCAGCAGAGCAACAGACAAAGCCCCGATTCAAAGGTGATCCATGACCTGAAGTCTAGGGACAGCCAGAACTGTCCCTGGTCAGGGACCAAGATCTCACAGGAAGTTCATGTGGAGAGTTTGGGAAAGTACATGCAGCATAGGAAGTTCTCAATGAGAGAAGCTCCATTTTAAATAAAAATTAAGTTATTTCTATATGATAGAAATGTAAGAGAACGTAGAACACGACTCTTTTGATTAGCCAGTAGGTGCTCTTGATTTTTACTTTTCACAAGAGTCAAAGGATCTTTCTGTTCCTTCAGAACAATTTTTAATTTTCCAGACCTCTTCTCTTTAATTGCAGTTACAACTGCTCACGGCATTTATGAAATCTTAAATTCTTAGCATGATTTTCCTTTTTTCCAGACTATTTTTCATCTTTTGGATGATAAGTTGCAATGACAGTTTATTGTTTTCTCACTCATTGATGGTGTATCTCACAATGTCAGTTTCTAGATACCCAGATGCACTTCAAAGATGCCACCCACAATACTCAAGGATGCTTCTGGTTCATGGGTCTAATTCCCAGGCTCTCAGCTTCTAGGCTGGCAGGCATTTTGTATGTTGGAAATTCAGCAGGTGTTTTCTGTTTGGTAATTTTCCCCTTCTAACCAGGTCACATCACACCTCTGTCACTATGTCACTCCAAGTGGGAAGGGGAAGTAAAGCTCGTCTAGTTGGAGCTTCTCTATTTGACATATATGTCAGCAATACCCAAGTTTCATTTTCAGAGTGTCATGTTGGAAGCACAGTGTTGCACATGTAAGTTTATATTTCATAACACCTTGTTTGGAGTAGCAAAACTAATTTTACAGCCTCCTTCCAGGCTTCAATCTAACTAGCTGAATGTAGATTATTCCAGGTATGTCTAGTCCATGCTGAGATACGCAACATGTTAGCATGGTCTCCAATGTACTGTCACTATAACTTAAAGCAAAGCTTATGTGTTGTAATATGGGTGCCAGTATCAACATTAGTTAGAAAATAATTGAATGTGTAGTTTCTTTTGCTCTTTGTTCAGCTGGACACTGAAGGAAGTTTAAGAGTCATGGGAACTTCCTTCCAGCTTTATTCCCCATGCAGAGCCTAGGAAGGTTTGTTCCATGTTGGGGTCAGGTTTCTAGTATTTCAAAAATCTGCAGGAGACTGAAGATAATAGAGTAGGATTTCCTGTTCCAGTTGCAATAGATCCCTTGTTTGAAGCATAAGTTCTCCTGGACCATAATTTAGAAGAACATATATATATATTCTGCTTTTAGATGAAAGGCTAACCATCCATCCAGACAAAAAAACCCATAATTTTAATACAATGTTTTGAATGTCAGTAATGGCAAGTACCAGGTTTCAGACCTGCAAAGAAACTTTTACACCTTTAAATATTTTTAATTCAGGAGGAAACATTAATTGAATCTGAATTGAATTTACTTTGCAAGGACAGCATTTCTTGCTCTGCTGCCTGCTGTTTGATTGCATATCCACTGCAAAGCTTTCAGTGTTCATTTTCATTTCAGTACATGGGTGTAATTTTTCATCAAGCATGAAACACTCCGTACCAAGTGTTTGTGAAACAGTAAATTATTCTACCAACTGGTGTCCATATCTTTGCATAAAAAGCCATTGGTATGAGAGAAGCCAGTATTCTAGCTCACTAGATATTTTGGGTTTGACACTTAATTTTCAAAACCCAGCAGCACTGATAGTGTTTCCCATATAATAATAAAAAAAAATAAAAGTGACTTTCACCTGTTACCAGCAATTGTAGCAGGGAAAGTAAATAAATGTAAACTCAACGAAATAAAGATGGTATACCACACAGACACTATGTAGAAAAAGTGTAAAGTGGTTGGGGCTTTTCCCAGTGCTGGTCTCACTGCTTCTGCTTAGCCTACACGACTGCAGCTGCAGCTGAGGTGCCCTCTTCAGTGGTGTCTGACAGCTCCCATTTAGAGACTCCCTCTGCACTTATTAATCTGACATTTTCATCTGAAACAGTAGCTCAGCTTTGCCAAGGGGCTCCTAACATAACCTCCAGTCTCATGGGAAATGCCAGCTTGGGCCCAGATTTGACTTAGGACAAAATTTTGCTTCAGTCTTCATCTTCCTTGGCAAGGACTGTGACTGTTTCTGTGATTGCAGGATCCTTCTCACAGGCCATGTTTTCAGCAAACAGGAGTGAGCCAAAAGAATGTGGGTGTTTACATTTTGGGGAGGAGAGATGGGGAGGAAGAGATCAGTCACTGAAGCTTACAGACACAGGCACCCTGGTTCATAAGTCCAGGAGATCTCAGGAAATTCAGATACATCAACTCCAGGTCATATTCAGGATCTACTAGTTGCTTCCGTAAGCACTTCTACAGCTGAAACCACGAACCATTTTCCTAGATACCATATGATCCAAACCCAGCCTGTGTCCAGTTTGGGAATGGAATTAATCTTATTGAAGAGCAAGAGCTTAATTTATCTCATCTTATGGACGATGTAAAAAATATGGCAGATTAATCACCCTACAAATGTTCACTTCTAGGTGGCTGTCTTGGATTTAGTCCTCTTCAATAAAGACATAAACAATGAAAATTAGTTACGATGGAACTGACCTTGAGGGTCTTTTCAATTCCCTAGACCTGATGAAAACCAAAGATGTTATTGATTTTTTTAATTAGTCAAATAGAAAATCTATTGTTTCAGTGAAGCACTGTGAATGATTGGCAAAAAGTGTGTAATTGTCTGTCTGAATTTATACTTTAAACTCAAATTACAGTGAATAGCAAGGAGCAGACATGTAGGAGTCCAGGATATGACCATCATATTCTGAACACGGCATATTCAGCAATTCTTCTAAAACCATCTGTGATTTGAGATGCAATTACACAGAAGAAAAGTTACACAACTTCAGTAATATGGACTTCTTTGAAGAAACTTTCCACTACATGCAGTCCTTTTCTGAAATATCATACAACATCCTTTTCACCCATGACAGGCCCAAAATCCAGAACAATGCTGAGACTTTTCAAAGGCTGTGGGTAGGCTCCAGCAAAAGCAAATTTATATTGACCGAATATACTGGGGTTTGTTTTTGTTTTTGTTTTTAAAGGCTTGAAACCTACATCACAGGTATTCTTTCCCTTTTTAAATTGTAGTTCTATAAAATCAGTGCTGAATGGTTCCTCTCATGTAACCTTGAGGTCTTGTTTGTGATCTATTGTTAGTTAAAGTAGAAGTGAACAGTTTCTCTTCACCAGATCTTTGCTTGGATCACAACTGAAAATCAATATTTGACCCACATTGTTCTCATCTCAGTGAACATTCACCTGGGCTTGATTGGCATTTTGAGCTTATGAGAAAGCTGGGGTTGCTAAGCTGGTATGGACCACAAAATAAAGGCACACCTGTGTCAAGTTTTTGCACAGTGTGTAGTTGCATTTTTCTGGACTTCAGCCAGTACTAGTAACTGTTTGTACTTTCAAAAATACTACGATCATGCACAGAATCTTATGACATATTTATTTTACATATATATTAACTCAAATTCTCTCAGTTTCATCTCAGCTGGTCCACAGTAGTTAATATTTTCATGTTTCAGCTCTTTTCTAGTAATTAATTTCAATATTTTATTGGGAGTTTTGTTAATTTAATCTTCAGATTCAACATCATATTTCTTTTATTATTAAAACAAGCTAACAAAAAACCCCAAACCTGTTGCATTTCTCTTTGGGGATGCAAAAGCAGAAAAGCAGAAAGTTAATCCCATGACTCCTGCACAACAGGAAAGAAATACATTTCTAATGTTGATGCAAGATAGTGGGAAGAAATTCTCAATATGCTAGCTTTCATTCCTAATCTCACTCACACACACCTAGAGAGCCACACACATGCATGTTTTTCTTCTTGTAATTTCCATCCTGATGTGATTATTCTCTAGAGACCAGCTCCAGAAGACCTTCTTTGTTATAAAATGCTATTCATTTTAATGCTATTTAATTGTAGTAAAATGCCTTGGTAATAATTTCAGTCTTATTTTATATAATTTTACCTATCATGTGATAGTATTATTTAACTACAATCAGCTGTGCATTTCACAATGAACATTCAGTGTTTTGCTCAGCTTCAAAGTTTTTAGGCTAAGAAGAATTATTATTTTTATTACTATTATAGCTGTTCCAGTGGAATATGCAAATCAGTAAAGTTCATAACATCCTGTTTTCACATACTCAGAACTCCCTGAAATACTTACAGTGCTACCCAAAGCTTCAATACTATGGTTCTGTCCCAGTATGATTTTCTTGGAAACAGATGAAGGTTGAGGACCTCCTCATATTATTTCCATTGCTTCTCCCCAAACAAATGTGATTAAACCCCATACAATTCCATGAAGAGCAGAACTAATGAGGCCTGATTTCCTGTTGATTCTCCTTTTGTCTCTTGGGATTTGCCTAAAAGAAATATGGGCTGGAGAGCCAATCCTTTCTCCATTTATTTTATGTGCACTCCAAAAGAAAAGAAAACAGGGCGGGGGTGGAAGAAGAAAAAAAAAAGAAAAGGAAAAAGAAAGGAACCAAACTACATCATGTTTCATAGTTTAACCCCAGCTGACGAGTACCCAACTTGTCATACCCAGGTCCTACATTTTCCAACACATCCCAATTAAACCCATCTCCTGCCCTGTCTTTTGAGATATATAGATATACACACATACACATATATGATTCTCTTAGTCTGTGGGTCATTCCCAAAAAAGTCCATTGAGTTGACTTTATTTAATTAATTGGCTACTTTAATCCAAAATAAAATCCCTTTGAGGCATTCACTGGATTTCCAATCTTCCCACATTACCCACCAAATGTACCCAGGTTCTTAAGAAAAACCAGTCTCATGAATCATTTTGTCTGAGACAGGAAAAACCCAGACTGTTTCCCCCAGGATATTTTTTATGTGCCCCCTGGGATCCTTACTCCCTTCTGCAGTATGTAGAAGTTGTGATTGGGCAGGGCCAGCCCGATCAGCACATCCTCTGGTGTTGACTAACAACTGTGGCTTTTACAGAAAGTGCCTCCCGTAATGTTGGGATTCTCTCTCGAACAACTTTTTAAAGGACATAGAGAATATTTGCAACTGTTTCATGTGTAATGCAACATGGAGGTGAGCACAGTAAAAAGGAAGCAGGCTATTCCAAACAACCATAATGTTCTGTGTGGTATCAGGTATAAACAAGGGTATGTCTAAACTCCAGTCTTTTGCAAATCTTGGGTCTTTGGCACTTGTTTTAACTTTTTCAGTTTGATTTCTATTATGCAGATGTACTGACCTGCCACTTACCAGTCTGTCTACTGAGAACGAGAGTCTTTAGAAAGAAATTCTGAAAGAATTTCCTTTTTCCATGAGAAAAATTATGTCTTTACATGTGTTTTATCAGATAGTCAGATGATGTAAATCTGTAATCACTACAGCTAAAATTAATTTTCATCTGAAATTAAGTTTCATTCACTTACTGACTAATGGAAGGATAACCTCCTAAAGTAAAAATTATCTCAATTTGCTGTGTCCATAAATATAAAAAATACTTTAAAGTTATTTATCCACAAATATCAAGAATGACATCACTAGAATTTGATTTAGTAGGTCAGCCTTTGAAAAAATTTAATTTGCCTCAGACAGACTTTACCAAACATTACAATAAAAAGAAGAAAACAAGGAAATTGGTATATAGGAGACGAAAGGTCTACGAGCCTAGGTAATTTAGCATTGCCAAGATGACACCAATAATTAAGAGAAAAAAATCAGCAGCATGAGAAAAACATTGGTCAATGAAGAGGCTTAGAATATATGAACTATATTTATGAAAGACAGAAAGAAAAAGTATATATATACATCTTCTGTCCAGTTGTAATTAGTAATTCTGGGCTATTACTTTGGTGGGCTGATTTGCAGGACCTCACTGAGGTGACAAGTGCTCATCTGACAACCACAATATTGTTGTGGGACACTGCAATACCCCTGTAGTCAAAGAATGATCCCAATATAGGACAAGTGATGTGTGCAAACAAAATTCACAGTGCATTTCCTATCAAGACCCCTTTGTGCCTGAACAATGTTGCTGCAGTCAGCACTGGAGAAGGGGGCAAATGTGTTTTCAGGATCAGAACCCTCAGTGATGTATTTATCCCTTTCTCTTAATAAACTCTGCAGTTTAGCTTCTGATTTTATGTTGGTGTTTATTCACTTTTATAAAAGCTTTTTCAGAGTGGGAAGAAGAAAATGTTGGAGGTTTGCAAGAAGACTGAGAGCGTACTGATGGCAGATCCGCACAGTAGTCACACCAATAATGAGGTAGCTTTAGTCTTATGACCTTGGGGTCACTAAAAGCTGTTTGTCCCTTTCATCAGCAGTGTGGTGCACCACATCCTGATATAGGACAGCTGAGCATCTACTAACCTGGTCACAGCAGCAGCCCAAATTCCTGATCACTGTCAGATCTAGGGCTCTCACCACTGCCTTTGCTATACCTGGGCTGTGGAGTCAGTCCCTGCAGCTTCCTCTGCAAACTCTATGAAGAGTAGAATTTTTTCAGCCCCATTACATGAGGTTCACTGTGTTTCTGTCACTACAAATCAGGCACACGCCAATTTTTCTTCCTGGGACAGGTCATCATGGTGCTGTGCAGCCTTCCCCCTGCACACCTCAGAGGCCGGGACTGCCCCAACCACTGCCTGTGCCATCTGTGCTCTCTGCCTCCCAGCACAGCTCTGCAAGTCAGGCAGGCTGCCAGGGTGACACGGCCACATGGCCTGTGATCAAGGAATAATTTCCATTACAGCTATACACTGTTTTGCTGAGCAGCACAGACATGCCTTTAATATGGTATCTCTCTGCCTCTGCTGCTAGCCAGATGTTGGGAACAAACCAGAATGATTATCCCAGTGGGCTGATCCATAGGACACCAGTGTGACTAAAGCTGGAACATGCTGCAGTATGAATAGAAAAGGAATAACCAAAAAACTATAAGAGGTCCCAGACAATTTAAATCAGAACTCTCTTTGCTTTGATTTAGTAAACCTTATTAAAAAAAAAAGGAAATACCTATATATACATATATATACATATATATATATAAATTAGCAGTGAACTCATAAAAAATCAAATCCTTTAGTTCAGTAGGATGACAAATAAAAATTTCAATAGGTAGTCAAGTAACAGGAAAATAGATAGCAGAATATGAATCAAATTGTAAATACAGTTAGGACAGCAACTTTGAAACTCCTCCCTGTCTTGAAAAATGCTAGTGAAGGGAAGGAGACCATTTCAGACCTGGAAAGTTTTCATAATAAAATATATTGCAAACTAGGAAAGGACTCGGGGTTTCTCAGGGAAAGTTGGTTATTTTTCTTAATTAGTCCATACTGTAAAAGTAAAAACAATTAGATCCACTAGAGAATATAATGAAAGAAAGGAAAACATTTAATCCGAGACAAAAAGAAATGAAGACTCATCTTTTCTAAAAAAGAACTTTTTCTCTCACAATAACTTTAGAAAGCATTTTCCTACCTACAACTTACTACAAGTCAGCTCTGTGCTTCAGAAATCTAGCAGCTGAGTCAGTGGCAACTGGCAAAAAGTTGTCTCCCTTCACAAACTGGTAGAATGTGATTTGAGCTGACTCAGAATTTACAGATGACATAATAGAGCAATTTTGTTTGGGTTTTTTTTCATTATGGATGTATTTGTGGAGGGTATTCATTTTTTATTGCAGTATATGCTTGAGAGTCTTCAAAGAGAAGTACAAGTTCAAAGATGGATTGAAGAGTATGCTTTCCATTTTAGAAATATATGAAGGAAAAATATAATCTTGGCTTATGTTTTGTATGATTTTACTTTTTTTGTAATGTTAGAAGCAGGAAACAATTATTCAAAGGAAAACAAAAATCATTATTTTATCATGAAAATTCCAAATACAAACCGGGAAAACTAAAAAATTAAAACCATGGAAATTAGATATATGAAATCAAAACAGAAACAAGATACATATTTTTATATTACAAAAATAATTAATTTTTTTACTATAATTATAAATAACACAAAAAATTTATGTACCATTTTGGGCTCAAATATGGGGAACTAAAACTATACTTGTACAGTAATGAAAGCAGTATTTGGTATAGAATTTTTGGTGCATAGTATTTGGTACCCATTTGATACTAGGCAAGTGAAACTGAAGTTATGAAGTGGTATATAAGAAAGAATAGAGCTGAATTAGTCAACAATATTATTCTGAAGGCTCCATTCTTCCACCATGGCTTTTAGTTTCTCAGTCTTAAATATTTCCTAAGGTTTTCCTATTGTTTCTGCTTATTTTGCTTCTCTGTGGGTTTGCTCTTCTTCAGGGCCATCTGACCTCATTAAATGCTTTCTCATAAATCACTTTCAAGAAGAGGGTGAACCGCCTCTGATCTAGTTATTGTTGGCAATCTTTCAGAAAGCAGTCATCTATCCTTATTTTCAGAAATGGCATCACTACATTCAACTACCTAAACCTCCCCTCCCCTCCCTGCAAAGAAAACAAACATTGACAAGAATAAGAAATAAGGGATGAATTCCGTTCAAAATTGAAATTGAATTAAAGTAGGAAATACCAATTTATTTTTTTTTTAGGGAGCTCTTATTTATTAGGTACCTTATGCATAAAATGCTAGTTTGATGCATGCAAAAAGTAATCAAGTGCACAGTCTCTATAAGACAATTAAGGCAATACTGATCTAAGGTTACAGCTCCAAGTGTCTTACAGACCCTTGTGCAGACCCTGTGCTCACCTGTCTCACCAGCCCTGATTCAAAACACATTTTTTAGCTTAAGTAAAATAGGAAATCATACCTTCCTTGACCCGAGCAGGATAACAGCTGCTATCATGGGTACAGATTGCTTGGCTTAGGCCCTAACCAGACAAAATGATGAAATCTGACCCAGCAAAGCTCTGGGGTAACATTTCTTTGCCAAAACTTGAACAAAAGTAAGACAATACAGGCAGAGGTGTGAAGTGTTTGAGTGTTTATATGAGCATGGGATTGTCTAGACACTTTAAAGCAATGGTAAAATCAGCTCTAATTGCATCAAATTAAAACTGAAGTGAGTGGGTGGGAGGGGTTGACAGGGCTTAGCAGCAAAACAGAAGTGAGGTTTAGTGAGGCTGAATTGCTTGGCTGCTCCTGCGTAACATCTCAGCAAAAATCTAGGAACAGTCCACTCAGCTGCAACTAAGTAAGACACTTCTGGAGGGCTTGCATGAATATTGTAAACTTCTTTTTCCTTGTAGTAAAACCGTTTCATATACAATTACCAGGTTATTGGAGAGTCATCGTCCCCAGATGGCTTTTAAAACAGGTGTGACAACGGGCACTGTAATTTATGGGAATAAGGTTAGACAAGATTACAGACAAGTCTACTGTCTGCCTCCACCAGCACACAGGACTGTGATGCCCCAGGGAGTGGAAAAAAACTCTATTAGTGTAGAAACAGCAGCCAAAGCCTTAAAAATCAAGGTTTTTTTTTTTCTTTTTTTCCCCCATAGGTTTTACTTTTGCCTTAAAAAAGCATAAAAGCTTTACTGGCGAAAGGACCTTTTCCTGGTGGAACTCCTAGGCCTCCTTCCAGCACAGCTCCATCAGCAAAATATATCACTTAACTAACAGACTGAAGTGAGCCAGTAAAATTTCTAAGTCTAGACCAGTACTTGGCATTGTATTCCAAATCCAGTGTGGGGAGATGCTATGTGTTCATATTAAAATCCTAATTGGCCATGAATAAGTCATAATAATTATAAACATAATGTATCTAGACAGCATAAAACCCTGGCTTATTGCTTTGCATTTTGATATTATCTCAGTAGAGCCAAGAAAAATGCCTGTGATACATCTTCTGTGTGAAAGCTACTCGCAAATTAATTCAAAATATGAACTGCAAGATGAAAGCTACTGGAATAGCCCCAAAGCCAAAAATCAGAACCTGGTCAGTCTTTCTTGACCTTTAACTCAAGAAATTTATGATAAAATGATTATGAGCCACTTGCAGAAAATATGAATAGTTGGATGCATAGAAAGCAGATAATGGTTACTTGTTTCATCACAAATCTCTGCAGAGCAGGGATTGCTGCCAGCAGCTGAGAGTTTTGCCCTTTAAGCATGTTTAACCTCACAGAGCGAAAATCTTTCCATGGTGTTTGAGATTTAGAGATTCAAAATCACTGTGCTCCTCCAGATGTGATCTTCCCTTCCCCACAGCCAACAAAGGCAGCTGGTGAAAAGACTGGATCATTCTTCCCTACTATAAATTCCACAGAAAAGGTCTAAGGAAAATGGAAATTCTATAAGTTTATTGTATTCAAAGTTTTTACAATTTTTACTTTCCCTGTAGAATGACAGGGATAAAGCATGGAGCCAAAAAAAGAAAACCAAAAAAGATAACAATAAACAGGAGAAAAGGAATGAAAAAGATTAGCTTTTTTTTTCCAAATGCTTTAAAAAATGAGGTCAGTTTTCTTTTAAAAAGAAAAGAAAATTATTCAGAGACTATCTCCTAAAAATGAGAAATTATTAATATGCTTCAAACACAGTGTTTTAACAAGGTTATTGAAATCTGTCTTAGATAAGGAAGGCAACAAACATACCTTCCAGAAATTGCCTGCACCAAAGAAAATTAGGCAAAATATAATACTAAGAGAAAAAAATGGAGCTGTTGCACTAACCCATTTGCAGAAGGATTTAGGCAAGGATTTGGAAGGAAAGTAACCTATTCTGACATGTTAGAGGATAAATGTTAAGATATAAGACTCCAACTAGTTTTACATCTTTTTCTCAAGAAGTCTCATTGTTTTCAGTGAAAGGAATCACAATGGTCTCTGTAAATAATTTTTAAGGCATATATTTTTGACTCAGAACCAGCTCAGAATTAACTTTTTTTGTGCTTACTAGGTTTAACTTAGCAAAAATTGTGCACATTTTCTAAACACAATATGCTCAGCTAATAAATGCAAGTGTCATACTTATCCACTAGTGATATACCAGACATATTAATCAGTTTTGGTGTTCCTCATGTTCTTCCTCTAAGAATACATGTATCTCTACATTTTTATATCACTTCCTTTTCTGCTTTGAGCAATATTGGTAACTTAAACACCAGATTATGTCTTATAAGCATCATGAAGGATTTTTCCTTTCAAATTGATAATGCCCATCTTAAAACACTTTTGGGGATTCTTTTTCTTTGCTATCTTCACCTATCAAATATTTGAGATCAGTCAAAAGTTACTGTGTTAACCAGATGAAAATAAGCATTAAACAAAAATACCTACCAAACAAAATGTGTCCAAAATATAATCTAGAAATCCCTAAACCTTGATTCCATTAGTTCTTTATTTTATTATTCTGGAATGAATGCCTTTCAAAATGTGAAATCTAATTCACAGAAAGGCTGTAACATGAAATAGTACATACACCTGAGAAACAACAGCAATATTTACAACTGAATAGAAACTACATGGCAGCTACTGTTTTGTGAAGCATTTTTTACATTTGTCTTTAAAAAGAACATAAAAATTATTTTTAAAAAATCCATCTAGTTTGGATTTGATCCTTAAATCATTAACCGGCACAAATTCATTTGTTTCCTTTGCCTTTTTACACTTGTTCCTCTGTCCATGTATGATATATATAGGCTATATATATATATATATATGCCGTATAAATATAGGCAGTTGTAGAAAGATACAAACAATTCTTCTCTCCTGTGAGATATTTATGTTCTTTCCTAAAACACAGGGTGCTGTAGGACTGTCCTATGTAACCCAAAATGTTGTAATCCACATCTATCTATGCTCAAATTTGCTACCATCTCTTGAAGGCCCACTCCAAAGATAAAAACCTTCCCTTTTTTTTAGAAATACACAAGCATCAATTAAGAAGGATGATTTTTCCCTTCACACAATGAGAACTCATCATTTTAAAACACATGGTTAAATCCCACATCTCATCCAGTCCCAAATCTTCTGCCTGAGGGATTGCCTATGTAACACAGGAGCTAAAATGAGCAGCAATGTATCATGTGGGTCAAAGTAAATATTAGCAGAAGAGGTTAGTAATTTAAATTCACTTCATAGGCAGTCCTTGTGGCAGTCAATGATGGAGATACAGGTTCACTAGATTAGACTGAGACAACGTGAAGTTTGCTAGAAGATCCACCAAGCAGAAATCAATTTGAAGGCATAAGGCCCTGCTGGAAGTTGAACTCATACTGTGGTATAGGCACAGTTTAGCGGTGAAAATTTCACACCAAGTTTTGCAGTGTTTCACACACCAAAAGTTCAGCACAAGAGCTAACATCAGTGTCCATAGATCCTATTGTAACTGTTCTTATTTTTAGAAGAAGAAGCACACAGATTTCTCAACAACTGATACTGCAGTTTCCACAAGAAAAACCAATGAAGATCTAAGCCTGCTGAACTGATTGTCTGGAGATACATTTGTTGAATGCACTCTTTCAATGGCTTTAGAAAAATTGAGGGAGGAAATCCAGCAAGTACCAGTGAAATAATCTGTATTCACAACACTGTCCTAGTTTGTCCCCTATTCATTTAGCATTACCTCTTATGCTTCCTTCTTTTCAATCTGCATTTTTTCCCTGATTGTTTTCCCAGGGAGTGTCAGACTAGCAAGAAGCACACACTTGCAGTGCATTTGCATAATGTAACATGAACTCTTCCCCTTGACAATGCCAGTGATTCAAGACAAGAGTCTCAATCCACAGCTTGCCAGTCCCTGTGCTTCTTCAGACAAATTCTGAATTGTCTGTTGTAACATACCAAAAATATATTTACACATTATTTCTACTTTGTAAAGCAAAGCAAACAGCAAAGTATGAATTTCTTTTTCCCCATGGGGAGAAGTGGTTGAAAAAGGATATTTTTTAGAAAAACAGTTCTTAAATTTAAGTAATTCACAGACCCCTGTCTTTAGCTCAGCACTCTTGCCATTGACATTTTCCAGTAAACATATGTTCCTTGATTGATATGTGATGGAAAAACTCACAACTTGCTCAGACTCAAGCACTTTCCCATGTTGACAGGCAGGTAATAAGTATAACCCTGACAAGGAGCAGGAGTGATGGCTGTCAGCAGGAAAGTTAAGAACCAGGAAAGCTGAAGGCTTAAGGGGAAGTATGTTAGGAAAAAAAGCAAAGTGAAGTCAATCTTGTAACAGGTATCAGCAAATGCGGAAGAAAATGGGTCTCAGGAGAAACTGGAGTAAAACAAACTTTTCTGTGGAAAACTCAGGATGATGTGGTTGTTTTTATAATATGCACCACAGTACCTCTGTGCCGTAGGCATAGTTTACCTGTGAAATTTGCACACCAAATTCTGTAGCACTTCACATGTTAGGCACAAGAGCCAACCATGAGTAATGCTCTTATGTGATGCAGGCTTGACAGGCACTGGAACATCACCCTTATTAGGCCTGCAAGGACACAGCCCCTGGGGGCTGAAGAACAAAAGAAAAGGGTGCTTAAAGCCTAAAGCCTAAAGAGACTTTGTGATGAAATAGGCTGCCCTTCACCATATAGTTTGATTATGCTTGATTTCTTAAGATTGGATGAAGTGAGAAGAACCCTTTAAAGAAACTAAGCAGAAAAAATATGGGAAATGGCAAAGCTAAAACACCTGCTGTAAATAAGCTCAAAGGTGTTAGAAATGCACAAGCGAGAATAATAACAGAGAGCAAACCACCCAGTCTGACTTGCTAGATAATTGAGTGGATTACTCAGCACAGAGGATAAAAAGGCATTTTAAATCTTGAGGAGACTGGAAAGAGACACTTGACTGAAGCAGATGTCAGAAGAAAAATATCATGCTGGCAAACAGCCACAGAAAGATAGGAAAAAAATCCAAACAAACAAGCAAAAAACCTGAAACAAACAAAAAAACCCCAACCATTCTTTCTCTTACTAATTGAGATAACTGGGGGAGAGTGGCTTGGAAATGTCTCAACTTTCTTCATGTAGTCCGGTTTTGTTCTTTATTCTCTCTTCTAATGACATTATTCTGGGTACTCTTCACTAGCTGGTCTGTACCTCTCAAAACCAAGCAGGCCATGAATTTTTGCAGATGCCTGTATTTTGAAGCAGAGAACGAGGAAGGATACATCCTGTACAGGTGCCAAAGCCACGTTAGTGTTTGCCCATTCATGCAGCTTGAGAGAGACGGCAGGGCTCCACCACACACTTAATTTCTGACTTGTGACAAAGAGGCAAACAGCTGCCTCTGCCCAGAAACTTCATGAGAGGGTTTTCTCTTCCCCAAAATAGCCTCCTTACTGGAAACTGCTGATTCTAAAAGCAAACACAGAAAGCTGCTGGAATTCAGTTACGTGTGCTTTTGAAATGCTGTGTTTTTCAGATAATTTTTACGTGATATTTTATTGCTTTTTCTAATGTTTCCCAGCAAAGTTTCATTTTAAGCAAAGGTTTTACATTGCTTATCATTTATGGTAATGACATGCTCAGTGAAAAATTTGTTTCCAAAATGGTTTAAAGGTCATGAAATGTCTTTCCATAGAAAATTAAAAGATTCTTTTGCATCCCTGACTGAATTTCTTTATTAGGGGTAAGTGCTAGCTGGCTTTCTGTACTTTCACTCACATTGCTTAACAACACAGGGCTTTCCCCCCTTCCCCAGCAACCCTGGAAGACACAATTCTTTAACAAATGACCTGGGATTTATGGATTTCAGGAAGATTATTGCACCCTGAGCTAGCTCCCACTCCCTGGGAAAAACTCAGTGTTGTGGAAATTTCTGGTGTTTTCTGTCTTGCATGTGGATTTCTTTCACAGCTTCTCTAGTGAGAAACGCTTGTGATGAGAATAGTGCTGCTGAATTCCATCACCCATCAAATTCCATAAAGGTACATTTAGATATAAGAATCAGGGAAAATTTCATACAATGTGGTATTCAGCGCTTCAAGGTACTCTTTCTTGGGTTCCATGGAGAGGAAATGGGAATTTTATACTATGTGGAGCTGTGGCATGCTTTAATAGGTTTCTGTTCTGGAGTCCTGCTCCAGAAAAAATGGAGGAGTATTATCCAAAGTATAATTATGGCCATAACAAAGATACAAAAAATATCTCATTAATTAGAAGTCCAAATTATGTCTGCTGGTCTATATTCTGCAGTCTCTGCCAGTGTATGTTTACAAGTTAGTATCTCTACCTAATGGCAGAAGAAAAAAAACAGCTGCTTTTTATTAGAACTGAAAGATGCTACTTCTTTTGACCACACTTCTAAGCTAAACTAGGGCCATCTAGGAGACTGTGGAAAATATTTTACCCTCCTGAAGAAGAAATGAGTGGTTTTTTTCCAATCCCTTGTTACTGGCATACACCATACTGTTAGCACTGCTCTCTGGAACATTCAGGTTTAGAAATGATTCACTTTAGCCCCTGTAGTTTTACGTGTACTGTGGTGTGTTACAAGATTTTGCAATGAGGAATTTCCCCCAGAGCTGCAGCCTTCCCTCCATCTCTCCCTCAAGAGTCCAAATGAGCCATGGGCCTTGCATTAGAGGTCAGACCACTCCTATATACCTTTTCCCATCTCTTATTTCAAAATAACTTCTCTTAATTTATGTAGTAAGCTGAAGAAAACTGTATTTGTAAGTGTCTATAACTCTCACTGACCAATGAAACAATGTAGTTTGAATATAGCCAGCTAGTTTATCACCTCTCAAATAACCAGTCCCCATAAGGTTACACTTTCCTAGACATCAGAAAGAAAAATTAATAACATGGTCAAGGGTTTCAAAGTAAGCTTTACTTTTCGTAGGCTTAAAATCACAGCCATGACCCTCAACAACCCCTTCTCATTACAGTGGCAGTCAGATAAATCCTGAGTATGAAGAGACAGAGAAAATATGTGCTCGTTGCAAGTAACAACAGGAAGGCTGACTTGATCCCTCATAAGGTCAACATCCACTTCAAGCCAAGACAATTTTGCT
Source organism: Emberiza elegans (assembly GCA_024865655.1). Taxonomy (NCBI): domain Eukaryota; kingdom Metazoa; phylum Chordata; class Aves; order Passeriformes; family Fringillidae; genus Emberiza; species Emberiza elegans. The sequence continues at coordinate 63,186,585 of JALJVW010003023.1, read as the reverse complement.
TAAAATATCAGAAGCCAAAATATTGCTGAGATGAGATTTATATGTAATAACTGAGCCTTGAGCTGTCATCCCAAAACAAATGCATCATTTTCCTCCCATCAAAGAGCACAAACTTTTCCCAAATGTTCCAGCTACAAGGGTGTGGGCAGAAAAATTGCCAGATAAAATTGGTTCTCTAACTGCTTCTGTTTAGCATATCAATCTATGGTATAACTTCAAAGGCTACATTTAAATAAACTTCTGTATAACTTCTGTTAACTGGCAGGAGTGGATGGAGTAAAATGCAGCATCTGGGGTTATACAACCTGTGCCTGAAGTCATCCTAACTTGGGGGGTAGTGTCTGAAAACAGAAGTCATCCTACAGCATCAGGTTAGCCATCTCTCTTTTGATTATCACAAATGGCAAGTTTCTGGTTGTTGTCTAAGTTTTATGAGCCTGCCAGAAGAGCTAAATTGACTAAAATGGATCCAGAGTGATATCCTTTGCCAGTGTACATTTTGTTTTAAAATCCCACAGAAATCTTTTCACGCTATCAGATCACTGTCTGGGGAACACAATGGGCCTAAGTTTGTTAATGAAGCTTTACAAATGTTTCCTGCTATTTTTTCTAACTGCTTTCTATGTGGTCTTTAATGTTGAAATTAAGAGGATTAATGTCCTAGGTCAAGTCCTTTTAATAAAACTTGTTTTATTTCATGTCTGCACACTGGCATGAATGACGACCTTTATTTTTACACTTGGAAAATCACAAGACAATTTGAACTATTTATTTAAAGTCAATACATTAAAAAGCCTCTGTCTAATAATTATTTTTATTAATTTATTCAACCAAATATATATACACATATATATATTTTTATTTGTGCATGTATGTGTAAATATATCTATACACCTATATAAGGTATATATCTTATATATCTCAGCTGAACTGTACCTGGCAATTGCTTAATCAGATTGTAAGAATTATTCAAACTAAACTAATTGACAAACATGGACTTAGACAAGCATCAGAGTGAGGAAAGCAGTGGAAAAACATTGACCTATGACAATTGGGAGAATCCTGCTGTAGGATTTTGTTGTAATAGTTTTTGAAAAACTATTTTTCTGTTTTTCTCTTCTGCATCCTGGACTACTCCAAAATTTTCAGTTTCTCATTTCCTGATTAATTCTTCATTCTCTCTTGCATCTGGTGAAAGGAGAGATAAATTTTCTGCTATTTCCCTTCCTAGAAGAAATAGGCATCTAACAGTTTTCTGATTCAACCCCAAAACCCACACCCAGCTGGGAGCCTCATTTTTTATTTTTTTATCTTTCTTCTTCCCTATTATTCAAATGGCCCAGCTTAGTGTCTCTCACTTCCAATTACAGAAAACATTTCTTTTCCTCACACTTTCATCCAGAGAAAAGTAAGCAGTTCAGCAGCACCACTCTGCCACCATGCTTTAGCATATTTCTATTTGCCACAGATTATAATGTAATTTTTTTGCTTGTTTTTGACCAGTATCAACACTATTGGAATTTTTTTTTGCTTATTTTTAGTTATGAACAGACTATCTCAAAGCTGTATATTTCAAAATGGTTATTCATCTATAACCCTTTTTTCCTGCTGATCTCCATACTTGCATCATTTTAATTCACTTGAAAAACAGAAATGATCTTCCAAAATGTTTCTCTTTTAGATGTCTGATAGTAAAAAATTTTTAAAAGTTAATAAGCACAATATTGAGATTTCCTTTTGAACAAAGACCACCTGAACAACAAAAGGGTTCCTGAATTGCTGCTCATTTACCTTCCAGCAACGGGCACCACTCAGAAGAAGGGCTGTTTGTGAGTTTGCTACCTTTTCCTTAACATTTAGTACTTTGTCTCAGGCAAACCTTCTAGAAATATCAATTCAGTTTAATTTGGTTTGGCTGCAAACACAGTAATGTGTTTTGAAATCTGGCTAAATTATTATAAACATTGACTAATGATTAACAGCAGCACACTGAATCAGAGAGGTGTCTAATGATACACATCTGTTCCTGTTTAGCTCCTTCATTAATGATCCCAAAAAGGAAGAAATCAGCATGCAGATGACAGCAATTTACCCTAACTAGCATATGCAGAGGAATGATACAAAGTGTACAAACAGGGCAGAAACACTGGCAGAAGATAATTACATGGGATACAATTTGTGAAGATGTAATTCTGGGATGAGAAGAAAAAAAAAAGTCTAAAAGTCTATCTATCTAATCTATCTATCTATCTATCTATCTATCTATCTATCTATCTATCTATCTATATATCTATATCCATATCCTCAGTAGGAGAAAGGAATGGTAAAGCCAGGGAAAATAAAAGTTACTTCCAGAATAGCCTACTGAAGAAAGCATTATTTTTAACAAATTGCACTAGGAGATGGGCAATGAAAGCAACAGAGCCCTTTCTATCCATCTTATCTAGAACAAATTTTGTCATGGTCTAGTTTTAAGGAGAGAAAGGCCTGCAAATTATTGAAAAGGTATATTGAGTTCAGAAAGGAGTAGGAATAACTCTTATGGCAAGAGACTATTTTGATAGTCTCCTTCTTTCCAACTGGATGCCAGTAATTGAAGAAATTTACTTTCTTAGCCCTCTGAAGTATATAATGAAGTATTACACTTTTTTCCAGCTTTTCCTACAGCTTTATTATATCCTATACCTTATCTATTTTATTCTCCTATGAAGGAGAATAAAGACATAAATGGCTTATTATGTACAGGAATTTTTGGAAGGTAGAGCCTTTAAAAGCTTTTCTAAGTTAGATTTTTCTCTCCATTGTTATAGTGCAATGTCAAAAAGATCTCTCCTTAAGTCTACTTTTATTCAATCCTATTTTCTGCACTATAAAAAGAACCATCAACAGGACAGGCTTCACATTTCTCATAAAATATTTTGTAGCACAACTTTTTTCTGAAGAGCCCTGAATTTCTCTGGCAATTCACCTATGTCGCTGACATACAGTTGCTTTTATTGGCTCAGTAGATTTTTTTCATAAATAGCAACCACATACAGGATTTTAATATCATACCAAAATGACTGTTATGCAGTTTTGTGCTCTTTGTTGCCTCTAAAAATCTGCACTTTATAAATCTGAGGGGTTTTTTTATTTCTTTAGCTGTCTATAATCTTTCCAGTGCTCTAAGCTTCCATATGTTGGTAACCATAGATGTAATTTTCCTATAGGTACTTTCTAATATTTGTTTAAGATGGAAAAAAAACAAATGTGACAAAATTATACCCTTAAAGGATTTTGTTCTATTTATCTCAAAAACACTTGCATTTGAAAACAAAATGGTATGTCCTGGGGAAAAACCAGAAATGCCAAAAATAGTCACAAAAAATTCCCATAACATGACAGAAAAATTTGGTTATATAATTGAAGTCCATAATGACAAAATAAATGAGTAGTGAAATTTTCTCTACTGCTATTAGGAAAAAATAGGAAAGAGTGGTCACAGCACCAAGCCTGTGTGAGTTCAAAAAAGCATTTGGAGAAGCTCTCAGGCTCGTGGTGTGATTCTTGGAGCGTGCTGTGCAGGGCCAGGAGGAGGATTCAATGCTGATGGATCTCTTGCAACTCAGCATATTCTGTGATTCTATAATTCTATAATAAAAACATTTAAAAGCCTAAGGCTGTGAAAACAATGAAATCTCTGTCACATTTAAACTTGGCACCTTATTTCTCCAGGGACAAATTACCTGCTGGCATGGGCTGGCTCAGATCCACAGAGATTTGAATTGTCAAAATCTGACCCTCAGCTCCTACTTCCTCTCCCTTCACTGGAGCAAATGAACTCAATGAAAGGGGACTGGCACTTTGCTTAGAAATAATTATTTTTGCCTATGTTATTTGTTTTTATTGTTTCTTCTGTTTATTGCAGATCCTGTGATTCAACCACACAGATCTAAGCATATTTTGCAGTATAGGGTCCACTGCACTCCCCACAGATGTGGCCAAAGTGAGGTGTAGTCAGGAACAGCGCACTCCTTTCTTCCAGTGCCAAAGAAAACATGGAAAATTCAATCGTGTGTGGGTATGTGCCACAGCCTTTCCTCCAAAACCACTGCTAGTACTTTTCTTGCTCTGCCTTTTGGGCTATAGGCAATAGTCAGCCACCTGTGGTTTAAATGAGCTTGTTTTCTGCTGCACTGGAACAGAACAAAGACAAGCTCTCAGTGCCACTTTAGCTGAGGGGCATTAACAGATGAGCCCCAGCTGCAGGCAATTTCTGCATAACTTTGCCCAAACTGCATGGAGAATAAATATTTAGCTCCTTACCCACTCAGAGAGAGCAAGAAGTGACATGAAAACAAGGGCCAGTGTCTGCACTTGTTTTATATATGTAGGTGATATTTATATATCCCTTTGTGAGCAATGAGCAAATTACACTTTCATCATTTATTGTCCAAAACATTGTAAATCTACTTGCACAAGAGCTAGGAATACAACTCTTTAAAACATCTTCCTCTCCTTTTGCTGTCAGCTTACACTTATCCAGACATATGAATCTAAAGAAAAGCAATGGTCCTATTCCCACAAGAAGAGCTGGCAGCTACTTGACCCTGTCTTGTAATTAGAGGTGTTTGCTTATTTCTTTCTGTTGCAGCTCATCCTGACAATAGGCATGATCTTTAAGTGACCCTTCATCCCATCCTCCTCTGCTCCTTCTGGCCCAGTTCACAGTTGGAAACTTTAGGTTGTTCTTTTCTAGGCTTAGACTGGGTCTGGGTCAAGCTTAACAATCTTGTATTGACACAATCCTGTCAGTCCTGGAACACTGCATGTACTGCTTGAGTAACTCCACATTTTAATCCCTTTCCTTAGGGATTCAGCTTCTTTCCAGCTGTCAATTCTCTGTGACATCTGGCTGTTATAGTTCGTGGCCTAAAATGCACACATTTAAACTTTTTCTGTGTGTACAAATCTATCTTAAACCATAACACTCAAAGCAGCTTCCGGGGACAATGTTACAAGTGCAGGATATAGTTTCAGATGGGAAATAATTCTAGAACAAAACATTTATCTGTTTCTTTTCTCACATATTTCATATTTTTATTACTTCATGTCACTGCTGTTATAAAGACAAAGAAGTCCTTGAAAAGCATACACTGGTGTATGCCATTAGGATTTTTTTTGGACATATTTAAAAATGTTTCCAATGCCCCTATCCTCTATCCAATGAAAGTTTTCACATCCTGTTGCTGATTTTGTTTTGGTTTTATTGCAGCCAGCTTGCTTTCTCTGAAAATATTTGCCTGCTGTACATTTCCAGATACTTGATCTGAAACCTGATAACCAGTTACTATTGGTAACTACTACACTAAAATTTCAGATTTTAAAATTGTCACAGTGTTAATCTAATTGTTCATATTTTTTAACATGGGAAGATTAAGCAATTACAATTAAGTTGCTGGACAGTGTCTTTTCACATTATTCTGATATTTACAGCAAAGAGATATGTAATTGGTGAGACTGGCTGTGCTTAATACATTTTAACAGGGAAGTGCTCTTTCATAAATTCAAACACCTTTTTAACAAAATAGCTGTTAGTTGTCAATGGAAGGCAAATCACTTCATGTGAATCTTATGTCAATGCACTGCTTGTAAAAGAACTAAACCTGAGCAAGGTAATTTCTACAAAGTAGAAATGTAAATATCCCAACTACCTCAAGAGATATTTCTTCTTAAAAATATTCGGATGACAGACAGCAATACTTCAGCTTAGTATCAAAAGACCTATTGTGGTAAATCACAAATCATAACATAATGTAATGGAGAAACATCATAAATGAAGCTGTGGATAAACACAGGAATTAGGATTCCAGATTTTCCTGATTCTTTGGCCTTTTTCTAAAACTCAATCAAAATTTATACAAGTCAATAGTTTTCTATGATTTGTGATGTTTCTTACATGCAGAACCAACTAATGATGGGTATTTGTGATTTATAAGACTCAACTTCTGCATGAGTGCCACAGACATTGCACATTCCCTGAGACAGCATGATGGAGGAATCTGGGAAGAAAGAGAATCTTACATGCTGTACATGTAAATAAGAAAATCCCATTCTTCAGGATTAGTTATTTTACTCCTAGAGATGTATTTCACAAAATTCCTTCTCCTGCTAGTGAATAACATAGTTTGCCTATGAAGTACTCTGCCACCTATCTGTATGAACAGCAGTAAATTATATAAGATCATTATTGTTCTTCAAGAGAAAAAAATGCTCTATGCTTGTAGTTTCAGTTGGCAATGAATACTTCCTGGAGCATGTCATATTATGCCTGAAAACCATTTTCTGAATCAGTGAAAAGTATCAGACTGGAAAAATTTCATTTTACTTAACTGGCTAGCACTGACTTAATTCTTACTCACTAGGAGTCCAATTTGCCTTGACGTAACATCTATTTCCAGTAAAGAGACCATCAGAATTGCTGCTGCCCAGAAATGAGGACTGAATTGCACAGTATTGTGTGAATAATTCTTCATTTTACTTTGTAAGGTTTAGTGCAGTGTATCCTGCATTTGACTATGTTGGCTGTATGTTCTGAGTTTATATAGGACTCACTGGACTAAATTCACTGTTTTACACAGTTTGAACTGCCTTAGTAAAGCAAACCTGCCCTAAAGCTACTCATTTAACCAAGCAGTTAAGACCTGTCTTTGACCATTTTCAGCATGTGAAATCACCAAAAGCAGTCAAAGCATACAGGTAGATGTAAACTAGAATCTCCCTTCATACAGAGGTGATTTCAGAGGCAAGGCAATCCCATTATGGATACCAAGCCAATATAAATAGCATATGAAGACACCAAAGAAGGAAACTGGTTTTAAGATAGCAGCACACAGTCATACCCACCAGCAAAGATCATTCAAACAGGACCTGTACTTCCCTCTACAAGCATTTGCCTTCTAATTTTTAATTCTTGCTAAATTACTACAGACCTGATTTAGAATAACACAAGCAGAGGAATTAAACTACTTGAAATTAAGATTTTTTTTTCAGACAGAAGAAAAGGAGCAGTGAAGTGCATGAGGGAAGTATGGGTCTTCTAGTTTTTTCCATGCCCTTCTTGCAAGTTGCATTTCAACCTTCCAGTAGCGCTACGTAGAGATTGGACTAGATATTTTTAAAATGATTCTGTGATATTTTCTCATAGAAAATAAAAAAGAACTTGAATACTTTAAAAAAAAAAAAAATCTTACTGGTATCAAAGTGGCTCACTGGAAAAAGATTTGCCCTATAGCTAAGTTTCTATTACTTTCTACATTATAATTATTACAGATAATAGCAGAGGATGTAATTTGAGGTAAAACTTCTGACTGAACCACCAAGTTTAGTGGAGTTAAAAATGAAGTCTGGATTTTATAAATAAAGTTTTAAGACCACACTGCTATTAGAAATTTCAGGGGAAGCCAGAACAATCATGTTCTTGTGCCATTTTTTTCTTGTACTCATATGGGAACGGAATTCAGGGCATTGTCATCCTAGTAAAATTCACAGTGAAGAAAAAAGAATTTGTCTTGGTGATTTTTTCTGAAAGATTTGTTTGGAATGTTTTTATTATTTTCAGGCAGAATGAAGGTTCCCTTACATGGAAGATTTTTTAACTTATTTTTGAGATGGGCAACTTTTTTTTTCTATTGTCCAATTTTGGTTTTAATTTCCCTCAAACCAATGTTCTCCTAGTTGGTCTACAAAAGTAGTTGGGTTCTTCCTAAGAAAGACTGAAACTACATCACACAAATTATTTTGGGTCGATTTTTTTTTCAACACTTCTCTGATCGGGCAAGAACTGTAAGAAATGTTGTTGAGATCCTTGTTGAACTATTCATAATGTTTTCCACTCTGTATCTCAGCATGTGAGGCATTGTTCACATTGCCTGAAATGCTGTCCACAGATGCAGCTTCAATAATGCACCCAGCTCTTACTTAGCCCAAGAGTTTTGTCATTCACAGGAAATGCATCCTAACATTTCAACCCTGAAAGCAATGGGGAACCAAAACCATATCCAAAATACAGCTCTTTGAAGTGGAACAAAACAAACAGTAATATCAAGCTACATCCAAGAGCAGGGACAAAGGCGTTAATTTAAAACAAAAGTGATCTTTTTGTCCTTCCTGTTGTCTTCACAGTACAGGTAAAATATGAGATATGGCTCTCTGAATTCTACTGGTACAGCATCTCTGATTGCCTTAAAGAGCTACCAAAGTTTGCTCAGCCCCTTTGGGGATTTTCCATCATGATTCACATAAATGAATGTGTGGCAACTGCATGACAGAATGTGAACTCCAGAGATGCTGTAAAACCATTGATGCACTTGGGTAGTTTGGAAGCCCACCACAGTGACTGATGCATTTTTAAACTACAAGTTTTAATTTAATTAGGATTTCCTCCTGCAACTACTTATCAAAATATCTTTATATGAAACAAATTGATGACATTAACAAGATAAGAGTATTTAATCAATTTTATAAACAAACCTGAGAAGATAATCTGGTCTAGTGTTATAACTGAACCACACAGATTCTGTCTGAAAACAAAGCAAGGCACTTTTATTCACTGGGAATGCACTAAATGGCAAATTGTATTGGCAATAAAATGGAGATTTTTACAACTAAGCAAACCCCCTGTATATAAATTGTGTTCAGAAAAGTTATTTTTAAACCCAAAGATTATAGCAAATAATTTTTGGAATTTCTGGCTCATTTCTGTTAAAAATCCATGAGTTCAATTCATTGTGGCTGCCAAAGTCATTTTTACCCAGATGATTTCAAATTTTTTTCTATGTACATTTTTAGGTTTTATTTTCACAATTACATGACATTATTATACACTAGATAAAAGGGGATATCCGTAACTGTATTTTCTTAATTGAATAGTTTCTTACTATTTTCTTAATAGAACTGTGCACACATAAATACAAAGTACCACTTTTCCATTTGCAGAGGATCTTCTTATCCTAGTCTAACTGTACCAACAAATCTTATCCAAAACTAGACTCTTTAAATTCTATCAGCAAAGAACAATTTATCCAATGAAAATACTTGCTTTATTCTTTTCTTTTCCTAACAAGTGTGATACAAATTACCAGTGAATTCCAAGCATATAATTATGAATGATATATAGATTCTTTTATGGAATTCTTTAAAATTACATCTTAGCAGCCAGACAGATGAAAATGATCAAGAAATTCAAGTAATAAATTTGAGGATTTTTCTGATTATTTTAGCCATTATTTGGGTATGTTAAAGTGATCTAGGATATAAAAAACTTCAATTCTGCTTTGTTTGCTTTTACTTGCTTTGAATGTCAGCAATGCTTTGAATCAATAGGGAATATTTATTTATGATTTATATTAATAAGAAGGTGCTATTTTTTTGACACTCAGTATTAAGTGGCATATGCCAGGTTTCTACATACTATGGAAAGAAAGTATTCCTCATAACATCTGAATAAAAATTCAGACTATTTAGCAAGCATAAACATTTTTACAAGAGTGTTCAGTAGGCCTAAGATGGTTTTTTGAAAGCAGAATTCAGCTCCTAAATGGTTTCTGAGTTCTCACTTTCTTGGTCACATTAGAAGTAAACAGAAGACTTTGACTGCTGATTATGAGCATCATGATACAATTTTTACTGATAAAAGACTCAGTTCATAGCTGTCATAATGATACAAACTTCACCTTGGCTGTGCACTAAGTGTAGAAAAACTGTAGAAGTGCTGTAAGGGTACAAAAAGCATGACAACAGGTGATAGTGAGCTACAAAAGTAAGCATGTTATTAAAAGTCTTCATGTCCATAAAATATATTTAGAAGACTGAATCTATTAAGGGCAATATATTGCCAATGTGTGAGTTGTCTGATGCATCTCTGTGGTGATTTGGGTATTTACTCATCTTTTTTTATTTCCTTTTCCTGTTAGCCTTAGTTTTGTTCTTATACCTAACCAGTGATAGAATGTGATAGAAATTTGCTACACAGTATGAGGCTATGCTCTCTTTTCTTGCAATTTTATTGATATTCTGACTTAATAATGCTGAGTAAAATTTAGCTCCTCTCTAGAATAATAGAATTATGCAGTTTAGAAGGATCCCAGAAAGGTCTTCCAATACTGTAAATAAGTTTTGCAAGTTTACACTGGGAGTTTTTCTTTTGATGCACCTAAATGACTGTGTTTCACCAAATTCAGATGAGATCCAATGAGCCAGGAAGTATTTTGCTTTTTCAAAACCTCAGGCATTATGTTTTGGTTTTGCAAGTACAAAACCACCCCATGTTTTGGTATAGAATTGTCAATCCAAAGGAAACAATGAAAGAGAAGAGTGGCAATTATTGCAGCAGAATTATAAGATTTATTTGCCTTGCTATTGGCTAGGGATTTGTTTGAATACAAAAGTTAAACTTTTTTTTTCTGTGTTTCCTATCTCTTTTTGAGTTCTCCAGTCTTTTAATTAAAAGATATTTTGTGGTTATTGTTATGGTCAATACCTGACATAGAAGTTTCAGAAGTAATGGGTTTGACATTTGAACCAAAGTCTGCCCAGGCTGAAACTCTAAATACTTTACAGAGTACAGAAAAATCCTAGAACCATGAATCACAGAATACCAGGTTGGAAGGGACCTCAAGGATCATCTGGTGCAAACTTTGTTGGCAAAAGTACAATCCTGACAAGAATGTTCAGCACCCTGTCCATCTAAATCTTAAAAGTTTGTGGTGTTGGGGAGTCCACTACTTTCTTTGGGAGACAATTCCAATGACTGATTGTTCTTTTTGTGAAAAATTTTCCTTTTCTGTCTAATCAGAATCTCTCCAGAAGTAACTTTTCATCATTGGCTTTGATCAGAAAAGAAAGCCTCTACCTTCTTCACAGCTATGTGTTAAATACTAATGGTCATAAAGGTCTTCCCTAAGCCTTCTTTTCTCGGGGCTGAACAAACCCAGATATCTCAGCCTTTCCTCACATGGGAGGCTTTTCAATCCTTTGATCATCGTTGTGGCCCTTCCCTGGACCCTCTCCAACCTGTCCACATCTCTTTTGTATAGCAGCGGCCAAAAGTGAGCTGAGTGTTCCAAATGTGGCCTAACAAGTGCTGAGCAGAGTGGGATAATGGCTCCTTTATCTGTGCTGGTGAAGCCCTCATTGAGCCAACCCAGTGTCCTGCTGTCTTGCTTTGCCCCAGCAGCATGTTGGTCACTCACATGGAACTTGTTTTCTACTAAGAGCCTTCCCACAGATATTCTTCCCAGCCGGGTGGACCCCATCCTGTGCTGTTCCCATGCATTATGTTTTCCCAGGTGCAAGACATTGACCTTGTCCTTGTTGAACTTCATAGGGTTCTTGTTAGCCCATTCCTCCAGCCTGTCCAGGTTTTTCTGCAGGAAGGCTCTCCCTTCCTAAGTGTCAACTTCCCCACTCAGTTTGGTATCATTGCCAAACTTTGTCAGGGTACATTTGATCCCATCTTCCAGATCATTTATGAAGACATTGGACCCAATACTGACCACTGGGAGACCCCACTTGTGACCTGCTGACAGTTTGAAATGAAACGATTTACTGCCACCCTCCATGTGCTGTCCATCAGCCAATTCCCCACCCATTGCACAGACTACTTGTCTAGATTGTAAGGCAAAGAAAAATGTCTTTTTTATGCTGCCTAACCCAATGAAATTATCTTTTGGTAATTTATTCTGATAGAGTTTCAATAAATTCTTGTCTGGTTGGAATTAATGACAAACACAGCTGTGCATTCTGGACCTCAAATATGAATTTGAGAAAGAGCAATGCATTTTTTTTAAGGAACAATCTAATGGCAAATATTGAAATGGCAAAAAGACTTCCACATTGTAACTTGTATTATTTCTGGAAATAGAGTTTTTTAAGTGTCAAGTGTATGAAAAGGCAGGATGGTTCTAGGCATTTTTGAAAATGTGACCTGCTATATTTGGGAACAGACTCTTGAAAGAATCTGTTTTCTGTTTTTCTGGTCTTGATAATCATTTTCAAAAAGAAAAAACTAATTCCACTTACAAACTTGAAGTTAATCAGCTGTCACCCTGCTGGGCATCATAAATCAAAACAGTTTCATAATGAGAAAACAGATCAAAACATGTTTCAGTTCTGGTGACTGCAAATACAAAGAAATCAGTCATTAGAGCTAACAGTCTTTTGGGTAAGACATACCTTTATGAGGGTAAATAAGCTTGAAAGTTCCCTATTTCAAAGCTGAAGTGGGCAAAAGAAGAGAGAAAAAAGTGGAAAGTTGAAATCTCTTCTTTTGGGTGTGCCAGGATGTACGGAGCTGGCTGCTGACCAGGGCTGATCTGGTAGCTGGCACAGCAGAGAAGACAACCTCCTTTCTTCTTCTAACCTTTATAGCAGCCAGACCAACCTACTCACAAGGCAGAGGCAGCCTGGGGAATGTGTTCTGGCTCAGAGGCAAGAAAACACATCTCACACAGCCCATTCCCATTCTTCTGTCTCTCATTTCCATGTGTCTTCCCTGTGTCCCTTTATTGGCCTCAACATACTCCCCTTGGAGGAAGAAGGTGAGGACAGCTCTGCCATTTGAGCACCTCTCCTTTTGGAAGAGCTTTGTGTACCCAGACAAAGTTACTGGCATGCCTCTTTCCAATGTAACAGTAACACACACAGATATCTGGTGAATTTTGAAGAAGCCACATTCATAAATAATTTGGTTTCTTCCTGGCAAAGTTGACTAAATTGTAGGATTTCCTGCTTCCTCACCCAACAAATACAGACTTAATGTTATGTTTCTTTCCTAATTTATGTTTCCATAAGTACTTACACTAATATACATCTGCCTGTGTGTTGAGCCTGGGTGCTTCAGCTGCTGGATAAAGATCCAAAATGAACACCTCTTTTTTTTCAGCCCTGCTCCCTGCTCTGAAGTTAATTCAGACCCGACTGAAAGCAAACCACTGTCCTGCCAGTGCTATTTCAGTTTTAAGGGTGTCCAGGATTTAAACCCAGACCTGGATCCAAACTTCCTAAATGGCTTCCATCCTTCTAATTGGCTAAATCGTAACCTTGGATTCAGAAACCCTCAACAATTTCACATTATTCCAAAGGGATTTTACTGAAACATTACAAAACTAGCTTTTGGTGTATTTTGGCAAAGAGAATAAAGAGAAAATTCAGCCAGTGAATAATTTGTTGTGGGATAGAAAAAGCAGGATGCTGGCAGACAACTTCCTCAGAAATCTTGACATGTAAAATAGGATTTCTATTGCAACAGGTGTGTAGGGTGGAAAATTAGGTCAAACAAGACTTTCTCCTATGTGTGCAATCACTGCTGACAGGCATATGTCTCCCAGAAGACCTAGGGAGCCAGATATTGCTCCACTATTGTTCTGAGTCTCAGGACTGCAACAAAATTAGCTATTGCCTCAACCACTTTTAGGTCATGGTTCACTTTTAGGCATGGTTCCAGCTTTTTATGGACATAACTGCACTAAAAACACCCATAAAAGATGGGAATTACAAAATAGTGGTTTCTGTGGAAAGCATTGCATGGAGCATATCTTATCTTGTTTTTCCCTTCTGTCTCAAGGTTTTATGTCCTTTCTTCATGTTGATGGCTACGTTTGTAAAGAACATTCATATAACTTTCCAATACTTTTATTTTTGGTTTAAGTTCATATGTTCAAGGACAAAGGCAATAGCTGTCAGCTGAATATTTTCTTCCAGTTAATGAATTCTTATTTGGTTTCCCCTTTTTTTTATTTTGCATATTATTTCAAAGTCTTATGATGCAGTAACAACTATATTTAGCTCATTTTTACTAGCCCTGTGCCTTCCCAATCTAACAGCTGACTTGCCAGCAGACCAATTAGGAAAATTTAAAGATGAGAAACTAAAAGAGGGAAAAAAGATGTGCATGTAATTATCTGCTACGTGGTACGGTTCTTACTGAACATATTTATTGTTTCTGTAACTCTACCTCAATCTCCATTTTTTGTATGTAAGCTAAATGCACTAAGTACAAGAAAAACAGCACAGAAACAAGATGCAAAACAGAATATAAGCAATACCACATAGGATTATTTCGCCTTATGGAAGCTGATCACTCTGTGCTATAAGGATCAGTTACAGACACTAGATTAGACATATAACTTGAAATGTCTAAATTTAGGTGAAATTTAAATTCTACTTCAAAATGTGACTGAGGGTCTAATATAACTCTTCTTCAAAGCAGAAGCTAAATGATCCATGGGGATACGCCTAGAGCTACTCAACAGGAAAAAATACTTCAGGTAAGGATCAGATGCACCACCAGCTGTGACTTCATATAGTGAATTTGACTTTTGGGGTGAGGTGTCTAACAGCATGAGGGGCAAGGGAGGGGGCTGGGAAGGAAGCTTGTTGGTACACTGGCTCAGTGCACCTTCAGGAAACCTGGGGGTGGTGCTCAACAACAAAGAGGAGCTGACCTGCCAAACTCAGAACTTCAGGCCAAGGATATTGACAAACTTGAGGCCAATTGAAAACCCATGAAGTTCAACACGGAGAAACAGCAAGTTCTGTACCCAGGGCAGAAAGAGGACACATGTCAGTCAAGGCCCTGGTGGAAAATACACAGGGGTTTTAATGAATGCAAGGTTGAAAAAAGGATGACAGTGAACTCTCGCCACAAATAAGGAAAACTGAAACATCAGGAAGTCAAGGCCAGAATGTCATGGAAACTTATGACTGTCCTTTATTCAGTGCCAGTGGGGCTATGCTTGACATAATCTGCCAAATTTTGGGCTCTCCCCAGTTCAGGACAGATGTAACGAAACAGAGCAGGGTCCAGTGAAAATCTATCAAGATCATTCATACATGTATCAAGAAAATGTGATCCTCAGAGATCTTGGAGACTCCACCAGATCATAGCATGGCTGACTTGATCTGCTGCTGGCATTTGTCCTGTTCCACATGAGAGATAGCACTTGATCTCCTCCAGGGCTCCCTTCCAATCAATTTGTCTCTAATGCCATGATACTGTGATTTTATTTGCCTGTGATGCAGGGGATCTGAACTTTAGGTCCTTGCTGGCCTCAAGGTATTTGAAAACGTAACTCCTGAATTGTTTTTAAGAAAGTGCTGTTAGCTGCTCTCCAAACATTCTAATGATCTTGGTCAACATTCAAGTAAAACAGAAAGGAAGAGAGGGAAAAAGAGAGAGAGTGACAAAGCAAAAAGACACCAAACTCAAACTCCTGTCCTGTGTTTTCACTTCCTAGAATCATGGGATGAAAAACAAACAGAATCTGGAAGAGGAATTTAAAGCAGCTGATACCCTGTCCCATTACAGTTGGACTATTCTTCAAAGTGAGCAGTATGAGTCACTGCCTGACACTTTCATGACTAAACTCCAATATAAGCATAATTTAAGGAGTATGAAAATACCCCAAAGGTATTCTGGTCGGTGGGCAATTGAGGGTGAAAAACCTTAAAGACTGCTGATAGATAAAGCAGAAGTGGAAAGTATGGAATACCCTATTGAAAGAAGAAGATGTAATTTTTAACTTTGTATTTGTAAGGATGTGAAGATTAAAAAGGGGGAGAGGTTGCAAGAGATGAGGAAGAGAAAGAATAATGAGCAGAGAAAGATGGAGGGAGAGAGGCAAAAAATTATTGCTAAAACTGAAGAAAAAGTTTGAAATTAAAAAAAGACTGAGTCTTCTGTGTTATTATCAGGAAATGTAGAACAGAGTGACAGCAAGAAAATAGAAAAGTGGGGAGATCTCCCTAGATCTGGACAGATTCTTTCAAAGGATAAATCAGTGTTCTTTCTAGAAACAGAGGAGAAGTGAAAATACTTTCTATAATGAAGTCTAAAGGCAGTGAGGCATGAAGTACCTCAGATATCATCTTGCCAAGAAGAAATGCTTGACTGAAGAATGGCAGAGTAAATTAGAATCCTGTAATTCTACATGGTAATGAGATTTTTTACAAAGGTGTACAGAAACACAAAAACAGAAGCAAAGAGAAAATTTTTCAAAATGAGCCAGCAATGGAGATTAGTGAAACAGACAGTGGAAAAGAAGAGATGGGCAGGCAGACCTGAAGGGGTGCCAAGAGTGCCGTTAAAAAAAAAGGCCCAAAACCATCTGACAACAGGATCAATAGGAGAAGAACAAGGAGTTGAAGACAAACAGAGGCATTTAAATCCTGGGGAGTACTCAGACACTTCCTGAATATTATTCCAGACCAATGACCTGAAGGTGAGTTCATTTCCCTGCTCTGTCAGTCTGTAACTGTTTTGCTAAATCTGCCTGGGCAGAGATCCACTTTTCTAATTGAGGTACTGGGATGAAAATGAAGTGGTATAGAGACAGAAGACAGTCCTCTAAAACTACCTGTTTCTCTGATCTAAACTGATGAAAGAGGTCCAGGATTTGAAATAGTGACTTACAACCTGTCTGAAGAAAAGACATTGCTGCAACTACAGCATTCAATAAATGTTTCCAAGATATATATTAATTATCTAACTCTGGAACTGCAAGACTTGTTCTGACCCCAGAACTCTGTGTTACCATCAACATAAGTATAAAGTTAAATCACAGAAATTTGCCTGTGCTGCCTCCACCTATGCCAACACTTTACATCAACTCAACGGTGCTTCTACTTTAAATGTATCATAGTATATGTCCTAACCAATAGCTTTAGGGGAAATATAGTCAGTATCCTGTCACTAATCCCTAATAACTAATTCCTAATATGACATATTGTAAAAGCATGAAATTAAAATTAATGAAAAAGAAGTAAGTTACAGACATGTTAAAAAGGTTTGGGTTTTTTTTTTTTTTTTTTAATTATATTAGTTATAACTTAATCACTGGCTATAAAATCAAAACTCTGAAGCTGGACAAAACCCCCAACTTTCTCTGTAAGTGCAGAGCCAGCATTCCAGCCCCAAGCATTGCACATATTTATCTCAACACATTCCACCAAAAAGTGGAATCCAGTCACTTTACCGAAAATCCTAATTTCAAGTGAAATACATGTGTGTTTTTAAATATTAAATTTTAACTGTTCACAACCACAAATTCCCAGATGGTAAGCAGTTGCAAATAGAAAAGGGAAAGCTTGCAAAGCATGGAAAAAATGCTCTCTGGCAAAGCTAAAAAATTATAGGAACTGGCTTTCCTTTGCTATACTTTTTCCAAGATGTAAAAAAAGCTGACAGATGGCTGCTTGCCATTTGTCATAACCCATTTCAAATATGTCTCCACGTTACACTTTTCCTATCTTATCTTCAATAAAAATATCTACTTCCTCTCAGGAATTGTTATAGCAGAAAGATTTTTCAGGTCTTAGAATGTCATTGGAATATTATAAGATTGGACCTAGCACAGGGGTCTCTCACAGCTTTGTAGCACATGCTGACAAAAAGAGGACAGTTTGCCCCTTTGATTCATTTGGTCTTACTGCTCTGAACTGTGAGTGTTAAAGATACTATGAATTAGATTATTGGAAACCAGCTCTCTGGCATTAGCCTTCAAATCATATTCACTTTTGTCATTCAAAGTTTTCACATAGCAATCTTAGAATGTCTTGATGAATATTAACTAATTTATAAATTAGTTAACCTATTCAGGTGCCTAAAGAGGGAATTCTAGAAGCATCCAAGTAAAGTATTCTTCACCCAGGTTCCAGATGCATTTACAAAAAGATACAGGTCTCTTATGTCTCTTATGTCATATATGCTGGGCTCTTCAGGGTGTCTGGGGTTCCTAAGGAACCTCAGGGGATACAAGACATTTATGGTTTCGTACATGAACTGTGCCCTGATCACAGCTCCACTGAGCTTTTCTAAGTTGATCAAGAATAAGTTGATCCAGTTGCAAAGCTATCATGAATATAAGCAGTTAGAATAAAATAATGTTTTCCAATGATGTGGTTTTAATTCATATTGATATTAAAATTATTAGCTGGCTGTTTGAGATTTTGTTATAATTCTAGTATGCCTCCTTTCCCCTCTTTTATTCTATGAAATGATAGCTTTCTGAACTCTTACAGAGTACAATTCTCTTGTTTTAAAGAGAACCAAACTGGTTAAATCTATGCATAAATTGTGTCTGGGCCAACCACCTAGAATTCAGCAATGCAGAGATCCAAAGATGAAAAGCAAAGTTACTATATGCAAAAGACTTCACAAAATTATGTACAGGAACTTTTTAATACGTACATTATTCTGTGGAAACACTTTAAGTTCATTCCAGCCCTTACAGCAAATGGACTGAATTCTGCATATTCCCTTGTACAAACAGGATAAAGTTCTCCTTTCTCACCCTGTAGGGCAAAGGATATTGGATCTTAGGGCCATAATATATCTGTGCATAGGAAACTTATTACAAGTCCTGGGTCTGGTCCAGACATACAGATATTTTAAGGAAACCATTCATTTGTAGAGAAAAGAAGGAATGATATCCGTCTCAGATTGAAGTTTGAAGTTCTGATTTTTTTATGTTTTGTTGTTTTTCTAATGAATAGCAGCTGTTCAAATGTGCTCAGCAAGAAAATAAGCTCCAGTGCATGGGATTATTGGGCAAGGATCTGGGGACAAGGTCAAAGGGGAGATATAAATAAATATTTATATAACAGCTCCCATTGTTATAAGTAAGGGATGATGGCTCAGCAAATCTAAAAATCAGCAAAGCTTTATTTAGGTGTCTGGATAAGAATATGAGAGACTGTACACAGTCTAGATATAAACTATGCTATGTAGCTGGAAAAAATAATATGACTGTGTTAATCTGACTTCTTACCCAGGCACTTCTTACCTAGACAATACTTCTGATTGTATGAGACTGCTTTTTTAGATACACCCCTGATTTTAGAATGGAAAAAACAGTACATGGAATGTACTGCACAAATGTAGTGTACACATTTGTGTATATGTGTTTACAAGGTTTACTTTTTTTTTGGAAAATTTATTTCAAAAATTTTGATTCAGTGCAATTAAAACCTTTTTTCTGATATTAATGTTGGTCTTCTAAAGCACAGGTTACAGCAACGTAACTTTCAATCAGAATATATTTTGTTGTTGCTGAGAGGAGTTGTAATGGCTGAGAAAATAATACAGATGAACTAAAGATATTTTACTAAGTCTTACTGCTTTAACATTAGTGCGCTGTCTACAGGCTTCATCCAAATTTCTCATGCAGCCATCTTTGCTGCTACTTACTCACTTCTGTGTACATACACTAGTACCCTCTGCTGGTCTTAAATTTACTGTGGTGTTCAGATAGTCTGAGGAGGTAGAGGCAAACCCTTAATAGACATCTGAATGATGAATACGTTCCTTTCTTCTGTTTTGATCAGGAGGTCATGACCTCTGTTCCAGTTAAAGGCACGACATTACTAGGTAATGTGGGGTGGTTTCTATCTGTCCTACAGTTCATTAAAATTGTGCATAAAAGCACGGATAGTGGAATCAACAATAAACCAGCACTGCTGGAAAAGACATAAAATACTGCACAGCTAATCAGAGAGAAAATATGGCCCCTATAACAGCTCTTTTTGTTCTCTGCATTCTTGCTGTCATCTGTTGTGCTGTTTTCAAGAATGTCAGATGTGAATTGATTGGCAACATCTTTGCTTGAGGGGACCAAAGCTATTTAATGTATATGGTTTTTAAAATTCTGTAGCAGCCTGTGAAATGCTCTGGAAATATGTAAACTCAAATTTAATTCTAGTTGAAGAATAAAGAACAATAACAAATATGTTCCAAGAAGAAAATATGGCTAGAAGGAGCACCATGGACAAGAAGTACTGAATTTCTCAAAAGGCAGATAAGTAATTGTCCACACAAGGACTCTTATATGCCATTTTGTACAGTTTGGCAAGGTTATAGCAAATAATGCAATTATTGGATTCTACCAAAAAGCCCCACATTTTTCAATACATAAATGACAATTTTTATCTTAAATGCTCCTAACACAAATATTCCCAAAAGGTTTCTAAGTAAGTGGGCATTAATTTAGTCATAACAATTTCCTAACATTAACCAATGAATAAAGCCATTTTAAATTACAGTTTCCAGAAAATGAAAAAAGGAGAGATAATTCTTATCCTGAGACTTTGAAACATCCATGCCAATATTTCCAGTTTAGCCACTGATTAGAATGCTGGACTTCAGTAATATTTAATATTGTGTGATATTGTGCACAGATCCTACTGCTCCCCATGGCTGAGATCCTCTAAAAATAATAAATTCTGCTTTTGCAATGGCACACACTGATGAACTTTTGAAGCAAGAGGTTGGCATGGTTTTCCAGTGCCAGTGCTAGAGGATTCTTGAAGCCCATAACTAGAGCTGTATCACCAGATACTGCCACCACCAAGTTCAGCTGAACCTAGTAAAGCATGAGCACTCAAAATAACTGCTGTAGGTGGAGGGAGAGCTACACTGGATGTTTCATTTGGATTTTTTCTTTATCTTATTTGTTTGGTGTTTATAGACTGTTACTTTGCATGAAAGAAATACATCCAGAAACTTTTCTGGTTTGGGTTATTTTTACTGAGCAAATGTTCTATATAATACTAAAGCCCTTAAAGAGATTTTTTTCTATTATGCTTAAGCTTGGTTACCCATGGACTTTCTCTCCCTTTGTTTTCATGCTTGGCCTTGTTACAAAGGATCACAGATTTTATGCACACCAAGGAAAGCTTTGAACAGTAACACTGGACAACTTATTCTGAATGCTTGCTTTTTCAATTGTAAAATGAGAAGAATGATCTTTCCAAAGGAAAAAACGAAAAAAGAAAATACTTTCTTTTTCTCTTGAAAAATGCTAAATGATTTTTATCAACTTTTCTTATCCAACTAAATGGAAATTACCTTAACTGATTTCCTCAGCCTGGTTCTCTAAGATCTAAATAATCCCTAAGATCTAAATAATTCCCATCTGCATGTCCATCTGAATGTCATTCCCTTTATTTCCCCTGTCCCCTTAACCAGTAACCTATTAAACTCTGAAGCTATTAAAGAATGTGTTAGAGGGAGGTGAATGATCCAAGCTATAGTATGTTCTTACATTGCCATGAAAATAAGATGGTAGGAAGATTAGAGTTCCCTGCGCTCCCCTTGAAGGAAAAGGGAAGGAACACTAAAGAGGCAGTGGCTGGTAAGCCAGTCTGGAACATGCATCTCTAAACTTCTGACTTGGCACACTACCTCTTGCTTAGCTAGAGAGCAATAAAATGTGCTTAGGGGTTATGCTACTGAGTTCAAAATATTATGAGTGCTTGGATCATATAAGGAAGTGAAGCATTGTGTTTTAAGCAGCAGGAGATGAAGGGAGAAGAGCTGGTTAGAGGAGGCTGGTTTGCTTAGTTTTGCTTCTCAGTGAGCCATTAGAAGATACTTTTAGTTGTTTGCAGTTTTTTTTTTTTTTTGTCTGATTGTATCACATTTCTTTTCAAGCATGAATTAAAGATTATTAATATTTCATTTTCTGTTTTATTTCCAGATTTGCCTGTTTGGATTGTGTCTTAGACTAGCGGGTAAGGTATGCTATAAGGACAAACCAATTCATGTAAGAGGAAGAAACATCCTTTTCCCACTTCTTGCTGAGTAGTGATAATCAGATACTGAAATCATAGAAGCATTGAATGGTTTTGGTTGGAAGGGGCCTTAAAGATCACCAAGTCCCCCGCTACAAGCAAGGACACCTTCCACTACACCAGTTTGCTCAAAGCCCCATCCAACCCGGCCTTGAGCATTTCCAGGCAATACCCAGCTGTTCTAGGCAACCTGTTCCAGGGTCTCCCTACCCTAACAGAAATTAATTTCTCCCTAATATCTAATCTAATCCTTCTCTTTTGTTTTAAAGCCGTTACCCCTTGTCCTCTCACTATATGACTTTGTGGAAAGTTTTCTTATGGGCCTCCTTTAGGCACTGGAATGTTGCTGTAAGGTCACCCTGGAGCCTTCTCTATTCCAGGCTGAACAATCTAACTCTCTCAACCTGTCTTGACAGGAGAAGTGCTCCAGGTGCTCCAGGCCTCTCATCATCTTCAACCTTTCTTACACAGAATAGAAGGGACATTCTTCAAGAAGTAAAGGATAGGGAAAATAAAGCTAGAGAAGTACTTGGGAGACAATTTCATTCAACCCACAGTACAAATCTAAGCCAAATACACTTAAACTATGATTTTAAAAGATAGGTTTGTTGAATTAGTCTCAAATCTTTTGACGACAAGTATCTAATTCCAGAGTCTTTGCTACTGTATATATTACTTAATTCAGGAGAGAAGAACTGACTCTTCTTCAATGCCTTCATATGGTTTAGAAATAAAAACTTCTGCATTTTGGTTTCATCTGAAGTCTCATGTGAGATATTTAATACCTTCTATGCTTCTACTAAGACAAAATAAAAAAAAGAACCATGACAGTGAGATAAATGGACAGATAAATGGCAAATGTTTTAATTCAGATAAAAGTACAAAATAATAGATAAAAGAAAAGAGGACAAGGATATAAATTAAACTACCATCAGCTAGAAGTAATTTCTGGGAATACAGCTGTCAAGTCCTTTAAATTCTAAGCAGTACTGCCATTGTGGGCATTTTTGTGCCTAAATTGTGTGTCTACAACCGCCTGTGTGTTTCACAAACACATAAGAAAATTACAATCTTAATTAGATCGAGAGTGCAAAATGAAAATCAAGTCCCAACTATGAATTCTGGGAAACAACTTGAGATAGAGATCATGCATTTGATTGATTTGATGATGATTCATCATGATCATGATTCATTTGACAAGTTATCTAATTTAAGTAAATATTGCTGGGTTGCGAAAGTAATTTTAAAGAAAATGCAGAGCTGGTAGTTACAGTTGCCCTAGGGAAAATTTATGAGTGATATTGTCTTCATACTCCTACTCAGTCTACCATTTGTGAAAATATTTTTATTACCTGTTTTTCATTCTTGGATCATATGATATATTTTTACTGTGTTTGGTTTGTATTTCACAAAATATGTGGAATATATACCCTTTCATTCACAAACATATACATATATGTGTAGATATTTTTTTCACAGAGAGATAAAGAAGAATAAGAGTGGATGTGTGTCACGAAAGCAAAGACAATCAGCTTCCCTGGCTTATGAAATGGAAACAGCAGAAATATATTTTATCCTCAGGTCTGAAAAAAGTCTTCCTCCATTTATTAACGTCCCAGATGACTGTTTTATGTGAATGAATGTCTAAACCAGGCAGAACCATAGGAAATTTAAACAGCTATAATAAACTGCCATGTGTAAAAACAGTTGAGATTATAAATGGGTGGAAGATTCACCTTGACTACTGTATTATAATTAATGCCCATCTTAAAGTATCCATTTGGCAATTATTTTGTTTCTTATCAAATGTTTGTATTTTATTTACTGCCTATCACTTTTCCCTGTCTCCCACAAGAGTAATTTCATGTTTCAGGTGCTGAAACAGTTTCAGAAACTGTAGAAACTGTCCATGCATAAAAAATGTGACAGAGACCTCTGAGACAGAGAATTTATTTATGCTGATATTTAGTCTTTTTCAATCCCTTGTTTCCCTTTTCAATCACTCTCTGGAAATGATACTTTACTAATTTTAGATTGAGTCATCCATTTCAGCAGCTGTATAAGAAACAAAGAATCTTTCAATCCAGCACTTGTAATAGAATCACAGAATTACTGAATTTGTAAGTGAACAGGATATAATGCAAATAAAACTAAAAAGTATTTTTATTAGGTTTATTTTCTTCTATGCTGGTTCTGGCTAGTCCAAAAAAAGCTTAGATGGAAAATGTTGTGTCATTGTTTCTATTATAGAAACTCTATTATTTTCAGACGTTTATAACAGAATTATAATAAATTTATCATTCTGTTTACAAATTACACTGCAGTTATTTGGGGCTTTTTTAATATAAAAGTCATCAGGGGAAGAGATAGGATTACACTAAGATACCATAACTAAAGAATGGAAAAATTCCAAGCTGGTATGTATTTGAATAATTTTAAATGGCACAAAATCTTCTACAGAACATGAACATTAACTTCATTTAATTAAATTATAATATTTGTACAATCAGCATGCCAAGGTATCTCAAACTGCTCTATTGTGTGGGGCCCATGGACCCTTTTGTTCTGACTGGGTCAAAAAGCTATAGACTATATTTTCTTCGAAATGTGTCCTTTTGTTTGGTGAAAGCTGTCCCAAAGCAATTAGTGTCACAGCTTTGAAAGAAGCACAAGTAAAAATTGAAAAAGCAAAGGGGAAAGAAGCACTTATAAATCTGCTTCTCATGGCCATAAACCAGTGCAAAGTTGAGTGTCCTGGTCTAGTGAAGTAACCCTGTTGGAGGAGATCCTCACAGCATAAAGGTGATTTCTGTCATGAAGCCACAAGCCTGCCTCCCTGGGGACACGTGCCCGGGCCGCCCAGCCTTTAATGTGGTTGTATAAATGTGGAAAACAACAGTGGTAGCACAGAGCTGGGCATGAGCTAACGTGCACAGGCTTTTAATTCCAGGTTGCTTTATCTGGCTGTCCCAGGGCATGGGCCAAACAGATGCATAACTGCCTCCAGCTGCTCATGAACATATCCTGCATGCAAATTTCAGTGAAGGAGGGGGAAAAGGAGGAGAACACACCCTTCACAGCAAAATTTGGCTCTAACCAATTTGTTTTGATTACCAGATCCCCTATTCAAAATAACTATCTAGCCAGGTCAGCATTTGGGCAATAATTTGCACATCAGGCTAAGACCAGATGCCTCAAGGGAGACCCTGTTGCCACAGACCCAAGTCCCAGAGATGTGATGCCACCAGAATGTGCTTCTCATTAAAAACCACACAGCATTGTATGCTGCCTGTTTCTAACATTCTTAGGCAAATAGATTAATATTTTAAAATATTCCCATCTTTCCAGTCTTCTAAAAAACTATATGCTGAAGTAGACCAGGTTTAAAGTTTGATACAGGTACATTCATTCAGGACTTTCATCTCAGTTTAATTCTCCTAGAGGGAGGACATTTGGCAGAAAAGTCATGACTGTGTACTCAAAAAGATGAGGAAAAAAAATATTTAATTTTATTTTCACATTTTGGTTTTGACAGCAACTATTTTTGCAGACAATCCCTGTTCTGTGGTGCTCCCCATGAAAGAGAAAAGACATGTAGCTGGCAGCATTGGTCAAACTGAAAAGCAGAGTAAGCTTCAAAGTCTGCACACGAAGAAGAGAGGTTGCTGTAGGATAGGGCAGGACACAACAGGATAAGGTAGTGAAGGCAAGGCAAGTCATACCCTGAATGTTATTTATATTAGATGTCTATTTCCCACATTATTGTAATATACATTTCACCTTCCATTTGCAGTAAAAACTAAATTGCTTAGTTGATTTATTTCACATGAAATGCATTTCTATTGAAAAAAAGAATTGGCAGGTTCATAGCTATGAATCTGACTTACCTAAGTGGCTGATAATTATGCCACTAACTTGAGTGGATACAGAACCAAATCCTTATTAACATGTGCTTTCTTATTGACTCGCTGCATTTAAATTGTGTCTGTAAGTGCCACCTATAAAATTGTTCTGCAGGCATTTTGTGATGTTACGTCACACTATTGCTTAGAAATTGGTGTAAAAGTTCTACTGAAGAGCAATATCAGGAAATTAGTAATTTGTACCTTATAAAATCCAGACTGTATGCTAGGCAGCTGCTTTGTCATTGTGAGACTAGTTTTTCCTCACAAGGAAACTGAAAAAGTCCAGAAAGTGGCCTAACCACAGTGCAGTTCTCAAGAAAGTCATAACACAGGGAGTTCATAGACCTTGAAAGAAAGCAATGTGTAATTCCACAACACTCTGCATCCCATCTAGATAATTTAACTCTGTCTGACAATCAAGGAATGACATGATAAATCACTAAGATGGCTGGTTGCTTTATAAAATAGTTTATTTCTGGTGTGTTACTTCTAGATACTTGGATGAAAAATATTTATTACTGAAATTGGATTTTAAGCTGGTCCCCCAACTACTCCATTATATTCCTTTACTCCTTTCCTTTATATTCTGAAGTAATTGAGTTTTCCTTTATTTTCCATGCAGTTCTGTGTAATTTTTAAGGCCAGCTATGATCTAAAACATGGCAGGGAGGTGATTCATTTTATAAAATCAAAATGGAGTATATAATGGACATAATGTATGTTGTTGACATAATTAGTATCTAACAGCAAGGGAATCCCAGAATTTTGTCTATAAGGTAAGGCACAAAGAATTTTTAAGATTAAGGGTAACTATGCCAAAACCTGGGACCCATCCATTTCAAAACACATGCCCAGGTGAGCCTTCACTGGAGTGAGGGCTCAGAGCACAGGAAAAGGTGTCCCTTGGTAATCTATTAGTATAATGCATTGTTGCATGGCCCACTGTTCCCAGATCCAGTGTACTTGCAACACAGAAGCAAGACTTTGATCCACCACATCATGGGGCCAAGTATGCAGAGGAAACAGAAGTGTTTGTCCTCTACCCTCTTGTCAGCAGCACACTGGAGAGCAATCAAAGCTGGGTGCTGCACGTAAATATCACACAGGAGGGTGAGTCTAGATTGGAAAAAAAGCGTACAGGTTTTGCATCACAGTCCAAGTGCTGTCAGAAGTGGGTACCATGCAAAAGAGAATGCAAAATCTTTTTTTTAATTATAATTATATAAATTATATATATAATTATTTTATAATTATATAAAAATTATATACCGCTGTGATATAATTCAACAGAAAGCTATGAGCAGGTAACTATTTGATGTATGTCAAAAGTTGATTAAGTTATTCCCCATGTTTCAGCAATGTTCAATAAACACCCAGTGATATCCTTAAAGCTCACAATTCATAATATATTCAGCTTCTATTTGGTTTCCATGAAATTTATGGACTATTCGCCTTTCCTGTGCTGCCATGCCCTTGAAAAAGAGAATTAAATGTTAAAAAATCATAGCTACACCCCTTTAATTTGACTTTTTAATGTGTATGTGTTTGAATGCAACTTCCTTCCTTCCTCTACAGTTCCCCATTGCCCAGTTTCCTCTTAGATAATATATGCTTCCTAAAACAATGAATCTGTACCTAACTAGACAGAAAAAGAGAAAAGAGGCAGACTGGATTGGATCCATCTGATCACTCATATTATACATATCTGTATTAAATGCTGAATTTAATCACCAACTACATTATGCATATGAGAACACTGCAGCATTAAGCAATAGAAGAGATCCATAGGAAGATTATTGAACAGATATTCCACAAGCATGGGTTTGTTGGCAAGCTTAATCATGCCTATTATACCTGAACCATATTCCCATTTTTTTTTATTAAAAACATGACAAAAACAGAAGTTTGGAACTATTCAGTCATAACAACCACAAACTCTTGTTAAAAAGTGAGGTTATGCTGTATCTATTGAAGCCATAATTGAATTTCTGTTGACTTGAAAGGGGACAAGATTTTGCAAACATTCAGGAATTTGTAAGAGTATAAAAAAAAAAGTGAAGACACTTAAGCTTGTTACACTCTGAGTATTAAATAAGAGCAAACCATGATGCTAATCAGGTTTGACTTCTAAAATGTAGTGTTTATGGAAAAAAGTTTGAACATTAAGAAATCCACAATGGGGACTATTCAAACTAAAATACTTTAATGAAGCTTTAATTACTTTGGGTTTGGTTATAATTTTGGCTTTTTTTCTCAGGACTGTCAGCTGCAGTAGTGATGAGTGCAGATAGCTCCCTCAGGATGAGGATGTGGAAGTAGGGAATGACTGATCTTTTCTATATCACAAAAATATTTTAAGTGTTCTAAACATTACAGTTTGACTTTTCAGTTCTGAACCATATATAATATGGTTCATATATAACTACATTATTCATAATAACTACATAATAATAATTCATAATAACTATGTTATTAGTTTCCAATCCTGTGCTTCATTAAACTACAGAGGTATCTAAGTTACTTATATGAAAACTATTTGTGAACAGCAAATATATTACTGGTTGGCCAAAATTGTTCCCCAGCTTTCAGAAGGTCCATGAAAAAATTGTCAAGATTTCAGAACAGGAAATATTAATTGGCTCAGTTGTTTAATCATCAAGTAAATTATACATATGTATAATATACATAATGACCCCACATGGGTTGTTCACTTGCGAGTAAGGCTTGATGATCCTTGTGGGTCCCTCCTCATTCAGAATGTCCTGTGATTCTGTGAAAAACTGAACGGAACAAGGAAAAATTATTTATTTATTCATTAATTTACAAAACAATTTCAGACAGCCTTTTTTTTCCAACTTAGAGCAGACTGTTTATTACCTACATCATAAAAATTGCATTTTTGTTAGAATCAAAGACAAACAAACACTGAAAATATCAGCTGTGAAAGAAAATCTACAGCTTCAGACATTAATGGTGTGAAGCACCCAATCCAAAATGTTGTGTATCTGGTTTTCAAAAAAGGCTGAAGTCCAAAGATTTCCTCAGTTCAAAGCTGAAATCAACTTCAAAAAAATGGGTTTAAATTTTATCTGGATGTCTAAATATGACTTAAAAGCCTTGGCCAAATTATTTTCCACTATGAAGACACCCTAACACATCTAACTGCTCTTCATACATTTTAATTTGCCAGAGACTATTTGATGCCTGGGAGGCAGCATGGAACTCCTTTCAGTCACACAAATTGGAGAGCACTAATGCTAGGCACCCGTGCTCCAAGCAAGAAACTTTAAAATCAGGTCAAAATCCATCAATTCTTTATTAGTTCTTCTTTAAAAAAGAAACTCATTAGAAAGAAGCAGTTCTTATGAAAATCTTAAAATACAACAAGCCTGTTTGGCAGCAAGGACTCCTCATAAGTGACTTCTATACTTGATATTCACAAGATGTGGAGTCATTTTACTTCACAGCTAAAACTCATTAGGTCCACAGGTCAAGCCTATTTCTCTCTTCAAAATTCTTTTACTAGTTGTCTAGTTTTTACACTCTCTCTGCTGGGCTGAGCTATGTATTCACTCCCCCCATGCTGGTCTGCCTAAGTCAGGAAGTCATTCACGTTCTTTTAAGGAACTCAGGGAGCTCAATACACTCAACTGTTGATAGGTGGTTATCCAAACCAAAGGTCACCCTTCAGTTCTCTTTTTTGCTGAGATAAAGTCAGTTTCTTTGCAACATCTGAGGTTAGTCTTACTTTGCATTATTTGCTGAACTTCACAGTCACATTGTCCTTGACCATCTTCTCTGAGCCTTCCCTCATTTTGAGGGTTTATTGGTCAGCCACACTCAGTAAGGTGACTTAAAAGCATTTTTATATCATTGTTTCAATAGCTAAAGGTTATAAAATACAGTGATACCAGAAAGCTCCTTCTTTGCTTCAGGTGCAACTTTGTGTGTGCCAAAAGGAAGCAATTCAGCAGGCCAAGTGGGCTTCACCACCTTACTTAACTAGCACTGTAAAGAGGCAAGATTCTGATTAAGAGACCTCACTGCCTGTAGAGCTAATGTTGTACCCTTGGCAAAGAGCCAGTTCCATGGCCCTGGGTTGTTTAGGCTCTACAATCCATAAAATAACTTGACAAGCTTTTGACAAAATTTTCACATTCCCCAAGTGTGTAGAAGTTATTCTTCATGCAGTCTTCAAACAAGCTGACACAGGAGAAGCCTGCTGGGATTGGCTCAGTTTATCTGTAATGAGGCGAAAAAAGACAGAAGCCAATATTCCACTCTATAACTGGAATCAGCAGCTTATCTCATTAACTATTCACAGTGGAGCTGCTATGCTTGAGGAAGCTGGATAATTCTCCCTTTCTTTAGGTGAAAACATATTCAATCACACATTGTGAGGCTGCAATTTACCCTTAGTGCAAACCTGCCATGAAAGTAACTACTTTACTATTTAGAAAAAAACTCATGGCCACTTAGAGTTTTTACAGCATTTTTAGCTAAAGATGATTCTAACATTCCAAAACACAGTGTGATGATTTCCATTTGCTAGTCAAAGGTATTTTAAATCTTTACAATGTCTGAAAGCATGGATGAAAACTCTCAAGGCACATCTGTAAGTTCAAAAAGCCACACTGAAATCAAACTAGCAATAAGTGTTTCTTGACTGATATCTTAGATGCCAAATTGTATTCTGGAAGCATTTTTATAACCAAATTCTGAACTTTGAAATAGGGTTTTAGGTTTATAACAGAAACAATTACAAAAGCAAGGCCAAGTCCCTGCATCTGGATTCAATGGTTGTACCATTGGTCTTGGAACTTCCAAATCTAAGTCTGTACAAATAAATGTTAAAAACTTCTGTAGTGCAAATAGAGTGGAGGTATATTGGTTTTTTTCTTTAAGAAAAGAAAATGGTAGTAATAAACAAGAAATTTTTAAAATGTATCTACCTTTCCAGTAGGAAAAAATATCTTTATATTTTATTTTTCAGAACATATTTCTGAAAAGATTAACCTAGTGCTTTCAGCTCAGCTTTACATCTGTGTTAACCCCTCTCCCTAGATATGCCTCCAAGTGCCACTTGTAGCAGAAAGCCTAGATTTTGCTATGTTTGCTTATCAGAGCAGCCATATGAAAACCACTGATTTCTAATGTTCTGGACACTGGATTTCATGTAGACCTTCAGATCACACAGATCTGTCTAATGCTGCACTACCAAAAACATTATAAAACTGAATCAGATACAGTAAAACATAATCTAAATCTGCACTGATCTGTCCTGACACGCTGAGCATTAGGAAAACATATTTTGTCTTTGATCACATACTGTTATGCCATTTACCAGCTCAGATATGAAACAATTATATTCTGCAAATCTATACATGAGTAAATAAAAAAAGCTGTTCATTGCTAAAGTCCTCTAACCTCTAAAACGATATATTGCTTTTTTTGTGTCCAGTTCTGTTCTTATTGAGGGCATTAAGGTATCTACAGCCTATAGGTATATTTAAAAGACGAAGCAGAACACATCTCATGATTTCTCCAGGGTTTGTGGCATGTTTTGTTAACACTCCTAGAGTTTTGTTAATCACCTGGCACCAGCTATACAAAGCCTCTTTCAGTACGGCTAGTTTTACTGCTGAAATACATTCAGTGTCAAGTCACCTGGGCATCCACTTCAGGATTAAAGTTTGCCTTCCACTATGTAAAATCCAGCAGCTCTGAAGTGTTTCTCTGTTAGTTTTTGATGCAGAAATGCACAGTATGAGAATACCAAGAATGGTAGGGAAGCACTTGTTTCAGTCAAGAGAGTGTTTCTGAAGCAGGGATAAATTAAAAAAATGGAGCTGGAATAGCTGTCCAGTGTATGAGGGAAAACATCTCTGATTAGTGTTCTTGAGGACCTTGCTAGTTTCTGGAAATAGTTGTACATCAGGATAGCCTGTGTTATTAGGAGACTCAGTTCATTGGCCCAAGAGTCATATGTGCTTCCTAGTCAGGTAACAAGAAGTGACAACACATTGCAGTGTTTCAAGTGCGCACCACGAAAAGGGTAGCAAGTCTTGGAGCTTAAAGGGAAGAGCCAAGTATTTGGGTCTAAGTTTTATTGGCAGATGGAACTTGAACAGCTGAGCAGCAGTTTGGCACCATTCTTAGGACAGAATTTGTTCTTCAACTTGAAATGTTGTTCTTCAGTATAAAATGAACAACACAGGCTGAGAAGGTTAAAACTGAGGAAGTGGAGAATTTTTTTTGATTTTCAATGCCAAGTAATACAGTGTAAACCACAGTACAGTGAAGAAGACTCAAGTGGAAAATGTTTACTGCCCACTGCTACAGATTATTCTTTTTGGGTTTTTTTTGGTAATACTTTAATAAAAGTTGAATTCTTAGCTGAGGAAAGAAAGCAAATGAAATAAAGTTCTCATCACCTCTTTTATTTCAGCTCTTTTTTTGAAAAGAGGGAAATATTTTTCTTTCCTCAGCTAATTCTTTAGCTGACAACATAGAGAAGAAAATCTGGCTCCGTTATGCTTCATTTGAAAGATGTAGAAGTGACATAGAAAATGCCCAACAACAGTTTCCATGTTATTACTCCCAGGTTATTAACAGTCTGGTAGAAGTATCCTATGCAGTTAAAAGAAAAACTTCCTCTTCACAACATTTCACTGGGAAAACAGAAATAAAATAAGAGAAATAAAGAGATACTGGCACACAGTCAGAGGAAACTAAACCTACTTCTTCTAGTGGTATCTCTCATTACAGATTGAAGTAGGTTCTTTCATTCATCCTTTTAATCACAGTACCTCTTTATTCCTTCACTTGTTAATACTTTAAGAGGCTACACCATTTCCTGCCCTTCTGCTTTGTAATTTAGAACAAAGGTAAAGCAGCACTGCATCTCTCGAGGTAACAAGAGGAATGTGCCCCATGGGTTTTCATCCAAGTCACCCCTCAGATAAGCCAGGTACAAATGGGCTACACTGGTTTGGGGGAAACTGAAGGGCCCTGTGTAGCTGTGGCAGTGTATACAGCATTGTCTGTCCTGTGCTCAAAGGTGTCCGGATGCAAGTCAATCCAGAGACACATGATGGGCAGAAGTGTCAGCCCAGCGCTGTGCTCAAGCAAACAAACTCTGTGGAAAGGCAGACATGGGATCAAGCTAACACAGCTATGCAATCCCCGTCTGGAGCTGCCCTGCAGACACAGGCACTGGGCTCCAGCCACCCACCAGACATGCCCAAAGGCACTGGAAGCAAGGACAGCCGTGTGACATTTCTGTTTGCACTGGCACAAGAAACAGTTCTGTTTTGCTGATGGCAGCTGAGGGCCCACCAAGGCTGTGGCAGCCCCTAATACCCTCTGTTACTAACTCCCTGCCTCCTCTGCTGCCTGTGTTTCCTGCATACCTCAGTGAGCCTTGGCCTAGCATCGCTTTCCCTCCCACGCTGCTGACCCTCATTTTTTCTTCATTTCTTGTTAATCAGCATTTACTCCAATTAGTTTGTGATATAACTTGTCAGGCATTATAGTTCAAACAGATGAAAGATCAAAAGTAAATAAAGGAAATACCGACACTGGCAGTAGACCCAGCATGCTCTCCCAATACAAATACTCAGCGCCTGAAGACAAGCAGTGAACAAGTCATGACAGCACATGGGTATTATTTCTGTAAGCTAACAGTTTGTTTTTCTGCATCATAAAGTTGAATGCAGTCCATCAACTTTTCTAGAATTCTTCATTTTTCTGATGGAAGTTAAACAAGGCCCTAATTCATCTGCAAAAATTTATCCCCCATTTGCTGCCAAGTGGTAAAAGCAATAGTTAATTTATTATCAGCTCCAATAGAAAGCATTTAAAAACTTCTGCTTTTTAATGTGTGTCACTCACAGGATTTTCAGTCTTCTGGGCTCCCTCTTTCTGCTCTTTTGGAGACAGCTGTCAGGAAAGTCCACTTGTCCATCAAATTTATTCATCAGTAAGACTGTGATGGTGTATTCCTTGCTTTGTTAAACCATAGCAAATAAAAACCATCAGTTTCAACTTCAAAAAATTTGTCTTCTTTAATAAACAGAATCTCAGTGCTCTCTCTCTTTCCTGCATGAGGCTGCTTGACAAGAGAAACTGAGCGAGAATCCCAACTCATTGCTATGAGAAGGGGAGGAAAGAAGACTGGAAGTTTCATTGCACCTACAGCTGTTCTTTCAGCAAGAACTATGGGTTAAAGCAGTACACTTTGTATACCAGGAAGCATAAGCTGGGGAAAGAAGGATAATCATAGGATAAAAGAATAGGTTGAGTTTGAAGGGACCTTAAAGATCATCCTTCTACCATTTTACTCAGTGACATAAAACCTGGCCTTAAAATCATAGAATAGAATCATCAAGTTTGACAAAGACCTCCAAGATCATCAAGTCCAACCTTTAACTGAACACCACCATGTCAACTAAACCGTAGCACTAAGTGCCATGTCCAGTCATTTCTTGAAGACTTCCCAGGCTCCATCACCTCCCTGGGATGCCTGTTCCAATGTTCCTCATGTTCAGCCAGGTGTTGACCAACACCCCTAGGCCCTTTTTCACTGGGCAGCTTTCCAGCCACTCTGCCCCCAGCCTGTAGTGCTGCATGGAGTTGTTGTGCCTTGAACACTTCCAGGGATGGAGTGTCAACAACTTCTCTGGGCAACCTGTTCCAGCGCATCATCACCCTCACATTGAAGAATTTCTTCCTAATATCCAATCTAAATCTACTCTCTCTCAGCTTAAAAAGATTAAGAGCAGCTAAACTATGTAAAAAAAAAAAAAAAAAAAAAGGAAAACCTGAAGGCAAGGAGGAGATAAGCAGTCTGAAGAAGGGTATAGAGAAGAGCCCTTGCAAAGGGCAGCAACATACTGGCACTGCAGCTGCAAAGAGAGAAACAGATAACTGGCTCCTAGAAAATGCAAAACTTCATTTCTAAGAGAGCAGTCGTGCTACAATAGTTTGCCAAAACCATGCTTCAATGTTGGCTCTTACTGAAGGTTGAAGGTAACTTCTCAGCCTGTGAGCTAAGCCACCACAAGGACAGTAGTGATGGAATTTTTCCTCAAACACTGCCAATCTGAACAAAGTGAAGGCATTTCACAATTAGTGAACTTCAGTGAAAATAAGAAAGACAATTCTAACTGTACCATTTCCTCAAACTTTCATGCTTGACTTACCCTTAGCTGCCTCCCAGTCCTGCCAAAAAGCCTGTCATTTGCTGCTACCTACCACAAACAGGTTCTTGTTCATGTGAACAGCCTCTTACCTTCAGACTAACTTTCAGAAATGACTGTATCAGAAACTCACTTGGTGCTCCCTACAGTTCAAGTAGTTTCTACTTGGTTTTTCTTGTTCCTTTGAAATATTTTCCTACCACTTCGTAAATTCTGTGTAAACAACAGGTACCACAGCTGAAATAGCAAATATCAGTGACATGGATGATTTCCTTCACTATTCATGTGCTCTGCCTGTCCCTTAGCACAGTCTAAAAACTTGAAACAGTTTGTAAAGATGTTTTCCAACCATTTACAAATACCAAAAAACCTAGCATCAGAGAAATTATACTGCTGCAGCAGCTGTCTATCTAGATACTGGTAAATGCTTCCCCTTGAAATATAGCTGAAACCTCAAAGAGTAAAAAACTAAAAAAATAGTGACCACAGGGCTGTCCAAGCACATGTAGCATCTATGAGTTCCTATCACAAACAATATTTACTGCTAACTGCCTAACTGTAAGCACTACACATCAGTTAAAAAAAATCCTGTCATTAATACTTTTCATTCTCACAATTTACATTTAAAAATGGTAAAACTTTGCAATAAATTAAACATACATATTAGAGTGGGATGTGCTTTGTTATTAAAGTAGTGTGGTTTTTACCTTGTGAACTGTTGATGCATTTACTGTTAATACAGAGTTGATACAACAATATGGGCTGGTATTGGCCTTGCTTGGCTGAAAAAAAAATTATGCTGAAGATAGTGAACATCATGTGAGTGTTGTTATTCTAAATGTCTGCAATATTTTATTCTGGCATTTATTTACATGTAGCTTATATGGTGGTGTGTTTTAAATATGTGACCAAAGCAGTGTGAAAAACACAAGGATGCTTTATCTTACTGCTGATCAAGGCTGGTGTGGTGCTGGGGTGTTTTCTGCTTCTCACACTATCCTGCCAAGAGAGCAGGCTGGCAATGCACGAGGAGCTGGCAGGAGACAGCTGGGACTGCTCCTTGGATGAGTCCCCAGCTGATCCAAGGGATATCCACCATATGGTGTCATGCTCAGCACGTAAAGCTGGGGCAGGAAGGCAAAAAGGGGGGATGTTTGGAGTTACAGCACTTGCCTTCACAAGTCACTTTTGTTCACAATGACATCCAGCTTTCCTGGAGGTGGCAGAACACTTGTCTGCCCATGGGAAATAGTGAATGAATTCCTTGTTTTGCTTTTGTTGTGCTTTATCTATCCAACTATCTTCATCTCAACCTGTGATTTTTCAAACTTTTCCCCTTCCAATTTCCTCCCCCAGATCAAACTGCGTGAGTGAGGGAGACTTACTGGAGTAAGTTAGCTGTGTGGAGCTAAGCTGCCAACATGACATAAAAGACAACATACCACAACACAAAAAAGGTTCTGCAGCTAAAAGCATGCATATTGAGCTTTTCTTTTGAAAGTGAAACTTTATTAATGCATTTGGAAGATATGACTTGTCCAGATTCTGACAACAGCTTACTGCAAACAGCTAAAGAGGTCTGCCCACCAACCCTTTTGATGATCACACCACTCACATGTTTCAAAGTTAAAAACGGTTAATTGATAAGGATTCTGATTATTTCTATTAATTTGGTGATGATCCACTAGCCACAATTTTACAGCCTTGAACATAATGCCATTCCCTATATTTACTTACCTTGGAGATAGAATTTGAAAACTCCATACCAAAACTCAGAGGCATTCTTATGACTCAAGATGCATCCATGGTCATTTCTGCAACTTGAAAGACTGAGTTTTCTGGCTTTTTAGAACAGATGAGGGAAACGGCCACATTGTCTATCTAAGGGAACAGAAAATTGTGCATATCCAAAAACCACACAGCAGAACCAATTAAATGCTAGTGTATGGTCTTCTGAATCATGCATTTTTCACTGGACTAGAGGTAGGCTTACTTTTGTGTACTGAAACAATTGCTAATACCAGGGAGAAGTTGAGAAGAGGGATGTCAATGATTTAATGACTTTAAACTAAAGTTTGCTTCTCTGGTGGATTTTAAAAGGCAATTAATGACTGAGTCTCTGTTCAGTCTGGTTAATTACTGGTTTCTGTCTTTTCCTCTATTGTTGTCATTTCCTCTCTATTTCATTTCTGAGATTTTCTGTTCACATGCATTTATTGGAGTGTCTGTCCTTGAGTATGATTGTAGAGACCAAATTCCCACACACAGACAGGATACAGGTCTCTGAAGCAGAATTGTGCCAGTATGAAGTATAAGGATTAATGTCAGGTCGGTTCTTTGTGTTGTGATGGGAGACCTGAAACAAAGAATCTTTAAGGCTGGGAAAGATCTCAAGATCGTCGAGTCCAACCATTAACCCTGCACTGCCAAGCCCACAACTAAACCATGTCTTTAAGCACCATATCACTATGGGAAGAGAAAGAAACGCAAACTGGTAGGTCCAGTTAGGGATTATGTGCTGAACTCCTGCGTGTATGCGTGTGTGCGAGCGCACAAGATGCGTTGCTGCACGCCTGAGCGCTTCAAC
This sequence comes from Emberiza elegans, assembly GCA_024865655.1. Classification (NCBI taxonomy): domain Eukaryota; kingdom Metazoa; phylum Chordata; class Aves; order Passeriformes; family Fringillidae; genus Emberiza; species Emberiza elegans. The sequence continues at coordinate 63,149,287 of JALJVW010003023.1, read as the reverse complement.
ATTGCTGCACGTACCCAGGTCCCAGAGACAAACTTTCCGTAAACTTCAGAAACCGCAACTGCCGCGACCCCTGTCCGTCGGCTCCGGAGCCTATTTCAGCCACCCCCGTCCCGGGCCCGCCCGCAGCCGCCCCCTGCCCGGCGGTGCCGCCCACCCCGCAAGAGGAGCCGCTGCGCCGCGCCCTCCCCCAGCACAGCGCCCGGCGCGGGGAGGCGGGCGGAGCGCGGCGCCCCGGCACCCGCATCCCTGGTCCCCATGCGGCGGCGGGCGGCGGGACGCTGCCGCCGCGGGGAGAGCTGCGCGCCCAGGCAACCCGTCCGGCGGCGCGGGGCCGCCCGCATCGCCCGCCCGCCCGCTGGCCCACGGAGCTCCCGGAGCGACGCGCTGCGCTCCCGCCGGGGCTGAGCGCTTGCGGCGTACCGACTTTCGGCGGGGTCGTGGGGCACCCGGAGAAGGGGAGCGCTCGGAAACAATAGCAGTCAATACAAACCAGCACCCGGCGGTGCCTGCCCTGCTGCCGCGCATCGCTTATGCTCGTTCGGGGGGACCCAGCCGCGGCGGCGGATCCCGCAGGATGACGGGTGATGAGGAGTCCTAAGTCGGCGTCGAGGCGGGCAACCGCAGGCAGCGATGAGGCTCGGCGAGCCGGAGCCGGAGGGGAGGCCGGGATCCAGGTGACCGCCGGCCCCGCTTCGCCGGCCGCCCGCAGCCGCCCGGAGCATCGGGAGCGGCGGGCAGCGCCTGCCGAGAGCGCCTCGCCCAGCCGCAGGTAAGGAGCGGCGCACGCCACCGCTGCCCGAGCGCGGTCGGATGCGGGGCGGGCTGGGTTTTGGGGTTCGCCGGTAGGGCTGCGCGGGAGCGGGGAGGCGGCTGGGTTGCCCGGCCGGCGGCCGTCGGGCGTCCCGCAGCCGCTGCCGCCGTGTGTCGGCACTCGCCCTCAGCCCGCGCGCTCCCGTCGCCCGGTCCGGCGGGGACATTCTTCTCTAATGGGAAGCATCTGTCCTCCGGTACGGCAGAAGGAACACGGAGGCGAGGGGGACTACGGCTCCCCGCAGCCCCCTCCGCCCAGCCGCTGCTGGCGCACGGCCCGGACCGCGGAGCACCGGCCGCGCCCTCCCACCGCCCGCCCCGCCGGGAACCGTGAGGGCAGCGCCACCGTTCGGGGCTCCGCCCACGCCCCGCCTCCCGGGGCGGAGCCGCAGCCCATTGGCCGGCACGCTGCGCGGGGCGGTGGAGGCAGCCAATGGCGATGGGGGGGTTGAGCGCGCCCCCGTGCGGCGGTGCGGTGCGGTGCGGTGCCGCGGCAGATCCCGGAGGAGCGGGGCTGGCTGTGCCTCCGTCCGACACGGGCAGAGCACCGTGAGTCCCGCCGGCCTGCCCTTCCCCAGCCCCTCCCGAGTCACTGCAGCCTCCTCTTCACCTCAGTAGCATGTCCTGAAAGGGACCTCTCACAAAAGGAATCTGAATGGGTAGGCTTGGAGCAGTAATTTTCATTTAGGAGAATGTAAGGAAAACAGCACCTGAAAATTCTTAAACAAATTACAAGCTATTTGTCTTGTAAAGAATGCTAAACATCCCATTAACTTGACCACAGATATTTGGGAAAACTCTTCATTCCAACGAGCCTCTCCTTTGAACTGTAATAGTTTGCACATGGTAATCTTAGGGAAAAAAATGTGCATCTTGTTGCCTGCAGATCTGAGAAAATCTGTATTTTATACTACAAGCAAATAACTAATGGAACTAATAATACCTGGTACAAGTGAATTCTGTCATTGTCACGGTGTTATAAAAGCAGGAATATTAAATATCTGTTACTAATAGCAGCGTGTGTTCTTGTATGACTTTAATTTGAAAAGCTTTGAAATTCTTCTCTTGGTAGAAATAAGAATAGAAGTAGTTTAAACTCAGTTGTCCAGAGTTAGGGTGCTTAATTGGTAATAAGACATTACATCAATGATTTGATTTTCAGAAATTAGTTGTGCTCCAGGTCAATAACAGTTGTGTTTTCTGGTCTGTGCTTCTTTAGATGACTCTCCATGGTTGTAGCCATTCACACTTTGATGCACAATTCCAAGAATGTGAACTTGAGTGTTGGTAGACATACTAGAAACTTTTCCTCTGAGGTCTGTGCTTACACTTTTGAACAAATTGTCTAGTTTTATCATTTCTGATCGGTCATAATACCTGTTTGGTTTAGATTGCAGTAGTAGAGTATATCCAACATCACAGAGCAACCCATGGCAAAGGACGACAAAGTCTAGATCTATGGCCAACCAATTCTTTCTTTCACTTTCTATCTCAATCATTCCCCATATCTATTATGAATGAGATTAATTGAGCCACATTTTACCATACCAAAAGTTAATAGCCTGTCGAAAAATTAGGCAGGTAAGGTGAGGTGAGTTTGCTAATCTGGGGCCTAATGAAGTTCAGTTGTACTATTTCTAGTTATCTGATGAGGTACATAACTGATATTACTCATCTTCAAGTGATTCTGGCTTGGTTTTTTTTTTCTTTCATTGACTGTAGAGGGAGCCCTGGCAATTTACTTGAGCTAGATATGTCCCAAAAGTTTTCTAGTTTTTCTGTGAGATGGTACTAATCTTGGTGTCTAGAATAAGCCTATAAAATTTATTACCATAGGGTGATAGCTTAAGTTTTTTAGAATAGGTATTTAGTACAAGTGAGCAATGGGGGAAAAATTGACACTGAAATAGAAAATGACAAGGAATAAAGAAAATGGCTTTCCAACTGAACTTGGCCTTGGTTGTCTAAAGAGTTTCTAGACAATGCAGGTCATCACTAGGTGTAGAAAGGGTTTTAAATGGATGAAGAGTATATAAGAGTTTTAAAAAATAATAATTTCTTCTCTCTTTCCTTCCTCCCTGCCCCCCAACAACGCAGGAGGAGCCAGGCGAGGGGAGGCGCCAAGATGGAGGAGCGGGCGGTGGCTGGGGCGCTGTCCGTGGTGCTGCTGCTGGCGCTGCCCCGCGGCGCCCTGGGCTGCCCCCAGCCCTGTGCCTGCTACCTCCCCACCGAGGTCCACTGCACCTTCCGCTCCCTGGCAGCCGTGCCCGCACGAATCCCCAGACACGTGGAGAGGATCAACTTCGGGTTCGTACGGCAGCTCGGGGCAAACGGTTTTGTGCTCTTAGTGCGGGAGCGTGGGATGCTTCGCGCAGCTGGGGCAAACCAGGATCTCTGTGTGTACTTCTCAAGTAGAATCACAGAGATGGGTGCTTACCCATCAGTGCTGAATTTCAAACACTACAGCTGCTGGCATGGAGGAATTAGCCTTTTTGTTTCACACAAAATTTGCTATTATTTTCAAGTAAATGTTTATATCACGGTGTGAGTTCTTTTTTGGCAGATAGAACATTTAGTCTTTTAGAGTGTATGAAAAAGATATTTAATTAAATGTGTTACAAAATTTCTACAGAATATGGAATTTATACATGATGTAAGAAAAAAATATACAGTAGGAGTAAATTCTATGTAACCCAGGAGCATTTTGGAGAACAATGAGATATAGCATATCTTAAATGAATACAGTGGAAAGAGATTTGATCCATTGCCTTTGGAGTTGTGGTTTTGTTGCAATTTTTTTAAGCCACTAAGTGCAGTATAAGCATATTCTGGGAAGAGATTGCTCAGACTCCACCTCGTCGTCCTTTGTCAGGATATTACCAACTCACATCTGTCAGATTTTGAGACAAGAAAGCAGGGACTGGTGGTAGGCTTCATATCACAAAAGTACCATGGGTCATTGTGACACAGAACAGTGCAAGAGCTGCAGTCATCTTCTGCTTGGTGTCAGGGCTGCCACACTACCCATGATGAACTCACCCTGACAACCTCAATGCCTGCAGCCTAAGCTGAACCTGATCATGCAGTGACTGGCAATAGTGATATATTGGTTAGGGTTTTTTTTTTTGCTTCTCTATAGTTAAAATTTTTATCCACCTAAAGCCTAATTTTATTCTCAAAACGCTCTTGTGCTCAGTAAAGCTACATTAAAGAAATATGTACTCAGATCCCCAATTGCTTTTGAAAATGGGATGTAGGCTTCTAAGTTACTAAGGCATTTTTTAGTAAAGTACATTATTTGATATACTGTTAGCATAAAAAACATTTCCTCCCTTTGTATTTCATCACTACAAATGACATTTTCTGAGTTATGTCCTTTCCCAGGAAGAAACTGTCTTAACTGTCCGTTGTTGCACTTTCACTTTGAAAGAGTACCTTTATCATACTGCTGTTTTAAGTGCTATATGTTTAGAAAGTGAAGATTTTTTTTCTAACCAGTAATTATTCAGGAAAAATTTTTATTTAGACAAGTTAATATTTTTTCAAAGGACTGATTTTGAAATAAGGGATTTTCATAAGATGTCTGCTATAAGCTTAGTGGATCTGCAAAAGGACTAAAAATATTAATAAGTATTATTAAATTTTAGCAAATTAAGGATCTTTAGATAGATAACATAGTGAAGATCCAAAAGTATTTTCTCCATATTCAAAGTATGTTAATTTCATGGTGTGTCTTCTAGAAAATACCAAGAAATTGGAAAAAATCTCTAAAATTCTATGCTTAGTTTTAAGACTTTATGCCTAGATTAGATACTACATTTAATTTTCTGTATACATACGAAAAACACAAATGTAGAGCTAGGCCACCAAATGTAACTCTTCCAAACTGGTAAATAAAGCCTGATTTGCTTGTCCAAAGCAAAAAGCAAAACTGATTCATTTTCAAAGAGTAGATTTTTCTGTATTCCTTACCTAAGAGGAGTTTCAAGGCTCAAATGATGGAATTGGAAGGTCAATTCCTAGATCTTCTGTATTTAGTTAATGTAGCCAGTTTACATGTTGTAGCAGTAAGTGAAACAGGATGTGTCTTAGTGCTTCTTGTGCTGTTTGGGAGATGATAACCCATTTTTAATGTTTATTCTCCAAATCTCTATGTATTTATTTTTAAATGCTGCTTTGGCAGCACTGCAGCTTGTCTAGTTTGCCAGGCTCCATAGCATCATGGTTTGGCCACAGGCCATTAACTTATTTCCATTCTATAAAGTGAGCTGCATGGAAAAATATACTGACAACTATTAGAACTTAAATGCCTATTTATTACTTTTACTCCTAATTTATGGCAAAAGTGTCACAAAGTGAGTTGAAAGAGATCGTAGTGTAAACATGAGCTAAGTATGCTTGGGCCTTGTAAGAGTCTTTCAGTAACTTCTGGCCTTTTGACAATGCATTAAAGTCCCTCCAGTTTTTCCTGAAAGTTAGATTATACTAATTTTACATTTGCAGTCCGTGACAGTCAGTGTATAAATTGTAACTGCATGTGTGATTTTTTTCCCCAGGTTCAACAGTATACAGTCTATATATGAAAACTCCTTTGCAGGACTTACAAAGTTGGAATTGCTCATGATACATGGAAATGATATTCAGAATATTCCTAATGGTGCTTTGAAAGATCTTGTGTCTCTACAGGTAATGCTTATGTTTTCCTAAATTTCAAAACTAACTTCAATGAATAACAGAAAATAAAACTAAATGTTCTTTATAGTGCCTTTATAGGATTAACATACCATTTTCCCCCAAAATACATGGGATATCTATTAACTGTGCCTACGTCTAACTCGATAATGCCAACTAGACCTCTGTGTTATTCTACCTCTGATCAGCATATCATTTTTCAGTGGTGCAAAAAATTTGAACATGGGAGGAAAAAATTTGCTTGATTGCTATTATATTTGGATTTAGATAATAAAAATAATCTCTGGTTTTTGTTTTTTTTTAATTGATGTTTGTTTTGGTTTTTGCTTAGGTTTTCAAAATTAGTTACAATAAATTGAAAGCCATAACTGGCCAAACTCTCCAAGGACTTTCAAGCTTAATGAGACTGCACATGGACCACAACAGAATTGAGTTTATTCATCCAAATGCTTTTAATGGTTTAACCTCTCTAAGACTTGTCCACCTGGAAGGAAATTTGCTCCAGCAGCTTCACCCCAACACCTTTTCAACATTTATGGTCCTTGATTATTTCAAATTGTCAACAGTAAGACATCTCTACCTATCTGAAAATGCTCTTAGGACCTTGCCTGCTGGGATGTTTCAAGGCATGCCACTGCTGGAAAATCTTTACCTTCATGGAAATCCATGGGACTGTGACTGCAGTTTGAAGTGGCTCCTTGAATGGAATGAAGTTTCTGGAGGTAGGAGCATAGGCTACCAGTGTTTATTGAACTCCTAATGATGATTTTTTTCCTGTTCTGTGTGTTGATGGTTTTGTTATTTCCTAAGTTTTATTACTTACATGATGTCTAAGTGCAGTATTAAATTCTGTTACTGTTCAATAAATGTGTGCGTTTGAAAAACACTGTAAAAAGCAAGCAGTTCTGTTTCATTAGATAAACATATGTATTTAACAGCAAAGAAATTAGCCATTACATTTGGGATGGTGGAAGTGGTAGTGAAGTTTATAAGTGGAAAGGGGTTATAACCTTTTACTGCATTTTCGTGCACAGCAGTGTACCTTTGGTAAGGGCTGCCAATTGTCCTCAGCCAACAAAGCTGCTGACTGTATCCTCTCATGAAAGGTGGTAACATTGGATTTGAACTTGTTTGTCCAAGGAAGGAAGGAAATCAGGTTACCAAATTCCTGATTAAGCCCTCTAATTTTGAATCTATTAATATTAAGGCTGTAATATGCATTCTTCATGTCCATCTGTGTTTCTTCATTGACCACAACTTCCTTTTATGATGGAGCAAATCTATAGTAAGTATTTTCACGGGCTTACAATGTATTTATTTTCAACCATGTATTTTTTTCATAAAATAGCTTGTCTATCTTTGTTCAGACTTAGAGATGAGAAAAGTGTCACAATGTCTAGGCTGGAATGCTTCTGATTGTGTTCAGAAGCAAAAAAGAGAGCTTTATAATGCTTCTGTATCAGGAATACACTAAATGAGGAAGGGTTTGAGTGTCAGTTTTTAGTTTGGGTATCTCAGTACAGCAGAGGAGCTGATGTCACATCAGAGCTTCTGCTAAGTTATTAAAAGGGAATTGGCATTTAATTGTAACTGAAGATGTCTCAAATAAGTGATGGAGTCCCAAGGTTTATGTAATTATTTTGGAGCACATATGGTGAATGATGGTGGGTCTTGTAATCTTAGAATACATAATTCATTGCAATTTTGCACTTGACTGTAGGACAGTGCTTTTTAGAAATGTGTGATGCTTGAATAAGTTATGTAACTCTTCCTGACTAAACAGATATTTGAGTCATCTAACTGAATTACTGTATTGCACTAGCTTACAGTTTAATCTGTTCTGATTCAAATTGTGTGTGTATGTCTAATGGGTGTACTTCAGTTTTACTGTAAGTTATAATAATGATATATTAGCTGAACATTCCTTCCTTAGTGCAGTGTTGGTTTGCTAGCATTTTCATTCAGTTAGGTTACATCTTTTGCTAAAACAGTAGTGATTTTTGGAGGGAGGAATAATTTATCCATGCCATTTTCATGTATGACAGATTTTGTATCTGTATATGACTGTAACATTTACTTCTTTGGGAATTCTCTCTAGAAAGAGTTATTAAATTTCTTCAGACTAGTGTAGCCCCTGCCAAGTTGATAAATTGATTGTGGGCCACTTTTTCCTTATCTTTGAATCATCCGGTTTGAATCTGCAAGTGACAAACTACATATATATATATATATGTATTTAATTTTTAACACCTTTTCCAGAAAATTGAGTTTTCAGACTAGCAAAGCACATATTTTCAATTAAAATAATGGTATGAAAATTTGCCGTATTTTCCCTTTCTCCTGATGTTTTGCCTTATAACCCACCAATATATTGTTCATTCATTCAAAGATCCCTCATTCTTCAGGATGATGCTTATTCCTAGAATAATTGTAATACATTTTATTTGCTATATGGTTCCAAACTGAATACCTAAGGTACATTTGACATTTGAGTGAGCAGAGCAATGGAAAAATATGATTGTTACTTTGCAGACAACAGTCTGTACTGACAGAAGGGAGGAGTCAAGACTGTAATTTCATGGTCTTGCTCTTGTTCTCTGTTTGAGCTTTTTTTGTATTATTACAAAGTTTGCAGTTGTTTCAGAGGTCAGGGAAGAAGTGGCACTTTATTTTTTTCCCTGCTGATAAATAGCTTGTAAGTGCAAGAACTAGTCAGCCTTTTTTGGTAGCTACAGTAAAATGTTTTGTGTACTGCCAATGCTGTTCTTAATCAATAGAGAAAAAATAAAAAGCTTCCTGGATTATTTAATTAGGAAGTCCAGCATTTCTCTGGTAAATGCTATATTTTTGAAAGCTGAAAGGACCTACTCCTCTTCATATTAGATCCACAAGTTAGGCTGTCACCACAAATGGAGACTTTTTGACACAGAGACAAGTTTGTTGCTGATTTAAATGTTGCCCTGCACACTTTGGTTTCTATGCAAAGAAATCATGGTCAGATTGTGAATCAGGTGCCCATTCAGCTTTAAAATGAAGAGGTGCCACTCTATAAGTCTTGCCTTATAATCATAATGAAACCCTCATGAATTTTATTTCATATTTCTGAGAGTTGTCTAACTTCAACAGTTTTTCAGCTTATTTATGTCTTGTTTTCTCTTTTATTTTCTTTCTTCCTTTTTTTTTTTTTTCAGGTGTTTTAAAATGTAAAAAAGACAAAGCCTATGAAGGGGGACAGCTGTGTGCTAAGTGCAGCAGCCCAAAACAACTGCAGAAAGAAGATATTCAAAACTTGGAAGATATTTCCTGTAGGAAGCCTGTAATTCAGTCCTCACTGAGGCAAAATACCAGCACTCAAAATGAGGAAGATGGTGACAGTTACGAACTCCCTCTGGAAGAACTTCAGTCCTCACCATGGAATATTACTCTGAATATGACTGATGAGCATGGCAATATAGTCCACCTGAACTGTGAAATCAAAAAACCAACAGGTTCTACCAAAATTCAGTGGAATCAAATCCAGACTCAGGAGATAGATATAAATGCCACAATTGCACTGGATTTTGAATGTCCAATGAATCGAGAAAACTATGAAAAACTATGGAAGCTTATAGCTTACTACAGTGAAGTACCTGTTAAATTAGAGAGGGAACTTATGCTCAGAAAAGAGCCTAAAATAATCTATCAGTACAGGCAAGGCTCAGATTATGATGCTCTTTACTACACAGGTGTAAAAGCTCAAATACTTGCTGAGCCTTCCTGGGTGCTGCAGCCTCTTATAAATATCCAATTAAACAGGCGTCAGAGTACAGGGAAAAAAGTGGTGCTGTCTTTTTTTACTGTGTTTTCTCAGACAATTTATACCAAAACCACCAGGCAGCAGAGAAACTGGGTAATGATAGAGCAAAATCAGAGCACAAGGACAGTACAGAGTGTGGTGGAAGGGTCAGAGTGTCATCTGAGCTGCAGTGTGAAAGCTTCTGAGAGCCCCTCCATTCAGTGGCTTTTTCCAGATGGAACTAAACTGCAGGCACCTTTTAATGACAAAGACAGTAGGTTTTCCATTCTCAATAGTGGCCAACTAATAATCAAAGCAGTGAGTTACACTGATGGAGGTGTTTACCACTGCATTGCCCAAGTGAGAGATGATGTGGACATAATGCCTTACAGACTTGTTGTGCAGCCTGCAGCTATTCAGGTAGCTGATTCAGATGTAGTGAGAGTTGAAAAAAATGTTGGAGATCCAATAGTTTTGCCATGCAATGCAATTGGCATCCCAGACCCGCAGTTGAGCTGGATTCTTCCAAACAGTCAGGTACTCAATGATTTGTCAAACTCTTCAAAAGACTATATGCTGCCCAATGGTACTTTACTTATTCCAAGGAGCCATGTCACTGACAGTGGCCATTACAGATGTGTGGCTGTCAATCAGCAGGGATCAGACCAGATTGTTGTAAGGGTCACAGTAAATAAAATGGTGTCTGACAGGTCATTTAAACGAATCAAACTAAAGAAGCGCCCAGGCTCAAAAGGTTTGTCAAAAACAAGAGGGCGGGTCATAGATGATGAAGAGGGATCAGGGGCAGGAGGGGTGGAGGAGTTCCCCCGAAGAAAGAACCGCCTAAAAGACTGGGAAATACCTTTTAAACAAAAAAGTGACCAAGTGCCAGAAGCTCAAATTAAAAAGGGGAAGAAGGGCAGAAGGAAAATGAAAATCTGGAAAAGTACCGATGGAACCCAAGACAGCAATGTTGCAGAAGGCCGGAGAGTATTTGAATCTCGAAGGAGAATTAATGTGGCAAGCAAACAGATTAATCCACAGCATTGGGCTGACATTTTGGCAAAGGTTCGTGGGAAGAATCTTCCTAGAACGACAGCTACAACTGTCTCTGTAACAACTTCACTGCCATCAGTCGTGCAGGAAACTACTCCTGCCTCTTATCCCTTAGCCAGCCCTCCGTCTTCAGAGGCAGGAGCTGATGTGGTGGATTCCTCTGCTGATGCATCACCTGTGGGTGAAGACGAGCAGTTCTCGGTCACTGCTTCACAGAACACGGAAGTGTTTTCTGTCCAGCCTGTATTAGTAAAATCAGAAACTGAACCATTCACCAACCACAGGGCTTTAGAAACACCTGCAAGTATGGACACTGTAGAAATTGCTTTGTCAGGTCCATATTTGACTCCTGTCTCTCCAACTCCACAACCACAAGGGGAGCAGCATCTTGATGTCAGGACAGATGATGCAATTGCCCTTACTGAAGAACCTCTAGCCAAGAAAATTGTGACCAACTTTCCTAATGTTCAGAGCAGTTTATTCACAGTGGAAAATGTAGATAAAACTGTATCTTCTATATCTGAAGAAAATTCTGCTTTTGCTGAGCTACCACTTGATGCTACTCTCCTTGCTGAGTCTCAGACTGTGGATCTTCATAGCACCTTCGAGGAGAGCTTGAAGTTAAATGGAGTGGGCCCAATTACTGTTGACACCGTAACTTTGGCACCCTCTCAGTTTGGTGAGATCATCCCAACAGATTCTGTAGGCACTACTACTGCTCCTTCATCTGCTTTTCCATTTGTTAGAGAAAAGAGCAATGATGCAAGATACCAGCGCAAAAAAATATCCACAAGTCCTACAAAAATGGCAGACTTAAGTTACAGTTTTCTAGCTGTCACCCCCATTAGGGTTCAGAGTGAAGAAGAACCTGAAACCCAGAGAAACACAGTGACTCAAGAAAGCATATCCAGCAGTTATGCAGACAAATCTCAGACAGAGGAACATGGAAACTTGGCTATTCCAAAACAAAGTCCGATATTCATTTTGCATAGTGCTAATGCTCCTCATAAAACAGCAGAGGAGTTAGAAACTGCTTCTTCCATGATTAGATTGACCACTGCGGCCACCACAACAACTCCATATAGAAAGACTGTGCCTTCACGTATTACTCAGCATGGTAGAAAAAGGCCTTATGGGAGAAGGAGAAGGCCAAACAGAATCCGACAAAGACCAAAGCCTGTGCCCCGTCTTGTTTTAACCACAGAGGCAATGCCTATAATTCCAAGGACACCTGAAATTGAAGCTGTTACCAGAGCTTCTGCTGCAACTCTTAAAAGTCCTGATCTTAAAAACACCAAAATACTGGCTAAGAAAGAGGAGCGTATGGAATCCACTCCTTCCTTAATTCCTGATTCGGGTGTCACAGAGAAAATTACAAAAATCAGAGATATGACCACAACTTTCTCTTTTAGGCCTACTGCTTCTCCGTCTGGAGCCAAACATGTGACACACCCTACTAACCCTGAAACCTTGGAACTTCCAGTGACTGAACCCATCACAGTTTTATCATCATATGCTGTACATGATGCGCTTCCCACGAAAGAATCAAGTGTATCTCTGAAAGCAGAGCGAAGTGAAGTGCCAGCATACCACTCATTAGACAATGTCTCTGCAGAGAAGGACGTGAAGGCAGATTCTAAAACTGTGGATCATACAGCAGAACAGTCAAGGACCACAACTTCTCCTGCATATAGAAACAGCTCAATACTATCAACAAAACCAAAATCTCAAGAAGAGCCTAACCTATTTGACTTAGAAGTTGTGGTTAATGAAACAACTGCTGGAACATTCCAGTTGGCATATCCCACTATGAGTGACTTAAGTATTCCTGTTGGCACAGTCAAAGTTTTTAAGGACCTCTCCATTTCAAAGGAGCCATGGAAGCCCACAGTATCTGTCGAAACACCAGCAAAAGCTGAGCCACCTCAGCAGTATGAGATAATTACTTTATCCTCCTCTTTCAGCACTGCAGAAACTCAGACTTTTCCAGTTAGAGAGACGAAGAAATCTGTTACTTCCCAGGCTGGGACAGAGCCATCTTCCTTGGACAGAAAGGAATCTATGTTACCTGTGTTTTATCATTCACAGATGACTGAAAATCCTCCTACTACATCCACTGCTTTTATTCCATTTACAAAACTTGTCACTCTTCCCCCTTCCATTTCAAGCACTTCCCATCCTTCTTTTCGTTATACTGCCAAGGAGAGTAATGCCTTTAATCAAGAAAGTTTCCCAGAAGCAAAACAAGTTGGAGCAGGTGGTGACAAAATAGTGAAGACCTCAAAGCAGAATGTTCACCCTACTCCTTCCTCTAACCAGAACAGGATTAACATACAGTCCAAAGAGCAGCAATTCAATGAGTTGTATAGTAGCAAGTCAAACAACAGTTTACTGCTAAATCCAAGTCTTCCCCATCCACCTGCTGGAATGATACCAAGCATAAACCAAAGACTACCTGTTGTGCCTCCAAAGCACATTCCAGTAAGAGGCACAATGAAGCTTCCTGTAACACAGGGCCCTCCTCGCTATTTTATAACACATCAGCCTCTTCACTACACAAACAAACCAGAGATAACAGCCTATGCAGCACATACCATGCAGGACAGGAAAACTTCTGCTTCCCAGAGAGAAACAACTTCCCCAACACAAGCCTCTCCATTTCACAAAACAAATCCATTAACTGAAAGCAAGTTCAGTAATCAGGGTCAGAACAGATACAGTCTTAATTCAAGATTTTTTGGGAATAACCATGTTCCAGATAACAGAGGCACAGCTGGGAGACTACCAAGTCAAGGGATCCCCTATTACCCCAGTTCCAGAATACCATTTCCTTTTCAACAGAACAAGGATTTTCCCTAACTTAAGTATACATCCTAAACCAGATGTTCCTAGTCAACCAGTGCCAAAAGACACAAATGAGAAGAAGGTTGCTCAGGTCTTACCTACTGGGATTACAGTGCAGAAAGCTACAGCTATTCCAGTGCCTCCATTGCCACATGCCACAACAACCACATCACCACGGGTTGTTTTAAAGATCACCCCTCCAGCCTTTCTCTCTCAGCGCACAAAACCACAAATAAGCACTACAGTTCATCCTTTTAAAAATATCCATTATCATCATCAAAAATTTCCATCTGTTCCTTACATGGGAGGCATTAAGCCACACAATTCGACTGTAATTCAGTCTTCCACTAATTTTAGAGTACATGGAGAAAGACCTAAAATTCTCACAAAAGCATCTCAGACCATATCCATCCTTGCTGAAATGGATGCTTTTATCCCTTGTGATGCAGTTGGGGAACCCAAGCCTTTTATTACTTGGACAAAAGTCTCTACAGGTAAGACAGATAAAAAATTTCTTCCACATGGTTTGTAGGGGTATTGCACAGAAGTGCAACATGATCCCAGGAGTAGTTCAAAATACTGAAAAATGCTTCCTGTCACTTATAATCATTGTAGAGAAAATGATTAATTGCAACTAATCATTACAAGTAATATATTTGCAGTGTTTCTGTAGTAAAAGAAAACCTCTACCATTTAATGAGTTCATTTTTGAAGAGTAATTTTTGGCTGTGAAAAGCAGCCAACTCTGCTTATTCATAGCAGTTAGAATTTATTACAGCAAAACTTGTGAGTATGGGTTTGTTAACATTGCTACCTTAAATATTGATGTGTGTATCATCTCCATATGCAAAAGGAACAGAAAATCTACATAAAGATTTAAGAGGGATCCTAAAACAAGGCCTTCAAAAATTTCCTCACTGTCCATGTTTGCAAAATACTGGTTAGTTCTGCAATAGAAACAAAGACTAATTTGTGCTATGGACAGAGTCAGAAGGTGTCATGTGGGCCCTCTGAAGTTGTAATTGGTGTTGAGTAAACCTAAAAGACTTCCTTATTGCAATAATGTACATTTTAAACCCTTTGACTTTCTTTTTTTTCTCTCACTTTCACAGGAGCTCTAATGACAGCCAACAGCAAGTTACAAAGGTTTGAAGTCTGGAAAAATGGTACTCTCCTTATCCGAAATGCTCAGCTTCAGGATCGTGGACAGTATTTATGCACAGCTCAGAACGTGCATGGCGAAGATAAAATGATTGTTGTGCTCACAGTTGTAGCCCACCAGCCCAAAATTTTACTTTCCGCTATCGAGATGTCACGGTCTACTTTGGAGATACCATAGCAATGGAGTGTCAAGGCTAGCGGGACTCCAAGCCCATTAATTTCATGGATTTTCCCAGATAGGAAGATTTTGCAGGCAGTCACAACCACAGAAAGCAGGATAATGCTTCATGAAAATCGAACCTTGTCTATCAAGCAAGCAACTTTTTCAGACCGAGGAGTTTACAAATGTGTAGCAAGCAATGCTGCAGGAGCTGACAGCATTGCTGTGAGGCTGCATATTGCAGCTTTACCCCCTATCATCCAACAGGAAAAGCAAGAGAACATTTCCCTGCCCTTGGTAGCAGTATTAACATCCACTGCACTGCCAAAGCAGCACCTGCTCCCAGCATCCGCTGGGTGGTCTTCGATGGCACCCAAATCCGACCTTCTCAGTTTGTCAATGGGAATTTATTTGTTTTTCCTAATGGGACTCTTTACATTCGCAACGTGTCCCCCAAGGACAGTGGGGCCTACGAGTGCATTGCTGCTAACATGGTGGGAGCTGCCAGGAGAACAGTACAGCTCCATGTGAAGAAGCACACATCTAATGCTAGGATCACTGGGAGCTCTCCTCAGAGAACTGATGTAACATACGGTGGCATCCTGCATTTGGACTGTAGTGCTTCTGGTGACCCTTGGCCTCGGATATTATGGAGGTTGCCTTCCAAAAGGATGATTGATTCCCTTCACAGGTAAATTACTATTTGGGGTGTTGCAGGTAAATTGCAGTTTAGATAAACTCAGAGAAAAGCCAACTCACAGGTTTCATTCCTGACTTCTGCAGGTTTTGAATGATCCTCCTAATCCTTAAGAAGGAATTTCAAATTATATCAAAAAATATAAGTCATATCTTAGCATAATTTTCTTGAAAGCAGTATTACTCTTGAAAAGTTAGCTTCAAGTTTTTAGGATAAGCTGCCACTGTTTCTCTTTTATAGCCACTTGTAAACGGAGCAAAAAGTCCAGATATACAGCTTGTGTGCTGCTTGTTCCAATGTGCTTAGTCTGAATAAGATTGCACAGGTGCCTGCTTTTCTCCTGGAGAAAAGGGATCATTGAATTTTATCTCTAGGGAAATCATTACACACGGTAAATACAGGGAAAATAAATCAACTTATACTTACTTAAACAAACACAATCATTTAAATATAATGCATAAAAAAATGTTACTGCACAATAAGGTCTGTGCAAACCTGGTTGTATATAAATGCCTAAAACAATACATTTTCCAATGTTTGCAATATCAAGTTGTCTGCAATATCACTTCTACAATAAGTGTCCTAAAACTTGGTGGAAACAAATTTCTGTGCTATAAATTATTCATAACTCACCTTAGACCACTATAATGAGATGAGAAATGCACTGTAATTAAAATGCATAATTGAGAACAACTTTCTTCACAGCTGAGCATAGTCATAATTTTTTTTTATATTGACAAAAAATACATTTAGGTAACCTGTATATCACAAAATTCATAGCACAAAATCCAGATTGCATTTATGCCTCATAGTGGTAACAAAAAAAATACTGTGTTTCTTTTTAATTTTCCCTCATGATCTTTATGTGGCCTGCTTTTCAAATACCGGAGATCTACTTTGGGAGGAAAACTGTGGCTACTGAGGAAGTTGGTTTTGACCACAATACACCAATTCCTTAGTGAAGTGGAAAGGAATAATGGCTTTTTTAGCATACTGGATTTTTTTTTCCTTTAAAAAAGGAAAGCTTAGCAACATTTGGCTTCTTTGTGACTTTTCTAAAGGTTTAATATTTATACCCAATGCCAGAGGAGGTTCCTCATCTCTATTTGTGTTCAGCTAAAGACCAAAGTACCAGACTCCATTATGGTCCATATAGGCTCATATCTAATTATATAATTCAGAGGTCTCATATTTCACTGTTATAAAATAATGTACAAGTAGTCAGAAGAGTCAAAACTACCATAATTTGTTATTTAGTGGTCAAAAACAGCATTAAAGACATTAAACACAATAAATTTACTTGGTTACAATGAGCAGAATTATTTTTTTCCATTTGCTTTTTGGTGGTGAATATCCTGGAAATTTTTGATCATCTAGTTATTTAACAGTAGCAATTTTCCTCTCCTATTCTTTTTTTTTTTTTGATACTGTTGAGTTGTTATTCTCCCACAGATTTCTCTCAGTATTTTATACCCAAAATGTGATTTTGTAGTTCATGTTAGGTTCTTTTTTCTTTCCTTACAGCACTTTGGAGACTAGAATCAAAGTATTCAGCAATGGGACTTTGGTTGTTCATTCAGTTACAGACAAAGATGCAGGAGACTACTTGTGTGTGGCCCGCAATAAGATAGGGGATGACTACGTACTCCTCAAAGTGAATGTGATGATGAAACCAGCAAAAATAGAGCATAAGAATGAAAATAACCACAAGGTCAAGTATGGAGGGGACCTGAAAGTTGATTGTGTGGCCACAGGTCTGCCAAATCCAGAGATCTCCTGGGGTCTTCCAGATGGCAGCATGATCAATACTTTCATGCAGTCGGATGACAGCGGCAGCCGGACAAAGCGATACGTGGTCTTTGATAATGGAACCCTGTATTTCAATGATGTTGGACTGAGAGAGGAAGGGGACTACACCTGCTATGCTGAAAACCAGATTGGGAAGGATGAAATGAAAGTGCGGGTCAAAGTGGTGGCAGAGCCTGCAACCATCAGGAACAAAACGTTCATCGCTGTTAATGTACCTTATGGCGATGTTGTCACAGTAGCGTGTGAAGCCAAAGGAGAGCCCACTCCCAAAGTGACCTGGCTTTCCCCAACCAACAGGCCTATTCCTGCCCTCTCTGACAAGTACCAGATATACAGAGATGGCACCCTCCTCATCCAAAAGGCCCAAAGGTCTGACAGTGGTAACTACACTTGTGTAGCACGGAACAGTGCTGGAGAAGATCGGAAGATAGTCTGGATCCACGTTGACGTTCAGCCTCCCAGAATCAATGGTCATCTCAGTGCAATAACATCTGTGCGGGAGACAGCCACCAGAGACAGCCGGAAACTTATTGACTGCAAAGCTGAGGGCATCCCTGCTCCTCGTGTCTTGTGGGCTTTTCCAGAAGGAGTAATCTTACCGGCTCCCTACTATGGAAACAGGATCACTGTGCATCGCAATGGAACGCTGGACATCAGAGGGGTGAGACAGACAGACGCCGTGCAGCTCGTGTGCATTGGGCGGAACGAAGGGGGGGAAGCGAGACTGCTTGTGCAGCTGCTCATCACAGACCATTTGGAGAAACCCTCCTTCAGAGACCCTGTCAGTGAAAGGATCACTGCCATTGCTGGGCACAGCATCAATCTGAACTGCTCAGTCCAGGGAAACCCCAAACCCAGCACAAGCTGGATCCTTCCCAACGGCTCTGAAGTGCTGAGTGGCAGTCGCCTGCACAGATTTTACCATAAGAGGGATGGGATCTTACACATCAGCAGCTTATCTGCTGGGGACGCTGGCACCTACCGCTGTACAGCCAGAAACCCGGGAGGGTATGTGGAACGAGTAGTCTTCCTGAAGGTGGGACTCCGGCCAGAAATTAGCAACCAGTACAACAACCTGGTGAGCATCATCAATGGAGAAACTCTGCAGCTTCACTGCATTACCCAGGCAAACCAGCGGGCGCAGATCTCTTGGACACTGCCCAATGGTATGGTTATGGATGCCCCCCAGGCTGTGGGTCGCTTTTCCCTGATGGAGAATGGCTCACTGACAGTGCGTGAGGCCTCTGTATTTGACAGGGGCACCTACCTGTGCAAAGTGTCAACAGAGTATGGCACTTCTGTTATGACTGTGCCTGTCATTGTGATCGCCTATCCTCCTCGGATCACCAGTGAGCCAGCACCTGTCATTTATGCCAGACCTGGAAATTCAGTTAAACTGAACTGCATGGCCATTGGGATTCCTAAAGCAGAAATAACATGGGAGCTTCCAGATAAATCACATCTGACAACAGGAGCTCAATCCCGTCTGTATGGAAACAAATTCCTCCATCCTCAGGGGTCATTAGTCATCCAGCAGTCCACTCAAAGGGATGCAGGCTTCTATAAATGCACTGCTAAAAATATTCTAGGCAGTGATTCTAAAACAACCTACATACACATATTCTAACGTTAAAACAAGTGCCTTTGACTGGATACTGGTGTTCGAGTCACTGCCAAACGAGTGCAATGAGGAGAGTACTGCTTGCAACAATGGCTAACAAGAGAAGAAAAAGGAATTAATCTGCATTTCTTTTGTACTCAGTATGGTAGTAAGTCTGGAACTGAGAAGACTAACATGTTGTAAAAGGTCTTAAAATTGTTAAGACAGTGTAATGTTTTTCATGCTATCCAATAGCATCTGAGACCTAAAGTACTCTATTGTCAATAGTCCAAAGCTATTTCTTGTTCTAACAAGCACCTTAAAAGTACCAAAGAAGTATTAACTGTTCATAAGTGAGCTGCAGTGATAGAAGTACTTTAGTAAAACATAATTTTCTTTATACCCTGCAGTGCCTTTTCATAATCTAGGCTTATAGAATATGATTATTAACCTTTCTGTTCATGCTTCTATCAGCTCTTCAAAATCAAAGACTAAATTAGCAAATAAGAGTGATCTATTTTAATAAAAATACATGCAGAGATTAGCTACTTTAACATACGAACATACATTTGCCAGCTACTAAGGATGCTATGGTCAATTAATTCATTATCTATTTTATATATATTTTTTAATCTGACTATGAGACTAGAAAGAGTAACAGTGAAATTGGTCTCATTTTATAAATTATTGGTCTTTACAAGACTCTGATACATTACAGTGTTTTATAATATTAAGGTCAATATACTGTACATTTTATAATAAAAAATAAAATATTTTCCAAAGAATATATTCATTGGTTTTCTTTTTTTTCTTTTTTTTTTTTTTTTTCAGAAAATAAAGAACTCCAGGCAGTGGGAGTATGGAGTTAGGTCAAAAAACCTGAAGTAATGTAGTGTTATATGTACTTGTATTTGACCCAATTTCTATTTGACTCATTTATAGATGTTTTAGGGAAGACAAATTAGTATAATTGTTTATCTTTTTAAAAGTGTTTTATTAATACAAATTTATGAATATTTCAGCATGTATTTGCAATGGTAATACTTTTTCTGCAGTCAAGGATTGTTTACTAGATAATATCCATAATTTTATGAAGATTTCTCTCTTGTGCTTTAGAAATATTTGCTACAAGGTGCTGAATATGCCCATGTTTCAACAAAGTATAACAATCAGAATTTTGGAAATATTAGCTTACCTTTAAACATGTGCCTTCTCTCAGATATTCCTGAATTCTTAAAGTTCTGCTTGTTCATAAAACTTATGCTCATATTTTAAAATATGGTTAGAATAAAAGCTTTATTTTCTCTGTTGATCAAAACATGTCAGTAATGTAAAGTGTTTTGCTAATATTTACATTTTGCAAAAGCTGAAATCAAAGATTTCCTGCCCCACAAGTTTATCCAGTTTAGAAAATAGTAAGCTGTTGAAAAATTTATACTTAACATAATGGCAAACAGAACTGAGCTACTTAAAGTAAAAGGTATTTTAATTAGAACAAGAATATAGAATTAAGATGGGCATTACTGAAGATACAAGGGCTACAATTTATATTATAGAATATTTTATAAAACTTATTTTTTAAAAATTCAGTGCAGGTTAAAAATCTGTACACAGCTTTACTAAAGTTGTGGATATGTTGCCTAATTAAATAGTACTTAATTATGTCTTAGTTTCTTTTTTATGGTTTAAACCCTTGGGCCTTAAATCACCAAGCAGTGCTCAAGGGGAATCCTGTGCCTAAATACCTGGCAGGGATGTAGCTGCTTGTGAGAGCAGTTAATGAAGAAAGAAAAGAAGCATTTAAGATTTTTAACTAGGTTGCCCATGTGGTACTTTCTAATCTGGCTATTTTCCTTGAACATATCAGATACATCTTTAGATCCTTTACTTTTAACTTTGTAGTAGTTTTGCAATTTGGAAAACGGTCATACAGTATTTAATAACAATAATATGTCTTGTAAAAGAGTCTGAAGTCAGCATTTGGCATTGTAGTAGGAGTCAAGCACTTTTAATCATTTGTCCAGCTTTCACTTAACAGTTATGGGAATTTAGAGATATTCTTGGGTGCTGAATTACTTCTGCATATTTCTATTAAGTAGATTTCTTTTTATGTTAAGAGAAGAAAACAGAATCCAAACCTAAATTCAAACATTTGATCTTTCAGGATCAAACAAAGCATCAGGTCATGTTTTATTCCTCAGTTCAGAATTTTCACAGCTGCCAATGGAAGTTTTGGAGGCTAAGATATGAAAGATTTGGCTCTAGACATTTTCTTAAGTCAAAACTTGCATGCTTGCAAAATTCCTTCAAAAGGGGATTTAACATTTTTAATGTGTTATAATTTCCATTATTTTTGCCTTTACCCCTTTTATGAAAATATGCTCCCAATAAGAGATCTATAACATATAATTTTCTTCCAAAATAAATGTAACCACAACTTAAAAATATCAAATGAATGCTTTTTACACTCAAGTAGTGTTGGGCCATATTTTGTGTCTGTCATACTCTTTCTGTGCTGATATGCCTCTATCTTGAGTCCCTTTTGTAGAAATAGAGAGATTCACAGGGAAACTAAGTCTGTTCTAGGGCTTCCATTCTTGGCCCTGAATCTATGTGTCACTCTATGTGCTGAATCATCCATCAAATGAAGGCAGTTGTAGGACACTGAATTTAAATCAAAATTTATTCCTTTATTTCCAGGTAGTTATCTGCAAGTTGTGTTAAATAAATCAATGACAGATTCACATTACTTCAAGGATGCCACACTTCATTCATTTTTTTTCTTCAAAAGTCTTCATTCCTTTTTCAGACCAAGCAGGACCCATGCATTCAAAGGCAATATAGTTTGTTCTTTTCTGATTTGGGGAATGCTGGGAAATTAAGTGCTTGCTCATGGTTTGAAAAGGTTTCTAAATTTTTAACTGGTCAATCAAAGCAGGTTCTTTGGATAGTTTCCATTGAAAGGAAAAACATTCCTTGCTTTTGCTTTGCAAATGGAGAAGAAAGATTTGTTGTCTTCTATTTGGAGAAGCAGAATAACAAGGTGACTTTTTGGAACTGTGCAGATTGAAAATTACTGCAGATGTAGATACATTTTTGCAATGGCCTTCACAAAAAGAGATTCACTGTGACCAAATCCGGGACACAACTAGCAACTAATAAGAGAAATGGATGTCGGCATATAGACCAGAAAAGCAATAACCAGGGAATTTAACAGGGTATTCATGTCCAGATCTGATAAAATTCCTAAAACACTATTGAGTTCACTTGCATGTTTTAGTGATTATCTCCAAAAGCTAATGAAGTTCAATTGTGGTACAAGAAAACTGGAAAAAAAAAAAAGCTGTAGTTGAGAAAACATGAATCAGTAAAACTCTGGTATTAAGAGAGGTACTTTGTTTAGCTCATTATTAAACAATCTGTTTAAGAGCATCTGTAGAATAACAGAGTGATAGGAAGCAGCTGCTCTGCTTGTTTCTGTAACAAATCAATTAGCATCCATCTAGTTACCTTCTCACACAAGTAGTTAGTTCAGAGTATGGGAAGAGAGGGTTGATATACTATATCTTACTTTAGCAGTTTGTTGGGGTTTTTTACACAGCCATATGGGATGTCCTCATATCCAAACTAAAGAAATGTAATTTATCTTTTATGAGAGGGAACCTTGATGTTACAGAGAAGTCATGAGTAAGTGCTTCTCAATTAGGAGAACATGTCAGCTGAATCCAGCTTAGGTCTGGTGACTTCCCACATTCATTAATGGCTATCAGCTATAGAGAAGACATTTCAAAAAGTCAAAAAGACTTTTCAAAAAATAAATATTATTAAATTGAAACATATTAAAGTACATAGGACCCAGTTACTATTCTAAGGGATCTTTCTAGTTGGGTGAAAAGATTGGAAATAAAAACTAATCACTCCCTCCCCTCCAATAAATATAAGTGTGAGAATTATATTCAAAAGAAAGACAATGAATACACATACAGTAAACAATGAAGAGTAAGAAGGTGTAAGAGTTGCACAAGTTAATAACATGACATTCCAAACAAAACCTTATCACTTTGAAATCTGCTCAAGAGGGCTGTGTGAATGAACATAATGGACATACTTTTCTTGCTGTCAGGCACAAATACAAAAAAATTGGAAAGAATCCAAGCAAGTGGTTTAGAAAAGATAACCTATAATGCTAATTTAAATTAGATGAGCTTGTTCTGCCTAAGAAAAAAAGGCCAAATATTAAATGCAACAGTTAAGAAAATGTGTAGTCCTTGTCAAAACAGTGATGAGTTGTTTTTCAGGCTTGCTGAGGTTAGTATGAGAATCTTACTCCAAGCAAGCTCTAGGCTGGATACTAAAACTTTGTAACTGTAAGAACAGTTGAACAATGAATTATTTTTCTTGACAAAATTTTGAAATTCCCATATTTGGGGACAGTTAAAAGAAGTTTAGTCTGAGAACTGAAACTGGTAATCAACATCCTTGTCCAAGAAACTGAGAAATCTTGGGGATTTTTTACATTTACCTGGGGAGTTTATTACATTTATTTGGGGTTTCATTACATTCCTATCTTTCCTTGATTTTCCTATTAGTTAGATGCATTTGTAAAAGAAAGATTTGTTTGCTAGCTTTAGTCTGGGCTTGTGATTTTTATCAATGTAATATTCATGATAATCTATGGGGTTGTTAACCATATAGTACATAACAGATATGGGAACTTATAAATAGGTCCACTCTGACCACATCTTTATGATGGAAATCTCATAGAAAGAATTTCTAGAAGCAGCTATGTCATAGGATCTTTTTGTCATTCAAATATTTTGGTGTACAAAGGCATCCACACCATATCATTCACAGGCTTGCCCAGAGCAGAAATAAGGAACTGCGAGGACTTTATGTATTTCTTTTACCTAGCCTGGGTTTTATTTATCTGCATGTTTTCAAAAATGCATTTGCAATCTTTCAATGCAGCCAGCTACCTTGAAAATATCCTAAAAGCTGTACAAACATATGTATAGTTTTAATATAATTTCCTCTGTTTTATTGTTTGCAAATTGACTACAGTAGGTTTTGAATGATAAAAGGCATAGTAAATCCTCACAGAGAACATTTAACACTCTATTAATCACCCCTCAATCATCCTGAAAAAGATGTAAGACAGAAGCCACTGCACACAGTGGGGAAGCACGTGAAGTAGATTGTGGCAGATTACCATCCTGTGGATGCAATACTGGTTTGTTAGAGCTGTTGCAATTTCTTGGTGTATAAAGTTAAAAATTTATTTATTTGCCCCAAAGGTGTGCATACCTTTTGCAGCTATCTCTCTTGGCCTAAGAAAAAATACTGTTTTTTCCTGAAAACCTTTTCTTGCTGGTTCAGTCCAGCAACACCAGCATGGAGCAGTTAATTAGCAGAAATGCTAGTAGCTTTTGTAATTATTTGTTAATTTGTATTGTAATCTCACCTGCCATAAATCAGTTGAGCCTGGCTCAAAAGCCCCACAAAATGTTCACCCATTTTGTGAGCATCCCTACCTTTTTACTTGGAAGGAAATTAAATTTCATAGGTGATAAAACAGTGAGTGAAAGAGAGTGCAAGCAATAAAGAAGACAGTGTAGTGGTAATTGAGGACCCTCCTATTTTTCAAGTCTTTAGCACATGTTAAGTTCTGAGCCTCTGCTTACTCCTTTAAATAAGCAAACTTTTCTTTGCCTGGGAGGTAGACCTCTCATGTTTCTTTTTTCCCATATGCAAGACCCACTGCTACTCTTCATATATGGTGAGAGTGATGCTTCTGACACATGGGGTAATGCAGCAACAAAGATGCTATCACGTTGGACTGTGGATGTTATGAGGTTGAACTGCAGCTGTGTACCACCTACTAAGCGCTTCTTTGAATGTGGGACCTCCCCAAAGGGAAATGCCTGTTGGCAGCAGTACTGCTGCTTCTTCCCTTCTCCATGACCCCATTCATCAAGCACAGCTGGCCGTCATATCAAAGAATTCACAGACTGGCCATGCATGATGTGCCGGATCACTGATGGTTAAGAGGCATAAATAGATGATGTCTCACAGCTGCCAGGACTGGAGATGGCAGCCAGCAGTGTGAGTCTTGACAAATGAGGAGTAGAATGACATGAGATGCATTGTAAATTATAAAATTAAAAGAACAGTGGTGCTGTCGCACCTAAGAACCTCCTGTGGTGCTTTGCATCATTCAAATCACACCTGATATCATATGTATGTTCCATAACCCTTGAATAAACAACACATGTATGGGTTACCCTGTTACCTTTATTCCCAGTGTTAGTTAAAAAATATTCCAGGCTCTGTATCAAAACTAGACTTTTTTTTCCTTGCTTCTGCCACAAAGGGTCAGTGGATTAAGCTCTGTACTCACCTACTAAGAACTGCTCTGTGCTTTTATGAGCTTCTTTGGAATATTACAGTAATGGACAAAATGAGGAACATTTTAATAAAACCCTATTCACTAACCTGGGAAAAAAACTCTGGTAGTCATGGATGACAAATGCATGCAGCTCCTGTGAAGCTAGCAACCCAAACATCTCTCTGAAATCAGTGGGAAAGTTCCTGGACTCCAAATTGTCTAGACAAAGAAATTCTTAACTGTTTCTTAACTGAATCATCTTTTCCAGTTAAGTGAGACTGGGAAAGGATAAGGATAAGGAAATTAAAAATTTGAGTATTTTGAAAAAGCAAAGGGAAAGTATGACAATTGGGACTCGAATAAGTGATGCAAAGAGCCTTTATTATATAAAAATGGAAGTTAACATCTAATTGTATACTTTTAGAAAGCTAACATCTTGTCAAGGTTTTTTTTTACAGTGTGCAAAAAAGGCATTACTATCTTGTTCAGTTGCTTTTAAAAATTCTGCTAATATCTTGCTTAAAATCTGAATACAAATTGTTACTAGGCAGTCCTAGTGACTGTGCTGTTATTACAGCAAATGTACATAAAAAAATACATGTAGTTATAGGAAAACTATAGCAGGCATCTTACACTACATTCTTTGTATTGTAAGCTGCAACAATGATATTATTAAAATTTATTTCTCTTCATCTTTAGGTCTCACATCTGTAACACAATATGGGGGGCAGTGGGCGTGTGGATAATAAGATTGCTAACAATGCAGTTAGGCAAAGTGGAATTAGCTGATCTATTAGCATGCTGCCAAAAAAAACCCAACCTCGACTCTCCCTGTTTCAGCAGTAAATTTCCCCATGATCTACTTATGCCAGCTCTTTTATTAATGTGTACTCTGTCTTCAGCCTGTTCAATTCATTAATTTGCTAAAATAACTAATCACGAGGGATGGGAGACACATGGAGTGTACAGTTTTCTGCTTGGTCAGTAAGCTGAACTGGCTCATCCAGGTTATTAGTGAAAGGTCCATGAGCAAGAAAGCAAATATGCAGCAATCTGAAATGAAGCAAGGAAAAGCAGGATCACCTTCTCCAACAGCAGTAAACTGTTAAACTTCCCCTGACATTTCATCCACTTGACCAGTACTAACTGGGGAAAAATACCCTCTTAGAGTATAAAAAGATGTTTCTCTTATACATAAACTGTTCAATATGCATGGTTTTGTAGAGCCTTGTGAATGTTTTCCTGAAGCATATGTACCTCCATAACTGCAGGTAATGATGCTGGCAGGCAGATTACTGTAGCTGGGGAGTTGGTGACCCACATCACAACTAACCTGAGCAGGTGCAGACCCATGCAGAGCTTGCACTGCTGTGTGACACATACAGCATGGCCTTGAGACCCACCTTGTCCTGCTCACGTCTCTGTACTGTAAAATTAACTCAGTAATTATAAAAGAGAAGCCTGCAGGCAGCTCCCACTCAATGCCAACATTTACACTGCCCGCATTGCTTTGCCTTTCTCTCACAGTGTGAGTTCACACGTGCATATCTTCTTTGTTTGACAGGAGAAATGATGAGTAGACTTGTTTACTTTTTAAAAATGGTTCAAATTACCAAACTGGGGCAACTGTACCATGGGTGGGCTCCGCCCAGCATTCCTCATCCTGATTAGAGGCCTGTTTGGCACTGCACAACTCAAGGTTTCCAGAACCTTAAGGGGAGAAAACCCTCTCTTTATGATGCTAGCTCTATTAAATTGTGATTTATAATACCCTTTATGGAGTGCCCTTCTTACTGCAATCATAATGAAGCAGTACCTCCTGGTGCAATGCACTGTGTATTCATTCCTCTTGATTGCATGATAGCTGTGTATTCTAATAATCATTCTAGGGGAGAAGTGTTTTCTTTATAAAAGAAAATATTGCTAAGAAAGAGAAAACTCAGGCAAAATCTATTATTCAAAAATTTTTATTGTTTTTCACAAACTGACTTAATTATGCTTTCTCCAGTCTGTAAAGGAGGAACTCCTTCAAATGAATTTTTAGCTGCTTTCTAAGGCCAGAGGAATTTGCTCAGAGTTTTCTCTGTGTGCTGGACATCTTGAAGACTTACCCTCAAACACACCATATCCTCAACTTTCTCATAACCTTGCACAACAAAAGGAACATTAATCTATTCCTTAGTCACCTCAACACACTGACAGACAATTGTGCTTCATAACGGCCATGAAGCCAACAATAATGAGAAAAGCAAGGGTCTCATTCCTTTCCCCCTCATTAATGAACATTCTGTGTACCCTGGCAAGCGCTGTAAGACACACACTTACAACAAAGGTCTGCTTGGCCCCATGAACTTATGCTACATGTCATGCTGTTCCATTAATCATTGTGTTTTGACTGATACAAATGGATTCTTGCTGTGTCAAGGAAAGACATATAAAGGGTTAAAAATAGAGGAGGCATAAGGTGACCCTCTGGATATATGACCCCACATCACCAAAATTATCTGCAAGAAAAGGGGTTTTGAGGGACTGAGTTTTGAGTTTTCTTTATTGTGACTTTTTTTGGTATTTCAGAGTTCACTTTGGAATGTATTTGGAATATGTTGTGCCAAGCCTTTAAAACAAAATATATCCTGTTACAGTTTTTTCTTACAGCCCTCAGTTCCATTCTTAAACTGCTGGACAATGTTTAAAAGTATTCATCTTACCCAGTTGAACTTTTACAAAAGACTATTATTAAAATGAAATTCTGGTGATTCATTCAACATGTCAGTGAATCTGAGGGAGATTCCCAGCTCATAAAAAATAAAAAAAATAAGAAACAGGCTGGTTTTGCATAGTCACACACAGCAAATGGTGACAGGCTTAATATTTGTTGGCTAATGGAATCAGAAAAGTTGTGGTTTTTCTCTCTCTGTTTAACCTCACATAAAACATGGTAACACATGGATACATAACTTTTGAAATATAGGAAACAAAACTACTTTATCATGGGAGACCTACTCAGCAGACCATCTTGAGCTGTCCCTCATTAGATATTTCTTCATACAGGCTGATGTAGCCAATCAGCCAAATTCAATTACTGAAGATTAGGATTGTTCTTCCTGACATTGTATGGGGTTCCACCAAACAGAGGAAAACAAAAACTCGCAGTAATTAGAGATGTCAGACCACTCCTGAGAGCAAAATGTAGCTTATAGTAATTTTTTTACTGAGTCATAGAGACACTGTCCAAGCTTTTCCCACCCTTACTACCACCTGCCTGTGAAATATAACTGTAGTTCACAAACATACGTATGCAGCAAGGTATTCATAATTAGAGGCTGAAATGTGAGATTTTTGTCCCAGGTATGGGGAAACAAAATGGCTAAAGTCTGCTTCCTGTTCAACAATGTCCAACTGCTTTGTCCATCTCCCTTTTGCAGCTGTTCTGTGAGTTTAAGTACCCATGGAAAAAAAATGGGAGCTGAGATGCTGTCACTTACAGCCAGTTTCTAATAGCCTGGGTCACACTGACTTACTCCAAAAGTAATCCTATGACATACTGTTCAGTGTGGCTGTCTGGATCATAATTTGCTTTCAATCTTCACTTAGACCAAACAGCCAAATGGAAACCCCAGGATTATACCATTGTATCAAGTTAATTATAAATGAAGCATAACATTTTGCAGATATATCCATTTTCTCCAAAGGTGCAGATCCCTGTATGTGTACACATGTTTGTGTCTTTCCTTCTTTCTTTAGCTAGATATGTGTGTCTTTGTGCATGCATATATTTTATGTTTCCATACATATGTTCTCTTGGTATATATGTGTGTATCTGGATGTGCATATATAAATTAAGTTAACACTGCCCTTTCTCTGTAAACAAAGGAGGATAATAAAGTGTAGAGGTGAATGGGAAAAATTTATTTGACCTGATAAGAAAAAAACACACGCTTTTTCTTTACATCTAAGCATGAAGTACTCTACTGTCATGTGGAATGAAGTCTTGGATTTGAGGAAGACCAGCCAGTGCTCCAAAAGTCTGAAATATCACACTTAAGCTAGCGGAGGCAACATTTTTTATGATTTTGGAAGTACCCAGATATTCCACCTCACTCAGAGGCTCAGTTATTGCTTTTCCTGGCAGGGGAGTATCTTCCAACTCATCTTTGAATAGCCTTTTTTTGCTCTTCTCAGCCAGCATGAGATGCTTTGGAAATTGATGACCCAGCTGCAGATGCTACAGTGAAACAGCAAATTTTGCAGTGCTTTGATCATCTCAGGAAAACTCTCAGTTCTGGAAGTCTTTTATCTTATATTCTGCCAGCATGATCCATAATAGACACTAGCAGTAGCTAGCAATGACTAGCATCTGCTAATGGAATATGAATGAGATTTACTATCTAAATAAAGCAAATAGTTTTTTTAAAAAATCCATTGTGATTTTCCTTGGCTTAGTAATAACACAAATGAGCAGGAGGATTACACTACATATTTAAAAATACATATATTAAAATGGCATTGATGAAGCTTTTAATTTAATGTTTTCTTAGTCTTGCGACATTCTCTTAGAAGTTTTCAAGGCTGCCAAAATCTATATCCAGCACAGCAAGAGAGAAACAGTGTCTGTTGAACTCAAGCATGCTTGGATGGTGGTGGATATTTATACAACACTTCCTATTTAACCTTTCCCTCTACTTTTGTACTAATCTGCAAGACATGCTGAGAAAGATAATAAGCAAGATTACAAGATACAACAGGCAAGACATGCAGAAGTTATCAAAAGCACTATTGCTGTTATGGGCAGTCTGACAGAGAATGGAGGAAAGTGAATAAATGCTGCTTTGTTTCATGTTGGTATAATCCTTTTGACTTTGATGAAATTAGATAGTTAAAAATTAGGAAACATTTTAGCCTGTGTTCAGCTCTGATACATGAACATAGCTCAATCCTTGGCAACGATTTCTCCATTGAAGAAAAATTAAGACGACACAGAAACCTAAGGTATGTCAGATATCAGGTAGCAAGATTTTTTGGGGAGGTTGAGGGTTACTTTTTGTTATGATTATTATAGTATCAAGACTATAGTCTCAGCTTTTAGTTCAGGAAATGTATCAAGCAATCATTATGTTTGGCACCAATTTTCAAATCACAGGACAGCAGCTGTCAGGTCTTTGTGTAAGAACAGTAAATTAAAAACAAGTACTGAAAATTTTGGGAAGAATTTTAAGAACTAGAGAACTGAACATAGAAGATGGACAAGAATAGCAACAGAAACCACTGGATTGTTTGAATCAAGTTAAACTTTGAAAGATTTATTTGCACAGTAGTTTGAAAGTGAGCTGTCCAAACAGCCTGTTCTTGCCAGTGTCTGATTATTTTACTTCATGTGTTCATTAGATTAGAACAATATTCAGACAGATTAGAACAATATTCAGACACTGAGTCTTATTTCTACATTATCTGCATGAAGAGTCTAAAAGAGTTTAAATAGAAACCATCAAATAAGTAATCCCGTAACTGCGACCTTTTCATTTTTTGGAAGGGCAGGGGAGGGGAGGGGTGTTGTGTTATAGGCATAGAAGTAGTAATATCTAAATTAAGACTGTCTAACTCAATGGAAAGACAAAAAGCTTCAGCTTGCAGATATTTATAACTTGGTTAAACTAATTGCTGGATTTAAATTTTCCATACTTGTCCTTTGCTTATGATGCAGGATTTATGATGCTTTCATTTTTTGTGGGTTTTTTTTTCTTTTTAATTCTTAAAGGGTATTGCTGAAAAATGCTCAATTGTTTCCAAAATGAAGCTAAGGAAAAACTTTCCACCAGTATTGCAAACACTTTCCAACTATTTCATTGAAGCGTTTGGTGAAGACTAAGATGTTTGGAAGAAAATAATTCTAGGATCAAAGGAGGTGTGTGTGTGTTTGCTGTTTTAAATCTCAATCTCAGATGGCTTCTTCTTACCACAAATGATGTGGATATGGGTGGAACATCATATTGGTTAATATGACTCCCAGCAAGAAGATGCTGTAAACTAAATTCTCAGTGGTGCCTCCACATCCTGTAAGGATGACAGACTCCATCTTGGGAAGTAAGAACCTAAAATTAAGTTGCCACACTTACAGATGTTCAGCATCTTTCAGAATAGGCTGGGCTTCCTCACTGTGCTGAAATAAACCTCAGGCTAAATTGAATAAGGATTTGATCTCTTTATGAAGTATAGAAAACTTTGATAATGAAGAACTGAATTCTAAGAAAAGGAAAAAAACTACCACCACCATCACCAAAACCAACAAAACTCAAACATTGACATGGAAAATCAAGATGAATCCATGACAGCACAGGAACTGAGTTTTTAAACTACTTGACTTGACTACTTGACTTTGATGAATGTAGTTTTATTGAAATCAGCTTTTAGGTAGCTTTACATAGCTGGTAAAGAGGTCGTCAGATTAAAAACCAACAATATCTAAGTAAAACAGAGATACAGGCAAGTATGAGAAGACCATAGCCTTTGAAAAAAATGTCCTACATCTACATGGAAATAAGTGTGATTTAATAATTATACTAATTTTATCCAGCAGTCCTGGAAACCTCAAACTGGGACAACAAGATGAAATAAAGGCTTTACACCCCCAAATAGTGTGACAATTAATTGTAAACACATATTGCCATGTTGTAAAATTCTGGGCAAGCATGATATGCTTTGAGAGCATTTAATTTTTTTCAGATGTTTGAGGAGCAATTATTTTGGCAGAATATCTCCTTTTTTATGATTTTATGTCTCCTTTCAGGAAAATTCAACCAGCTATACGTCAACTCAGATCTTCTTCCTCTGCCCCACTTGTATTTCCAGCAAGTTTGAGGGCTTAGAAATGAAGAAGAATTACTAGAGTGATCAAATCCCTCCGGCTTTATAAAACAATGTGCAATCAAAAAAAAAAAAAAATTGTCTAGACTTACCTGCTGGCATTCACTGCAGTGAAAACCATGGTTCTGTCTCCTGGTCTTCCAGCTCAGACATTTGCCAGGGATCCCTGCAAGCTCACATGTCCAGGCCTCATTTCTATAAAAAAGACTTGAATGTGAAGCAGAAAAGTGGGTGACATGCCAATATCTTGCCTCAAAATGAATACAGGATACTGGGAAATTGGAATGCTTCCTAGGCTCAGTAATATAAATAAATGTGTTCATTGTCCAACAGACTACGAGAATATTGTTCTTTATGGGTTCTTTTTATTTTAATTTTTTAAAAATTTTTAATTCTTGACCTAAGATAGGATGATGATGTAAAAAGAGATGTATTACATTAGCCCAGTCAGTCAAATTACACTTTTTCTGGGATTCCTGATGGCATATTTCTAATGTAGATTCTCAGTTAAGCATCTTTGCCACATAGCAATGAATGGGCCAGTAATTACGTATTGGGCTTGTATTCTCACCAATTGGTTTAACAACAGACAAGAAATACTGCTGACCATATTTAAAAATAAATACTGCTGAAATATCGCAGAGTTGTAATGCAGACCATTTAAATTTTTCTTTGAGGTCTTAGTGTCTTTGGGACTTAAATGTAATCACCTGGTTTACCACCACTGAGACAATACTAGACACAGGCAGCCGGAGGCTGAAAGGACATGACGTTGTTCTCAAAGTATGGCCTCACTTGTGTACTTAAAGCACACATTTGTTTATGTTGTACAGCTTCCTGAGCATTTGTCACCTTAGCAGTTCAGCCCTGCTGTCATCACTTTTGAAGTATTTGCTATTTTACACACTGTGGACTCCTATGGGCTTTCCCTCCATTTATTTTCCATTGAAACAATCCTTGGAGCTTTCATTTAAATTTATTTTGACTTCTCCTACTGTATCTTATGAAAGTGGTGTCACATCTGGTAGCCAGTGATTTTGTTTACAGCCATAAAAAATGTCCCTGACATTACATGTCAAGGGAATTAATGCATTTTTTTACAAAACTTTTGTTTCCTTTCACAATATAAGAAAGGGTTTAAATAATGAGCATAGTCACTGAGAGGTTTTCTTCTGTTATAAACAAGAATTGATTATAAAAAGATATATTAGGGCTTAAAATGCTATCACAAATAAAAGTAAACAGAATGTGTGTTCAGCCACAGCAATAGGGAAAGATTCTTTCTTTAGTTTTCTGGGCTTTTGTCTTCAGCCTAGTTCTGAGAAAAAAAATTCAGATTATTGTCCTTGGAAAAACAATTGAGTTATTAACTCATAACTTTAGGTAGGTGACTACTCAACCATTGCAAAGAGAGTATTCACACGTTAAAGTGCTTTTCTGGATTGGGGCCCAAAGCATTTTTCAAGTAATCTGCCAGAACTGTATTTAGTTCAGTGCAGTGCAATAACCTCCCTAGTCTGAGCTATCCTTCCTTGACTTGGAAAAAATCCCTTTTGTTCCAGCTTTCCTCAGCAGTGTCAAACTTTTCAGTTCTTCCCTCTATGGACCTCTAGGAAAACCAGCGGTCTCCCCAGAACTTGTCTGCTTGGTTTGTGTCAGGTTGTGTTATCATTTCACCAATTAGTCAGGCCAATAGTCTTAACAAGCTTGCAGTCCTCCTTTGAATTTTTTCCTATTCCAGAACAAAAAGCAAATTTGGTGAAGGAAATCAGACATTTTTATTTAAAAGAGAAAAGACATCTAAATGCAAGCAAAATCAGAGCCAGCTTAATGAACTTTTATATCTTTACCTTTTAAGGCAAACTTTCTCAAACTGCAGACTAGATCTATTGAAGGATTTAGTATATAGACCTAACTCATATTTTGCATTACTTCATGGCTAGCCTACAGCTGAGACGATGAAAATTTGTTATCAGGATCCATATCTAATAAAAGTTTGAGAAAACAGTTTTTCCCTAGCTGACAAAAATTCTGTCCAGAGAAAACTCAATATGAGTTGAGTGTAGTTGAGTGTGCAGTTCCAGTCTGTCTTAATTCTAGTCCCAAATCAAAGCCCAACATGCTTGCCCTGAGGACAAATACTCATTAAAGTCTACACAAGCTTAAAGAAAAAAAATTAGATGGCTAAACATGGTATCCTTGCATCCATCTTCCCTTCACTCCCCCTCCTTCTTTTACCTTTCAGTGAAAATACCTGTAATTAATACTTTAGTCAAGGGAATTCTCTGTCTCACAAATATGATGCTTGGTTCAGTTTTTCTCTCTTGTAGAATAGGATTACAAGTATGTTTTATAGAAGGGCTCTGATTCAGGTCTGCTAGGAAAAAGTGACTTTATGTCCCTCTTAGAGCTACTCTAATTAACATTAAGAAAGTTCGATATTTAGGAGTCTCAATTGAAGCAGGTTCTACTGCAATATCCTAAAATATGTACTACTCACTTTTCAATTGGATTTTGATCCTGTTTTCTTATGGGGAGGATGTTCCAACATTTCAGCACTCTCATGGTTAGAAGGCTGCTAACATCTATCCCATTATATGTTCTTCATCAATTCATGCCTGATATTCTCTTTTCAAGATTGTGCTTTATAAAACTCATGCTGGAGATAAATAATAAACAGACATTTGTTCATCTCCAAGTGTTTCCCCTGGAAGTTTTTAGGTTTTCAAAGGGCCTATTCAATTCAATTTTTCACTATTGTCTTTCCTTAAACTTTTTATTTCCCTAAAAAGATTTCTTTCATGAGTAGTTTGTGCCTTGTTGCCCCATTTGATAGAATTCCTTCTTGTACCTATATTCTTTCTTAATTAGCTTTTAAGCCGGTTCTGTCAAAAACTCTTCCCTAGCAAAATTTCCCTGTGGTTTGAGTACAGCTTCAAAAAGAGGATTTTGGTGGGTTTCTCTTTTTTTTTCAAGTCACTGGTGCACAAACTGTGATGTACCCCATATAGGTCCCTGATTTTTATCTTCTAGCCAATTTCATTAACTATTCTCACAGTTTAGCAAGGCTTAATGAAAAAAAGTTATATTATTTATACTAAATCATTTTAAATACTGAATGTCAAATATTTAGATATTTATTATTGAAGCTTAGATACTTTTGTAATTGAGGAGGGTTTTGGTTTGTTTTGTTGAGTTTTTTTTGTTTGTTTGTTTGTTTTGTTGTGTTTGGGGTTTTTTTGGTTTTTTTAATTACTTCTGGGGTTTTGCTCCACGTAAACTCCATTGTCTTTCTAGGGTCCCATCCAAAATTACTTTGTACACTGTTTCTGTACAGTGTCTTCACCCCTTTCCAACAAATCTCAAACTGCTTCATTTCTTCGCAGATGTATAAGTGATGAAGATATTTATTTCCTTCACAAACATTACTATTATCATTTGCTTCTGAGAAATTAGTGTTTTCTGTAATTACATAATTCTCAGTAGTATTTCTCTAGCAATAGTTGAGAAACACACTGACTTCCAACCCAGAGGAAGTACAGCAAATTCCCATATCAAGCTTTGTTTATACACAAATTTGAGCCAATTAGTTTAGTTTTCCATGTTATCTGTTAATATCCCCAGATGAGACTCATGGCACAAACATTATTTTTTACATTTTTTGTGTTTTTAAATAATTTCTTGTGACTTATGTTCTATGAAGACAGAACCTACATTGACTGTTAATTTTGTTTCATTTAGTTTTAAATCCTGAAGTATATAGGATATTATTGACTGTTTGATTTCTTTATAAATATCTCTTCATCAAAAGAAATGATGACATTTTTTCTTTAAAAGGAGATAATGCTCAAAAAGTGAGCAAATTTCCTGGCTCTGACACAAATTTGACATTCTTCCTATCTTCTACTTCTTCCTGCTAGAAGTAGATTATGTTTTCTCTTGTTCTTGCTCAAGATATCCTAAACATCAGCCTCTTCCTCCTTCGAGTCCTGTCTCTGGTACCTTCATATCCTAATTCTTTCTTTCTTCTGGCAGTAGATGCCTTCTTTCTCTGCTTTACATTTACATCTTTCATTTCCTTTCTGCATCCATTAATATTACCAGAACATTTCTGCCACTCAGTTCCCCACTTCTGTGACTTCTGTGCCCTTATCATCCATATGTCAGTGTGATTTTTCAGGTCTCATAACTCTCTGCTCATCTCATTCAGGAGATGTATGCAAATCCTTCTGACCATCTCATTCATCAGACTTCTTTCAATACCGTTTCATTTTTCAGATCTCTATTCCATATGTTCTGTTAATTGTAAGTAAAATGTGCAAATATTCCTCAGAAGATTTGCATACATGCTTGACACCAGCATCTAGTCCCTTTTGCTGTCTCTTTATTCTTCAGAATCTCTCACTGCTGCTCATGATTATCACCTTTGAAAAAGTGGAAACTGAATGTATGACTGTGTTTCCTGCTCTCAGGATGCTGGTGTTTTCATTGTTTGAGCCTTTCCCATTGGGTAGTCCTGCTCTCTGAAGAGCTTTGAAATTAATGACAAAGCAATAGAGATGCCAGAGGGCTTCATTCAATTGCTGAGCTTCAGGATCTCTGTCACAAAAGACAAAATCCCCAAGCAGACAACAAAGTAATAAACTGCTCACAAACTGCATCCCTTGTAAACTGCATCAAACAAAATATCTTTGGGTGGACAAATCATTTATTGCCAAGATGACAACCAACACTGTTGTCTTTCCCCTTCAAAAGCAGATTTAACATAAACTTTTACTATTTTATCTGTGTGTAGGAGAGAATTATCTATGATTATTGCTTATGCAAATATTTTACATGTTAATACTTGACCAGGACAACAATACTTCCATCTTGCCTTGCTTTCCCTATCCCCTGAAGTCAAGGTCATCACTTCTATTGCTAACATCACTATGAGCATACTTCCTCTGGGACCTAGAGATTATGGGAGTCTTTGATTAGAGCTACAAGTTTGTGTCACACATCACAGTCACAGGGCACAGATCACTGATCCGAGGCAAATGTGACCAGGAGATTTGAATGTGTTTTGGCTAACATTTTAAACTGTATCAGGGATCATCCGGTCCTGCACATCCAGATCCAGGCTGGGACAAAGGCACGCAACTAATGTAAGCTCCTTATCAGACACCGTAGATGATTTGACAGTGCATAAATGTTGGCGTGTGCTTACATCATGACCTGAATCATATTTGTGCTCGTGTGCACCTGGATCATCATTGTGCTCATGACTCTCATATTTGTGCAGGATGAGGGGGAGCACAGAGCGGGAAACTCCATGCAAGGAGGAGCAACTTCAGCAGATGGGAAGGAGAATATTCTCCCTAGTCCTAATCTATATTGGCTCAATTCAACAGTCTTCACAGAGTGGTTTGGCATGCCGCATTTTTTCTCTTTCAGTGGTTTTAGGAACCAGAAAATACTCCCAAAAGGCAGCAGTCAGCAGCTGGAAACAGCTGGCTCTCCCAAATGTTTCTCAGTAACATACCAGCTGCTGGCTCTGCTGAATATCATTGAGAACTTGTCTGTCTTTGGTCCCACTGCCTTTGTTGATGACCCTGCTCTATTTCAGAGGGTTTTTTTCTCAGAACTGAGCATATAAGCGTAGAGATGCACTGAAGGAGAGCTGGATCAAAGTATATCATACCTTCCTCCATGTGTTTTGTTAGGAGGGACGGGAAGGCTATGCCTCTCTAGTGCTAAAGTCTCTAACTGCAAATGATGGGTCAAGACAAATCCCAGAGGAAGGAATTGTAGAAGGAAAGAATCAAATTTCATAATTAGAGTGAGACTCAGAAAGCACAGTTGTCTTCATCAAGATCTGATGGTTACTTCAGGAAAATTGTACTCCTGGCTTTGGAAGTTCTTCAAATTTATACAGAGCATTTAGTTATCTCATACAGGGCTTTGATTCTGCTGTTCAGGATAAGTCCATTTGTGCATGGAGGTCTGCTTGCCTGATATAAAAATTTAAATAAAAGTGAACTTGACTGCATTTTTTTATGCATCTCAGAAGTATTTGACTTGTCTGACTAGTCAACAACTATCAGAAAATATAAATGGATTATGATAAAATAAAACACTTTTCTATCAACATTTCTTTGCAGGTTTTTCTGGCTATGGAAGACTATTTTTACTCAGGGAAACAGGAAAATAATAAATTTTTTTTGTAATTTAAATCTTTTGGACAAAATGTTTCACATATCTCAGTGTTCCATCATATATAAGACAAATTTATTACTGCATGTGTATCTTTTCTTTTACATGAATTTAATTAACACATCACATATTTGAATTTGATTGGTTACCTGAAAAATCATATGGTGATTATAGAATTACATTTGATGTGCGTAAGAAGTTTAGTATGTACAATAAATCAAGCAATTCCCTATTTCCCTCACAAGAGCTAATGAAATCACTCCATAATCTGGCCTTCACCAATGAACTGGCTGCCATATACTGAGCCAGTGTTCCTGGCACCACTTTTATAGGGCCATCAGTCGGTGGATTTCAGCTGGCAATATTTTAGGGCTGGTTAGACACCTGGAGCATAAGATTTTATCCAAATACAAAATAGGCATCTTCCCTCTTGCCCACCCCCTGCCAATGATTTAAAAAAAATGCTTTTTCAGTTTGGAGTTTGACAAAAGAGAGAGAGAGACAGAGATGTTACTTTTTGTCTTATACAGGACTGAATAGTTAATTGAAATGACAAGGTGCAAAGCTTGAGTGTGTGGCATGGCAATCACACGAGCTCAGCTGACCTTGGTCTTTCATGTGCTAGTAGATTCCAAAATTAGACTAGGGTCTGAGGAACCAAAACCCCCTGTCCTAGCTCCCTGTGAGAATTAGTTTGGATTTGAACCAAGGTAAGACTCCAGCTGTGCCTCTCTATTCCCATCAGACAGAAACTCAGAAATCTCAGTTAATCTAGACTAAGCACAATCTAAACTATATCATAGTTATATATTAATAGCTTTGTCTTTGCAAAGAGATTAATTTTATTAACCAAACAAGATCAGTTAGTCTTGTATGAAATATTTTC
The DNA here is from genome assembly GCA_024865655.1 of Emberiza elegans. Classification (NCBI taxonomy): domain Eukaryota; kingdom Metazoa; phylum Chordata; class Aves; order Passeriformes; family Fringillidae; genus Emberiza; species Emberiza elegans. Next base: position 63,110,356 of record JALJVW010003023.1, on the reverse strand, counting down.
CTGTTGTCTATAAATTATCTTTGCCTTCTGCGGAGATGTATATTAAGCATATCAATATAGGCTCTATCCTTGAAGCTGTAGTATGTAAAGGAACAATTTTGTAATACATTTAAGGCAAATTACCTGTCAAACTTTCCTTTGGCTTTTTTGCACCATTTCGTGCAATCAGAAAAAGAAACATTTCAAATTCTGTGCATAATGGTAAAAATTCCATTCTGTCATTCTAAAATTATCTGCGGCCATGGTAAGTATTACCATGTGTAGGAGGAAACATCAACCGCAGCCAGAGTCAGTACAACAATATCTGAGGTGGGGTGGTGTTTGGACAGATGGAATAAACCACAAAAAGAAGAGGCAGGGAACTAAACATTGTAGGAAAGGCTGCTCTACCAACAATGAAGTCTGTCATGAATCCATGTCTTTCAAAGAAACTGGTTGCAGGATTCAGCAGGAAAGAAAAAAAAATAAAATAGACACATAGATACTAGAGATGAACATTCAAAGCAAACTTTACAATCCTGGGAAGTTTCCTTGCCTCAAAACTCCAAGGGCACAGTCCTATTCCTATTTTCAAATGGAAAAGACAGCTCTTCCCTCAGACAAGCTGCAGAGTATGCATCCCACCACCTGCTGCAAGTGCCTGCTGGACAGTTGCCACAATGCAATTGTTGTCTTATTTGTGTACCAGGGAAACACGGTGTGGTTCCCAATGGGTTTTCCATACAAGATATTCCACTGGTGCATGCCTTGCCATTATTAAAGCTGTGATTCCTCAGTTTCCAGCTGTTCTGCAGTTCCACCCTTGCTTTCAGGGCTTAATAACTCTGTCTCAAAAAAAAGTCTTCACAGGGTAAGTTTTAGCAAATAAAGTCTCAACACAAGTAAACACTGCAACATGAACTTTAAATCATGATGTTTATTTTCCATTATTTGGATGAGGTATTTATTGTTTCTATTTTCCTAAAGAAGCAATTCTCAATTTTAAATTGTGAGCTTTACTTTTACAAAATGACCAGTGGTAAACATGTAAAAAAAATATGAGTTCTTGTCATGTAGTGTTGTAACTTCCTTTTATTTATTATGGAGATTACTATGTACATTGCTATCTGAACAAAGAATTTTCTGTTCTGAAGTTCTGTTAGGGTTAGTCACTTGCAACAGCAGCAATATTATACTAAAACACATATTACTGCATGAAGATTTGGATTTATATACACATTTCTCTTCTCTAAAATTTGTTTTGTTGCCCTAATTATCATCAAACTGTCTGTACTACAGCATTCCCATGTGTATTGTGGTCATGTCTCTACTGCCTCTTGACCCTCGAATTGCTGTCTGGTGAAAAGAAGTGCATTTCAGAACCCAGTAAATGTTTCATAGAACTCAGTGATTAGATGTTATAGCTTTATAGTTTTGGGGTTTTTTAAAATATAATCTCTTACAATTATCTTCAAACACTGATCTTATATTCCCATATAATTCAGGAAGATAGCTGTGTCTGTTCAAAAGAAATCTCACTGAATGAATAAATTACAAGGATATACTTCTGACACCTCATAAGTTATAAAGAATGAATGTCTGATGCATATATTGAAGCATTTATGATTTTTTTCCATAGAAACACAGACTTAGACATTAAAGGAAAATTGCACTGAGCCTGCAAGAAAGATTCAGAGACCCCAATTTACAAGAGCATGTAGTGACAGGGGGAATGGATTCAAACTGAAAGAGAGTAGGTTTAGATTAGGTATCAGAAAAAAAATCATTCCTGTAAGGGTGGTGAGGAGCTGGAACAGGTTGCCCAAAGAAATTGTGGACACTCCATCTCTGTAAGGCCAAGTTGGAAAAGGCTCCGGGCAGCCTGGTCTAGTGAAAGGTGTCACTGCCCATGGCACGGGGCTGGAACCGGATTGTCTTTAAGGTCCCTAAATAACATTGTTTTCTTTATTTAACATTAATTCATCAATAAGCTGCAATTTTTATTATAAAAAAGATAATCAAAACTATTGAGCAATTGTTCTGTTTACTGGTCTGTTTGAACTTAAAATTTCATCCTATGCCTATAGAAATCCTTTGAGTAAGTCCTAGATATTTTCTCTCAATTGCCACAGGATTTTGCTTTTGCTCTCTAACTTGCAGAGCTAAGCTCTACAGCTGTTCCACCCACAGTGAATTTTGGTTCCCTGTTTATTGGAACACATTTTGAGACAAAACCATTACTTACAGATTTGGAATCTGCTGTCTGAAAACATTCATATGAACAAAAGTTTTCTCAGATTATTCACAAATGTTAGTGTACAATAAAACTCTCTATACAGACTGAAGCCACTCCCAGAATCTATTTAGGCTGAAATGCTTCTTAAAATTCTTTGCACTATTTCGCAATTTCTAATCAAACATATTGTGTTTTTTCTCTCTTTTCTGTGCACTTTCTTAATCCGTGTGTTTTATTAACATGGTTCATCTTAAAATGGTTTCTCCTTTTGAACCATTTTGTGTTTTGCTATTTAGATCTGCCGAGTATAAATGCATTAAAAAGAAATTGCAGCAGATGTAAGGAGGAGAAAGGTGTGACTTTTAGACTCAGGTTTGTATGATAATGCAGTTTGGAAGGGAATCACATACACCTTTCCTAGATAGCATCCTGTCTATATCAACTCTTTCATATTCCATCAGCCTCATTTACATTACAGAAGTCATATAAAAAAGGGTGGAAAGATTTCCTGCACATCATGCAGGTAACAGCAGCCTACTGTTGTGTTTCATGGACTACATGTTCCGTATCACTGAGAATAATTTCATTTAAAATAAACTTAAATTAAAGTAGGAACAAGACATAAGAGCTTAATTAACCAACATCTAGATGGCATCAAGATGAGAGGAATTTTTTCCCCTTTAACAGAGATGTTTAATATCATCAGTAAATAGAAAATAACGGGTTCAAGTTTACTTGTTTTTTTATTCAGATTGTATATTTTCAAGTTCTCTATAAAAAGCATTCCATGCTTTATGTTTCAGTTCATTTTTCAGCATTTCTTCCCTAGATGGGGAACATGGAAGTATTTAAGATAAATAATTCTCAAAATTTTAAAGAATATTGTAGATATATATATAACAATGAAACACCTTAGTTTCCTCAAGTAATCTTTCAACTCATTAAATTTTTTTGAGTTCATTTTTTCCAATATATTTGCTTTAAACAAGATGTACTCAGAGGTAAATACATCCAGATTATCCCCACTGGCATAAAGTATAAATAACAGCTATAAGCATTGATGCTTGCTGTTATTTTTAAGAGGTTGAGAATCATCTCTGATAAAGATATTCTCTTTTACTAGTTTATTGTGAGGTTTTTTGTTTATTTTTAATTTTACCCTCAGGACAAGTTAAGAAGATTTGCATTTTTTTTCCATTTTAAACTCCATGCTTCAATTAATTAATTTTAGACCCCATTTCTCATGTATCTCTGCTCAGCAGAGAAACATATATCTAAATTCAACTACTTTGGAAAAGGCTGTTACTATGACTATGAACTTCACGCTTGGTTCTGGCTGACTAAGCATCCAAGGGTGGACAAGAGCCAGAATATCCTTAGGGGTACATGGAAAGCATAATCATATATTGTTCAAATATTGTATAGAGTATCTGCCATAACACAGTCCCCATCTGGGGGTTTTTATGTGCCATCAAAGAACAAAAAAGAAAGCAAAGGAAAGCAAAACTATTTGACAAGTATCAATTCCAAGCAGTCACAGAACACAGATATGATGTCCAGAGTAATGAACACGACAGTGTTCATTCACAGATGATCATCTCAGGTTATTGCCAACTACTTTGTCAGGGGAATAGGTGGGTTATAAAGTTTTATTTCAAACCAGATGTCATGGCTTTTCCTCCCAAAACTTATATTCTGCTGTCAAAAACAAAGAAAACACTGGAAATCAGTGATCACATAGATGTTAGGCTTAAATGTGATAGTTTCCATGACCTGGAATTTACTTGTGAAGTTTGCATGCATTGTAATTTTCCCTTCTGAAATTGAAAATGAGGAAATCACAAAATTTCTGTGTCTGAGATGACAGTGTGGAGTAAGGGCAGCTATATTTGAAGGATGTTTATATTTAATGAGTGCATACCTGCCAATGTGTTACAGCCAAATTACATGGGACCAAGCTTAAAGAGAGGAGGTGTGCACAAGATGTTTGTGTAAGACATCTAAAATATTCTTGAGCTTCTTTTAAGCTGTTGAAGCAACTTTATTCACATTCCCAGTATCATTAGAGATCATTTGACAGATTTTATAAACAATTTTTTAACAATAAGAGAGTTCTTATTATTTAAGGGGAAGGTAAACACTTTCAGTCTAAGTAGAGCACCAGTCCACAATACTTAAACATTGACACCAGAGAAAAATGGAGCCATCCTGAATTACTTTATCCAAGCATCTTGCAAAGCTATTCTACTTGCCTCTGCAAAGCTACCCTGAAAGCTTCAGGAGCAATGATGGTGATGGTGTCTATGGATTCCTTGCTCCAATTCATTTGGGTGCACTGCCAGAAATACCATGGTGCTCCCATGTTTATGTTTCTGCACTAAAACTCATCCAGGAGCTGCTTCACTAGAAAGAAAGAGACAGACAACTCAACATAAAAGGGAATTATAGGCCATAGAAATGCAGACTTGATAATTTTATTTGACATTGATGTAAATGTTATCTTTGGGGGAAACAATCAATTATTATTATTATTAATCATCTCCCCTCTCCTTTTTGTCTAAACCACATTCTTTAAGAGTGAGTAATTATTATTTTAGTAAAAGGTAAATTTAAAATTTATTTGTCTTATGTAAGCAATGTGAGAGATCAGATGTGAAAGATAAATGAGTATACAAGAGCCCAACAAGTGTAAACAATGCTTTTTGAAACAAGTAGAAATACTGTGAGCAATACTAGGAATAACAATACAAAAAATTTTAAGGCAACTATTTTTTCTAAACAGTTTATGTGTCTTGAGCCAACTCCCTTCTTTGTGTATACATACTCACACAGACTTGTTCTAAAAAATAGTAAAGCCATTGCTAGGAAAAGCTCTGCAGCAGACTCCTGATGAGGACCATTATTCAGTATAGTTTTGACCCCATGTGCTAATTTTTTGTCTAGAGATATGATCTTTACTTTTTTTACATGAAAATGTCTTCAAAGCAAATTTTCTATGCTATAAATTCAAAAATGTTAACTAGATCATTGAAAAAAATTCAAAAGTAGGTTTGTTAAGTAACAAATAGCATATGTCACTGTATGGCAACATGCTGCATGCCAAGCCAGAAATTTTAATAATTTTTCAGACTAATTTAAAATGAAATTATGCACATTTATACCAAGATGGAGGATTTAATCAGAGTAAACAAAGCCACACATATAAAGTACAAATATGCATAAGAATCCTATTCACTTGGCTCTTTATATGAATTCTTTTAAAGAGGTAGTGTTATGATCACAGCTTCTCCACAAATTTCCTGGGCCTGGTCTCTTAACACCAGTGATCCACTGATCTCTGAATGGATCTACTTTAACTGTGTACATGGTGATGAAAACAGCAGGAAATGAGGCAAATGGAAATGGATCATATAGAGAAGACCTATAAAATTCACTGTATACCAAAAATGAGTGGGTGTGAATCTGGATTTTAGGCTGTGCGGGGTAAATTTGTCCCCCTGAGGACAGTCTTTAAATATTTATTTTAACTCTAAGACAAAGAAGGGCTGTAATTACAAGCAGAGAATACTAGAAATGCAACCAAGTTTCTGCTCTAGTGGAAGCAAAAGTAAAATTCCATTAATGTAACCTATAGGACCTACAGAACTATACAAATCATATTAGTAATTAGTACATATGCCTAAAATAATAGCTGACAGATTGAAAATATGTGAAGTTACAGCTGTAACTGACTTTTCTGTACCAGGATTAGCAGGTCCTATGTAAGAGATAGGGAAGAAAATAAATTATCTGACATTAAATAAGAAAAAGGACCTCTTTCCCCACACTGATAGCAAGATGAACTGAGCTGTCTATAAACATAACAGAAAAAGTCTCACTGATATAAGCAAAGATATGTCTCAAGTGAAAAAAATTAATTTAATAATTGTTCATTGTTTTGGAGTTAAAGCAAGTGACTTAGTCTAATTCAACACCTTTGAAACAATCATATATTAGGACCCAAGATGCCCCTTAGAACCTGGTCCTTGGCACTCAGCCCAGACCCATGAACTGCACCAGCATGCCAGGACAACAACCCCTAGAGAAGGAAAACTTCAGCTGTCCCAGCTGATACCCAGTCTTCCTCTTTCCCTGTTGGAAAAGACTTGAAGGCAATTACATATGGCCTAAAAGCAGCACAGGGAGCATTTTTAGTCACATCAGATATCTGCCTTCCTAAAGTTCACAGAGATGGCTAAGAACAATATTCACCTAAAAATTAGCCATTTTTTCCATTGTCATATTATTTCTTAACGTTAAGTCAGTCCTCTACTTCTATGGTAACATAAAATATTTAGATCTGAACAGTCTCAATCTTCTCAGGCTGAAAAATCTATACTATTGGGAGGAACTGTACCTTGCTTTCAACTTCAGATAGTTTTTAACTGAAAGTGCCTATGTACCTGCAACAAAACACTTTTACAAATAAAAATGTCTGAGGGAGTGGGAGGGATCCTTAACATGCATAAGAAGCCCATAAAGCAGTGCAGGCATTCCCATAATCTTATGACAGCGTAGATGCTTTAATAGGCAGGAATAGAATTATAGACCTTTTGCTGGTCTATCAAATCCACTTTTTGAATAACAGTTTCAAAAATAGAGCTAAAATGACTACAGATTATATATTAAATGAATAAAACAATTTAATTATTTTTTCTAATTAGGTCATTGGACAAAACTACACTTAAGTTAAATTCTGCCATCAAAGATGTTTGAATTTGGTCAAGGAAGGCCATTGTAGAATTACTATCACCAGAACTCTGGTACATATAAATAAAAGACAAACTAGTGAGAAATGCACTCTAACCTTTCTCTTCTCTCCCCCTTCTTAAAACCTTCTTCTGCAATGTTTTCTGCACAGACTAATCTAGAACCTCACTGTGTGGTCCCTAGAAGTGTATAACGAGACTTAATAGGTAGCATGGCCAGTAGCCCAGTGGAATGTCAGTGTGGATTTAGCCTAATGCACAACATCCTGGGCCTATCCAGTCTACAAACTGCTCCCAGACTAAGCCTATTACACTGTGGTGTATCTGGCTTAAAAAGCCAAACCAAAACAAACCAGACCAAAACAGGAACACATAACATTCCATCAGCTTTTTTCATTACAGCAAACTGCTGAAAGTTTATAAGTGAATAAATGAAAGGGGAAACGTCCTAACTCTGTCAAAAATTTTGAAAGGAAAATTCAAGTCTCCTTTTCTCAACTTCATTTTTGTGGGAAGAAAAAGACTTTCTCTCTCAGTCTCTTTCTGCCAGACACGTTAATCCACTGAAAACCAGGTATGAGAGGAATTTTTAAAAAGATTTTGTTCTAATATTGAAATGAAATCCTATAGGTATTTTGAAACTTCTATCTTGAAAAAAAATTAAATTAATTCTCTAATGTTTTTTAAAGTTGCTATGGCTTGTTTTATTTCACTCTGCTCTGCCTTGCAAGGACACAAGAACTGATGGACTTTCTTCATTCAAGAGGCCAGGTTTTCCTCCTTTAGAATAAGAGCAAGAAATCTTAGTTTCTCTCATTCTTCCTAGGATATGGCTTTGCATTTTAAATACTAACCAGTACAAATGCTCATATGTTAGACTCCATGTGCTATGATCTTCTGTGATGTACCCAAGCCAAATTTCTACAATGTAATGGGACTGGAAAGAAGAGATGAAAGGTGCTGGTAGCAGTCTTTAGCTTTCCAAACTCTTCTGAAAAGGGTTTTCTGATGAGATTCACTCAACTGGCTAGACCCTAAAACACAATTCTTCCTTTTCAGTTAATACAAGAGTTTTTTCCTACCAGGTCTTGTCTGGGTTTTATTACCTGCATTAATCCTGTTCTTACAAGGGAGACAGCAAGGGGTGATTTGGTACCAAATCAGCAAATGGGTGATCTGCCATTCAAATAGGTACCTACGTGGGGATGAGCTGAACCCAGATCTCAACAGGTGATATGGTGGAGAATTGCTGATCTAGCAGAAGTCTGTAGTCATTGCAAATTTTAAAAAAACTTCCTAGAATTAACTTCACATACTAGATCATTCTAATCTGCAACTTTTTAAGATCTTAAGTTAGATTTTTTTTCCATTTTTCTTCTTTTTTTATTTTACAGGGGAACAAACTACTACTAAATATTTGTGTATGTGAGTTTGTTGTTAACGTCAATGTGCATATAGACTTGTTGGGCTTTGAGCAAAAGGTTTTGCTTAGCAGGTTTTGCTTTTGGTAGGAGGATGAGGGAGGCAAGAAGAGCCTAGTAAAATGTACTATAGATCTGATGACCTGAAAATTGTAGCCAATGGACAAACAAGAGAGAATAAATTCTGAACATGTGGTGGAGATAGAAAATCACCTTCCCATCTGCTCTTTCATGTCCGTAACAAGCTAGAGATGTGTAATAAAGGAAACATCTGGGTTAGAAAATAAAATTCCCAAATTAGATCACCACAAATCAGTGGTTAATGAAACACTAGGCTCTCCTCAGTGCTGGAAAAAATTAATAATTTCCATCTAAATTGTGGGATAATCTTTTCTCAACTGAATGGAATGCTTTGTAACATTTATTTATTTTATTTGCATTTATTCCCTTTATCTAGTTAAACTTTTATACAGATTGAATTAAATAGTAAATGCAAGTAAGTTAATTTCACAGTGTGCTCCATGGAAGTTCACTTAAACAACTACAGATTATAAGACATAATTTTAAAGAGTGTAATGGTAATGCTTAGGCACCTGTACACATCTCACAAATTCTGTATCATGGCACTGAGAGTGTACATGCCAGTTCCTTACCTGTTGTAGTCTGTCAGAATCACAGAATGGGTCAGGTTGGGAGGGACCACAGTGGGTCATCTGGTCCAACCTCCCTGATCGGGCAGGATCATCCTAGAGCACACGGCACAGGAATGTATCCAGATAATTCTTGAATATCTCTGGTGACAGAGACTCCACAATCTCTCTGGGCAATGTGTTTGCATGGTCACCAGCACAGTAAAGAAGTTCTTCCTCTTGGTGAAACTTTTTGTGCCTCAGTTTCTGCCCATTGCAGATTGTCTTACTTGGCACTGCTGAGAAGAAGTCAAGAGAATGGAGCCACTGAAGAATGGCTCCATTCTCTTGACACCCTTCCTTCAGATACTTCTATACTGATTCTTCTTTATGGATCAAGTCCCCTCTCAGTTGTCTCTTCTTTAGGCTGAACAAATCCAGTTCCCTCAGTCTTTCCTCATAAGAGAGATACTCCTTTCTCCTAATCATCTTTGTTGCCCTCCACTGGACCTGCTCCAGGTGCTCCATGTCTCTCTAGTTCTGAGGAGGCCAGAGCTGGATGCAGCACTCCAGATGTACCTCACCAGGGCTGAGTAGAGGGACAGGATCTCCTTTGCCTGCTGGTAATGTCCTTCCTGATGCCCCCTGTGATGTCCTTGGTCTTCTTGGCCACAACAGGCGCTGTTGGCTCCTGGAAGGCTTGTTGTCCACCAGCACCCTTAGGTTTAGGAGAGCTCCATCTGTCATAAAAATTATTGTTGAATCTACTCTTAATCACTTGGAAACTTTAGGAACCACAGTGTACTGTCTTTCCAGTTTGGAAGCAGTATAGACAATTGCCCCATTTGTTTCAAGTATTCCAAACCATGTGGTTAAAAACAGAATACTCAAGTATCAACGAGATAGAAAACAAACTGTCATGAATGGCATAAATAACATAATAAAACCAAAACACCCCAGCAGTAGCTGTTCTTAAATATTTGTTTCAGATTCTTCATTTGATATACATATTTTCTTTGCTAATCACTGCTGAGCTTTTAATTGTGCTTGACCAGACTAATCATAGAATAATAAATAGAATAATAGTACATTTAAAAAAAAATCACACTAGTAAATTCACTATTAACAGCAGATACCTCACTCCTGTGCTTTTTTATAGAATAGCAAATTTACCATGGAAACTTTGCTATAAACTTTCTATCTAATTTATACCTCATTTCAGATTTCTGTGAGTTGCAGTACTTGTATAAAAACTGTTTTGTCTCTCACACCATCTAAACCATCACAAAAATTTCAGAAGGCTTTTGAATCTCTCCTTCATTTATCTCTAAGGGAGGTAATTAGTGTTGATCTGGGACCAAAATCCCAGATTGATTTTCTGCTGCTCTGAAGTAGCAAGGCAGTGTGATCAGATGAGATGCTTAATGACCAGTATTGTCCCAGACCAAGTTCTATTGTTAAGAAGAACAGCACTGAAAGAAAACTGTGAAAATGATAATCATAATAAACATCTTGGGAACGCATTATGAATGATAATCATAATAATCATCTTGGGAATAGAAAATTTGCCTCAGTTAGGGAACTGGTCTATTGTTCCTATAATTAAAAAGCAGTTGCTTTAAAAACATTGAATGTCTCTTTTTTTGTACAGAATTTAATGCCAGATACTATTGTGATGAAAGAGGCAGTGTTGGCATCTGAAGAATTTCATATAATAATTAATTAGTGACAGTGAGCATGTTTTTATTTTTTTTGTTAAGATTTGGGGGAGGTATTTCTGTAAATTAAGTCACAGCTACAATGTGAGGAGGCCTTGTAAAAGTAAAAAGATCAGTTATCTAACCTATTAGTCAAGGAAAGTACAAAAGAAGACTGGAAATTACTTTTGAAAAATCATGAAGTATTAAAAATAAATTCCATATAAACTGTCAAGCTTAAAACTTCCTCCTATAACAAAATATTCTCATAAATAAATAAATAAATAAATAAATAAATAAATAAATAAATAAATATATAACAAATTATCATATGCTCAGGCTTTTAAGGTTTCATATCTCAAAATCAAGATACCACAGCAAGACAAATATTCTGCCTGTGCACCTGACTTGCTAATAACAATAAAGTAAGCAGACACAAATCCACCAATATGTACACATAAGTTCACATGCCTTTCCTCCCTTTGTATGTCCTCTTGCTATTTTGAGTGCATAAAATCAAGCTTATATTAGGCTCTTCAGAACAAATTATTGAGACCTGAAACTATATGATCTGTGTAATGAATTATCTAACTTAATAGACATGTCTTGTTGTCATCATATTTGTGCTTAATTAAATGTTTATACTTGTTTTTGGAATCAATGAAATTTCTGGATAATAAATGAATATCAATTTCATTAATAATTTTCCTTAACTCAGTTTTTTATTTCTTTCTCCTGTCTTACAAGCTCAAACATCTTGTCAAAAGAATTTTACTAGCTAAAAGTTCTTTCTTGAATTAAATTCTGGAAATGCTTTCTGGAAAAAGGAGCTGGAGGAGGGTTCCTTGTTTTCTCTAGAAGTCACTCTTGCCTATACCCATGCTGCTTGGACTTGGTGTTTCCAATCAAGATCAAGGGTTTGTGTTAAATGTTTCCTATTCTGTTTGGATTGTTATATCTATTATTCCATTGTTGTATTTAACATATTCCATAAGTCCATTAATAAGTCCCTTGTTATATCTGTCTTATTGTTGTCTTGTGGGCGGCATGTCTTCCTTAGTCAGAGCTCCATCATGGTTCTGCCTGAGACAGAGGCAGCCCAATGAAGAACATCACACATCATAACTAGGATGTTTGTACAAAATATGTATTTAATACCTCCTCCATTCATAATACAAATATTCAGGGCCTCCTACATGTTTGTACAAAAGGCAAAAGTGGGGTGGTCTACAAATATTTTGGATGTGTAGTTTTATTACTCTCAGTAGGTAGACTACTTTACACTCCTCCATAAACTCTGCCCAAGCTAAAGGCAATCAGGATCAGACCACAAGGGATTGTTCTTCCACCCTCATGGAACTGTGACGTCTGAACTTTGCATTTTTCTTAAAATGACAGCATTCTCTGGTGAGCAATAACACGGATTCTTTCACTGAACTGTTACAAAACCACTTTCTAATCTCAGCCCTACAGTGAGTTAGTCATCTCAGTGTTGCAGATGATAAAATCCTTCTCATACTATTACAATCGAGTCAAGCTGACCTGGTACGCAAAGGAAATGAACAGAAACATATGCCTTATGTAGTGGTTTCACATGTAATTAGTTTTCTGCAGGTTGGATTTCAGCCACAATTTCATCATTTTCTCCATTTTTGTTGAATCCCTGTTGACATCTTTAACTTTATTCCACCACAGACAGATGCTTTTACCCTGGCTGGCTGGTGGAGCAGTATTAATAGTTTTCACGGGAGTTGTTGTATAGGAAAGTGTGCGTACTGTTGGCCACAAAACCAAACAAAAGGCAATTTTCTTCAAAATCAGAGATGTATTAGAATCAATTTGTGCAACATTATATGAGCCAAATTCACCCAGGCTGGAACGGCTGCTCAACAGCAAAGAGAAGATACAGTTCCTGGACCAGCAAGCAGACCCTCTGTGACAGAACCCACCTTCAATGGGGGTAGCTGAGATTCAGTTTCCCCTTCTGATTGGTCTATCTTAGGAAATTTAGTTTAACTGAGCTACAAGACACTGATTTTATGATCACAGAACAATTTGTTAATGCTTGGGTAAATGGGTTTCTTCCCCATTTTCTTACCTGTTTCCTGTTTTCCTCTTTTCTCTCAACAATTTTAAGTTGTTTTTTTCATGATGTAGATGAAGAACCCCAAAAAATTCATTTCTAGAGAGATCTGTTCATCCTCTTTGAAAGTCTAAAGATTTTCCTGCTAACTATTTGACACTAAAATCAGAAGAAAAAAGGAGAGGCTCATCAGAAGAGCTCCTAATATTCAACCTGTCTTTAATTTTTATTAATTCCATTGCAAGTAAGTTTTAAGGGAAGGAGGGAGACTGCTAAATAATCAAATTCAACATTTTCTACACAGTGTCTCACAGATGTTTAAGGCAGTGCCAAAGCATATCTATTGATCAGACCAGCAGAAGAGAGTTTTTGCTACAGAATCAGACAGAGCAGAGCTACGCAGCTGTCATGTACCCAAACAAGTTGCTGGGACACAGCAACATCTTACCAGAAAGGCATTTTTAGTACCTGAAATGGCTTAGGCACTTCCTACAATGTTTTCCATGGAATGGAGATGTTTTCCAATGTATGGAAGGGATCACAATCTGAGGAGCCGACAAATTTTGCATTCAGTAATAGAGAAGAGATAGTCATGCATAGAAAAGATAATTGGACTTGACCCTCCAAAAAAGGTGTAAGAAAGAATCAGTTAAAAACTTCACTGTTTCTGTGTTACTAAGTAAAATGCAAGCATTAGGAACAGACCACCAACTAAAATGGAGAATATTCACACACCAGCCAGAGGCTGCAGTCTGACTGCACTGCAGTTTACTGGGAGGAGCTACTCCTGTCATCTCTAAGTTTGTGTAAGATTTCAATTAGCTTTTAGTACTTTAATAAGTTCAATGTGCTAAATTAGTTTAAAAATGTTTCTTGATTTCCCACCAGCTCAATCTCAAAAATCTTTTATTTGACAATATCTTTATTCTTTGAAGGCACTGGGCAGTTTGACTTAATGAAGGGGATATTATTTTTGACACAAGTCTTGTTACCAATAAAAGGATGAGATGCAGTGATGCAGACAAAGATTTAGAAAACCTATTCTGCTTGTAATTGAATGCCAGGGATTTTTTCAGTAGTTTTCCTATTTTTAGCAGCAAAGGAAGCCATGTTGGCTTTTTTTGGACAAACACTTCACAGATTGGATTGTAACTCCAAACCTGCTGTAAGAATGTTGTTTCACATGGAATAAAAGATACCTCATGCAAGAGCTGAGCAGCAAGAAAAATTATTCTAAAGGTCATGGGTTTTAACCTGGTGAAGTGTAAAAAGTTTGGGTTTTTTCAGATGGTCTATTCCACTGGATTCAGTAAGAACAAAGCCACTATAATTCACAAAAGGAGAAGCAGCACTGGGTACTTTCTCTTGACAAGAATCTTTCCTGTGCAACAGAGCTCACTTTCTGTATGCGCTTCAAAGGCAAACAAGAAAGAAAAAAGTGTAACAGCATCTGAGTAATGAGACCTTACCAGCCAACACTGGTCTGTTAACAATCTCATTACAAAAATTATTTCAGGAGTGACTTCTTCCTCTACTCTTGCTATGTAAGAAACAGAAAAAAAATACTAAGTTTGGATCCTTTTCCAGGTAGTTGAATTTTTTTTACCTGTGAACAAAACATAAAGAGCATCACCATAACCAGGGAAATATTTTACTTTGTGCTCATTTGCCTCAGTTATATGTATAAATTTTAAAACAAAAGTCAGAGTATGTTGCTGAGAGATCATTTCCTACTTTTCAGTATAAGAGGTGATGACTGAATTGAACTGTGAGTTTAAAACACTACTTGAATTGATAAAATTGACTTATGACCAACAAAACCAGCACAGCATTCCTCTGAATATCAAAAGTATACAAATAAAATTTCATTTTTATTTTTCTATTGATAAGGTTTGAGATGATCCAAAGAAGCAAATCTATAAGCATAAAGTCCTTTCATTAAATTACTCTGATAATGCAAAAGCAGATGGGGTATCTATTCCAGTGCCAAGAATAAACACATTTTATTGCTGTCATTTTGCCTGTCTTTTACCCATAACTTTTTGCTCCATTTGAACATTATTTACTTTTCTGAAATGTGTTCCAATCTTCCTATTAAGATTTTGCATACATGCCACCTAAATATAAACAAGAGAGGCATCTGAAGTTCTTCCCCAGTCTCTGAAATGTCCTTTGTAAGATGAAACAAGTGTCAAATTGAGAGTTTAGGCTAATGAATATGTTTGAAAATTAAGGCTTTAAGTATGTAGAATAATAACATCATAGAACTGTAGAACAACAGAATAGTTTGGATTGGGACACCCTTTAAAGAAGATATTTAAAGATCCACTAGCTCAGCAAGCCTGTCATGGGCAGGAAAACCTTTCACTAGACCAAGTTGTTCCAGACCTCATCCAACCCGGCCTTAAGCACTTCCAGGAATGGGATGTCCACAATTTGTCTAGGAAACCCATTCCAGTGCCTTACCACACTTCTTGTAAAAAAATATCTTCCTTTACATCCAATTGAAATCCACCCTCTGTCAGTTTAAAACTGTTGTCTCTTGAACAAGCCCAGGTCTCTGAGCCCATTTCCATAGGAGATCATCTTCATGGTCACTCTTTGGACCCAAAAAATCCACAAATTTCCTGTGCTTAGGTCTCCAGAGCTGGACACAGTACTTCAGATGGGATTTTTCAAGAACAGAGGAGAGGGACAGAATCACCTCTCTCATCCCACTGGGCACACTGCTCTTGATGCAGCTCAGGATAAAGCTGGATTTCTGCACTGCAAGTGCATATTGCTGATTCCTCTACAATATTTTTAGTCCACCAGTATCTCCAAGTCCTTCTCTGCAGGGCTACTTCAATTCATTCATCCCCCAGCCTGTTTTGGTACTGTGATAGCCCCACATGCAGGACCTCACACCAGCCTGGCTGAACTTCATGAGGTTTGCACAGGCCCACTCCTCAAACTTGTCTAATTCCCTCTGGATGACATCCCTTCCCTCCAGCAAATGAGCTGCCCCACTCAGATTGGTTTTTATCCACCCAAAGGAGGGGCACAAAGACAATGAGGGGTCAAGAGGGAAAGGCATATCTGGAGCAGATGAGGTCACTTCGTTTGTTCAGCCTAGAGAGAAGGCTAAGGGGACACCTCACTGCAGTCTAAAACTCCCTTGAGAAGGGAAGAAGAGCAGAACTGATCTCTGTGGTGACCAGAAAGGTATGAAACTGCATCAGGAGAGATTTAGGTTGGATAGTAGGAAAAGGTTCTTTATTGAGAGGTGGCTGGGCACTGGAATGGGCTCCCCAGGGAAGTGGTCACCACACTGGCCTGAGAGACTTCAAGGTACATTTGGACAATGCTCTCAAGCACATGGTGTGAGCCCTGGGGTGCCCTTTGCAAGGCTGGAGTTGGATTTCAATGATCAAATGTGAAACTAGTGTCTTGTCAGGCATATGCAATATGCATCATGCAATTATCATCCTGGAAATGCTACGGATGTGAGTTGTCCTACCAAAAGAAGCTGTGACAAATGTTTTAAATAAACACTGCAGGATCAGAACTTGTATGTGTAAGACTCATCTGCTCCAATTGTCAAATATATACAAGCTCACAGTAACTATGGCTTCTAGATAGTGTACAGAGATTTCTGTCAGAATATCTGCATAGATTTTATTTGTGCTTGCACAGTGTGAATTACTAGTTTCTTAAGAGGCAATATTTTCTTTTTGTCACCCGATTTTGACAAAGTTTTGTTGCTTTTCTGAACACAAGTAGCTAGTGGTTAATAATCAGAGGGTTTTTATCATGAAAATCTATCTTAGACTTGCCAAATGGAAAAAGTACAAGCACTTTATTGAAGAGAGTTGAAATAAATGCTGCAGAATGTTTCTGACCTGTGTGTCTATCAAATGGAAGCTTCAAATGGCAACACAGAACATATCCTGTTTTTCCCACTGGCTGCATGGGAGTTCCTTTGTGGACCTGGCTGACATCTGTCCTCTGGATAGACTGATTTGAAGAAAATGGATTCAGAAGTCAATGCATATTTCAAGAAAACTATTAACTGTATTTATCCAATAAGTGAGTATAACCTAACAAAAGGCTTTGAAATATAATTTTCTATAACTTCTTTGACCACTTTTGCTTTTAAAGTTGAATCTTGAAATGAAGATAAATTACAAGCACTATTGCTATGAAGCTTTGTACACTATATAATTCAATTGCATAACATGGTCTTATGGCTTAAAGGAGACATGTTACCATCAGAAATAAATGGAGATATCACAATGATTCAACTTACAATAGGTTGGTTACACCTGTCACATTTAGTTTTTCCACAAAAGCTAAACAGTAAGCCTGAACTGACCTGACAGTAACCCTCTAATCCACTTATCTTCTATAGATTAAAGTAGTTTGAATAAATGTCATATTTATTCATTTATATTGCCACATTTTTAAAAACTAGATTGAGAAATTATTTTATGAGAAGAAAAGAATTGCCTCATAGCTTCCTGTTTTTCAGGGAAATTTAAATTCAGTTAAACAGGGCATATTAGGGGAGAGGAAATAAGGTAGAAATTAACTTTTTCTGCCTGCAGTTTTTGTCAGAAGAAACATGGTCTGGATTGTGTAGTAACATTAAAAAATCTTTACATTTCAAAGATCTGTAGTGGCAGATGTGGTTATGTTCTTTAATTTATGTGCAGAACATGTTGTCTTGGTGAGTAGGAGGTTTCCTGTCCAGATGATATATAAATAATCAAGTAAAAAATACAGGAAAGAAGCATTGTCTTCCTTTCCTGTGAGTTTTCTAGCAGACCTTACAATTCATCACAAGATGAGGAGAAGACAGTTAGCAGGGAAAACTTGCTGGTTCCAAGAAAATCCTGGGAGAGCCATAGCTCAAAATGACTTTTCATTCAGTCTACCAAACTCATTTAAAAATGTAAGAACTTGGAGGACTAATGACCCAGGTCAGAGAAAAAGTCTCCTTTTCCAAGAGGAAGGCATTCAGATAGGTATACAATGATCCACATTGCAGCAGTCTGAGGAATTTGGGCATACCTTCCTTTCTAACACAGCATGGGCAGACAGTAATGTGAAATACATATATATGGTCCTTTTGAACAGCCCTGCATATTAATGTGCTTTCTTCGCACAACTGAGATGAATAATAAACCAAGATATTTAAGCAATAGGAACAGAAGGGAATTTGGTATGTCATTTACTCCATCATCTGTAGGTAATGTGATTCTCATCAGCATTTGTTTTACATGTTTGTTTATGCATACTTTTATTGGGAACGACTTTATATACTTACTGGATAAATGATTCCACAGGCCTACAACATTTGGCAATATTTTTTTTTTTCTCCATCTCACTTTCTGCAATACAGACTGTAACATCCCATGAACTCTCTTCCCTTGGTCAGTCCCAAAGTCCCCAGAATTGGAAACAACAGTAGCTACTCACCATAGAGTTAGCCCTCCCAGGGGGAAAAAGAGACTCCCCCATGGAGTTTGGCCCTCAGCTCTGCCCCCCACCCCTTCCCCTTATAAACTGCCTGCTCCACCTGGTTCCCTGCTCTTCCTGGCCTGGTTGCCCTTCAGCTAATGTGTTGCTCTGCTGGAATGAAACCTTGAAAAAGAGCCTTTCTTGCCTCTATTGCTGAGCCAGTTGTGGTGAGTGTTGAGTGGAGGTTTGACTGCCTTTCCTGAATGTTCACTCTGCTTGCTTTTCGACAGGAGAGGATTGCTGGGGACAAGGGATGGACAGCAGCACCTACCATCCTAACACCCACATTTTTAACAGACTTGGTATTTCTTGTTGGAGGAACATAAAAGGATTTTTTATCCCTTTCTGTAATCAGTTGATACATAGAAAATGATTAATGTGTTCCCCTTAGTTTACTTGCTTTCTAACCTCAGCCATCCATGTTCAGTCACCCTTCTGAAGCTCTTTTTATATCCACAGTCTCATCATCACCAATGTTTTTCTCTGATCACACTGGTTTACATCCTTTCTTAATTACAGTACCCCAAATAATACTTAGTGCTCCAGCTGAGTCTTCAGGAACCTCAAGAGAACTTTAAGGATCACTTAATGTGTCATGCAGATAATATGCCTCCTAAAGTGCCTTTTGCACAACACTGTTGTCTCGTGTTCTGATTGTCCTCCACAATGAGCTCAGTTCCTTTTTGTTATTGTTAGAAAGCAGTTCTTTAGCCAGCTCCCTCCCACCCTGTGTGTGTGCAGATGGCAGCTCCTAAAGAATACCTCGCCTCAAGAAAGCCGCCACCAGCTCAGGAATCCAGGAACTGCTGTGCAGACCCAGAAAACCACACTGACTCAAATACAAAGAGAATCAGGCTTTTCTGCTCTGGGACAGGTAAAGGCTTGAAATCTAATGTCTCAAAGGATGCCATTAATGCAGAGCAAAGAGGGCACTTAGTTCAGATTCCCTGGAGCCATGACAGGGAATGAAAGAACACAATAACTGAATTTACAACAGCAAACAGAAGCATGGAATTGATCCCTGTGTTGGGAAACTTTATATACTAAAGCAGCATGTCAGGACAAAAAGGGGATGAAGGGCTTTGGGAACAGGGGGATAACTCCCTTCTCTGGAGCTGTCTCTTCACCAGAAGTTCATTTTTAATTCACTTAGTGGTGACAGATTTACCACAAGAGGCATGGAGAGCTGCATCTCTCCTTTTCAACCCCCTCCATTACACACACACAGAAACACAAGGAGGTTGGCATAGGATGTTCTCCTCATCATGGAAGACAAACTCTCCCATTTCCAGTGGCTTCCTAATCATCATGTGGCCCTGTCACCAGCCCTCTCCCTCTCATTAGTCCCTGTAGCTGAAATTATTGTTTACATATGATTCTAACAACCTGTCCTTCAGAGGTGTAAAGCATATATTTTAAGTAATAATCTTTCCTGCATCATGTCAGATTTAATAACAATGATCACAGCCAAAGGAGTATTCAAACAGATGCAGTTACAATATTTTAGTTCTCTTTACCACTTTTTTCCTCTCTTCATATAATTTTTCTGTCCTGAATCTTGGTTCTCTATGGAGCAGACAGGGAGATGTGAACTTACAAGCCACTAAAGAACAGATTCAATGTGTAATGCATGTGTAATGGTATTTTTCAATATAAATTAAAATGGGGAGGGGGACAGATTGATGCCAAATGGTGAAGGCTGCAACTAGTAATGGAAGAATTATTTTCATGCATTTAGGAGAAAGTGCTGAAGTGCTGAAGAGTTTTATAATCTGTTTTATAAAACATTAGACAATGTCCTTCTTGCATAAACTTGTCCAGCATAATTATTATATAAACTACTAGATTTCTTGGCTGTTCTCAGCACGTTAAAATAAAAGCCCCTTCTTTCCCTGTATGAGGAGTTGTGATTTCTGCCCTTTCAGAGAGGAATGAACTCCTCCTCCGGCTCATTCCGTGATATGGCCTCCTCCAAGATGCTCAGGGCCAAATAAAATGCAAGTATTTTCTGCTTGTGGTTCTTTTTCCCAGTGCTTGAAAGGGCTTCTGGGCCCTTCCTCTGCTGTTTCAAATTTGTAATGAGCCCCTGCCAAAGCACAGGTCAGCAGTTTGCTGAATTTTTTTTTCTTAATCCTCCTGACAGGCACAGGTCCAGCACCTCTTGAAGATCCTCATTAAGTACGTCTGCCCTGCTTCAGTCAGGTGAACACTGTGTTGATGAAATAGCCCAGAGGAACTGCTTGGGCCCAGCTCTTTTTACTTACACTAAAATACTGCTTCTTCTAGTCTTGGCAGTGAAAGGTGTTGTTTTTCTGAAACTCCCCACTCACCAGGTGGACTGCAGCTCCAGCAGCATTCCAGCCATCTTCTTTTGGAAAACAACACAGAAAACTGTGTCAATATACAGCTATGAGTCACTTGAGCATATACACTACTTTTATTGTTCCATTAATGATGTCTCAGTGAAAGACACTGGTGTTTTAATAAATAGCCTGCAAGATGTTGTAGAAAAACCCTTACTACCAAATGCATGAATAAATTCTTACATCAGATGTAAGAGTTCAGAACTGCTTTTTCAGACAGAAGCATTTGACCCTGTGAAAGTTCCAAAATATCTGAGCAGGTAGAGCCAACACATGGCAGGTAGAGCTGTCTGTAAAATCCTTCATGGCTTCAAAAATAGCACATCAAAATCTCAGACTTGGCAAAAAACTTGTGGTGTGCAAATACAGCTTATTCTGTAACAAATGTTGGAGTGCTCATTCATCTTTCCTTCTTTAGCTAGATGCTTATGAGAGTGTGAGAGAGGAAAGTCTTGTAGTTTCATCTGTAGAACCCCCTTAGGGGATGGTCAAAGGTAATGTCCAGGTGCACATTTTTATATTTCCACAGCATGATTATAGTGATTGCTACAAAGCAAGCATCATGTTTCAAAGCTTCTCTTTCAAACAATGTGTTAGAAAATTAGAGGCTTATGGCAGGTACAGAATCTCTAAAGGGACTACTACAGTTCTTTTAATTATGGAGGTGATAGAAATTAAATTTTCTGATCTCCCAGCATTTCCTTCTAATGTAAGGTGAGTGGACTACTGTGGATTTAAAGTCTCAGTACCTGAGGATGGGGAAAAACATTAAGTTGTGATCATAGAGCAAAAAAGATGTCATTGACATCAAACTGGTGCAACTGAAGTATTTTTTCATGAAAAAGAGTTTTCTCCAGAATGCCTAAGTATGTAATCCTACAGGAATAAAACGTACTTCCCCAAAGCAGCTGTGACCTTTGATCACCTCTCTTCAGCCCTTCCACTCCCCACCAACAGGATAACACTACTTGAGCTTTGCCATAATTTTCAAAAGCCCATAATTACACCCTGGTAAGTTATTTACCTAATGCACCTTGACAAAGCAATACTTGGTCAAGAGGATGGCTCTCCCAGGCATGCAAAAAGCAATTTCCTTTCAACCACCAGTGGAATAAAATCCCCTAGAAATACCTAATGTCCAGGATACAAAGCCAAGCAAAAGGAGGTCCTTCTTTCTCGTGGCTAGAGGTCCCTTCACCTTGACTGAATGCTGTATGACATGGCTTATTTATTTTTCTAGATTTCCTGCCTAGTAAGACTCCCTCATTAGTGAGAGAAGCCTACTGAGCAATGAAACAACTCCAAAAATGTTTTCCAATGTTTACTGGAAAAACTGGCCAGGAAATCATGGGCAGGAACTGCAGGGTAGCCTTCTGCACCAGCTCTGCCCTTCCCAGCAGGGCAGCTGGGTAAGCTTCTTTTTTATTCTGCTAATGAAACCCAGGTCAACTGTATCTTTTTGCTGGACACCTTAGCAAAAAGGCCCAAGCACCTCAGCATTTTAAAATTTATTAATGAGAATAAAATGAGTGTGATCAGAACTTACACAAAGATCCATCCTTTGATTCACAGAAAACTGAGTTATTTTCAGCAAAGTCATGAATAGTAGTTTTAAAAGGGAGTGTCTGCATCTCCTGCAACAAATGCTACTGAACAGCGTTTAAGATACCTTCCAAGAAAGAACTGTACTTTTATATTTAAAAAATAAACAGGTCTGACTAACTAACCAGAAAACTGAAAATGTGTCATCTTCTTCAAGGAAATGCTGGACATTTCTTTTCTGCTACAGCTTTCTTCACCAGCTATTATTATTTAAACCCTTGTAAGACCCCCCAGCAGAAGATAACTTAAAACTCCTTCATTCTATGTACACGTAACAAAAAGATGACTCATGCACTAAAAAGGCTACGTTCTTCCTGAAAATTATATCCTTTTATAATGAATATTTCACTTTATCTGCCATGAAAACCAGAGACAACAACACTGCCTCCTACTACAGATTTTGAGGCTAGGATTCACAGTTCAGAAATATTTGGCAACTGCTTAAGCAAAAGGAGGTCCTTCTTTCTCGTGGCTAGAGGTCCCTTCACCTTGACTGAATGCTGTATGACATGGCTTATTTATTTTTCTAGATTTCCTGCCTAGTAAGACTCCCTCATTAGTGAGAGAAGCCTACTGAGCAATGAAACAACTCCAAAAATGTTTTCCAATGTTTACTGGAAAAACTGGCCAGGAAATCATGGGCAGGAACTGCAGGGTAGCCTTCTGCACCAGCTCTGCCCTTCCCAGCAGGGCAGCTGGGTAAGCTTCTTTTTTATTCTGCTAATGAAACCCAGGTCAACTGTATCTTTTTGCAAGTCTGTCTGACACTGGACACCTTAGCAAAAAGGCCCAGGCACCTCAGCATTTTTAAATTTATTAATGAGAATAAAATGAGTGTGATCAGAACTTACACAAAGATCCATCCTTTGATTCACAGAAAACTGAGTTATTTTCAGCAAAGTCACGAATAGTAGTTTTAAAAGGGAGTGTCTGCATCTCCTGCAACAAATGCTACTGAACAGCGTTTAAGATACCTTCCAAGAAAGAACTGTACTTTTATATTTAAAAAATAAACAAGTCTGACTAACTAACCAGAAAACTGAAAATGTGTCATCTTCTTCAAGGAAATGCTGGACATTTCTTTTCTGCTACAGCTTTCTTCACCAGCCATTATTATTTAAACCCTTGTAAGACCCCCCAGCAGAAGATAACTTAAAACTCCTTCATTCTATGTACACGTAACAAAAAGATGACTCATGCACTAAAAAGGCTACGTTCTTCCTGAAAATTATATTCTTTTATAATGAATATTTCACTTTATCTGCCATGAAAACCAGAGACAACAACACTGCCTCCTACTACAGATTTTGAGGCTAGGATTCACAGTTCAGAAATATTTGGCAACTGCTTGATTTCTAAGGTGCAGGAAACTAGAGAAGCATAAAGTCTTATGTAGACTTTCCCTCCAGAGCAAAATAAGCATTGCAAAGAAATTATGTAGCACATGTAGCTGTTGCAAAATAAGCAATTGTAGAATTTTGGATATTTTTTTCCACATGAGCATTGAATAATCCAATGACCTTAGGGTATTTTGGTAACTAGCTCTACATTCCTTCACAAATCATCGCAGTAGGTTTTTTTATTAATAATGATATTGCAATGTTCATTAAGTTACGGTAATGATGGAAATATCACTCTCTTGTACACCCTCACTGTTAGATCATCAGTTTGACAGTGAAATACCCCAGTTCCCAAACCAGCTCAGAAGTATATGTATTTCAGTAGACATAAAAATTACTTGGTCCTTAACCAACAGCCTGGCTTAACAACAGCCAAAATTTTACAGCAGATGCGTCTTCTATTAGAGATTTCTCTTTGCCAAAGTGTTCTTCTGGCTGGGATCAACCCCTTGGGTGTTGTGCTAGAAAGCTTGCCAGAATTAGGGGGCTTGTACTACATTTGGAACTTTATGTCTATTCCTTGGTTTTCATTTTTAGTTTGATCTTCTCTCCTGAAAAAGGTCACAGAAATACAATGCAGTTAAAGAATTACAACACACAATATTCATGTGACATACTTACATAGCAATCATGTAGTGTCAGAATGTCAATATTTCCAGTGCTCTAAATGGAATTCTGCAGGAGAAAGAAATAGGTAGCAAACTTGTTCTCATGTATATTAAGTTAAATGTAAAGAGTCACTAAATGTAACAATATGGAAAGCAACTGTATAATAACCTGCACAGTACTTTTTTTTTTTTTTTTTCTTACAATTGTGTTCTAATGCAAGACCTTTTAAATTCTCTACTATTTTTCTTTGCAAAATATTTCCATATTAATATCCTCCACATGGTAGCAGAGGGGTTGTAGGCTTGTGCAAAAGAAAGAAAAAGTGACTGATTGTATCTTTACAGCCAATCCAAAGCTTACAGAATTAGATTCAATTTTTGTTTTGACTTCTGTTGATTTTGGGATCAGATTCTACAGTAGGGTTTGAGAAACCCTAAAAGTTTATTTTAAATAGGAAATTAGGAACTACAGACCAAACAACTTATTTGCAATAGAGAGAGAGAAAGAAGAGCAAGTCAGAGATTATTCTTCTTTCTATGATTTGGACTGTGGGGAAACAGATCAATTCATAGTTTTGCTTTAAAAATAACTTCATTTGCCCACCTGAAAAAAAAAGTTAATGATAATAAAGTAATTCTTTTTGTTATTATAATTGTTATTGTTATTCACAAGAAGAAATGCTAAGAATATGAAGGCATCTCATACCTTATAAGGCAATATAAACTGTGAAATCTCAAACACATGATAGTGCAGTTTAATAATTTAGAATTTCTGCCTTTTTGGTAATTCCCATGAAAATAATAATTTTAGACACCCAAAAGCCCTTTGGATCACACATGTATTTGAAATCTGAATTTCCATTGCATACTTAATTTATCCCAGCATTCCTTACTGAAAGCATTAAAAGCGACAATTTAACTGGATCCCATTATCTATTCATTTCATCTCAGAGATTTTGTTCCTCCTTTGCTTTATCTGGCTGTATTTTCTGAGACCTGTTTCCCATTAAGAGGAGAGCTCCTGCCTTTGGAACAGCTACTGGAGGGCTTAAAAGTTCATTCCAGTGAAGAGTGGTTCAAAAGCAGATTCCTGTGTCTTAATGGACTCTTTATTCCTCTTAAGACAACAGTGGAGCATAGATTTTCTCACCCCACATCAGACAGTGACACCACATCTTGTCTCTGACAGCAGCCAGTTCTGGGTGCATCTGACACCATTGAGAACTTTCCCTGGGCTGACACCACCAAGGAGCTGACTTTCATTTTAATGCTTGAGGGGTTTATGCTCTTACCATGAGGGCCTACATTTCCATTGGTTACACATTTTTAAAATACTTCTAATCCAGTTGTTCTCAAGTTCATTAGAATTCCCTAACTACTATAAGAGGTATCTTAGTTACCTCTTCCAGAAGGTTGTGTTTTTCTTCAGTCTCACCTTATGTATCTGTGTTAACAGGAAACAGGTTTAATCTCTCTGATATTTCCCTTGTCTAAAAAAGTCTAAAGAAACCACTTTAGGTTTTTACAGCAATGTCATATGTCATTGTATAATTTCATCTCCGTGTGTAAAAACACAGAGTGTCTTTACAAAAACTGAGAATATTTCAGCTAGAGGAATTTTATTTATTTATCCAGTAGCAAGGTAATCTCTTCCATTTCACGAGATGATTTAATTTCTTATGAAGTTTGTCTGGCATGGGACGAGTGGTTTTGTGAATCAGTTTGTTTCACAGACTGAACTTTCTAGGGTTTCCAGGCATCAGATTTTGATTGATTTTGAATGGTGGGTGTCACCACTTCATTATTCCATGAGCTTTGCCAGCTATTAAAACCAAACAAACAAAATGCAAAATAAACTGTACCTTTCATAAGTCACTTTGCTGCTAATTATTTTGTAGCACTTTTCTCCTCAAGGAAAAAAGTCTAAACTATATCACATTTCTTCACATTTAATATTTTTTCCAAAGACAAGCTCTTTGGCAAAATGAGGGCTATAACTCCTGCATGTGATTTAAAGGATAAACAAAAAGTGGGGGAAAAAATATTCTGGTTCAATAAAATAATTCTGCCAGAGGAAAACCATAGCTAATGTCAGATTAGTGTGAAAGCTACTTGGGCTGCTTGTGCCTTGTATTTCCTTGAGGCTGCCTTTCAATGCGAGATGGTGGTCTCTCTCTCTCACCAACAGCCTAACTCCCACTTTAACTCCTCATTTGTGAACATTTTCTCTCCCTGTCCATAGTAACTTATTCGCAGAAATACATAAATTATGTGGATTACAAATCTTTAATTTCCTGAGGAATTGCAAATGAGAACCTAAAGTACAAGCTCAGTGCAGAACATGTCTCATGGCAGACACTTCCAGCATGGAAGTAACCCAAGTATCTCTGCCCAAGAAAATACCTGACTTTTTTTTTTCAAACATTAATATTAATATTTTTTACAGTCTCTATTGTACATCCTAATAAAGGAAAAAATGTCATCTCTGTCAATAGATCTATGCCAAAATTATTTACCTTTCTACATCAAAAGTTGTTGCAGGAAAATTCATCTCCATAGGGGTTCCAAGGTGAAAGCACAGACAGCATTAAGGACATAGTGTGTAACAATACCAGCCACGGTTACTGACTAATACCACCACGCCACAAACTGTAACCTGTTCTAATCCCAGCACAGGCTTGGGAGCAAACACCAGTCGCTCAAGGGGACAATGGACACTATGACATTTAACAGCTATGCAGCTGGATATCTAGTGCATATAATGGTTTCCAGCTACCCATTAAGAATGCATACATTTTTCTTCATTTATTATTTACTGAGCATGGGTATCTGTGTATTCATAAAGGATAAACATATGTTGCTCAAATCCAAAGTTCAGGTAGAGTTCCTCGGGATAGTAGAGCCATAACTATCAGGTGTTGGTACTTGAAATATGAACAAAAGTATTCAACAACAATTAAAACTACATCCGGTATCCATCAGTGGATTCAGAGACCTAACCTTACCATCATCCAGAAGATTTGCCTTGATATTTAATAGGCTTTTATTTTAGCATAATCTGTATTTGAAAGCAGGAGGGAAAAACAAAGTTTTGTTATGATCTGAATCGTAGCATACATTCTAATTTGTTCAAGTTAAATTTTAATTCAAAATAAAAAAATAATGTTTATTTTTTGTAGATATATTTTTGTTGTGTTCTAAAATAGCAGCTGACTTAATTTTCCATACTTGAACTCTGACCATGGCCACTTTGGAGATTGCACTCAAAATGCACATAAACCTAAATCCTAAACAAACATTCAGTTACGCACTGGCTAACTTGATTTCCACACAAATTGCACTGGTTTCTGAAAAACACTGCCAGAGCAAAATTAAAATAACAGAAATGGGGATTATTTTAGCAGTACTGCCTTTACAATCAAAACTTTTACAATCTTAGTAGTAGAGATTAACATAGAACAAAGTAATGCACTTGGCCTTATAATAGAAGGGTCATATCTTGGATCATAATCTTTCTTTAGAAGAAAATCCTGCCTCTCAGAAACCAAATATGTAATAACTGTAACTTCATATCTGACTTTCCTGACTGGTCCTGGTTCTCGTCATCCCCAAGTCGATACAATGTCTGGTCTTCATTTTCTAAGAAAAATATAAATGTTTCAAATTTTGTGGTTCTTCAGAGCAAAAGTGAAATGAAAGGAGTTACACTTTATCCAAAAGTTCTCATTATGAGATACAGTAAAGAACACAGTGAAATTGTTGTCCAGAATTATTAATAAAGGTTTGTTAGCTGTATGAAATTTAAGTCATATCTCAAAACTGAACCATAGGTTTCATGCAGAGTTCATGGGTAATGCAGTTAAGTCTCTTTTTAAGGGCTCACATCTACTTTTATGCAGCAGATTGGATTATAGCAAAGGTTTTGTACAGCTCTAACATTCACTGCTAGTTTGTCTTCCAAAACCGAATTCCACAGCTGTCAAGAAAATACCGTGCATTCAGCAAAGGTCTGATTTTGGGAGGTAATGGACCCAGTGAAACACTAAATCCACATCCACACAGCACTGCACAGTGCTGGTTATGCATTTTAGCAGAGCTTTGAACTCTCATTCCAAGTCATGTCCATCAAAATTCATTGTATTGGGAGCATGCTGGGATAAACACTTTTTTTTTTTGTAATTTGAGACTGCCAAATCCCACATGGTGAATGTGAGACTCAGTCAGCTCATCCCAAATGCTTGCCCCAGTGTCTGCATCTCCGTTTTTGTGGTGTGATGCCCACCACCTCTTCCCTCTTCTTTGTGACCTTCCCATTCTTGTCTGCCAAAACCCACCACAGCCACAGCCACGGCAGCCCATGTGCTCAGCAGCTGTGTCCTTGTGCATTTGGCACAATCTGCCAAATATTTATCTCATGGGTTACTATGTAAATGTCTTAATGTGTCCCCACTTTTTTGGTGTATGGGCAAAACTGAACACCTTTGGCAATTAGACAATGCTGTCTTTTAGCAGCATGGTGCATTCCTAATATATGTGCTGCTATTTTCAATGAGAGGATTATTTGCTATTTAGTTTAATACTAAGCATTAATACTTTTCAAAGGCAAAAGAAACATTGGACTTCTGCTGTGGTTTTCCTATGTTTTTGGCTGGCTCTCTGCAATGGAGAGGGTGGCAGAAAATTCTAGGATGCCAGTGGCACTGTAACAATTTCCTCTGCAGCAGTGGACTTCTATATGACATTCTGATGTGGAAGTAGTGACATTTTGCAACCAAAACATTATTCTAAAATCAAAATTTGTTGTGCAGGTCTAATTTAGAAGTTAAGAAATGTACTGTTTTCCTAACTTTGTTCCTAGTCTCACAAAACATTCTTTGTAAAAAGGACATAGGTGGCAAAAGAGAAACAATGTGCAAATTTTGTAAAATTATCTTGATGTTAAAGTGACATCAGCACCTGAAATGACAAGAGTCACAGCTGAAAGTGTGAATCCTATCTAATGAAAATGTAGGCCAAACTAAAAACTATATCTTTAAGTACAACCAGTGTGATATTTAAGTAACACAGACCCTTAAATTTTTCAGTCCTCTCCTGACATGTTTTTATTTTCCTTTCTATTATTCTGATTTAAATACTATAAAAATAATAGACTAAAATTTGTTCTGCTTTTACAGACAAATTGCCATGTCCAGAAGGTCATGACTACAGAGACAGGAAAGTAACAGACATACAGCAAGACAAAAGAAGAAATTCAAACTCACAGAAGGAAAACAAAGGCAGAAGTATCCCTATAGATTCAATGTTCATCAAATAATGTAAAGAAATGACAGGAAGTAGAACAACCATCGTACCAAAAAAGCAGCCATGAGGTCTAGAGAAGATGAAATAAAAAACTCAACAACAAAAAAGCAACCTGTGAGCAACCAGTACAGTGAAATCTGTACACCAAATGAACAATTATCTACTTGTACTGTACGCTGCTCAAAAACAATGTAACAATTTACAGAGGAAA
The DNA here is from genome assembly GCA_024865655.1 of Emberiza elegans. Lineage (NCBI taxonomy): Eukaryota > Metazoa > Chordata > Aves > Passeriformes > Fringillidae > Emberiza > Emberiza elegans. The sequence goes on along the minus strand of JALJVW010003023.1, from coordinate 63,080,576 downwards.
ATATTCAGTTTGGATGTTACTGTCCCATGAATCTAAGTATTAAAAAAGTAGATATTCATGAGCAGAATGCATAAATATCTGAAGATAAATTTTATAGACAATGGTACAAAGGAAAATTTCCACAAGTTTTATGAGCAAGGTAGTTCTGGTAACACAGAGACATGATGCTGAATAATTCCCAAAATTTAAAACAAAATAAAACTATAAATAAAGAAACAAACAAAAAGAGAAAGAATAAGTTGGGTTGTCTCCAACTGGACTAGCAACTGACTGTGTTTTTTCAGAATTATAATCTTGGACCTATATATGTGAAGCCTATATAAAGTCAGAATCCAATATTTTATTTTTTCAGTGAATCAAGCTGTTTCACTCAATTCTCAACAGCTGCCTGAAGTCTCTGAATATGATACGTTTTGCCTTGGGTTTTTGTTTTGCTTTGTTTTAAAGATTTGTAAGTGTTTTCAATAATATCCTCCTGTGACTTAAGTCTGCTACCCAGATACACCAGAAATGAGTGAGCTCAAAATAGTAGGAGGTTTCAGTGAATTGCATAAGTGAAATATTTTGAACATAAAGAGTTCTCTTTATAACACAAGCTGTTTCCCCTCCTGTTAGTATGTTCCCATTTCTAAATTTGTCAACAGCTTGAATAAAATGTTGTGGACTCCGAGAGCTTTTAAGTTTAAGGCATCCAGAAACTTCCAGGCTTAGTGAAGGATCCAGGCTGTGGATGGAGCTTGTGCTCTTTGACCTGTCTCAAAGGGACAGGGAATATCAGAAACATCTATACATCACACAGAGGGGATCTCAGGGACCATTTGATGGGGATGGGCTATGAGCAGGAGAAGTGAAGATTCCAGCCCTTTGCATGAGTCCCAGCTCCCTTGCAGACGTATTTTCCTCCACCAGGGCCTAAGAGTAATGCACAAAGAATTCTCATCTCTTCCTTTTTGGATGCCCACTAGTGACTTCATCCAAATGGATGATTCACAGTGGCTTTCTTAAGAACTTGATGGAAAAAGAACTTAGGTCAGATCTATAAGTGCAAGAAAATGAAACATATTTAACAAAATGGTAAATGGAATGTGCTAACACATCTCCTCAGTAATGTGACAGTGACCTACTCCTCACACCTCCTGGGAAATGTGTGAGAGGCTTGGAATCATAGAATCATAGGATCATAGAATCATTAAGGCTGCAAAGACCTCTAAGATCCAACTGTTAACCCAGCACTGCCAAGTCCACCGCTAAGCTATGTCTTTCAAATACCTCCAGAGATGGTGACTCAACTGCTTCCCTGGACAGCCTGCTCCAGTGCTTCACAACAGTTACAGTTTCCATTAAGAAATATTTCCTAATATCTAATCTAAATCTCCCCTGCTGCAACATGAGGCCATTTCCTCTCAACTTTCACTTGTTGCTTGGAAGAAGAGATCAACCCTCACCTAACTACAACCTCCTTTCAGGAGCTTTCTTTTTGCGAGGGTAAACCACACCAGCTCCCTTAATCACTCCTCATCAGGACTGTGCTCCAGACACTTCTCCACCTCCACTGCCCTTCTCTGGACCTGCTCCAGCACCTCAATGTCCTTCTTGTAGTGAGGTGCCCACAACTGAACATGGAGCATGAGGGGCAGCCTCACCAGTGCTGAGTACACGGGGACAATCACTGCCCTGGTCCTGCTGGCCACACTACTGCTGGGACAGGCCAGGATGCCAGTGGCCTTCTTGGCCACCTGGGCACACTCCTGGCTCATGCTCAGACAGCTGTTGACAGCATCCACTCCCATATAACACTCCTTGTGTTACCTCAGCACTGCTGTCCTTACAGACTCTCCATTAATCAGAGTAAATGATTTGTAGATGCTAAATATGCTTTGTACATCTGGTCTTTACAGAATGCATGCAGACTGCAGGCAGAGACAGTGCTGCAGAGGAAATGCAGATTTAGCTGCAGGTGAAAACACAGAACTCTTTGACTAGAGCCCTGAAAAGCACACAGTCTGCAGACTGAAATGGCAAGAGGAGTACAATGGTAGGGAGGTACAATTTGTGTGTTTATGTGTTTATACACACAAACAAATTTAGGGGTGAGCAGTTGCAATCAAGTTAAAACAGATTTGTAATCCATGGGAAAGAGGACTTTCTGAACCTTGCCACGGTCAGGGAAGATGAAGGCATTGAATTGGGAGAGTAGGTTAATGTCAGCAAAGAAAGAGGCAAGGCAAAGGACACCTTTTCTTATTAAAGAGCTGCAGTCTGTGGGACTGGAGTACTCGACATGAGAAAATGGTAGGGAAGGGGGTAGAAAATGTCAGAATTCAGGGTTGGAAGAGATGCATTGGGGTGGAACAGGAAAGGGGCACAATGGAATTTGGTAGGAACAGAGCCAAAATGTAAATAAGATCATAAAAAATGTTTCTTTTCTAGCTGAAATGTGTTGCCTTTTTAAAAATAATTATAAGCCCTGAAAATCAAGAGGTTTTCTGCTTTTAGACTGAGAACTAAAAAACCCCAGAGCATCTTTAATTATCAGTGCTGTATCTGTGCCTCCATGGCTTCTTCATTATCTTCTTGACTCTGTGCACATCAGTGGCTCACAAAAAGGATCACAAACCCATTAGGCTTGAATTGAGAGGGAAAGTGGAGTTCTTGAATAACTTTCCACTTGGGGAACTGAAAAGAAGCACCCTAGTGAGTTTTTAGAGGTCCTTGATATCTTTTTGTTTATTTTGTGAACACCAGCTTACAGCCTTGTCATTTGAATGGACTCAGTGAGTGCTTTCCTGGACTCAAAAGCACTTTCACACTCAGATGCCAGTGATCCATGAGGGCACTGTGCATCAAGCTGAAATGCTGCCAGGTCTAAAGAAGCATTAATAGTCATGAGAAACTAGAAAAAGATATCAGCTGCCTGTATGGGTTATATCTAAACAGAATAAAAGTTTCATCTTTAAAATAATTTTGCACTTTTGTAGGACAGTAATGAGATTTTTCATAATATAAACTGATATTTCTACATGTGCTTATGTTGCCTTCCCATTCAGAGGACAAACAAAAAGGAAGGTATCCTCCCACCTCACCAAGTTCCCCTCATTTCTGGATGAGCAGTATTTTTCATTTCAGGAAAAGGAAGAGTGAATGAGGATGTTATGCTGAACACAGCAGAGAGCAAGGAAATGTAAACATTATTCTGGAATTTGCCAAGAGTGACATGCATCACCACTTGACTGATGTCACTTTCATGTGGGTGAGCCTCATAAAATCTCTTTTATAGTTCATGGGTATGATTTTGTATGAATATCACTGAAATAAATCAAATTCCTAGGCAGGGATTTACAGTCAGCACAAAATCTAGATTAACCATAACTTAGATAGAAATGTATCACTGAAGCAGTTTAAGTTGTTTATGTTTGGCTTGAGCACAGTGCCCTTGCAAGACAAGCAGCCTAGGATACCTTGTAAGGTACAATGCTGTCCAACGCTTGCAAAGATACATTAATGGCACTGATAGGTTTAAAGCTCAGGGGTGGTCTTGGCTAATAGAACTGTGCCTGTTCAGACCTTTCACACAGCCACAGAATCACAGGATGGTCTGGGTTGGAAGTGACTTTAAAGACTATTTATTTCCAACCCCCCTACCCTTGGCAGAACATCTCCCACTAGGCCAGGTTGTTTAGAGACCCATCCAACCTGTCTTGGAACACCTCCAGGGATGAGGCATCTAAGTCTTCATTGGGTGGCATCTTCCAGTGTCTCACCACCTTCTCAGTTAAGAATTTCTTCCTAATTTCTTCTGTAAATCAACTCACTTTCAGTTCTTTAGAAATACCTTAGATCTAACTCTGCAGAAGATGAGCACTTTTCAGTGCTACACTACAGTCTGGCCAAAAGCACTATCACAAACCTTAAATACCTCCAGTCATTTTAAGGGACATTTTTCTGGCATGTAGCTTAAATATTTTTTAAACATTTGTGTTTTAACATATACAGGTGAACGTACATTTAAGTCATGCTGCTCAATTTGCCAATTGCTTTACCATGTGATAAACCATGCCAAACAGAAAGCCAAATGTTATCATTTTTTTCAAAAATCCCATCAAAGGAAATAGAAAAATATTAGTCTTACAGGTAAGAAGGAATGTCAGCATGAATTGTCAATGATGAAATCCAAATACTGGCATTCTGTCATGTTAGCAGAGCCAAATAAGTGAGCATAAGAAACAAAAAAAAGTGAGTGAAACAGTCTTTTCCAATATTTTTCTCCTTTTGCAGTTCAGTTCTTTCAAATTTATATTAGCTTATCCTTTCCTGACCACTGCATAGGCATTTTTGTCTAGATAAAATTAATTAATTCTGAGTGGCATTTCAACAGCTTTTGAGCAGATGTTTTTAGTTTTAAGTGGACCCTGCAGACTCAAAACTAATTTGCTGAATTTTTTCACCATAGAAAGAAAGTTAATGAGTGTCTACTACCACATTCCTTTCACCTTCAGTCAACTTACTGTTTTACAGTGTTTTAGCACCCATGTAACAGCAGTCTCATATTTTAAAAACTTCAAAATCTAGTAACAATTCACTTTGATATATTGCATGAAAATTATTGCTTGTAGGGTTTTTTCCTTAGAATATGCTAAACCTTGTAAAATATCATTTTATCTGAATGACAGACAAAAATTTTTGGCATAAAATTTATTCAAATTTTTTTTTTTTTTTAAATAACTGAGAGACAGCTCTGCCATGGTAAGCACTTGAAAGTCATATTATTTTCTGCTTCAGTAATTGGACCAAATGATAAAATAATTTAGTCTACAAATGACCTTTTAATGTATTCCTGAAAAGGAGATCAGTCCTTGTAATACATTTAGACCAACAATCAGTATTTTATTTGATTCATGCAGAGTCCGTACATCTGCTGATTTAAAGGCATACATTTGACTTTTTGCACAATTGTAGCATCACTGGATTTTCCTTCACTCACAAGGAATACTGATTTCTACATCTCAGGGACTTGATTTTTATCCAAAATGAGGATCTGTCCCACATCCAGAATATTCACTGAAGGAAAAAATAAACAAACAAGCAAAGTAAAACAAAACACCAGGCAAAAACAAAAATAAAACAAAACAAAACAAAAAAAAACCCCAACAACAAAAACCCTACCCTACAATTTTTTACCTGACTTTTAGCTATAGGTGAAATTTGGCTTTTCTCTGGCCAAAGGGTGGACACTGCTGCCCTCTGATGCCTCTTTGGTTCATGTGATAGAGATGATGACACATCCTAATTCTAGTGAATAAACAGCACAGTGCTCATTGTGCTGCACCTTGTACATGTACACACAGCAGATAATAAAATCCAGATGCCCTTACAAAGCATTAACCTAACTGGAAAAAACCAATCTGCTAGGAATGGGCACCCTCAGTATGAGGCCATTGAGACACAGGCTTCTGTCAAAATTAGTACAACACTTTGGCCAGAGTATCCAGGACTGAGAGGAAGGACTAAGGAACTGAGCACTTTTCCCAGTATGGGACATTGCTGAAGAACAGAAAAGCAGTAATTTATACTCCAGTTAACACTAAGGTTGCACTTATCCAGTAGATAGCACAAATTCTGCTACTCTGTTTAACTGTGTGGGGCACTTCTTCCCTGCATGGGTAGAAAACTAATTGACAATATCAGCACTGAAGGATTGCCCTTCATATAAAGCTGTAAATCTGATATTAAAAATGCTACAAACAAACACAACACCAGGAGTATGGAATAAAAGTTTTTAAAATACATGCTCTGCATAAAAGCCATAAACGCCAACAGCAAAGTGTTTTCAGAGAGCAAGGATACTTGAAAAATGTTTGAGCAAATATATGGACATGCAGGTTATATAAGGATCTAGCCCCCATCTAGGATCTTCTTCATTCTCAGAGACTTTTATAAGGATATTTCTCTAGTTTCTATTAGTAAAAAAAATGAGATTCCATAGTTAAAATTTGAGTCTGTATTCTGATAAATTTACTCCAGTTGATCCTGTCCTGCTCTTCAGTTAACTTTCAGTAATTCCAGTGAGACTGCTCATAAGGTAAAGATCTCCTGACTAGATCTGGAGATCTAAAGGCAGAGCCATACTTCCACATGGGTTGGCAGGTCTTGTTCTGTGAGAATATCAGTGTCTTTTGAGACAGTATCAAGTACAAGTTGCAGGTCTTGATCAGGTTGTGCAGGTTTTCAGGCAGGAATAGCTCAAAATGTTTATATATTATTAAGGAAAGCTCTGTTTTTTTCATCTAAGCTGGCCAAATCTCAGGAGCACTTCTGCAAGGTCCAGATGCTGTTATGCCTAAATTTCCAGTGCTGGGTTTCCGTAAATAGAACCAGCTCAGACGTGAGTAACACACTCCCCAACAGCTTTCTACTCCATGAGCTTAAAGAAACAACTGCCTCACCTAGCAGCACTGCATATTTTGGTCCAAATATCACTTTTTAAAAAATATACAAAAGGGCACGGTAATTTTGGCAAGCTTTTTGATACTTATTGCTCCTGTCATTTGCAGACTGTGGGAGTTTTCAAAGTAAAAAATTCAGCAGCTTTAAGGATGAATGGCAAAACTCCTAATGATGATAACCAGGCCTCCACCATTTTAAGAAAGGAATCTTTTTTCTGTCTCAAAGTTGGAATTAAAACTGATTTAATTAATTTATACACTGGGAAATATCTTTGTACTTAATTTAATTTCAGAAGAAAAAACAAAAATAGCAAAAAATTTGATCACTGAAAAGCAAAAATGAGTGGGCCAGCTCCTTTATTCTGATACATTTTATTGTATGCATCTGCTGCATCTGTGTGAAGCCATATGGGTTTGTTTTTTTTTTTGTCTTCACTTGCTCTCTGGTACAATAAAGAGCACTTCACAGGGAAGCCTCAAAGGAATGAAGGGAACCACACCTGTACTGAGTTCCAGAATCATTACCACTGCATACAGATGAGCTTTAAGCCATCTGAGTATGTAAATCAAGACAGCAGCATGTGGCTTAACTGCACAGCAAGATCTTTCCAGAAACCCGTAAGTTTGAATATTGCATAGTCTTCCTGGAGCCATAAATACAATTGCAGCAGCCATGTCAATACCAGCTTCTACAGTACCACAGTCCTGCATCACTTTGCAGTTTTATTCAGGCATGGATGCTCAGGTGTGCTCCTGGAGATTCAGGGTTGTTTATGTGCTCATCATTTGCTATGGGTATTTAAAGATGGATTCAGTTCCTCATGGGGTTTTCTAAAGCTTGAGTACCTTGAGTACCTTGAGTACCATTTGAGTAAGCTAGGTACCTTGATTTCAAATCAGAATTTTTCAACAAACTGCTCTGAAAAAGCTGTAACTATTTGCCTCTGGTTAGTTGCTAAATACTCCTGAAAATCTGTTTCTGCATGTGTATCTAAAGATGCAAGTTTTGTTATTTTTAAGTGACACCAAAGTGACTCCAAACCATCATCTGCTGTGCAACCAATCTCTATATGCTACATAGGTATGGTATAAATGGAAAAAAAAAGCTTTAAGTGACCAAGTGTTCTCCAGAAAACATTTGCAGCCTTGTATTTCTTCAGGGGTTTCTCCAAAATGTCTCCCAGTTCAAACCCTGGCTCCCAGGTTTGTTAAGCAGCGTTTTCCTGGCCCTGTGAAAACCTCAGGCTGCCTCTGATCCCACAGGGCTGCTCCAAGCAGTGCCCTGACTGTGGGACACTTCTTCAGAAATAAAGCTTATTGAAAGTCATTTGGGTGGTTACCCAACCTGCAGAAAAAAGTACCAATAAAAGGTGCACACTTGTAGTCCACACCTCCTATAGCCAAAATTGCCTCATCTATTCCTCACTTAATTTTACCTGGGTCTTTGATCATTACATTTTCTTGGACGCAGTCTAGTTAAAAAAAAATTTTGTCTTTTTTTTTGCCATTAATAAACACTCAAGTCTTCCATACCTTTAATTCTTCAGTGCCAATCATGAGAAAGACAACATCCCTTGAATTTGAATTCTGAGGAACTATGAAGGCACATAAAAGTCTGTGCACATAATAGCTCTGTTTTAGCTCTGGTAAAAAGCTATGTTTAAATGACAGTTTCATTTTTGTGATTTATATGCTCATATATGCAAAGAGCCAAGTGCAGTATTGTATATCTTTACTTAATTGCTTTTACAACTTGATTTACTATGGATCTTAAATTAGCCCAAAGACTGCCTCATCTTTTTAATAAATAAGTTACAGAATTTTTTCCCAAGCAAATCTGTTCTGGAAATCTGCACCTTTCTTCTTTATTTGTTTTACTGTCACTCAGAGAATGAAAATGTATATAAACAAGACATCCATGAAATTCCATGCATTGGTGTCATAACTCCAGGGGCTTTGAATCTTCATATTTGAACAGTTCACTCAGACATCTGACTTGATGGAGCACAGATGTCTATGACATCACTAAGTTCTTTGGAAGACAGAGCATATTATTGCATATTATTCATTAACATTGAATATGTTTCTGTTTAATATGTGGTCCTGAGATCTAATTCCCAGTGTCATCTAGGATGCTTTCTGCAGATAAAGAAGAAGTTAATACAGCTCTGCTGGCACTTAAAGACTCAGTCCCAAAGCCAACAAGTGGAATGAATCTAACTAGGTAGTTTGTTGTGGATGCTAATTGCCTACATGAATTCAAAATTAGATCAAATAAATTCATGGCAGAGGCCAATCAGGTCTATTAACTATAAAGCTCAGGAAATCTGATGGTGGTGAGAAAGTATGCTGCTATTCATTCCCTGTTCATACACTTTTTCCTATACAGCTGTTGTTATCACTTACACAAACAGGAAAAAATTAGATTTAGTCTGATTCTATGTGGCTCTTTATATGGGCTTATCCATATTTTGGAGAAAGAAATAAAAATTCATAGAAAAGAGTTTAATCATAACAGTAAATGAATAGACCTTCCAATGTAATGAAAGCCACACAAGGAAAACTAAAATAACACTAAAAATACTAAAATCATGGTAAAAGTCCTTTGGATTTCAGTGAAGACTCAAGTCAGTGATGAACAATACTATTACTTGGGAAAAAACCCCAAAGTGTCACTACCAGAGACATAATGCAAGCCTAAAACAGAAAACAATTTGCAAATTCCTAAGTTATATTTCTCGCATTGGGTAAGCCTTTTTTGTTCTTCATCCTCGTTTTTGTATATGAAAATACTCCATTGGCTGCATGCTGAGCTGTCATACACAACATTTAATTTGTTAAAATTGCACTCTGTCCTGTGCCCAAGGTGTTTGGAAGGTTGCTTGCTCACTGCTGTAGAAATTCCAATGTCACTACTAAAATCAGAGCTCACTCTCTCTTGTTTAAAGTTCTGTCACAGCTCCTCATATATCAGTACTTCCTGAACTAAGAACAAAGAGAGATCCAGAGTCTCCCACTAAAGTAACTAGGGAAGCATTCCCGACTTCTTCTCCCTCCCTCTCCCTCTGCCACTATTACCTGAACAGATGTGGACTTTATTTTGGGGCAGCTGTATTTCTTACCACATCCTGTGACTGCAGTTTATATTAAATTCCTTTCTTATCTCTCTAATGTCCATTCTAGCTGTATGCCACAGTCTCTTTACAGGAAGAAAGTGAGTGTTGATTAAAGCAGTATAATAAATCATTTATAACCCCTGTAAAAACCAATAAATGTTGATGTGGTCATATGTTGTTTCAAAATACACCTTAACAAATATTTTTAAATCAAAGTCCAGTTAACGCTAATTTAAAAGATAAATGGTTAGGAATAAATATTAATGTACAAAACCAACCATCATTAGATTGCTGCTCTGCAGAATACACAGACTTTTCAAACGTAATTAGTGTCTAGAAGTTTAATAATCCAGCTGCAATTTATTTAGGTTAACCAATCTCTCAGGCTTTTAAATTCAAGGCACTTTGAAATCAGATCTTAAAAGTCTCCTGAAACTCCTGGTAAATTGTCACAGTTCCTTAAAGTGATGCAGTTACGTTTCTCAGAGTTCATAAAAAAGTAACAGTTCATTTCTCCTTCTCCTGACTGCAGGAAAATCTGGAAATAAAAGTTCTAGTGCTCAAAAGCTAGAAGGGGGAGGAAAAAAGCCCAGAATATCTTACCTTTAGATGATATTTAAAGGAATTCCAAGATTTGGGAAGTTTGACTCATATTCATGAGTAGTTTGGATGAAGAAAATCACAGATCTTTTTTGAGGCTTATCTACTAATATCGAATGTACAAAATGAAGGTTTGATTTTAGTATACAGCAGCATAAGAGGCCTTGTTTAGGTATGGGTTGAAGGTGTAAATATTTTAGCACAAATTAGGGAGCAGAATATGCAGTTGTAGAGTCTGAAGCCATATACATACCCCAGCTATGTGAGTTACTACTACTGAGCCCCACTGATTACATTTACACAAAGCATGCTGGTGTGTGCTGTCATCACATCTTTCTGTTGCTGTAGAGAATATTATCTCATGTATTGATTCTACTCTTTGTCTAGCCAAGGGAGCCAAACACTGCAGGTATCCATCTTGATGTGATGTAGGGAGGAATCACTCTAAAAATTAAAAATAACATAGCCATTAAAGTGGAACTTCATCCTGATTTTTAGAGTAAATGAGCTTTGAATTTTAATTCTTAACAAACACTCTGCAAGGATATTTACAAAATCATTCAACATGCTAAGGAAAATACAAGACATTATCACACTACCACATTTGTCTTCACAGAAGTTTAGAGATGTTTTCATAGCATATATTTATGTATAAGAATATCAAAATGTGGTTCTTTCATTTATTCCATTGTCTTAGCACCACTCTATTCATACCTCTCAATGTGAAATAAATTAAATTTTTCCTTCCTTCCTTCTTTTTTTCTCCCTGAAATAAACACAAACATATGGATATGCTGTTAGGAAAAGAGATTCATCCTATGGTGGAGACATTAAGAAGATGCAAGTTACATCTGTGCATTCACAGTGGGCTTCAACTAACATTGGCCTTTTTACCTCTCCTCCAAACCAAGATCCAGGAATCACAGATCCCTTTTGTCTGGGGATTTGCATTTAACATGCCATTTGCATTGACCACAGAGAGGCTGGGCACCTTACTTTCTTAGAGCTAAAGCTAAATGAGATTAAACATTCCTTCTTTCCAAATACCATATTCAAATATACTAATTCTTTAAAAATTTACAAAGATGCCCTCATCCATGTGTAGTAGATATATTATTTGATAGCAGATAGCAGATATCATAAATCTAGGGATAACTAATTCCTTCCCATGTACTTTAAATGACTGTGGAAGGTCTACAGTTTAATATTTTAGTGGTTTATAGCTCAAAGCAGAGCTTGTTTCTCAGTGATAAACACAGACGTTTCTCATAAATAAAGCTATAGTAATTAAAATTTGAGTACAGATCAGATTTTTTTCTCTGAAGTTAAAAGTAATGCAATGGATTGCATTCAGAAGTATACTTCACTGCATTCTGAAGGGCTGCAGATCCCCAGGCCAGCACCTGCTGCCAAGTGTCCAGCCACTGTTTGAGGTCTATTGCATGGGGCCTGACTTAGCCTAAACTGCTCCCTGCAGCCTCTCCAGCTCTCTTCTTAGCAAAAGTCAGGTTTGTGGTACTCCCTAACTCAGTGCTCCCACTAAAATGAAAAGCACAAGCCAATCCCTTCACCACTACCTCTTCCAGTGAGTGGGACAAAAGGCAGGGATCATGAGCTGGAATAGGAAAAATTTACTGGAAACAACAATGAGATCAGAAACAGTAACAGCAACAATGTTAAGAATTAAAGAATACAAAAAAAGAGGGCGATTCAAATACAAAAATTTCTCCCTGACTGGAACTCGTGTGGAGTGAGGCTTGAGATAACAAACCACCTCTTTGTTCCCAGCTGCAAGTGCAGTCCCCTCTTTCCTGGAACTTTCCTGGAAGTGAGAATCCCTAACTTCCATCCTCCCCTCCTGATGTGAATGGCAGAGAGTAGCAACCCAGTCATGCCCACATGGCTCCAGGTGCTGCCGACTCACAGCTACTGCAAACAATTAACTCTATCCTAGCAAAAACTTAGAATTGCTAACCAACCCCACCAAGTTTGAATGCTACTGGTTCTGAGATCCAAAGTCTTGTGGAATAAAAATTTAACTGCTTTTTCAAAATACCAGTTAGCCAAATGAAAGCCATAATTTTACCCGGCAAAACTGCTTTGTTTTTATCCTCAGAAAGGCAGTTGTACAATGTGGCTACTCCTACTCATACAGTCTCATATTTTTCATTGGAAACAAATTCTGTCTACAGTTTTCTTACGTGCAACTTTCTGACTTAGTAATAGCTCAAATAAGATCTTTGCAGAGATTCATTGTTAGAGACACCTCAGGTTTTATGATTCACCTATTCAGTTACTTATAGTAATCACAGAAAATAAACCTTCAGGCTTTACAAAGGTTTCCTAATCTTTTCACTTTCACTTTAGATAACGTAAGAAACTAAGTATGTATAAATCTAAACTGCAATGATCTGCAATGACTTCCTTGCATCCAATTTCAAATCAAATAAAGCCCTTTGCATAGATTAAAAGTGTCCATTCTTAAAACTACTTCTTTGTGGGCTTTTGCAGAGCAGTGTTCCTGTACCCTAAGCACTGCTAGTTAAACCAGACAAGCAGAAGAAACTAATACAAGAACTGAATGCCATTTGCAGAAAAGAGTGAGCCAAAGCAGAGCAGTCATTACCTTCCACTAAAAGAGGGTTTCAATGAACAAAGTTTGAATCTAAGAAAAGGACCACTGCAGAAACTAATTGTGAACTGTAACTATTCCAAGTAATGAAAATAAAATATGTTTAGATTTTAATCAATGCACTTTCCCATAGAGATACTAATTATCAACGACGTTTTTCCTCTATCTCATTCCTCAAACACCCAAAGACTGAAACCTCCCATTTGATCAAAACCCCACCCTAATGTGAAGATTTGGTCCATCCTTCCAAGCCATCTGTTTTGAGAATTTTTTTGTATTTTTCACTACAGATCTTGTGATCAATCAGTGTGTCTTGGGCAGTTCTGGTACTGGCAAAGGAGATAACCTCCTCTCTGCATATATATGCTCCCAAACATTTTATCAGGTCATTTCTACTTCATAATCTTATGGAAGGGATTCCTGCTAGTTTGTCTGACCTAGGAAAATTTACATTGAGACATAATTTGTGTAACAGGACTGAACTCAGGAATGTGCATGTCATTACCTAACATGCCTTTTCAGCTTGTGCCTATAATCATTTTCCAGTAGTGCTCATGTCAGAGAAAGCTGAAAAACATACTTGTAAAAATACGTGCAAAATTGAAAAAAAAAACCCACCAGATTAAACACTACCAGTTAGTTCAAACTTCAAAAAAAAAACGTTTCATTTCACTATATAGATATATAGAGGTACCTCCAGAAACAACACTTCTTGTGGAAGATACATGTAGGACAGAAAAGTGGTCAAGAGGAGCTGAGTCTAAATGATTAATGCATCCCAGCTTGGCAGGTAGAGCATGTCAGTTTTACAGGCAGTTCAGAGTGTCCTGCCTTGTGCTTGAGTTGCATTTCCACATACCTTCCTTTTTATGAACAAAATGACCTCATCCTACATTCAGTCTTTTCCACTACCATAAATGAATAGATATTCATGCACTTCATTATTCCATTCCATTTTAACAACAGGCAGGTCAGACCTTTCTGACCACTGGAAATTAGTATATTAACAACAACAACACACTAATTCAGTCTGGTTCTGTCCTGCAGCTCTTCCATGAAGTATTCAGAGTTGAGAGATGTTTATGGACAGAATATCAATCATTAGTTGTGGGTATTTCACTACTGGCATGACAAGTGCCATTGTTTTCCTATAAAATGATGACAGCCACCCAGAATAACAAGGAAATGAGCAGAAATATCTCCAGATGAAACGAATGTTTTTTTAACTATCAGTCTTACATCTGAAAGCAAGGCATGCAGAGAGTTGTGGGCAATTTACAGTTTTTCCATCACAGAGATCAATGGGAGGGTTTTTAAACTATTTCATTCTTCCTACAGAATTAGCTAGCTATGTAAGCCTAGCATGAAAATTTCCAGTTTGTAACATTTATTTCCAATAATTTGCTTTGGACATTCTTACTCTGTTTTTTTGAAAGTCACCAAAGTTTACCCTGATGGGGAAAAAATAGCTCTCTAGTTCACATTTTAAATAGGCTGTTCATTTATCATAAAACAATAGTCAAAATGCTGTTTCATTCTTTATACAGGTTTCCAAACTCTCCAGTCATCATTAAACAAATTAGCAAGAACATGAGGAAATAAGTTTTGCCATAATTAAAGCATGTCTTGTTGTATATTTTCCCAGTTTACTGCAGCAAATCATACTGACTTTTTTGAGCTGCCTGAACCACAATGATGATTCTGATATTTTTTATCTAACATTTTAGAAAAATAAACAGAACAAACTATTATACAAATAACTAAAAACAAAACACCAAACCCCAAAATATAATGTATGTGCCTGCCATAAAATACCAGCACAGTCCCAACACACTGACAATCAGAAAATCTTATTTCTGCTTCAGATTTTTGTATCTTGGTCTTGTTTGCAAGAGGGAATTTGAATGTTTGAGAGACTCAAGTCAAATATTAACATAAAACATTTTTGTTCACATAAATGAAATGCAGAGCCCTGGAAGAGGATGTCAAAAGAGATTGAGGGCTAGACAAAGCTGTGGCTAACCTCTTGTAGTGCTGGTGGTGCTAGATTTGTGGTAGCTTGGACTAGGTAACTTCCAGCATTTTCTTCTGACTCTAAAATGAATTTATTTCAGCAAGATCAGCTGCTCTGGCTTAAATGTGTGTCAAGAGCACACTTACAAGATCTGATGTCATACAACAGCTTACACTGATTTTCATGCAGATGCAATTTACAATGACTTAGTGTATTTTGTAGAACAATATCCTTCCTTAAAATCCTGACTGACACCAGGTTTCTAAAAGCAAGTTCTGTTGGTTGGATTCAAATAAGAACAGTGTTATGTTTTGCCAGTCAGTAAGTTGAAACACTGTAAGTGACTTAATATTGGCTGTTCTGCATTCCTTTCTGCATTCTACTCAACTACTTACATTGAATGAGATTTTTGTACTCTTGGCTAATGCATCTGGTTAGAAATCCAAGCATACAATACACAAATGGCTAAGATACCAACATCATCTGATTAGATCATTAACATGACTGCAGACAATAACAAGGCCTTTCAAACCCAATTACAAATTACTGCCATTATATCAATTATGAGATTTAAAATAGAATCAATTCAACACCAATGACCAAGAAATGGGGGGAAAAAAGTAAGAGACATCCTAACAGAGTTCTATTTTGAAACACATGCTTGTTTGCAGTTTCTTACAGAACACAGGTTCAGGAATTTATTTCATGACCTAGTTCTCCCAATAGTATTTGTTCTGAAGCTAGGTAGTAAGGAGATCTGCAGTGCCCCACGCTTTGGTGATTGCAGCCCTGGTGCTCTGCAACTAATGGGGCCCAGATGGGACCAAGAAAAAAGGAACTGAGCTGGCTGGAAAGGGACTGATTTATAGTCCTACTCATTCTCCTCCCCCTCCAAAACAAACAAAGTTAAGGAAAGGCAAATCTACTTGGTTGCCACAGAAATCTCCAGCCCATGTGACATGTGTTCACTCTTAGAAGTTCTCAAAATGGGACCATCAGATGTGTTGCTCCTGACAGCACAGACTGCTTCAGAGCCAGCATAACTGCTGTTTCTCTCTTGGATTCATTGTCTTGGAGGAGGCCTAGGAGGGATAGTCGAGTCAGGTAAGCTGTGTGTGATATCTCAATTAAATGCTATGTATTTTCTGTGTGCATGGTAGGGCTCAGGCTCTCCCAGGATTGTTGTATCTGAAACCTCTAGTACAGCAGAAATCCAGCCTGTTTGTGCATTTCTTTCAGCTCACACAAACTATCTAACAAATGCTGTATACTTGGCATTATGAGTTACTGAATAATGCACGAAATTAGGTACATCTGATTAGATCATTAACATGACTGCAGACAATAACAAGGCCTTTCAAACCCAATTACAAATTACTGCCATTATATCAATTATGAGATTTAAAATAGAATCAATTCAACACCAATGACCAAGAAATGGGGGGAAAAAAGTAAGAGACATCCTAACAGAGTTCTATTTTGAAACACATGCTTGTTTGCAGTTTCTTACAGAACACAGGTTCAGGAATTTATTTTATGACCTAGTTCTCCCAATAGTATTTGTTCTGAAGCTAGGTAGTAAGGAGATCTGCAGTGCCCCATGCTTTGGTGATTGCAGCCCTGGTGCTCTGCAACTAATGGGGCCCAGATGGGACCAAGAAAAAAGAAACTGAGCTGGCTGGAAAGGGACTGATTTATAGTCCTACTCATTCTCCTCCCCCTCCAAAACAAACAAAGTTAAGGAAAGGCAAACCTACTTGGCTGCCACAGTAATCTCCAGCCCATGTGACATGTGTTCACTCTTAGAAGTTCTCAAAATGAGACCATCAGATGTGTTGCTCCTGACAGCACAGACTGCTTCAGAGCCAGCATAACTGCTGTTTCTCTCTTGGATTCATTGTCTTGGAGGAGGCCTAGGAGGGATAGTCGAGTCAGGTAAGCTGTGTGTGATATCTCAATTAAATGCTATGTATTTTCTGTGTGCATGGTAGGGCTCAGGCTCTCCCAGGATTGTTGTATCTGAAACCTCTAGTACAGCAGAAATCCAGCCTGTTTGTGCATTTCTTTCAGCTCACACAAACTATCTAACAAATGCTGTATACTTGGCATTATGAGTTACTGAATAATGCATGAAATTAGGTATGTTTCCTTTAAAATAAACCCCATCTAGATATAGAAATATAGAAATAAATCCTTCTTTCATTTACAAAACCTCTCACACACAATTTTTGCCCTTTCCTTTTGCACCAAAAAAAAAAAAAAAGAAAAGATTTTTGTCAATGCTAAGTAAGACAAATTTTAGAGGGTATGTGTAAGTCAAATGTGTAAGACAAATTTTAGAGGGTATGTTTTTTTATCTGGCCTTCTTCATGTTTGTTGTAAAGTCTAGTGGTGATCCAAGAACAATCTCATTCTGATAAAATTGTCTTGTGAAATTATAACTCAGCATGATTGCTTTACTACCTCTCCACCTGTAAGCTGGGATACAGGATTAAATTACATCTTCAGTAATATTACCTTTTTTTTTTTTTTTTTAATATTATGTTTTGGAAGTCAAATGCACATTTAAATATTATTTTAGCTTCAAAAGTAGAACTCTGAAAATGGTGGCATCACACATGCTGTCTGCAATTTCAGCAGTGTGTAGAAAAACCCATCTCTGATATTGCTGAAGTTGAGTGGGTGGCAATGTGTCTGTGATTTCCCCAAAATAGTTCCACACAGCACTCAGGCAGCGTGGTTCTCTCACCTCTAGTCTGAAACTCAACTCCTAATTGCTCGCAGAAGCTGCTGACAAGTAGGAAGTGGTCATGAATACATGCTGGAGTGTCAACTTTAATGTGTTAACTAAATTAAATATCTTTCCTGCACAACATTATCTTATGTGATTTGTGCACTTTTGTGTGCTGTATTCATGTTGTTTTGCACAGCTTCTTAGTTTATCCATGAATCTTTGCAGTAAGCAGCAAAAATTAACTGTGATTTTATTCACTTTCTCTTAGGAAAATGAACTCCCTGCTTAACAAATCCAAGATTTTGGAAGAATGTGGTCCCTTGCAGTACAGGAAATCTGTGTCTGACCACTACAAGAATAAAAAATATAGGAGGCCCTTGAAAAGATATGTATTGTGTTAGTGGCCCTTGAGTCCATGTCAATGATATCTGTATTGTATCTGAATATCTTTGCCCTGGAAGGTCCCAGTTATCCTTGATGGGCTGCAGCTGTGATGTCCTTCATTGGGCAGCAGCTGTGGCCAGTCAAGGTAACTGGGATAAAAGGGGGTGGGCTGGGCAGCTGGGGAGAGCCTTGAAGGAGCCCTGGCTGAGGAAGACCCAGAGTCTGTGCTGTGAAGATCTGCCACCCATGAGGAAATATCAGAAAGGTACAGGACTCCTGAAACATGCTGAATACAACATCTGGTGACCCCGACGTGATAGCAGAGAATAGGACAGCTGAGAGCTGTGGTGGCCTTTGAGCCAGGACAGAGGAATTGGAAGAACAGGACAGCCAAGAGCTGTGACATGGCCTTTGGATCAGGGAGCTGTGACAGCCAGGAGCTGTTAAAGAATGGCCTTTGAACAAAGAGCTGTGTGTGTTGTATCATGGCCTTTGAGTCATGGGAAAATGTATTGTAACTGCTATCTGAAGTATTGTGATCTGAAGTATTGTAATCGAAAAACATGCTTTTGTACAGCAAAAGGAAAAGGGGGAAATATAGGAGGCCCTTAAGATATATGTACTGTGTAAGTGGCCCTTGAGTCCATGTAAATGATATCTGTATTGTATGTGAATATCTTTGCCCCAGAAGGTCCTAGTTATGTTTGATGGGCTGCAGCTGTGATGGCCTTCATTGGGCAGCAGCTGTGGCCAGTCAAGGTAACTGGGATAAAAGGGGGTGGGCAGGCCAGTTGGGGAGAGCCTCGAAGGAGCCCTGGCTGAGGAAGATCCAGAGTCTGTGCTGTGATGATCTGCTGCCCACGAGACAACATTGAAAGGTACAGGACTCCTGAAACATGCTAAATACAACAAAAAAGAGAGATGAGGAAAAAGTTCTTTTTAAGATTACCAACCAAACTAGTAATTTAATGTCCTAGGTACTTGCTGAGCAGCTGTTTAATAATGTTGCAGCAAAGCAAGGTAGAGATACCCCAAGGATATTCATATTGCCCTGCTATGGCAGTGGAATGACCAGTAACAACAGAACAATTCCAATGCAGGGAAAAAGGAATGGCAAGCATGGCATCCATAAGAATCTCTCCAAAATCATCCAGATGATGATGGCATCTCACATTGCTATACACCTAAAAGAGCAGTTATTATTTTGTAACTTAACAATGCATTCTTGTCACGAAATTAAATTATGAAATCTTAGGGTTAATATTTCCCTGAGACGTGAAAGATGCTCTTTGAAAGAAAGAAAGAGTCTCTGCTGGTGGCCATCTGAAGTGCTGCTAACCAACCTCACCAGCCTGAGGATTTTGGCATGGAAAGTGGGATCTGAGCCAGCAATGTGGCCGGGTGATTGCTACAGAGCCTGAGGCGTGACAGGACTGACTGGGGGCCATGGATGAAAAGGGATGGCATGAGAGAGGCTGGAAGGGGGAAGAAAATTGGATCAGTGAGACCCACCTAATCCAAGAAATACACTGTTTCATCCTCCAGAGTGGGTTGATCCATTCTCAGGTTCATGGCTTAGTGGTGGACTTGGTACTGTTTGGTTAACAGTTGGACTCAATGATCTTAAGGGTCTTTTCCAACCTAAATGAGTCTATGACTAAAATAGTTAGAAGCAGATGTGTGTCTGAAAAAGGAACAACATAATGTTGTATTTCTACTGACCCATTATTTCCTTTGATAGGAAATAAATAAAAATCACCTGGTGACAGAAACTCACGGCTGTCCCCAAAATTTCAAAGAACCACCAGACTAAGCAAGACAAACTCTTTTTGCTGCAAGAGCATCAGGGTTTTGAGCCCTTGTCCCATTCTGTGGGGGGCTTTTATAATCTTCCATTACAATTGCCTGCTTTGCAAATGAAGCCAGCTGGAAGGTCTGATGCCTTCTGTTTGCTCTTCTACATGGAAGGCCAGCAGCTGTTGGTGAAATATTTTGTTTTGCCCTGAGCTGGTTTTGTTTGTGACACAAATATGGGAGTGCATTATTAAGGCTAAATGATCGAGTATGACCCAGCTCATCAAAACATTTTCACACTCTTCAGGCTATAAATCTATTGATGTTCCTGAATTTTGTGAATGATTGCTGTGAAAAGTGAAGAATGTCTGCATAATTTTATTTGACATGTAAACTACGCTATGAGTTCCAAATCTGTTGTTGTAGTGCTGAAATCCATCCTTGACACTGACTTGTACAAATGGCAGGTCTCACTAGGAGACAAATATTTTTTTCTGGAAAGCAGTGAAATTTGGCATTATAGGAGGCAAGTCTTTGTAGGGCTCTTTGCCAGTCATTAAATGATGGCTGTCATCTAGATGTGTTTCCCACGTAAATAAAACTCTCTCCACAGTGTACTTTTTCCCTTCTGGAAGAGCTGTGTTTAAATAAAAACAAATGCAGATTGTGATCACATTTCTTTAAAATGGAGCTAGAGAAACTCGTGAGGGTTGATGGGGAGGAGAGCTGGCTTTCTAGAATTTTGAAGTTTTAGATAAACTTTTTAAAAGCATGAAATTTGGCTGGTTTTATTTTTCCTTCAATAGACTTTTGGGGTGAAAATGAATTTCTCTGACCAATATATTCAGAAAATAAAAAGCACTGTTACACAAAGCTAACCTAAGACCTGGATACATTTTGTATTTATATTAAACACCAGCACATGCCATGATTGCTTTCCTTAGAAAGGGACTCTACTAAAAAATTAATGCTTTTCATGTAGAATATAACAAAGAAACACTGTACCTTAGATAATTTTTGAAGCACTGCATAATTCCAAACATACCAAGCATTCTCCACTTTCATTGATTTCAAAACCTAAGACATTAGGCCTTGAAGTATTTTCAAGGGGATCCTAGGCTGCACAAAAGCCTCATGTCCTTTCTAATGAAAATCCAACTCACTTGTAAACCAATTTAGTGCCAAGTATATCAAAATCTGAAGTATTTCCTGCAAGATTTCTGATCCAAAATAGAAAGAAATCTCTTTTCTTTCATCCATACCAAGCTTTTGAATGGCAGTTCTCACAGCTGTGACCACGAAAACAATCAGAAAATGTGGTGTCTGTAATTCCAGTGTCTTTAACTTGGTCTGCAGGAGCACCAGGTGGGTCAATGCAGTAAAACCCTCAGCATGGATTCTGCCCTAAAGACTATTTTACTCTAATTATAGAATGACACTGGAGTGAAAACAGGCCAGACAGTAAGGAAAATTTTGAATCTTGCCTACCAAAACACACATACACACACAGAGCTCTGAGAATATCAGATCTTTCTCCCTGACATAGTTTAAAAGGCAAGCTGTCCCATCCAGCTCCCTTCATTTTCTTCTTAAACAGGAATATGGAGTAGCTTGATTATATGTGGGAATTTCAATTCTGAGTTAAGACCATTTTTCATTAGGGATATTACTGAGAGTGCCATGAATGCAAAATACCTTATTTTTCCACAGGCTGTGCTGGTTGTTTGAGTCTTTCTGGGTGACTGCAATAGCAACAGGCAAGGTCACCAGAAATCCTGAATCTCAAACTCCTTTGCAAATGCTGAAGTACTTCCCCAGTTTCTTGCAAAACCTTCTGCTTTGCATTGTGCTCTAACACCACAAAGTCAAAAAAAAAAAGTTTTTAAAAGCAGAAAATTTTTTTTTTTTCATGTTCAAAAATTCAGAAGGCTCTTTTTATGTAACTCCAAAATCCCTTTGTGGGATGCTGGACTCCTGCAGCCCTGGTGGGTCTGCTTAGGTCAGACTTGAAGTGAGTGCCTGGCTGACAAAGTCAAGTAATAGTTATGAATATAAACAAATGATATTACCTTCTTTAATATGCTTATTTGTGTATGGTTATGAATATTGGATGGTAGTTATCTGTACTGAGGCTGAATATCAGCATTTCTTCTCTTCTTTCTGGCTTAAAACTTCCCCAAACAATTTTCTGTTTCTAATTTTTCACACATGTGTTAATCCAAGGACACTTAGAAAGCAGAAAGAAAATTGCTTTAAAAATCCCCAAGCTTTGAGTTATTCTGCATTCAATAAATTGTTAAGGGATGTTTACTATTCAATATCTGTTTCTAATTTATGTACTGTTTATTCTTTCTTCCTCTTTAATAAAGAAATTTCCAAGCAATATTCTGGGTATAACCAAAGACTAAAATACAGTCCTTGATCCAAAAGCCTTACAGTCAACAAAAGTTTATATAATATTCATCATATTCTATTTATGTTCTCTGCTCTCCAGAAAAGAATGTAACATATTGACAGAGTAATTTGAAGTCATCCAAAGGAAGTAGGAGGAAATGTCAAAAACCAAATAATTTTCTTCAATATCAGGTAATCACATCTGTCTGGAATTTTAATCCTGTTTGTGAAGAATTCCAGTGTGAAGGACAGAAGCTTGCATATAATGTTACTTAATTTTAAAATAACACACACAGAGAACTAAAACAGAATATAATCAAGGGAATAATAATATTAAATAGACAAAAAGACTCCTTCCTATTCTACAGAGGGAATGAAACTAAGATTTCTGAAACAGGAAAGGCTCCCCCTCTCCTTCTTGCCACCATTTCTTTTTTCCCTTACCTTCATATTTTTCACCTTCCAAAAATGTTAAATCATTATTCAGGATGTATAATAGGTATATTTAGAAACATGTTCATCCCAAATAGATTCATTGGAAATTGATGTCTCCTTGTTCATATTCACTTTTGCAAGTCAAAAAAGTAACACTAGTGTTGGGCAACACTGAAAATTATCTGGTCAAAGAAAAACTGTTTCACTGCAGTTTTGCCTCTGCATTCTACTCCTGTGTGAAGTACTGTAAATTATTCTTTTTCTGGAACGTTCACACATTGACCTTATCATTCTTACA
The DNA here is from genome assembly GCA_024865655.1 of Emberiza elegans. Classification (NCBI taxonomy): domain Eukaryota; kingdom Metazoa; phylum Chordata; class Aves; order Passeriformes; family Fringillidae; genus Emberiza; species Emberiza elegans. The sequence goes on along the minus strand of JALJVW010003023.1, from coordinate 63,057,732 downwards.
ATGCCAGAATGACATTGTATTGACATTGCATTGCATTGACATAGATATGACATTATAGTACAAAAAATATTGTAATTTGTCTCTGAAAATAAGATTTATAAAGAAGAAATGTGTTAGTTTTTATGCACCTTTTTGGACTTGTAGGTAGAACAGGCCTTTGGATCTCTACATTTCAGTGGCATATGATCACTCACACTCAGTAGAGGTGTGGCCTTTGGCTTTTGATTTCCAAGAGGATGCACTAAATAGTATAACATCATTTCTATCTTACTGGAAGTGATAATAATAAATCTTTAGTGACTCTAATATATTTTATAATAAAATGTAAAATCCTGCAGTTTCTTCTAGGAAGGTGGGAACCAGGTTAATGGAACTGAAAGATGAAGTGATTAGTTGATTTGACAGTTGCACAAAGAATGTGCAACTTTAATATTGTATTAAATAAATTGCAGCTATTATTTTATAAGACACTGAGATGCTGAGAATGAGCCACTTCCTATCAGTAATAAAGGATACTGTATACCCCAGAACTGCTGGAGAAGATGTTTGGTATGCATTTTTCACTGATTTATTATTTCTGCTCTGGAAAATATTAGTTGGAAAAGCCAGTGTCTAGCCCCTTTGGAAGCAGGAGGACATTGGAAGGGAGGCAGAGGAGCAGGTCAGTGCTGTGTGCTCCAAACGTGCAGGAGTTTAATCACACTCTGAGCTTTCACCTTCCTAACTGCAAGCAGATGAATCCTCAGCAGCTCTTCTTAGAAAAGGGTCTGCAGTGCTACAGCACCAGCAACAGGCTCGTTCATCATGACCAAAACAGCAGTAACAGCAGAAATTCAGTAGTGGAGAAAGGAGAACATCCTCCCTTCTGGTGGGGGAAAAGGAGCTGAAGTTTGATATTACCACTGTATAGATACACCTCTGTATAATTTCCTTCTGAAGTAAGTTTGTTGTCACCTCTGCATAATTACCTCTTGCTTTACCTACACCAGTTCTGTTCTAAATTGTTATGTTTTCCAAAACTAATTTTAATATAATACCCCATTGGCAGTGTCACAAACTAGTTAGAATTTAGCCCAGTTTCCATTGTAAGGATCTCTTTTCAGATGTCTAAACTAGAACTTAGTGGGGAGAAAAAACTTCTTGGGGCATAAAGGGATAAAATTCAACCTACAAAACCTTCAGTCCCAGGGAGTCTATTTTTTCTGAACTGTTTTTTTTTTAAAGTAAAGAGAGAAAAAATAGTTTAAGGATTACATATACAGTAAATTTTTTATTCCACTGTCTCAAGTCTGTTGACTCCTCCTGTCAAGCAAAAACAATAGGTTTTGATATGATCAATAAGCATAATTATTTGGCATACAATGCAATTTTAATCCATTTTGGATTTAGTTTTTTGAGGTAATGGTATTTGGGTCTCTCAGAGGACTGGACTGGGATCTGATCCAACATATTCAGATTCATTAGCCGTGACTTTGTATCCCAAGGTAACTCTTTGGAAGAAAACAAATACATCTGGATTTCACATATATTGTAATGGAAAGCTGCAAAAGGAAATGCTAAAGTAACTATTTCATTGCTAGTGCATTAGACCCAAAATATAACCAAAGTCAAACAATATTAGGGAATTTAGGTACCAACCAGGTTATCCACAATCTATTGTAATGAAGAACTTATTATTCTTTAAAAACAACACTACATGTCATGAGATGATGAGATCCATATAGAGTTTTCCAGGCTCATAAGTTTCACATCTTTTCTTTAAAAATAGTTTGAAATGTTGTCTTTTTTTTTTTTTTTTTTCAGAACCTCAGAAGAATCAGAGTGAAAAATGCTTATTTGTTATTCAGAATTACTTTGATCAAAGTTGAAAGTCAAAGTCTACAACCAACAAAACAGTTATAATCTCTTCAGAAAAACAGTTTGAAATGTTGAATTGTTCAGAACCTCAAGAATCAGTTATAAAAATGCCATCAACAAAAGTTATAATCTCTGTGGGAAATGCCATGGAATTGTGCAGCCACATGAAATACAAGCTTTTCAGTGAACACATAATTATCAAAATCTATAATTCTTTTTCTGAGCACAGCTCAGGTGAAAATAAATAAGTCTCTTTCTCTTTAATACTGTTTTGTAAATACATAGCCTCTAAAGTCTGTCTCCAAGGGATGTGGTTTGAAGTAGTTTTCCTTTTAATACTGGGGCCGGGGGGGACGTGGGGGAGAAATAATCACTCTTTCACTGTATAGTATTTATTGGCACAGAGCTTTGATATCCAAGTCTTCAGCTGCCTTGGAACACCTGTAAGATATCCAATTTTTAAGCTGGAGAATCTGTATCCCATGCAGAGTCCAGCAATAACAGCTGTGAGACAGGTGTGATAGGCAAGGAGCCTGCCCAGAATGAGCTGTCTCCCTGCCACCTGTGTCTTCCAGGAGCAGGACTGATTTGGGCTTCACAGGGGAGGTGCTTTCCAGGACTTGGCAAATCCAGAACCCAGACTCCCCAGGTCAGCAGGAAATGGGCCATAGTCCCTAGACATGTACACTCGTCAGCCTGTGAGCTCCACAAGGTCTGAAGGCATAAACTCTTGTATATTAAATCTTTTCCCTCCAAAGAGGCAAAACCACCTCATTCATCACCTTTGTCTGGCCACTGTTTTATCAAATAAGTGCTTGGATAAAGAAGATACTATACATTTAGGCAAATACAAGGTTAAACTGTCATTATAAAGCTGGAAACAGCTTAGAAAAAGAGTGTAACTTGTATTTTAAAGAGTTAGATTTATTTATTAAAGCCCCATTTTTGGCTCTGTAGCTTTCTCTGTAGGATATTTAAGAAATGCCTCAGTTATACCTGCAGAAACAGCTCACATGGCAACATCCCCTTTCTGCTCAACAGACCTGAAACTTCAATTTCTAGAATAAAAGTCATATTTGGGGAGTGGAAATTTAGTGCCACTCCTTCATACTTCAACTTGTAGAAGCATTTTTATCTGATCTACTCTCTCCCTTTTTCACTGCAATAGATAACCTGTTACTGTGGCTGATGCCACCTCTGCATCAGTTTCTCCATCAGGGGTTTATCAGCATCAGAGATGAGCCAAGGCTGCAACTGGATTGTGTTCTCATTTTATATGAGTAGGAGCAATCACAGGCATTCTTTCATTCCATATATAACTGTATTGGCATTAATCTGCACTGTATTAATAGTTGTAATACATTCACATTCATCTTTATAAGATTAAAAATTATTTTAATACAATATAACCCTTCTTTATTTTATTGCTTTTCTGAGTTGTATGTATTTCACAGATCATCAGAGATACAGCATTCACAGAGTACACTTAAAATAAAGAAGAATAATGATTCCTCTCACTCATCTCATGCTTTAGTTTCACTGGCATGAGACAGTGCTAAAGCACATGAAACAGCAGGGAAAGACAAACTGTAATTGCATCATTCCTCAAAATTACAGCATTTCTCTTCTGAGTATAATTTTTCCTCAGCCACAAGAGGTGACTAATTTGCTCCAATACTTCAATGAGCAATTGTAGTCTTCTTTGGGTAGCACATACTGTCCATCTGCAATAATCTCTGCACGCAGGAAAGCTTCCTCTTGTTTGGTTTGAGGCCAAGTCTCACTCTCCAGGCACAGCACAGGCCTTGAGAGCTCATCTTTCCCAGCATCAACTCTTCTCCAACAGCAACAGTATCTTCCAAACAGAGGAAAACTGACAGTGGAGAAAGAGAGAGAGCAGCTTCTACAAGGAAATCAATCGGTTGTGCTCTGTTTGCTTCCTGGAATAAGGGCCCATCTTTTACTTTGATTTGGACACACAAACGAAAGAGGGAAAAGGGTGCTAAAGATGCTATATGCCTAAAAGCGCATTAAAAATGCTAAGCTGATTTTAAATCCACAGGAACACCTACAAATATTACATTGGCTGGGAATATTTAGAGGTATCAAGCCCCATTTTTTTCCTAAACAGTCATGCACATTGGTAAAAACTAAAAGTGCAAACTGCACAAACATTTTGTATGTTCCCTTCAACAATGGACAATCCACAATCAGCTCTTGTAGGCACTTCTGGTAGCAGTTGTCAGATCTCATGGCAGAAGAGCTTCCTTTTGTTATTTAATGCTGCAGAAACGGAACAATGCACACAGGTAAATCTTTCCCTTTAGTTTTTCATAACATCTTCCTGCAGTGGCACATATTCAGACATATGATAGAGAAATTATTGTAGACTTTTACTGCTAGACAGTATTCATAATTAAGTTTTTAGTTCTGAATTTTGTCTAACCTTGAATACAAATATAAAAGTCTTAATAATATACCAGCTAAATTTGCACAAAATAATGGAAAGAACTTGTTGGGTCCTAGAGTCTGATGGTCTGCCTTTGCAGGCAGATATATCATATGATTCTTTTTAAAAATAAATAAAATTATGTAAATACCTATTTGAATTAATTATAAGTCTCATTATTATATGAAGGTTGTTCTAGAAGCTACCCTCCTAAAGCCATCTTTTAACTGTTTTGTCCTCAAACATCTCTCTCTTTAAATAAGGAATTCTTTTTCTATGTTTACCTGCCTGATATGCATATACAAAGGATTTATGAGTGATGCCACTCTTAGTTTCATTACTTTCACTGCAAGTTTTAGAAATTCAGAAGATTTATTAATGAATCCACCTCCTATCAAATATAATTTTCTGCCAATTTGTAGATGGAAAGAGAAGATCTCCTCGTGGTTACTGGTTGTGCTACCTCACACAGCATGGCTCTGAGGATATTGCACCTGGCTCTTCTGAATTCATGTGTCCTCACAATTGGTCTTCAGAGTGCTCAGCGGGCTCTCAAACTCCCCAGAGTTTCAGCTCGCCTGCTCAAGGGTAACATTGGTGTTGTAAGGTCGTTTTGGTTCATGAGCAGTAAGTGGGGCAGTACATTGCTCCTTGTCAGTACCTCCAGCATCTCTAAGGAGTCAGTCCTCAGTGTGCTCCAGGACCTGCTGCAAGACTCGTGCCCTGCCCTGCTGTTTTCCCAACAAGTGTGTGGGTAATTGAAGTCACCCGTGAGAACCAGGTTCTGTCAGCCCAAGAGTTCCCTGAGAAACCACTATAATGTTTCTTCAGCCTCATCATCCTGATCCTGAACAAAAACATTTTCCTTTAAAACTCCAACCAGATTTTACCTATGGACAACTGTTACTCATATATAAGCATATTCAGTTCTAAATAAATATTAAAATTACCTCCTGCATTCATTTTGTTCAGATCTCTTGGAAAGGAATCAAAACCAGTGGATTGTGTCACTTGTTTGTGTTATTCTATAGTTGCACATAGATTCTGCATACATCTATAAGAAACAACTTACTGTAAACTTGAGATATCTTAAGAGTTACTTGTCATTTATATGCATATTTTTAAAATAGTTTATGAAAACTATTGTGTTGAAATTATGAATTACAGAAATTTAAATTTAAAAACCCCAGAGGACTGCACAGAAACATTCTCTGTAAGTTCAAATAATGAATTTGAACTGTTTATCTACTTATTTTATAACAGAGACTTTTATTCCCCTTAGGTAATCAATCTTAATTATGTAAGCTACACACATTATCATAACATTTTTTTTTTTTGTTCAACAACATCAAACTGATTAGGACAATGGGTTTCCTTCTAATAAGTAAATTACAGATGAGTTAAAACAGCTGTCATTCAAATATCTTTTTTCCCTCTGAAGGATCACAAGACTGATTACAAATATTGTGTATGCAGGAAATACTTCATCATTGATATATATCCTTCTGGGAATGAGGGAAGGCAGGAGCACTGTAAAGCATGTTAAGGCTTGAAGCAACCACAACAGAGCCTTTGTTCAGAGGAAAAAAGCCTCTAATCTATTAACAGCACTGTGTTTGCCAAGCAAGTTTTTGTTGGCAGTTTTGAGAACCCTGATCCAACGGCTGGGCCTGCCTGTGCCAGGCATGTACCCACCCACCCAGGGCTGGTCAGCCCTAAAAACCTCTGTCTATCCCACAATTCAAGGCTGAACTTGAGTCAGTTTTACCCCAAAGGCTGTGATATTCAAGAGAGATTTGTTACTGTCTAAACTGAGCCCCACCAGAGCCCAAGAAAACCATCGGCTTCCAAGGTGGGCGTGCAGCAGCCTGAGCACGCCAGGGACAAGCTGGAGTTCGTCAAGCCCCACCTAAGCCCACCTGCCCTAAGTTTTGGGCTCAAGTTGGATAGCTCAGCATTTGGCATGTTTTTAGATACTTCTAAACTAATATATTTAAGAGACGTGCATTTTATGGAGGCTCCTTGTTTTAATTAGCATTTCAAAAAGCAATTCTGTAACTGACAGAAGAATTGACAGCATAAGATTGTAATCATTAACATGTTTGTTTATTTTTCCACATAGCTCCTATTCACTAAGTGAACTCATGGGAGGTTGTAAGCATGCTGTAGTTCTGAAATCATAAAGCTGGGCATTGATTAAGAAATGTCTCCTGCATATTAAAGGATATAGGGTTTTGCTACTTGCAAGCACTACATTCCCCTGTATTGTAGCCATCAATAGATCAGGTGATGGTTATGTTTTTAATGGATATATCTACTCTTCTGAAGTAGTTCCCCAGGCACTTTCCTGTACACAATGCATCATTTTTCATGAAGGTGTTAGTGGATCTAGCATGCACAAACTGGATTTTTTTCAAGTGTAATTAAACTGAAAGATAACCTAGAGGACCACTTCTAGTGTATTCCCACAATTTCAGATTTCAGTGTCTGGGAAAAGTCTGAAGTTAGTTTGGAGTTAAAAAAAAATTAAAAATCAACCCTCAGGTATTGTGAGGTTATAGCACCAACTGCCTCATGCTGCAGATCCAGCAAATGGAGCATGCATTGGCTCCTGATCTTTGCTAGGATAGACAGTCTCTATACAACCTTATAGATGGGGTTTTAGCCAAATTTTACCTTTTGCTTTAAGGATGCAAAATACTTTTCAAAAAGAAGTGAATAGCATGATATATTTAGAACTCATATTTCCACACAGGATAATGCAGATTGTGTGTAATATTCCTCTTGTAAAATAGCCTTACACCATGGTTGTATTCTACTGCCTTGCTGTCTCACACAACTGTTTTAAGGAACACAATTGTCTCCTTATATCCCATTTTAGGTTGCTTATATTTTGTCCCTTTCATATTATATCCCTTTCATATCCCAGTATTTCTCATAGTATTTCTAGAGTTACAGACAATGAACTATCAAGTAACTATGTTTCTTGTATGTTACTTTCATCAGTAAGGAGTCTTGCAAAATTTGGTGGATAACTTCCTGAAGAATGTGAGATGAATATTCTGTAAGCTCTTTGGCACCACAGACTAGCTGAGCTGAGCATTTAGGGTGACATAATGCATTTTTCCATGTAAATGCTAGGGAGAAAAAAAAACCATAAAGGAATCTAGATTTTATCCATATTGTCACAAAGTCTGGTAAGTGCATTAGCTAAGGGCAGTGATTAATTCAGCACTCCTGTAAATGAAATGTTCTGTCAGAGTAATTTTTAGCCTTAGTTTCAAGTACAACTTCATCATTGGCTGTTGGTAACTTGTCACTTACTAATTTTGGTTATTTCTCATCCTTATGTTCACTAATATATTAACTACTTTGCATTATCACAATAATGTGTCTTTTAATATAAATGTCCCAGTGTTTTCGTAATACTAGCAGAACATTTTCCAGCAGCAATGCACTTCCCTTCACATATGATCTCATGACTAAATTATTCCTGACTTGCTGCCATATATACCCCTAGGTCATGCATGTATTTTTCTTAACGGGTGAACATAAATTCTACTGTATGGAGAGAAGTAAAATATGCCTAACAGGGAAGGAAACACATCCCTTGATAGGATGGAGGCAGGAAAAAGAAATGTTTCTGCATCTCATTTATCTTTGCTTTTTTTCATTATAATCGTATGTGACAGAGAAATTAAGTAGAACATATTGCACCAGCATTAGGAGGAACAAAATAAAGGGACATCATTTACATGATACTTGAAAACAAGACCTCAAAGAAAGAGAACTAGTGTCATGAAACATGCAACAGGAGCCATTCCAGCTCTAACTTTCTTGAAAGCAGGAACCCAGATAAGGTTATACCCACAAGGCACATCATTTATTTGTCCACACTAGCTTGACAGAGAGACTGATGACCACCTCTGTCCACCTTGTACCCACTGTCAGTCTTCATGAATCCTTGCAGAATGCACCTATATGCTTGTCAGGCTGTAAAGACATGTTTCCCTAGAGGAATTCTTGGGAAGAAAAAGAAAAAAACAAAAACAAAACAACACAAGGATCTGAGAGCTACAGCTCAACAGTGTTAATAAACAGTAAAGCACCTGGAAAAACATTGGCTGGAATAGAGAAACCTCATGAGTGTGTGTGTGAGCATTATTTTCTCACCAAGCCTTATTTCTGGACAATGTTTATATCAATCCCACAATTTAGATTATTTCCCATTATTTAAATTATTTTCTGAGATTTCTGTGTAAATTTTCCTTCATGGCATCATTGCTGTGATAGAAACTTCTGCTTCTAATAGTGGAAGAATCAACATGTGCAAACATTCCTACTGTAAACAGCATGACAAAGAAACTGGAGGCTTGTTTTGAAATCATGCAAAGTTTGCTTTGCCACATTAAGGTCAACTGAAGGTGCAAAAGCTCCTGGCCTCTGACGACTGAACCGCTTATGCAGTCATGTGCCTGAAAAGAATCAGACATTAAAATCTGCAAGCATTTAATATGAGGATTGTTTGGGGTCTGCAATAACAACCCACCAGATCCTTGCAGTCATGTGAAATGGCTCAGCCATGTCAGACAGACCATAATGGCTCACTGGCATCAGTCTGGGTTTCTGTTTGTGCTCTCAGATTTGCCTAAGGAATATACTGCACAAAACCTGCAGAAAAGAACTGCTGGTTAGAGGAATCAGAGCCTGGAGGAAAGCCAGAGAATTATTTTATCCACAAAAAGTTAGATTCCTAAGTAAAGTCACAAATCTGGGCAAATATGGATTAGCATAAGAACTGGATTAGCATAAGAAATATGGAGTCCCTTTGTAAAATGTCTTTATACCAGCACAATACATAAAGCTCTAACTGTGCTTACATTTTATATCTGCAGATGGTTGAAAGGCAGAAAGGTTATGTAAATTTCTCTGTTTACACACACAAGTCTAGTACTTATACTGAAAATAAATGGAGGATTTAGACTTATAACCCCTGAAAAAATTGCATTCCACAAAAAGATCTTATTAAGAAAGTCCTAGGCCCTTAGAACTTGGGTATTCAACAGACATGACTGCATCTTGTAAAAACCAAGAACTGCTCTTTATAAAGTCAGTTTGTTCTGTTCTTGAGCAGGCCCTTACAGCTGCAACCAAAATAACTTTTAAAAGGTAAAGAATGTAGCAGGATTTATAGTTCATATAAAGTGACACACGCCCAACTGTATGAAAACTTTAAAAATCATAAAAGATTCTATATTTTTTCTACACTAAATTATTAAAATTCATATATTAATATAAGAGAGAGAGCAAGAAAGAAATGAGAAATTTGTTTGTAACCAAAACTTCAGATATTTTGTTAACCTGCAAAATCAATCACAGGGAAGGACTGGATTTTATGAATGGAGAACAAAATATACACTGTTTTAACAGTGAACATTTTGTATTAGCATGAGAAATATGGCATAATTGTTTTTTCATATGCTCAGAAACTTGACTGAAAAAAGTACAATAAGTTGGAAAAAGTAAATAAAGACTATTTCAGAGAAGCATCAGTCGCTTTCAATTGCTCCCTGACTAGACAACACCTTACTTGCTATTTAGGCATTAAGCTTGCCAAGGACAAATGGTCCAAGAAGGTCATTCTTACTTCAAGGCCAGTTTGGCTTTTCTCCTACACTGCATCCACAAGTTTTACAATGAAAAAAATCCTGCAAAACAGCTTAAAAACACTGATTTCTGCTGTGTGCTTCAGTCCACACTGTCTTGTCTATACCGAGCTGTTCAAACATGTTGGATATTGGCCTTTCCAGAGACTCCTGGAATTGTATGTCCATAGGGACAATTACATCATCTAATCTGACCTGAAAGATACCAAAGGACCTCGGGTTTCATCCCCTTTTTTCTGTATTAAAGCAGAAAGGCATCCAAGCTTGAGCTGAACAAGATAAGAGAGAAATCTACTGAAGTGTTCTCCAATAGTTTGTTCCAATGTGAGATCAAAATGGTAGCTTATTTCCTGTTGGTAGTTATCAAGCCAGATTCTGTTGACAGCTACTGGTATTTATTGATATATTAGTGACTCTAGTATTCCCCCCTCCACCCAAGAAACCTGTGTACTTGTATGTACTAAGAGGTCACCTCTAGGTACATTTTCTAATCAAGGCTTTTTAAGCAACCCACTGTAAATTGTCTTGTGGGATCCTGTTTTCCTGTGAAGTTGAAGTTAACTCTATTTCTCAAAGTCATTTGAAAACTTATCAAAAGAACAGCTTTCTTGCCCTCTGCTACTCATTCTTTCTGTGCATAAATTCACTGATTACAAAATGCTTTCTCTAGACTGTAATTCTGGCAGTTAATGACAAACTAATAGGACACTGTCACTAGTCCCTTTTCGCAGTCATTGTCTCCAGTATATCCCCCCTAGTTGTCAGCTTGCCTTTTTCAGTCCAACATGTCAATGCTTCTGTAGAAAGGAACCAACTTAAAAAGCAACCCAAATTCACTGCAGGATTTACTTGTCTTGATGATTATTTAATTTTCTTCAGTCCTTGGAGCAAATGTGTTCAGCTGTAATTTTTTTCCTCCAAGTCACAAAGACAATGTCATTTGTGCTAGAGCTAAGGCAGATCTGAGGCATATAAGCAGGCCTTAAAATAACATTTGCTCACAAAAGACTGCCTTATTCATAATATGCCAGTTATTCTATTCTTAATCCATTTCATTTATGTTTTGCTGGTGCTGAGGAGTATTTTCCTCTAAAATTAGAATTTTTCCATGCTATAGTAACGTTTTCAAAGCCCCAGGTAGATTGTAATCCAGTAGTTATGACCTCCCAAACTGGTAATTGCAAAGGAAAATATCAGGCTTGTTTAACTGGCAATATAGCTAGTTTAGGATTTCTTAGCTCAGTCTTCCTGTGCATTTTAAACATCCCCATCACATCACCACTCTTCTACTTTTTTGACACTTTCCTTATATTATCAGTATTTATTTTAAAACCATGGCCTCAAGCTAGAGATTTCCTTTGACACCTGCCCAAGTATTTGGTCAATACAGCTTTCAGTTCATGACAGACAGAAGGCATGATGTCTCTACATAATTATCTCAACCAGCCTGGGTCGTAACTAAGCTACCCACTTCACAAAAAGGTCACAGATGAGCTGTGCCTGACAGCTGATGGTCCATTAGTATCCACAGAGGTTTCTGAGAGTGCTCAGGAAAGGGCACTTTTCCCACTACCATCGCTCACAGTGCACATGGATCTGTTCATCAGCTGCAGTACAGAGAATTAGAGATGTCTTCTAGAGACATCAACCCACAAGAAGGACAAAGTCAAGAATATAACAGTAGTGACAAAATTGAATCAGCTAGCATGCACTCTGTGAGCAGGATGCCAGTCACTCAAATCTTGCCTGCAGTAAACACACCTCTTCAACAAGCACAGCATAGAGCAAATCATCAGCTTTCTCTGGGTCTATCTCCTTATCCACAAGCTCAGACTACAAGAAAGCCAGAAAGACTGTTGCATCCCTTCTCAAAGAGCCTCAGAGTCACGCTCCTTTGCTTCATTTCCAGCAGCATTGGCACACAGGGCACAGAGCTTTCCTCTGGCCGTGCTTCAGGAGCAGGGCTGGTGTCAGTGCAGCTGACTGGACCCAGCAGGTGGCAATCAGCCTTTCCCCACAGCTGTGGTAGGTTAGAGTGACCCTTTCTTCCCCAGAGCACAGAGAGGCTGCAGGGGATAGGACAGGATTGGTGCTCTGGCTGTAGGTAATGCTCCATGCACAGGTAGTGCTCCACTAACAAAGGGTTGGGCTGTTCAACTTCCTCCTCACCCTTATCAAACAGCCTGTGCCAAGGAGAAAGTTTAAAGGAAAATGTGTATTAGGAAAAGGTTCTTCACCAAAAGGGTGGAATGGGCTGCCCAGGGAAGTGTTTGAGTGCCCATCCTTGCAAGTATTTGGAAGATGTGTAAATGTGGTGCTTAGGGACATGGTTTAGTGGTGGACTTGGCAGTTAACGGTTGGATTTGACGATCTTTTCCAACATAAATGATTCCATAATAGAAGTATGGAATAAACAGGGTTCAGGTCATTCATTCACATCAGGCCTGTGTCTGTTCTCATTTTGTTTTTCTTTGCCTTAGCCTGAGCTGTAGCAAAGCTCTTGATGTGTATGGCAGCAGGCAATGAAAGGTGACTGTTTCAAGGAGGAATTCTTTACCACAGATGTTTTTTAAATAGAGTGGGGTTTTTTTCATCTAATGCTTTTAGCAAACTTTAAGGAAGTCAAAATCTGTTCTGAATATATGAAAACTCAGCTTTTTGGAAAGATATGTTTTTCTTTTTATTCTCTTTTACTTTGCATATAAATTGAGAAAATCTTTTTCTATCTTTTAATTACAGGAGTGCTTCTAAAACAGGGTTAACTGGTTTCTATAATTTCTTTGCTAAGAAGTCAGCTGGCAATTAATGACTTGTTGGGAAAGGAAAATGTTGGGGGGGTTTGGGGTTTTTTTTTTGTGGTTTTTTGGGGTTTTTTTCTGAGCAGGTTTTTTACTGCATAGAAGAAAACAGAAAAGTTTAAAAACAAGTATAGAACAAAACACAGAATTCTTGAGTGCAGGAATGCTACCTAAAGCCTGTACTCTATGTATATCTCTGAAGAGTTAAGGAAGCTGGTAAACCTATCTGAGCTGTCTGCATCAAAATTTTGTGACCTGTGGTTGTTTTCAGCAGAGAATAAATTTTATTTGGTTATGTTAACACAATCTTCTGAGTCGCAAAATAGCCTCCATTTCATGCATTGTATTACCACTGTATGCACTCAAAAGAAGTTGTCTTAGAATTTAATTATCCAAATTATAACTTACAGATGCTTTAATTACAGTGCATCAGTCTTCAGATAAATTTAACCAAGAAGCTGAGTTCAACCCTGAGGAGCTGCACACCACATGCCACTCCACAAACCATATTTTTATTATATACCATATTTTAATTAAATTACAAAATGGTTAGAAATCAGCTTAATTGTATTTCAAACATCTACCTATTCCCAGATGCTGGGATATCTTGCATACAGATAAATTCTCTCAGATAATTTTATAGCACATCACAGAAATGGCTACCATGATCACAGGAATCTTGGATTGCAAAGCAGAGATTCAGAGGACAATTACTTATCAAGAAACCCACCAACAACCTGAAAGTAGGTTTACTAAAGTGCTTGTGTACTTTCATAAGCATTTTAAGCTACCTAAAACTCATCCCTCAGCTGACCCACCTTAGAGTACACCTGGGCTCAGTGTTGCAAACTTAGCACTCAGATGAAAGTGAATCCTGATATTCAAATGTAGGATGGAGGAGGACTCTTTGCAAGCAATCAAAGTAATTATCTGGGTTTGGTTCAGGAGCCAGATTCACATTTAGTCCTTCTGAACAGGCATGCTGAAAGGAATACTGGAGGAGCCTCTGAGTCCTAACAGCAATAAACAGTTATTTTCTTTGCAGAGCAAGGAATTTTCACTTTCTGGCCAATACTGTATTTTTCTACCCTCTAGTGGTGAAATACACTTGAAAAAACTACTGTGCTAAAAAAAAAAAAAAAACCACACCAAGATTTTAGAAGACTGATAAGCATTCAGAAGTTCTTAATGAAAGATAAAATCATTTTTTACAGTGAAAGAAGTTACCAGAGCAGTTAGAGCACCAAAATATACTAGGTTTTCATAATTAGCAAGCTGTCTATATTAAGAAATCCAGCTTCAGATGAAGTGTGCAGTGAGTTAGAGGGTGCATTAGTAACAGAAAATTGGTCTTGATTCAAATAACTGCTTGTTACTTATTTCATTGAGTGTTTTATCTAGGCATCTCCTTGGTAAACCTGAGCACAGATGTAGCCTGATGATCAAAAGCTAGGAGAGAGCTCCTGGAGAAAAACACTGACTTTGGCAGCAGAGTGGGAATAAAGTACCTGGTACTGCTGAACATGCTTGGACACCAGTTAAGTTATGAAACTTATAAAGGGGAACTGCTGGCTTGTGTAACATTCTGAAACAGGGGAGGAAGGAAGGAAGGAAGGGGAAGGAAGGAAGGAAGGAAGGAAGGGGAGGAAGGGGAGGAAGGGGAGGAAGGGGGAAGGAAGGAAGGGAAGGAAGGAAGGGAGGAAGGGAGGAAGGAGGAAGGAAGGAAGGAGGAAGGAGGAAGGAAGGAAGGAAGGAAGGAAGGGAGGAAGGAAGGGAAGGAAGGAAGGAAGGGGAGGAAGGAGGAAGGGAGGAAGGAAGGAAGGAAGGAAGGGAAGGAAGGAAAGGAAGGAAGGAAGGAAGGAAGGAAGGAAGGAAGGAAGGAAGGAAGGAAGGAAGGAAGGAAGGAAGGAAGGAAGGAAGGAAGGAAGGAAGGAAGGAAGGAAGGAAGGAAGGAAGGAAGGAAGGAAGGAAGGAAGGAAGGAAGGAAGGAAGGAAATCTGTTCTGCTTCATTGGTAAACCCCAGCTGGTAAATTCCAAGGTGAAACTGAAAACAGAGAGACATTTAAAGGAATGCTATAGTTAGTAGACACCTGCCATGTAAAATACAAGGAAATTTCATTTTTTTCTGCATAAGTATTTTATTAGGCATTAGAGATATGTTTCTCTTAAAATGAAAGAAGAGGTTCCTAGTTCTGCTTCTGAAAATCTGCTTCTGAAAATCTGCTTCATACAATGCCACCTGTATAATCACTCTTTAAACTTCTGTAACAAGAAAATAAAAGAGAATTAACAATTTCAAAGATATTTCTTAATGACTCAATGGATAAACATTTGTGGGTATATTCTGTAGCAGTGACCTTCCCCAAGCAACACTCACAGTAGAATTTACTTCAATGGCCCTCAAAAAGGAGGCATTATAGTGCTCAATTACAAACTGCAAGAATTTTTTATTTTGTAAACTGATAAGTAATTGACATTGAGAGAGCAAAATGTAGTACTCAGCATTTTTATAAGGCTACAGATGCCACAGTGTGTGGATTCCAGATCACAACCTGTAAAGTACAAGCAAAAATTCCAAAAGTATTTTGATACACTTGTCTGCTCACCTCCCTCCAAGCCTATAGATGTTGAAGTGAGATGTTAGAAGATACAGTACATCCATGAGTGAAAACCATGAGGCCACATCCATTTTCAGAGCATTTAAATGGCACAGTGGAATATGGTACAATCAGTTCTGCTGAAAATGCCTTTGTTTAAAAAACCACATCATCTAGCATTTTACTTAACTGCAGCCATTTCTCTCCCCCCAACACAGTGACATTTCACACCTTTGACCAACATAGCCATGCCTGCATAAGTCTGTAGCACAACCTTGGTTTCAGAATGCCATTGATATAAAACAATTCCAGGTCTCCTGATCATGCATGTTTTGTTCTGTGCAGACTGTCTAAGCTGTTTCTTTGTGACTTCACTAGAAATGTTCCCAACATTGATTTCTGGAGTTAAGTGGCATTCCCTGACGTTGCTGACAATATCCCTGTGATGAACCTGCCTGTCTCTTTATTGCAGGGCTGGAGCCAGCCTGGTGCTCAGCTGCTCTGAGCGAAATGGATACTGTTTGTGACTTGTGATTTAAATAGGCAAGAGGATCCACTCTGAAGTCAATACTCGGTTCTGAAAGACAAGTACAAGCTTGTAATGCAAAAACACTATTTTAAAGGACTTAAATTTAACAAGAGCTAATTTTAATATTGTGTTTCAAGGTCAGTGCTCTCCTTTTTTTTCTCTTTTTTTTTTTCTCAGTGGTGAAAATAAAATTAGTTAGCTTGAAGAGAAAATATTTCATGGCTTTGGAAATGCTGAACTCAGAAAATAACTGAAGAGAGTTTTAAGCTGACTTGTGAAGTGTAGTAGAAAAGAACAATTACTTTGAGGCACTAAAAGTTGTTATGCCATTTATTTTGCTAAAGTTTTATATAATATTCAAATATTAATAATCATTAGTATTAATTTCTAGTTAATAGTCCTCTACTTCTTGATCTTGAAAATCTTTGATAAAATATATTAACACAAAAACATTCATTTGACTTGAGTTTACAAAAACATTAAAAACCTGTGTCCCCCTGTGAGTGTCTTACCTAGTTTGTATTTACTGATACTGATGGTTTGTGGTTTTCAGTACGTTGTCTTATAAATTAACATGCTATTTTAACCTATTATTAAATTCTCATAGTGATTTTTCTTAATAGCCTCTGCTTGCATGAATGTATTTAACATCATCATCAGACAACAGTCTAAAGTGAAATACTGTATATTTTTATTCATTACCTGTAGTTGTAAGAGCACATATAACTCTTGATATCTGAAGGAGTACCTTCAGTGATGAAAAAATCATAAGGCAGTAGAACATTGGATCAGGTAATACCTTCACACCCTTATACAGTACTGTGGCTTACTCCAGCCTCCTGCAGATTTAAGCAGTTTTAAAGACCTAGTTTTCAAGGACATTCTAGATATGTGCTTCGCTTGCACCCACTATCAAAATAAAAAACTGGTTTGTGTATAGTATAACTTGTCAGAAAAAAATCCTGTTGGTTTTCTGGGAAATTTTTTTTTTAGATCTATCCACCCTGCTTTAAAAAAAGCAGTTTTAATCTTACTGCTTCTGGAACACTCTTTTTTGTTTGGGGTTTTTTTAATCTCTCCATTGTCAGCTTTAGTCAAGCAGTCTCAACTGCCTAAAAACTCTTCTAAATCTATTTGTCTCTTCTTTCCCATGAAAAAATATATTTGAGTTATCTCAATAAATTTTGTCATGTACATATGTATTCATGCACATTAAGTTATGACTACCTTCACTTCCTTAGAATGAAGGTAGCATGAGAGACCACTTTTCCTGTTATTCAGCCTTGGCTTACATATGATTATTCCTAAAACACTGTGTCCATGCAGATGCCATGGAGGAGGTGGGGGCCTCTCCAGAGTGGCACAGGCGACGTGGCCACCTCTGTGGGACAGCACAAGGGCACTCCTGGGTGGCACGACCAACAACAAAAAAAAGAAGTTGTAAATCCATGACAAAACAAGGTGTATGACCACAGGTAGCAGGAGGACCTCAGGAGTGTGAATTAAACTGCACCCTTTAATGCAGGTAAGTATAGGAAGGAGTTTCTTTTCCATTTAAGATAATCTACAGAAGTTTTTCTTGACAGGCTGATCATGCCTCTTTTTGCTTTTAGTTATCTTATAGCAAAGCACAAGCAATTCTCAAGAGAGTTAACATCCACATCTCTTGTGGGAGGTTCCTAAAGGTGTGAATTCCTAAGGTGGGATTCCTGCAAGGGAAATCCATAGCCATGATTCCTTCAAAAATGCTCTTTATAAACTCTCAAAATGCTCTCCAAACATCATAGGAGCAAGACACAGAAGAAAAGTTTCCATTTTTTAGCTAGGTTCTTATTCCTCTACATTCTGTTGAAGAGTTAGATCATGCCTACATGCAGGTTCCTGTCCTGACCATTTATACTGGCCAAAGTAGGCTGACAGCACAGTTTGGCAAAAATGAAAACACACACTGATTTTATATATTTCCTTGAGGGATTAAATGGTGTGTAAGTAATCTGAATCATTGAGACTTGTGAGCAGCAGCCTTCTGAGTATATGTCTAAGGCTCCTATGATCTCAGCCTTTCATAAGGAAAATATTACTTCCTTTGATATAAACATAACTGTTTGAAAAGGAAGAGAGAGATACAGAAAGAAGGAAAGACAGAGTGCATGGAAGTGTTACTTTCCTTTGAATGACTGAACTCAGGCAACTCCATTCCCAGAAGTGTTCAAGGCCGAGTTGGATGAGACCCTGAGTATCCTGACCTAGTGAAAGTTGTCCCTCCCTGCAGCAGGGGGACTAGATGACCTTCAAGGTGCCTTCCAACCCAGGACATTCCATGAATCTGTAGTGAAAATCTTTAAAATTCTCCAATGCTACTGCAACCAGCCTAGAGGGCTGGAGGGCTCCCGAAGAATTCGGGAGGAAGGAAAATAGGAAGAGGAAGAAAACGCCGTGAGCGGTTTGCGCCGGCCCGAGGAAGGCGGGATGTAGTTACGGGCAGTGGCCACAGGGGGGCGCAGGCAGCGCGGAGAAGGAGCAGCGCGGCGGCGGCCGGGGAGCGCGCCCGGATCGCGGCTCGGGCACGGTTCGGGGGCACGGCTCGGGCACGGCTCGGGCACGGCTCGGACACGGCACGGCTCGGCACGGCTCGGGCACGGCAAGGCTCGGGCACGGCTCGGGCGCGGCTCGGCTCGGGCACGGCTCGGGCACGGCTCGGACACGGCACGGCTCGGACACGGCACGGCACGGCACGGCTCGGCTCGGGCACGGCACGGCAAGGCCTCGGCACGGCTCGGGCGCAGCTCGGCTCGGGCACGGCTCGGGCACGGCTCGGCTCGGGCACGGCACGGCTCGGGCACGGCTCGGCTCGGGCACGGCTCGGGCACGGCTCGGGCACGGCTCGGGCGCACGGGCACGGCACGGCTCGGGCACGGCTCGGGCACGGCACGGCTCGGGCACGGCTCGGGCACGGCTCGGCTCGGGCACGGCTCGGGCACGGGCACGGCTCGGGCACGGCACAGCTCGGCGAGGGCACGGCGAGGGCACGGCACGGCTCGGGCACGGCACGGCACGGCACGGCTCGGGCACGGCTCGGCTCGGGCACGGCACGGCTCGGGCATGGCGCGGCTCGGGCTCGGCAAGGCTCGGTTCCAGCGCAACCCAACGCGGCACGCAGCACCGATAATCCTCGCCCAGACTCCACGGGGCGTGAGCATCACACAGGGAGCACAGCCAGCAAGAACACGAGTATATAATGCACTTCTGAGCATACACACCGGAACTCTGAGAGCAAACAAAGCAACATGATGACCAGCAGCTATTAAACTAACGTAATAAATGTTTATAAGCGCCTTTTTTAACAATCTTTGATAAGATCTTCATTATCTCAACTCTTCATGCCTCATGCTGGGCGCAAAACAAGGACTATCATGGTTTAACCCCAGCTGCCAGCTATGTACCATGCAGCTTCTCGCTCTTTCCCCTACGACCTCCCTCAGTGGAGAGAAGAGTCAGAAAGAAAAGGTAAAAGCCCACCTCTTGGGCTGACAGAGGAAAAAAAAAATAGAGACAAAATATAATAATGATAATGAAGCTAATTATGCTAATATAACAATAATTGCAATGAAAAGGCAATAGAGTAACAGAACACAAGCGAAACAAGCAGTGCACAATACAGTTCCTCCTGACCCATTGACAGGTGCCCTCCCCATCCTCAAGCAGCAATCAGACCCTTCTGGGGCACTATAAAGATAGTTTAAATACTGGGCATGACTTTCTATGGTATGGAATATCCCTCTGGCCATGTCAGGTCAGCTGTCCTGGTTATGCTTCCTCCCAGCTCCTTGAGCAGCTCCTCACTGACAGAGCACGGGAAACTGAGAAGTTCTTGACTTAGGGTAAGCTCTGCTTAGCAACAGCCTAAACATCGGTGTGTTGTCAACATTATTCTCATAACAAACCACAAAACCACAAGCACTATACCAGCTACTAAAAGAAAAAAGACTGTCTCAACCAAAACCAGGACAACCAGAGTGCTAGAAGTGAAGTGGCTCAGATGGATCTGGGCTAAGAAGAAAAGGGTGAGCTGTTTATAACACCAAGTAAAGAAGCCAAATGTCTAAAGCCTTTTTTTGCACAGGGGATGACTGAAATACCAATATGAGGAAACTTGGCAGGTTGATTTTACCACACTACCACAAACTTCCCATGGTAAGCACCAGGTGCTTACAAAGGTGGAAGCAACTACTGGATGGTTGGAAACATACTCTGACCTGTGCCACTGGCCAGAACACCATCTTGAGCATTGAAAAACAACTTCTGTGGGGACACTGCACCCCCAAAAGAGCTGAATCAGTTGTGAATGTGACTCTAACAACCTCATAGACACCTGGGCCAAGGAACAAGGCATTGACTGGGTGTAGCACATCCCCTGTCATGTACCAGCCTCTCGGATCACTGAACGCTACAGTGAATTGTTAATGTGTGCTGACACATTCAAGCATTGGGATACAAATCTAACAGAAGCCATTTCTTTAGTTAACATTACAGGATCTTCTAGTTGATTGGCCCTGCCCAAACAAAGCTGCTGCACGCTGTGGAAGCAAGTGAGGTTCCTGCAGGTCACGTATGGCTGAGAGAAACAGTCTGGGTTACACCATTTATGCCCCTGGCATTCTTGGCCAATGGACACTACCTGGACACACTGCCAGCTCATGTTCAGCCAGCTGTCAGCCAGCATCCCCAGGTCCTGTCCTGCCAGGTCACTTCCCAGCCACTCTTCCCCAGCCTGCAGCACTGCCTGGGGTTGCTGTGACCAAGTGCAGGACTCAGCACTTCACCTCACTTAAACACGCTAACACACTCCCAGACACACTCTAGAAATCATGTGTAAACACTCTCACTCACGTTCACTGATACACTCACACTCTCACACACACCACCAATGCACACAAATGTGCTGACATTCCCACATTTTCCCATCAGAAAATACTGAACAGCATGCTGTAACACACACAAAACCACTCAGTACAAAAGCACACCTCTAGTGTAAAACATAGAGACCTTTTTCCTTCCCTTCCCTTTGAAGCTACAGCCAGAGGCCAAAGTGGTTTTTTATATGTAGCTATATTTTTAAGTTGCTCTTATTGGCAAGTTCTTCTGTTTCCATGACAATTTTTATCCATTTTCTTTCTTGTTCTAATTTTGTGTTGCTTTCACTTGTTGCTGGGTCTCCTTTAGAGGTAATGTGGACAGTAGGAAACATCTGTTCTCTGCAACACAAAGCACGGGGTTTGGAAAAGAATCCACATTAACAGGAGTGAAGGGTCTGGAGGTAACAAAACTCTCACAGCAGAAATGACAACCCCAACAGATGGGGTTATTCAACATGGAGAAGAGAAGGCTCTGGGGACATTATGTGGCCTTTTTGTATATGAAGGGGGCTTTATAAGCAAGATGGAGAGAGACCCTCTACCAAGGTAGATAAACAGAGCCAGGGGCAGTGGTTTTAAACAAAAAGAGGATTAATTTGGATGGGACAAAAGGAAGCGTTTGTTAGGGTGAGGGTGGTGAGATGCTGCCCAAAGAGCTTGTGGTATCTCATTCCTGAACCTATTCAGGGTCATGTTGAATGGGGCGTTGGGCGACTTGATCTCATGAAAATGTCCCTGCCTATGACAAGGGAGTTGCTCTAGATGATCCCTAAAGGTCCCTTCTAACCCAAAACATTCCATGATTCTTACAGAATGGAACACATTCACCTGCTGCACTCTATTTCTCACCCCTAGTCCTAAGACCCCTTCTGTCCAGCTCCAGACCACATTTCCTGACCTATTCCATTGTTAGCTGTTGACAGCATGGCAGGAATACAGACAGACTGCCCAAGGGGATCAGGCTTAGGCACACAGTTTGGAAATTCAAAGCCTGTCTGATTTGTATCTGGTGAATCATATCAAAGGAAGAAGAAGGTGCTTGTTTGTGTATGTAGGTTACCAAAGGAAAGGAAAATGTGTCCTGCAGCCAAAAGGAGCCAGAGCACAGTATGTCCTCCTGGATGTAGCTCCGGTCCTTGGGGCTGATGGAGTTCCCAAACACCTTCCACTGTTTCTCTTGGAGAAAGCAGAAAGTCACAGCATCAGGCCATACAGGGCTCACAGGAATGAGCAGCATTTGTCAGCAACCTGTGCTGGTGAACTTCAGCAGGAGCTGCTTCTGCTGCACTCTAATTCTCTGCACAGGCCATTGGCTTACCAGGGTTTAATTACAGTTTTGCAGTCCTCTAAATATAGTGTTTAGCTACAGGTTTTGGCATAATTTCTCTCTCTTTCAGGGTAAATGAAGTTAATAATCATTTTGCAAAATGGTTTGTAAACAATCATTCTCAGTGTTACTCTTCATAATACCATTGATAAAACACCCCCAAAAAAAAAAAAAAAGCTAATTTTCTAACAGGTGTTTCATCACAGAATTATCATCTATCTCTTCTGACTTCCAGTTTTTTGAGCAAGGCGAGGTTTAATCTTTTTAAGCCTGTCAGCTGGAAGTAAACTGCTAATTTGCAAGTGTTTTGTTTAAAAAAACTCAGGAAATTTTCTTATATACAATTTTTTATGGAAAAAAAAAAAAAACACTTTAGAATGCCTTAAGGTAAAAAAATCCTGGTGTATATGAGGAGTCTTCCTGATTTCTTGAGGGCCACAGATTTTCTTCCAAATGCTCTTAAAAAGTGATCTCTTTAGTGCCAGAAGATGGTGTGCTTCCACCACATCATGCTGCAGTCCACCTTGGGGAAGGGATTATGTTTGCTGTGTAAAATCATATCTCCTCATAACATAAGCAATAGTTAGGGTGGAATCAAAATAAATTTGTGGTAAAAATATATATAATTCATATATAATGAATGCACTTATTACTGCATTTTCAGAACATATTTTTCTTCTACTTTCAGTGAATTTTTAGAGGTGACATTTTATCAAAAGAAGCTTATAACATAATTTAAAAATAATTATTAAATTATTGTTTGGGGATGATAATGTCTTTAACTGAAAAAATGGACCATTAAGGTTCAAAATAATATGTTGTCTCTTAATATTTGAAATATTATTCAGGTGTTTGAACTGTTTGTACATAAATATCTTTTACTTGGTTTGCTATTCCTTCATGCAGACCCTGCTGAAATTTTTTATTAAAACTGGTTTTGATGTTAAACAACTTATTCTATAAAAAGTGAAAATATTTTATTTCTGCATAAAACAGGAAACAGAAACAAAAACTTTTTGCTCCACAGTGTTCCAAATATTAGTAAAATCAGTCCTCAAAAAGAGAAAAAAAGTTTGAGAACTAGTAGAACTTCACCATCACAGTATGTTCATGCACATGGAATGTAAGGGTCTTAAACTGAATTTTGCTCTTTCATCTTCCATATCTATTTTTCTATCTAACTACCTGGAGTCATTCATAGATGCAGGAAGGATAAGAAAAATAAACTTTCCTTTTTAGGCCTTTCCAATTACCTTCTTAAAGTTCTTAAGGCATACTTTTTATAACAAGCCTAATTTATAATAATTCACATTTGTATATCTTAGTGTTAGGCCCTGATAAGAAGTGCAGCTTAGAAGGCAGCAATTATGAGGACTTTTACTGCTGGGTGTGAGCTGCTGGGGGATTGAATCACAGAATCATAAAGTGACAGAATTTTTTGGGTTGGAAGTGACCTCAAAAATCATACAATCCTAACCCTCTGCCATGGGCAGGGACACCTTCCACCAGGGCAGGTTGCTCAAAGCCCCATCCAACCTCCACAGAGAGCAGCAGGCACACCTGTCTCCCAAGATTTTTCCTGGGGAAGGTAGTGAGAACCTCAGAGAAGAAGAGAAAACAATTCTTATCTCTATTTGCTGCTCCTGTTGTTTTGCATATGTGGAATGTGTTATGGAGATTGTTTACCAAAAGTAATTTGTTAATTGGACACCAGTGAAGGTTGTTTTGATTCCTTGACCAATGGGATCCATCTGTGTCGTGACTGTCTGCAGACAGCCAGGGGTTTTTCAGGAGTATTCCCTAGTATAGTTTCTTTTAGTATGTAATTTAGTATAGTATTAGTGTAATACAGTATAGCTTAATAAAGCAATTGTTCAGCCTTCTGAATCATGGAGTGAGAGCACATTATTCCCTGGCTGGGGATTGCCTGTTTCTACAATACAACCTGGCCTTGAACGCTTTCAGAGGAGAGGCATCCACAACATCTCCAGTGCCTCACCACCCTCGCAGTAAATAATTTCCTGCTAATGTCGAACCTAAACACACAGTCTTTCAGCATGAAGCCATTCCCCTTTTCCTGTCACCACATGCCCTTGAAAATAGTCTCTCTCCAATTAAAAGTAGGCCTTCTCTTGTCTTGAAAGGTTTTGTAAGATTGAACTCATGTTATGACTTTAGCATGAGAAAATGACAGAATGAGTCCTACTATCTCATGGCTCTTACTCATTGGAAACTCCATAAACAAACAGAACATGGATGATGCAGTAGCTGCAACAAAGGAAAAGCTTTGTTGGCAGTGTGTGTTTTGTCCTCTGCAGCAATTTGCTTTGGTTGCCTAGCATGGTGGTTTCTCACTGAGTTTTTGTTGGAGGAAATGCCAAATTTTCTGGGGCATGTATGCCAAGCAAGGAAGCGCTACATATATCTTTAGCTGAATAGGCTGTAAAGAAAGCAATTGGCATGTGGGAGGTTGCTGGATTTTTTTTTCAGATATTTTCTTATCTCAAAATGAAAAATGAAATAAAGCTTTCTATTGGCTTTTGAGACTGAGGCTAAAGCAAAACAAATGTTAATTGAACAGGCATTTTTATTACAAAATTTTCAATGTCATATTGAAAGACACCTCAGTTTCACCAGGAAGGATTAATAAAATTGCAGTACAGCTAAACCCAGACAGCCTTGCCATTTGTTAAAGAACTGATAGCAGTGACGTAGCAAGACTGACTTTGAAATAAATTCAGGTTTTACCAATGGAATCTTGTGATGTTCATCATCATCTGGAGTGTCTGGCATGCATTTAATGAAAACAGCAAAAGAAATTAAATAGTCCTGCTGCACCATGTTTATTTCAGGAGTAGTAGCTATAGTAATAAATAACAGTGTATGTACACAAATATTCAAATCCAGCTTCAGAGTGGGACAGTGCAAGTGTATGTCATATTTTGAATTTCAAGCACATGAAATGTTATATTAAATTTATCTTGTGAAGGAGAAAGAAAATTTAAATAAACCTTGGCAAACAGATAATATTAAGTCTAACAAAACCAGCTTTGAGTCTTCATACACACTGAAGTGATTGAAATCTATTGCAAATTTTGCAAATTTTTTCCATAACAAATGGAAACTTATTGAAGGGGTTTTTTTGGCAAATCTTTAGAAGTAGATCACAGACTGATGACTGAAAACCATTTCAGAATATTACTTACAGGGTGTTTATTGTATGGTTCTTAAGGAAATATACAGTAAGAGTGCATATAACAAATCTGTAAAACATTTAATACATAGACGTATATTTCCAAAAAGGCCTCATTTTACACTGGGGTACCATGAAATAGCTGAATCTGAGTCACTTTTAAGCACAATCCTACCTCTGTGACTGTGTTCATGTTTTGTACTTTATCCAAACTAATAAACCCTACTCAGAGATTTCTTCTTAAAAGTCTTCCTCATTCAAGCTTTTCAAGTGCCAGAACACACTCTGAGCTGTCTGGAAAAGGCAAGAAAGATATATGATTAGCATTTTGGAAAATGTTATTCATTTAACACAAAGCAGAAAGATAATTTTTCTATACCAGAGAGGTGGGATTTCTTGTGTTTTTCAGACATGCTCATGCTCCTCAGGAAGAGGATAGGTCAACCATGGCAGTCTGAATGATGAAGGAATAGAGCCATTTAACCTGATACTTAAGACCAAGTCCAGTTTTAAAGTCAAATATCCTCTAAGAGGAGTACTGAAGCAATTACTTCATTATACCCTAGCCCTCATGAAGTGTAGGCCTGTCTCACTTCCAGCTATTTCAACACATTAAATAACTGAACAAACTGCTTAGTAATAATGGATTTTAATTTCATAGGTGCTTGCAAAGAGGAGAAAACCATAACCTACAGCCAGCTTTTATGAAATGGCAGTGTTCTGTGAGGAAGAAAGAATTAATGCCAGGTGATCTGTATCAAAAAGAGGATCTCCTTCCATCCAGCATCATTTGCTGTGGCACATTACTCAACAAGAAGAGCATCTGCCATGATGTAGAGTGGAAGACAGCTTTCATTGTCACACAGGATAGAGATTTTCCCTCAACACTTCCTTAGAGATAAATATTAAAACACTTCTTTAAAATAATTTGCAACCACTAAGAGTAAAATCTTATTCTCAACAATTTATACCTCAGCATCCATGCTGTGAAGAGGAGGGGGAAAAATACACTTTATAGAAGATGCAGGGGAATATGGTGGTTTATGGTGTAAGGTATCTTCCCATCATGTAGCCATGATGACAATCAGTGTTGTACAACCACTTACAAGGTATTGCTCCAGATTTTGGCTACTCTGCTATAAGGAAACTAGATAAGCATTAGGAAAAATCTAGAGATCAGTGGAAATGGAAATGCCTTTGAAAAAGCCATCTGTTATATAAATTTGGAGGAATTACATTCAAAAAAACTTGAAAAATAAACTAACAGTTTCAGGTGCAAAACCTTGCTATAAAGAAGCTTTGTGATCAATTTGCATTCACCTCCTATTCACAAAGAACGAAGTTTAGTGCAAGAGGAGTGCCTCTTTCTGGCAAGAGAGGACCTTTGATTATACACAGGTGGACATATCAAAGCTGTAAGGACTGTGACACACGGAACTATTCTTTTAGAGTAGTTCTGGAGCATCTTTGATTTGCTTTAATGGGTTTAACAAACACCCAGCTGGGACAAACTGCATATTCTAGAAACACCTCATCTCAAGGAGTTCAACTCTGCTTGTGTCTGCTGGCCGTGCTTTTCTCTGTGTTTATAGGACTTTTTCAGGCCTTGATGAAGAAGAATACATAATTTGAAAAACCCTGTGTGATCAGGGATGAATGAAGTCATTTCTGTCTCATGATCTATAGCACTAAATGCTGTTTACTTGAGCTCAAAGGGGAAACATATGGTTTAACTTGTAGTATCTTGAACTTTAGTCTGTGAAGTCAAGTGAGAACAGCCATATGTGAGTGTGGTACACAGTTATAAAACAGCCTGTGTTTACTTGGGAAGATTGCTAATTAGTGATGAGTTCCTTGTAATCACAGGTGACCTTTGTCATACAATTAGTCTGCAAAGCAAAGCTGCATCAACCAGTGAATGAGTACAGTTCATCATATACCTTACAAATGCAGCCAGAGAGAAAACAGTGATGGAGCAGCATCTCTCTGCAAACCAGCGCTGGTCATGAAACTTTGCCTTCTATTAAAAAAAGCTTTCCTTTGAAGACCTAAATAAATAAATAAGAGGAATTCTACCAGCCAGTACCATCTGTACTGTGGTGTTTTGAAAGCTGGGAACTTCAGCTTTTCTCTGTACAACTGAAGAACACTCTGCTGTCAGTGTCATATTTTCTGGAAAAATACACTTGCCCAGGATTCTTCTCCTGGGAATCTGAGAAGCCTCAGAGAAAAAGGAAGACAATATTATCTCATTGCTTCTCCTGTGTTTTGTTCATGTGGAATGTGTTTGGAGATTGTTTATCCAACAGGTGATTGTTCCATTGGTTTCTGGTGTGAGTGTTTTCACTCATTGGCCAATCAGTGCCAAGCTGCACTGGGGCTCTGGAAAGAGTAATGAGATTTCATTAGTATCTTTTAGCCTTCTGTAAGTATCCTTTCTGTATTCTTTAGTATAGTTTAGTATAGCATTCTTTTATATAATTTAGCATCATAAAATAATAAATTAGCCTTCTAAGAACATGGAGTGAAATTCATCAATCCTCCCTTCGTCTGGGAACCTCGTGAATACAAGGCTCTGCCTTCTCAGGGTTGTGTTAGTTCCAGTTCTGCACAGAGCCCCTCTATCCCTGCAGCAAATTCTAACAGGACTCAGCTGTTCTTACTACTCACTGATGCCATCTTTTCTCCCTTCCGTCCCCCACTCCCTGTCCCTTTTACCTGACCAGAATATGCTGCTTGTATCCTGGGTAATAAGTTCCACTCCAAGCACTTCTATCTGTCTTGTAAGGAATGGGACACATCTTTCAGTGACTATGTTACAGAAGCCAAGAGGACAAAAATAATGCTGACCAAAATGTAATTGCACAGGGTAGAAGAGCATATACAGAAGATTAGTACAGTTTGGCACAGAGAAATTCTGCATCAAAGACATTGAGAATATACTTAAAAAAAGATTAAAAAGACAACCTACAAAATTGTAAAAGGTTACTGACTTAACTATATCTGGAAACATGAAGCAGAAGATCAAATTGCACTATTGTAACACTGCTTAGCCTATGTGAAAAACCATGGTTCTGAAATCTATCCAAGATTTATCTGGAGTTGTGAGTAGCCAGATACTCTCTGAAATCCACAATGTCATCTTGCTTTTACTAAAAACAGTTGGCATTTAAAAGGGAATTTTTTTTTTTTTGTAAAGCATTATTGGTTGCAATGGTATATAATTATTGCCCACAACCAGTCTTGTCACATATACAATTAAAGCAGAAATAGTACTTGTGTCATTACCAGGCTGAAGATGAGAGACTTCTGCTGAGAGTCTTTTGGTAGCACATTTCCTCCCTACACTATGGAAAGTTTTCAGATCCTCCTCTAACCACTGTTCATTTGTAAACACTACCTTAGACTGGATTCAAATCAAAACCTAAATTGTCTGGATGCAGCTACTTTTCCTACATCTCAAGGAAACATTTTGTGGTTTGTCACTTGGGACATAATGGATAATTACATGTGGGACTCTAGTGCTGCCTATTATTAAGCCCCTGTTCCATGCTGTTTTATCATATTGCCAAATCAAATTAACCATTTAGGCTCAAATTTTCCGTGGTGACTGTCTGCTCCAGACCAATTTTTATTTTCAAGAGAGAAAGAAGAAGAAAACAGTCCAAGGTAAACACATTGCTCTGTGAGCGCTAAAGCCCCTTGAAATATTGTGGTTTGTAACTCAAATGCATCCTCAGATCTTTTGTAAGCATTGGATGAACACTGATCCTTTTTCCCTTACGTGCATTAATAATGCCTCCCTTCTGAACAGATGGTTTTATGAAACTTGTAGTAGCTTTATACCTCTGGGACTGGTACCCTCCTGTGGAATTCCTTAAATAAAGTCCTACAGAAGCTATAGCAGAGTGGAGAGCTGCCTGATATGCACATGGGTCCACACACTCTTTCCTTTATGAAAGAAGGTTAAAAATCTGGGGTGGAAGGCACTTTTAAAAACCCTGACAATCACCCCTACCCCAAGCACAGGGAGAGGGATATTTTGCTTCCCAGTCATGCAGAGAATAGCAGTCTGAAATTGGATAAGCAGCGAACAGGAAGGCTGAGAGTGAGGAAGAATAGCCTCTCTAAGCGTGGAACACAGCCTGTTTGGACAAAGAATGAAGTCAAAGAATCAGAACAGGAGCACCTAAGGGAGCTAAGGAAAAGGAAGGGTCACAGTTGGGACAGATTCAATTAAGGGCAGCATCCTAAAATGCATTCACAAAAACCTGATTAAGATTACATAACTTTCACGTCTAGCACATCCCACTTTTTAAGTCCTTGACTTTATAATTTTAAACTACTCTCAATGTAGTATTTTTAGATGTATTTTAATTGATACACCTGAAAATAGGCCATCTTAGTCATTTGGGCCTTGTAATACTGAGCTGACCCCAAAAGCTTTAAGATTCTGGGTGCAAAATCCAGGCTCTGAGATGAAGATGGTGCACGTGGTACAACATCAAACCTAGCAAGCTCTAGCTTTGCAGTGAAAAACAAATTCAAAATTTAGGCAATTCTCAGTGACACCTGAACTTTGAACTGGACATTGCTTATATTTACTAGTTTTTGCACAAAAAAACCCTGTTTATTCACTTTACATTTACCAGTTGTTACCAAAAACCCTTAGAAGTAGTCATAAGAGGTGAAAAAATACTCTCCCATGCCATGAGTGAATGCTTTAGGCACTTGTTTAAATGATTCTTCTCTTTTTGAGTACTTCTACCCTAATTAACTTTGAATTCTGAGTTTTATATTGAAGGATCTTAGCCCTCTCCACTTTCTTTTTCCTCTTTTTCTTCCTTTACCCTAGAAAAGTCCAATGTAACCTTATTTTATATTGAAGGCAAATTTCTAAGAAATGTTTATTAGTCTTTCAAGTGTTATCATATTATCTGGGAAAAGGTCGATGCTATTAAATTTGCTGATTTTATGGGGAAATAGCCACAATCTACATGTATTGTGAGTGGCCTGCTCTTTTTACTGTGTTTTAAATGATCCTGCTGGGAAGAAATATGTGAAGAACCTGCAGCTTAGGGCTGATTCTTCCTAGTTTTGGATTTAATGGCGCTTGTGTGGAACTGTGGCATTGGTCTGCTCAAGAGAACTGTTGCGCCAGGCGTGCTCACATACGAAGAGTTTCGAAATCAAAAACCAAATTTAAAGCACTTTCCATGCTAAGAAAGAGATTTGGGGTTTCTGCTGTTTACACTTATATGTAAACAAATTCTTTTTTGGGTCTGATGCCAGCTGTCATAAATCAAGACTGTCCAGTCATCTTCTGTTAGCTTGGTTAAGATGATGCATCTCTATTTTTCTTAGAGCTGACTGATTCAGAACTAATGGTTTCTCTCTTTACAGAGAGTCCTCAGAATCCCCCACAGAGGTCCTTATGTCTCTCTTCTATCACTTCAGGGCCAGCTGTTGGATCAGACCAGGTTTATCACAGCTTTACCAAGTCAGGTATTGGAAAACTTCCAAAGACAGGCTTCCAACCTCCCTGGCAGTCTGTTCCACTGCCTGCCTGCTGTGTTAGCAAAAAATAGTTTTCCTTATATGTATTGAGAACATCTCTTACTTCAGCTTATTGCTGTTGCCTGTCATCTCTCTGAAGGGCCTGACTGCTTCCTCTTAGTCCTTTCCCTGTAGGCACCAGGTTGGCTGTGAGGTGCCTCCAAAACTGTCCCTGTACCAGGCTGGACAAGTCTTGCTGCCCCAGCTCCTACACACAGGGCAAGGCTCCAGCCCTCGTCATCCTGATGGCCTCTGCTGAACTTGCTCCAGTCTGCTGATGCCTCTGCTGAAGTGGGGCCACAAAAGTGCATGCAATGCTCTGGGGGGTCTGTGAAGTGCCAGCTGGGGTGGCCCACCAGTTCCCTTGAGCTGGGTTACTTGCCAAGTAGAAATCCTGTGAAAACCCAAGAATATGGTTTCTGTTAATAAAAGAGAAGAAGAATTTGCATATTCTGTTTTATTCCTTTCGTCATTTTATTTTTCTTGATTACTTCTATCCTCCTGTCCTCATACGATTACACTGCATGGACTTCACAATGATGATATGCACAAATCTAAGACAGCTTCTGTATGCTGAAGGTTGTCTGTTTCACTGTGGTATAATTCCTGTACATAATCAATATTTGTAGTCATCTTTCCATGTCAATGTTATTGACAATTCTGCTAAGCAGTATTCTCATGCTGTAATTTTCCTTTGAGAAGTCAAATCCTCCATACCATCTTT
Organism: Emberiza elegans; assembly: GCA_024865655.1. Classification (NCBI taxonomy): domain Eukaryota; kingdom Metazoa; phylum Chordata; class Aves; order Passeriformes; family Fringillidae; genus Emberiza; species Emberiza elegans. The sequence goes on along the minus strand of JALJVW010003023.1, from coordinate 63,026,119 downwards.
TTTGTTAATGGTACTGTTTCTATAAGGACACCACAGGAGAATGTGCAGCCTATTGCAATTTTAGGTATGTTATAGTTTTAAGCCATAGAAAGATTTGATTGAAGTTATTGGCATATTCATTTTTAAACTTCAAAAGCTTTCCAGCATACATAAAGAATGCAAGCATGTGGGAATACTTACAACCTGCTGTTCTGAATTTAAAATTAAAACAGGTTAGGTCCTGTGCCACTGTCACAATTGCATATTCCTTATGTACATTCCTTACCTTATGTGCTTTTAAATGCGCTATGGATAAAAGCATAGAACACAACTGCATTATTTCTATACAGTTTATTTTTTTAAACTCTACTGGGGAACAGAAGATGACTCTGAATATGTCAAAAAGACATCATTTGATGGCTTACAGGCCAGAGTAAAACTTATTGTCAAAGTGAAATCAAAATTATAACCAGTGCTTAATCTTCCTGTTGGGCTTTCATTTCCTGCAATTTCATACCTTTCAGTGGAAATAAGAATGTTTGCCAAGTTAAATGCAGGCAGATTCAGGTGTTTTCCAGGTTCTGAGTTCAGAAATGGCCACAGCACAGCAGTATAAAATAATGAACACAGATGGGACAACCAGTAGCAAGTGTCATTTAACACCACATAACCTGATGAAAAAGCATAAACTCTTAAAGGCTCTAGGTCCACTCTTCTGCCAATTAACTAATATTGCTAAAAGGAAGGGAGAAAAAATAGTATATGAATAATAAGTATTAAGGAAATTGAGAAATCAGACCTTGATGAACATAGATGAAATTTAGAAAGCTTCTAAACACAGATATAGGGTTATACATATATTTACTCATATACTAAGTATAGATACATGTATAAAATCTTAAAAATGCAGATATGGAAAAATACATATGAATGTACATATTGGAAGGATCCAACAGTAATTGACTTATTGTTGCCTTTGAAAGTAAACATGCCCACCATGAAAGTGAAAAAAATATGAGGGTAATCTAAGAGTAAATCATGAAATCTACACCTCCTTCTTTGCATCCCCAGAATTACAAAAAAATAAATCTGTGTGTCCTCATTACAAAATCAGGGGTAGCCATTCTTTAGAGGCAGGCAGGAATTTTCACTGGAGAAGTAGCTTTTTGTTCTTGATTACAGTGTTCCTATTGCAGCTGCTGAAAACATATTCCTGTTGTCCTCTAGAACAGAACTTTCCTTGCTCTTGGAGATAAAAATTACTTTCTCTTCCATTCTTCTTATTTATCCTTCCCATAAAAATAATATAGCCCTTTTTAATGTTTCCTTTTAGAATATGCACAATCTCTACTCTTCTTGTTGCACATTCAGTTATTTATTTTTGGTTATTTTAGCCTGAATTAATGATACAAACTGCCTGTAGAATTTGGAGTACATCACTTATTCACCTCTTCTGACACCACTTTTTGTGTTTATTTCTGGTGTAAATGTTTCTTCATAATTTATTTTAATTGGATATGAGGTTGTTTTTTTCCTTGTTCAAAGAAGAAACCAAACTTAGTTCTTTTTATGACATATTGCAACTAAGTAGGCCTTCTTTCTGAGATGCATTATCCTGGTTTTGTTTATAGCACATTTTACTTGCAACTATGTTATTTTATTAACTTATTTGATGGCATTCCCCACAGTACCCTTTAATATTGAACAAAAGTAACACTGTCAATTTCTTTTCCCAAAATAATTTATTTCATCATAAAAATATTAAAAAAATCAGATGGATGAGCTAGCATCTTAACATTTCTTTATAGTAAGTGGGTTTTTATATATTTTTTTAAAATTTTTTTAAAGCCTTTAAAATAGTTTTTAATTTCTGAGTGGCCATCATCTCTTTCAACATTGGCTTTGAATAAATGCAAAGGAGTTTCTGACTAAAAAAGGTTTTGCAAAACCTCTTCAGTTATAGCAAATAGATTACTGGGTTTTTGTTCTTCCTTTCATGGGAAAAGTTAATCACAATAAAATTTTAAGCTGTGATCTTCTCTTTCTCTGATATAATTTAAAGTAAGAAATGTTGAAATATATGCCTCTGGTTACTATCAATTCACCCTTGTCAGATTCATGATTTCATACAAAACTGCAGTTGAACTCATGAATTCCTTGACCCTGAATGACCTTGACATTATTTATGAACCTGTATTAGAAAACCACGTGAATGAAGTAGCTTCAAGTTACTCAAAACTTTGAAGTAATGCTGTAATTCTGTACCCACCTTGCACTTGCATATTTCAAACCATTTTCGTTTAGACTGTTTGTTTTTTTTTTTTGCTATTGTTTAATTTATCTTTACCAGTGAGGCTTCTGGTTGTTCTTCTGCCTCCCTAGTTGCAATATCATGCTATTAGCTATTTTGACATTGCTAATTTTGGAATAAAGAAATAGCATGAGTTAAGAAAGCTAGTGAAATGCTGAGTCTTTCTGAGTATGCACTTTTGAGAAGAGCATCTGGCCTAAAATATTAGTTCATAAATCATAGAATAATCTATGACATTGAATGTAGAGAAATCCTGGTGAGTTGCTTAATAGAAAGCTTGAAGTGAAGGTGGTTCACATTAATAAGAAACAAAAGGAAATTATCATAATGTACATAACATGTTAAAATTTCTGAGAGTAACAGTCTAGAGCACTGTTTGAAATTAGAAGCGATGGCATGATGCAAAGGTATCTTTACACTGGGGGAAATGTTTAAGTCTTCAAAATATTCTTGCCAAAGGCTGAGAGATGAGAAACACAACTAGTCTTCATAAGCAATCTCTATGTGCCAGTAGGTGGAAGTAGACATTTCACAAGCCTTTTGTCTTCCCTGCAATGCAGGTGTTAATGTCAAAGGAGTAATAGTGAGGAACTTCACAGCAGACTTTCTCCAAAGGATTCCAGTATCTGAGAGGGTTTGTGCCATGAACTTTGTGTGTTTTGTTTGTGTATGTAAATTAAAGGACTTTAAACCAGAACTCAGAATAAAGAAACCTCATCTCCTCATAGGTTAGAGGCTCACATTGTTTTAAAGCAGCAAGTTTTGAGTCTCACTAAATAAAATGGAATATTTTCTAAAAGAAAGATATATCATGTTTACATCCAGGTGCCAGTGTTGTTCTGAGAGGCAGAAAACATGAGTTTAACTATCCTTTGGGAAGGAGAGTGAGTAGATTTATGCGTGCAGCTAGCTGAACAAGCACTCTGGTTGTTTCACTACGTCAGCAGACTTCCTGGAGGAGTAATGGGTACCCCAAGCTGACAGTGTTTAAGGGGCATTCAGACATCGCACTTAATAATGTGCTTTAGCATTTTCCCAGGCAGTGGGACTAGATTATCAATGTAGGTCCCTTCCAGGTGCAACTGTTTTAGTCTTCTTTTCAACAGTAGATTTTTCCAAAGTAACCTTCCATATTTAATGTCTCACTTTGGAAAGTGAAAAGATATTTAGTAGAGAATAAATTACAATTAAATTTGTATGTAATAGCACATATCAGAGGTGGCTACATAAGGCTCCTTTAGGAACTGGTAAAAAACCCCAGATGAATCAGATGAAGTAGACAAACATCCTGAAGTAGACATGCAAACCATGTCAGAAAAAATATTCTCTGTAAATATCTACAAACTGTGAAAAAAAATTAAAATTTCAAAGTCAGATGTAGACAGTAAGCTTACAGACATATATTTTGGAAAAAAAACCCCTCAGACCTAGTTCTCGTGTTTTACAGAAATTTAGGCCTGGTCGAATCACTCAACTTCTTGACTCTTCCAGGGTTACCGGAAGCAGAACGTAGAAAATCTGGTATGCCTTGAAATCTAAACGATTAGTCTAGATTAAGTCAGATTAGACTGACTGCTTTCTTGAAGCATAACCTTTCTTTGCAGTAAAAAAGGATGTTTCCACATCTGGCAAGAAACATTGCAGCAGATGCTACTGTTCAGGTGTCACCTCACTTGGACCTTTTATGTACAGGCAGGCAAGGCAGGGAGAGCAATGTGTCAATCAGAAACTACAAAAATTCACTGATGGAAGGGATAAACAAAGATTCTTGATCCAAAACACAGTGAAACCTATTACAGTACTCCTGCTTGACCTCATTTATTTCTGGGACTGTTCCCAGATGTGCTGACAGACTTAATCCTGTTTCTACCTTTTCTGATTTGCAGGGACCATTTTTTGTAGTTTTCCTTCTAGTATTAATTCAGGCAGAAAACCAGCTCATTTTTATTCGTCCTTTTTGGCAGAATAGTGTTTGATGTAAATTGAATATTCTATTTGATGTATACAACCATAAAAATCCATGACCTTATAATTAAAGAGGTTCAGCATAAATAAGCCACTATACAAGACTTTTTGGAGTGTGAACAGGAAATCTGGAGTTTCATTTTTCTACAGACCAAGCTTTAACAGGTTTTTACAGCAGAATCTCAAGACCTTGTGAGTAATTCAGTAACTTAATCCTTGAGGCATTTAAAAATATTCAAATTAGCCCACTTATTTTTTCAGCATCAGCAAAAGTTTGCTGCTTTTTCACTTGTATAATTAAAACTTACCAGGCAAACTGCGTGTCAGTCCAGTTCCAATGTAATTTCATAGCAAATCAAAGTGATCAAGAGAGCAATTCTAACTCCAACTATGCTCTCATGCTGCCGTGATTCATTAGTTACAGTACCAATATTCACAGAAGCTGCATATGCAGCACAGATATGGGTAGAAAGAGAATTTAGATTTAGGTTGCAACACTCAGAATCACTTGAAACTTTACATTTCGAAAAATTAATTTCAGGAATGGAGCAAAGTACACTCTTGCAAGTTGTCATAGCTCAGTAGTTCACTCTCATATCTCATATCCTGTACTACAAGGAGTTGGCTTAATCCATTTCGCTGTTAAGTATTTCAGATTGTTGGTAATGGAAATAAGATCAAAGTATATAAACCTTTCTGGGAAGATACAAAATATTCCTTACAGGTCTTTACAATAACTTAATATATCTTGGTAAATTTCCCACTGTCACTGCCTTACATTGGCTAAAACTCTGTAGCTGCTTTTCTGGTGTACTCAAACAGTAAAAACCTGAAACCTCTGGGTAATTCAGAGTACTCTGTGTGGTAACTCCTTTTATTTTTTCCTTTTCTTTTATTTTTATCTTGCCTTTTCCCTTTCAGTAACATAATTCATGTTTGTGTTTTATGTCCTCATAAACCATTTGTGCTTTTATGTTTATCTCCTTTTTTCAGAAACCTAAATCAAAATCCAAAAGCTTTCCGTGTTGCTCAGCCAAGAGCATGCAAGAACAGCAATCAAGGCCCTCCCACTTCATTGGAAAGGGCAAGTTATGTAGTGGCTTGCTTGTGTACCTCAATAGGCATTCATGTCAATTTTATTTAAGAGTAAAGTAATTCTACAAAAGCTTCTCACTTTTACTGGAAAGCACTGACTGGGAAAAGATTTTTATTCACAAATGCCAGACTAGTTTGTTTTCTTGAATAGTATTTGATTCAAGCAAAATTTTCATATTTCATTTGGTATCCTGACTCAGTTTATGTTGCACATGCAGGGTTAATACCCTCTTACAGAAGATTCTTCATGACACTTTCAGGAGACATGGTGAGTTATTGCCATTAACCTTAGCTAAAAGCAAGACATTTTAAAAACTCTTTTGTTCCTAGTCCTAGGTTCTGCCAGCTTCTGGGAGAGCTTTCCCCACATATCTTAGCCTTCAGCATTTAACTCTGATTTAACAACAATAAAAACAGATTGGGCATCACTATTTAAAGAAGCGTTTATCTTGTCTCCTGCTCCTCTTTGAGGTGTTACTGAAAAAACTTTCAGCTTTCTCTTCCCTGGGGCTGTGTAGCCAATGCAGAGAGCTGGGGAGCAGCTACACTGCCTCAGGGCAGCCAGGACTATGAGCTACACCCCAGCTAACTCCTGTCCTCCAGGCATATTGGAAAAAATATTCTCCTGGTGAGAAGCATTAACAATCAATAGAAGAGTGGAAAAGCTCTAACTTACTTTAATCTTTCCATTTCTTGTAGGGGAACCATAGTACAGAAGTAAAGAGTAGGTTTTGAGTTAAAACTATGGAAAAAAACAAAAGGCTGTCCCTAGGTGCCATGAGCTATATTATATATTTTACCCATTCTTGCTTCAGCAATGGAATATTAAAGACAAGATTTTTCTCATTCCAATTAAAGTGATTTCAAAACGAAGTTTGGATTGCCATTTCTATGTACCAAATCTCAGTCAGAAGGATACTAATAAAGTAGTCAGATCACTAGTGATGTCAAATTCCAGAGGAGAAACCATGAGGAAGATGAAGAGAGGATAAAGAAGAAAGGTGTGTGCTGAGCATACAAAGATTGTAAAGTTACATTTGCAATTTAAGCCTGCACAATGAGCATGTTTTTAAATTTTACACCATTTGTTTGTAAAGGAAATTAGCCTTTATATTAATCATCACTAAACTCATTCCAAACACGGAGATGATCAGACTGAGGACAGACCAAGATCAGTGACCTCTTGCATTTCTCAATACCAGTGGATGCTGTTTGTTACCCTATAACTTGTACATTTTTTTGTTAGCTCCTTGAAAACCTCTGGATAACCTAGGAAGGAGAATATCCTTGAAGTTAATTTGAAACCCTTTTTATCCATCACCTATTTTTCACTGGTATTACAACACCACGTAAATGAGAAGCAGAAGACCATTGACAAGGAAACGCTGGCAGAGATGGGAATTTAATGCAGTGAAATTCTCTTCTGAAAGAATTTCCACTAAACCAAAAATTTGTCTCCAGATAAATTAAATGGAGTCTAGGTGTGCATTTCTATAGTATAGAACAAAAGTCATTGGCAGTTTCAGTGAAGTTAGATTAACAAAGAAAAATTCAAAGTTACTGAAATAGATCAAATTGCCTTGAAAAAATAAATATGGATTGTATGTTGAGTTAGAGTATGTTGTACCTGTAAAGGGTTTTAATCAAGAAATGTTTTTATCCATTATAGGTTACAAAGCAAAATTCAGTACTTTAAATTTTATTAGTTATTTATAAGAAAATGGTTAGAAATCTTTAGTTTTTAGTGGGAGTCTGATGCAGATTTATGGCCAGGCCATGGGCCAGGAAATATTAATGTATATGTGACAGTCTTAATATCTGAAATCTTTGGAGACGTTTTAGAAATAAGTATGCAAAGTTCCTTCTTTTTAAGCAAACTAATGCAGAACTTGTTTTGAATGCAAGATTGTAGTGTAAACTGGTTTAATATTGCCAGTGGGGCATTGTCATGAAAAACAAAGACTGAGTATGTCTTCCTAAATCTAACACAATACTCAAGCTGATATTATTTTTACCTTCATGGGACAAATCCTCTAAGAATTTATTTTAAAAACTGTAGGATCATGTGTCAAAAATCTTACTAAAGCATGACAATGAATGATGAAAAATAAACATTTTTCCAAGTGTAAAAAGTGAGTTATCATAGCAGGTATATTAGAGCGAACTCAGCTTAAACATGATTCTTAATACTGACAGCATAAATGTCAAACTGTCAAATAAAATTACTTGAGACACTTCTTGTTTAAAGGAATGGTCTTTAACCTTCTATCACAGAAAAAGTGGAGATCTGTGGAATAGTGACCAACAAAATATGCACTTATTTGCTGATACATTTAATTTAAATTTTGAAAACATCATAACATTGTCTAAGGCAGTTTTTGCTTCAAGACAGAGGACTACAGGATAATGAAAAATGCTGATTGCAGTTGTTACTGTATGTCACCTACCACAGAATCTTCATTCAGTTCAGCATTTAAAAGCATATTCAGGTTTGAGTATTGATTGTGTTTTGGACACTTTTGTTCCAGTTGATGCTAATGTTATTTTGTCCAGTAGACCCTGTGTTTTTCAACACTCTTCAATGTTTTATTTCTATACAGCACATTGGAAGTTTTTCTTTGGTATTGACAACACAGGTTTAGTTAAGCATTAGGGTTTATTTGGTAGGAATCTAGAAATTTTTTGAAAGATTGACATTTAAAAGAAAAAAAGTACTTTCTCTGACAAGATTTGGAATATGTTTCATGATTTCACGATCGCCTGATAAAACTGTTGGAGATGAAATCAGCCTGTGGATATAATACAGAAGGAAAAAGATTTAAAGAACATTGTGTTTTTTAAAGAAAGCACATATCCATGGAAGAAAAGGCCAAATAAAGGCATGAAAACAAAAAAAAAAATTGATTAGAGCAAAAGCTTAAAATATGTGAAAGAGATATATTCACATAAAATTTGTGAAATATCTAATTTCCTTCCTCACACTGAATTTGGATACCTCTTCTGCATAACAGATGGAATTTCAAATTTAGCTTTAAGCAACACATGAAAATTCAGAAGATTCTGAGAAATAGTGTACTATGACTGCTAGGAAAAAGGTAAAAATTTGTTTAAATCATCCCTCAAAATTCAAGAAATCTACACCAGTTACACAGTGATGCACATCACATGACATCATTTTGTGGCTTGCTTTTGCATGTCAAATAATGCATGTTTCAGTCTTTTTCAGGTTGATATATGGAAGTTTGTTTTGCAAAACAATTTCAGGTTACTGAAATTAAGTAAACACTGCTTTTGTTTTATTTTCTCATAAGTAAATAGTTTCTATAATTCTGGAATGTTGTAAATAGAAATGCTGTTTGTGTGCCAGATATGCAGCTTCTACCACATGCCTCTGTCAAGCAGGATTGTGAAAGGAGGTGTCTTATCACAGAACTATCAGTGAAGCAAAGCTAAATAGCCTTGCACAGATAAAACATATCTGTTGATATACCTTGTGTTGATAAACCAACATTAGCAAACTGTTGCTGAATTACAGGGAAGAATATATACAGATGCATAGCTTTTATCATAATAGCTTTCAAAGACTATATCTGTCAATAGATAAGATAAACTTTATTAAATTATTAGCACAAAATTTGATAGAGCAACTTTATCTAAATCCCACATTAGCAAAGATAAACTCAGATATTGTCATTTATGTCTGACATCAGATTCCTTCAGCTGCTGATATAAATTCTTCCATGCACCCTAAAGGCCAGCTACTAGATAAGGTAACACAGCAGAAGCAGATTCTCATACTTATGCATGATTTAGAAAATGCTTTAAAGGAACCTGATGTAGCTCTGTTACTGAAGAAATAATGAAGTTCATCTATGTTTTCTTCTTGAATTACTACAAAGGACTACCTGTTACATTTGTAGTAATTATTTTTTTCCTCCTGTTTCCTTCTTGCACCTTTCAGATCCTTCATTTTAAGAAATTTGGAAGACCTCACATATTGGGGAGTTATAAAAATAATGTGTTTATCTTTTTCCATGGTTTAGGAATCTGGAGGAGTATGTAGTCATTATTACTAAAAGTGAAGGCATTAAGATGCACTAAGAGCCAATATCTGCAATTCTTCTGGCATGCTGCCACAAATTTGAGTTAGTTCATATTTTCTCTTCATCCAGCAAGGCTCTGGTGAGATTGTGGGATTAAACACTCAGTTTAATGGAGTTGGTGCTGGAGTGGAGTAGGTAAGAAGCAAATGCTGTGCTAGCTCAGGTACCAGTCATTTCTTCAGGGGCCTTCCAAGCACCCTGGGTGATTGCAGAGATAGGAGAGGTTTTACCTTGCACTCAGCAGCCACCACACCTGGATGTCACTGCAAAATGCTTCCAAGGTCTGCAGTGCTGTTTGGAGCTCTGAGGAGACTCTTTCTTGTTCCCCCTCCCATTTATTTCTTCTTTCCACTCTTAAAGTTTTGGTTCATGCAGCAGTCTTCACTTTTACTATTCATAAAAATTTTCCTCTTATATTTACCTGACACCAATGCATGGAAAAACAAAGTCAGTGACTTAGATTGTTGGACTGAGTCAACATTAAGGAGTCATGTGCACAGTAGGAGCAGACAGGAAGAAAATAATAACAAAGCTCATATTCCAACATTTGCTTTGGACAAGCTCTAGTCCAATCCCTGGGCACTAGAGGCTCACTACTGTTTGGCACATGTTCAGAGTGCATCTTTTGATTTAATTTCAGAAAATTAATTTCCAAAAGGAATCCAGTTTGTGTGCTTTGTCTCAGAGCTCTGTGGCATGACTCAAAACACAGTAAGTGGGGGATAACTGGGAAATTTGCTTGAATACCACCTCTTATCTGAAATCAAACACTAATACAAATTCATCCTTAGACTTCCTATCCTAGGTCCAAAAATTGAACAGTGAGGTTTGAACTTGCTAAACTGGAATTTTAGGCTTGTAGAAACTATTTAGCTTTTCATCCAAATTTGGAACTCAAGATTATGAAATCTGAAACTTTTAATTTAAGACAAGCCTGTTTTCTAGCTGGTTCTGTCCTGGTCTGCCAGCTATGTGGAAGTGGGACAATTCATGAGAGTATCCACACCAGCTACAGCAAGTTGCACTCAAGGCGTTTAATACGCTTGCTTTTTTTTTAATTTTTGGAGGTTTTCTCATCTGTTCTGCTCTTCTCTGAAGTCTTTCATCTTTGTTCAGAATGAAATATCCACTGGCACTTAAAATCTTTGGAGAGAGGATGAACAGTAAAGCATTAATTTACACTGTTAATTGGTGTATAAATTAAACCATGTTCCCTTGAGAGTAGCTGCTTCACAAGTCAGACACTCACAAGGAAGGTTGCACTGGCAGTTCTGCAGCAATATGCCTTGCCCTGAAATCTTCTGTAGCAAAAATGAGGCAAAAATTACTTATCAAAATGATATTCAGTCAGGAGGAAAAGTGGGATAGCAGATGACAGGGATTATTTTACTACAAGTAACTTAGTTTCTGATAAAATTTTTGCTGTCTCAAAGAAACAATTTCTGATTTCTGAATCAGAAAGTTTCCATTTGTCAAGAGTTACCTGAATTTGTGATGTGAGGATGTGTCCTCATATTCACCAGTGCTTGTCCTTAAGTCCCAATCCCATGGCTTTCTGTGCCAATTTCAGCAAACACTGTAATAAAACTGTTCTTACCTTATCTTACCTTACCTTCTTCTTGTACTGTAGGGTGGGATTGTTTATCCTCACTGTGCACTTTTTCTAAATGGGTATTTAGGAAATGTTCTGGGAAAAAAAAAAAAAAAAGAAAGAGAGATCTTATCACTACCTCCCACAGATTTTATTTTGGGCTGCTCTAAAATACTAGTGAACCAAATTCCCTTTAACTCATTGCATGTCCCCAAAACATACTGAAAGGGATGTTTCTTCATGATTCTTTCCATAGCACCTGAATGCATAAAGATTGCCACACCAAACTTATTATTTTCCCTCAGTTCTGTCCTAGTGTCTTCTTGCCATAGTGAGGAAGCACCTGGAGTTCCTGTGACAATGGCCATGATCCTCTCTATGGATCATCCTACCTGCCAAACTAACCTACAGCCTCAGTCTGCCAGTAGCTGACACACAGGATACTGACTCAGTCTGGTCAGAGGTCTGGCTAGGACACTTCCCACTGAAAATACCAACTCACAGGGACTGGATCACCCTGCAGAAATATTTTCCTCTTGAGAAATTGTTGGAAAGATCAGAAACAGGTTTCCACTGCATTCAATCTGATTCTGGCCAGCCTGTCAAGGGTTAGAGAAGGTTTTAACAAGATTGCTTAAAGTTCTAAAAATTCAGCACCTTTTTGATTTTGCATTGCTTATTTACTTCTGCTAGCCTCATGTAGACAGAAATAATTTCCAAACTTGAAATCATAAGTAAAGTAGAGTTTCATCTCAGACCAGTTCTAACCAATGGGGGTTTGGAGCTGGATGTGTTGTAAGCAGAGGCTAATAACAAGACATAATTGGTTTGTACCCCCAGTCATAGACCTACTCCTTTTCTGAACTGTTTGACTAAAAATAATTATTCTATAGAAGCAACCTAGTGCTGGAGTTTGCCTGACTCCACAGAAATGGGAGACTTATGCTGTGACCCAAAGGTTTGTACAGGAAAGCACACCAGAACTCATACATAATTCATAGGGGAATAATTTCTAAGATGCAGCACTATTAGTCAGACTATTCAGGGGAAGCCTGTGGAGGATCCCTGCTGAACACTTCTCTGTGTCCATCAAAGATAGATTACAAAACATTTCCAAATTTGTAGCTCTTGCACAGTTAGGAGTAGAATGGAAGATATGGTAGCACAGATTTCTCATAGTTATTGTTTAGCCCATGTTTGTTGTTAGCATCTTGTGGGCCTGAGAGCCTTAAAATCTCTAGCATATCTGAGTAATCTGATCAAGGTTAATTTTTTTCCTGGAGGAACAGAATAATCAGGAATAAGTCATTCCATCTAGGTTTGTCAAGGGTCCCCATTCAGTAAGAAACAGAAATTTGCTCTACCATCTTCTTCCTGGGAGAGATGAGAGACAGCTCTGTGACTATTCTTTGCTGAACCACACAGAGCTGCAGGGCTCTGACAAATCCTGCCAGGAATTACTTCCTCAGTCAATTCCATGGGTAGAAGACAATGCAGATAGGCAGATACTTTGTCCTGTGCCTATGCATGGCTCAATCCAAAACAACAAGCAGCTACTGCTCTCATCACCTTGGTACAATTCAATAACATTCCTACTGAAATTCCAGCAGGTACAGTTTAGAAAGTGAACATGACAGTAAAGCCAAGTTTATTCTGTGTGCTATGTGTGGCATTTGGCTTCCTGACCAAATATCTACATTTACCTGTCAAAAATGCAGGCGTCTACATATGTGTTCAGTATACAGGTGTCCATTAAATTCAAGTAAGACTAATGAGCTATTTAGATGATCATGAGGTCATTTGAGTAACTCTCAACTTGCTCAAGTTTTCTGATTGGATATCCACTGACTACAAAGGAGCTTACCCAGCTGTCATGCATGAAGTTACCTGTAAGTGTAGTGTCTTGAATGTATGTTTTGAATCTAACACTGAAATCAACAAAACACATCATTTTAGATTTTGTAAAAGTACATAAAAATGCCCCAAATGTGATTGCATGCAAAGGGTATGTCTATAATTTGTTCTCTTTTTGAAGATGAAAACTAAGAAAACACCACCAAAATTGGGTTAGACAAAGACTTTGGTCTCAGTCTCATAGATGATCATGGCAACTGAAAGATGAGCCTTCAATTAAATAATTTTAGTACCAGTTTCCAGAGTCTTTTTTTCTTCTGCATAACCTATCACTTTCATATTAAGATACACCCACAGTACATAAAAAAGTTATTTCCCATTGGCACAAACTTTACCAAAATATTGAGGAAAACATAGCCTAAGAATAAATTCACAGCTAACTCAAGTAGTAGCTCAGTGTGCCCAAGGCCTGATTTTCAGTATCATCTGTGATGCCAGATTATAGAGGAAGACTTTCTGTATGAGATGTAGGAGAAATTGAATGCTTACAGCAATGTGTGAAGAAAGCTATGTAGCAATTAATTATGTATCTTTAAAACTTCCATTCAAGTAAAACTGCACACAGAACCTGCTTTGACTTGCCATCTAACAGGGAATTGCATTTTTATCAAATACCACCTTCTACAAATAGATGGTTTCATCCAGTATACAGTGCATATGGAAAGAGTATAAAATGACAAATGCCTTATTTCCCTCTACGTTTTCCTTCCCCAGTCACCTTTTGGGAATTTGTTCTGTCCTTCTTCATCATATAGAACCAAGAATAACATACAGCACTAGATCAACATGGATACAATCTACCACAACAATATGTTTTAACCAGAAAAATCACCAGTTATTCTTTTAGTGAGGCATGATAAAAAATGTATGCAGGGCTGTGGTTTTTTGGGTGCCGGGGAAGCATTAAGATTTTAAGTGCCTCTCCCATTTTCACTTTGGCAGTTTCCAAGGGCATTATTGTGGTTTAACCCCAGCCAGCTGCCAAGCCCCAGGCAGCTGTTCAGTCACTCTCTCACCAGCAGGATGGGAGAGAGAACTGGAAGGGTAAAAGTAAGAAAACCCATGGGAGATAAAGATGGTTTAATAGGGAAAGCAAAGGCCACACACATAAACAAAGAAAAACAAAGAATCAATTAATTGCTCCCCATGGCTGGGCAGGTGTTCAGCAATCTTCAGGAGAGTAGGGCCTCATCACATGCAACGGTGACTTGAAAAGATAAATCCCATCATTGCAAATCTCTCTCCTGTCCTCCTTCTTCCATCCATTTTATACACTGATCATGACATCCTGTGGTTTGGAACATCCCTTTGGTCAGTTGGGGTCACCTGTCCTGGCTGTGTCTCCTCCCAACCTCCCACGCACCAACAACTTCCTCAGTGTGGGAGTATGAAATGCAGAAAAGGCCCTGGCTCTGTGCTAACCCTGCTCAGCAATAACAAAAACATCTCTGTGTTACCAACTCTGTGGTCAGCACAAAACACAACACAACCTCTTACCAGCCACAGAATTCACAGAATTCACAGAATTCACAGAATTCACAGAATGACTAAGTTGGAGGAGACCTTAAAGATCATCAAGTCCAGCCCATGCCCTAACACCTCAACTAAACCATGGCACTGAGTGATACATCCAGTCTTTTCTTAAGCACATCCAGGGATGTGTTTAAGAACCACCTCCCCAGGCAGACCATTCCAGAACTTTATCACCCTTTCTGTGAAAAACTTCTTCCTAATATCCAACCTATATAGCCACTTACAAAGGCAAGACGATTAATCTTACCCCAGCCAAATTCAGCAAAACATCATACTGGAATCCAAAATTAATACAACAAGAAGATAGTTCAACAAATTTGCTTATAGGCCTCCCAGAAAATAGACTTTTCCATTGTAAAAATTGTAATTTATTTATGGTAAATTCTTGCCTAGATACTTTCTCCACATCTTTAAATATGTATGTGAAGACTGGGACAAAAACTGCTGGATGAGTTAAGGAGCTATGATTTGTATTGATATACATAAAGTGAGCTCCAAAACAAAAGCAACATTTAGATTTTAAATTGGAAGAGATCATCATGTTAATTTTGGCCTTTTATTCCTCTGCATGAAATTAGAAAGTACTTAGCAAGTCTGCCAGGAAAAACAAGCTCCAGATATTTACTATGCAATGCACATTCTCGCTGAAGTACGGTATCACACACTATATTGGATTTGCAATGCTGAACATAATTTGCTAGAAATTACACAGTTCCTATATTAGTTTGAAATGGTGTCATTTTATCCACAATGGTCCACTTCCCTGGATTGAATTGATGTGTGCATTTATGGAAGATTGAAACTTTGGGTGTTTGCTTTGCTTGAAGGAGGAATCATCAGCTTGTTTGTATTAAGACACTATGTCCATGAGCATTTATACAATTTCTTTTTTTCAAGTCATGGTCTCTGCAGTGTGAAAATTGCATGTATGTCATAGAGGAAACTAAAACTGATTTCTGCATCTAAGATTTAATCATAATTGCAAACCAATAACAAATGCAAAGTCCCCACCTGCTGAAGGAGTATTTTTAAAGTGTACTCTTTAAAGGAAGTGGGATTTATACTACTGTGTTCTTTGACCTTGTACATTTTGAACCTGCTGGCCAACTTCAAACAGGCTTGATAAAAAGTACAGAGATGTCAAGCTCATTCAGAACTTTAAAGTTTGTTGAAAATGGGCAGCAGTCTGCTGGGTTACTGCTAGCCACACAAGGTGAAAGGCTTACAAACTTATTCTTAGATGCTAACAAATCTGTGTGCACAAGATATGAAAGAAAGCAAATATGATTAGTTTGGCTGCTGACAGAACTATCTTTTGAAGTAAACTTTCCAGGCTGACTTACGGTTGAAGATGTTGAAGAAAAAGCAATGCTCTCAGGAGGAATGAGGGAATGTCCAAGAACAAATTATTGCTATGGCTGTCAAGATTACAATTATTTATTTCCTAAGTATTTGCAAAAAATGTTATTTAGCCTTACAAATTTGAATTGTGTTGACAAAAAATAAACACGATGTAATGTCAGAATTTTTCAAATAAAATTTCAGCTATGCTCACTTTAGTAGTGAAATATCAGCCACTATTTGTTTTCCATCATGTTTAAACTATAGCAAAAAAAAAGTGTATTTTATTTAAACAAGTACATATTAACTGTGTCTACTGTCTATGCTCATCAATATGTCATGTGTGAATTGTGTGAATTCTTTATGTGGTAAAATCTCTATGCATGAAAACACATATGAAGTGAGTCTTAATATGCATGCAAATAAATTACAGCACATGTTTTAATTGCATTTTATAATTCGACCTTCATGCATTTGTACTCACATAATATTTATTTCTAAAATATTTAATTTTCATTGGGCTTTTCATATTAAACATTTCATTTACAGATCTGAAAACACATTACAAAGGCAAGCAATATCATTATTTGTGTTTCACTGCAAATTAATAAAACTCAGCAGGGAGGACTTGCTTCACATAGTGTGGCTAGTTAAAACATCTTTATATATTTTCATAGCTAGATAATGATTAAAGGTTGGGAAATAATAATGGTCTTTCATTAATTTTTTTTTTCCAACAAATGAAAAAATGGGCACAGAGCAGTAACATTTTAATCACAGTCTCATGGGATAGCCATGGTGGAGCTGTGGAGGAAGAGACCAGAGCAACATTTTGGCCCCAGTGCAGTTAAAATATGTGCTGGCTTTTCTTTCTGTGGGCAGAGCAACGTGCCAGGTCTTCTGATTGCTGTGTTCTAGGGCTGCTCACACTGCCTCTCAGAATTAGGTATTACTGCAGCTCTTGGGGTCATTTTCAAAAAACAATCTCACTGTACTTTGTGGATTGTGAATGCTCTTTCAAGGATTTTCCTTTTCTTTTCTTTTTTTTTTTTTTTTTTTTTTTTCTTTTCAGATGCATGTATTTATGTTTGGTGCAAAATAACCTCTCCATACAAAAGGAATCAATATTACCTCAAAGCCCATGCTGATTCTGTTTGTTTGAAACTACAGAAAAAAAAAAGCAACTGTCACTAAATACAAAAAAATATTTTGCTGGGTAATACACTTCTAAATGAATTGTGGTCCCAAGCAACATCAGCATCCTCCACATTTTGCTATTTATATGTAAGTATCCATCTGTCGGCTGAAGAGTTGTAGGAGAGTAACAAATCTACAGGAAAGCCTTTCATTTACAATTGCCTTATTTAGACTGGGTGGATTAATTTTCCCTACTGCTGAGAAGCAGGTTAATAGGTCCTCCTACTTAAATCTGAGAACAAAGTGAGTATTGCAAGCAAATACATTGCAAAGATTAGCTTTTTTACTTTGTGAGGAACATTTGTATTATTTTATTTCTAATTTTCACTGATTGCCAGCCATGTACAGCTACATACTTTCAGTATAAAACACACAGCTAAGCTACACTAGCAATGTGGGGGCCTTTTATCTAGAATGGCACATTACTGTGTTAGCACTTTTCTTCTACATTAAGCACCACGGACTGATTTTTTTTTTTTTTCCTATTTGAAAATATTAGCCTTGGCAGAAATAATTTAGTATTACTATTGTGTCTTTTCTGTGCATGAATGGCTGTTTTATGCAACCCCAAATCATTGTGACAAAACTACAATAACCCTATATCCACCACCCAGGTAGAATTTCTTCCCTGCAAGAAACTATGGCATAATTAGTGAAGAAATCCCAGTGAAACTTAGATGACATATAGGGTTAAGTACCACAATGAATTAGCTGGCAACTTTACCACAGGCAGTCTCCAAGTTGTTTTTGAAATGACAGACATTCTGAAAACAAGTGCTGGTATTTGAGCAAATAGGAAATTTTAGTATACTTTTTAAGTCTTTTTAATTGAAGAAAGTCCTAGATCTGTAGCTAACACCTTTCTTCTCTCAAACAAGGAAATATGCTTCCTTGCTTAATAAGAAGGGAATATTTCACTGAATGCCAGCACCAACCACTCTCTGTCAGATTGAACCCTAGGAAACAAAAGTTAAACAATATGGTTTTTTTTCCTAGTTTTTTTACAGCATTTGATTAACTGTATCATTAATATAGAGCATTTACAAACTCTTTTCTTAAATAAAAGACTGACTTTCTTAAAGGAGAAATTAGACACTCCACAGGAGATAACTAAAGGTTGAGAAATTTCTGCACTGAAAGAGATTTGATTCCGTTTGTGTTTGTCTCATTCTTCCACTGCAGAACCTAGAGAGAAGTTTGTATCATCTCACAATGGCTCTCATCCATGAGACTGGATAACTCCCCCAGACCAGAACCTGGTGGCTACATTTTACACTTTTCTGCTGGTAATATTATGGAACATTGAACAGTCTGAATTATTTCAGGGGAATTGAATTATTTTGCAGGGAAAAAATCTACTTTTTTAAATCCAGAATCAATTTCTATATGATATTGTAATTACATATATGTGAAAGGTACTTTTAGTGCTTTTTTACTGTTGAGCTTTCTCTCTTTTTTGAAATGTAAAGTTCAATCCACGTAACTGACAGATCAGTTTTTAATTTAGTCAAGTGGCTCACAATATTTTTTTTTTTCACTCCAGCCCTAATTCAGTTATTTTAATGGCTTCTAGTCAGGCTTGATGACAGCCACCTGGCCTGTTTCTGAACACCAGTGACACTACATCTCTGCAAAGAATAGGAATTTATAACACAAGGAAAAACAATATGAGGAGGACCCACTATGAATGTCTCCCATTACAATGGCAGACTTTCCAGGGTGACCTCAGGCCTGTCTTGTCACTGTGACCTTGCCACAAACCCAGGGCTGGGGCTGCCCAGGCTGCTCAACACTGTCCAGACAGAACCCTGACAGCACCTTGGCACTGTCCTTCCTGAAAGAGCCTGCTGCATCCATGCCTGGCAGCACTGCTGTGCTGTGACCTGTCCCCCCACAGCTCCACCAACCCCTGAGACCATGGCCCCGTGTCTGGTTTCACCCCAGCTGTCCATTCCCTCCCACCTGCTGGGGTGGAAGAGAGAATCAGAAGGGCTGAAGTGAGAAAACTCAAGGGTTGAGATACAGAGACTTTAGTAGGTGAAGCTAAAGCCATGAAGGCAGCCAAAGAAGAACAAGGAATTCATTCAACTCTTGCAGAACAAGGCATTTGTTTCAGGGTATTGCAGTAGTGCCTAGACAATGCCATTGCTAGTTTTATGTGGTAAAATTTTCTTATTGTGACATGCATGACACTTAAGTTGTTCTGGCCTGCCCTGCAAAAAATAATTATTAACTTCTATTAATTCCCTGTTTGTATATTAATTGTCTAATATCAAAGTTAAGGAGATTCAAAAACATTCAAAAAGCCTCTTAGTCTCTGTGTTCCCCATACAGAAGCACCCAGTAACAATGTTAGGAACCCAGAAAATTAGTTCATTAAGGTGAATTGAAATATCTTTCTTTTAAGAAACACATATTAATGAGTTCAATCTGTTGGAAATCTGATTTTCTTTTGGAGACAAGACACAGATCCATTTTGGAAATTGATTTCCAAATTAGATATGGTAGTTGCTAAGACTTTTCCTAGCTACAAAACAGTAGCAAGATGAAAAGTACTTGTGGGCACAAAGCTGACATGCTGATTTTGTGTTGTACAGATTGATTTAAAGGTTGAGGAGGAAGAAGAGACATTTGTCATCCTGATGGCGGAACATAACATTTCATATTCCTGTGGTGATACTTTATTGAAACTTATCAAAGGGTCTTTTCACAGGCAAAAAAACCTGCCAAGACCACAAACAGATGAGTGACAAAATCCAGTGTCTCAAAGAGAGAAATGCAAGCTTTAGTGTGTTACTGTCTTACTGATTTGCCTTTGTTACACCAGTTATGTTCTTTCACTCCTTTCACGCCATTGCTACACCTTCCCTTTCTCTTCTTTGTCCTGAGCTTTTCTTGATGAGCACAATACCACATGGGATGGAATATGGTCACAATGGGATGGAATATGGTCAGTTTGGGTCTGCCATCCTGGCAGGGTCCTCTGTCAGCCTCTTGCCACTCCCACTTTTGGGGTAGAGGAAAGAAAGGAAACTTTGATTCCCAGGGTGGGAAATGGAACCTACTGGATTCTCTCCCCCCCACCACGCACCCCCATCCAGAAGGCCTCAAGCTGGAGGGGCAAGAGGCTGCCAAGGAGCACCACCTGTCCAGTGGACACAGCCTGACAAAAGGATGGTCCGTGCAGAGTGGTGTGCTTCAGCTAGAACAGCTCCAGTCTAAAAGGAGAACGGGGGGATGTTTGTTGTGGCAGTGTTTGTTTGTGCAAGCGTTATTCATGCTGAGGGTCTGCTGGCCAAGAAGTGGCTGAACATCTCTCTGCCAAGGGGTAGTAATGAATGAATTCCTTATTTTGCTTGCCCTATGTGTGCAGCTTTTGCTTTTCCTGTAAAAATGTCACAACAATGGTCCACAAGTCTTTTTTTTTTCTTTCTTATGTCTTCTCCCCATCTGCAAAATGGGAAAAAATACAAGGCTGAGTGTATTTAAGTGAACCCACCACAGATATAGATGACAATTCCTCCCTGGTAAACAATATTTATATGGTTTACTTTACTTTTAAGATAGATAGAACTATGCTTAAAAAAAAAAACCCACAAAAATTTGCATTTATTTAGTAATTTAGTAATTTACCCATTTTCAACCAGAACTTAATGTTTTTAATCACACTGACAGATTTTGGCATTAGATCATATAAATTGTGATTCTTCATTGTGTCTATCCCTCTCACAAACACTTTGCACAGCTTTCAAGATGGTGTAGAGCACTGTTGGAGAAAGAAAAATGTGTCCAGAGAGGCAGTGCTTGGGGGTATGGCAGCAGAACACCTCAGACAGTTTGCTGAGGGCAGTTTGCAAAGGATTAGTGTGAACCCATGATCACACTCACCAAAGATGTGAAATTTGTTGTCACACTTGAAAGACAAAAGTCACTCAAAATGAGACTCCTTCAGTAAACTCATTTACTGGAATATTATTTGTACTCCTTTTCTGATTAAGGAGAGAAGCTGGATTACAGGGGAAGGGATGATAACAGTTGTCTGACGACAGAGAGGTACAGCTATAGGGGAAAAAATACAGTATAGTTACAGTAAAAAATGTTCCTGCTGAAGGTATTGGTAGGTCTATCACTCTTTTTTTATTAATACCATGCATTATTTTAGAGCTCCTGTGTCCTGATCAATTGTAGATACCACTTCTAATATACACTCTTTTAGAGTGCATATTAGAGTGTGTCTTTTGGAAGACACGTGAATTCACGTTACCAAAAACATGTTGCCTTTCTGATTGCCAGCTAATGCCTGACTGCCAGTCCTCTTTTCCTTATTATCTCATCTGTCTTTTACAGAGCAAAGGTGCTGAACAATTGCTTTAAACATTTCTCCCCCAATTTTTCTGTATTTTTTGAGTTTGGCAAAAAAAAGTGTAAGTGATGAAAATTAGTTTTTCCAGTATCCCAGCTGACATAGTTCAGATTTATTTAATCTCTTAAAAAATATAAATGGGGGAGGCAATTTTTCCTGATTAATAATGTACAGTCTAAAATTAAAGACAGAAGAAGGAAGGCAAGGCAGGAGGGATGGAGCTGCTGCCCTGAGAAATAATTTGGCTTTATAAGTTGTAAACCAGTTAATGTAGGATTTGAAAAGCACCTTATCTTTATGTATTTTTGATACTTGAAAGATCTGTTGCAGATCAGGAGACACACGTTCTGTTTGCAAGCTGACAGTCTGCTCTACAGCCTGCTCCCAACTACGTGATCAGGTAACGTAAGAGAATTCTGAGGCACTTGGCAGCTGCACTGTGTTTACAAATAAGGGCTTTGGTGGAGCTTATCTGCCTTACACAGGATCTTTTTCTTTGACAGCCAAAGGCTTGACGCTACTGAGATTGTTTGAATGGTATAAATGCTCTTAATATAGAACCTAATATGCACAAAATGCAGATTAATACAGCTTCTGGTGAGTTTTTCTCCACAGACAGGTTATACCTTATGTTTGAACTCTTGTAGGAATTTAAATTTAAGAATAAAGAGCTATAAATAGTGCACTTACTCACTGGAAAGAGGTGAATTGTGCTCTGCAAAATAAATAAATAAATAATTTCAGATTATTTTGGCTCTTTTAGTAGCTATGGGTAGTTCACTGTCAGGATGAACAGATTAGTGTGTAGAATATAGCAATCAAAGATAGAGTTTCCAGCAAAGTAAATGAATGTTCAGTTCATTATTTGGCCTTAATATTTAATAGGAAACTGATGCCTCTAAACTTTTTTTTTCTTTTCTTTTTTTTTTTTTTTTTTTTTTTTTTTTCACAAGGCTTTATTAACTTGATAAAAAGAAAATGTAGAGGGGGATGTGTTCTGAGAAACCTGGTCTAGTGAAAGGTGTCCATGGTGTCCCTGTCCATGGCAGGGGCACTGGAACTGGATGATATTTGAAACCCCTTCCAACCCAAACCATTCTATGATTCTAAGATTTAATGTGGGATCTGTGCCATTCTGACTCTAGATTTTGAGGCTTAACTTTACCTTTTTCATCACCTCATTCTTTTTAGTGTCATGGGTTCATGTATGTTGTCTGCTGTTTTTTCTAATAATTAGTTCTTCTTGAGGACTGTGCTGCATTTATGGTCTTAGAATGCTCAAACTTCCTATAATTTCCTCACTATATAAAATACCTGTCTGATTTTATTTTTACTGTCATGAGAAATCTGTGTATTTTTAATACTGAAAAAAAGCTGATTCAGCAGCAGTGAAGGCCCTGTGCTCATGGAGTCCATATAAAACCTAAAATGTTAATCTTGCTCTTTCTCTATCCCAGCAGCTTCATGCTAAGGATATTTCATGGTGATTCTAGGACTCCTGTTTTAAAACACAGCAGGTTGAAACACAGATTATAGCACAACAGTACTGTGACTATTTTTAGGAAATGATAGTTTAGAAAAGCCCTGAGGGATCTCCTGGAGCTATTTTACGCTGGTCCTTAAAATAAAACAAAATACACATGACATTTACTTTATATAGACTTTATCTTGTCCTCTGTTGGATCTTCTTTTCAGATGACAGTCTATGTGCTAATTGAAACAATTAGCTGAGAGCAGACTTGTCCACATATCCAGAAATAGAAGTACAGCTTTTAAAAAAATATTATGTCTGCAATTTGGTTTTGTTGTTGTTGTTGTTCTTCCTTATGTTAAGGATTAGTAGATGGCTTCTCATTTTCTGAAACTGATGCTCAGGAACAAGGAAATTGTGGGTCTGTATTTAGGTTTGGCTTATTTAAAAAAAAAATTGTAAAGTAATTTTATTCTTTGCCTTAGGTAGGATGTTGCTCATGCATTCAGAAATAATTCAATTCCATTGTAAATAAAGTTTCTTGCCCCAGGGTGTCCAAGTTTGTTAGTAGGTGTCAATATGGTTTGAGCATCTGCTCTACTGAAACAATATTTTACAATATTTATCCAGCTCCTCGTTGAGACATGACAATGTGTGCTCTGCCTCCTTAGAAATATGGGGATGTTTATGTTCCCATAGACAGGACTTGGCTGAGCAAACTGTTTGTGCTTGATGAATGATAGGATCCCTTAATGGATGCCAGTTGCTCCAGGAAAATGTTGTTGTTGTTCTATCATAGCAGGACAAGATAAAGGTCCTCATATTAGTATGAAGGGAAGCTTATTTATAATAGTACTTAGTCCAAATGAATCTTTCCTGAGCTTATCAAAGGCTTTAGTGAGAAACACAAGTAACTGAAGACACACCAAGCAAAAAATCCAAGAGAAAAATATTGTTGAATATCTTCTGAGCTAAATTCCTCTTCAAAGAACTGTTTACTGTCTTCAGCCTTGTCTTGAAGGAACAGATTTTTTTTATACATGTCCTGCTCAAAGCAACAAATAAAATGTCATTGCATAAAATAACAGCGTAGTGTCAGCAAAATGAAAGCAACCATCATTTCTTCATCGTGTGCAACATTTAATTACATCTTTAAACATTATATTATCTTTTAAAAATATTAAATTATATGCCAAGTGCCCTTTTCCTTATAAAGGATCCCAGTGATTTTTCTCTGGATTGCCCTCTGAGTTTTACTTCACTTCCCATTAGAGTCTTCAGGCATACATTGTCCTGCAGTTCTCCTGTGACCTGTGTTACAACTCCAGGATGCTGTTTTTCATGGGCACTGTGAGAAATCTTCATTTTCTACACAGGCAATGACATAGAAAGATTAAGGCAAAAGCCTCTATCTATGCAAGGACTTTCATGCAGGAGATCTAGAGCACCATGCCTGGAAGAAGTTCATCAACAGGTTAGTATGTGTAAAGTTGTTGCTCCTCTCCAGAAGGATTAATTCAGTAAGAAGTTGCTTTTCCCCAGCAGTGAGAAAGCAGGGGATGGGGATGTCAGAGTGCTGGACAGATAGCTGTTACCATACCATTTGATCTCCTTTGTTAAGTCAACGTCTCCATAAATGACTTGGATATTCAAAGGTACTCTGAGGAAGTTTGCTGATGATAGTGAACTGGAGGTTCACTTCTGACTCCCTCAAAGGCAGAGGGCCCCTGCAGAGAGACCTAGAAAAATTAGAGATCTGGCAATCATCATCTGTATGAAATTTAACAAAAGACAAATCCCAGATTCTGCACCTGGGATGGGGCAACCCTGAATGTACAAACAGAGAGGGGACTGAGATGTTGGAAAGCATTGCCACAAAATGGACCTGGGGGTCCTGGTCAATGGCAAATGGAACATGATTCAGCAGTGCCCTGGCAGCCAGGAGGGACATCCCTGTCCTGGGGGCATCAGGGACAGCATGGCCAGCTGGGCAAGGGAGGGATTGTCCTGCTCTGCTCTGAGCTGGGGGGGCCTCACCTCAAGGTTTGAGTGTCACAATATAAGAAAGATATTGAACTATTAAAGAATGTCCAAAGAAGGGCCACAAGGATGGTGAAGGATCTGAAGGGGAAGCCTTATGGGCTGAGATCACTTGGTCTGTTCAGCCTGGAGAAGAGGAGACTGAGGGGAAGTCTCCTTGCAGCTTCCTCATGAGGGGAAGAAGAGGGGCAGGCACTGATCTCTTCTCTCTGGTGACCAGTGACAGGACACAAGAGACTGGCCTGAATTGTGTCAGGGAAGGTTTAGGTTGGATATCAGGAGAAAGGTTCTTCATCCAGAAGGTAGCTGGACACTGGAAAGGGCTCCCCAGGGAAGTGGTCACAGTGCCAGACCTGACAGAGTTCAAAAAGCATTTAAACAATGCTCTCAGGAACATGGTGTGATTCTTGAGGCCATCCTGAGCAGGGCCAGAAGTTGAACTTGATGATCCTTATGGGCCTCATCCAATTTAGGATACTATGATTCTACATTCTTACCACCTTTCAGTTCCATTTGCCCTGATTACTGCACTTCCCCCATCCCTTGTACTACCTGGGTTGCTATGCAGATGCATTTCTGCTCTCCTGCTACAGTTAAAACTCATTGCGGCCAAAATTGACTATTAGGCATCCTTGTAAGCCTGATTTTCTAAGGGTTACTTGATGACAGGACTCTGCTGTTGCACCTTTTCATTGTAGATTAAAAACATTACAACAGCAACTGAATGAAATTACCTGAATGTCCTCTTTTATACTACTCTTCATCCTCACTGCTTTCTTTTGGATGTAGTTTCTAAGTTAACCCAGCTGGGACAGGGGTAGGTTGATTTTCCAAGTATAAGCTGGGCTAGAGAAATTCCTCAGAACTCCATGGTGTTTTCCTCAGGAAGTCTTTTGTCTGATATGGGAAAGTGGATGACTTCATTTCTTCAAGGTCATTACTGTCCCAGGTAGCTAAAGTTTTCAAAGTGATTATAAAGTACAATTTTCTTTAAAAGAATAAAATTAGAAAAATAGGTTGATTTAAAGAGAGGTGATAATGAAGTCTTCTTTTCCACATAACTTTCTTCAGCTGGAAGCCATAATTCACCAATAAATTGCTATTATGAATAAGACTTTTCCATTCCAAACTATTGTTAGATCCTTAATTTGTGAATATAGCATTTTACACCATTTAAAAGTGCAAAATGCTTTCCTCCTTGGTTAATTAACACTAGCTAGATACCCACAAGAGCATAACCCTGTAATGCATACAAATAACAAGATTTAATTGATTCTTCTATGGCCTATTAAAAATGCATTGAGGGCCTAAAGGATTTAAATGGGTAAAATAGAAGAACTCCCAGACTGGCCTCCATCTGACACTGAGACTGCATCTGAAAATTCCAATAAATGGAAAGCCATTCCATATGCAATTTTCTAACCAATGTCTAACTGCACAGAAATAACAATTTGGAAGTTAAAACAAGAAATTGTTACTTAATGCTAAGTGTAGTCCTTTATTTTGTGGAGGTTTTAGACTGAATGCAAGATGAGGCAAATAAGTTGAATTCAGCCTCATACATTATTCACAGGGACTGAGCTAACATGATCATTCTTTTTCGTTAAAGCCCTGCAAATAGCACAGCTATTCATTCTAACACTGTTAGTACAATGAAGACATGTTAATATGGAATGTCAGTGTCTTAAATCTCTGTTACTATTCTACCAATTCTATGTATCTTTAAACTATTTTTTCTCTATATCCTTGTATTTTCAAATTTTTATGTTTTCCACTTAATTTTTAATGATTCCAAATACATGAAAATGCAGCACAAACTGAAAAAGTTTATATTTAGGCAATAAACTCATTAAACCATGTTAGTTGCTTTTTATTTCTTGTGCCAGTCTTGTATTGAGAGGAAATAATTAATGGTGAAATCCCTGTTAATGGGTGGCCTGATGACAGGTCTTCTTAGTTCATGTTGACCTCTGTTTGCTTGCAGGCCAAAAACCTCCCATTTTTAATGTCTGTAGCCTTCCTGACCAATTTGGATACTATGGATCTGATTAATTGTTTGGAATGCAGTAGCCCCAGAGGATCTAATCAGACACTAATGTTCTCTGGGACAAGCGTATCCTTTTTTTACATGTGAATAATCGTGCCTCTATACATAGTAGCACTACTCAGCAGTGTTACAATAAAATAAGCTAATGGATATTCCATTTCCTTATTTTTTACATTTCTTATGAAGACAAGAGGCAGAGTGGGGAAATGACAGCATGACACAAAACCTGTAGCAGACCTTGATATGTAGCCCAAACTTTGAGATTGCCTTGCTTGCAAACCCAGCATGCAATACAAGCATGGGGTTTTTTTTCTGCTTTGTTGAATTTTTTAACTTCTTTGAACAATTGTGAAGCAGTAGTGAACATAATGTTTTACAATATCCTTGAAAACACAGCCATGTTGTTAGTTCTTCACATGCAGACTTCCAGGATGTGGTTGTAATATTTCACGCCTTCCTGTGTGAATGCCTATACCTCAAGAAGTGTGTGAAACCTATGCAGAGTTTGGATTTTTGTAGCTAAACATGGAAACCTGTCTGTATGGGCTTGTGTAAATCTAGAACTTAGAATAACCCTATGCCAAATCTAAGAAATGGATTATCAGAATTAACATATTGCAATACTATTTTATGATTCTTGCAGGCAATATCCCAGGCTATTCTGAAAGTAAAAGAAGCAGTTGAAATATCACCCACAACAAATATTCTGTCTTAGTTCCTTTTTTCCCCTCTCTTTGGGAGATTTTTAGTCTGGCTTCCTCCTTTCTTTCAATGCTGCTGTATGGCAGTCTGCCCCTGTAACCTCTAGGAAATGCTTAACTCAGTTTTTCCAATTCACCTTTGATTTTAGCCCAGTGTTATTGCTGAGGTTCATCTGAATGAGGTGTAAATGTGCAAGGAGTCGTTCCAGATGGGAACACACGGATGCCCTCTTGACACGAATGTATGCAATCCTAACTGGCATGGACTTGGCAGCAGTTGGTTACATGGCTGATTAACTCGTGGGGTTAGGTTGTGATCTCCTGAGCCAGACTGTCAAGCTTAATCATCCTATAAAAATGGAAGGCCTCATTAACCCTTCCATATCTAACAAGAGCCACCATTCCTGGGGCAGTCTTCAGTAGCCAGAGGTGGTCAGCAGAACAAGAGGATTTTGTGAGTTTGAAGCACCAATCACTCTGAGAAAAAAAGGAAAAGCAAAGAAGAGAAGTTTCAACCCATGAAGAATGGAAATTAGTCTAATGGCTTGGATCATTAATAGCAGATATAAATTTAAATTCCCTCAGCCAAAAGAAGTATTGAAGCTGCAACTCCCAAACCTGGATAAAGCCACAAACCACAGAATTCTTGCTTTCATTTGAATGAGAGATGTCACAGAAAAGGAAACTTAAAAATCTCTTTAAGTGTAAAAAACCAAGGTGGTGGAAGGTCATGTCATTTTTTTTTCTCTCTAGTAATTTGCTTTATCTATTTAAGTAAAACTTTTTTTTTTTTTTTTTCCCATTGACAGGGTCAGGCAGCTAATGGGGATGGGGGGGCTGTTATCTAGAAAAAGACAATAGTAGGGATATGCCCAGGATGTCCTTCTGGGCATTTTTACCATTTTTTAAATCCTTCTCCTTTTTCTTTCTCTCTCATACCTGCAGAGGAAGAATCACAGACTAGGCTTTCCTGTTACTGCTTGAGACTATATAGCTTGAGACTGCTTTCTTACTTGTTTCATTATAACTGAAAGCTGACAGATAATTACTATTTAAAACTCAAACTAGGGCATAGATGCAGTACAGTGTAGCAGCAAGCTCTTTGCCAGAGTTTTGAAGTCTGGCACTCAATCAGCCATGTGAAATGTGGTGGCTTCCAAGTCCTCTGTTACTTGCTTACTAAACCTACTTTTTATTCATCACTGAAGGATCCGACATTTTGCTACATCTCTAGTAAAAGCCACGCTTAAGAAGCTTCAGAACCACACTAGTCTTATTCTGTAGGTGATATTTGGCAGCTGAAGGCAATTCTACAAAAAAAAGAGAAGGATGGTCAAGAGTATCTCAAAATTCAGGTAGAGAGGAAAAACGTCAAAAAGATACAGCTCTCCTGAACATTTTAGCTGGGAATAGCTACCTCCAATGTGGCACCCAGATGTGGTGAAAGGGTAACAATATTAAAATTAATGAACCAGACTAAAGTCAGAATAGAAAGACCAGGGCTTGCCTTCTGATTGTTCTAGAGAAGGGCTGGTCCACTTTTCCTTCCTAGCCATCTTTCTTTTCTAGCTGTTGTCTTACCACCAGCTTTTCACCAGTCAGTACTCTAGTTTCCTCCCTTGCCCAGCTTCTGCCTTTTCTTTAAATTCTACTCTGTTGAAACCCTGAGTGCCAGCCTTTTAGGATTAGTCTCTTCCTGCTCTGGACTCCATTCACAGCTCTGCTCTCTGCCTAGCAGTTGCACAGTGGATCCACTTCACCCACTGCACATTACTTATAAGATAAGTATCAGTCTCAAGACACATTCAGAGACTGAATCCCACATTCATCTTTGCTTTCCTCTCTGACCCTCCAGTACAGGATGATTTGTGTTCTGCTGAAGGCACAAACTGTTTAAAATACTGTGGGATTTCACAGCCACCCTCTGCTGCCTCTCTTTCTCCCCAGCTATTCACTTACCTGGCACCTTGTTCAGCTAATGTCAAGTCATCTAATGTCATCTCATTTGCACACTGCTTCAAGTAGAAAAGTGGATTCAGAAGCAAGACAACAATACCTGAGGTCTGTATGCATTTCTGTGTATTCCTCAAACGTGCCATGCATTTGGGTTATGGTGGGAAGAGGAGTCTGTGGGCAGAATGGGAGATTTGAAGATAACACAACAGGAATGAGTGAAATTGTACATGAATGTGTTGAGATTTTGAGGCCTTTAATGCAGTGTTAGGGTTACAAGCATCCAAACAGCAAAATTAAATCAGATGTTTGCAGGATGAAGAATAATGACTAGAGCAGAGTAAGGGAACTTAAAATTACTCCAAAATTGTCTCTGAAATTCCCATTCAAGTAAAATCACTTCTTTAGTTAGCTTAGAGCACTGTCCAAGCTACAAACCCCTGCAGTCATCAAGGGACTGTTTAAGTAGGCATAAAAGAGAGTTGAGGGATGAGAAAATGGTACTGTTCTCAACTGCATGAATTTGCAACTGTCCCAGGATTCCAAACACTCAAAAAATCTAGAAAGTCATCTTTCCAGATATTTTATGCTATGTAAATGAAGCAACAGAAAACTCAAAAATGCAGGTTCATAACCATAAGTAGTAGAAAAATAACTGAGGGCAATAGAAGATTACCATCATTATCACTGTTACATTTTGTCACCTGTGTGTAGTTGTGAATGAGACTGATTCCAGTTGCTCAGTCAGTATAAATAATTCATGCTGGTAAAGCTGATGAGGGAACAAGAAATAATGATGTGATATTTGATACTATATCTTCCTCTGCACATTCATTTGTATTCTGTCAGCGTAGAGGTAGAGTCATGCTGTTTTGAACTTGTCTTTTTAAATGCTATAAATTGTTTTGGTAGATCTTGGTGGTGTAATTGCAACTGTCTATATATCAGACAGTATTTAATTTGGGTTTTTTTAATTTAAAACTATGTGGTTTTGATTTGTTTTGTAATTTTTTTAAATTGTAATAGTCCTGAGCAAAGGGATGTAGAAAATCTGAAACATTTAAATTTTTTTGGCATAGAGATGTAACTTTTATTTCAAATAAAGTAGGAAAAAAAAAAAAGGCTTTTGGGCCTTAAGCCAGAAAAACAGTTACTGCAAACAGTGTCAATGATAAATAACCACCATGGCACAGGAGAATGATGGAGTGTGAGGAGTTCTTTTTTGTATTCATCATTAGAACTCTCTTTCAGCTTGACTTATTATTTTGGTCATTTTTGTTTCTTTCTATATAAATACAACACAGAAAACAAATTGCTGTCACATGAAACAAAAATTATTGTCAGCATCCTTTGAAAAATAGGAAAATGAAAAAATAACTTATTGTTCATAAAACTGTTTGGCAAGTGGCTATTTTCGGGCGAGTGGCTATTTTCAGTGCCAGGTACTCTATTCATCATCACCCTGAATTTGCGCTTAACCTTCTGAAATTTGTGAAGCAGAGAATAAAGTTTTGTGTCATGATTCTGTTGAGTATATAAAATATCTATAAATGTTGCAGCTCAACTGACATCAAAATCTGTGCAGGTGAGAGGTTGTGGTCAGTCTCCTGCTCCAGCTTCCTTAAATCCTAACCAGGAGAACGTGTAGAACGCAGAATGGGTTTCCAGTGCCTTGTCCCCAGGGCTGTGGGAGAGAACGGAAGGTTTTCTGGCTCCAAACATTTCTTTGGGAGTGTGTGTGGAGGATGAGGCAGACCTGGCCTTGCTCACACACCCACCCCCTCCAACCCAGGCCTGTATTCCAGCCCTGTAGCACAGCTCATCCCTAGCACAGCAGAGGCAATGCTCCACACCCCAACCCTGGAGCCCCTAACCCAGCTCCTCAATACCCACATTACTGGAGTCCCACCTTAGGGGAAGAGCCCAGGCTGGCCAAGGGGTATTTAAGGCTAAACACGCTGCAAGGACACAATTTCACCCTGCCTCCTCTTGGAATTTCTGTCAGCTGAACACTGCTGGCACCCAGGAATGGTAGTTGTGTAATGTAAGGTAGTTTGTGGTAATTGGGAGTGGGGCTGTGGCTGAGCCTCATCCCCATTGGATACAGATGTGAGAGGCAGGTGAGCAGCATTGACAGCAATGAGCCATGGAGGGCCCAGGTGCACTGACCAATCCCAAAGGGAACAGAGGGCACACAGGTGCAATGCATGAACATGAGGGGTATAAAAGGTTAAAGAAGAAGGCCAGTAGGTGCTTGAAGTCTTCTGAAGTGGTGTGGAGTAACTCTGTATGAGTTGAAGCCTTCTGCTCCCATAGGATGATGGTCTGTGCATTGTGGCCACCTCAACTGTGATATGTGTTGTGACAACATAAATCCTTTGCTATAAGTTTTCTCTCTTTCTCTTTGTTCTTCTAATTTCCTCTTCTTGGAATTTTTGTGTAATTTAAAATCAAATGGGCTTAGAGTTTGTCAAATTGAATGGACTATGTTAATGTGTTAAGAAGTTTTTTTACATTGGTTGAATGTTGCTTTTAATTTTTGTCAAACCTCTTTGGTTTTTCTGAAATTTCCAGTAAAATTTCTTTTTGTTTCTTTTGATCTCTTGGGAGTATCTTGTTGGTATTTCTCCTGTGTGCCTAACTCAAAGGACACGAACAGCTGTAAGGCCTTTCAGAAGTCCTCCTGAGCAAGTTTTCTGGGGACTAACAGGCTGTCAGGTTCTGCTTTCTTATATGTCCAAAGGAAGGAAATACCTTCAATGATGAATGTAGGTGGTGAGTAATTTGAAAGGTGTCTAAGTCTTCCTAGTTAGTGCAGTGCCTCTGGGGAAACAGCTGAATATCAATACTAAGGCTATTGTTTGTGTGAAAGAAGATGGGTATTCAACTATCTTTAAGAGTACAAATCTAACAAGCTTTGTTTCATAAAACAGCAGATCAGGTCCTCTCAGGATTATGGGGTGGCAGTACTTGAAAGAGTACTGGGGTTTGGTTTTTTTCTTTAATGAAAGCTAGTGCTACCTCTGAGATGGTGTTAGTACATTGAATAATTTGCTACAAAGAATAAACTTAGTTATGTTTCCTCTCTGAGATGTAAAAAGTATGACCGGGGAAAAAACCAAGATTTTCAAAATATAGGTGAAGTTGTATGAGCTGTATGGTAGAATACTGACAGATGCAGGTATTTCTGTACAGTATTGAGCTGTATGGAAAAGTACTACCCAAAGGATCATCTCTCATCTTTATTGCAGTGCCTAAAAATACCAAGAAAAGGGAGAACACTCCTGCTCAGGAAGGTGGGCTCTGTTCTGCCCCCAGTATCATGCTAGCCCAGTAAGACTGGTCAGGCTGCAGGTCTCAGGCCAACATGCATAATGTGTGCTGCTGTCTCCTTCATTTCCAAAGATTGGGTATCTCTTCTTGGAACTGCCATACCCTTCAATTAGAGAATCACTATTAAACATGAAATGTTATAGAAATGATAAAACAAAGCTGTAAAAAAATAGGAATGGAATTACAGGCAAAACACAAAAGTTTTTCCTATATTTTTTCCATTTCTTGTTTACTCATTTGCCAGTATGTGAAACAAACAAATAGTCATTACCAACATATCAGCTGGCATGGAAATCGATGAGGCAAAAGAGAAGAAGCTAAAATGTTAAAACACTATGAAGAAAAGCTTTAAAATATTTAGTTCAAATGTCAAGAATGGAAAATCTTTGAAATGACATAGCTGAAAATATAAAGCCAGCAGGATATAAATTTTAGAATACAGAATATTTTTCTGATTCTGATATTAGGAATATATTCATTTATACAATAAGTCATCCAGTAAAAGGTGTTCTAAATTTAAAATCCATTTTAAAACCTCACTTGAAAGGTTGATAAAAAGTGTAGAGGAGTGATTGGAAAAACCTTTAATGTCTGTGAAAACAATGGCAGATTGAATGACTGGATGATGATACACAGAAAGACTTGGGAAGTGAAGTTTAATTTTGGCAGCATTTTAAATGTACATATTTGGCAGCATCCTCAGCCAAAATGTATTACATAGGTGGCAGGAGACAGAATCCAAGATCAGTTACTGCTTTTTGCTGGAATAGCATGAAAGTTCATTCACTCTAACTCATTCCTTTGCTTTTTACTCACTTCCTCATCCTTGGCAAGGAGAATGCAATGGAGAAGAATAGAAAAAGTGCTGTGAGGAAGGTCTTGTCAGATGATACCTCAGTCTATTGGGATAAGGTCTGCAATAATTTACATCAGTAGAAAACCCCAGACTTATCTGCCAGCAGACTCCTGGAATCAATGGTCTGTAACTGCTTTCAGATTTCTTCTTTTCTTCATCTCTCAATGTCCTGCAAGAAAGAATGGATTTGCTAGGACCCCATCCAAAATAAAAAGTTACTGGGTTGTTTTGGGGTTTTTTTTGGAAAGTGGAAGGAATAAGAAAATAATATCTTGCCTCTGTTTAGAATTAGGGGATATTTATGTGGTTTGATAGGCTCTTGATCCATTACTGAAGTAACCACATATATATGCATGACTATGATTTAAGGTTTCAGTATTTTCTGACTTTTGCATATTAAAAAATACATTGTGTTGTTTTGTGGATTAAACTCTTATGGAAAAGGTGGTGAGCAAATTAAAAAGAAAATAAAGTGCTACCTAACAAAGAAGCCATCTGTTCTTATGCCACAAATAAAAAAATCTATTTTGAATCACTTGCATGGCTCGTACATCTTGCCTTCTCAGTGTGCATATACAGTACATTTAAGCTCAGATCAGAGACCTTCCTGGTTGGCATTGGCAAAAGACTCTGTGAATATGCTGAAGATATGGGCTCTGAGAGAGAAAAAAACAAGCTGCTGAAAACAAAATGTTAGCACTTTTGTAAATCTGCCAAGTTTTTCAATATAACTGCCAACAGTTTGATGTTCAGAGGAACTCAGCAGAATTGCTAACATGCATGCTGCATAAATGGCTATTCATTAGAAAGATGCTGTAGTTTATATGTGACTGCTTTCTTTGGCTGGCTAATATATCAAGTATGGTGCTTGTTTTGTACTGTGAAAAACTTTCTCCATTACCATAGTAACCTCTTGCATGTTGGCGGAAGCTGATGTCATTCATGGTATTATTCATTCCTAGTGAATTGGTCCTCAAAGTGCTAACAAGTTCCAGGGAGATAAAGAACACTAAGTATACATTCTGGTTAAACACAATTTAACCCCTTTACCTCACTGGTTTCCTGGAGATAAATAGGTACATATGTTTGATATATATATATATTTAAGTCCTTTAGTATTTCTTTGGTATTGCTGAGGAGAAGGGTTAAAATGGCATGTTTGTCTAGCATAATACTGGAATAAAGTGAAAAGGCAGTAGTCCTATTTATTCTCAGACACGTCAGCATTGCAGGTCAACTTATTGAAGGAAAAATAATTTAGCAATCTTTTCTATTCACCTAAAGTTCCTTCATTCTTCATCATTACCAATGGTAGCTATTGTAAAATAAAAACTTTTCTCTAAGTATCTTTAACACTGCTATTAAACAAATCTAAAATTTGATTAGGGTTTTCTTTGAACATATTCTTCAGATATTGTCATTGAAGTACTAGCACAAAACTGGGCATTTGATTTTGATTGGAGTGGGAATAGGATCAACTTGTAGAAGAAGGTAACTCTTATCTGTACTTATAGATAACCTAGAAACCTTGATATCTTCTGTAAATCCTTTGTCTTCGAACTTCATGTCTCAGGTGCAGTAGTGTACCTGAGGGGAGGGGGGTGTGGTAGCAAAGGGCTCTTCATCACTTCCAGGCCAAGGACAGGGAGGTAGGAAGACTTTATCCTCAAACTTTTTCCTCTCCCTTTCCACACTATCTACACACAGACACAGGGAGAAGGAGAGTATCTGTGTCAAAGCCTGAAAGGGCAGAAAAGAAGAAACAAGCCTCCCTTGCTGTGCTGAGTGCAGCTCTGTGACTGCAAGAAGGGGAGACAAGGGTGGCATGGAAATAAACCTGTTAGAGATTGGTTCCACTGGATTTGTTGAAATCCCCTCCAGTACAGCCTTACTCAAAGAAGCATAAATTTTGCTGTATTTTTCTCGTTAGTTCTATAGAACATTTGCTGGTTCTTTACCAAGGTTCTTCTTAGATAAGGAAAATCTGATCTTCCATGGGCAAAACTCATCAAAAACTTGAGCAAGGCACCACAACAAATTGCATAAAGGCCTAAAGTAATGACTCAGCATTTCTTCACTGAAATACTAATGATGGCATCATGTGTTTGTCTGACTGAGCTGAACAGGGGAGCTCATTAGTATTGCTCTGTATGGGCTGTCTAATTGCAGGTGGACACCCTCCACTGTTCTGCTCCAAGGTAAAGTGCAACAGATGTGAGTGATTTTGTCAAGGCTGTCATAAGCTGAGGATTAGATATGCAGTGCTGGAAGTGTTTGCCTTTTGCTTCAAGGAAATGGAGATAATGGTGGACAAGACAAGTTGACTCAGTGTAAACCCTGTATTTGTTGCCTACTAGTAAAGCCTGTAGTTGAAGGGAGCATGAATACCTGAGCTGTGGTGGTGTTGGAATATGAATATTATTAGTAAAATGCATCTTTCCTTTGTCCCCCTATGTAGTAAAGGTGTCAGTTTGTTGAGCTGAAATGACAATGAGCCTTATTTTTTCATTAGTGTTTTCTTTGCTGTTTCAAATAATTTCTTTTAAATTCGTAGATTAAGCTCACTTGCTTTGAATCATGTGATTTCAATGAATATTGATTTGCTGATTTAAACTTCAACATTACCTCACAGAAGTATAATATCCATCTTTATCTGTTTTACTTTAAAAATAAGTATTGAATTTTGTACATTCATAAAAGTTTAAATAAATCAGGGTCTGAATTTCCCAGCCTTGCCACTACTGTTTTAATTCCATTAGTAAGACATTTGAACAGGGATTCTTTTAGTTTGTGCGAGGTCAGAGATCTAGTAAAACTAATGGAAATATATATATTTTTTATTATGCCTAATTGATTGGTTAAGCCATCTGAGGAATTTGTCTATTCCTTGTGTGGGAAAATTTTCTGTACTGACATGTTAATTCAAATAAGAATATGTTCTATTTGTATTATTAATGTAAAAAATGAAATGAAAAGCATTCCCTTATCCAGGATAAAATTACATTTGTGCTAGTGGTAACCAGAAAACTTCAGGAACCTGCCAGAAAAATGTGTAAATCATCTTCATTTTCATTTTTCCCAATGAATGCAAAAGTGGCTAGCAAACACTTTATTTTCTAAAGAAGCTTTAAATTAATATTAAAAGCAATATTTAGTAGAAATTTAGAAAAAAAATCATATCTGGATAAAAATCAGGGTAACTCTCCATTAAGCATTATTTTTCTTTTTCCAAACAAAATGGAGAGTGCTGGTGCAATTCATTTGACTAAATGATTACTGGCACTACTGAGAATCACTCACTTTATTCAGATTACTTAGGGTTATGACATGGGTAGATTAATCTAAGGATTTCCTACAAGAAAAACTTTTACTCCCAGACCTTCAGACCATTTCAAAGGAAACTGGATGCAGATGGTCAAATTTAATTTTTTTTTTTTTTTCCAGATACATTAATTTCATCATTACATTTGAGTAGCCTAACAAAAGCTGTAAAGCCAGTTTCAGCCTATTACTAAAGTGTGTACACCCAGCAGATATTGAGCTATTGCTAGAACCGTGGGCCAAGTTCAGGCAACCTCCTTGAAAGATGTTCATCAACAGCCAGGGGAGACTGCCAGGCTGGTTTTCCTGTGGAGTGGAGGAATGCCCCTGCTGACTGAAGGCTCTGCCCTCAGCTGTGGCTCTGTGCAAGGTGGGTTACCTGCAGAAGAAGAGGAATTTGTCAGGGTTGGTGCTGTGGCCCTGAACAATGAGATCCTTATCTGTTCATCCAAGACTGAGGGTAGGCCTAAGGTTATGTAGAGATATGTGACAGTTAAGTATTGCCATCTTCTCTGGAAAGGATAGGGACAGAAAGAGAGATGTCTTCAAGGATGAAACTCTTTCTGTTATCCAACTCCTCCCTTTCTTCCTCCAGCTCCCCTCTGTCCTCCTCCTTTGTGATCATGCCCAAGCTGTCAAGGTCCTTTCAAATACCTCAGGCTACACCTCATGTTTCTTGCCAAGACTCACAATTTTTCCCACTACCACTAGAAACACTCCCTTTTATCACCAGGATGTAAATAAAGCCTTTGGAAATTGTGGAAACAGTGAAGTAAAAGATTAGCTGGCTGACCCACAGAGAACCCAAGAAGTATATAGGACATTGCTTGGTGTGTCAGAAACCCATTTTTAGTTTGTGGGTCTCCCTTATTCAGGGTAGTGGCTAATCCTCATTGCAGTTATGAGGAACAGATCTCATTCTAACCAGCTACCTCTCCTTTTAGTAACTCTGGTAGGCTATGGGTACGCATGTTATTATTTACTACACTTCACTGATTGCACTTTTGCATGCTCTTTTCTTGAGAAGTATTTTTTTCCTGAAAAAATGTGGTTTTGAACCAGCTGTATGAAGGAACTGATCCTATGAATAAAAAGTTCCTCTCAAAATACCAGTTTCTAAAAATTATTCACTAAGAATTTAAAGTAACTGGAGCCACACTGTTACCGAACTAAAACTAAATGCAGATATTCACTGCTTTGAATTGGTGTAACAGACATGAAGTTCATGTGTTTTACCCTTGAACAACAAGGTTTAAGAAACAATGTTTTAACCTTAGAAGCAAAAAAAATCTGCACCTAACCCCAGCATGGAAATCACTCACACAATCATGAAAATGGTAAGAATCTACAGAACAGTTATCTCAGATTAGGCATTTTACAGACTCATGCTGAAACACCAAGTATAAGTTTTCTGAACAATTACTTCTGCCAGTGTAACATATCTCCTCTTAAACATATCTCCCTCTTAATGAGACCTAATTCAATATTTTAAATGCAGCAATGACCAAGCAGCTGAAGCTCTTGGTAACCGAATCCTTCATTAACACATCAATGATTAGTAGTTTTATGGTTGTGATAGGCCCTTATGGAGTCATAAATTCAGATCAGCAGTGGTGCTATTCAGAGGTTAGTAGCTGCTCCAGTATTTAAAATCTTGTACTTCCACAAACTAATTGTCAAGAAGATATGTGGCATATTAAAATACTATGTACCTTGATTAATGCAAACCCATGAATAGAAATCAATGTCTTTGCCAAGCTTAGCATCTGATCCCCTCTGCAGAATAGATCAAGATACAGGGAAAATACAGAGAAGAACTGTTATGTGTTCTTGTGTTGTGCTTTGCACTATGGCCTCAAAGTGAACCTTACAATACAAAATGTGAGAAATTTTGACACATTCTTTTTAATTTTTCTTACCAGTTTTAAAATGCCATTTCCTCTACTGTAATTAGCTCACTGGCAGAATAGAAAATTACATATTATTCTCCAGGTTAAGATATAGAAATCTAAATGGGAAAACAAGTCCTTATTGATGAATTTAGATAGTAGGGCTGGAGCCAGGAAGCACACTGATCAGGCTATTGTCTTATAAGAAAAAACAAATAAACAAAGATGAGTATAATTTGAAATGACAGACACAAAAATACTGTGAAATTCATACACACTTCAATGGATACAAAATTTTTCTCCTTGACTAACTTTCATAATGTTTCATTAACCTTGGTGGAAGACTGTAGCAAAGATATTTGTTCAATAGAAGCAAGTCAGGCTGCTGGGATTGGTAATATAAATAAAGATCTCTGTTCTGAAAGGGTGACTCCTTCTCATTTCCCTGGTTCCTTTCTCTGTTCCCTTTTCACTTTTCCTGATGTTTCTGTTACACTGCATGACCTCTCCTGTAAAAATAATGGTTTTAATGTGGGTGTTCTGCAACAAACAATAGATTTATCCTTTGATGTGTAGATCCTAGGTCAGTTTCTTCACTTCATATTTTTACATCAGCTGCCATGTCTCAAGCCATAGTAGATTATTTACCTGTCTGTCCGTTTATTTTCTTTGACATAACCTGTCCATTTTTGTTCATGCAACAAAACTGGAATGCATTCAAAGTTATAAAATTAGGTATGTTTGGCTTGATTAAAAATATGCCTTCTTCTTTTCCCTGACTCAAATAATCTCTTACCCACTTTTCCTTTCTGAGACCACTCGGGTTCTGGCTGCCTAGAAACCTTTTACTGTCCTCACTTCACCTCATGCAATTTGCATGAACAAGTGTCTCCCAGCTTTCAGGCAATGATTCACACCTCCTACCTAAGCTTTTAGCTGTCAAACTAGAGATGTTTTTCTTCTACAACTGACTACTCCACTAAAATGCCGCCAACACAGCTACAGAGTGTGTGCTGTATCTGCATGGGACAAGCAGAGACAGTCTCCTGCCTCTGTTCTCTCCAAGGTACACAGTTGAAATTATATTTCTGGTGAAAATCATTAAGTCTAATAAAATCATGGAATCATGGAATGGTTTGTGTTGGAAGGGTCCTTAAAGACCTTCCAGTTCCAAGACTCCTGCCGTGGGTAAGGATGCCTTCCATTAGAGCAGGTTGCTCAGAGCTCCACCCAGTGTGGCCTTGAATACTTGCAGGGATGAGACATCTACAAGTTGAGCACGTCTTGAGGAAAATGAAGAGTTAGCAAAAAAATATTATTTACTTAAGAAAAGGTGGAAAAGTGAAAGACAATCCACTTAAACATAAGAAGGCAGCTTTAAAACAACCACAGAGGTTCAGTTCCATTTCCTGTGAAATAGGAATTTCTGAGCTGCAGAAGGAATGCTGCTCTTATTCATGTTATTCCAGTGGTATGCCTGGCATTTTGGTAGAGCTCAGGCTGTGGGAATGACCATGCTTTCTTATGGAATCTCTCTAGGCTTTTACTTGTAAAAATACTGTGTGGATCCATACTAGAATTTCCTACCAACAACAGCTTACAGAAATGAACTGATTATTTCAAACTACTTCAAATTCCTTCTGATTCAGAATTTCATCCCCTGATGATATATAATGACTGTGCTCTGGGGGAGAAGCAAGGAGTAATGATTTGTTTGAAGGTTAGTGTCAAATGTGACAGCAATTTAGATTCATAACTATCAATACAAGAATGAATGAATGAACTGCAATATCATTCTTTGTAGAATACACAAAGATTGGAAATTATGCTTAAGTAATTTTCTGCTCATATTGGGGTTTGAATAGATACAGTTAACATCAGTGGGTTGCTAGCCCATCATTACAAAGATTTTATCCAAATTTTGGGTTTTTTTAATCTGCCAAATTATTTTTACAGTGAACATCGTTAACTTCAAATATCAATGTGGGCAATTTTTGTTGCCTTCCTTCTAATTTGTGACTTTACAAAAAAAAAATAAAATAGTAGGGCATGTTTCTATGTCAGCAAACTAATGAAAACAAAAAACTG
This sequence comes from Emberiza elegans, assembly GCA_024865655.1. Taxonomy (NCBI): domain Eukaryota; kingdom Metazoa; phylum Chordata; class Aves; order Passeriformes; family Fringillidae; genus Emberiza; species Emberiza elegans. The sequence continues at coordinate 62,985,028 of JALJVW010003023.1, read as the reverse complement.
GGAAGCTTTATATGCATCAGATGATAAACTGACCTTTGAGGCCTTCTATTAGAAGAAGAATCAGCTTTGGAAACAGAATCAATATTGCTATTTTAATGAAATGTTGCCAGTTTAGTGGAATAATTCAATATTTTATTAACTGTTAGAATTGTATTTTCATATGGTTTGCCTGCTGGAAAATAGTACACCTACCCAGCAGAGTTCTGTGTCCTGCAGAGCCAGCAGTGGTAGCTTGGGTCCAGGAACCACAGAGAGGAGCACTGCTGCTGGGATTATGTTGTGATGCAGATGATATCAGTGCCAGTGTGCTGAGAGCTGGGTGTGCATTTCTGTGTGGCACTGGAATTTGGAGATAAAGAATTTGATGCAGGAGGAATGACTGAGGATGCTGGGGAAATAGGGAGACCTTGGTTTGATGCCTGGTTTGAGAATCTAGAATCAATTCTTCAAGGAAGCATGAGAAGTGAGGTTTCCCTCAGCCTGATATTAGTATCTTTATTAGTATTAGATACTAGTACCAAAATCTTTCTTTCTCTTTAGCAGCTCATTGAGCCAGAATTATGTAAACTAATACCATAGGAAAAACAGATTTAATGTACAGTCTTTCCTGAGCTCTTCCTATGAAGGTGAATTTCACAGGACAGCTCAGTCAAACAGGGGCTGCCTGCTGCAGTCCCTGGGCAATCCTCATCTCTTCTTGCTGGCCCTACAGCTGCTTACTCTCTGCTTCTTTCTCATCTACCCAGCAGTGGCTCTCAGAGAACATTTTCAAGCATCTAAAGTAGCTATGAAGAAATGTTTAGCTTTCTTCAAATTTTGCTCCAACAGAGGAAGCATTAGGAGCAGGACTGCCACCTTTAGGACAACAAATAGCTCCCAAACCAGCTTGGCTGCCTTGTAAATGCACACCTACAAGGGAAACAGCAAACTAACTTAGTGCTGGAATCTCCTTCTGTGGCATCTAAGCATTTCTTTCTCTTAAGTGAAGTAGGCACCAGCAAACAGTAAGAGATAAACATTTTTTTCATACCAGTTCTTCCCTTTCTCTTCTTCCAAGAACAAAAAAGGAATTGCTTGTTCATTTCTAGATACATAGTTGTGATTATTTTGTGACTTTTTTGGCTTTCACTTCTGAGAAAGTCCTTCAGCTTGCAGCCCTCTGTTTTGTCTCACAAGACACACCTCAATGATTTGAAACACAATTGGCTTTCTAAATAAACTTTTGGATGTCAGTGTTTGCCAAAATGGGGCTTGCCTCAGTGCTACTGGCAACAATTTCACTTTGACATGAAATATTGGCTTTAAAGTACTTTGCTGAGGTACTTTACACAACCATTGCTTCATTTCCATTTTAGATGTTTAGCCCCTAGTCCCTCAGACAAAGAAGGTGTCTCTAGAGTAAATCTGCATTACAGAAAAAGTCAAAGGAAAAAAATAGACATCTCAAATCTAGGAGAGCCTTTCTACCTGAGACATTGGTCTTTCTGTACTGAGTTAAAATCAATAGGAAATGACAGATCTTATACATGAAAGTTGCTTACAGAGCACAAGGAAGAAATTGCCTTCCTTTTGCATAACTGTTGATTATTCAGAGGGCTTGGTAAACAAACAAAGAGCCATCGAAGGCTTTCCTTAGCCCCAGAGGGCTTCAGTCCACTTTTGAAGAAAGTGCTTCAGACAGAAGGCAACCAGAATTCAAAGTCAAGGAACCAGAAGACATCATTCAAGGATTTAACCTGCAGGAGTCTGAATGAAGGTCTAAATTCTGACACCTATAGTGTGTGATATCAGGATAAAAACTATTCTGGGAGGATATTTCCTAACTGATTACACAATCCCAAAGTTAAAGAGCAGGCTCTTCTTTCTTTCAGTCCTCAAAGCTTGTGTGCTGGTCCACACACTCTTGTGTGCTGGTTCAGCTTCCAGATGTAGGGAGCTGTGTGCTCTGCCCCCAACACTGCACTCCACATCCCTGCTGCCTGGATCTAATCTGCCTACAGGGACACTAACTGTTCAGTTGGTCACCAGGTCCCTATAATTTCATGTGAAGAATTCTGTGATCAGATCCATGATTCATAGCTTGAGCTTCTCTGGAAGACCTTGAGTGTGTTTCAGATGTTACATGTGGGTCACAATGGAGCTTTAAAGGAAGGACAGCTACCCTATTCAACTAAACTTGAGTAAGCAGTGCAGGTGCCATCATCAGGGAAGCAGGGACCATTCAAGACCAAGTGAAGGGTAATCTAATATTTAGTTATTTATATTCTATAGCATTTCATAGTGTGCAGGTATCTGGATATTCTGTGTAGCATTGGCATGCCAGCTAAGCCTAGAAAGGGTTGTGGGAGCAGGCAGCACTTTCTTCTGTAAATACAACCCTGAAGTGACTTTTGGCCCATGTGAGGTGCAGGCTATACCCTGCAAAGAGAGGAAATCAGTGGGTGAATCCTGCTAGGACAGCAAAGATGGCTCCTACTGAGAGGGTGTAGTGGAAGACTACATATCATGTGTTGTGTAGGGCAGTATCTAGTGAGGACTTTGCGAGGATGTTTCCTGTTAAGCTTGCATTGAAAAACGATGCTCTGATGTGCCCTTGAGCTAGATGTTAGGCAGGGTTCACATCTGTGGGCAAAAGGTCTTAACAGCCAGTCTCCTTACTCAATAAGGTGGCAAAAGACTGTCACTGAGGCTTGTCACTTCCCCGCCTTTATGTTTTTGCAAGATTTCTACCTACAGTGCCAGGAAACACAGCTCTAAAGCAGTAGGGTGTGGGCAAGCTGCTTATAGTACCGGGACAGAAACAGATACATTCAAGCTGCTATTTGTTCTGTAAGTACAACCTCGTAAGAAGTGCTGATTTTGCATCCATCTCACGGGGTGATAATTATGACATTCCCAGTGATTCTCTTTTGTTGGGCATTAGGTGCCAGTAGGGAATCAAGTGGGTCTTTGTTGTGTTGAAGTACATGTAGACTGCTCCCACACACCGAGCCTTCCCGGACCTTTTCCTCCGAGCAGTTTGCCGAGGAGAGGGGCGGACAAAGCCTGTCAAACCCCGAAAAGCAGCAGCCTTTTGCGGCGTGCCCCAGCGAGCTCCGAGCACGGCAGGTGAGCAGCGCAAAGGGAGGCAGAGGGACGCAAGCGGGGCGCGGCGGGCTGGCTGCCGGGCTGCGGGGCGTCTCCTCGGGACCGCCCCGTCGCCCCCGGGCTGCCCGGGCAGGTAGCGGGGCGGGGCGGTGCCGGGAGAGCCGCCCCCGCCCGGCCCGGCCGCTGGGCACCGCTCCGCATCCCTCCCTCCCTCCTTCCTTCGCTCCGCTCCGCTTCGCATCGCGGGGAGGCGGCGGCGAGGGGCGGGCGGGGAGGAGTGCCGGGGGAGGCAGAGGCGGCGCGGCTCCGCTCGGCTCGGCTCGGCTCGGCACGGCACGGCAAAGAAAGACCCCCGCAGAAAGTGGAAGTGTGCCTCGCCCCGGCGCGCCGCCGCTGCCCAGCGCCGGCGGAGGGGCGGCCCCTCAGCCTGGCCTCGTCCCCCCGAGGTGAGTGCTGCCCTGGGGACGGAGGGACGAGGGCGGGCGGCCCGGCAGGCGCGCACCGCAGCGGGATTGCCCCGCAGGTCTCCCGTGCCGGCAGCGGGCTGACGAGGAGGCGCCTTTTGCGGGAGGATTTGGTTGGTGCTCTCTTGCGAGTATTAGGGGAGCGAGGAGGGTGGTGGTGTGTGCGCGTTTCCATCTGTTCCGTGTTCCTTTTTGTCCGTGTGTCCGTGCCCGGCCCCGGTGGGCTCCGCCAGGGCGGGGAGCGAGCCGGGGGAGCTCGGGGTCAGCGCCGTGCGGGGCTCGGCCCGCGGTCATTGTGTGCTGGGGCAGACAGCCGGCCCAGGCTCCGTCAGACGGGCACTTGGCTCTGAGCAGCCCCTTTGTGGACGCGCCGCTGCCCTTCCCGAGCCCCCGGCTGGGGCGGCGAGGCTGCCCGGGTCCTGCCACCCCGCGGGAGGAAATCTGCGCTGACAGGCAGCTGGATGGAGATTTTCTGATAAACATTTTCTCCCATCGGTAGTGTCAGTCGGTTAAATCCCAGTCCTTTGTGGGCGTGTGCCTCCCCAGTGGGTGACAGAAGGACTTCAGAGCAGTGTCAGCGCCGGGCTGGTTTCCAGCACCAGCTCGCCTCAGGTGGCTCCTCAGCCCCTGTCCCCAGCGCCGCCGTGCCGGGCTGGATCTCTTCCTGCTCCCGGCTTTCGCCATTGGAAACTTGCGGGTACGAGGCTGGATACCGGCAGCCCTGGCTTTACCCCAGAGCTGGGGTTGCTGGCAGGGGGATCCTGATCTGGAGGATCGCTCTGGGGAAAATGAGTTTTCCTTCCCTCTGGCAAGATAGAGAACAGCGTGTCAGGATAATCCCGTATGCTTCAGGAGCAGAGGTATGATGCAATTTAGGTGTTTACACAGTCAGTTTAGGAACTTTGTCTCCTGCCGTGGGCTGTTCCTGGGCAGAATCTCAGGCAGACCGTGTTTTCTCTCGACTCCTGTTCCCACAACTTTATAAGAGACTCTTCTCCTGTTGAGCTTTTTATTCTCCTATGTATTCCACGTGTAGTCCTGTTACCACTTTTATCAGTACGTTACACCAAAAATGAGGGGGCAGTGCTGAAGTAGTAGCCCTTTTAGGTGATATTTTGCTTCGGGAATGATTTTGTGGGTGTAAAAACATTCTAGATTCTATTGTCTGCATCTGAGATGTGCCTGAATGTAAAAAAAAAAAAAACCAGCAACAACAAAAAAACCAACAACCAACAACAAAAAACCCCCACAAAAACCACCAAAAACAAACCCCAGGGTATTATGTAAGAAGTACATGTATATATGTGTGTGTTTACAGTGGACTCAAAGTGATGGGACAAGTTCTCTTGAGTGGGCTATTGTTCTGTAACAGCAGGGGTGCCATTAAAAGTACCAATAAAGACTGGGATTAGGGTGATGGGTAGAGCAGAGCTCTGAACCGTGTCAGTAATTTTGTGCTGTAGCACCATTCAGAAATCCCAGCTGCAAATCACATTGCACAAAGAGAAAGCCAGTCCTTGGCCTCAAAAGATGACACAGGTACAGCAAGCAATTTGTAAGAGGAAGAAACAGAGAGGAAGCCAATTGTCTAATATTACATAGGTTAGGCCAGAGCTCAGTTTCCAGACAGCAACTGGCTTTATATATTTTGTCTCTTATAATACATTTTCATTATGAATTGAATCTTTCCTGATTATGGAATAATTTTCTAAGTACCAGCAATAATGTTTATAGTATGCAGAACCTGTATTTAATGTGTAACAAGAATAAACATCAAAATATTTTGAAGTGGGAGATCTAAATAATTCCAGCTGGAAGTGTACAGAGTTATTGAAATATGTCTACACAGGGTATCATATATTCTGTAATTGTACAGTAGGAATTAAATGGAGCTTGATTTGCTTGGAATTTGTAGTGTTGGTTGAGGCAACTGACCGTCATGGTTTATTTCACTGCTTTGAAAGAGCTCTTGCATTTTATCTTGTCATTATGTTACTTTTAAGTGGTACTGTTATTTCAAACCAGCATAATGAGATGAAAAGCATTTGTCATTCACCCCTGTAAAATAAGATCTTAGTGCAAAATTTGGATCCCTGCTTGAAGGTATCTATAAAATACTGTGCTTATGCAAGGTGTCATATCAAGGAAAATGGACATCCAGGTAAAAGCTGCCTTAAAATATTTTTGTCATGAAACAGCAGACTCAACCACATTTTTACTCTTTTGGAAGGGAATGATTTACCTTAGACAATGGAGCTCTGACAAATTGAACATAAGGTAAATGGCCATTATAAATGGGACACTTCAATGAGATTACACATTTGAACATCAGCCTCTTCTGTTTCACCCGATTTTCCTAACCAACAAGTTACTTCAGGCTGATTTCTTTAAATATGGAGTTTCAATATACACACATATATTTCTGTGTAGATACACAGAAAAGGGTTCAATTGTGAGATGCAGCAGAAAAAAATATTCTTCCAGTCTGAATACTGCTTTTATTCAGATTTTCATGAACATGATTTCTTTGTCCAGTTCTATAAAAAAGTGACAAAATAGGGATTTTCTCATCTGACTTGATCCCAACAAAACATAACAAAAAACTAAACAATACCAACAATGAAAAAACTCAACCTCAAAAAAGCAGCATGGTCCACTTTGTAGAGTCTGTCAGTAACATCTCAGTCCTCTGTGTTGACTTGTAATGTCTTTCTGGTCATAGTCTAGCAAACCTCACTTGCACATTCTTTGTGTTTTTGCCACCTCACCTTCTTTCTGCTACTGACTGTTATTAAAATACTTGTAGCTAGTGAACATAGAAAAATGTATGATCCTGCACAAAATTAGCAATAGCTGGGGATGCAGCTGATGGTACCTGCATGTATTGTGTTGTCACATGTTGGCAACAACAGCAGCCACTGGAGATATTTCCCATTTTTGGGACAGACTTGCTGGTTTACAACTCTGCCAAGTTCATGTGAATTACAGTTTTTTTGCATCTTTCTGAAAAAGATGACAAATATTTTTTCTCAAGAAGATGAAAAAAACATCCTGGCAGGCATCTAACTCTAACCTTTGCACTTAGATGTGTTAATCTTCCCTAAGGTGTGTGTTTCATGTGGTGCCAAGCATAGCTGTTAATTCATTTAGCTTTTTTGAGACATTTCACTATATATATGGAAGTACTCACACAGCCTTTTTGTGGAGCAATTTTTAATAAATCATGTTCTGATTCATGGCTATAAGTATGTATATTCCTGGCATGTCTTATTACACATGCAGAAGAGGAGGGTTGGATAATGGATTTTAGCTTTTGTTCATTCTATATGTTTCACTTTAAAATATCAGTTTCTCATTCCTGGAAGTGTTAATGCAAACATTATATCAGTTTGGTCAGGGAAAGATTTTTTTGTCTTCCTTAAAATATTTGGGATCATAAAAGCAAGGTGTGTAACCTGAAGTGTTGGACCTGGCTTCGGGTTTCAATGGTGTCAATGTGAAGGCTCAGCTATGAGTAATGTAGCTGAAATCTGTGATCATTACATTTCCCCCCAAAATTACATACTAGATTTGCATTACCATTTGCAGAAAGACTTTTGTTTCAGCAAAACTTTTCTTTCTGAAAAAACACCCAACCTGCTTTAAGTCAGAACATCTCCATCAGCCTGAATCAATATTTTAATACAAAGGGTTGAATGTATTCACTGGAAAACAATTGAGTTTATTGTAAATTGCAATAGCAGAAAAATATTACCAAAAATATAGTTTTCTCCCTTGTGCTGTAGGAAGAGATGACTAAGGTTTTCTTCTAAGGGATATAGCAAATATGTATCTTTTTAATGGGCTAGTTACTGTGGTGTTACATAAAAAGGGACACTTAAAGTTGGACTAAAAATTAATTAAACAGTCTCACCAATAAAGCCTCACAAGCACTATGGTAGCCATGCTAATTTTTCTGGTGCTTCTAGGCTTAAGTTCCTCTCAGCTGAGTTGCCAAGAGAAAAAGTTCTGCAGCATGAGCATAGAACAGAACCACTTCAGACACTAAAATCCAGGTAATTGAAAGATACTGCTTGTGGTTCAGAAGACATTAGTTTTTGTCATGGTCAATGTCAAACTAGGGGTCAAATGTTTCTTGCAAATAGGAATTTTGTGTTCACATGACATGATATTCAGTGGACTTGAAATAAACTGGTGCAAACCTAAATGTTCTGATACCTAAAAATCTGTGCATCTGCTTTTCTGAGAAAATTGATTATTTTGTTTTGAAATTAGAACAAGGTACAAAATGTTTGGAAAGGCATGCCTTCCATGTGTGGAATGTCAGTGTAATTGTGGGGTTTGTTTTGAAGCAGTTAAGTACCTTTGGTGTAAAGGGGCTGTAAAAAGCTTGTAACTGTTGCTGTTTGTATTGCACTAGTTTATTGTGGATCAATTCTCAGTTGAGATGTGTTTGTGTCAGGTGGTGTTTTATTAGGTGTAATAAAACAAAAGCATCTATCCAACTGCATTTATCTTAGAGTCTGAGAAATACCATGTAGAAGGTGGGATTGTGTTGATAGATTTACATTTTTATGGTACCAGCAGCTAAATTCCATCACAGAAGCTTAATCTGAGCAAGTGCCCAGACTTCCTGTGTCGTCAGAAGAGAGGTGAATACCTTTGTGGTGGTATGTATCTGGATTTACAGCCATGACTCTCTCTGCTAAGCCAGTCTGCTTTGGTACAAAGTGAAGGGGCATAGGCATCCTTGCCTGTTTTGACAAAGTCAAATGAGCCTTCCTGAAGGGAGCACTGTGACTGCCTGGTACTTCCCTGGCAGTGTCCTGGATATCAGCTAGAAAAGGAAAGTTTTTGCTGTTTGTCAGATCTAGATTGTAGATAAATATGTGGTGTGTCCTAATTAGGAGTTTTATTTAAGGAGCATTCATGATTTAACACCCCAATCTAATTACTCGTAAGCTTCTTGCTAATTTTGCAATTAGTGCTGGAGCAAGACTTTTTATGGAAAATTCACCCTTAAGGATAACAGAACCACTAATTTCTAGTGTTTCTAGAAAGCTTTATTTCTATGACAGTGTTGTGTGGACAATGTCTGTAAGGAAATAGTAGTACTTTTACATGATGGCAAAGACAAAATGTGTGAAGTGTTTTCCAAAAGAAGTTATAGTCAGGGTTTGAAACCCAGATGACTCTGGCTTTAGAATGTGCATCTGTAGGATCAAATTCTGCTCAGATATTACCTAGGGGAGAAGGCATTCTTGAATCTTGTTATACCACAGTCATCTTTGGCCTTCAGAGGATGAAAAGGGGGACTCAGGGTGTAGCCAGGGTTTACTGGCTGTATGCTCTTGCATTTATAGGCAAGGCAGATTTTTATAAACACAGATGATAAGGTGCAACTTGGAGCAGCCATAAAGCTGCTCTGAAATGTAGCGTGGCCTTACAAGGATAAAGATGTTCTTGGTAGCTTGTTTCCAGGTAATCCATGTAGTGTTTCAGTTGGACAGAGAACCTGGTGGAGAATAACCTGGCCCATCAAGCAGGTGTGCATAACAGTTTTCTCCTCGAGAAAGTCTCTCAAGTGTTGTCTCAGTTTTGATGAGCCAACTTGTTCTTCCCAGAGATTGATAAATCTCACTAATTCTTAATACTGGAAAGCAGTTCATGTTTTGCAGAATTAAGACTTAATAATCTTCTCTCTTTAAATTCTAGGTTTTTAATGTTTTGGAAGATGGGGAGCTTTGTATCCACATTGGAACAATATAATATAAATAAGGTCTGGAGAGAGATCTGTTTATTAGTTAAATAGATGTAACTGTAAAAGAAACACACAAGCTCTCAGGCTCAGAATACCTTATTCCCTGACTGAACTGGTGAAGCAATTAAGCCTAAAAGCTTGCCACTTGTTTTTATTGTGCCACAGTTGTAGCAGGCTTTTAAACTAATCTTTTGCTTATTTGTCTTTGTAAAAGAAAATGGTTCATCCATAGGCAGAGCTGCTGTGTGCCTGGTAGTGTGGACATGTGCATTTAATGCAAAACAGCCAGAGCCGCTTCAGCATGCGAGATCGTGCCCTGGGCTCACCATTCCTCAGTCCTGTCACATCTCTTCCTTTCCCAGCAGGACATGCTCGTCTACATCCCAGTGTGCCAACACAGCCATATAAAGGAAGGGATATAAAAACACTGCAAGCTACTCTGGTCTGCTTCTACTTCCTACCACAGATACTGTTTTGATGTCAAGTGGCCTGGTACTTCCTCGAGCCCTTTCACTATTCCTCACTGAGTGTGTTTTAGCATCAAATAATTTGGCTCTCCCTTTAGTCCCAGGTTCAAGTCTCCTGATTGTTCACACCACATATATGCTAATGAATTCAGTATCCCTACCAGTGCTGGAGAAGTAGCTCCTTGTAAAGAAGGACGGGGGGGTAAATAAGGCATTGCTGGCTGGCTAATTTGCTTCAGGGTTTGCTCTGGACCAACGATATGGGCACAGACCCTGCCAAGTTTGGCTTCCTCTGCCTGGGACATTTCTCTAGCACTCTCACAGGAGGTCTTCTGCCTTTAACTAACCCCTCCTTCCCGACAGAAATGGCTTGGAACCTATCCTGAATATCAGATTTAGCTGGGCTTTAATATGAGCACTACGAGTAAAGAGACCCTAGCCCTGATGGTGACTATACCTTAATATGCAGAGGGGTAAGTGGATGCTGACAGCCATCAGTAGTTTTACTCCAAATCTGTGTCAACTGAGATTTTGCTATCTAATCAACTTTTCTATGTTTCCAGACATATGCTTTCTCCCCTATGAAAGGAAATGTGTGTACAAACAGCACACAGGACCTGCAGGGCAGTGCAATAAACAGCTGGTGCCTTGAGACCAAAATTGTTCATCAGGGTGAGGAATCTTATCCCAGTGAATTAAGGCTGGCTCATGGTAACTTTCATCCACAGGGTAAAATTTTTGTGTTTCATCTTCTGGTGTAACTGCTAATCAGGCTTTCTGAATTTATGTGTGCATTAATACGCAGTTGCTGCAGCTATTTCCTTCCAGAATCCTGAGGTATTTTTTTGTTTGTTTGTTTCCTCCAAGAAAAGTGATTTTTTTTTCCTTGGTACAGGACTGGTAGCTTTTGTATTGGTGATATTCTCCATGTCCCACCATCATATTTCCTCAACTTCTAGTCAAACAGAATGTCTGAGGTTGATGTTACATTTCCCTTACAAAGCTTTAATAAAAGGCCCTGGATTAGGGGAGCTGTGCAGTTGTTGCAGAAAGAGGAATCCTGGGCACGCAAAGGCAGAGCCCACGGCAGCTGGGCAGCGTCCTGCTGGCTGTGGCATTCGCTGCTGCTGCTGCTGAAGGCTCTCCATGGGCCAGAGGGAAGTTGTGTTCCAGTGGACCTGAGTACCTGATCAGTAATTAATCTGGTTCCCAACAGTGCAAGAGGGCAGTGTGAGATGGTCTGACCATGTTCTTTATATACTTTTCCAAGAAAGGAAAGCACTACTTTCAGTCTTCTCATTATTAGTTTTAAACACAGCTACTGCAAATTGTGTCTGCTAGGAAGAGCAGTCAAAGATCCTCATTATTTGATGTGGACATTGAAATTTGGCAGCACTTCAGAACGTTTGGGCTTTGGTGGCCTAGGTCCTATAAAGATATAGAATAAATGCAGTCCCTGCTCCCCAAAAGCTTTCAGTCTATCAGATGAGAAGAGTGAAGGGAAACTAGGTAGTGTCCTCAGGGACAAATAAGATAAAAAACAAAATTTAAGTCAGAGGACTTTCATTAGCTAAGAATGTGCTCCATTTCTGTTTTATATAGTAAGCCATCGTTATACTAGCTAGGTCTTATTATTTTAAATACTGTAATTCAAGAGAAATCCATAGAATTCAAAAAAAAAGTCAGTTCAGTTCCAGTTAGTAGGACTGAATTTGTCAGCAATTCAAGAGCAAGTGCCATGGAACATACCGTGCCCTGGAAAGAGGATGAAAGGAAAATATTGGTCTATTTTGAAAGGACAAAGCCAGTTATTCAGTACTTCAGGCTGTCTGTAGGTGTATCAAGCCATGCATGGCCATACCCCTTCCTGTAATGCAATGACTGCTTGGCAGGGTGACGGACCACAGTAGTGTGCTGTAGCTGTTTGCACCAGTTGTCTGGTCTAGAAATTAAAAACATGTACACAGAAAGACAAGCATAGGCACTTATGTCATCTACCCTTGGCTCTTGACTCAATGCAAGCATCCTCTTCCACACTGGGAATGAGAATGTTTGAGAGGCCAGTGCGAGGTGGTGGAGTGTGGTGGCGCTGGTAGCATGGCTGTGTGCATTCCAGAAGGTTTCAATCAGCGCTGATTAAAGAGGCTGGCACTTAGGAATGCCTAAGGGTGGGCCCTTCCATGCTTAAATGTTAGCTCATCTTCTCAGAAAGGACAGCAGTGTTGTGGCTGCTATTGCAGGATATTTGCTGAACTCACAGTTGTGGAGGAAATATATCCTCTTCTTTTTAGGTCCTGCTGGTGGGCTGGGTGTGCATATGTGAATTCCTTCTCATTTTAAGCACACACAGTTCTCACAGGAAGCCTTCTGCTGGGAAAGACACATCCATTTTACAAAAGTTACAGTTTTGAGATTGGACCCAAAGCCAGAAAATATTTGTGTAGTTTTGCTACACAATCAGCTACTTAGTGACTCCTGAATCTTTCCAGTATTGTTTCTACATTTTTGTCTTTCATTGCTGGTAAGACATTGGCAAGTCATGGATAACATTGAAAGAATAAATACATTTTTTAGTCTCCTTTTATTGACGATGTCTACTTTCACAAGACTTTGCAGCCACAGAGAAAAGGCATTCAGGGTATTTTCAGGGGGAGTGGATCAAGTGTGATGCAGAATGCTGTTTTGCTTTGGTGTTTAAGAACAGAACATGGGTGGGAGTTCTGCTAACCTGGGAACCAGTAAGACTGAACAACTTGCAATACTTTATGTATAACTATAATAATATAACAGACTTCCAATTGCTCTCTCAAAATTCTTCATTTTTTCTTGCTAATTTTAAAAAAGCTACAGATTTGCAGATCATTTCATATTGGCACTTATTCCATTTTAGCCAACTTTTGACAGCTGAAAACTACAACCATTTCCAGCTCCCAGCTGGTGCTGCCACTGGCTACTGTTGACCTTTCCTTTTCTCTTCCACAGACATAATGATTCACAAGTGAGATAAGATATGTTAAAGGAGAACAGGAAAAAGAAACCCTTAACACTCTCATCCATTACCACCCGGTTTTTATTTTGTGACTCCATTGGCTATTTTGTGTAAATTTAGAAAGACATGAGTTGTGGTCCTTCTCTTTCAAATGGCATAAAACTCCTTTTCAGTACTGTTCTCTTAAAATACTATTGTGACTACTGAAAATGAAGACGTGAATGTGAATGAAGGTTAAAGTGCCTGTTAATAAATAAAAAAAATACATGATTTTTACTGAGATAAATGGTTTGTTATTTCCTGTTAAATGTTATTTCTAGTATCATCTTTTTTACTATTATCACAGTAGTTAGCCTGGGATCAAGGACTTCCATAGATGAGTAAGCTGCCTTTCTTCTTCCCCCACCCCCTAAGTAGCTTCTTCCTGCAGGGACTTGATGACAAATCATCTAAAGTTAATTTGTTAGTATCCTAAACAGTGCTGAGCAGAATATAGCTGTTCTCATTAGCTCTCTTATTGCCTAAGTGTCAGCACAAAACTCTTGAGGACCTGTTTGTAACATGAGTATGTCTTGGTTTGTTTAATACACGTTTTTATCCAATCATGGAGATGGCATTTAGCTGTGCTGTGACTTACGAATCCTTTGTGAATTAGTCTTAAGTGACCAAAATCAATTGAAAATGTCTAAAGACTTAGTGTGATTGATGGACATAGGGTTTTGTTTGCAGAGTGACTAGGTTTTAAAATAGTTGAAGGTTTACTTAAGCATCAGGCTGCAGAGTTATTTACTTTTAAGGGAGGAATTTCTGGTAGCTGTGTACTATTAGCACATACCTTCTTGTGAAGTGTACTTCTTTTTGTGTTTGTGGGGTTATTATGATGTGATGCTGTCATAGCAAAATATTTTATGTAGTCCAAGAGTAATGTTGTAGCTTTTCTGATGCTGCTTTGGTTGCTGATTTCCTCTGGATTTTGTTTCCAGAGTGTTCTCATGCTGACAACTGATACTGAGATCTTACTTGTGTGGATTGGTCATGCTGGAGGATATTGAAAAATGCTTTGATGTGTGTATGTATGTAATCATAGGCATTGAAATTTGCTAGATATTGATCATGATTCTCAAGGAATCAGGAATTAGGCACACTAATATGCTGGGAAAAGGAGCATAATCCAAGGAATGAGAATAGTTGAAAAGAAGTGACAGTCTTTTTCAGAATACTACTTTATCTGTTTATTGTCCCTACAAAGAAGAATTAGATTACTTTGCTTAACTTTAAGGGAATTAAAAATATCAGTTTAAGAGTTGAAAAATTTGATTAATATCCCAAGGTTATCTGGGAAATGTTTGCTCATGCGATGGTCAAGGATTGCTTTAAATATTTTATCAAGGTAGCACTGGTAGTTTCACTGTGAATGGTGGGTGTCCTGGGAAGGTGAGAGGACTGTGTTTTGAAACATTCACTGAATTATACTTAGTTAACGCATCAATAATTTGAAGATGTTATATTTTACTTTAAAATAAAGGCATTTATGATATCAATATGACTAATGTATTCTGGGCTGCAGTTTGCCTTCTCAATTTTGGCATGGTAAGAGAGCAAGTGAAAAATGGGTATCTGTGGCTTTTTTCTTTTTTTTTTTTTTAATCACAAGATAGAACATGGCACTTTGAGCCTTTGTGCTGCAGAAAATGAGAGCATAAGCAGTCTATATCTGTGACGTGACAAATGGGGCCACCAAGTCTTCCGCAGCGTGTTAATAACACAACTCAGTTAATGCTGGAATGCTCATACCCCATCACAAACATGTTGGTGTTGGTGTTGGATATGATTTCCTTCAGTGCCGCCCAGCCTCTTTCCATTTTGTGATTATGGCAAGGCATTTATGTGTTCTTCATTGTCAAACAATGAGAGGCCACAAAAGCCTGAGTATAATTCTCAAATATCACAATATATTCCCATTTTGTGTGTATCTGTGTGTGCACATACATATGCATGTGTGGACATATGGATTTCTGATTAATATTTCCCAAGAAGCTCTAAGTTGTCCTGTAATACAAATTAATTTGTATAAAATTAATTTTAAGGAGGAGGTAATTTCTGAAACTTAGAAAAAGTACTTCCAGCAATCAAACTTTGTAATATTGACACTTTTCTGACAGATTCGAAACTTGTGGCAGAAGGTGCTTGCTCATGAAGGCTAGAAGATAGAGTGACCACCTTGCATAAATGTTACCAGCCTGTATCCAGAGCTACCATGCTGCTTTATTAAAAAAAAAAAATCCTGTGCATGCACTTTTGCAATTTGTCATTGCTTTTCAAGCTTGTTAACTCATTAAGCAGCATTTAATGAGGATAAGCACAAAGTAATTAATTTATGCATTATGTTTATTGCTTCCCTAATGAATTTATGTATTAGAGTTCCTCAATGAATACATTAAGCTATTTCTATATTTTGTATACATTTTGTTCTCTAAATAAACAAAAACATTTCTTTGTAGTCTTTATTTCAGTCTGAAGATTGTCTCTATAATATCACCTGGTTTAATCATGATGTGGATTTTTCTTAGCATGAGCCTTGCCAACATCAATGCTTGTGAATCTCTTTGTCCTGTTTGTGTTCAGTAGTAGCTTGTATCAGGGAAAAGCTGTCCCCAGTTATACTGGGAACTTAGTTTTTTGTTTTTCCTAGTAAATGTAGGTGTTGTACATTCAGTTCTTGCTTTGGGGGAGTGAGGAATTGAGTAGACTGGTGTGATGTATGGAAATAACCTATTTGTCAGTAAATGAGTGCACTGGGTGTGGGTGTCTGGGTGCTGGTAGTGGTGGGGCTGCCAGGAGTGTTGGGGATGGGGAGAGAGAACAGGAGCAGCCCTGTGATAACCATTGCTCCAGGTGACCCCACAGACCCTCTGTACCCACATCTGAGCCCCTCAGTTGGGCACTGGTGGTGCCTCTATCAAAATATATTTTAGAAAGGATAATACAGAAAACAGCAATGAGGGGAAAAAGGTGTGAAAAACAACCTTGTGAGCACCTGGGTCAGAGGAAAAAAGGGTAGGAAGTGCACAGTGACAGAGCAGGTACTTCCCTGCATCCTGTGGCAGGAATGATGGTGGGGTAGGTGTTTCCCTGCAGCCCATGGAGAAACCCATACTGGAGTGGGCAGACCGGGCCTTGAGGAATTTAAGCAGCCAGTGGAGGGCCCACATGGACCTTCAGCCTCTGAGAAGGGCCCATGTTGGAGCCATTTATGAGAACTCATGTTGGATCAGTGGAAATATTTCAGGAGGAAGGACTGATGCAGAGAAACTGGTTGTGGTCCATGGACTAACCACAAACCACATTCCCCCATCTTCCTGCAGGAGTAGGGGAAGGAACCAGAAGAATCATAATGAAGGAGGGAAATGGAAGGCCTGGGAAGAAGGGTTAGGTTCACTTATGTCTTATTTTCCTCACCATTCTACCCAAATTTGCAAATATTTAAAATAATTTTCCCTAAGTCTCTTTTGTTCATTTTGATAATTGGCAAGTGACTCCTTGTCTTTATCAGGATCCATGACCTTTTCCATCTTATTGTCTGCTTGTTGAGGAGGAAGGATGAGAAAGCAGCTGGGTGGGTGCCTGAAAGCTGGCCAACATCAACCTTCAGCAACAACCTCTACAATTATTTGCATATGGACTACCAAATCATAAATATGAAATCCTGTAACCTGCAACTGAACTGTCAGATTGTGAATCTCTAATAAATTTCATGGGTTGTGATCTACAGTATTTATGAAAATAATGGACTGAAGTAGATGCAGGTTTTTTCTTTTTCTCAGTTTTGGAGACTAAGTATTGAACCCATGCTATCTTGTGTGGGATCATTAGTTTGTCTGAGTGACCCCGAGGATGGTTCGAAAGTTTCTTTTCCCAGCCCGGCGCTTAAAGAAGGAGTCTGAGCTCTTCATTTCGCGGCCTCAAGGTTGTTTATTATTTCTTATCTATAAAGCTTTCTCTCTGCCCAGCCGAGGTCAGCTCAGCAGGGCAGCCACAAGCACTCTGCCCGCCCACGGGCGGCTGTGTCTTCTTATAGTACAAACTACGTATATCATATTTACAATTACCTTCCAATGTCCATCACCTATGTTAGACAGTGAGCCTCTACTCTAAACCAATCTCTGAGTGCCAACATCACAGAGAAGATGGATGCCAAGAAGAAGAAGAAAGACCACGAGGCCGGGGCCTGAATCCTCCATCTTGTTTCCAAACCCCCCTGTACCAAAATCCTAAAATCTACATTTTCACCCTGTGAACAAACCATTCAAACCCAAGTGATTCCCATGTCCCCACAATCAGGTGGCAGATCCCTAAAAGGGTCAAGGTCAAGCCACCAGGTGCTTTTGGCAACATTCCAGGACCTCCGAGCCCCCAAGGGTTCTCGGTAGCTCTGAACATCCCGGAGGGATGTGCTGAATTCCCACAATCATGCAACTCTTGGACTCACCTTTTAAAGAATTAATTGTAGTAATTTGTGGGTATAAGTGACATAGTTAACCACAAGGCTCCTTCTGCCTTCCAGGTAACTCACCATACTTTTACATAATTCATATTTAGAGCACTGAATATGGAAATTATGGATTAATGCGTGGGCATCTGTCTTTTTTATGATGATGTGTTTGGGCAGTAAAAGAGAACAGGCAGTTTATTAAAGTACGTTTGGGGGAGGGGTGGCAAATTTATTTGTAAAAGGAATAAAACTAGTTTAAGAATATATAGCAAAACTAAATGCATTGTGCATATTATCGTGTGGCAAAAATAACAATGCTAGAGCTTAAGGAGAAAAATGTATCAATTGGCAAAACAAACTAATTAAGGGCTGGTTTTGAAATTGAAACAATTCTCCAAATTGCAACCTCTGTAGGCAAAGTAGGAACTAAAATCTCTGGCACTGAATGGAGTGCAGCTGAAATGATCTTACATCTTCATGGACATATATGTTTAATGCAGCTTTTTCCCTTGAAATAATGAGTTACTACATATATAAATTGTGTGAGAGATTGGTGTGCAGCATTAAAACATTGTTCTGGAAAAAAAGAATGCTTTTTTCTTGCTGTAGTCTGAGATTTAAGGCTGTATGTGTAATGGTTTCAGAATAAATGGGAACCCCAGCTATGTGCTTAAGAAAAATTTTCTGTAAGCCTGTGTTTTAGTATATTTTGCAGCTAAAAATTACTTGTCCTTTTATGGACATCACAATGATCTTGATTTAGTCTATTATACTGTCTGTGAATATAGGATATTAATTGAGTTTAGATTAATTTAATCAAAAAGCACATCACTAGTATAATTTATTCAGTGTCTTTAACCAAGAAAATTGCATTTATTTAAAGTAATTCAAAAGAAGCAGACTTCTCCCTCATTAGATAAGATCTTGCTTCTTCTCTAAGCACAAAGACTACTGCAGTTTATTGTTTAATACTTTATTTTGTAGTAGTGTGGAAATACGGCTTTTTTAATTGCAACCACTGTAACACAACAAATGCAGTTAATTTCTGCCAAAGGACTTTATGAACTGTTTCATGAACTATTATATGATAGAAAGTAGCAAGCAAAATCCATTAAAATAAGATGAACTGCAGAGTTCTGTGACAAAACCTCTTAATTTGAGGGGAAAACATCCTTTTTTATGTAGGTAATAATATTCTATAATGCCCATATTATTATTCTTATTGCCAAATTTCCCCTTTTACTGTCTTTCTTTCATGCACACATCCCCCTGTACTACAAATCATGTCTACTAAAACCAGCAGAGTTGACAAAAATGTATGTGAACAATTGCAAACACCATAGACAACTGGCTTTCACAGCCTTTTGGCCTTGGCTTCTAGTCACACCTCTCTCTGTTTTGACCAGATTTTGAGCTGCAGAGGTTTACATTCTTGATTTTCTTCTGCTAGTGATAAGATTAATGATTTAGTTCTCTGTTTGGATGCAAGGTAAATGCTATTTATTTCTGCCCAGAGAAGGGCAGCAAAGGTTGTGAAGGGTCTGGAGCGCACACCCTGTGAGGAGCAGCTGAGGGAGCGGGGGGTGTTAAGCCTGGAGAAACGGGGGCTCAGGGCTGGCCTTGTCACTCCCTACAAATACCTGAAAGGAGGCTGTAGCCACATGGGATCAGCCTCTCTCCCAGGCAGCCAGTGTCAGGACAAGAGGACACAGCCTCAAGCTGCACTAGGGGAGGTGTAGGTTGGACAGCAGGAGGAATCTCTTCCCGGAAAGGCTGATCAGAGGTTGGAATGGGCTGCCCAAGGAGGTGGTGAAGTCACATTCCCTGGAGGTGTTCAAGGAAAGACTGAATGTGGCACTGGGTGCCATGGTCTAGGTGAGGTGGTGATGTTGGAGTCCATGATCTCAGAGGTGTTTTCCATCCCAGCTGATTGTGTGATTCTGGGTATCAGCTCTGCAAATCTACAGTGAATTACACTGTTCCTGCTGTAACTCACTTTAGCTACAGGGTAAGTCAGTGCTGTCATACCAATTTGTAGAAACAAAGGCAGGATCTCAAAAATGCATTTACAGTAATACTAATGTAATAAACAGTAATGTTTTTAGTAACAAATATAGTACAAATATAGTAATATTCTATGTGAAGAAATCCTGTAACACTGTGCTGAAATTGAGTACATATATTTTGTTGTAGACTCCCAAATTTTCTGTTTGGTTTAAAAGTATAAAGAACCATTTGTAAGAAAAATACCCTGAATCCTATACCAAATTAAGATGGGCTCTTTGCTTCTGCCTTCTAGGTAGGTCACCATACATTTGCATAATTCACATTTAGAGCATTAAATGTAGAAATTATGGATTACTGGTTAGAATTTTTTTGGGGGGGGATGTGTTTTGGTAGTAAAAGAGAATAGACAACTTATTAAATAGGTTTGGGGGAGGGGTGGCAAAACAATCTTATTACTGAAGGAGCAGAAGTTGGGTTCATAGGTATGATATCCAATCCTTCCACAGATATGACATACCAGGTCCTCAAAGACAGAATTTTGGTCAGACTCATTTTGTAGGTGAGAAATTTTGTCCTTAGAAGAGGAGGCAGAGTAAATCTTTTAAAACACCACAGGTTTGCTGTAAAATAACTGTCTTGTTTATGTAGAAACATGCACTAGAAAAGCACCACTGATCAATTACACTCCTTAGAGTGTGTACAAAAGAACTGTGTCTATTCTTTATTTTTTCTCTGCTTTGTTTTATAAGTCGCTATTTTCTAAAATTTCCTTTTGTGCATACTTAGAACAGAAAATAGCCAAGTTCTCTTTAAGGATTTAGGAGAATGAATAAATGCACTTAGTAAATGTGTATAAGATATTTCCTCTCTCTAGAACAGACCTCTTAGCAGCCATTCATCAGACTTCTATATGCATGTAAGAACCAGTCTTTGAATTAATTTATTATTCACAGTTATTAGCAATACATACTTGAAGTCTGATTAAGCATTAGCCAAAAAGACAATCTTGCACTTCCACAGTGATGGCTTTATCTGCTTAATGAAGCCAGAGTTGAATCTCAGCAGGTATTTTAGCAGTATTGCTACCTCAGCATTTCAAAGTGCTAGTCATTTAATCATCTTGTGTTCAGTCTGGCAGTCCCTAAATTAATATTTTTAGATTTCAAAGGATGCTTCTGTTTGTGCATGTATATATAAAAGATGTACATGTATATCTAGCAAATAAGTGTTAGTGAATTTGAGTGCATGAGATGTTTTGCAGAAACTTAGAAAAATAATTCCTTTTTAGCTTTTACCAATTTTCTGAGGGTTTCTCAAGTAGTTTTACCAGGAGTGTTTGCCAGCTGTCTTTTGAAAGAACAAGTGTTGGCCATGAATGCCATACTTGAGGGAAAACAGGGATAGATTGTATCAATGTTACTGATAAATAAAAAATAAGACAGTCACAGATGTTGCACTATATTGTACAATGCACATGTTCATATTGTAATATGGAATGGAAAAGGATTAAGGACAGATTAATTTGTTTGGGTTCCTTGTTAAATATGTGGAGAAAAGTGATTTTTCCATTTTGCATACACTGAAAGTGGCCAAATAATGGAAAATGGGAAGAAGAGAGTTCTTCAACCAGTCATTTTTTGTGGTGCCCAATAATAAATGAGAAAACCTATTGCAATAGGTTTTGGAAACCTGTTTTAGGGTTTTTTTGTGCCCACTGGTTTATGAAAATTCTGTTGAGAGATTTCTGTGAGACATTGTGCATCTGGGGCTTCTCTGTGGACATAGAGATAACATTTTCAAGCTGATGAAATTTATTCTTGTGGATAGACTAAATGATGTGACCTGTCAAGGTAATGAATGAAATATTATACTTGGGCAGGAAAAATACAATGGCTACTCTGTGACAAGATGATGTTTCCTAAATTGAAAAACAGATTTATTAATGGTGCTCTTATAAAGGCAGGACTAATCTAGAATTCTGCTACCGTATTTAATTAACAAGTCAGCTACTAATGATTCATGCAGTTCAGATTGCAAAGTGAGTGATGATCAATTTTTTGCAGTGCTGTGTTCACAGCCGAAAAGGTGGTTGCACACCTCAGAAAGCTAATCCAGAAATATAGATCAATATTTGATTCTGTCTTTTGCTGATGTCCATCTAGTCAAAAGAAGTGTTCACATATTAACTTTTTTATGATTTAAGCTTCCTGTGTATTTACTTATTTGAAAATGCTACTTTTTTGTGTGTGAAAAAAGTTTAATCGGATAATGTTGTATCCGGGGAATTTCTTGGGAGTAAACAGGCCATTTAAAATATAACATGTTGCTTCTCATGTCTTGAAATCTGTGTATTGTAAATTGCTTAGTACAAAGCAGGGGGTGAGTCTGCAGGTCTCCTGAGGAGAAGGGTAGAGAAGGAGAACTTCTAATGCTGGTAGCTCAGCTGTGTGCCCCCAGTTTTGGTGACTGGGAGCTGTCCCTGCAGACGGACACGTGAAGGCAAGCAGCAGAAATACTGAACTGTGACAATCACAGCAGAAATACTGAACTGTGACAATCACAGCAGAAATACTGAACTGTGACAATCACAGCAGAAATACCGAACTGTGACAATCACAGCAGCAGACACGAGTGGCTGGAGTGTGGAGTGTGACCCCGTGGTATTGTCTGCAAGCACATGTAGTGCTGTGGCAGCCAGCACAGATGGCAGGAGTGTGGAAGGGAAACCTGATGGGAAGTTGGGCTGATTTATCTGCAATTGCCTCCTCTCCTTTTGTTGTGTTATTAGGGGTATGCTGAGGAAATGGGACAATAAAGACATGCTCTGGGAGGGTATAATGGTTCAGCAGTGAAAAATGTTAATGAAGTGTTGGAAAAAAAAGCTTTTGGGAGTGGAGTGTTCACATGTCAATATATATTGCCTTTTTAATGGGAAAGGTTCCCTAATGTTAATGGCCTGGTCATGATTTAATGCAAAAGGTGCTGTCTTTCAGCTCTAAACAAGCAGAAAGTAGGAAGGGAAAAGAGAAAAAAAACCCATGTGATTCTTCTGTATTTAAAGGATACATTAGTAGACTTTATGAGCTGTGACTAGAGAACAAAAGAAGGATATATGAAGTGATATAAAAAAGATCTCAAGAGAACAACTTAATGTTTGAATCCTAGGCAAAAAAAACCCTCAAACGCTTTAAAATTGCATAGATTGCAAATTTTCCAGTGAAGTGACACAAAGGATAAGCAGGGAGAAAACTTTGTAATACAGTGTGAAGCTCTGTTTGTGCTGGAGCTGTTGTTCAAGGCTGGTGCCTGGCCAGTTTTAGTCAGAGCAGACTGAAAGCTCTGACATTTGGCCAGAGCTCATTGCTGGATGTAGTTGAGATTATCTGAACTTCTTTATCACTAGGTTGCTGATCCAGTGATCTGCTTTAGGGTCCTAAATATTGTAATAGCCTCTAAAAGGTCATCCTTTCCTCCAGACTGGCTACCCATGGCTTAATATGGCAGACAGTTTCATTTGCAAGAGAGGTAAGAGAGAGACATTAAACCCCTTCAGTTAGCTGACACTTTCTTCTTCTGTGCCAGTCTGCACTGTCTGTCCCTGCAGAGGTAAAATTATAGACAGCATTGTCTCACTTTGCTGGGCCATATATGCAAGAACAAATGCATGATAGTGCAGAAGAAATTAGTTACTTCATGTCCTGAAGTTACATATCTTACTTCAGTCTCCTTGTAAATTTGTAATAGCATATAAAGACAAATTATTTAAAAGGATTTTCCATAATAAAGGGCTCTTTCCCTTCAGTAGGCACTAGATTATTCTGTAGATCAGATACTGTTTTTATTTAATTCCTTAAAATACTAGTACAAATTTTCTTTTTTTAAGTGCACCATCATCATCATGTGGCTATATCTGTAACTAAAAGCAAGACCACACATTTTGCTTGGGGAAAGGATCTGTAGCTGCCTTTCTTCTTTCCCTTCACATTATACAACATACTGAAGAACTTGCACCCTTCGGGCTGTGTTCTCTTTTGCAAATATCTGTGAATGGAGATGAGACTGTACCCTGGAGTAGATGTTTGAGCCACCCTTAGGCTGCACAGAGGTGTCTAATACTGCAGAACTCGGCTGATGGCTCGAGCAGGCTGTCTGTTGTTTATTTTAGGAGATAATGGGCTGTAGCAGCTAAAAGGTAGAATACTTGCTACATGGTGCATTCAAATGTAATCTTCTCCTTATTGTCATTCTGGGCATTGAATAGTTCAGCTAAGCATATGGAATTTGCAATGAAATGCTGCCCAAAATAGTCTATAAATGTTTTATGGTGCCTAGGCTGGTGAGGGGTAAGAAATCTTTAAAGCACAATATGCTGTCTTGTCTGTGCCTCCTGGCCAACTGGCAAGCAAATAGAAATGGGTGCAGCTGCAGCAGCACGTATTCTTTATGGCTGTGAAGTTGCTGGATGCAGATTCTGTCCAAAATAAAGCTGTCCTGGACCAAGGTGCCACATAGAGCAACACAAGGTATCAAGTAGGCTTCAGTCAAAGAATACCAGCTTATCATGCTACAAAAAACAATTGATTACTAGTTTTAAAATTAATTTTTCACTTTTGCTCTTCCCCGTGATGCTCTGGTGAGGGGGTGAGCAGCAGCTGTGTGGTGCTCAGTTTCTGGCTGAGGTTAAGCCCTGACAGTTATTTGGTGCCTGAACAGGAACAGTTGGAGATGATAAGAGACTGGCCAGAGCATATTTGAAGGGATTTATATTTGTTAACATTTGCAAGTCATTATATTGATTCATCTGCTATTGATATTAATTTGTCTGTGTGCCATGCTCTTTTTTATTGGCTGCATATGTTAAAGCTTGGTGTTGGCTTTTGCTGTTTGTTGTGCTCTGTAGCAATTAGTGATGTTTTACCTGGGAGATTCATTACTAAAACACTGCCCTTACACTTAATCTGGCATTTGGGCTCTGTATATAGCCATTACTGTTCTTTGAGTACCATCTAATGGAGACAATTAAAAAATATATTTCTTCCTCTGAGAGGTATTTTTTGGAGGAGGAAATACAGAATAGCAGTCTGAAAAAACTACAAAGGATGTAAATCTGAAGCTGTTAACACTTGTTAACAGCAGCAAGAAGGATGTAAGGTTAACATCAGGCCTAATGCAGAAATGCGATAGGAGATACTGTGGATTAGTTTCCAAATGGATGTTCTGACTCAGAACTAGCACTTTTTAGCACTTTTTCTTCAGGGGTTTCCAGTGTCAAGTTGTTCAGGTGCCACCACCGATGGGCTTAGAGTCAGCATTGGCAGCAGATGCCATCAGCTCAGTGTCAGACTGGTGTGCATCTGGGACTGCCTCCATCCCAAGGGAAAACTCTCCCACGGGATTGGCAGTCCTACCCTTCTTTTGCTGCTCCTCTCATCCCCAGCCTCCTTCACAGAGGGAAGCTGAGCCCATGTGGATGTCTTGCCTTACTTGCTTTTGACCCCATGCCAGAAGTGTGAATGAACTTTGTCCTGGCTGGGTTCATGGGCCAGATTCTGTGTGTGGGATAAACTTGGAGAATCTGGACCGACGAGTTCTGGAACTCCACTGCAAAATCAGCACATCAGCACATCATCAGCATTTCTGAAGAAGATTCTTTTTGCTGCTTAGTTAAGCATCTCCATGTGTTCAGAGGGAAGTGTTGCTGCAGGTGCTTGATGGTTTTTTTTGTGTAAATTAATTCCTGCATATTCTGTGAATGCTATATCTTAGAATATGAAAAAAATAATTTGGGAGTTAATTTTGTTTTTCCAATCTCTTATGGTAGACTATGGAACACTGTGCCATTTGCATTTTTAAATTTTCGCTCTCTTGGTTTATCAAGGATTTTCTTAGTTATTGTTTGAAGATCTAATCTTCTTTATTGTTTCCTGAATATGTTCACATAACTGAACTTGTTCATATTAGTGCTGAAGGAAATGCCACTAATGTAATGGTTATGTTTGTCTTCTTGTTTTCCATTTCAAAATGCTTGTTTTTAACACTCAGAATTGTACCTCCTGGATTTGTAATGTGCTGCTCTTGCCTTAAAGTTTTTGGATGAGGAAGAAGTGTGGGGAAAATAGTATACAGTATGACTTCCATGAAGAAATTTTGAAAAGGAAAGGTGTAAAAAGAGGTCTTGCATATATTTTGGTCACTCCAGTGGTACACAAAGCCAGAAATGCAGGCAGGAGTGGGCAGGACAAAACCTCACAAGAACTGTAATATATGGTCCTGTGTCAGAGAATTGTGGTGCCTTCATAATAAAGGTTTTCTCATGGGGCTCTGAATCCAATGGAGTGATGAACTGCCCTCAGTGCTAAGTAGCCTTTTTAGGAAATGATGGTGATGTACAGCTCATTTCATCATTGTTCTTGACAACACCTTTTATGAGGTGTAGACAGCAATGTAGGAGAGCTCATAATTCCTGACATAATGCTTCTCTAATCTACCTATTACCATGTTTTCCACATGGGAAACCCTCCCACCTCCAACCTTAAAACCAACTGACTTTTCCATTCATCTTTGCTTAATGACTGCTCTAGGTTTACATTTGAACTCTTATTTTTAAGTATCTGACTGGTCTCTTACTGAGTCTTGATCTCTTATTTTAGTAAAATATTGCTTTCTTCCATTACCCTCAGATCTCAAAGCACCATGCCAGCTTCCTTTTCTTGGGGCATTGTAATTACACTTTATTGCCAGAAACAAAACAGCATTGCATTTTCATTTAGCTGTATTTAAAAAGATCTTTCAGTGAAGGTGTTGCTGTATTTTAAGAGTTACACAGAACCTCACACCAGGCCTAAGTTTGTATGCTCTTAGCCTGAGGTAATCCTATAAAAGTCAATGTTAAACCTCTTACTGATTTCAGCACAACCAGGATAAGCTGATGTGCTGAAGGGTAATGAATGAAAATGCACAAAAATATCCACAGTATTTTTGCTTGATTGGCCTAATAACCTACTAATGAAGGGTTTGCAGACATGTCTTATTCCAAAAGGTCATATAACATACTTAATTTATGCCCAAGGGGATAAATGTTTATAAAGAAAACTCACCATTGTCCATATTTTTCCCAAAAGCCACTTTGTTCAATTCTTGCAAGTAATTTCAATTAAATGTCTACCTTTATGCAGCTTAAAAATTTGGAACTGGCCTTTTCTCCACAGCCTTTAGAGTAACGTAGTCATATTGAGTTCCACAGCAGCTTTTTTTCAAACAGATTTGTCCTTTCCATGCCAAATCTATTAACAGTACTTGCTTGTGCTGCTGCAATTTATAACCAAGAATAATGTGTTTACTCATAATTAAAGTCTCTCTATGCAATAAAGTCCATTTTTCATGACACCCTTGTTAGCAAAATGTGCTGCGCTCAGTTCTCATGCGTCCAGAAAGGATTGGTGAATGGAGATTGGGAAGGCTTGCAGAGCCAGTATAGTGCTGGGCTGGTTTCCTTGCTCAGTTCTGGTACCCTTTCACCTGCCCCCTGGGAAACAGCAAGGTCTACAAGAAGAAGTGTTACTCCTTTCTTGAGGTCCCTTTGATGGTCTGGATTACTTCTGTGAGCTTCCTTTCCTCAAAGGAAGCAAGCAGTCCTTGCTGTTGATGTGTGGGCGCAGCTCTTCCACGTGCTGTACCTTGCACACAGCAGAACAGCAGAGCACTTTGCTTATCCTGCTTCAAGTAAACATGTCAGTCATATTCTTTCTGTTTTCAGCCTTTTTAGTATTCTTGAACAGGTCCCTTAGTGTGAAGCATTAACATGTGGCTGTAGTGCACTACCCGTTGCACTACACGTTGCCAATGGGAGTCTGCTGTGCAGTGCCTGCCCACAGGATCTCTGCCTGAGCTTTGTGCTGCAGCATTTATGGCTAAACTGAGCAAAATTCAGAAGGTTTTGAGTGACCTGAGGATATTCAGACTCTTGGCTGGCCAGGCTATCTTTCTGAGTACTGGATGCTCTGGCAAGAGAGAGGTTCAGATATGTAATGCATAAGGAGAAGGTGCAAAAACTGGAAACAAATACTCTGCTTCAGCTAAGTTAATGAAAACCAGGAAGATAAGTGGTACTGACAATGTATGAAGCAACTGAAAATAAAGCCTGGAACCACAACAGAATGTCTACTAACTGTCTAATATGGATAAGGCTCTCTTGAATTAGGATGAATTTATTTGCTAGATAACTGAATGAAATTTCATCTGTCAGGATAAGGCTATGTGAGCCTGGTGATTAGTGCTACATAGCCATTTTGCTGTTCAATCAGTGTTTGGGCTGCAAAACCAGGAATTACCTTGTTGTGGTCTCCAGGGATCTGAGTTTAACCTTGGCTGTACCCCAGGGGTTCTGTTGCCACTGTCTGTAAGTTCTTGATTTTTCCCTGTCATTTTTGAATCATAGAAGTTACTGTCTTGAGGGAGGTAGGATCTACGTAACAGAAACCCATATATAGGTACAATGTGGGCAAGGGAAAATGAAAAGACATTTATGGAGCCATTTCCTCAACTCATTTAACCCAAAATAGAGTCATATGCTAAGGCTTCCCTGGTTTTTAGCAACTTAAAAGAAAGTGATCCATCAGCACACCCTGTTACATGATTACTATTTGTCCAAAATCAATCTTTTAGTAATGAGATCTAGATACTGATAAGCTGAATGAGTTGCCTTGGTAACCTACTGCCTCAAAAGTCTTATGTATAGCTTTAGGATTTGCAGGGGTGTGGGGTGGGAATGGAAAAAAGAAAATCAGTATGCAGAGAAATGCCCATGTTTGTTTGAGGGACAGATCTTGCAGATAACTTTTCTGTCTTATCAAATTCCAGGAGAAAATTTTTCATTAAAGTGGGCTACCTCAACTATGGTGATGCTGATCTGGCTCATGTGAAATTAGATGTGGTTATTTTTCTTTCAGACAAACCCAGAATCTGTCCCTAATTAAAACAAAAATGCAGCACAAGTGTGATCTCCTTTGGTTACTATATAAAGGCCAGATCCAGAATCAAGATCTAGTCTTTCTTTTATGTAAGTGAGGTGAAGAAGGGAAAATCATTAATTCTGTTATATTTTTGTGAAGAGGAGCACTATGTCTTTAAAACACAAGAACAAATGGTTTTCTTAATAGCAAAAAATGCTAATTTTTTTAGACAGTTAAATCACTAAGTTTGTGATGACCAAACTGTGTGCTCTGATTTAACAGCTTTTCAGGCTCTCTAGCACTTCATGGGCACTTTGCCTGGAGGGCCTTCTGTGCATGGTTTCACAGAAAGTTTTTTTTTCATTGGTAATGAGTTTTTAGGAAGAGATAGAAATACAAGACTTTTGTGGAGTTTTCTCTCTCTCCTAAAGAAACTCAGCCATTCATTAAGAGGCTGACTCCAAACCAGGTATTTCTCCACTAAGTTTCCTGCAAATAGTGATGTACTAAGAACCTGGTTTTGCATTGTGTGGCATTTGAAGCTCTTAAAGATTTACTCCTGTTGTAAGGTTAGGATATAAGGAGTAGGCTGGAGCTAACAGAGTTTGTGAATAGATGAAACTATACACAAGAATTAAAGAAGCTAATTAAATCCAGGTTGTGCTTTAATGAGACTTATGCAATTATGGCAATGTGAATTCTGTTTCTTTTCTCAGCATTCCCTTGTCAAGTTTAGAAGAAAAAAATAAAACTCCTCACTTAAATGGACAATAGAGATGAGACAAAGGAGCAAAATATCTTCCTTAATTAATATAATGGAAATAAGATACACCAGCTGACAACCACATTTTAGTGACTGCACAAGTCACAACCAAGTCCCTGTGTTGTGAATTTCATAGTTTGATAGTTTTATGAAGTACCTGACATTTCAGTCAAAATACTCTGATTTTTTGCTGCTCTTCATAAAGAACTTGAATCAATCTACCTAATTAATTTTAGGCATTTGTAGATTTATATATGATATTTATATTATAGGTATCACTTAAGCAAGGCTGAAAGTAGTGAAATGACAAAAGCTTCATTAATGCAAGGAATCAGGCCTGGTAAGAATTTTTGATTCTCAGTCTTTGTTCTGTGTACACACCAAAAAGATACAAAACCCCTGCATATGGTAAGTAAAGAATGATGTAAGATTTAAACTACTCCTGTGTGTGGTAAAGCAGTCACAAAGTTACCATCAAATTCAAACTGATGAAAACAATGCATATGAAAATGTGTCCTATTGCTTTTGTTATTTTTTCTCTGTTAGAAAAAAAAAGTCATAATTATAATGGTCTCTTATTTATCAACATCTTGCTCAAACATGTAGAAAACCAGAGAATTGGTATAAATTAATATTTTACAGTGCCTCTCTTTATTAACAGAGAGTATAATAACTTCTTCACTTCTGCAGAGAGTATAATAACTTTGAATAAGGAATTTATCTGATATCATTACTCTTATCAGTCCCTCCAATTGCTCAGCTGCTAGTGTGTATTTAACAATTTCTTCCTTGCCTGGTTTTCACCTTGTGTATTTTCTGCCCAGCTTTGGTTGCCCTGTCTTTCAGCTATCTGCCACTACAAGGACATAATATGTCTATTGTGAAATGCAAATAATTACACACTCATCTTCTTAAAGCAACTCCAATGAATAGCTATTTCCAAACAACATGTATGTATTGCTAGTATCTTCTTTTTGGGCTAAAATTATTTGTGGAATAAAGTTGAATTCTAGTTTTGCCCATATTGCGTAGGTACTCTACAAGTAAACTCCTTGTTTTCTGTAGTCATGCTCAGAGCAGATTCATTACTTGAAATAAGACAGGATATGAGGTGTGGTGATTTTTGGAAGTTGATTTCAGCATATTTCATCTGTAAACATTGATAAAGTCCTGGGTAGGTGTAAGAGATGCTGGGCACACTCAGTATGTTATGAGGGGCGGTCAAAATCTTGCAGCTTTAGTATGGTGAATCAAATTATATTAATTGTGCCAGAGCAAAGCTGGATACATTCATATCATTTTATTGCAATCAAGGTAGCAACTTTGCTACATCAAAACACAAATAAAAGTATATATTTGATAAACAACACTAATAAATAGAGCCACTGAAAGAAACGCGAGGAGTAAAGCTGTGAAAGACCCAGTAACAATATAAACCAGGGATGTTGTTACATTATCTGTTTCATTATCTTGTTGAATGCCTGAAGAAAATTGGGCTTTGTTTTAATGGCTCTTGCTTTTCATACATGTTTTCATAATTGTAACAGCTACTAGTAACTCTTCTAATGTTTAGTCAGCACTAGATACCAAACGTAATATTCTAATTGTTCCTTTCAAGTGTGACTCTATGAGGAGGTATATTTTTTCAGACTCATTTTGCTTTAATTTAGCATATAAACAAATTATACAGTTATAATTGATTTTTGGGGAAATTACTCTTATTTTAAAGGCCTATGTAATGTTGCTGACAATTGACAAACATAAATGTGAAACAGTACAGCCTTTTCTTCATTTGCTTTCTTTATAACACTGTTCTACTGTTAGCATGCACAGGTAAGGGAATAAAGATATGAAATTAAAAATTTTGAAAGAACTGATGTGGCAAGAAAGGATGAGTATGATTTTAGATAGTAATATCTAAACTTAGGATGATTGCAATTTGAAACCTGAAAGTAAGCAGTGTGGACTCCAATTCTGACCAGTTAACTTGCTGATACCATGACTGTCCCACACAGGCAATTTTTACTTTATACTTACTGTTAGTAGTAGTAGTAGCATTAAACCACCTAAATGTGTTAATGTAATCATTAAAACTAACAATGTGATGGGTATAGGACCTTCCCTATCTGAAGAAAATGAAGGTGCTGAAACCCTTGTGAGAGTAGATAGCATTTATTTTGATTGAGCCTTTGTAAAAGTTCTCATTAAAAATCTCTGTAAGGCTTTACCTAATCCTTGTGATGCAACTGTCTTCATTATAGGAAATGCATTTTTCTTTCTTTCTTCCCTCTGAAATCAGTTTCCCCTAAGAGTCTGTTTAAAAAAAACCCCAAACTATGAGATATTAAACAAGACCACATTATGAAGTGATGGTAATTTTTGATGATACCATAAATACTTGTTTGCCATTAAAGACACTCCATTGCATGTCAGCATTGGTTCATCTTAATGAAAAGAGAAGGGTGCAATCAATCAAAACCAATATAATGTCATAACAGTACATGTCAGGCCTAAAATAGCTACGCTAATAAAAATCTCGAAATACAAATAAAGATATCACCAGTTGTTCTACTGTGTAGGGACTAACCTGCAGTCTCTTTGTTTTCTGCTTGCATCAGCTCATGTGACCTGATGATTGCTTAGGTTGGAAAAACTTTATTTGCTGACAACCCCTTTTGTCTGTTTGAATCACCCATTTTATCAAGATGATTTTCTGTTGTTGTGATACTGTCCACTGATTTAATAAAAAAAAAATCGAAAGAAAAGGCTGCTCAGTTTGTGAATGCTTTTCATCTAGGGCATTTTACAAGTCTCAAGGGTATATTTGCTAGTTTTTACAGACTGAATTCCTGAGAGTCTCAGCAAGTTAAAATTCCACTTGTATAGAGCTGCATCTCTGCTAGAACAATATAGAAGTACCCATGGGTGCATTTTAAAGAAATTATATATAGGGATTGGAAATGTTATGTGAAATCAGAGTTATCCTTCCTTTCATTTGTTCTAAATCAACAACTAACTGAAATTGAAGCCAAAATCATATTGTATGACCTTTTGTTTTACTTCAGAACAGTCTGATTGGCAGCCCATGGGGCAGATGTGACTGGATATAAAAAGGGTTTTGAGATGTGGCCTTGCTCAGAGGATGGAGACAAAAAAAAAAAAAAAAAAGATTCCTGGCATTTTATGAAGCCCAAAGCTGTCAAACCATTCTAGTGTGACCATGTAGCCCTTGACACTAAGGTCTGTGAAGCACCCACTATGTCTGTGGGTTTGTGGCCCTGGGAAATGCCAAGTCTGGAGAGGAGCCCATGATAGCTCCCCCAAGGTGACATCTGCCCTTAGCAAAAGCAGGACTAATGTTGCTGCAATTTAGTGGCTGTGTGTGACAGTTCTCTGACTTGAAATAAGTGTTACAGTCTGGTAAGTAAAAATGTTGCTTTTATTCTAGGAGCTGGATTTGGTTTGCATGGCCAGGTTTTGCTAGCAGAGAGAAGACAGAGGCAGCTTCTGTGAGAACCTTCTCCAGAAGGCTGCCCCTTGTCCAACAGAGCTAATATCAGCTGGCTCCATGGTGGGGCTGCTGCTGGCCCAGGTTGAGCCCATCAGTGGTGGTGGTAGCACCTCTGGAATAACTTAGTTAAGAAAAGGAAAGAAAAAAAAAAAGTAAGCTTCTATGGAGCAACAGCCAAAAGAGTGAGAATACACAGCCCTTCAGACACCAAATCAGTGTGAAAGGAGGAGCAGGAGGTGCTTGAGGAGCTGTGCAGAGATTCCCCTGCAGCCCGTGGTGCAGACAGATCATGGTGAGGCAGCTGTGCCCCTGCAGCACATGGGGGTCCATGCTGAAGCAAATATCCACCTGTAGACCATAGAGGACCCCATGCTGGAGCAGGCGGATTCCCAAAGGAGGCTGTGGCCCCATGTGGGGCAGGCTCCTGGTGAGACCTGTTGCCCCATGAAGAGAGGATTCCACCCTGGAGCAGGTTTGCTGGCAGGACCTGTGACCCCGTGGGAGACCCATGCTGGAGCAGCCCTCCTGAAGGACTGCATGTACCCTGGAAGGGATCCCTGCTGGAGCAGTCCTCCTGAAGGACTGCATGTACCCTGGAAGGGATCCCTGCTGGAGCAGCCCTCCTGAAGGACTGCATGTACCCTGGAGGGGATCCCTGCTGGAGCAGCCCTCCTGAAGGACTGCATGTACCCTGGAGGGATCCCTGCTGGAGCAGCCCTCCTGAAGGACTGCATGTACCCTGTGGAAGGGATCCCTGCTGGAGCAGTCCTCCTGAAGGACTGCATGTACCCTGGAAGGGATCCCTGCTGGAGCAGCCCTCCTGAAGGACTGCATGTACCCTGTGGAAGGGATCCCTGCTGGGGCAGTCCTCCTGAAGGACTGCATGTACCCTGTGGAAGGGATCCCTGCTGGAGCAGCCCTCCTGAAGGACTGCATGTACCCTGGAGGGGATCCCTGCTGGAGCAGCCCTCCTGAAGGACTGCATGTACCCTGTGGAAGGGATCTCTGCTGGAGCAGTCCTCCTGAAGGACTGCATGTACCCTGTGGAAGGGATCCCTGCTGGAGCAGTCCTCCTGAAGGACTGCATGTACCCTGGAAGGGATCCCTGCTGGAGCAGCCCTCCTGAAGGACTGCATGTACCCTGGAAGGGATCCCTGCTGGAGCAGCCCTCCTGAAGGACTGCATGTACCCTGGAAGGGATCCCTGCTGGAGCAGTCCTCCTGAAGGACTGCATGTACCCTGTGGAAGGGATCCCTGCTGGAGCAGTCCTCCTGAAGGACTGCATGTACCCTGTGGAAGGGATTCCTGCTGGAGAAGTCCTCCTGAAGGACTGCATGTACCCTGTGGAAGGGATCCCTGCTGGAGCAGTCCTCCTGAAGGACTGCATGTACCCTGTGGAAGGATCCCTGCTGGAGCAGTCCTCCTGAAGGACTGCATGTACCCTGTGGAAGGGATCCCTGCTGGAGCAGTCCTCCTGAAGGACTGCATGTACCCTGGAAGGGATCCCTGCTGGAGCAGTCCTCCTGAAGGACTGCAGTGCAAGGGAAGGACTCACTTTGAAGAAATTTGTGCCATTGTTGAGACCTGGGAAGTGAAAGGGAAGTGGGGCTGGTGTTTATCGGTGTTCTTTCTGAACCTTCATACAAATTTAGAGTAGCTGCTAGTGACTTTAGATTTGGTGTTAATGAGTAGGATTTGATTTTGTTTTGCAGATTCCTAATTTTGGGATTATGTAAAGGCTAAGTATTCATAGGGGAGCTGTACTACTGCTACTGTACTATTCCCTGTTTTCAAAAATGGGACACATGCCTGTGGGAATGATGCTGAGTAACTTCACATATTCATGCCCTGGTTTTGGCCATGAGTTTGTAGTCCATGTGTGTAAAGTTAGCTCCCATCTGCCCCCTACTTGAAGTCCTTCAGATGGAAGCAGATAACAGCTCTGAGGTGAAAGATTAAAATACTTTATAGAAAGGATGAAGGGACAGCAGACACAAGACCAATTGCTAACGTTTTATTTTACTCAGATGCCTTTGCAGTGTAATACCTGTAAGAGTTCCAGCAAAGGTCATTATAAATTGAATGTGTACTTAGATGAAATAACATCTCACATTAAGCAGAATGAAATATTTCTTTATAACACTTTTTCAGAGCTTCTTATTTGTCAAAGAGAAAACTAAATATATTAAGAGAATTAATATTCCAAATTACCTAGAAGTGTAGAGCATCACAATTTTTGTTAGGAGAGCAGAGCAATCACCTACCTTTTTGCACTAGTGTAAGAGTAGTCCATAAGGTGGAAGGTGTTATTTCCTAGCACTAGGTTGATATGAATTAATTGTTTTCCTGTTTCATACCCCCAATTCCTCCTATGTCCCAATTTAACCTGATTCCCTCCCCACCTCACATTCCCTCCCCTGAAGCTGGCCTCGTAGAGCTCTCAGTGGAAACACCAACTGTAGGATCATTACTGAGGATCATTACACTAACCAGGAGAGGTAAGTGTATAGCACTTACCTCTCCTGGAGTCTGCAGTAACTTTTTTGGTTGAGGAAAAAATCAAAGCTAAGTAATAGAAACCCATTTCTCCATTCTGAACAAGTAATTCTTCTTTTGCTGTGCTGAGGCACAATGGAACTCATCTTACAGCAATTTCCTAACTCTTGCTTGTTTGTTGGAAAGCACAGTCAGGAACTGAAGCAACTTTTACTCAAAAATACCTTCCTTCATCTTCCCTTTGTTCCACACCATTTTCTTGAACAAGCCTGCTTAAATCCCAGACCAAAATGATGGTTTCAGTTCTGCTGGGGAAGAAATTAAAGTCCTTGGTTTCTAGTCCATACAGATGTGTTGTGGTATGTCTCAGATCACAAACTGTAGTGAGTTACACCAATGTGGCAGTAACTTGAATTTCAACTGTGAACACCGTACTGTCTCACAGATGTTTTACACTTGGTCTAAGGCCTCCCAATCAGTTTAACTTTTGACTTAAGCCCAGTGAGATCTGAAACAGTTGTGATGTATTAAGCAGGCAGAAAAGTGTCCCAGTACATAACTGTGTTCAGAGATGTTTTGAGTCCTACGGTATTCCTAAGGTATTGCTAGTCTCCATGCAGCTTTTCTGTGTTAAGAGTGGTCAGAATCTCAGTGTTTTATGTGGCTTATCAAGAGTGTCTGAGGGCAGATAAATCGCTTTTCTTAGAACCCATTTAGGTCAAGCTGTGGTGCAACCCAGTTCAAACAGAAGTATGTTTCCTCTGTGAGTAAGCACAGTTGTGAAGCAGTTGCCAGCTTGTGAAGATAAAGACTCAGTCAATGAGGCAGTTTCAGCTCCCACTCATACTATTGCCCTGGATGATTGCCTAGTCTCCTCACTATGATCCAAATCTGTGTTTGGGGATGCCCTGATTTACATAGCATTGATGCTATGTTAGACTTTGGAGCTTTAAAGACTGTTGCTTGCTGCACCAGAGATCCTGCTTTTGTTCTCACATGTTGTTTTGTTTGGAGTTTCATTTTATATGAATGCAGAAGACGTACTGCCTCCATTTAGTGATTCAGAGCACGCTGCAAGCCCCCACTGGCTGTGGGGAGGTTGTGGGAGCAGAAGCTGCTGGAGCATCCCTGCCTTCCGAGGGGCTCACCCAGTGCTGTGCCTCTTCTCAAGACAAAGCACCGTCCCTCTCACCAGCCAGCATGCAGTTTGTTGGTGTGTTCCTGGGGAGGCGTGGTGGGGGTGAGAGGGTCCCCACTCCCTGCAGGGCACATGCACCCAAGGAACAGCTTCTGAAATGGAGCACGTGTGCACAGCCATGCTAACACAGTCTTATCTGTGATTTGCATGCACTTGTTAACAGGGGGCAAAAATGCAAGAATGTTGGGGAAGCCCTGAATTTAGGGGTTGTGAACAGTGCTGTTTATTTTTCAGGTTGTTTAAGTGTGTTCCAATGCAGTAGTTTGACTTGTAGTCAAAATGTATCCTATTTTTTAAATTTGAGGAAATAGATAATTTTTGTAATTAAGACCACTACAAGTCAAAAACTGTGAAAGTCATGACCAAAGATTGCTAAATGGAAAGTTAAAATGGTGATGTTGAACCAGTAGCCTAACAGTAAGAAGCAGAGATCAATATACATTAAAATATGCTGTATGTACCAGGCAGCAATTCACCATATAGTGTGAGGTGAGCAGCATTGCTTGGCTAACGTGTTTCCATGTTGCCGAGTTGCTATGGCAATATCAAACCAATGAATAAACCACATCACAGAGACAGGGAGGTGAGTAAGTGTGAAATTGATTCAGTGGAACACGGGAATATGTGGGAGCAAATCTGGTCAAGATAAAATTTCTGGTAGGAATATCTATTTCTTTCCACATTTTCAACAATATATTATAATTACTTTTTAAGACATTGAAATCTTGTAGGTATTTTTTCCACCATAAACTCTTGTGTGTTTTTTATCTGATGTTATTTGTGTTTTTCAACATATATAAGGCATTTAATCTGTTAATAATGAATATAACTAAATATTAAAAGTACATAATTTTTAATAGAAATTAATTTAGTTGATAGTTGTATAAAGTCTTGGTAAGATAAAATAAGTTGACTACAAGTTTCGTTACCAGCTGTAAGCTGATATTGTAGTAATCAGGTTTAAAACATGCTTTTACATACACCAGGGTTAAACTAGTTCTTTATTTCTCAGTGTGCATTATAGTGATAGAGTCCACAGAAACACTGCATTTTGCATAGCACATTGATATAACAAAAGACAGATATCTGTGCTTATAAATAGATTGCACAAATATTGATCATGCTTCATTGCCCCATTTTGTGATTTATGTGACCAGTATTTGGAATATCTTGGGAAGAGAATATTTTGGATTTTTTTTTCCATCTGTTTCAAAACATTTTGTGAAAAGACAGTTACACTTAAATGTGCAAGCAGCAGTATTTTTTTGTTATCTATGGAAAATAAAATATGTATCAAGCATGTTTTTCATTAGGATTTTAGTTTTACTAATTTGTCTCAGTTCAGTTGGATGATCAGATAATGATAAAGGTTTTATTCCTGGAAAAGATCCTGCGATAGAGGAATAGAAGATTATTATTTTGTATGTGAGTTATTAGTGTTAGAAATTGATATTTGTCTAAGACATAAATCTATTTTTAGAACATTTTTAGGCTTTCTGGCAGGAAGCATATATCCAGGAGTTTCAGTGCTTGTAGTTCATGCACTATTTATTTGATCTAAACTTGCATATTTATAGCTTAAAAAAAATCTTACATGTGCTTTTGTTTCATTCAGTCTCCCCCTGTGAGTGCATCTCCATGTTGAAGCCCTCTTTATTTGATCCTGAATAAAAAAATGTATGATAACAATACTTAGTTAAACAGCATTAAATTAGATTTTTTTTTTTTATTTTCTAAAAGGCCAAAATAGTCTTATCAGGTACAGTCCATAAAATGAAGACTGTAGTTTGTCTGAAGCCTTACTCTGTCACATAAAAGCCACTGTGGTCCTGCCTTGGTTTCTTCAGTTCAAAGTAGAACTTTAGTTTATTTATGGAACAGAAGCCAATATTTGTTTGCACTTAACCTTTTGACTTAGTTTTTTGGAGAACAACATTTGCCAAATTATTGGCAAAGAAGTTGCTGACTGATAATTTTTACATTGGGATGGAATGATAAGGCAAAGACAAACAGTGGGTGTTGTCTGAACACTGAAGCTTTTATGATTTGGAGTTTTGAAAATGGAAATAAAACTCTTTTGTGATAAAACAACATCTTGAAAAACTCCTTCAGTTACATTTTCCTCCATTTCCCTGCTAGTGTTAAGTTCTGACTACATAACATTTCTAAACTCAGTTCATGTGCTGATAAGCAGCTGGATCTCAAGAGTGTTCATTTGTGTTGTTTTCATATGTGAATGAAATCCCTAAATTAATTGAACAAACCTAGATAGATCAAGGCTTAACAGATGCAAAAGGAAAGAGTGTAGACCAGGATCTAGTTTTTGTTTGCATTTGCATATGAAGTGTCTTCTTTAATTTGTCACTGACCATTTTAGTGGTGTGCCTGTATGAGACAGGTCCAGCCTGGTGATATCCAGCAGGGACCTGGCCAAGGCAGAGTTGTCACTGTTGAAGCTTCTGCCCCAGCCCATTGGTGTGCTCTCCTTGAGCTATGCTGATTATCAGGCTGCCCTGGATGAGGACAAACACACAACTGAAATAGGGGAAATGTTCTTTGAGGAGAGATGCTTTCCAAAGAGGTTCAGTTTTCCACTTGCTGCTTTGACTTCCTCACTTTTGGTGCATAAGGTGCCAAAATTGCAGACACTTGTTGCTACTTTGAAAGCAAAGGAACATCTCTTTCAAGGGGTGTCTGAAAGTCTCCTTGTCAGCAGAGCTTTTGTTTGGAGCCCAGTGTGTGCAAAACCCTGAACCATTGCTCACAGAGTCCTTGACAGCTTTTTTTAAAGCCCAAGATCTTTGCAAGACAGATATGGCTATGAAGCAAGATTTTGGGGTAGGGAAGGAAAAAGTGTGTCTTCAGCAGCGCAGAGGAACCCTCCAGATCAAGGGCTTCTTTTCCCAGCAATGCATACTGCTACACCTTCAGCTTTTTTATCTCCTGTAAAATGAAGTCACTTAGGTTATCTTCCCTGAGTAGGCAAGCCAAGATAGCTTTCTGTCCCCCTTTGCAAGTGGACAAAACTCTGTCCAACTACTGGTGCCTCCTGTTCCTGCCCTCTGAAGCAGATGGTGACAAGGGTTCATTTTAACAGAAGCCTGTGTCCATTCTTGTATCGTCTCAAGTGCTCCTGATGTGATGAGTGCTGCATGGTCCCTCAGCAGCCCCAGTGTGCCCTTGCTGGCAGCTCTCATGGCTGCTGTGTGATGCCCAGAGGGACACCTGTAACAAATGGAGACACCTGCAACACCATGCAGAAACGAAAGGATGCATGTTGGGAGAAACGCATCCAGGCATCCACTTCAGGTAAGCAGGTGAGCTGGACACCATATGGCCCTGGAAATATTCTCCTTTCTGAGCTGTTTTTGGGTGTGTGATGCTCTGCACTGTCAATTACATTTGTGTCAGTCCATCCAATTGAAGTCATGGAGATGAAAATAATGAATGCATGGAAAAAAAGTGCTGTCTTTACCCCAGTAGCTAACTACATATACAATCCATATACAATCCAGAAAATCCTGATCTGTACACTTTGCAAGACTCAATAGGATGGAAGTGGCATTTTGAGTAAATTTCTTTTCTTGTACATTTTCTGTGTTTGAGGTTGGTTTCAGCTTTCTTCACATAATCCAATGTGCCACCAATGGGGCACTGGAAGCAACAGCAGGAAGAGCCTGTTTGCCTCCACAGCACCCACAGTTTACCTCAGCCCAGGGGTGAAAAGGATGGAGGGATGTTCAGTGCAAGCAGAATGTCACCAGGCGCTACTTCCTCTGAGTAATATGTCTGTATAAAGTCAAATTCTTTCATAGCATTTTAACCTCACTTGATATGTAGTTTTGTGCAATAGCAAAACCACTTTGTTCTGTGTCATAATTCAACATCACACCTGCTAAAAGCCCTTACTTATGTACAAGTCATTGTTTCTTATACAGTTAGTCAGTTTATTTTCAGTGGGTTTTGTTTTTTGGTATACAGAAAAGGGAGGAAAAACCAAAGTCTGGCTATGAGATTTTTTTTTTTTAGAGGGTATCTTTTGGATTAGTTTCTACTGAGACATCAACTTGCTGCTTCATAAGTTACTGAGGTAAATTTTCTGTGTTCTTTGGTTTCACTTCTTTCTTTCTTTAAAAATGGGGATCAATCTCTTTAGGAATATTTTAATACAAATTATCTTATTTGAGCACCTCAGCAAACTTTTTGGTGTTTGAAAGATTCAAGAGCAGCTTTTTAGGACTAAAGAAGATACTCAAGTGAAGGCAATTTTCAATTCACTTCAGTGCCGGAGGAGACACCCAGCTGTGCCCATGAATAAGAACTGTACCTGTGACCCAGTCTCCACCATTCTTTTTCTTGGAGCCGTCTGGTCACGTCTGGTCAGAGCTGTCTGATGTGGGCAGGGAGCACAGGGCAGAAGTTAGAAGGCTTCTGAGGAAGGCAGAGAAGCTTTTTTTTGCTTCACTGGGAAATGTGTTTTCTGGCATCTACTGAGCAACTCTGGGAGAGTCCTCAGTCACTTAATCCCCTTTGTACTTGCTTTGGGGCTGGTCACAGAAGTTGCAGAAGCCTCATCCTGGACCTGTTTAAAGTTAGGTTGGATGATGCTGTGAGCAGTCTGACTTGAAAATACCCCTGTCCATGGAAGTGAGGTTGCTCTGGGTGATCTCTAAAGTTCCCTTCCAACCTAAACCCCATGTTCTGTGATCCCAGGTCCTGATTATTTTAGCTATGGATAAAGCATAAAAGTTACTTCTAATTATTGTGAAAGATATTCAGAGTGTAGTTCAAAAATTGGGGCAGCTGAATCAGCCACTATGTAAGTGTCTCAGTGCATCAGGGAGGAAATGCTTCTCCAAGGAAGTGGCAATGCCACAACAGGGCAGCTGCAGAGATCAAGCACCCACTGAAGATATTTATCAGTGCTTTATGTTGCTCTGGAGGTATGAAAGGGATAAAATTCCTTTTCAAGATACTTTTTTGTTGTTGTTGATAGTGAAGAACAACATTGTTTTGTTCTGTAAAACTTTATTTTATATGTGCATTTTTAATTCTCCCTCTTCCTTCTGTTTTCTTAGGGCATTGATTTTTTTCTGCACAAACTGTTGATACTGTGAAAAATCAAATGATAGGTACTTACAGATGAAGAAAGTGGGCATTTTAGTTTTGAAGCTGAAATAATGTAGCAGAACACAATTATTTCTTTTTCCCCAAAGAGACAAATCAAAATTGATGCCAATTTTTCTCTCTGAAGGTTGAATGAAAAAACACTCAGGAGGTTTCTTCTTCCATCCTCCCTTTCTTCCAAGAAAACCAGGCTCCCTATGAACTCCCCTCCCCGGATCTTACATCCTGGGAGACCTAGTTTAAATAGGAAATTTTATTCAGAACTGAATAAAATATAAGATCCTAATCATATTTCCCTACAGCCTTTCCTTTTACCCTGAGGAGAGTAAGATTGTGCCTTCTTAAAATGAGAGAATTAATAATACTCCTCTTTCACAGACATGCTGTCAAGAGAGATCTGTTGTGACTTAGAAGTATAGGCTGGCAGGCTGCCCTCTGAGCTCAGGAAGGCATGGCACCATGCCCAGACTCTTTTTCTCTGGGCTTCAGCTTTTTCACATGGCTGTGCAAAACCAGTTAAGACTTTCTCCTAACCTTGCCTCTCCTGCTGGAGACCCATCTGTACAACCCAGAGGTTTCTGTTCTGTTCACTTTGACTTAGTTTGCTTCTGCTCGTCGTTGTCAGCTTTCTGCCTGTAGCTGATGCATCTTAACTTTCTTACACAGACTGACTTAATTCAGGATGGCTTTTCTAACCTCTTAATACTTTTTGATGAGCCTCAGGTAGGGGATAGCTGATCCTCTGAATGTTGCTGTAATGATGATCTGACTTGCTTTACTATGAGTTCAACCATTCTGGAGAAAGCTAAATTATTGGATGTTTTGTTAATGCATACTATATAAATACCTTGAATCAGATTTTTTTTAAAATGGGTTCAATTTCCTGTTAAGTGATTTGATTGTAAGAACTTATAATAACCCTATAAACAGTGACCTTTTAAAAACATTAGTTTTCTTTTCACTCTAGTAAAAGGAATTAATTTTTCTTGGTATTCTGTTTATAACATAAGAAAAAAGAATAACTGCAAGCAAGAAGGTGATGCTAAGGAGGGAGAACACCATGCTATTGACATTTTAGAGTGATCCAAAGTTAATACTCAGTTAACCTTACTGGCAGTGAGAAGGCAGAAATTTTAAATGTAACTTCTGTTTTGTTTACTTAATACTCAAACCAAAACACTGAAAATATTTTGCAATATTGAAATTTGAAATAGCATTATATCCTCAATCTCTACAGATGGCCACTTTAAAACTATTATGATATATATTATGTGATATATGAGCTGTTCTCAGTAATTCAGAGAGGAAAATGCAGAAAGCTGATGACAGTTCATGAAAGGTCTAACATAGGCTGTTAAGCCTGCATCATCTAGACCTCCATCAAGACCTTCCTGCCTGATGCTGCCAGTCCTGAAGGACTTTGTTTCAGCTTTCTGCACTTGTATGGTGTATCTTGCTAGCTCTAGGCAGGGTACAAAGGCAGGTGACACTGCAGCTACCTCTCCTGACAACATCACTGTGTCAGGAATCACATTTTCATTTGAATTTGTCTGGCAAGGAAAACCAGAGCCAAAGAGAACACAGGCTACTATTCCACTTACAGACTACCACAAACATGAACTATGTCATGCATGTCACCGTGGGAGAGTTCTACTAGGATTTTGACAGCTGCTCTTTTAAAGGTCCTGGAGTCATCATCAACAATTCCCTAATATCATTAGCTTTGTTTGTAGCAGCACCAGTCAAAAAAGTTGTTAAAATGCTTGGCATCATCCTGAAGGGTGTTGAGAACAAGACAGGGAGTGTCTGCTCTGTGCTTTGCTGTGCTGTACACCAGTAATGTGCCCAAATCCTGGCAGTTGTGTGCAGGTCCAGTTTCACACCCCAGGAAGGGCAGTAGAGGATCAGAGAGGGGCCACTAAATCGATGAAGGGGAAGTAGCTGTCTTTAGACTAGACTAGACTAGACTAGACTAGAGTCTAGACTAGAGAGAAGATGAGTGAAGTTTAACATCATAGGGCTATTACTGGAGCTGTAGGCATTTGAACTTTGGAGGAGATAGGCTTAAAACAGATGAAAATAACTTTTTTTTCCTAACTGTGAGAGCTTGTGAATGCAGATAATGGAACATTATAAAAGAAGAAAACCAAAAGAAACAGAAAATCAGCAAATTAATGGGCAGTAGGCCAACTGATAGATACTGAAAGGAATAGACAGAAGTACACTATAGTAATTTTAGATATGTAATGGCCAATGCAGCGGATTTTTTAGGGAATAAGCTAAAGTAGGTGTGAGAAAGGAAAGCAGGAGGCCAAAACAGCTCCTCAGCTATCAGTGGCAGAGACAAAGTGGTGTGCTATGTGGTCTGAATTTTTTTTTTTTTGTTTTGTTTGCTCACAGTGGTCACAAGGGTTTTATGATAAATTTGCTTAGATGAAAAAAAGGGTTTGAAACGAAATGCTGCTGAGAGAATATGGTAAGACAGTGATCTTCCTTTTAACTGCCTAGGAGGATACCAAGACTTCTAGATGGTTCCTGTGGTGCTAACCTTTTACAATAGTTGAGGAGACAGGTTTTGCAAATTCAGAACTTCCCAATTGCCACGGGAGACTGACATTCAGAAAAAGCATTTGGAGGTTTTCACAGGAATTATGATTACTCTGTAAGGGAATCTCAGCCTAAAACCTTTCAGTTTAACTCACACTCTTTACTGATTCACAAAACCAAATAATGAACAACTGATATTGCTTTTGGCCAAAATAGCCATTGCCTTTTGTAGTGAAACACTGTGATTTGTAAATGTACTGTATTCCAGACACTAAAGGAAATCACCTTAGATTCACTTCTTGCAGT
This sequence comes from Emberiza elegans, assembly GCA_024865655.1. Classification (NCBI taxonomy): domain Eukaryota; kingdom Metazoa; phylum Chordata; class Aves; order Passeriformes; family Fringillidae; genus Emberiza; species Emberiza elegans. The sequence goes on along the minus strand of JALJVW010003023.1, from coordinate 62,940,862 downwards.
CTATATACCTACCTCAAAATATCAATCCTTCTTTTCCCGAGCAAGCTAGACAAAGATGTTTTTATGTTAACTTATCAGCAGTTTTGAGCATGCAGTTTCAAGTGATTCAATTGCAGTAGTAAAGAAAGGCACCATCAGCCAAAATCAGTGTATGTGCTTCTTTCTAAATGCAAAGTAAAATGCATTGGAAGTCAGGGTGAAGGGCTGAAAATCCACATTCAGCTACCTAGGTGACAAGCATCAGGTTACAGTACCTTAATAACTTTGATCACATGTTCATGCCAGAATAAGATATTAATTTATTGTTTTGGGGCTTTTGATGGTTTTTTGCTTGTTTGTGAGGGGGTTTTTGTTTTGCTTTATTTCTGCTGTGTACCAGAGGCAGTTACCTCTGTGTATAGTGAATTTTGATGACAATTCACACTGCTGACCATGAGATGTCTACTTTTCAAATGTGTGTATGAGAGTGTTGGGATCTAAAGAAAATTCTGGTTAATATATTTCTTCCCTGGAAGGGAATATAGAACAAGGAGCTGTGAACTCCTTTAGCTGTGGAGCTGCTTAAGAATAGGTTTTCCCCTGGATACCTTTTAGCATCACTTGACAACAAAGACTTCAGCAACACAAAACTCTCAAGGGGTTCTTTGCTCTATGTGATATTGGTCGAACCAGTGGTTTTGGTGTCTTATTATTGATTAAAATAACTTCATAAGTGGAGGACAGTTGTTTGAAACTAAATCCACAGGTGTTTTTTTTAGAGGAAGAAAAAAAAAGTGGTTTGCAGCATTTGAATTCATGGCATATTCCTTCATGTGGAAGAAATATCCCAGAAATGTGACCAAGTATGGGTGGCTGAAGTGTATGTCTTTGTTAAAATAGACTGTTAAAAATGTCTCAGTCCAGCGCCCACCCTCTTGGTTTGCAGAGACTTCTTCAATCATCCTAGGATATTTATGTTCAGGGTGCTTCTTTGGACTGAGACTATTGGGTCTTTAGGATGAAGATGACAGCTGTGTACCCACTGTTTAGCATAATTTTGTTCAATAAATTTGAAAATTGTTGTCATCAGAGTATATGTGTATGGGAAATTGAAGTCCCAGTGTGATGTGAAGTACCCAGAGATCTGAAAGCCATCAAGAACTAGGGATCATCTTTCTTGATCCATGTTTGGGAGCTCCTGTACAGTAGAAAACACAGAGTACAGTCTAGAGCCAACATCATCCCCCTTTCACTGACTTAAAAAGAAGCAGGCTATTGAGGCTGCTGATGTTTTCTTTGTGTCACTAAAGGCAATTTCCTTATTACTACCTCCTTTCTATATTCTTCTTCCCCACACAGCCGAAGTTTTGTTATGACATTACTGTTGAAGGCAATATCTGCATATTTGCCCAATGTGATCGTTTAAGTCTATTGAGGTCTGTGTTTTACTTCCAAATTTTTATGAAAGACAATAAATACATTTTGAAAAAAACTAACTGAATAGAATTTTACTTATGAGACGCAGAACTGCAATTCTATCCCTCACTACTTTGTTTTGCTCTCTCCTTTGGGACATGTTTCGAGATATTAACCTTCTACCTGGATTCCATATATAGTAAAAGAATACAATCTATAGTGTCAGTTGAACTGTGAGATTATAACTTTATCTACGTGCTTTCAACCAAGTGCAAAAAGAGCTAGTTTTGGTGATGACACTATTCACTGAGTGTACTGCTATCTTATTACAGGAAGACTAATGGTGCATAAGGGTCTTCTTGCTAGTTTTGATGGAGGTTTGTATAATACTTTTGTTTTCTAACTTTCCCATGTCTTTTATTCACCAATAGTTATTGGTGAACAATAATAGTAATAACCAAGTTATTACTAGGTTGCTGTAGACAAAAAAAAATCCTCATTCCTAGTTTGAAAAGGACAGTTTTAAAATTCTTCTTCTTTCCCTGTGCTGTTTTATGCTCAACTTGCTTGAAATCGAAGGAAGTGCAAGAAAAAAGGCTTGGGTCATGTAGGAACAAACCTGAAAGCATGCTGAGAGATGCAAAGAAAGACCAGACAACCAAATCCAATTTTCACTTAAGAAAAGGATACTTTTGAACTTTGAAGTCTCCATGCCAAACCATAGGGTGTAGTTAGTACATTGCAGTGGTCTGTGACTGGCATTCTTGTTGGAAACTGGGAAAAGGAGAGATGTGTAAGACTAACAAGATGTTTTTTAGTAGGGACTAAATAAGTATAACTGAGGGGAAAATAAAGCTCATTTCACTTTTAGCAAGAGCATTTTTCATCAGTCTTCATAGAGTTATGTTCAAGTATCATTACTATGCATGTGTCTCTGCTGGGAGATGAAGGAGATCCTACAGGGTCCTGTGTGGGGGTCTTGAAACAAGATCAATGTTTATGAGGCTGTGGGGAAAAGGAGTTGACCAAGACTGATGTAATACAGTCTGCAGAGGCATTTTGCTCCTGACTTTACTCCTTCATGGGGGTAAATGAACTTTATCACAAAACCAGCTTTCCAAGGCTGGGGTCAAGCTGGTGGCCAAAGGAAGTGCTGGAAGCAGGACAGCCCCTAACTCCAGGAATTGTTGTCCCCTGCCCTGGTTTGCACAGGCTGCACACAGATGGCAGCATCCCCACTGGTGCTCCCACCAGTGAAAGCAGATGGCAGTGGGCAGCTCTGCCTGCTCCTAGCCTGATGGACCTGCTGTCCACTTCACTGAAGCTCTCTGCCATCATTCCTCTTTTTCCTTTCACCTGCATAAAATCTGTTTGCTCATTTATCATAGAGATGTATTTTATCCTGCAGACCAGGAAAATGGCTGCATTCACTCCTGCAGTTCATACAATTTGGGACATGGCTTTGCCAGTTACACCAGCCACTGCTCACTGCCAAAATGCCAGCTGACAGATGCGTCGCCAGTTGTTTGCTGAATTTTGTCAATGTGGTCTAGACCACTTTTTGTAACTTTTTTTCAAAATCTTTATAAAATAGCCTGTTTGACTGCCTTGTGTGACAGGCAGCAACCCCTCTATTTAGTTGGTTAAGGGTATAATGGTGAAGATCTGGGAAAGAAGCCACCCCTTAAATAGGGGAAAGAAGCAGTGGAAGCTGGGGACGATGGTGGCACAGTCTACTTTTTCATATTCAGAACATCTTATTTTAAAAAAAGCATCTTACCCTGTTTTATTCTATCTCAGTATTGGATTTGCATTGTGCTTGGACTATATGTACCTTTTTTAGTATTGTACAGCTATGCTATGTGTGTGTGGCTGTAGCCATCCAATTTCACGGTGTATACAAGATTTGCACAAAAATAATAAATAACCCACAATTTAAACAGAGTGACTTAGTTTTAAGCCCAGAATATAAAGTTGAAATACTAGCATAAAACTTAAGTGCAAGAGCCTATACGGGCATGAATAAAGACTCAATCTTGTGATTATGCCCACATGGTCCTCAAGATCTTTTAGATTCTCAGGTCAGTGGATGCCAGAATCTGGAGCCAGCTACTCTACGCACCAAAATGAATTTTGGCTCTTGAAACTCTTTGCATATCTGAATCTGGCCAGATGCAAGACTAGACTTAGGGAAACATCTAGTAGTCTTGGATTTGATATTCTTATGTGGGTCTATTTCAAAATGAATGAGTATTGCATTGGGTGTATAATTCATAATAGGTACATCATGCATTAGGTTTTTTTTTAATGTATGCTTTAGAAACTGGGTTTCCCACGCAACTGTGGCCACCTTGTGGATTCTTCAAAAGAAAATTATATCTTATATTATAAAAATAATAGCTAGGACAATTTTGATAATTAAAAACTGTTCTATTGTGTTGTTAGTTAGTTAATGGCCTTCAGTCATCACTTTTTATTTGTTAGAAATTAACTATTCTTAGTAAATGTTAGTAGTTAATTATTAGTAAATGTAAGCAGTACTACTTCTTCTACTAGGACTGTTACATATATGCTTTCCTCTTAAAGTTACCATTTTTCCTTGAAAAGATGATTGAAATTGGTAAAGTTTAGCTGTGAAGGAGAAGAAAAGAAAAATTTCAGTCATGCTGTATGTCTCTCTTGGAATTGGGGTTCTTTAACAACTCCTTCCCTTCTTAAAAATGGATTTTTGGGAAAGAACACTGATGATGGGGTGAGTTGACCCTGGATGCCCACCCAGCTGCTCTCTCCCTTGCCTTTTTCAACAGGAAATTAAGAAAATAAGATAAATCTAGTAGGTCCAGATAAGGGATATCTGTCACCATCATGGGTTAAAACAGAGCAGTAGCATGCCCCACTGATAGCATCTTGCCGTGTAAATCCAGTAAAGAAGGCAGATGAAGAAAAACAGGATATCGCCTTTCCAGTATTAGCCTGCTTGCCAGGCCTGCTCTGTAGCAACTTTTAATTCTATATGAACATCACCAGCATGTGTGAAAGTACTTGGCCTGGCAAATGGAGCCTCAAGTGGCTCAGGCTGTGCAGCCAGAACAGGTTTCTCATGGTGTGAGAGGCTCCCTGAGCTGTCAGAGCTCTGGACACCTGCAGTCAAGAAAATTAGAAGCTTCATGATCTCTGGCACTGGTACAGGTTAAGTAATGGGGATGTCCAAAGTCCCTCCTCATGGCTGGCTACTCCAACTTTGGACATGTTGGTGCTCGGGACTTCCAGCCACCTCCTGGGAAGTCAGGCAAGATTTCATTTCAGTTCTTTGAAAGGTGGTTCATTAAATCAGGTTAGAATCAGCTGATGGCTCTTTCTGGTGTGACTCTTGTTTTGCCAGAGAGTTTCTCAGTGGCTCCATTTCTGACCATAAAAGTGAATATTCCCCAAGCTACTCTGAAGTGGCTGCCAAAATAGAGTAGTGGAGGAAAAAGGTTGGAAGAAGTGACTTGAAATTATAATAAAGCTTGTTCCAAAAGATATTGGGCAAGATGAGACATGTTTCATGCATATTATTTTCTTGTGTCATTACTTCTCTCAAGGTTGCACAACAGTAATGGGCTCTTATCATATGAGACTGTGGTAATGGAGAATTGTGCCTTGGCAAAGCCAGACAGATACAAAGCAACTCATCAGCAGCTCAGATAGAATGCTACAGTAGGGATACACCAGGAAAAGGCATTCAGGCTTTAAAAAAAAAAAAGAATTGTAGTGTATTGTAAATTGAAAAAAACCCCAAGCCCAACATTTTTTTTCTTCACTCATTCCTTTTATGATTATCCTGCAATATGGTGTTGTAAACCAGATACTTTTTCTTCTGCTTCTTCATTTTACTTCTGTATGTTCTGCTCTAATTAAATTAGATTCTTATTAATTTTAAAAACACTTGTGGCCCAGAGGTGATTCTGTAACTGCAAAACTACTTTTTTCTGTTTTAAATCCAAATACCTTTTTTCCTACCTTTCACACATGAGCCCATCAACCATAACTGCTACACATTGTATATAACTCCCCTAGAGGATCATTTTACATATTTTTGCATGCCCAAGATTCTTCATGTTTGCTGACGTGTTAAAAAGTTCTTCATTGATTAGCTTTAATTGATTTTTTATGCATTATTATACTTCCTAAAAACTTTTTATTTGTTTTACTTCCTGAATTCTCCTTGAATAAAATTATTTCTTTTTCCTTCTATTGACATTTAGTTAACTCATGAAATATAAATCATGCTTACACATTTTCCTTGAGTCTTGGTTACAAAGAAGAGCTCAAGATGCAATGTAATGGCTTAGACAGCATATCTGTAAGTTGTTTTCACAGTAGAAAGAGAACTTATGTATCAGACTGACAATACATAAATGACAATATTCCATGGAAATACCCCTTTCTTAAGACTTCTTGACTTTCAATAAGAACTTGAGTTGAGAAAATAAAAAAGCTTTTTTGATTTTTGATGCATTTGCCCTCTATACCCAATGATTTTTTTAAAAGGTTGAAAAGTTAACCTTACAATCATGCCTATACCAAGATCTGCTGAATCAAGCAGATCCCATTTACATTACATTAACTGAATTTGAACCTGTATCACTGTAAGTAGAAAAATCATGAGGGGGGTTTCTTAATCAGAACTTTCTTCTGATAGATCGGTGGTGGGAGATGTGAGGCACTTAACAAATATGCAAACATCCAGTAATAGCAGGAGAGTTTTCTGGTACAATTTAGCCTTCAAGAAAGTTTGTTATAAACACAGTGCCAAGCAGCCAGCAGTGCTAGGAAGAACATTTGGAGAACGGTGTGAGATTGTAATTGTAAACAATATTGCAATCTGCTTCATGAACAATCCATCATTTGTCTGTGTGGTTTTGTTCCCACTGTTTAATACTGTGGGAGTGTTTCTGTTGCTTTGTTCATTGTACTTTAACACTATGCCAAGTTTTCTGTCATAGTAGTAGTGAAGTGTTTCTAATGATTTACCATGGTTTTAACTATGGCGTTATTATCTTTTGTTTAGGAGGTTTTGGAGTTTTGGGTCCAGCACTGAATACTTGGGGCTTTATTCTTCTCTCTAGAGCACTATGGTCAGGAGCATAAAGATATTGGCAATTAAGTGGAAAAACTCAGAACAGTCTGCTGAGGCAGGACATGTGCTAGCACAATGTGTTTGAAATAACTCTTTTTTTTTTTGAGGGGAGGAGGCAAGAGGATTATATCCCTCCCACCTTTGAATTGCATTACTTTAAAGGGAGGCAGATCAAGTGCTCTGAGGAGGAATCTCTAGAGGTTACTCAGTAGCAGTAAGAGAGATCATATAAGGTTCAGGAAAAGCTTTGAAAACAGCTGGAGATAAGGTAAGTATCAGGTAAAGAATGAGTGCCTGCAATGTTTTTGTTTTTTCTTAGACTAATGGCCCCAGCTGGAGCTAAATGGGATAAATAGATCAATACAGTGACAGTGTTTTGGGGAAACCTGTGTTTCCCCAGAGGAAGTTAGGTTAATTATGAGAGGGTGGGGGATAATGACTCTTCTCATTTGTCAGAGCATACTTTTTGTCTTGTGTGGGTTGTTCAGAATACAAATTTTTGATTAAAGTTATCCACTGAAGTTGTTCTTCAATAGAATTTTCTAGAAGCATTATTAAAATAATCCCTGAAACTGCCTCAGAGCACTTTACTCTGAGGAAGAGTTTCTGCTGCATGTGTAACTCCTATGTAGAAGGCTTGTGTAACTATTTCAATTTTGTGGAAGATTACTAAGGTGTAGTGAAATGACTTGCCTGAAGTTATTCAAAGAGTTTGCAGCACTTTGAAGGAATTTGGATATTTATAGTGTAGAGAGTCCAAGTCTAGTTGGAACTCCATTACGCTTGTGCTGCACGCTGCTGGTAGTCTGTAATTCAGGTGCTGGCTAAAGCAGGCTTCTGGGAAGACTCCTGATGAATAAAACAAGGGTGGCCAGTTTAGTCTCAGGCAAAACAGGAATTGCAATTAATAGAGTTAGACCTTCAGATGATGTTTCCTGAAAAAGCAAGTGCTGTGTAAAATACACTCCCAATCCTGAAGTTAATTTAAAGAGGAGCTTTCAAACAAATAGGATCTCCTTTAGAACATTGAGGTGGCAATTTCTAAGATATTATCCAGAAGAACTGATCTTAGAGGATGCATTTAAATGTACAGGAGTGTAAAAATGTCCAAACTTACTTTTTATGCTGGTCTTGAGAGAAGTCTTTTGCTCAAGATTTTAGGTGTATAATCTTTCCTCCAGAAGTACATGCTTTTTGGGTATAAGGCAAATAACAGCCTGGATGTAAAGTAGTTTTCTATAAAATTGTCAGTGGAGAATAAAATGTATGTAATTTATATAAACTGCCTAAATTCCTGTCCACTGAAATGTGGCTGAAGACGGGACAGCAATCAATTTGGACCTCAGGTGTACTTGTGCCACTTTGGATTCTTTTACAGGAGAATTGATCAGTGGAAAACAGCATGACAATTATAAAGGTCTCAGTCAGACTGCGGAGTCACATGTTGATCCTTATTTATCATTGTTAAATAACAGAATGGAAGCAGTGAAGCACAAATTCTCAGCAGAATACTTTTTTTTTTTTTTTTTGACAGCTGAAAAGAAAGATGCCTGTGCCATTAGAAATTGATGCTGCAGTCCCTAGAAACTTGATGGTGTTTTATGTGAAAAACAGAAAAGGGAAAAAATAAATGATGTGTCTGGCTTGGAATCCCAGGTGTTATGATCATATGATCAAAATGATGCTCTTTGTAGTTGCAGAACTGGGATTGAAACAGCAGTGAGGTGGCATTAAGTCATCTTTTTGTCTCAGTACTCTAACTTTGTCTCACCTGGGTGCTCCTGCATATCTTTGGATATAGCTGTCCTCACAAACCCTTTGGCTGTGAGGAAAGATTGGGTGGAAAGGAACAAAGGTGCAATGAGGCATGGCTTGTCAAGCTGTTGATGTTGTGCTTAAGTGAATACTCTTGCATTGTAATATGTCTACAGTTCTGCTCTCTCAATTTTTTTGTTTAGCAACCTGGCCACAATACTCTGTCATTCCCATGCAGGCAATGGCCTTGAGTTTATTCCTGAGGGCAAGGATTATTGTATCCCATTGCATAGTAATGATGTGGCAGAGGTGCTTGCCCAGAACTGCAGAATATCAAAGCATGTCATGGCACCTTTAAGTGCCATGACATGCTTTGATATTCTGCAGTTCTGACATAGTTTATTTGCTTTGGTAATTTAATCATTCCTTAACACTTGAATCTTGTCTGCTGCCTATGATTAAGAAAGGAAGGGGCAATGGTAACTGTGGAGGAGAAGCACAGACAGTAAGACCCTTGTTCATTTGTTGGATTCTTTCTCTAGAGCTGTTGTGAGAAAGTTTTTCTTGGGAGTTTTGGATGATTGAACAATAGAAGCTAATGTGGGGGTAGGGAGGAGGAGAGCGAGGAGTGAGTTACACTGTGTACTGTTAAATTGCAGTGCAAGCTCTCAGGAAGGAAGATTTTTAAGCAGCTTCCTCCAAATTTCTTTTTATTTTCCCTGTAAAAGTGCTATGCTGTTACTTTACTAATCGGACTAGGTCACATCCCAGGTCATCAGCTTTCCATAAGCTTTCTTTTGTCACCAACACTCATGTATCCCAGGTGCTTCTGGCTAGTTAAATGCTTAATCAACTGTGTTTCATGAGTTTAAGGGTGTTTAGATTTCACTATTACAGTTTTGCAATCATCTTATTGAGATGTCCTAGACTAAGTAAACTTGAAACCCAGACCTCATGTCAGCATCCAAAAAGCAGTCAGTCTTTATTTTATAGCCCATTTTCCTACTATGCAAGGTCAGTTTCTGTTTTCCCTATTAAGACTAAACTGGTTTATACTATTTGGACAGAAAGCAATAAATGTTTCACATAATTAGTTTGTTTCCAGTATTCGTATTCTCCTCTGCTTGCTTGGAGGTCAAAAGAGGGCTATGAAGAGCTGTGCCTTTAAAGTGGCTTTTATTAGAGCTAATTAAGATATGTTATTGTCTTGTACAGAGGCTTTTGAGTACAATTCAGCTGTAATCTAGGCACTGCATCAATTCTATCAGGTTTGCTGTCTTAGAGTAACTATTGGCACATAAAAAATTATAGTTCATACTCTTTCCTACTGCATATAGTTTTCTTTTAAGCATCTATAGTAAGCATTATAAAATGCAGGCTAAACTGTCCATGCTCTTTTCCTTTCATTTTCCCTTTGTGTGTGATGAATGCTTCTTCCATGATTTTTTCTTCCAAAGGTACACTAGGATTCTTTCAATCTTTCTTAGAAGCCAACAGGGAGTGTTTCACTCCCAAGCAAAGCACTTGGGCTCATAGTTTTGAAAGAGGAAAAACAGATTTAAAGATGCTTCCCATAAGCTTGCCTGCTGCCGTTTTCCATAGAAATTCATTAGCTGCTAGGAAAATGTAAATGGGCCCTTTGGAGCTATTATTCTGACAGCCTTATGCTGGAGTTTTGTCTTAGAAGTCCTACACAATGCAAAGTTATCTTACATGGATGTTGTTTGGCATATTTTAAGACTTTGTGTTTGGTTTCTATGTTAATAGTACTTGTAGAAAAATAGCAGAGAAAAAGGACATTTGTCACATTTTTGGCAAACACTTTCCCCATTTTCTTTGTCTTAGATAGCAAGCTGAAAAGCTTGTTTTGTTACATTGGCTTATGATGTTCATTGTTATTTAATAAATTCACATCTAGATGAGCAATTTTGTATGTAACTGGATTTTTAAGCTCATACAAGAATATTTTTGGTAGTTGTAAAACTGTGGACCAGTAATACAGTACATGCAAGTTTGACTACTGTGTAAACAGAAAGAGCTTTGAAGTAAGACTGTTTCTGCAAGACTTTTTAATGAGGGAGAAGATTTAGGTTTTGGGGTTATTTTTTTTCCAAATCAAGGATCTCTTACCTTGTTCTATTACTTTATTTTCCTGTGGTGGCACTTTTCAAAGGAAATGAGATTATGTGCGTATTTCAGACACCTTAAAGAGTTAGTTCATCTCCTGGTCCTTTTTTTTTTTTTTGGACTTCTAATGCAGGTATAACTGTGTTAGCAGTGTTCTTCATGCTGTAGCTCAGTTTGGGACTCACAGCCATGTTTTCAAAGATAAAACTTCTTTCTTTTCTTCTTTTGGCACAATTGAACAAAAAAAATAGTATCTTCTCATTAATGAAAAGTGTTAGAACTGTATGTCATAGTGTGACTGTAGAATGCTGTGAAACTGTCACTGGGGCAGTCCATGGGTCATACTGGGTGTCTTGTTTTATTGTTTTGTTTTATTTTTAAATTCTCTTTTCTTTTGAGTACTCTTGACATTGGTCTATTTTTTTTCTTTTTTGTTTAACAAGATTCAGGCACTGGACTCTTTCAAGCTAAGCCAGGAAAGTAGTTCCCAATGGGAATATTTGTGTTCTGTTTAAATCTACTCACCCAGAGCACAGTAAGCAGGTCACCTCTAATCCAATATTTTTTCAGAGTGCTGTGATGTTCACAGTAGGCTCATACCAGTGCTTCAACATTGTATCAAAAAGAAACAAACAAATTTAAAAAATAAAATACCCACGAACACATACAAGTGTATAATATATTTTTAATGCATGAATATTTGTTGTACAAGGGAGAAGTATTGAAGTGTACCATTCTCAAATGACTCCATTCTGATTAGAGTCATACCTTTTTGCTTAAGTTGTGTTTAAGGAAAAATCACTCACCTTGATCACTTAGCTGATGTGTTTCCTTCCTGCCAAGTACTTCTGCAACACCTGAATCATAAGCTGTTAATTCAGTATGGCCTTCCTGTTAATATTTGATCTTATCCAGAGAAAATTTTGTTAATTTGGAGGGTATCCCAAAGTGAGAGAAAAAAAAGAGCACAGATTTTTTTTTTTTTTCCTCACCTTTTCTACTTTTCTACTCTTACCCTTCACTGTTGCTGTTTGCTGTCTGTGACACAGCAAGATTTAGTAGGGTTAAATGATATTGCTATACTTCGAAGCACTGTGGGGTTTTTCTTCTTCATTTGCAGAATAACCTTTCAGACCCTCAGGAGTGGCAGTCAGCCATCAGGAGAGCAGGGGATGGTGCTGAATCAGGCAAGGGAAGGGAGGTGAGCACCAGGCTGCCCAGTGGATGCAGGGTGTCCCAGGGGTGCTGGGCACCAGCTTTGTGAGTGAGGCCTGGAACAGTGTGAGTGGGGCAAGGCTGGCTTCTGGGCAAGGGGAGAGCAGTGCTGCTGGAGCAGGTGCCAAAGCAGCTGCTAATGCTGCAGGGAGCTAAAGGCCCTGGCCTCCATATGTAGTCAAATACAAAGCATTTCAATGAGAGTCATAAAAAATATGAGCCCTGAGAGGCCTGAACACGCATCTGGGTATTTCTTTTGAGGAATTCAGAGTTGGTTAGGTATGGGTATGGTCCCAGTTCTTCCGTCCACTGATTTGTACCACTGTCATGGCTTCTGCTTGGACCAGCTGAATGGGAAGCTAAGTTTCTACATTTACACCCTTCCTGTTTCTTTGTACAAATCTAGAGTATGTGAAGTTAGAAGTATTCACGGAAGTGAATTGAAGCATACAGTTACATTATACCATGATCCCCTAAGGATTGAGATAATTGAACATCTTTGCCCCAAGAACTGAGGATGTTAGTATTTATTTCTGTGCTGCTGTAAGGAGTGTTGCCTGGGGGTCCTTGAGGGCAGTCGTCTGTATATGTAACCTGCCTCCTAGGAATTGCACTTAAGGATACTATTTAGTGCATGTCATGGAAGATTTTCAGTGCACCTCTAGTTAACAACACCTTGCAGAGGACACTTGGCAGAAGAAAGAACAGACTTTGTGTTTCCTGCAGCATCCAGTTACTCAGTGTGTCAGGATAGAGTTGGTGGTGATGATAGTGAAAGGAAATAACTCGCAGTCTGTTCTTTTGGGGCTGTTGCAGTACAGACTATGATGTCTTCTGCACTGGGGAATTGGGGATTTGTAAGAGTGGCAGCGTAAGAGTGATGTGATTACTGGGTACCAAGTGATCATATTATTACTAGGCACTGATGTGAAATAGGAAGCAGTCTCAAGAGCACTCTAGAAGTAAATATAAAGCAGGTCATTCTAGGAATATTTTAATGTGGTAATACCATGGGGTTTTCTCCTGCTGGTGCTGTTTTGGAGCGGGGGATCAAGGAGCCTGTTTCTCAGCATCCTAGATGTTTTGAACAGAATTTACCTGCTGTGAAGCCAAATATTCAATATATGCCGTAATGATCCTTTAATTTGAGTGTGATGACTGTGTAATGCTGACAGTAGCTTAAGTAGGTAACCCAAAGGAACCTCTGTAAAGATTTCATCATGATTAACTCATTTGTCATTAACTGTGGTATAGAATTAATGTGGGTTGAGAATTACATTGCAATTTACCAAACACAAGATGGAAAATAGCTAGTAAGCCATCTGACAAGGAATATCTATCACTGCATGAGAATTAAAATCAACAAAGCAAATGACATGACTTGTTATAGCTGCTGACCTAACGTTCCGTCAAGCGTCTCCGAAGCATGATAATTCCAGTGCAAACATAAGTGTGTGTGGTTCTGCATTATGTATAGTTTTAAATCACCCCTCCCACATTTTAAAAACACTTGAATAGTTAACTCACTAGCAGTAGAGTTCCGAATGCTGTTTGCCATGGCAGCTGTTTGGCAACTGGCTCTATAGCAGGGATGAAACAGCCGGCTTCTGGAAGGCTGGCAGCAGGTCCTGGCAAAGAAAATGAGCTAAAAAGGGGCAATGACATGTCAGCTCAGAGGATCCCACGTGCTAAACCCTCATAGCTGTGCAGGAGTTGACACTTGGTGTCTGTCAGCCGAAGGAGTGAAAAATGCAGGTTAATTTTTTAGAAATAGGCAGAGGCCCAAAGTTGATTTGATTTTGGGCATGTAGCAGTTGGAAGCAGCTGCTCTGCTGTGGTTTAAGATTTTTATGTTCAGTTTCACTGGTTTTGCCCTTTGGACTTGGTTATATCTAGCACACTGTCATGTCTTTGGACACCCAACACATCAGGGTGGAAGATTGCTCTCCCATCCATGCTTGAAGTCTTCCATATACTGTGGCTTTGATCACTTCTTGAGGCCCCATTTGAAATGGATATGATTACCAGTGTTTAATAATAATCAACTTTTGTGGTGCTGGAGTATATTTTTCTTGTTCTTCTGCTACTTTTTATTTGCTCTTTCTGAATATTCTTTCACTGAAAGCCGGAGGATCTTTTTATAACCTTGAACATACTTTTGGAGGCCCATGTATGTGGGGACATCATTACCAGCCAAAAATAAAATTTTAATGGGTGTGCAAACAGACTGCAAACTTAAGCATCTGATGGGATACAGTGTGAAAAAAGGCCTCAGGCAGCTTGCAGAAGGGATTTGTACATGGTCCCAAGTTTCAATTAAACCCTCTCTCTGATTTTGCAGTGATTTTCATTTGAATGTGTGATTTCACTTGAGTCTGAAAGTGATATAAATCTGAAAATAAGCATGTCATCTTCTAGTTTGAACAGACTTGAATGTTTTGTGTAAGAAAATGCCATAGGGATTCACATATTTATTATCTTGGTCAGGTAATGAGTAAGAGTAGGAAAATCAGCAGGCCAGAGATAATTTCTAAGAGCACAAAGTGACTACCAAAGATTTTATTTCCTTGATAGACATGAACATTAAAAAACTGGGCTTGGAATACTTTAACAAAAATGATCACTAGATTTTGAAACGGAGAGAAACCCAAGCCACATTACAGTGAAGGTATGTCCATTTTGCAGCCATCCTACAGAAAAGGACCTTTTTCCTGGGAAAAGAGCCTTGGACTGTGATGTGTGTACCCTAAATGGGATAGGGGTGGTAGTGGAAGGCTGTAGGGAATTGTAGCAAAAAGGAAGAATCTGATTGTCTCACAGTTTTCTAAATTGTTTTTGTGTATTGGTCTTGGCATAATTTCCTCCTGTTCCATTGAACGAAGAATAAAAGTGTTATTCACACAAATAGAATTTCTTTGCTACTCTGTCATGATCTTCCATCTTTTTCACAATGGAAATTTTTCACTGGTGGAAAGCAGTGGCTGCAGAAAGGGACCTGGGGTCCTGGTCAGTGGCAAGCTGACCATGAGCCAGCAGTGCCCTGGCAGCCAGGAGAGCCAACCCTGTCCTGGGGGCATCAGGCACAGCATGGCCAGCTGGGAAAGGGAGGGGATTGTCCTGCTCTGCTCTGAGCTGGGGCAGCCTCACCTCGAGTGCTGGGGGCAGTTTTGGGTACACAATATAAAACAGATATTGAACTATTGGAGAGTGTTCAAAGAAGGGCCATGAGGATGGTGAAGGGCATTGAGGAGAAGCCGTGTGAGGAGCAGCTGAGGTCACTTAGTCTGTTCAGCCTGGAGGATGCTGAGGGGAGACCTCATTGCAGTTACAGCTTCCTTGTGAGAGGAAGAGGAGGGGCAGGCACTGATCTGTTCTCTGTGGTCATTAGTGACAGGACCCAAGGGGATGGCTTGGAGTTGTGTCAAAGGGGATTTAGGTTGGATATTAGAAAAAGGCTCTTCACCCACAGGGTGATTGGGCGCTAGAACAGTTTTCCCAGGGAAGTGGTCACAGCACAAAGCCTGACAGAGTTCAAGAAGTGTTTGGATAATGCTCTCAGGCACAGGATGTGATTCTTGAGGATGTGGTTGTACAGAGCCAGGAGTTGGACTTGATGATCCTTGAGGATCCCTTCCAACCCAGCATATTCTGTGATTCAGTGATGCTGTTAGGGATACAGTATGGATGTTAAATACAATATTTAGCTTGGATGAGATTTAATATTCCATTGGAACTTTTATTTTCCACAGAATTCTTCTAAAAAAGGGCACCTCTCAGAAGGAAGCCTTCCACAGAGGGGATAAAATTACTTAGGTATAAGATCATTTGTTCGGTTTCTGTAGGAAGCTTCAAGCCCAAGATTAAGTTTCTTGGCTCAGCCCCTGTCTTCTTATTCTCCCAGGCCTCTTGCTCATTGTCATGTCTAGTGGGAGTCAGTCTTGGGAGCCAGGACGTCCAGCACAGGGAATTCTTGAAACAGTGACCTGCAAGATGCCTCTGTGGGAGGGCTTTCCTGGAACTGCAGTCACTAGAGACCTCGGGATTCATGATGTGGAGGCAGTCCAGATGGCAGGACTGCCTGGAGACACTGCAGGCTTTGTTCCCTTTGAGGTCACCAGCCAAGCTGGCAGGAAACCTGGCAGGCTTTTGATAGGACTTGCCCCTCTTGCAGCCAAGTCATATATTGATCATTGCCCCGTTGTCTGTTCTGGTGTTTTGTTGTGTTTTGACCAGGAAATCTATTTTGGGACTTGAAATACTTTCCAAAAAAGAGGTTCCGTTATCGATGGAAGTTTCCGCAAAATTTTCTGGTTTTTGTGAATTGGCATTGTACCCAAACTCTACCAGACTCCTTTTTATCCTATTCCTAAAATGGATATCTAAATGACCATCAGCTACAGTTCTCAATAAGGAAAGGCCAGTTTCAAAAACTCACTTTTGAACAATCTGGAAATTAAGCAGAAAGTAATCTCTGGGTCTGCTGCTGTCTGTACAGATGTGTCTGTCTGGCATCAAAATACTGACCTTTCCTGGTGAGGCTTCTTTCTTATGCTACCTTAAATTTTCATACAAAAACTAGCCCTCAATTTTCTTAATTTAACTTTCATATCTACTTTTCCCCCCCACTTCTATGTATTTATAGTGTTACACACAGAGACACGCATTTTCTTTCTAAGACTTAACACTACTTCTACTTGAGGTCAGAGGTCAGACCTCTAGCTGAATAAACAGTCTCCAAGGCATGAATTTCAGGAAAGCCATAGACTTGGGGTTTTTTTTGTTTGTTTTCATGAGTGCTAATGAAGTTTTAAAGGTGATACAGAAGTCCAGTAACTTTGAGGTTGGTCCAAATATGAGAGTGCCAGGGACTGATATTTTCCTTTTGTGAAATTGTCTTTATAGAGGTGGCTTCTAGGCCAAAAGCAAACCATATCTAATGCTTAGTGGTACTGTGATGGTTGCTGGAATGGATGCTGGAAATGGATTTTGTTGATTGCCAGGGGGAAAAAACACCTAACTGACATTTAACTAAAACTTGTGCTGCTGCAAAAAAAATCGTGACTGGCAACATGTTTTAAACAAACTCCAGAAAGATCAATATTTGACAATGAAAATTTGTCTCTGTGAGCAAGTCCTTGCTATGCCAGAGAGATTAGCATTAAGACATAGTTAGAATTTGTTTTGTCAGCTATATTTAATTCCATTCTTACTTCCTTCTTAATCTTTATCTTATGTATAATTTGTAATGAGGAATCAGGATTGTGGGTATTTTTTTTGCTGTATTTGTAGAGAATGTCTATTTATATAGACATTGTTTCTGTCTTGATTTTTATATTCCCTTTAAATTATTTCTTGCTGTCTTTTAGACCACATACAAGTCTTACCAGGATCAAGAATCACTTTCTTGCCAACATAGCCAGCAAAGATTTGAATGTGCAGTCTCATAAATTAGTTTATAAACCACTTTCTAATTGGGCAGATGAGTGTTACTGTTTTACTTTGTTATATATATTTTTAGGTTTTTTCAGTGGTTTGCTTGTGGGCATCCTAAAATCTCTGCAGTACTTCTTTAACTGTAACTGAGCATATTCCTCTTGGAGTTATTTTTAATTACAATTTTCTGAGCAGCATAGTGGCATGAAAGAGCTTGTGCTGCGGATTTTCCTGTCAGACTTAAAGAAAAGCATGTGACATGTACCTTGGAAAACTGACCAAATGCTGTAAATTCCCTCTGTGCTGTTTCTATTCATATCTTAATTGCCCTTAAGCTCAGGAGAACATCGTTCTATGAGCCCACCTGCCAACAGCTTCACTCTGCTAAGTCAGTTTTGGGTGGTCTTGGGAATGCTGAAGTAACCTGCAGACCACCCTTCCAGAAATACTTAAACCTAGTGCAGCAGCTCTTACTGATGTGGCAAATCTCAGGCTTTGAAGTGCAAAAGCACACTCCTAGTCTCTGATCCATTTTCCTTCTTGTGGTACCTGTATTTCAGATTTTAGCAGCATCAGTCTCCCTCTGTCCTAGGAATGGATTTCCTCTACCAGACTCTGCTGGTGCTATTTCATTTGCCAAGTTTGCCTGGCGCACAGGATCCCAGAACTGAAGAAAGGCTATGACGTAGGGCAGGTACCAGAAGGCACAATACATTAAGTATGTCACAGCTACTATCACCGATCACCACAGAGTCCAGGGCACACATTTTCATTTTCTTGATAAAATGAAGACTTTGTTCTTCCTTTTGAGATTATAACACCTTTGGGAACACATTTTCTGTCATTTAACATGATCATTTCTATCTCTCTCATTGAGACAATGTTACTGGTCAGGAAAGGTGATGGATTTGAGGGATTTGAGGAGAAAAGTACTAAATGCCACTGCAAGATGACATCCAGACAACCAAGCCAGTAACCAACCTCATCACCCTGCCTTGCATCCTGGGTGTAAAACAATTTTAGGTGTCATTTGCAGAGTCACATGATCTGGAAAGGTGATTTCACAATGTCTTTCAGGTGGCTGTCACCTGTTCCAAGGGTATCAAGTGGAAGAGTGTAACTGCTGTGAATACACATAATCTGTTCCATGAAGCATCAAGGTTGTGCCCTGTGCAGATCTGGAGACCAAATTGTTCATCTAACCCCATAGATCTCTATGTTCTCAGACCAAGAGTAGGTTCTCCATCTCAGGAACCTTTTGTCTACCTTAGATACCCAATCCAAGTTGTCTACCTTAGTTTCCCAATCCAAGTTGTGTTTTTCCCCAAACCCTTTAGTCCTGTGTTAGATCTCAGCACCCTGATCTTAACAGAACTTTTAATTTTACATATCCCTAATGACAGTATCTGTGCTTGCTAGGCTTGCATAATACATTAGGAGTGGAACTGTCTTCAGTAAGACGTTTGAGAAACCTTGCACTGGATCTAACACCCACTAGTCAGTGGAAACATTTTCGTGACGCTTTACTTGACATTGATTCAGGCTTTCAGTAATTATGTTTTAAAACAAAATGTCTGTTTCAAAATTCAATAAGCCACAAGGTTGTGTTGTAGGAGTTGCTGTTTGTTTTACCAAAAAAAGTTAAATGTTTTCACTTTAAGACCAATTATCTAATATAATTTGTACACTGCACAGCTGGTGTCCTGGTGATATCTCAGTCCTTTTGATTACACAGCCTGACCTTGCTCCCCTCACAACCCCAGATCTCTCATTATATCTGTGGGAATTTCACACTAGAGACTGAACACAATAAGGCCATTCATGAATATACATTCCATTATAAGTCTTTGGCTGTAAAAAGATTTTGATTTAAAAAACAAGCAAATAAATAAGAAACTGTTTTTATAAGAGCAAATAGTGAGGATTAATTTGATCTGTAAAACAACTTCTCAAAATTTTTTGTGTAATAAAGGCTATACCTAATCCCCTCAGCAGTACATGTTAGCATTCTTGCCTTATGTTTGCTGTTATGACTTATTGAATTTAATATTATCCTGATTCCAGTCTACTGTACATAACAATTCCAGGCATGCTTTCCAAGGTAATATACTCCAAATGAAATAATTGCCCATGTATTTTCAGTAGATGAACTTTTCTTTAAAATTTTTGCTCTTATTGCATATTCTGATAATAAGATAGTCTTACAGAGAACAAACTAAAAATTACTCCTTCACTTTTACAAAAATGGGATCCTAGAAAATCTGAGTTTAATGATCTGAGGTAGGGAATCTTTCCCAATATGTGGACCCACTATAGACAGGATTACTCAAAAGCCTTTTCTTTCCTGAAGGTATTTTCTTGTCTTTGCAGGCACGTCTCTTTCTCTTTAATGGCCTGATCCCAGTTCTGATGAAGAGTGTTGAAAACAAGTTTTCACCCATACGCATTTTCTCCTTTATTCTCAGAATTTTTTGCATCTTTCTTTCCTTCTTAGATCTGTCCTTATGCTCTCTGAGCACCATTCATGATTCTTATCAAGGGTTGCTAATAATCTCCTAGTCAGGTAGAAAAGTCTCTCTCTGATATCATTGCCTTGTCCTTCAGATTATGAACATTTCCTTTGTTCATGCGGTAATGACTTCTATCCCATCAGATAAAACATTCTTCGTCAACACTGTAAACAACAATAATTCATGAAAGCAAATTAATTTATGCAGGTTTAAAGATATTGGCAATGTCAGACATGAGGTGAAAAGAAATGAAATGCAAATGTACTGTTTTTTATGGTGGTTTGTGTTTTTCTCCCAGTCTTTGTGAATCGAAGGGAGCTAAGCATGTGAGCAATAAGCAGGGGATGCTGAATGAAGGAGTGCTGTTTCCAGAAGGAGGTGGCTTCAACTCTTACGTTTAAGAATATACAAAGCAGGCTGAGGACACTTGAAGGGCAGAGCTAAAAGTGTCAAATAAACTGTAGGAGTGTTACCAGCTGGACTCGTGCCTGGTGCTTTCTGTACAAAATGGAATATAGCAAATAATCTGAACTTCATGTTATAAAATATTTTAAATTTTACAGCAGTGGATAAAACAGACTTGGTATTTTAGATTTGTGGCAAAAAAGGGATGGTGGTAATCCACTGTCAGAGCTGCTTGTATATTTTATAGGAACAAACATATGCTGGACTCATAAAGTAACTTTTGAAATAGGAAATTATTTTTTTATTCCTTTTAATATAAAAAAATAAAGCTAGAAAATCAAGTTACTCAATTTACAGGTGTTTTCTTTGATTTCATACATAAGGGATTTTTCTTAAGAACACTTGGGTGTTAAACAAACCTGTGTGTTTTCAGAAAATTAAAGCTTCTTCAAAACTCTTCAAGTTGCTCAGATACTCAAAGATACTATTGAAGCTGATTGGAACCCCATTTTTTCTGTAAATGTATAGGTGTTTATGCTTTTCATGCTTTGTGCATGTCCTTGTACTTACGATTTTCATGTTTTGTGCCAAGGTTATTGTGGAATAATATCTTCCCACTGACGACACTTCTCATATTACTGCAAGCGTTCGTACCTGCACCAGGAGAAGCTGTACTCAATTCACAGCAATCTTCTCTAAGCAGAAGTAAATAACTTTTTATTGGTCTGTGTTCTTCCTTCATGGTCAAACAGATTAAAGGACTTGAAGATGAATTAATCTGGTGCCTCATCCTTATGTATGGTTGTTCATATGTCTCAGGTGATTTTTTATACAGCCTTTTCAGTGAAACATGAGGGACAGGATGGGCTGACCACTGGGGTGGCTGCTCCCTTACCCGGGCATAGCCAGGGCACCCATGTGCAGAATCAGAGGGGAGCTTGTGGTGCTGTACCTAAGGGCAGAGGTGTAAAACTCTCTGATGGAGCTCTGAATTCAGCAGGCTCTTGGGACATCTGGATGGTGTGGGTTGCAACGCTATTTGATACTCTAAAGTCCATCAGTCTGGGAGTTCAGCTGAAGCTCTGGCATCAAGACAACAAAATGAACCCTCCCTTGCTCTTTGGAGGCTGCAGATACTCGATGGCATGTGCCAGTGGTGTTGACACACAAGGCAGAGGGACTGTGGGGGCACAACCCCCAGTATCATCCCCACCCCAGTAAAATTCCCCTAAATATTTCCATTGTTCCTTAAGGACAGAAGCAAAAAATTTCATCATAAATTCTGTGGAAGACGCATGAAGAGACGTGTAAGTTTCAGAGAAGGGGTGAGAAAGATTATACCACCAAAATTTCAAGCTCAGTATGCTTTTTCCTGTGAATCAGATCATATCCATGAAATTAAAAATACCAATCATGGTAAGAGAGACATATAATAATTAAAACAATAATTTAAAATTCCACTTAAGTTCAGGGTAACTATTTTTTTTTTTCCAGTCATGTGGCTAATACAGGAGAGAAATTTTCAGTGGATTAGCAGCATCACAATTTTTTTTGGTACACCTTTCCATTGCTTATGATTTATATATTAATTTTTGTGATTACCAATATGTCTTCTATATGTAGCTCTCTATTATTTTTTTTGCTTTCAGCTTCTTGAAAATAATGTCCTGTTGATAATATTTTGTCCACATAAAATGTGATTTAATTCCTCAAATTTTCTCTTGAAATTTCCATATATTTTAACACCATTTTCATGTAAAACTTTGATGTCAGTTATTTGTTTTGCAAAGCCAACCCTTGATATGTAAATCTTATTTGTGAACCATCTGTCCTTCATCTCTCAGGTATAGTTAAATCATAGATCATGAGAAAAACTAAGGTTTCCTTACCTAGTTTATCAACAGAGAAGCTGCAATGCCACAGAGAGTCTTTATGCTGCGTTTCAAAACTTCAGTATTGTCATAGTTAAATTGTCTTCCTTGATGGATTATTATTCCTTTCAGATGTAGATCTAAACAGAAACTGAAAGGAATATAGTCTAGCTCCCACACTGATTTTCTTCTTGAATACTTCATACTCTATAAAAATGAACACTGATGTTCTTTGTGGTGTTCCTACAGGGAAATAAGTACAATTGGGTCATCCAAGAGCAGTAGATGGACCATGACATTACCTATTCAAACAGTAGCCTGTGTGTATTTGCCAGCAAATCCTCTCTGCACAACAAACCTACTGTTTGAGCAAGTTACACAAGAGATTTTGTCCTCAGGTTTTGTTTAAGAGTTTCCTTGTAATTTATGTGTATGAATATTTATAAAAAGGCCCAAAGACATACAGGAGATGTGCTGTAGAGATGCTCATTTTTAGAAGAGCATGTTATTAACTTAACATTGTAATCTGCAGGAATATTCCATGAATGACCTTGGTACATAGCCACACAGTGAGTGGCCAAAACAGCTAAGCACAAGTGTTGTGTTCCTTACCAGGGAGGAGCTGCCTCCTTCTTTGGCTAAGAGGGATACTAGGATGAAAATAAAACTAAAAATTCAGTGACATCAAACCACTGAGAGATCAGAGTGCAGGCATCAAGGTCAGGGATTTTGGAAGACTTTAAGAGACATTTTGGAAAATGAAGCTTGGAAAAGGAAATGCTATTAACGTGTAGGCAATATCATGCAAAGTCAAAGACATTGTCTCAGGCTTATGCATGTCAATGCAGCATTTTCTTCACCTTACTGCTGTCAAATATCTGGTCTTCTCCCTTCCAGATTTTCACTGGAGAGAAAAAAAATCCAATCAGGATAGAAACTGCTGCTGCAGCTCCCCAGCTGTGGCACTGCTGTGCTGTCCAGCTCTGGTCTCATTTCAGTCAGGCACAGCTCTGCCCCTCCTTATCCAAAAAAAAGGCTTTTTGCAGTCACTCAGGCTTGCCTATTCCTATATTCCAGCCTCCCACTGCCCTAGGAGGTGTCTGGTAGGGACAGGTGTCTGCTCCTCTGTCTTTCAGTAAGATTCCCATCAAGCATCATTGTCAAGGACTGGTGAGCTACCGCCAGTCTGCAGTACACGGAGCTGCACTGTGAGCCACGGGCCTGCAGATCTCAGTTGTACCTCTCTGCCTGCCCTCCCTGTGCTGCTGCTGTGTTGGGAGTGCCTGTGTGTGGGCTGAGCCAGCACCCGAGGGCTGCTGTGTCTGACGCTGCCGTCCTGGGGCAGCCCTCCCAGACTGTGTCACAGGGGTGGCCAGCTGGAGCTGGACTGATGGATGTGCTTGTGAGAGCCCTACAGCTGACAGCAGCTGCTCACCCTTCTCTCTGGTTTCTCTACCCTTGATGTGTTGGGAGCAGCTGGTGGGAGGGCAGAGCGAGCAGCTGTGGATTTGCCTTTCTCTTCCATTGTGAGTGACTGAGGGCATACTCGCCAGGAGGACTGGAAGCAGTGCACCTTGAGTGCCCTCTCATTTTCTTGCCTTCAGTTCTCTGACAGTCATCCTCATTCCTGCCAGCATTCTCCTCTCTCACCATTTCTTGGTATCCTGCTGATAAAAGAGGAAGGAAGAACTGTCGACTCTCCAGGACATGATCGTATGAAAAAAGCCAGAGGAGTACAATACAAACCGCCTCAAATCAGAGAATAACTAAAACCCCCAACACTGGTTGTTTAAAAGCTGGAGTTTAAAAAGCCATAACTCGGGAGGAAAGCATTTCTTTTTCCACTGTGCAGTGTGAGGAAAATCAAGAGAAAGAAAAAGGTCTCTGAAGAAGGTGGTGGCTTCCAGCTGTTTATCATTGGCTCATATGTTGGAAAAGAGTAGCAGGATCTCTGTGTTTAATAGCTGAGACAATCTGGGTGCACCCTGCTCCTTTCATGCCCCTGTTTCAAGGAAAGCATTTTTGAACTCCTTGGTCTTTCCCCACTCATTGTTATTGTTTGCATCGTGTCAGAGAGCATCTTGGGCAGCTGCAGGGCTCTCCGTTCACAGGTGGAGGATCACTGGGGAGCCAGGGGCTGCAGCTCCTCTGAGGAACAATGGGAGGTAGCCATCGTGGCTTGTCGTGGTGTGCTTGCCTATGCTGGCAACTTAGGTGCTCTCAACAGAGACCTTTTACCTCCCATACTAAAGTCATAATTGTTGACTGTGGAGTTCTTTGACATTGGCTAGCTACCATGAACTTGCTTTTAGTTTCAGATAATTGTAAACAGAAATACAACATGCAAAATAGGTTTTAGTTTAAAAAAAAAAAAAAGAGGAAACAAAAGCAATAAAAATAGCTATTAATTATTTTCTCAAAAAAGTTGAAATCAGAAAACCCTCCTTCCTTCTATCCAGTTCATTTGCTGCAGATTTCCTGAGCTGCATTGTTAAGGACACTATTTTTTT
This sequence comes from Emberiza elegans, assembly GCA_024865655.1. Lineage (NCBI taxonomy): Eukaryota > Metazoa > Chordata > Aves > Passeriformes > Fringillidae > Emberiza > Emberiza elegans. The sequence continues at coordinate 62,916,519 of JALJVW010003023.1, read as the reverse complement.
GCCTAATGTCTTGCATTCATGAAATTGCACCAGCTTTTAGGGGTGTTGTGTTTTGTTTTTGGTGGGGTTTTTTGTTTGGTTGGATTTTTGGTTTTGTTGGTTGGTTGGTTGGTTGGTCGATTTTTTTTTTTGTCTCTGCAGGTGTCACAGTCAGATTTATAATTCTTTGGGGTATATTAATGACATTTATGCAGGTTGTAGTTCTTCAACCCTCCTGAGATATGGTGTCCCTTTGCTATCTTTCATATGTCCATCAGCAACATCTTAATGCAGTGAAGAAAATCTTACCTGCCTTGTCACCCCCAGGCTCACTGTGAAATAACCTGTATCTACTGAATCATATTTTTCTATCATCCTTTATATGGATTGTACGATCTCCTTAGTTAGTCTCTGAAAGACCCTGTTAATTCACTCTTTAGTAGCTATGCCAATGTAGAAGAAATCTAAATGTTTCTAAATGTGGTTGTGCATTTTAGATTGAACCTCAAAAAATTGTCTATGATTCGTCTTCTGTATTTTGAATAGTATTCAAATCAAAAGGAGAAACAAAAGTCAGAAGCACACAATAAAAAACATATTAATATCAGAAAGCATTTGAACTTTCCATCTTATTGTTAGTGTGCATGTGTGCTAAGCCTTTATAGCTGTTTTCATATGTCCAAAGTCTATTTTTGAAATTTGCTTCTGATGATTTGAATGCATTCTAATACAAAACTGTCCTTAGCAAATACTCTGAATATGTGTTACATTCAGACACTATAATTATATTCAGCAAATGTTGATATTTTTAGCAGGTGTAATTATTTTCTCCTTAAGACATACAGAACCAAATTCAATAAAGCTATGCCAACTAAATGTTTAATTTACATAGATGGAATATCCATAATGATTGATAGTAAAAGGTGCTGATCCTCTCTTGACTTTGGCCAAGGCAATAAGAGGTTGAACCTAGATTTGGTGAAAAAAAGTCCCACTGATTTCTCTAGTAAAATCAGCATTACCTACCTGCTATGTTGTCCCCAAATATGACAAATATGCTGGTAATGATAAGGAAAACTGGTTTTGAAATGACAAAGACACTGAGAAATGGATAAATGCATGGTCTCCAGTTAACACCAACTGTAATAGGAGCATTTGGGAGATATTAAGCAAATTAGTCTTGGTGTGCTATGCATAATTGCTAATTATTTTTTCCAAGATAGCTCATTTATGTCATTTTCCAATAATCTGAGGTCATTCACTTTTAAGTGTTTCACTTTGCGTCCTTTGAAGGCAGTGACAGAACCCCTGCTGGTTTTGAGGTCAAAGTCTGAGAATCAAAGAGTGGTTTATAGTCAACACCAACTTGTGTGGCTTTCTCTTCTAAGAACTTACAGCCTAGAAATAGCAATCCATGGAGCTTTCAGCATAAAGTATTTTGGCTAACGAGTGAAGGAAATGATTTCCTGTGCAGTTTTGCCCTCTGCCAGGATGGCAAGGTAGTGAATGCTTCTTTTCTTTCTGAAGGAAAACTCTGCTATAAATTAAAGCAAAAACCCCAATCAAACAAAAAGGCCTTATAAATTGGTTAGAATGAGATGATTTACCTTGCTGGATAATTCTTTTTTAGAGATGTGTTTTACCCTGTTATACTTGTACATTTCTTTTTCTTACCTTCTCATGTGTCTTTTGCTGTTTGAAATTAAAGGTAGTTACTACTGTATTTTCAAGAAAACAAAATTAAAATAATAACTACTTTTGTAATACAGTGTTTAATTAAAAGAGTAAGTTCATTTGAGAGCAAAGAAATAAATCTTCTGCTTGTTATGAACAGCCAGCCATTGGAGAAAAAAATGAATGTACTCCAAGAATAAGTTCCACAGGTTTTCAGATCATGGAGAAGGAAATATACAAAGAGTATATTATTATAAAATAGGAAAACAGTGTTTCACCTATCTGAGTTTTAACAAAATTCAGCTCAAAATATGCTGATGGTTATTGATGCTCTAGGGGAATATGCAGTAACTGTAAAAGGTGCCTTATTCTTTACTGGGTCATGTGTAAGCCCAGCTGTTTGCTGACTTGATGGCTTTTGCCTTTATTATTCATGTTTGTACAAAACACAGAGATCTGAACTGAGTATTTAATTTTTTTCTGCTTGAAGGAACTGATTATCAAACATCTTGTGTTTATTGATTAATCCTCAGTGCTCATCACATCATTCTTAGTCTTAGTGTTTGGGTAGTCCTCCCTTTCATTGTTCTTCATCACTGGCATCTCAGCTGTGACCTGTCCACTGCTCACAGGAAGAAGTTCTTTTCCACTATCTTTCTGACTGCCTTTGTTTGTAACTTGCCCCACTTGTTTTGTTTGCTCAATTATCCCCTCATAAAAAACCCAAACAATATTTGAGATAGCAGCAATATTAATTAAATAATTTAGAAAACATATAAATAAGGGATAATTTGGTTCTAATAATAACACATAAGCAAAAAACCACCATGGGGTATGGAGTGCGGGGCTCTTGGACCTGTGCCACCTCACGTACAAGCTTGCCAAGTGAAAATTCCCCCCTTATATGCCATGTGTTAATACCATATTCTCCTAGTTCCGGTTCATCATCTACCTATCTCCGCCCTCATTAACACCTTTACTACCCATGTGCCATCACTCAGTTCGGTGGTCACACAAGTCTTTGGGGGTCTTCATTGATGAAGGATTGTAGTCTTCCTCTTTGTCCTTTAATTCACCTTTGGGTTACACATGCGCACCAAGCCAGTACAATGTAAGCCAAGAGTACATATCGCTGCATCCACATATCAAAGCAATAAATCCCTTATAATTAGCATTTTTTGGTACTCAGTCCAGGTTCTTGTTCATTTTTAGCATCTGTATCTTCAGCTTCTTCCTCCTGACCTTGTGAACATCTGCCGGGAGCAGGGGGTGGAGCCCCTCCTCTCCCTCTCTTCTTTTGGCATTACAACTTTTAACTATTTTTATTATTCCCAAATATTCATTATTATATGATAAATATTGATTACTGTTTCAATTTTATCAGCACGAATCATACCTATTTACCACACACTGAATGCCCTTTTTTGACCTCAGATAATGTAATTAAAATTATATAGATTTACTTCTTTCTCACTGTTGCTTGGACATCTATAAATCAGTGCCTTTAGTAGTCATCTTACTACACCTCCATTTCCTTGCTTCTTCATATATTTTTCATCCCTTTCTTTCCAAAGCAACTGCCTAGTTCTTGTTAACTTCTTATCTATTCTTTGCTAGTTTGAGAATGAGATGTAGTTCTATTATGTTCAAGCAGAGTGCAGTAGATTCTTCATCTCTCACTTGTGCAGAGTGCAGTAAATCCTGCATGCCTCTCTTGTTCAGTGAGCTTATGGACTTCTCCCTATCATTTTCAAGCAATATCATGTTATCTTATATGTGATGTCAAAAGCTCTTACCATCTTACCCTTTGATTTGATTATTGTTCTTATCAAGTTGGACTCTCACCTGGTCTTTGTGGTCAGGATGATGAATTCTTTACATGTTGACACAGACAAAGAAAAAAAGAGGAAATAAGTAAATATGTGCATTAGAAACTGAAGAAGGTGCAGAAGCAGAGACCACCTCAGCCTCATGTTGCTACACTGTGCACATAGGGCAGCACAGTCAATTTAATAAAAGTTATGTGGAGTTTTCTGCACTTTACACCCCTTCTCTCCCATTTTCTCTGTGCTACATAAGAAAAAACTGTAAGATAAATATGCATTAACAACCTGTGCTGAGTTACATTGAGAATGAAGTGCAGAAAGGCTGGGGAAAAGAAGCGGAATTGTATTTAGTGAGATAAAATGTTCAGTAGAAAAAATCAGAAAATAAAATAAGCCTTGGGTAGCTTTTCTTGCCCAAGTTTAGTCTTTGCTTTTCAGATATTTTTAATATAATTTAATAATGTTGCATTTTGTTTACAGTGTCTATATTGAAACCATTATGTACATCACATTTTTCAACAAATAATTGTCAGTTGTTCAATGTTCATGTTGTATCTACAGAACTCCCCTTTAGTATCTTGTCATTTCAGCTTAAACTTAAATTCATTCTAGTCTTGGTCTACAGCACGTGGTACAGCATATGGTACATGTGGTTTTGTTCTGGTAGGTTTTTTGAATGACATGATTAAAAAATTTAAAATACTATTACTTCACCACCCCTTACAAATCTTCAACATCAATTCTTTTTTTTTCCCCACTTTAGGACACTGAATATTAGAGTAATTTCTAAAATTTTTGAAATTGCCTGTCTGTCCTCTGTGCTGTCCTACAATCCCAGAAGAGTCTTATTCTATCACTTCTTTGCCTTTTGCAGCTGTCCAAGTTAATTTTTTCCTAAATAAGGAATACCTTCTATCTCAAGGACTCCTTCTGCAGTCCTTTCAGGTTTTCCCTAATTATACTTCAAGATTTATGTTGTAGTAATATTTGCTCTGATAAAGGATGCACAATTCCTCTGGTCTTCTCTTGACTTTTTATGCATCTGATAGTATTGTAATTATTTGTCTCCTGGTTTTAAAATTATAAAATCACTTATAAAAGAAAAAAAAAATTAGGGATACAATACAGGGTCATCACATTTTCTAATTATCAAGAGGATAGCAGTACATTTTTCATGTTGAATTGGACTTCTTGCCTATTTCTTTCCCAAATATTCTGAACTTCAAAAAAATCTATCTGACCATACATTAACTTTTTACATGGAAATTAATGGGTATTTTTGCTTTTCTTTTCTTATGTCAGGGCATTGTGATGGCTGTCATGTTTTTCTGTTTATCATTTTAACATGTCTTGGTGGTGTCTTTTCAGTCTTGTAAGGGGCTTTGCATATAAAATGTTGGCATTTTCTTTCTGTAGCAGTCTTTCATCAAATCTCTTAACAAATCTAATTTAAAAAAGCATATTCACACATTGTAATGAAGAAGTTAATTATCGAGTCAGTACCGGTGCCAAACATAAGCCTAACCATATATGAGACTATTGGGATTTCTTCTTGTATTTGGCCTTGTTATTGCCCCTGTTCTAGGCTCTCCCACAACAAGCGAGAGCTTCTTCCTCTCATCTAGTTAAGGGACTGCCAGACAGACCTACTCACAGCCTGAAAAACTGTCATTTTGGGTGTGGCAGGAAGAGAGTACCTCTTTCAAATGGTTTCTACTGGTAATTTTGCAAACTTCATCAGTAGTGGGTAATAATGTCCTGTGATTTTAACCTCCTGTTTTCAATATATTGAAGAATAGTTACAGATTAATCCACCCATATACATTCAGTTACAACAGTACATGGGTAAGAAGAAAAAGGATTTTTTTTTCACTTTTCTCAATCTCTAGGTAGAAGAATGGGAGGAAGATTGCCAGATTCCTGAAAAATCGATGCATTTCCAGTGAAATGGGAAAACCAGGAAAGGGTGCAAAAGTTGAAGGAAGGGAAGAGGGAAGAGAAAAATAAAGTCATCTGGTCCTCTAGAGGTCAGCCGTGCTGAGTGATTGATTGAGTGATTAGATTTGATTTGTTTGCTGCAATCTCTGTAGCAAACCTCACATCCATCTGACATGCAAGTTCATAGAAAAATTTATTTGGAGAAACTGCTGTGTTTTGTTCTGCTGTGACTCATGTAGAGAAAATTAGTACAGAGTCCTTGCTAAGTATCTACATCTGCTAGGGCTCATCCCAGCTTCCTGATAAAGCATAGAGCTACCAGATGTTATCTGAAGAGTGGCTTGTTGGCAGCTGGATAGAATGGCCCAGGTTTGATTGCTAAGCAGTATCACTTGTCAAAACATATGAGCCATGTCAATGTTACTCTGCATTCCACTTTTTTTGTCTGCATTCTTAAACCCATAAATGGTGCAATGAAGTTGTAACATCTGAAGGAATATAACAAACTTTGCTGCACTGAGCAAAAATGGCATAAATGGGGAGCATCTGTCATGTGTTTAAAACCAGTAGTCACAGTGCTTTTCTCATTATTCAAATTGCTTTTGGATAGTTCTGAGAATCTCTATCAAATCTTTCAGTTATAGGTGAATTGCAAAATACTAAGATGATAAAATTATTAAATGTTCAATTGTTTGTGACATCAGGAAACACTGGAAGAATAACAAGATATTTACATGACATGAGTACAATACAATGTGTCAGTTCTTGACAGCAAAACCTTATTTTAAAGTGTTCTTGTTTGCTCAGTTGTTTTAGGAAGCACTTCATAGGTGCATTTCTAAGTCAAGATCTGAGCCTTGGAAACTGAGATCTGAAACCAGTGTCTACTCTGAGATCCCTAGGTGGGTTTATCCTAAGAAATAGAACTATCCTAGTGATGGTTGACATGTTCCAAGATTCTCTTTAAATTAACTCTGCAATTTCATGGAATGCTGTATTTCTAAAAAGAACAAAATTTTCTGTTTTTTCTCTATAGGGAGAGGTGGCAAGGAATTTTTCTAGAAGAGCTAAACAGATCTTGGTTTCTATTTTATCTATATTTTTGCTGAGCTGGAGAAAATCAAATACATTGTGTTTTATCACCAGATTTAATACCAGCTCAGTCTTGGTCCCCAGCTCAAGAGCATTTGTGCCTTTTTGTAGACTTAAACACTGGTGTAGTCTTTAGAGAACCACTGGAGCTGTGATTGAAAACCTGGCAGTGTTGCCTTTACTTTAAAGAAAGCAGGTATACAATGCCCTCAGAGCCTGTCTATATATAATTCCAGACTTTATAAGGTTATATTGTAAGTGTTGTTTATATATTTTTTCTCTTTTGAATCTTTTGAATTGTATTTCAGACAGGAGAGAATACCTAACATGGGTAATATCCCTTTCTTGTGAATAAAAACAAATTGTATGATTTCTTTTGTAAAATCACTGACAATGAAGTATTCCCTCCTTTGGACTCATTCCAAAAAACTGTTTTCTTTTTGTTTCTTACACTTGAAATCTTTGTTTGTCATGGATAACCCACCACCATTGTGGTTTCTTCTCTGTTCTTCCTTTCCTCTTCCACCTAGCAGAAGATTGCACTGGAAATAATGTCTTTCCAGGAGGTGAAACAGATTTTGGCTTCTTAAGTATTCCTATTATGGCTCCCTTTTACCTAAGATTTAGCTGCCCCTTCTCCTGAAGGTTCATCCTGTCTCTGCATTTGCAGTTATCTATTCTTTATTCTCTTTGATGCTGCCCTTCAATATGTCAGAACTTCTTGCTGATAACAATATACATTGCTTTCCATGTTTTCTTTCCATTTATGCTTTCACTTCTTTTTCAAAACCCATTAATGATAATTATCCACATAATAAAACTAGTTATGTTACAAAATTAAAAAAAAAAAAAAATAAACCAACACAGTTTTCTGAAATAAAAGGCCTGTTGAGGTTGTCATTTGCCAGGTGCCACATCTTGAAAAGTTTGTGCCTTTTTTCCATTCATTATTCATACTTTACTTGAGTAACTGGCCATATATTTTTGGCATACAGACTCCTGGAGAATGAGAAAGGGCACAGTGCCCTGCTGCAGGTGGGTACATGCTGCTCATGGACATGGACTTGATTAGTCCATCAGTCCAGCTGAAGGGCACAGATCCAAGCTGTGGTGTAGCAGTGCAACCCTCCTTTGTCAAGGTCCCACATTCTTCCCCAATTACATCAACCAGCGCATGTTAGAAGAAATTGAACATATAGAGAACAGCTCTGCTCCCAGTTTGTCTGATTCAAATTTCAAGTCAACAGCTTGCTGCATTCAAGAGTCTGTCCTGTACCTAAATGCTCTCTGTAAAGGATGTAAAATCATAGAACATTTTGGTTTGAAAGGGACCTTTAAATTCATCTAATCCAGCCCTCTTCTGCAAAGAGCAGTGTCATCTTCAGCTCAATCAGAGTTGACCTGACCTTGAATGTTTCCAGGGTTGGGGGTCTCATAAGGGCAGAGGAGAGGGGCAGGATCAGCTCTTTTGACCTGCCATACTTCTTTTGAAGCAGCCCAGTGTAGCATCCCATGAGCTCTCTTCCCTTGGTCAATCCTCAAGCCCTCAGCCCTGGAAACATCAGTAGCTACTCACCATAGAGTTAGCCATCCCAAGGGAAACCCAGACTCCCCCGTGGACTTGTGTCACAGTTTCCTTTGGTTTCTCCTCCCCCTGTCACTGGCCTGGCATCCCTGGTGCCCCCCCTCCTCCCCTGGAGGCCAGTCCCCACTGCCCGGCCCTCAGCTCTGCCCCCCACCCCTTCCCCTTTATAAACTGCCTGCTCCACCTGGTTCCCTGCTCTTCCTGGCTTGGTTGCCCTTCAGCTAATGTGTTGCTCTGCTGGAATAAAACCTTGCAAAAGAGCCTTTCTTGCCTCTATCGCTGAGCCAGTTGTGGTGAGTGTTGAGTGGAGGTTTGACTCCCTTTCCTGAATGTTCACTCAGCTTGCTTTTTGACAGAAGAGGCTTGCTGGGGACAGGGGATAGGCAGCAGCACCTACCATCCTAACACCCACGCTTTTAGCCCAGGACACAGTTGGCTTTCTGGGCTGCAAGCACACATTGCTGGCTCATGTCCAGCTTTTCATGAGTAACTCCCAGTCCTTCTCCACAGGGCTGCTCCCAGTCCCTTCATCCCTCAGACTGTATTGGTACTGGGGGCTGCCTCAACCCAGATGCAGGATCTTGCACTTAGCGTTGGTGAATTCTCTCCCTCATTCCTTGCAGGATGGAGGATGTAGTCTAGCATGTCACATAAATTCTACTGAGTTCCAACCATCCTAAATTTTTTCTATGGCAATTCAATACATAATCACATACATTACAATCTAAAATGAGACAGATCTAAATATTTTTTCTTCACATTCTGTTCAAGCCAAAATCAGGTACTTTTTCTTCCTTTCATGTCTATCTGCTGAAAAGCATCATTTGTCCATTTCTCTCACTCACCATTGTTTACCAAGGTGCTCCTGGTTTTAACCAGTGTGGGATGGTGAAGTGTGATGTTATTAGACACGGCAGCCTGTTTGCCTGACAGTGCCACCAGAGATGAGCCTGTCAGGAATATCTCCACCAAAAAGTATTGCTCAAAGGCCTTTTTGTCAGGTTACTTGACACTTGCTCATGAACTATGACTAACATTGCCTCTTAAAACACTCTGTATGTTTATTTTATAAGCCATATGGCCCAAACTGGCCTAGTGTTGTATAGGTGTGAAAGACAGTCTGAATAGATTTAATTACTTTGGACTTCTGAGCTTTACAGCAAAAAAAGTTTCCATGGTAATGTAATTACTGTATTGTGCTTTATATAATTTATCCCTATGTCCCCCTGGTTATTTCTTGATTTTTTTTCATTTTCTTGTGGAAAACTATGTTTTCTGGAAGAAAACCAAAACACCTAAATAATTAGTTCTGCAAAAGAATTGCTGTGCATATTTAACTTTAAACCAGATGTGAAATATGTGGCTATTAGGAGCTGAGAGATTTCACCTAAGGGTTTTGCTAATGGATCACTGGAAGCCTGTGAATATATATCTTTCTGCTCTTGTGGGAACTTTGCAGAATAGTTAATAGAATCTGAATTAGTGATCCTCACTAATTAGTTAGACCCTTTTCCCTTTGTAGTCCTTTTAATGCTTTGTAGCTGTTAAAATGTTATGTTGACAAAATAGTAGGTGAGAACCCTTTCAGATGAATAAAAGATTTAAATATGGTTGGGCTATCAGTTTTCCTTTACAAGAGCTCTCACTCAGTGAAGTGTTGGCTGTGGCAAACATGATGCATGGTAAGCAAATGGAGGTCTTCACTGAGTACAATTTTCTTAAATTATTTTTTGATACTATGAAAATATTTTACTGCAGTTCAGCTGTAGGTTTCTCACAGAAGTAGTAGCCAAAGTCATGGATAACTGGCAAAGTAATTGCCAGTTAATTCCTGGCAAAGTAATGCAGAAATTGTTCTCAGAGGATGCTGCAGCCTGGGTGTTTAAAATACAATGCAGGTCTGCCTTTTGTGTGCCCTTAATCTGAAACCGGGTAATGCGTCAGTGTACATTGACTTGTTATTCTACAGTGTGATAAATAATTGTATGGACTTGTTCCTAGTGATGCATTTTTTTAGGCTTTTTCTGTTACAGTCAGTGATTTAAATGTCATTAGATAACATGCGCATAATCATGATACAGACCATGCAGAGCTTGCAGTTTTTGTCTCCTGACATAAATATTCTTTCTGTGAAAAAGATGCATTGCAATACAAAGAAAGGATAGAACAGGAAAATATTAAGAAATGTACACACAAGCATGTTTTTAGCTCAATGTAAATTAATCCATGCATAAACCATGAGTCTCTGAAGATGGCTGTAAGCTCTGTCCTGATTTTTACCTTATAATATACTGAAAAATTATCTGTGATGCTAAAAGATGGTTATTCTTGGAAACCTATATCAATTTCCTATTCACACAGCAACTGGTGGCAACTAAAAATAATCCTGGTTTAGTACTAGCTAAAAATCTGGTCGCATTTGGCACACGAACAACATGCACAAATAAAATTTAAGATCCCCTGTTCTGCTATTTCATTCGAGCCCACTCATCAAGCTTAGTTTGCTGCCATTTGAAAGCTATTGAAAAGCCATTAACTGGCAGGACTGTGAAAGCCGCAGTGCAGCAGCACACCTCAGTGCTGGAAGAATGTGGCTGCAAGTGCACACCAATTAAATCTTTCTATTCCTGGGGATGTGGGATTAGGAGCGCTGTCAATCAATTGTGCTACAATAGCACGTGCAGTAGTCATGGTTCAAGACGCACAGAGGTTTATCGTAACTCCAGCAGCCGGGTGAGGGTGACTTGGAAGCCTCTGCAAGATCCTGGAACAGAAACTGCACTGAATAATGTATTCTGAGGTGTACTGGATACCTGAGGAAGGGCTTTAAATAATGCATTTTCTGGGCATGACAGTTGTAGCAGAAGAGAATGCTGAAACCTGTAGCGAGACTACAGCCTGAGATGAAAGAATGTCTCATTACCATTTTATCAAATGCTGTAAGTAACAAAATGGTTATTTTGCTTTTAAAATTGTCTTTATTTTCTGAGGTGTGTTGTTTCATTACATATGCAAAAAAGTCGAATGCAGATGCTGCATGATGTCAACGTAGTAGTGGGGAAGGGGAGTTGTTACTTTGCATGTGAATATACAGGCAGAGCCCAGTGTTTCTTTCTCCCCTCTGTTCAGAGATAACTTCATTGTGTGTGTAATAATGCTCTCATTCTGAACTTCATAATGATCAGCTTTTAAAACTTTTGTTTAAATTAATCACCAAAGAATGTAATGTCCGAAAAGAAGAAATGTCATTGACAGCATTATGTTAAGGACGCCTTTAAGGACAACCTTGGAACATGGCTCTCACACTTTGCAAGGATATACAAATGAGAATAGCTTTATAATTGCCAGCCCAGCTCATCATCTACTGTAGATCAAATGCTTGTATCCCCTCCTTGTCAGAATATTTAGCTATTTGGTATGACAGACTTAAAAAAAATAACAATGAACTTTTAACCTTGAATCATGCAAGCTTGCCTCCTTAAAGACATCCTGAAACTGGGATCTATGCTAAATGTATTTGATTCATTGCAGAGGAAATTCCTAACAGCTTTTTTTTTTTATTATTTTTTTCAAGGTTGCCTGTCTTCCTAGCTGCACATTTTTCAGTCTTATAGGATTTGATTTTGAAAGCATCCAGAGTCTGAGTGGAAATTACTGGGTTTACACCAGAGAAATGAATTATTCTTTAAATACTTGTTTTGGACAGCCAGCAGTAGTTCAATAGCAATAAATATTTTTTTACTGAAGGGCTTAGAAAACTTCAGACTTTAGTGATTATGGCACAGTTTTTGCATGTCAAATAGCAGACTGCTGTAAAAGGTTTTTCTCTCTAGGTCATGGTCTTTGATGACTTAAATGTACCAAGGACACTTTGAAACTATTTTTAAAACATTGTGTTATAATTAATAAACAAGTGATGTGGTTCTTTGCTGTCTTAATATGAAATTAAGGTGCCCTGGAAGTATTTTAATAATTCAAGTAAAAATGATTTATATGGGTTTCCTCTTGTCTGCATTCAATGGGACTGGTGTATGGACTGCTTTTAATACTAGTGGAAACTACAATTCCCTGTTCATGTGGAGAAGGAGAGATTAGTTTTACTGCACAATTTTAGAGGTGCATTCTAGGAATAAATCTTTGAGCTTGTACTGAGATTTGATAATTGCAAATGAGGAATTTGCAATGTAACTATCTTGAAGATGTCAAAAAAGTATTGTTTGGTTTTTATTCACTTTAAAATTACTCTTACAGTGAAATTGTAGCAAATCTAGATAGGCATGTGAAAGTCAATAGCATATTAACTAAGTAACTCTTCAGTGAAACTACAGGGAAGATATGAGGATGACCCTGAGGTTCTTCTGTTAAAAGGAAGCAAATGATGACTAATTGGGATGTTCATTGCATTGCTTGCAGAGATGAAGGACTAAAACACAGCAGAGGGAAAAGTGAATGTACAGCATCAATTTTGTCAATAATACTTGCTTCCTGTTTTTCAGATTTGGAATTTTGATTAGTAAATTCTCAGTAAATTGGGGTGGTTTACCACACAGCTCTTTTCTTTCCAAATAGTGTCCTTTAGAAGACAACGGATGCTGGCTGGAGCCTGACAGGAGTTTTTTCACTGCCTGTGCTTCTCAGAATTGGCAGAAGTGCTTCCATTTCCACCTGTAATTAGTGAAGGAGAAGCACTTCCTCTGCAATGCTCCCCTGAGCGTTATTATCTGACTTCACGTGCCAATATGTTGCAGATATTTGTGTTTGGCAGACAGCTGGGACCAAAGATGGGCCAGGGCTGCGTGCGCAGTTGCAGCACCAGCAGTGCTCTGAGATGTGCTGAGAACAGCTGAATCTCACAGTGCTTGGAACGTGACTCTTCACACCCCACTTTGCTTTTAACTCATTTCACCAATGATTTCTGTGTCAGAAGGAAAAGACAGTGATCCAGAGGAAGCACGGTGGCAGAGCACTGTCTCTAAAAGGCACAAATTAATGACACTTAAAAGCTGGTGTTTTATGAACTACAGTGCTATGTACCTGGCTTTTGTATATGTTTGTATCTTGGTTTTTTTTTTTTAATCTTTGCAGAAGTTGGGTGTGGGAATCTGAGCTGAGAAGGGCTATTGCTATTCTCCAATGATGTTAGTACAATTTTAATATATTCTTTCATTTTTTCATGGCATTGCTCCCATTAGAAGGCTGTGAAAATCAGATATACTTCACTACATAAGTCACCATCTAGTCACAAGCATTTTCTGTCTGGAAAGCTCCAGCTTTGAAAGCTCTTCAGTCCACCACACACTCATAAAATCATTAATGTTGGAAAAGACCTTTAAGATGATGGAGTCCAGCCATTATACTAGCACTGCCATATCCACCACTAAATCACAGCTCCAAGCACCATATCTACATGTTTTTTGAACAGTTCCAGGGATTACAATTTAACCAATTCTCTGAGCAGACTGTTCCAGTGTTGGTCACGCTTTCAGTGAAGTAATTTTTTCTTAATATCCAATCTAAACCTCCTCTGGCACAACTTGAGGCCATTTCTTCTTATCCTATCTCTTGTTACCTGGAAGAGGAGACTCATTTAAGACAATTGCAGAGAGTGATAAGGTGTCCCCTGAGCATCCTGTTCTCCAAGTTAAGACACCCCCAGCTCCCTCAGCTGATCCTTGTTACACTTGTGCTCCTGACCCTTCTCCAGCTCTGCTGCCATTCTCTGGATACTCCCTCCTGCTCTGAGCAGAGGTAGCTGTGTGATCCAACCAGATTTTCTGGGGCCATGCCCAGTGAGGTCTTTCATCCCAGTAATACTCTGGAAGGGTGCCTGCTGCAGCCATCATGTTGTCTTTAGCTGGCACCTGCAGCATTTAACACTAAGCTGAATGTGTGCTCATGTTGTCACTACTCGTGCCCATCTCCTTTCTGCAGCCAAGTACTGCTGCTGCTCAGAGCTGTCCCTGTCTGTGCTGGTAGCTTATCCTTGGCAATCTGTGAGTGTGAATATTTAGAAAAGAGAACAGTGGTTTGTAGGAGAGTATCACATATTATCTGCTGCAGGGTACCATTTTATCTTGATGATTTGTGTGACAGATTGCACAAGTGAATGTAATTTTGCAAATTAGCCAGCACCTTGCTGCTGTCTTCTGTCCCTTTTGTATCTAGTTATGATATAAATATCATCATTTACATGTTATGGCAGTGGTTTTCTACCTTTGCTCTGGACTTCCTCTGAAAGGGGTCTGCAAAGTAAATAAGAAAAATAGTACTTTAGCAAGGAGGCTTAAGTTTGTTACTCCAGAATCTGATTTCTACTGCAAATGCTGTAGAGGTATGTAAGTGCAAGCAGAATAAAAACCTTGCTAGAAGGAGTTATAGTCATGCCTGGTGGAAGTCCAAGCCAAGTGATTTTTTCCAAATATTAGGATCATAAAATCTGAACACAAGCTTTTACTTCTTTCTATTTTATCTGTTTCCAGTTCCTTTAAATCCTTTGTATGAGTTAAAACCCATGGAATTGTGCTCTGTGACAGATCAATACCTACAGTGATCTGGGATGGAAATACTAATTAGATGTTTATTGATAAATTTAATTCAGTATTTGAAATAAGATATAAAATAAACAAATTAATTTTCTTCAATATCTATCCCTTATTACCTTCAGGACCTGATTACATGGCAAGGATTGTCTATGAAGTGGTAGCTCTACCTGAACCTCATGGAGCTTGGACAGGGTGGGGGAAAGATGTGATATGATACATTAGTTTCAGTTTTCAGAGGATGGAGACTTGAACTTGGTTCTCCCAAGGATGAAGAAGTAATACTGGGGGTGAAACACATGATACCTTCATATCAGCTTTCTTACTGTGAGACAGGCTGTAAAACTTTGATCTGTGCCTCGGTAGAGTGAGTTACAGTTTAGAGCAAACAAGACAACAGGAGCCTGAAAAGAAAAATTGGAGACCCGTAGTCAGTCTGTGATGCTGGAACCCTTTACCTCTGTGGCAGCATGTGCAGGATGTATGATGACCCAAGTAACAGTGACACATAGGTGTGTTCTGTCACACTGGATGGTTGGTGACATAAGAGAACTAGAAAATTTTTTGAAGTATTTTCTCCTTCCCAAGAGCAGAATTTCTTCTATTCCAGGGTTAGGCAGGAGGTGGTAATAGTTTATTTATTGTATATTCTGGTGTCTCAGAGAATTCTCACATCTTCTTGGGCATGTCTTCTGCCTCTAGTGAGAAGCTCAAGGGACAAAATAGTAAAAATATGCAGGTGGTGGAAATGAGAGCTGTAAACAGAAGCAGGATGTCTGTGACAGTCCTTATTCAACACCTATCCCATTAATCTACGTTGATAGTTCATGATAGTGTCTGCTCACTCTTGTGTCATGGTTTATTTCTGCAGTAACAGAGCTCAGTGCCCCATGGCTTTAGGGAAAATTCCTTTTCCTTGTACATGCTTATAACACTGTGACCTGTGGCATGAGGTTAAGATTGTTACTGAAATGAGATGCTTAGCATGGCCGAGTGATCCTGCCTGCTGGAAATGAAACCGGGAGGCAGAGTCAGGAGTCATCTGCCCTGGAAATCCTGAAAGAGCAGGAGGAGTGGCTCTGTGAAATGAACCACTGCTTGGGAGTTTTAAGGTCCTGTGAAGGCACATAAAGCAAGTCTGGGGGAGTAAAGAGATTTTGATGAAAGGTATTTGTTTGAGAAGCTTATACTGTAAAAATGTATAAGAGAATCCTAATGCAATACATGATATTTTGTATTCCATTTTGACAGACTGAATGTGTCTGATGTATCAGTGATGTGCAGTGCAAACTTTTTAAAAGTTATGTGATAATTCAGGTGTCATGAAAGATATCTCAAAAACTAGGTTTTATAATTATTCAGTTGAGAACAAATGCGTTTTGTCTTACTGACCTTAATACAAATAGAGCCGCAGCTAGAATATTTTTTGCTTCTATTACATTTTTAGCTCCATGTGTCTCACTGTCATCACAGGATAAGTGCAGGCCAACAGGAAAATAGGATATTATTTACCACCTATGAATGCCAGTATGTCTTTACCAGTTAGATATTTCTCTGTTTTTATTCTCCAGTTCCTGAGTTCATGTGATAATGACAGAAATGAAACATGAATTTTAAAATTTTAACTAATTTTTTACCTAATCTAAATATTAACAAATTTGAGATTCTTGACACTGAGTGCAAGGAAAGAGATAAAAAAATAAATATTTATATCAGTATGGGAAGTTATACTTAGAAAAATGTATTTTGAGCTGTCAATAAGCCAATTAGCTTGGCACATTTGTAGTAGTAGTCTAATAATTTGTGTAGTGTGTTTCCAGTAAATTTACCTCACAGTAACAACTTTCCCAACCACATAGAATAGCAATTAATAATTTTATTAGGATGCAATTTTATATTAAGTTTATATTAAATTGGGAAAAATACACTTTGAAATAATAGCAAAAGGAGTATTATTAACTTGGACAACTGAAGGCTATAACATTTTCAACTTTGCATTCAACTAAGAATAGTTTCTTCTTACAGTAGTTTAGTGGAAATCACTGTCATCCACCAATTATTTTTTGTCATTATTTTGCTTGCTACTCTAAAAATCTGTCAGTAAAGAGAAGAATCAGCACTTTCTGTGGAAAACTTTACAGAGGGCTTTTAAGAAATTCCTTATAATTTTGGTATTTGGAGAGCTTTTTTCTTCTAGTTATTCTGCAAACAGCAAAGAAAGCTATCCACCCTAAAAATCAGATAAAAAAAGGTTATAAAGGTCAAAGTACCATATTTTCTCACCATATTGGCACAGCATGTGTGAAGCTTCAGACTCTGATATTACATTTTTTGAGAAGATTGTTGCAGGAACAGAGTAGAAAAACATCCCACACCAACAACACAACTCTCCCAATCCCTTCATTTCCATTTATGAAATTATAGCAATATAGCCACTTTTTAATCCTGATGTAGCTTCTTGCTCCAAATAATCACTTTTATGTATTTTTCTTGTCTCATATAAATTAATATACAGCATCATGCTGATTTTTTTGCACAGTTTCTAAGTTATAAAACCAAACAGAAAATATTTTTAGATAATTCAGTTAACACATCAATCAAAATTGCAACAGTATAAACATGATTATTTTAAAGCAAGTTAAATATGAGATGGAACTAATTCTAATTTGTTCTTAAACAAATGAAAATAATTAATTCAGAAAAAGCTTAGTTTGATCTCGAGCAAATAGAGAGTTGTCCTAATGCAAGTTTTCTAATATATTATAGAAGAACACAACCAATTAAAGAAAAATGCTGTTTGTTTATTGCAAGAGGTACTTTCCATTTGTTTGCTTTTGAGCAAATGCCTTCAGTGAAAACAACAGCAATATAAGACCTATTAAGAGAAATCTGCAAGTTTTGACCGCTGCACATCCCTTCAGCCAACAGCTGGGTCAGTGTGGTATTCCTTGCAGAAACACAAATGCAGGTGGCGTGGCCAGAACTGGTTTTCTTGCCAGTGCCATTCTTGTACACTGAAAGACAACAGTCCCTGACAACTTCCCCCATCTATAAGGTGATTCAGAGACCCCTGACTTAGTCCACTTTAAAACTCTTTCTGATGTAAGGATGGGACCTGGCAAGGAATGTGGACAGGAGGGCACCAGACACAGTGGAAAAGCACTTGGTCATTTATTACTAGCTTTTTATGCAGCTAGAATATGGACATTCATGTTGGAAGTGTACTTTACTCTCTTTCATTTCATAGTGGATTTTAAAGCAAAAAAATCTTATTCTCAGGAAAAAAGAAAGAGATAAAACCTGATATCTTTTCTTGTAAATCCTATTCTGAATGTCTCTCATGCAATATGTCATTTTAGAGGAGATGGAAGCAGTGTTCAGAGCACACAGACAGGCAGGAGATCTGGGCCATACCACCTCAGGCTGGTGGACTCCTGCTGTGGTCCCATTCAGAGCAAATCCTGTTATGAAGTGCAACACATAAAATATATATGGGACCTTGTAAAGGAATCTACAGAAAATAGAGCAATGTATTAAGGTCATATTTGGAGAGTTAATTGATAGCTTTCAAATGTGATCCCTTTCCCATAAAAGGAATCAAAGCTTTCTCCTGTGAAAAGTTTTGTAAATGTTGACATCTAAACTGAAGAAGGAGGGAAGCAGGCATGCAGAAATTTCCTCTTTTTTCTGTCTTTGTGGGAAGAATAGTAATTTTGTTTGTAGGTAGTTTATTGCAGAAAGCTCTAAAAATGTTAGAACAATATACTCCTTACTCAACAGTCATTATATGTCAAAGGAGAGATATTTTATATTCAGATTGCGCATGAACTGAACAGCTTGTTCATCAGTTGCTTTCCTTTCAACACAATTATTTGATTCTGTTAGCTGCAGAACTAATGTTAGTTGCAGAAGTGGCATGTGTAAATCATATAGACATAGTTGTGAAAAGTAAAGCTTTTAAGGCAAAGTAAATGACTTAATTCCTCTTAATCAGCAATGAATATATAGATTTATTTTGTCTGGGAGCGACATTTTTCTTTCTTGTGAACAGTAATGTCAGAGTTGTAATAATAATTTCTATTCAATTTTTCTTCACTTTCTCCCTCTCTAAAACCTGTTTATGTTCATCCAGTTATTTCTTCAGTAAAGGTGCCTGACGATATGTGTAGACTAGGAGTCCATCCTTTGATACTGCTTTTTTTTCAGTTGCTTAAGTGAGATCAAGCTGTTCAATTTCTTCTTCTTCCTCCTTTTCCTCTTCCTCTTTTTTGAATTACCAACCATATTTCCTCATTTTAATTTAACCCTGAAAGGACACTGCTGCACGTGTTAGCAATCAAATGTTATAATGCTTATCTTCACTTCTGTTTCCATGTCCCTACAGCTGTCCTATATATGGCCACAAGTACAATTCTTGATGGTAGATGTGGAAGGTGACCTTAGAGATTGTTGTAAACACTGGTGTCAGGAAAGCCACTAAACTTTCATTTTCACTTACCCATGAAGATCCAGCTCTGATCTGGATCAGATCTGATTGCCAGCTCTCAATAGCAATCATCCTTGCTCTTCTATCCTTAATCATCCTTACCTGGGACATACCCAATAATTACCCTGCCAGTGCAAGGGAGAGAAGCCTTTCAGATGCCAGTGGTGTGGCTTTACATGCTAGAAATTTGCATGGGTGGAGTCTTCACTTTACTGAGAGGTTCTCTTTGTGGAGCTTTACAGGGTCATTTGGAGATTTCAGAACTAAATGAAGGAGCTGACCTGAGTGTCAGAAACACACAGCTGCTGTGCCTGTGTTGTTGCTTTTGTGTGGCTGTCCACTCTACACCAAACAAGGAATTTTGTGATCTTACCTGTTAATCTCATCCATATATACTATTTTTGTCTTGGTACTCTGCCTAAATTTGCACTATATTAAATTCATTTTATTGCTCAGTCTTCTCTTCATTTTTATGGTATATAACCTCTTTCTTTCCCCTTTCACTCTTTAAATTTCTGTTAACTTTTCTCTCCTTAGTCACTGCTTAGCTAAGCTATGCATATTTAATTCTTTTCATCTTTCTTCATAAATCAGTCCCTTGGGCCTCAAAACTATTTGTGGTAGTTTCTTTTGAACTGCTCCAATTTGACTGTCTAGAATTGAATGCAATATTCCAGATAAGTTGCCTTTCTGCAGAATGGAGAAGGGCCAGTTTCCAATCCTCTTGCTATTTGAAAACTGAGATGGCAGCCCCTTGATGTGCACAGAACAGTGACCAAAGGCCTATATATTAGCTCTGCTGCAGAATTTTTGTTAGCTCCACTGTGTGGTAAACTATTTTTCCATCTGCTTTTACTTTACAGTAATCTCTTTAAATTATTAGATTGCATGTAGAACCACAGTTCACTTGGCATAGGATTTCCTTTCCTGTGTTCTTGCCAGTCCTTATGGCTGGGTCTGTGAACCACTGCTTCCTTTTTGACTTTTAACTCCCTATGATGTATGATACTCAATATTCTCTTTGTTTTGATTCACATTATGCTTAACTAGCTTATATATATGCAGGCTTTTGCAAATTTTGATTTATGTGTTTTTCTCCTATGGTTTCTGTAATTCTTATATGCTGTATGACTCTTGAGCCCTGGCATATTTACTGACTAAAACAGTAATATCTGAGAATGTCTGTGATAGAAGAATGGCCCCAGGTTTTGAAACAATCTGATTTTTTGTTTCTTTATTTACGTAGTTGGTTGTTGCCGCTGCCGTTCAACTTTTTCAGTACCCTTGAGGTATAGCGGCTGTAATTCTGGCTTCCTCTCACTGTGCACTAATGTGTTAATTCATTTTCCCAAATTTCAGATTTACAAGTATTAACAACAGTCCTAATGTTTTTTACTGTCTATTGTGTTAAGTACCTGTGTAACAAAACTTTTATATTGTACTGTGATGGCAGGAAGAATTTTCCAGTGCATCTCTTCCCTGGTGCACGTGCTTCCCTTCTCTCTATCCTATACCTGAAAGTGTGGGCTAGAGATCCATGTTTTATTACATCTCCATTTAATGTACTGTAAGGAAATAACTATTATTGCCTAAACTTAATTGTCACTTCCTAAGTCTTGTATTGCAGTCAAATAAAGACAGCTAGGTCTGTGGAAGGACTAGAAGGAGTTATATTTTCTGGAGGACTTCTCATCTATTCTTTCTTATCTTTCTTTATTGTCATTTGGCAAACCCAGTTCTTCTTTGTTCTCATTCTGCCTTCTGATTTAGAGCTTCTGGAGTTTTACTTGCTCTTGGTGTGATTTACAGCAATTTGGATTCTTCAAATATGAGCAAATATTCTGATGCTATTTCCTCACAGGCTTTGCAAGTGATAAGCATTAATTAGTATATTATTCTAACAAGTATACATTGCTTGCTTCTGAAAATGCCAAATAAAAAGGTGACAAAAATTCATAGATCCAAAAGTTGTAAGAGTTAGTGCAAACAGCCAATTTATTTTCTCTTATGACTTGTCTATATATAGATATATATTAAAAATAAAAATGTGCTAGTGCAGTCAGTGTAATCAGATGACTTTTGTTTTCTGATTGCTTTAAACTCTCTCTTCAGATCCTGACAGAGGGACTTGGATTATTTCTTTAAAAAAAAAATTATCTGCTTTACTATTAAGCTTTGGGAAGCACATAAGCATATTTTGCTTTGATCTTTCTAAGGAAACAAAGTGTTTGTGATTATGCTACTTGTGTGTATGCATCTTGTAGGTTTTCTCCCATGATAATTTCCAAATCCATTACCCAGTTGCAGGAAAATGTTTCAAAACCAGGTTAATGATTACATGATTTACTCAAACAAGTGAGTACTACATTGCCTAGTACTGTTGTACAACTATTTCATTATGGTTAGAAATTATAATGTGGCTTTTCTACCATATGGGTGTCAGGTTTAGCTTACAAGCCATTATCTCTTGTCACACAAGGTACCAAGTAATGTCAAGTCTTGCAAGGAAATTTAAGTATGCTGCAAATAGGTTTCTTCTTCTTGTTGTGCTGGTTTCAGGTGAGGCAGAGTTAATTTTCTTCACAATGTCTAGCACAGGCCTTTGTTTTGGATTTGTGCTGAACACAAGGCTGATAATATAGAGATGTTTTTGTTATTGCTGAGGGCTAACAGAGCCAAGGGCTGTTCTGCTTTTCATACAGCCATGGTGGGGAGGAAGTTGTTGGTGCATGGGAGGTTGGGAGGAGACACAGCCAGGACAGGTGGCCCCAGCTGACCACAGGGATATTCCAGACCACAGGACCTCATGCTTATAATAGAAAGTAGGGAGGAAGAAGGAGGAAGGGAGTGCATTTGGAGTGATGGTGCTTGTCTTCCCATGTAAGCATTGCATATGATGCTGTCCTGGAGATGCTGAACACCTGCCAAACCATGGGAAGCAGTGAATTAATTCCTTTTTGCTTTGATTCTGTGTGCAGCTTTAGCTTTCCCTGTTAAACTGTATTTCAACCCATGAGTTCTCTTTTAGCCCTCCTGTTCTCTCCCCAGTCCTGCTGATGGGGCAGTGACTGTGTGGGGTTTGGTGGCTGGAGTCAAACCACAGTGCTTGGGTGAAAAGCAATGCCTTGCGCACTTTGCAACACTTACCTTGCTGCAAGCAAAAGATAAGGTGTTGGTGGGACAAGATTGAGAGGGTGTCTACACCTCATAAACAATGAAAGGCATTGGAGTGCTGATGTTCTACAGCATTATTAACTCAGTGGATCATTTTTGAAGTGTCCCTACTAGTTCTCTTTATGGCAAAGGCTATGGATGATAACTAGAGACTCCTCCCAATAGACAGGGCAGATGAAACACCCCCAGACTGTGTGTTCTATCTCCTGTGCAATCTTTCATCTATTTCAAAAAGCTTTTATCCTCAAATACTGTTCCCTGCCTACATACCCCCCTACTACTTACTAGAGCATGTATAAACACCTTTGGGTTTATGTTGTAAAATACTTTTCTCCTATGTTGCAGTGCAGTCTTCATTTTAGACACTGAAATTTAGAAGCCACAAAAATAGATAATTATATCTTAGAGCACAAGAGCTCAGCAAAGTCAAAGGAGAACTAGGACAATATGCTGTGCTGTCTAGTTGTGTTTCATGTTTTCTGCGTGAACCTTCACTAGTAAACATGAGCTGATGTACAGCATTTAACTGACAAGTTTGGGGTTTTTTTGCCTTCTCATTTTCTTTTTTTTTTTTTTTTTTTTTTTTTTTTTTTTTTTTAAGGGACTACTTATATCCTAAGTTTTGTGAGTGATTGCTTAAAAAACTTACTTTAATTCCAAAAGAGCAGTGTTTCATCCTATTGTCTGAATACTCGTTATTTAAAGAGGTTACAATAAAGCCCTGAATTCACCTTGAGCACACAGACTTTCATCTCCAAAAAGCCCACCTGAGATATTCTATGAGATGAATGGGTGAATGTGTTTTACTCAGACTGTGAAGTCTTTCTGGTTGGAAACTCCTGTGCTCCAGAGCAGACAATGCTATCTTAGTTTGTTTCACGAAAGGTTCTGATGTTTGCAGGAGAAGCTACTTGAAATATGCTGTGGTTTGTGGGAATCCAGACTGCACCTTTTTCTCATCCTCTAAGGGAGTAGAGAAGGATAATAGTAGAGAAAAGATAAAAATAAACAGTGAGAGAATGATTTTTTTTGTGTTTCTAAAAAGATGAGAAACAACCCTTTCAGACCATTCATACTGGTGAATTCCCTGTACATCAAAAACAGACAAAAGAAAATGATTTTTTTGTGTTTCTAAAATTACAGAACCCCGTTTTATTTGAAACTGAAGGCTAATGTACAGGCAAGCAGTTTGGCTGCATTTTTGAATAAGCTGGCAAACAGTTAATGAATTTTACCTAGAATATAAAATCTCCATATGTCACAGATTGCTACATGGCATAAATCACAAATGACAGTGCAGAGCCCTCTGTTATATTTAATTAGGTATTATTCAGGCTCTCTTCTATCACTACAATGGCAAGATCCCAAACTGGTGGATTCTTTGATTTAAATATAATAAATTTTTAGAAAATGCCAGTGTAACTTCACTGAATTGCTGATAGATAGATAATAGAGTCTATTAGGAAGCTTGTAGAGTTGATAAATAACATCTGATAAGTAATTTTTCCTTGGTATCAAGCTGGAAATTGATTGCAGTTCCTACTTACCAGTCTAGTCACATCGAAAGGCTCTTGAAGAGCAGCATACAGGAGTGGGGTTTTATAAGAGTGGCTGCTTGAATGTGCTCAGGATTGCTCTTCAGCAAAGACAGAATTGGGTGTTAAGCAGAAATTGAGGAAGCTTTGTGTACCATGTCATTTAAGAGCCCTAACTTTCTAATTACATCAAAAAGAAGCTCCGTGGAGCCAAGAATAGGAGAAGCACATCAGCTCCTTTACTGCAATGTAATTTATTCTCAGAGGACTTGGCATTAATTGAATTCTTTACATTCTTTACAAGGTAAATAGTTATACTGCTCCCTCATGATTATCTGCTTTTGGGGTGGGAAGGGAGACCAAAAAAAAAGAAAAAGGATGAAGTCCATTGCTACAGTGAGCAGATCTGTACTGACCTGATGGAAGGGTTTCAGCTGTGGAAGTCAGGCTGAGTGGTTGCAAGCACCACGCTTCACTCACAGCTTAATAAATGTAATGGAGAGGCTGTTCAGATGGTAAGTAGTTTTCCCTGTGCTGAACAAAGGATTTTCAAATCCAAGTATTTTGATGCTGACCTTAATGTTTCGATTTGAGATGGATTTAATCTAAGCCAGCATTTCCTGTGGCTGTTCTTAGCCACATTTCTTTTGGAAACTGTAAGATCAGTAGAAAATACATAATAACTTTTGATTCCTGAAGAGAGCACCTGTAAAAAAGGCATTGACCTGTGGTTCAGACACAATGGCTTCAGTTATGCTATAGTATTTATATCACTGATTCAATATCAAATTCATCTCAGCTTCATAAAAACTCATAAATTGTTATTTCTAACTCAACATAATAAATTTAAATAATATGCATTGTTGGTAGAACAAAAAAACCCTCCTGTATAATAATTTCATTATGTATAGCAGCAAAGTGCATTACTGAAAGGGCCACTGCTTAAATTTCTGGTCTGACTTCTGTTAGCAAACATGGAGTGCACATTAATGTGTAGCTTTTTGAACTGGATGAAGCTGCACTGATTTACACCATCCATGTATCTGAATCTGTAAGTGCCAAAGCACTTGCTGCTCCTTGCATGCCTTTCCCACATATCTTTGTTAATAGTGTGGTTATGGTTAGCTAGCCAGCTTTAAAAGCGTTGTACTGTAGTACTGTCTTTATGAAAATTGCTTTTTTAAAATTGGCTGAATGAATGCTAATCTATTTAAACATTTGTTGAAGTTGTTGAAATTTTGATATATTTTTATCTTTCTGCAATCCAGGACAATTTCAGTTATCTAAATTAGAATGTAGATATTTAATTGCAGTTGTGAAAATGGGTTGATATTATATCTTTAGCAAGAATAGACCAAGATAGGGGCTAAGTGTCAGAGGACCCAAACTAAACACAGTATATATTTTGGAGGGTTTTTTACTCTTTTTCCTTCAGTGAGATTAACGTGCTTAAAGACTATGGTTTTGGTTGCAGTATACATTTTCAAAATCTCAGATTACCATTTTTCCAGTTCCTTTAAACCCTCTATATTTTGTTTCAATGCTATAAAGACTGTAGTCTTTCAAATATCCAGAATTTTTATTTCTCATTGTTTAAAATATCATAAAAATCGACATGTTTGCATAAATAAAGATAAGCATGTCTCTTATTATTTCAAAATTTGTAATTTTAAGTATTATGCACCCTCAGTCCATGTCACCTTATTTGAGAGGCTTGCTGCATTAAGCAATGTCAACAGTCTGATTGTGCGCTTGCCTTTAATAAAAAGTCACATGCAATGTCAAAAAACATCTGAGCAGAGAGGTGATCCTGTGTGTACATGTGTGTAGGCATTCAGCTTTACTTTCTGGAAATACCTCCTGACCTGTGACATAATCATAAACCCCCAGGGACATAATCACCCCCATGTAATGTGAATTATCATCTGAGGTGCATTTTTTAGGATGACTAGTCTCCTAATTTAAATGCCAGACCAAGTGACTAAAGCTGATAGACATAAAGCCATAAGAAGCAGTATAAGGGAAAGCTATATCAATGTGATTTCTGAAAAGAGGCATGGCAAAAAATGTCCCTGTATACTATAAAGTTACTTGAGCTCAAATCACCTTCAGAAGATGGAATATATTTCTGTAACGGTACCCATTTCTTCCTCTCTGTTTACATCCATCACCCTTCCTTTGCTCTTCATTTTGTTCAGGAGCTGATGCTTGTAATGTCACAAAACATTCCTTCTCTCATCTTCACAGTGAGAACCAGTGACAATTCAAAGCAAACCGTTCCTATTTACTCAGAAATCTCTTGTTTGTACGGGCAGGATCAAAACTGTAATTTGTCTTGTGATGCAGATGTCATACTTTCCAACTGTGAGTAAATTGCTGCAATTTATGAAGCTGTTGTTTTAAAACAGTGATTCTTCTCTTTCTTGTGGTTCATGGTGGTCCCAGTCAATGAAGCAGCTCTTTGCTAGCAAGCATCATTGAAACTTTTTTTTCTGTTGGTTACAGTGGTAATGATTTCCTTTGTCCTGTACTAATTAGTAATTGATGTAACATGGTAAAAGTTTATCTGGTTTTGATATTTCAGTGTTTTATAGAGGTTTCTATATTGGGTGCTTATACAGAAGATGCAGACCTTAAAACTATATGCATACTGACAATCATGTTTCATCTAGCAGTTTTTGTCCAGAACATCCCATTAAATAAATAATATCCCAGTAAACATTGCCAGCTTTTTCATGGGTGACACTGCCAAGGTATTCTCCAGTGCAGTCTGCCATGACCATCACAGTGGCCTGATTGAATCCCTGCACATTAGCATAATTTATCATGCACTGAGCCAAGAACTGCATGAAATAATCTCCAAATTTGATATATTATGTCATGAGATACAAACTCTTAAGCAAATATATTCAGAAGGCAACCTTTTTCCCTACCCACAAATCTTTACCATACTGCCTCCTGATGAGCATACTCAAGACCAGCTCTGTTTGGGGTCATGTTTTCTTCTGCTGTTGAATGGGGGTCATGCAGTGTTCTTGTACCAAATCAGTATGGCAGTTTGTGCCAGTCTTCCCATATATGGGGAAGGAAAGGATGAACAGACTTGCTGCACATGTTACCTTTCTAGGAGGCTCTAATAACTTCTTTTTTGAGTCTAACTGTGGTTGAGCTGTCATTCTCTAAGCAGTAACTGGAGTGTTTCTTTACAGCTGAAGCTGTTGTTGGTGTTGGCAGTGCTCACTTAGGACAGAACAGTTGGCATACTTCAGATGGGAGAGCTTAATCCCAGGGATTGAGTTGATAGAAACTTTGGGCAGTTCAAGAGGGGAAGTGGTATTTTCATGCCTGAGGCAGACTAACCCTATACCTTGGTACAGGCTGGGAACTGACTGACTTGAGCTGCAGTCCTGCTGAAGAATGTGCAGGGGTTACAATGGATACAGAGCTGAATGGAAGCCAGCTGTATGTGCTGATGATAAATCAGACAAACCACATAGGGGGCAATGTTCAGAAGAGTTTGGCCAGCAGACGGAGGGAACTTACTGTCTGCTGCTGCTTGGGGCTACTGAAGCTGCAAAATATGTGGTGTTGGTCCCACCAGTCTAAGATGGACACTGAGGCAATAGAATGAGAGCAATGGGAGGCAACCAGGATAGCTAGCAGAAACGACAAAGCTGAAGTCTTGTCAATAGTGACAGTAGTAACATGGGATAATGGCCACCAAAAGAACTCAAGGTATTTCTGATAGAAGTCAGTGAAGTACTTAAACAGTTTACCCAGACAATTTGTAGAATCTGTTACCAGAAGTTTTCAAGACTGGTAGACAAGACAAAGTTATCTGATCCAGTGTTAGTGAATTACCCCATGCTTCATGTGTATTAAGCCATCCACAAAAATTCCTCCAGAAGCATGCCTATAATCATCCTGTGTTTGAGGTGAGCTCTCTTGAGGTGTGAAAGAAGCTTTGCCTCTTGTGCCATCATCCGTTCCTTTGCTGAGTGGGACCAACGAGCAGAGCTCTGCCTGGTTCTAAAACTGGGACTCAATGGTGCATTCCTTAGAGATGAGCATCTGAAAGATTGATTCAGGGAGCTTGCCTTGTCTGCATTTATACTATGTTTCTTAATCTAGTGTTAATCTAATGAGGTTGCTGACCTGCAGCTGTTACACCCACAGTCAGATACTGATCTCAAATGGGATGTATCAAGTTCCAGATGTGATGAGGAAACAAATTTCATCTTCAATTCATTAATTCTTAGCTGAGACCAGTGACCAAATGGATCAAGAGTCCCTTTCTCAATTGACCTGAACTGCTGTGATTCTGGCCACACACTGGGAACTGCTAGGTGAGGCCAGTTGTGGTACTTAAGCACTGTTCCTCGTAGGGCAAATAGAGACAAAGGCTCATACAAGCTGAAAGTCATTCCAGTGGAGAGGCAGAGGACACTAAGCCAGGAACATCCTTCCTGAAACTGGAATCTGCCTGTGAGACAGTGCCTTTGCTGTGCCATGTTTGACCAAGACACTGAGCTGATTTGTTTGATTTCTTGCCTTGGAAGAGGAGAGCAGTGTGATGGCAGAGGTGTCCTACAGTCTCAGTTTGCACCAGTCTCAGTTGTGATATGGCAGCAAACACTACAAGTTCCTCCTAAGAACAGAGACTGCCCATGAGCTAAGCTGAAGAAGAGCAAAGATACCATTAAAATCTGTGGTTAGCAGGCAGTGCAGATTTACAGCTATGACTAAGACAGTAGCTACAATTCTCAGCCTCAGGTGAGTTTTCAAAATGTAAACATCAAGTTCAGTTGCAGCCTGTTGGAGCTGAAGTGCATGGCTGCTCCTTCTTCCCTTCAGAAGGAGAAGGAATGAGCACAGCAGGGGTGGGCTCCCATCTGCAGGCAAACACAGTTTTACACAGTGAGCTGGTTTTCCCTCCGTGGCTATGAGCCTTGCTGGCAGGCACTATGGTCACATTTAGAAGTGTTAGGGTATAAACTTAGGGCTGTTACAAGCCAAAAGGCCTGTGTAGGCTAAAGGCTTGGCTGCTGAAATATTTTATACACAGCAGAACAATTCTAATAGTGAAGATTTGAAGCTTGCTTATTCTACAGTTTTATCAAGAGAAAAAGAAGATACAGTTGAAAACTACCTCAGGGTGAGGAGAATGGTCTGAGCGTAGCTCATCTATGGGATTGAATGCTCTGAACACTGGGATTGAACCCAGGAATAAAGTTACATCTTCTGCAGCTTTACAGAGTTACCCATTCATTTCATTGTGTCTTCCAACAAGGAAATAAAAGAAATGAAACATATAATTTTTGCCATGAAATGAAACATATAATTTAAGGTCAAGTGGAAAATTTTGTTTTATACAGCAGGAGTTTTGGCTTTGACATGGAAGAAGAAAGGGTTTGTGTTTTGCCTTAATGCAAGCCAATATGTGTTTCCAGTTTTTAGTTTGACAACTCATTTTCTTCTAACTAGAAGGGCATGCTAAGAAAGGAACAGAAATTATAGGGGGAGAATAGCCTGTGTTAAAAATAATTGACTGAAATTGACCTGTAGTATTGTATTCTGTGTCTGCTTCTGTCATAGTGTTTCCTAACAAGACACTCTCTGGGCACTTTTTGGATAAATGTGTGCTCCTCAGTTTTGAGAAATCTAGTTTGAGACCATGGGTTGTAATTTATAGTTGTAAATTTATAAAATATGTAATATTTTATATAATATATAATATTTGTATTATCTGTAATTTATTAAATAATATAACAAAAAATTTAGCAAAAAATATATAATGTTATAAATAGAATTTATAAAATGATTGGCATGCAGACCTCAGACTACAATTTTATATTTTATTATGGAATTGTGATACATTATAATTCATAGAATACTATGCCTTTAAAGCAAACCAAAACATGTTTAAAAAAGAACACAAAATTCTTGAATGGGACACCAAAAATCAGTGAGTAATTTAAAAAGAAAATCACTTCCTTTATAGAGAATGCAGATAAGGATACTCTATTGTCTCTTTTTTTTTAGATGAAAATAAATAAATATTTGTGATGCTTTTATGTGCTGTGATGACATGAGCTTTACAAAATCCTGTCAGAAGATTGTTAATTGTGGCTTCAAAGCAGGGTTTGAATGGAATCCAATAGATTAAACACATGTCAAACCACAAGGAGAAAACAAAGCGGTCATTTAGTCAGCAGTACTCAGGTGTGCCCTCAGTGAGGGAGGGATCCTTTGATGATGTGACTATACAAAACAGGTAGGAAAAAAATGTTTCTTATGTTGCAGAGTAAGGCTGATTTTGGTATTTCTGAACTACCCAGGGTGAATTGAGTCTGCGTTTCCTTCAAGAGGTCTTACTTCAAACTGTGGAGAGAAAACCTTCCTCATCTGGGCTGCTGTCAGCCCTTAGAAATTACAAATTTGAGCCCCTAGCCCCCATATGAAGGAAATTCATAAAGTAGAACATGAGAATCAGAAGTGATGGGATGGTCTGTAGCCAGGGTACAAGATGCTGGGCACGTTGTTGATGGATGTGGATTCACATTCAAGGAGTTGGGCAACAAAATTATCTGACAATCCATTAGCCTTCTTTTGTAACATAGCAGTGAAAGTAAGTAGCAGCACTCAAGTCTCCTCTTCTGTCTTCACTCCCAGTGGAAAAGAAAAAATAAAACAGTGAGGAAACAGTGTTATTGCAATGTCAGCAAAAATGGTAAATGGTAAAACCAAAAAAGGAATTTGATTTAAAGGAAGTGCTGTGGATGTTAGGAATAACAGATTCAAAGACACATTTGTGATTGTTTCCACGTGAAGATCTTAGTATCTGATGCTTTCATTAGAGGGATCAAATTTGATGTCTCTATATAATCAAAAAAATTTTAAAATTAAAAAGAAGTTATATGGTTAGAATCGGAAGTGACTGATGTTTTTAAGTGGTAGTTACCTGAGTGCCCACTGCATGCTAATGAACTCATTAAAATTATGATAAAATATGATGGGTTTTCTTCTCACCGAATACAGAAATTTGCCAACCTAAAGCAAGATGAAAATGAATAAAAAAGAGACATGGGATCAAACTAGAATTAATCTTCTTAGTTGTTTCTTGTTTGTAAGCAAATGCTAGCCACTTGAATTGTATTGAAATATTTAGGTATTTTGCCCATCTCACAATTGAACTTTCAGACTTCTTTCCATTTACATTTGTTCACATGGCCTGAGCCAGCTTTTAAAAAAATGCATCAGTGGTGTAATGGAATGAGTTATGTGTTATTTTCAAAAAGTAAATGTCAATGACATAGACTCTCTGTGGTCAGCCTCAGCTGAGTAGGAGGAGCTTACATGGTGGACTTGCACACGGTTAGAACAACGAGATAATTGGTGGAGGCTTCGCGGCACATCTGGGAAGCAAGATCTAAAGTTGCTTGTGTTTAATTCCTTGCAGGCTGTTTCCAGCTATGTAATGTTTTTCGGACCCATGAGATGGAAATTGAGCAGTGCTTGCTGGAGTCCCTCCCCCTGGGCCAGCGGCAGCGGCTGGTCAAGCGCATGCGCTGTGACCAGATCAAGGCGTACTACGAGCGGGAAAAAGCTTTCCAGAAACGGGAGGGCCACGGGAAGAAGCTGAAACATGGAAAGAATCAACGAGTTTGCTTTAGTCTTGCTGATATGATACAGGATGCAATCATTCGCCACGATGATAAAGAAGGTACGTATTAACGTTATACGATATTTTCTTTTGTACAGTAAAAGTTTCAGAGGAAAAGCTTTCTTGTTCTGCTCATCTATCTTTAAGTAAAATACAAAATACTGATCATAAAGTGATTGTCTCAGTGGAATATGCAGGCATGTATTGCATACAACACGTTGCAACTTCTCAATGAAATGAATAAGGTGTGAAGCGTAAACCTTCAGAAACCTAATGAATTTATTTTGAAATTAATATAAACTAATATATTTCAAAATAAGTAAGGACTATGAATCTATGATTATGCCTGATTGTGTTAAATTCGATGCCTCATTTTACATTAGCCATAGAATTTAACACAAGTTTCTTTGAAAATTAGGCTCTCATTTTTAGCCAAAATTTGGAGTAAGGGATTCTGCTGTTGGTGACATTGATGTGTTTAGAGCAAGGAAATTGTGTTGACCCATAGTCACACTAGATAGAAGTTCGTCTTTCTGCTTGTGAAATTATGTTTATGTCCTTTTGAATTATGTAACCACACTTAAGTGCTCTGTTTTTAGTTTCTTAGTATTGTGTGAATCCCTGGTGCAGCTGATAGTAATCTAAGGAATTTGTAATTTACTCCTCAGAAGTGAACCAAACCTTGCAGTAAGTTTCCCAACTTTTAGAAGTCCCCAGAAATCCCCATACTGTTATGTGGTCAGGAGAGAAATAAGAGAAGAATTGATGCACTGTTGTTGGCAACTCCTTTGCAAATGGAGTTTAAGTCAGTTCTTTGTAATCACATTAGTGTAAAAAGGGAGATTCTGAGACAGACACACATCATGCAAAGAAGTTGGCAAGATTCTCCTAATTTTTATCAGTTTGATTAGCTATGCCTTTTTACTCACTCCTGAATCTTCATTTTTTTGTGCATTTGCTCCATCATTGCTTATTACTCAGGTATAGTCCTATACATTGAGATCTTTAGAAGAAATTAATCAAAAAACTCTTTTTTTAAAGTGAGTGCACAGGGCATAATTTATAACTAAATAATACATAAAATTCACAACTTTTCATTCCACTCTTCTTCTTCTTCCTAGCAGGAATTATAAACAAAGATCTTCTTCCATGTTTTCATAGCTCCAACTTTATTTAAAAACCAAGCAGAATACTAGGTATGACTCCTAACATTCTGTAAGATTCAGATACTTGAGGCTATTTTTGACATTCACACTGAAGAAATGGAGGTTATGTATTGCAGTGGTGGAAGGGCATCAATAGCATTTTGTGTTACCCATACTTGGCCTTGAGCTGCACCTGAATCAGAATATAAAGTTCAGCAAGTGCTGAGACTGAATAACCTAAGCAGAAAGGGAAGATATCTCAGGCAGAGGGAAGTAAAGTGGAGGAAAACCAGGAATGTTGTCCTGCACTTGAAACAGATAAAACAGGTCCCCAGAAGCAAGGAGAGCAAATAGCCCACAGATAACATAGTCCTGGATTTGTTGCCTGTGGTTCATTCCCAGGCAACAAATTCATGAAAATGTGTGATTGTTGTCTTTAGGCAGCTTGGGGACCTGCAAGTGCCTGTCTGTTGTGTTTTTAGCCAAATGTTGCCAGAGCCTGTTTGCTTAGGGGGGAAAATGTTATATTAAGAATTATTATAATCAAAAAAACCCCAAACCAGAACAGCAACAACAACAAAGTTTAGACTCACAGACATGAAAGCTGTTTTCCTACTATTGTTGTTGAGTGGAACATGCAACTATGACTCTTCAATGAATATACCTACATTAGAATTTCTGTTCAAATTAGACATATTCTTTTGTGATAAATATCACATCAATTTACTTTGTTTGGTGGTGTTTTTTGGAGCATGTAACGTAGATTCCTTTCAGGCAAAGCTGTACTGGAAGATGTGGTCTGGAGGTACAGCTAGTGCCCCAACACAGCAATGAGCTTTGAATTTGTAAGGCTCAGCTAGACAGAGCCTGGAGTAATCCCATGGAAGTAATGGGATATAGCTGGGGAAGTTGGGCTTTTGCTACAACCTGTTTCTCTTCTTTATTTAATCGTATTTTACAATGTACGCAGCAATCAGCAGCATTGGATGGATGTAAAAGACAGCTAAGAAAGGTGTTTTGCAGTTCTATGAATGAAATGCAAAAACAATGTCATTTAGAAAGTGGAAAGAGGGCAAAAGGGGATAGAAGTAGTTGTCCAAGTGAAGTCCAGGGGTTCAGTTTTTCTGAAGTATCATGAATTATATAGACTGGACAGCACATTTTGAAGTGGTGAGTTGTGGTTCTGGTCTGGTACATGAGATAAATTTGATACCATTAATATATATAGAAAGATGAATTTATAATGTGGCTGATGCAGAGACATTTCACAATTGAGTCTGGTTGCACAATTTCACTCTTACAAATTCATTGTCTTTGTTATTAATGAAAAATCTTCTCCAACATTACTATACTAGCTGCTCTTGAACACAAAAGCCATTTCTGTTACTGCATGCTGACAGGAGTGACCATTACTTTGCTCTAAAATTAATTTTAGAATTGGCTTTGAGAAATTTTTACTAGTGACCTGCTTTGTATCAAATTAATAAATTAAATATATGCTCATTTGATTTTTCAATAAGTTAAAAATTAGTGAAATTATGTATCATTGCTCTTTTTTATTATTTTATTATTTGTAGTAGTAACTGTTCTTTAGTATTTTATCTGACCCAGGGAGATTGAAGGGGAATCCTCATTCTCTGTCTCCTTGCAACACCCTGTAGTTTCTCTGTTGTAAAGCAATATGTTTTTACTGCTGTTGATGGGCCACATCCACCCACACTACTAGCAGTGAGAATTTTGGGAGATTCTGCAACTATTATTCTCCCTGTTGACATGTATAGAAGCAAAAGCTGATGAATAAGTGAGTGCAGTTTTTTGACACTGATTTTGTACATCTTTACTGCTGGCAAGGGAATACCTCCTGGTAATTTCTCTTTAAATACTGCATACTTTTCTTCTATGAGATATTAAATCCTTAATAAAAATGGACAGCAGGAAATTTGTCTTGCTGACATCAGTCATGTAAATGTACTGCAAAATGGGAGAGGTAGCCAAGGAGGCTTCTGCAACCTGTTCCTTCCCACTGGGAACTAGGCATGCTTGCACCTACATGTGGCATTACCATGTGGACTCAGATCTTTCCTAGTACACACAGAAACCACACATAGGTATTTGCTGAGCCTGCACATCAGCTGAGAGCCGTCTACAAGCAATTAGGAAATGAACCCAGCACTCACAGAATAAACTGAGCCAGCCTCAGTCTGAGTTTCTGCTTCAAATACAAGGTAGGCAAATGGGTCCTCAGCATTGGGCCTCTTGAGGATAAGGGGTGTGCATCCCTCCTGAGGCAAAGGTGCAGTTATTGGCACTGACAGCACTGAGAAACAGTGGCTGCTTTGAAAGATGTGCCTTTTGGAACGTGAGCTGATAGATAATCTTGCTACAATGAAAACAGTAGCTGAAAGTGGATGTGAGAGTCCTGTACCTGAAATCTAACATAGGGGAAACTAAAGGACTGGCCTTAGTTTCTGTCATCTTTTCGTACATTCTGTAACCCACCTTCTCAGTCATGCTGCAGAATTACTGAAGATGTAGGATTGTCAGACAACCTTTGTATGTAGTAAGCATTTTTGTTGTAAAACCTCTCAGTTGTGATGCAGTCATGATGAGTACCATGAAGTCTGCCGGGCTGGCAGGTGGTGTTGGGTCAGGCTACAAACTGCAGAGAGCCATCAAATTCAGTCTGGAGACAAAAGAGGTATTCCTGTGAAAATCAGCATTACAAAAGGGAGATGCAGATTCCCTAAACCTATTTAAAGCCCATTTCATTCTTCTGATGAGCAATATGCTGATTCTGTGACAGCATTGTGATTCTAAATAGCAGCATACCAGGGTGTGTGTTAGCATAATGCTGAGTCTCTAGTAATGATTCTTTGTCCTTTTGTAGTGACTCCCTGTTTTAGTCAGTCCTTCTGAATTCTCCCAGAGCTTCTTCCTAACCCTACAGAGTTGCAGGCGTGACTTTGTTTATAAAGATAGAATGCTGGGATATGGTGGCTGGGGACAGCCTTACTCTCCCTTCTCTGACCACAGTATGCCAGGAAAAGGTGATTTAAAAAGAAGATGATACCAATATCCTACTTTTCCTGCCAAGTGTTCACTGCCAAGGCAGGTCTCCCGAGGCTGGATCCTAGCCCCAGCTGATGGCCGAGTAGTTTCATAGAGTAGGAAAGAGAACAGAAATCCCATCTCACTTCCCTTCTCTGATGCCAGTGTCTCTGGCTGTTTGAAAGATGTAATATTATTGTGAGATTGGTAGTATCATGATATTTGAAAGGGTTGGAATAATCAATATATTGGAAGGTTTTAGTACCAGGGTTTAGTACCATTACTTATTTTAATGAGCATTCTATAATGTACCATGTCATGATAAATTTCAGTTATGTTAATTAAAAGGGTGTGTAAGTGAGCATAAAAGGGGGTACAGGTGGGTCTGGTGCTGAGCTGTAATTTACATCTGAACAACTTTGGACTATAAAGAGGGCTCTGGGGAGGGGAAACAAAATCTATTCAGAAGAAGAGTGTATCATTAATTTGAGGTGGCACATGAGTTGACCATTAGCTTTCGTTAGGAGAGTGTGTCAGAGATGTTATAATAATCCTTCTTCTTTATGGAAAAAAGACAGAAATAATCTGAAACAAAAAACAGAGGCTAAAACTGAGCAGAAATAAACCAATTTTATATTATTTCCTTGCATTGTTTTCAAATCTTCTAACCAACTTCTTATTTTTGCATTCTATTACATTAGGCTTGGTTATGCTTTAATGTCCTTTTTCCAGTAGAAACAGCTTGGTTCATTAAATTACAAGATGTTCTGTAAAACAGTGGATTGCACTGACTGTGTCTGGCAAACATCTCAGGGCAAATTTACTGATCCTCAACAATCAGTTTAACATTGCCAGCAGTCTTTTTGAGAAGCTGGAAGAAGCAGGATATGGGCAGTAGTGACAGGCTGGTGAGAGCATTTGGTATATTTCCATTTCCATTATGTGAAACCTTTTGTCAGGCAGCAGTGTGTGATATAAACTCTTCCTGGCAAACACCTTTATAACTAAGAAGAATGGGAACATATTCAGGTAGCCTGTCTGCTGTTGGGATTCTGACTTTCAGACTACCTTTTTAGATATTTGATGATACCTCCTCTTGTCAAACTGATTTCAGGCAGATTTTCTGATTTTTACGTGTTGCATGTTCAGGGATGAATGGTGAGAAAGCAAGGCTCCGAGCATGGCAATGCCTGGGTTTTAAAATTCACCAAAACCTTGGATAAGGATTGCATTTTTGTGTGTCAGGAGTTCAGAGAAATCTTTGCTGCTAGAAGAGACTGAAAGATAAAAATACATGTTTACTAAAGACAGAGAAGTTTTTTTTAATACAAGAGTTTTACATAAATACAAAGGAATAAAATTCTTAATGTTTAGGAAAGAGGTAAAAAAAAAGGTGTAACATTGTCTCTCATGTTAGGTCCTTATCATAAAGGCAGAGTTTCCTTAAATTAAGCAAAAAAAACTCCATCTTGAGTTTAAAATAAAGGTGATTCTGGAAAAGAAAAGAATCTCTGTGTGAATGTGCAAATTAATCTTCAGTGCCATCACAGATTACCATAATCTACTTTTATTTGCTTCCACCTTTAAAAATCTTCCTGCCTTGTTTCTTATGATTAATATTTAATATCACCTTCTTTCATTCCATTCTCCTCCCAAAGGTACTTTAATTAGCATTCTTTTGTATACTGGATGTTGTAGCTACAGCCTTCTGAGGAGGCAGGGCTAAAATCACAATGAATGATAATAAATAATAATAAATGAGGAAAATTAAATGCATGGGATATTTATATTATATATATATATATATATACACATACCCACTGTTTTTATACATGTATTATACCAAAGGCATAAAGGCCAGAAATATAAACACAGTTGGCGAATCAGAATTTTGTTTTGCAATCTGAATAACTTTCCCCAGTTTTCCATGCACTCTTGATTTTACACTCTCTTTTGGGAAACCTCACTTTTAGCAGTTATTCCAGCTGTGAGAAGGCTAAAATGACAAATAACTGTAGTGTGTTTAACATGCAGCAAGTAACCTTCATGACAAAAGAAAGCTCCCAGATTTAAAAAAAAAATTAATTAAGCCTTGGGTCAAAACCTGAATTAATAGGAAATGAGACAAATAACATCAATTAATAAGGTCTTGCATAGTCATGAAGAGGGAATCTCCCCAAAAAATCAATTTAATCTAATTTCAGTTTGAGGAAATTAAAACTCTGAATGAACAAGAACATCCAGAACAGAACTAAAATGTATTGAATACTCTGTATTACTTTATTTTAGCATGCTCAGTCTTTTTTAAAATTTAAATCAAGGATTTCCCAGATTTTATAGTGCTTTGTTTCAGATTGTTCTAGCATTATTTAATATATTTTAATTTCAGATTACTACTTTCTCTCACTCTAAACTTAATTAAAGCCTATTTTTTATCTTTCCAAGGAAGCAAATGGATTTCATTATGCATGTAATAATAGGGAGACTTCAACACTTAGAGCTATTTTGGATTTTACAATGTTTCCCTTGAATCATAGTAGGAAAATGTACATTAGACAGTAATCTAAAACTATTCACAAATGTTGATTTGCTGGGAACAATTGTAGAAGAAATCACAACACACATGTATGCTAATTTATACAATTTAATATTTATTATCCAATCCCTAAGAGAAATGAGCACTAGACACTGAATAGTGGAGTCAAGAGCCTAAATTAATTAAATTAATGAAGTACACAGAAATGTTGCGAATTGGGGCTTTTGGAAAGAAGGAAAAGTATCTACTGCAAATGAATGCTTTCACAAGACAAATTAATGCATTCTGGAGTGGAATCATGTCTGTAACTCTGGATGACACTCATGACTGTCCAACACGCTGCTGCTGATTGATCTGTCCTCTGTACAGGAAAATGAAGCATCAATCAACCATCTCAATCCACCCATTGATGAAGAAGCTTTTCCAAAGGCCCAGAAGGTAGAGACATTTCAAACCAGGGCAAGGCTTCAACCCCATAGATTCAGCATGGCTACTAATGTTCTCTAGCTCCATGTGTGCTGAATTCAGCAACACAGGGCATCTTTTTGTTATGATGCAGGGAAACATAATGCCTTTAGTTATTGGGTAACAGATGTTTAGTGATTAAAGCAGGCCATTTCAAAAGCAATCATAAAATCACAGGGAGATGAAATTTGAATATATCTGAATTCCTACAGGATTCCATATGTGTTTTTTGTCTGTGTGTTTACATTTTTAGTAAATTGGTGAAGCTGAGAAATGAATATTAAATTCTTTACTGTTGATAAAAATATATATGATTGCTAATATACAACACTTATTTAATTAGAAATGGTAAGACTCACCAAAAAGATATGACACATCAAAAAGTGAAGAATAGACTTGAGGGTGTAGATTTAATCTATCATTTTGTTTTCCATGTGGACTGTCTAACCACAGGAGTGGTTCTGCTCCATGACTGCTTTTCTCTTAGCCATGAAATTTTCCTGGCTTGTTTCAGCTGCAGTTTTTGTCTCTGCACATGCCCAGATTTACCTTGCTTTGAGCAGCTATCCTCTGTCTATACCAAGTGGAGAAATAAAGAAAAATCATCCATTTTGGGTCACCCTCAGTAGGGACGTTTACACCAAGTGTAATTTATCTGTCTTTTGATCAAATGGATTTATGATGCTGTCCTTCTCTCCATAAAAACTGAGCTTGGAGCTGTGAGAGCCATTTTTTGTCTGTGCATTTCTCTGTCCCACTGACTCTTCTGCGCCCTTCTGTCCACGCACCTCAAGTACCTCAAGCAGTGTCCAGCCTGGCATGGCTTTCTCCTGGGGAAGGACCTGGGAGGCAAATTGGATCTGGCTGGTCTTCCCTACATTACAGTAAACTGTAGAAAGTTGAATGAATAGTAAACTGTTGTACAAAAATCTTAATGCTATCATTGTGGCTGCTGCTAACTGTGTTTTGAAAACAGGAATATATTCTGGGCTATTTGCAGTCCTGTTTCACATACTTAAGCTCTGAATAAATAAAAACTGAGATATGTGTTTGAACTTTGTGATTCCCTTCTGATGGTTTTGGATATCTATAAATTCACTCTGAAGGATTTGTTGAAAAGCATGCCTTTTTCTTACTGATATAGAGAGTTTCTAGAAACTCAGCTTTCAGATTTGTCTTTGAATCACAGATTTTTAACATGTAGACACATTGCTCATTTTCTATGCAGGTAAGTCCGTTCTTGAACTTTAACCCTACATATCCCAGCAAAACCACATTTGATTAACTGGAAATCATAAATGTTACTTCCGATTGAAGCATTTTGATTAACTGGAAATCATAAATGTTGCTTCAATAAAGCATACTTATGAGAGAACATTTGTAAAAACACACATTTTTTTCCTATTTTCTTTTAAATTTACTTCTGAACACATTTTCAAAA
This sequence comes from Emberiza elegans, assembly GCA_024865655.1. NCBI lineage: Eukaryota > Metazoa > Chordata > Aves > Passeriformes > Fringillidae > Emberiza > Emberiza elegans. The sequence goes on along the minus strand of JALJVW010003023.1, from coordinate 62,876,393 downwards.
TTCTCAAATATTTATTTTGGTGGACTATGATATGAAGATTTTCTGCAGTTTGAAAAGGCAGTATGTATATTACTCATGACGTCTAGCCAGACTTATTAGAAGAGTAGAAGAGAACTTGTGGGCTGAGATAAGGACAGTTTAATAGGGAAAGCAAATTCCACACACACAAGCAGTGAAAAACAATTAATTAATTCAGTGCTTCCCATGTGCAGGGAGGTTGTCAGTCATCTCCAGGAGAGCAGGTTCTCTCTACATGTAGTGGTGACTTGTGAAGACAAATCCTTAGTGCTCTAAATGCACTCCTTTCCTCCTTCTTCCCCCCTTTTTATATACTGAGCATGATGTCCTATGGTCTGGGACGCCCCTTTGGTCAGCTGGGGTCACCTGTCCTGGCTGTGTCTCCTCCCAGCCTCCATGCACCAAAAACTCCCTCCCCAGTGTGGTTGTATGAGAAGCAGAACAGGCCTTGGCTCTGTGCAAGCCCTGCTCAGCAATAACAAAAACATCTCTGTGTTATTGACCCTGTGTTCAGCACAAATCCAAAACATGGCCCCCTACCAGCCACTGTGAAGGAAATTATCTCTGCCCCAGCAGAAACCAGCACAGCGTGCTCCAGCATTCAAGTATGAAGTATGAAGAAAGACAGGACTAATCACTCCCAAATTCGCTGTCATGCCAATAAAGGTTCGTTAAGCCATTAGCAACCTGCAAATTGGCACCTGGCAGTTCTTCCTACTCCTGTGAAAGGGGACCCACAGTGGGATGCTAGACTCTAAATTGGCAGCAATCAGAAGCCTATTCTCTCTGTGAAAGATGCTATCCACTGAGTAGCAGGTACTGCTGACATTCTCTGGTTATTGTTATAAGTCACTGATTAAAAAAAACTATCGCTGTATTCCTAGTCTATTCATATGAAATAGAAAGAGAACAAGAATAGCGTATTTTCTATGCAATTTGCTTTTGATTTAATCTCCAGTGTAATTATTGTGCTTCATATCGATTTCCAATAGTATTTCAGTACAAAGGGAAAACTTTTCTATATCTATCTTTCAGTATCACTTTGAAATGCTTTCATTTCAAACACAAATTACAGTATGATAGAAATTAAGATGGAGAACTACTGAAATAAGTAGAGATAAACCTTTTCTGTTGTTTTTTTTTCTTTTTTTATGAGCAAACCTTTTCAGCAGTACTACAGTTCTTTACAAAAATGAACTTAAATAAGTCTTTAAAAATGTTTTCAATTTTTGAATTCAAATTTAGTAGCATTTTTCTGCCAGGGCATATTCAAATTACTATGCTGGAGCACAAAATAAAATAAAATTGAACTTAAGCATAAGACAGGCAAAAGACCTTATTCTGATATCTTGCAACATGCAGATTTTATGGCTATCAAATTAGTTGCCAGTTTGAGAAGAACATTCCTTCAAAATTTCTAAAAAGTGGACTTTGAGGTTTTGTGGAGTGGGAAAACCATGTGGAACATCTTTCTCTAGAACCATTGAAGGCATAACTAAATGAATATAACCAGTCACTAAATGCAGCAAGTTTTTTTTTTTTTTTTGCTAAATTTTTAGGGTTTTTTGTTTTCTGCTCTTTTTTAACAAGAGCATGTGCCAAATTGTTCAGCTGTGATTGGGCAACCCTGGTTGTAAGTATAGACTGGGGAATGAGAGGCTGCAGAGCAGTGGCTGCTGAAATGGACCTGGGGGTCCTGGTCAATGGCAAGCTGACCATGAGCCAGCAGTGCCCTGGCAGCCAGGAGAGCCAACCCTGTCCTGGGGGCATCAGGGACAGCATGGCCAGCTGGGCAAGGGAGGGGATTGTCCTGCTCTGCTCTGAGCTGGGGTAGCCTCACCTCGAGTGCTGGGGGCAGTTTTGGGTACACAATATAAAACAGATATTGAACTATTGGAGAGTGTCCAAGGGAGGCACCAAAGATGGTGAAGTGTAGGAGGCCCTGAATATTTGTATTATGAATGGAGGAGGTATTAAATACATATTATATATACCTGTACTTAAATATCTTTACCCTGACTAGTCCTAGTTGTCCTTGATGGGCTGCAGCTGTGATGTTCTTCATTGGGCTGCAGCTGTGGTTTGTCAAGGTAACTAGGATAAAAGGGGAGTGGGCTACTTAGTCAGGCAGAACCATGATGGAGCTCTGACTAAGGAAGATCTTGTTCCTGTGCTGTGAAGATCTGCCGCCCACAAGACAACAATAAGAGGTACAGGACTAATGAAATATGCTTAATATAACAACTTGGGACTTATCTAATATGGACTTATGGAATATGTTAAATACAACAATGGAATATGATAGATATAACAATATGAGATTGGACTTACTGAATATGTTAACTACAACAGTGAAGGGCCTTGAGGGGAAGCCGTGTGAGGAGCAGCTGAGGTCATTTGGTCTGTTCAGCCTGGAGGAGACTGAAGACAGACCTCATTGCAGTTACAGCTTCCTCATGAGGGGAAGAGAAGGGGCAGACACTGTTCTCTTCTCTGTGGTGGTCAATGACAGGATCCAAGGAACTTGCCAGAAGTTTTGTCAGGGGAGGTTTAGGTTGGATATCAGGAAAAGATTTTTCACCCAGAGAGTGTTTGGGCACTGGAACAAGCTCCCCAGGGCAGTGGTCACAGCACCAGCCTGTCATATTTCAAGAATTGTTTAAACCATGCTCTCAGGTACATGGTGGGACTCTTGGGGTGTCCTCTGCAGGGCCAGGAGTTGGACTAGATGATCCTTATGGGCCCTCTCAAACTCAGCATATTCTATGATTCTTTCATTCTGTCTGAATCATAGTACTTTTCCCAATAATTTTGCAAATATATCTGAAAACAAATTAGATTTATTTATATAGTGCCTAGTGGTTTTTCTTCCTTCCTTTTCTTCCAAATTCAAAAAACAAATTACATTTACTGCTTATTATTTCTGTCATCTTTTTGTTCTCTGAGGCATGAGTTGGAAGATTCTTCTCAGTGCACTGAGGTATTATCTTAATGACTTATACTGAGGTCTGCAAGGCTTTAAGCTGTTAAAATCTTTTGCATTACAAATTGACAGTGAAAAAACTCTATAGCTGTAATAGAAATTAGTAGAAAGCTTATATGGTGTAATGTATAGAAAACTGATTTTTCTTGATTACCGTTAATTGCGGCCTTTGCAGTAATAGGCTGCAACAGTGGAGGAATCGAAGGTTTCAAGAATACAGTCGATAAATCTAAGGGAATGGCTAATTAAGGTTGTGTTTCTGTTTGAATGGCATCCAAGAATGGAGATGTAAATGTGAGTAGTTATTGTGAATTTCACAATATTTCTAAATGTCCTCCTTTGAACAAGCATATGCATATGCAAAGGTTCAAGGTTTTAAGCATATGCAAAAGGTTCAAGGTAGAATTCAGTCAGCCTGGAACCACATACTGCTTTCTTACTATGTTTCTTTCTGATGACTCTCTATTACAATGCAGTGTAAAGGTGACCTTGAAACAGCAGAGATTTTACAGGACAATGAAATGGTTAGAGGAAGTAATTTCTCACACCATGCACTTTGTAGGGTTTTGATTACATTTGGGCTCAAAAGACAAATATGACAGCTGTAGCAGTAAATTCTTGAGTTAGGGTTGTTTCTCCAAATTTTAGCAATCACGACTACTGCTGACATAAAATGGTATTTTTTCCAGACATCCATATTTATCCATTGACAGTACAAAAAATATGCCTTGAAGTGCTCTTAAAGCCAGAAGTACCTGTGTGAAATTTGAACTGCTGCTTTGTTTCTTAGTCTACTGAAAGGACATCCTATAAGAAGGTACCACTATCCTTTTAATCATGGCCATTTGAACTTCACTGGCTTCTCAGTTCCTGTACAGGGTGAACATTAGATTTCTTTTGCTTTCAAGCTTCTCCCTAAAAATCCTATGGATCGCATATTCAGAATTATACAAGTTGAACAGAAAAGGACAGCTGTAAAGTCCAAATATATGTAGGTCTACAGATGCTTCTGGATTAGTCCTTACATGTTTTTCTTAACTTAGGCACTTCTAATGAGAAGTCTTCTCTGGCTTCTCCCTGATTTACCAAATTTATGTACCAGCTACCTGTCAGATGTATTGACTGAGCAAATGAGAACATGTGGCATTGGGTACCACTGAGGAAGTTTGAGCCTCTGTAGTTGTACCTCATCACTGCATCCCAAACCCACTATGTGGCTCTATATGAACATGGATTCATTGGTATGAATGGACTCAGAATTGAGAGCTCCTCTTCTGTCAGGTGATGTTGGTTGCTCCTTCCCTTGCTGATATCAAGATTGAATTCACAGTGTTAAAAGGTCAGTCTGGCTAGAAGGACCTCAGAAGGGCCAATGGTCCAATATCATGCTGACTTTGTAGTGGAATAAGACAACTCAGGTATTGAACTAAGGCAGCTCTTATTGTTGTAGTGCAAGAGAAGATTAGGCAAAGCAGAGAAATTCCTGTGGAGAGCAACCGATAATTCTGCTTCAAAGCCAAATTAAACCATCAGCTTTTATGTCAGACTTTTGCTTTCCACAAACTATAAAAAAGAGGTGATTATACCAAGTACTGTGTGAGTGTAATTTTCTCCTCCCCATGCTGACCTATAACTCCAGTTCATACTTCAGTGGCAATCCATACCTGTAAAAAATGAAGTAAAATGTAAATAAAGCAAAATTTGCTTTGTGTTTGTTGCTCCAGCTTTGGAATAATAATTTTGCAATTCTAGCAGCTGACTGGTATCAGAGAAGAGAAGGCAGAGGGTCTGTCATGCACCACCTCCTGTGTTCCCCAGATCCTCAAATGCTTCACTGATAGCCTCATGTAGGTTCACCGTATGCAAGATTGATATGTAGATTTAACTGTCTGTAAACTTGGTGATATTGAATGAAGAAGGGTTTGTGCCCCAAGTTTGTAGCTTTGGTTGCACATTTCTTTCAGATGAAATGTTATAAATCTGTCATTTCAATCCCCTGTGTCCTGGTGTGGTTTTTGCATTTCATACTGAACTTTGAAATCAAGGGAAGTCTACATCACTGCAATCTTCAGCTGCCCAAGTCTGACAGCCTTATCTCAAAGCAGATACATGGAGATGTTTTCCTTTGCTTGTTCTGAGGTGGTTTAAGTGTCAGCCACAGTTTTCTAGTTTGATAGCTCTTTCCTTCCTTGCTGGCTTTATACACATGGTCTGTTGCTTTTGGGGTGATAATGTATTCATTGCTTATTTTTCAACTGTTTTTTGTTGTTGGCATATTGGTAGTGGTGGTTGTTGCTGTTACTGGTGTGGGAAAATGAAGGTGTTAGCCAGAATGCACTGGAGTTGGAAGCCTCCAGAAACAGCTGTAGGATGTGAGAAAGTGGAAGCAGGATGACTTCCAGGAGGCTGTGCTTGTACAGTCAGAGCAGCCCTGACTGGAAGAGATTATGTCTCCTGTCTGGACTTGTCTGTGGGCAATTTGCTCTCCTTGCTGGATCTCCAGGCCACCCATCAGTTATTGGGGGGAATAATAATGATTCCAGAATGTATTAAAACAAATTTAGCTAAAACATGACCCTTAGTCCCTTAGTGTTATTAGAACACTAAACAATTGTCTTTTGGTTGCATCTTTGTTGTGGTCACTACTGACAGAAGACTTCTAGACTGCACAGAGAATATACAGCAGGCAAGTGTGAAAGTTATTATTTGGGCCCCCTTGTCAGAAAGGAATAAGGACTAAAACAATTGTTGTATTATATTTTGAAATGTTACAAGTTTGCCCTTTGCCAAGTGTGAAATAATTCCTTGCAGAGTGGGTGTTTGGGAGACAAAACGTAAGAGAAATTCTGGCTACAACTGTCGGACCCTTCAGATCATGGAAAGAGGTGAAAAAATAGAAAAGACTGAAGAAGACTTGGACATCAGCGGGAATATCAGCTTGAAATACCTTTAGTGAAAATAGAATTCATTTCAAGAATGTAACAATTCAGCCAAATCAAATTCTGGAAAACAAGTAATGAGAAATTAAGTCATCTTTGAGCTAGGTGCACAGGCATAGTTATTTTCTTTGAAGACTTGTGGCACAAATCTTTTATGTAACCAATATGTGAAGATGTTCATATCTGCTGTATGTAGAGCACAGGTTAAGAGAAGGACTTGGTAACCGTCATGTTGCAATCAATTCAGTAAGTGCTGAATAGAATTGTAAGGTAATATTTGATGAGTTTACCCAAACTGAAACATTTGTGCAGCATGTATGCTTTTATGTTCATGTTTATATGGGAGACTCATGACAGGACTCCATATAGTGCTTTCCTGCAGTGATCATGACTGAACAGTACAGATAATCTGTCCAGACCTCTTGTACCAGTTTCTCAGCCACTCTCTTAGCAGAGTAGGAAAGGCTTCACACTGCCTCTCCAGAAGCTCAGTTTCCTGGATGTGATGATTCTACCTCTGAGTTGACAAAGAATGCCAATCCTATTCCATCACCTCCAATAGGAGGTGTCATTCTGTCCATATGTGTAAGGTGTCATGAATTGTGTTAGGAAAAGAAAAAGAAATTGAGAGGTGAGGGTATGCATGGTGAAGTAGAAAAGAACCATTAAGTAGTTTAATATGTTATTCTCAGTTGGATTTGGCAAACCATAAAAGACTGTGACTGAATGCTGGCAGTGTTGAAAAATGTGTGACATGAACACACCAAAAATCCAAAAGCAGATACATGGAGATGTTTTCCTTTGCTTGTTCTGAGGTGGTTTAAGTGTCAGCCACAGTTTTCTAGTTTGATAGCTCTTTCTTTCCTTGCTGGCTTTATACACATGGTCTGTTGCTTTTGGGGTGATAATGTATTCATTGCTTATTTTTCAACTGTTTTTTGTTGTTGGCATATTGGTAGTGGTGGTTGTTGCTGTTACTGGTGTGGGAAAATGAAGGTGTTAGCCAGAATGCACTGGAGTTGAAAGCCTCCAGAAACAGCTGTAGGATGTGAGAAAGTGGAAGCAGGATGACTTCCAGGAGGCTGTGCTTGTACAGTCAGAGCAGCCCTGACTGGAAGAGAATATGTCTCCTGTCTGGACTTGTCTGTGGGCAATTTGCTCTCCTTGCTGGACCTCCAGGCCACCCATCAGTTATTGGGGGGAATAATAATGATTCCAGAATGTATTAAAACAAATTTAGTTAAAACATAACCCTTAGTCCCTTAGGTCTTTTGGTTGCATCTTTGTTGTGGTGACTACTGACAGAAGACTTCTAGACTGCACAGAGAATATACAGCAGGCAAGTGTGAAAGTTATAATTTGGGCCCCCTTGTCAGAAAGGAATAAGGACTAAAACAATTGTTGTATTATATTTTGAAATGTTACAAGTTTACCCTTTGCCAAGTGTGAAATAATTCCTTGCAGATTGGGTGTTTGGGAGACAAAACATAAGAGAAATTCTGGCTAGAACTGTCGGACCCTTCAGATCATGGAAAGAGGTGAAAAAATAGAAAAGACTGAAGAAGACTTGGACATCAGCGGAAATATCAGCTTGAAATACCTTTAGTGAAAATAGAATTCATTTCAAGAATGTAACAATTCAGCCAAATCAAATTCTGGAAAACAAGTAATGAGAAATGAAATCATCTTTGAGCTAGGTGCACAGGCATAGTTATTTTCTTTGAAGACTTGTGGCACAAATCTTTCACAAATCACCAATATGTGAAGATGTTCATATCTGCTATATGTAGAGCACAGGTTAAGAGAAGGACTTGGTAACCGTAATGTTGCAATCAATTCAGTAAGTGCTGAATAGAATTGTAAGGTAATATTTGATGAGTTTACCCAAACTGAAACATTTGTGCAGCATGTATGCTTTTATGTTCATGTTTATATGGGAGACTCATGACAGGACTCCATATACTGCTTTCCTGCAGTGATCATGATTGAACAGTACAGATAATCTGTCCAGACCTCTTGTACCAGTTTCTCAGCCACTCTCTTAGCAGAGTAGGAAAGGCTTCACACTGCCTCTCTAGAAGCTCAGTTTCCTGGATGTGATGATTCTACCTCTGAGTGGACAAAGAATGCCAATCCTATTCCATCACCTCCAATAGGAGGTGTCATTCTGTCCATATGTGTAAGGTGTCATGAATTGTGTTAGGAAAAGAAAAAGAAATTGAGAGGTGAGGGTATGCATGGTGAAGTAGAAAAGAACCATTAAGTAGTTTAATATGTTATTCTCAGTTGGATTTGGCAAACCATAAAAGACTGTGACTGAATGCTGGCAGTGTTGAAAAATGTGTGACATGAACACACCAAAATCCAATTGCTCTCTGTCTATCTCAATACTCTGTGAAAGTGAAGAGGGGAATGATTTCATTTGTGTGTGGGGTTTCTCCATTGCTCTTCACATCTCTTGACCACCTCTGAGATGTCTGACAGAGGATGCTGGTATAAGTAGTTGGAAGTGTGTTGATAGTTCAGGGTTTACCATACAGCAGGATGTGTCTCAACTAGAAAGTATTTCACAGCACACCAGTTTAAATGCTGTAAAATGACATATATAGATAAAGAGGATTTTAGTCAGAAAAACCTAATTATGTGGACATTCAGAGTGCCAAGGCAAAACAGCAGAGACTTGACTCTGCTCCCATGAAACCTATGGAAGTATGGAAGGGACTTGAAATCCTGCTGGAAGTGATAGCTTGTTCAAAATCAATTAAATACAGGTAAATGCTGTAAGGGCACCATGAAGTCCAGCTGCTCCCAGCTGCTGTGTGGGCCACAGGGAGCATGGAGGCCACCCCAGGGCAGCTGGACAGGGTCTGGCAGCTGGGGCCTGTCCCACTGCCCTAGATGGATGTTATGTCAATGTTATATTTTCTAATTCAGAAAATTTCATTTATGATTTTATGATGCTGTTCCTACCACCATGTTTACTGCAGGCTCTTTGTATCAGATTTGGCAATTGTGTGGCTGCAGAGTGAATCAGATCAGCAAACTAATCGCAAAGTGCATCACCCCTGGAATCAACAGCTAAATTCTGTGTCACCTCTCTGAACCAATTCACCATCCTGGTGCACAGCTGCTGAGGCTGATGTAGAGAAAGAAAGGAAACATTCAGATGTCTTGGAAACACTGACTTGATTTTAGAAGTTCCCTAAGGATATTTCTAATACCAAATGACACTTAAAAAGTGGTTTCTAACACAGTTTGAAACTAAGTTAAAATTGAGGCTGCCATTGGCTGCTCTCCTTTCTGTCTGGCTCTGCTTCTGTCCCATCATTTTGTCCTCACATCTTTATGCTCGTTTTGGAATGAGGCAGGGAGATGAACCATCTGGAAACTGCCTTTCCTAAGGTTGGTCTTCAGCTGGTTTAACTCTCCATCCCAGCAGCATGACATGCGGCACTGCTGTGCAAAGATCAAGGCAGGAGTGTGTGAATTAATGCATGAGCAAGAGGGAAGCAGCTCTGGTTTTCATATGCTGTGAAAGGTGATGCCTGAGCCACAGATGTGAAGTGGCGAGATATTCCTGGAGCTACACGTTTTCTTCATAGTTTTGGTCATTCATATGCCACACACACAACTATTTTGGATAAATGCATGGATCAGTAATGCCCTAATTTTTTCTCTACTGCCTAGTTTAAGTTTGCTTTCTTGTGCACTGCACACCCTGGGAATTCCAGGAGACACACGGGATCTAACAGCCAGTGCTCCACAGCTGGTAATTAGTACCATTTAGCAGCTGCTGAGCAGGAGAGTAGTCTGTTACCCTTGAAGATCTCTAATGCAAATTGTAATGAGTTGCTTACAAGGCTTCTAAGCCAGCTGGCATAAACTTGCTCTGCATCTTGTGGGAGTTAAAGAGGGCCTGACTTTTGCTTCATGAAGAATATAAGTCAGCAGTAAACTGATTTATGCCAATTAAGTAGTGTTGGCATAGGATCAACATAAATGTTGGTGAAGCAGAGGGGGTCTACAGTCTGTTCAGATGAAAATTTGTATTGTATGCAAATTCTGTAACTGTTACAACTAAGGAAAAGCATGGGTATGATGATGGTTTTCAAACTAAGGTAGTGACCACAGAATGAGTTATTTTGCTGATGTGTTTAATGCTTATCATTTAATGACTATAGAACTTTAAATTTGCAAATTCTAAAATAAATTTATCTTTATTAGTAAAATGCTGTAAGAGATGAGGTTTTTACTCAATTGTACAAACATTTGAATGTACAATCAGGTGTTTCTGTAACTGAAAAGTTGGCCTAAAAGTTATTCTGGTAATTTAAAGAGCTTTCAAACATATCTCTAAGGTGAACCTAGTGGGTTGTGAGCTTTTTCAATACTTGCCTGTAGCTTGATGATAAAGTTCTTATTAATTTTAGTCACCTTTGTCAGGAACTCCAGGAGAATCCATACATGGGAAACAGATAAAATATGTGTAAAAAATTAAATACATGACCTAAATGCTAAAATATTTAATTCCTTTTTTTTCCCCCATAACCTTGAAATAAATAAATCTTATTAACTAGCTGGAAGTGAAAGTTTTAAGAAAAGCTATGTTTAAGTTTACTCTATGATCAGCTGCTTTTCCCTAAGGTAATTTTAGACTGTTCAATTTCCAGTAAACAAAGCTTTGTGTTATTGTAATTTTATCTCACTAACAGACATTCTGGATTCAGTCACGTCTGTGCTGCCAGTGTTTGCTGACATAGCTCCTTAGTCCTCAGAAGTAGCTGTCCTGGCAAAACCCTGGCTGTGTTATTAGCTGTGATGATAGACCCAGTATTTTTAGCTAAGCATGTGTTATTTGTGAGGTGGTGTTGAATGATTCTAGCAACATTGCAGGTGCAGTGAGATAAAATCACAGTTTTATTAGCAATTAAAACCTTACCACAACAGTGCTCTGCCTCTGGCCTGGCCAAATCTCTAAATGGAGGCAAAAACCACAGGTCACCATGATTGCTTTTTGATCCTGGGTGTGCCCCTTGCAGCAATGTCTTTGGGCCATTGACCTGAATGGTTACTTCCAGTCCTCTCAAAATTACTGATTTACACCACTGCTCTGCCTTCCACATCACAACTTAACTCAAGCATGTTACATTTGACTGCTGCCCATTGCCACTTTTGTGTAAGGAGGTAGGTTAATTTGTCACTGCGTTGTAAGGGGCACACACTAGGATTTTCAAACCATTGGGTTTGTGGACTTAGGATTTTCCAGTGGAGAGACAGACTGCATATACTTAATGTACACAGAAATGAAAGAGGGGGAATTTGCCTGAAGGAAAAGTTTTAAATGTAGCAGTTCTTGAATAAAGAAGTCCCTAACTCAAAAATTATTCTGGCTGTGTCTACAATGATAGAAATGTCTGTCTCACGAGAGAGCTGTGACTCTCCTCATGGATCTCATTGGAGTTTGGCTTAGTGAGCATGAGACATAACCATTATTTCCCATATGGTTTTTCAGCTCAAGATACCTGAGGTAACAGGAGGGCTGTGTCCTCCACCCCCAGCGTGATAGTGCATGGCAGGAAGCTGTCAGGGCTGGAGAGTGCCTGAGTGTAGACACACCACAGCTGATGGCACAAGGCCTGGTGGGAAAGTCACACAAGAATAGGCACAAAAAAGGGACTTGTCACATGCTTACTTGTGCTGCTGGAAGTTTGCTCCAACACTGAGTGATCAAGCCCCTCAGCTGTTTCCAAGGCTGAGGTCTGACTGATTTCTCCACAAAGAGAATATGGGAAAGAACTACCATGTGTTTTGATCTTCCAGCATTAAAGCTGGGAGAGATGCTGAGGGACGCTGTAGGACTACCTGGGTCAGTCTGTTTCATTGGTGGCTTGGTTTGTTTCTTTTAAAGGTAATATTTGTCCAATGGAGCACAGAAAGCAGCCTGATGTTTCACAACAGGCTTTTAATTTCAGAAGAGAATCAGTGACCCATTTGCTCTGGGGTCATGGTATTATGATTCCTGACTACCTGAAAAAAAATAATTTATCAATTATGGGAACTCTGACAGGGAGGATGGAAATGCCAGCCCTGTCCTTAGCAGTGCTCTGTTCTAGCAGTGGGCATTGTAGCTTGGATATGCAAGGCTAGTACTCTCAAATTTAACCAGTATGGAAAGAGTAATTTCCCTCTCTTCATTTCTGAAGTCTGTGAATGGCACACTTATCTGCCCAAATGTGAATATTTTGTTTATGGTTTGCTGCCTTTAATCTTTGTGCAGCAAAGATGGGAATTTATTTCCAAGAGTTCTCCTGAAAATGAGGAGATCTGAACAATTCTGACAGATGTTGCCAATGAGCTCTGGATATATTTAATGTAGAAAACAGTAGGATTACAAATCAGTTGTTTGCAAAGCTCATTAAGGGCATGACTGCTCTGAATAAACACTGTCAACTGATAAGCTTGCTCTGAAGGAAAGCCTGAGACATTGCACTAGTGATAGCAAATGTCTTTGTTAGGTAAACAAGACACCATAAAAGAATTATAAAATTACCCATACTGGTACTTGAATTAAAAAACTTTATTTTTAACTACTCATAGCCAAGGCAAGAGGTAAATATGTTTCTACTACATTAACACAACATTTATGACATCTTGCATTATTTCATTTGGTGCTATGATTAAGAAATTACCGGAGACTAGGATTCATCTGTTCTCACATGTAGCTGAATTGTGTAGCAGGTTTCTCATGAATGCCTTTGGTACAAGCTGAAAAGTATGGAGTGACTGCTGAGAAATGAGAAAAGAGAACTAAAGAGGTAGAATGTGGAGAGGAGTCTAAGTGATTTATCTGTACAGAGTATAAGATACCAGCTGTGGGCCAAATATCTGACTGAAATAATGGGAAAAACATGACTCTTAACTGGTGGAAGTGGAAGGAGTGGAAGGATGCTGTTGCACATCTTTCAGTATCACTTCTGTTGTGATTCAATTTCATGGTCAGTTTATGCCCAAATTTCTCTCAGCTGTTGGTGGAAAGCGGTGGCTACACCATTCTCCCTATTCATACCCATTACCCAGTGCCACGTTCCCTGATCCTTGGTCTGGCTGAGAAACTAGTCTTTGCTGTGTGCCAAGTGACAAAAATGTGCAGCCTGGGATAGGAGGAGAATGTGACAATCCATTCCAGAATCAGCAGCATTTTAGCTTTTCTTCTGCAGTAGTAAGCCATGTTTATACACATCATGAACAAGTAAAGCCTTCCAGCTGGAGTTATTCCTGCTAAACGAAAGGGAACAAAAATAGATGTTAACAGAAACAAAGTCTACACTTGGTGGCTGCTATTCCCCAGAGGAGCAGTTAATAGGAGCATACACTGGTACTCTATAAACAGTGCAGTAGATGACCAAATGTTAGGTTTTACATATGTTAGGTGCCTTTATTTTTGTCTGTTCTGTTGCTACTAAAGCTGAGTTTGCTGTGAATGCAGCATTGCCCAGTGCCCAAGTTTGTGTTGACATCAGTAGCAGATCCCTGGTGAGATACTGATAGCCCTGGGCCCTCTGAGTTCATCCACCTTTCAGGCTCTTAAATTCTCATCTGTAACTTCAGATCAGTATTTCTTTTGTCTGCAGCAGACATAAAGTCACAGATACCTCTTTATGCCAGCATAGCTGGATTATAACCACAGTGCAGTGTAAATGCTGGTTGCTACCATGTATATCAAAATCCTTAATGCATTTTGCACCACAGTTTAAAAAAGCTAAACAAAACTGTGTTAGGTTATTGTCACCTTGTCATCAGCCAGTTGCTATAGCAACTAAAAGCTCAAAGCAAGCCAAGACAAGCCCAGAAAAAGTAAAGCCTTACAGCCCAAGTTCCATGGGCAAAGTTACTACAAGGCCTGTGCCTGGTAACAGCACAGCAGTAATGACTGTAGTGCATTTTAAGGCTATATTATAAGTCATAATCCAGTCAATAAAATCAATGTAAAGTGAAAAGGTATTCAGCTCTCTGGAATAATTTTGTTAAAATTACAACATCAAGGATATGTATACAGCTCCATTGATTATTACCTTTCTTTTCTGACGAGACTTCAATGCAACCAATGCTTTTAAAACACCTTTATTAGATGTGAAATTGGGTATGAAATTCTGTTCTAAGTTGTCAATAATTTTGTGTGTCAATTCTAAAAGATATCAAAGAATGGATGGACCTGTTTATACACACACAGGAAGGGCTTCAGAGTTTGCTGAAAGTTTTTTACTCTGGGGTTGATTTTTTTTTTTCCAGGTAAATGTCAGCTTCCTGCTTTTAAGCCACTTTTTAGTTTCATCTTTCCTGTAAACCTCCCTTACATGAAAGATTGCAAGTAAAACAAGTTTTAAAAGAAAGTCTTGTGGAAGCTTCCTTAAAATTGCATTAATTAAGAGATATTTAGCATTTCTTGAATAGAGTTTTATATTACTTTCTGTCCTCATTAGGGCATTAAATCCCAAATACTAACAGTAGCTAGTATATTTACTATCTAACTACTTCTAGGTAGTAGTTCTATGAAAAGGACAATATGAACAAGTGGAGTCTTAAGTAAATGAACTAAGTGAGTTGTCTAGTAGGAACAGGGATTTCTTTCCGTGATCTTCTTTTCTTGATTTTCTTTTTAAATTGTGTTTTGCAAAGGGGATAAATTCAAGGAAAGAATTTTTTTTTTCTTATTTTTAATACAGAGGGATGTAGCACATAATTTGATTCAGGACACAGACTTTTGCCCAGCTGAGAGTTTGCATATCTTGCCCTGCTAGTCTGTGTGATGGGAATTTCCTGAAGAACTGATCAAGCTGTGTGCAATAATGAGGAAAAAGGCACAGAAAAAAGAAAAAAAGCTACTGATCTTTTATCCACATTCTCTAATGTTTTTGTATGTGACTCAGTAATTTGTTTATGGTCACAATTATTTAATATTCTACTCGAAGATCAGAGTCAAGATATTAATTCTTTATGCTGTAATCTTGGTCTGCATTTCTGCTGGTAGAAAAAAAAAAAGGGAAACCAATTAATTCTAATGGATTTCAAACTGAGATCTAGAAATGGTCTGATGTTCTTTTGGTTTCAACTGCAAGGAGTTGCAAAATGGATCTGGAAAGGTATTACTTTGCACAGCTTCTCTATGAGAACCAAGTCTTTGGGCATCGGAGGGAGGAAGATATCAAAAAAATTTCCCATATTTTTTATACCTGAGTATCTAGAGTTTCTTTTTGTCTCTTGTTACTATTTTAGGCTCCAGATGAAATTCTTGTGTAATACTGTTAGAAATGCAGTTTCCCGACCTACTGGCCTTTCCATGTGTCCTCTTTCTGCCAAAAGAGAGAAGTCTTCATCCTCTGTCTTTGCATAGAAGGACCTATCCTAAAGCCTCTTTTGGCGATCCCAAGGTTCAAAATGATGGAGTTCATCTCAGTGACCCAACAAGAAATTCCACATTTGATTTTTGCTGGTGTTATCTAGCCAGAGGTAAAGGTGTGTAAGTCCCTTAGTGAATAGGGTAAGGGAACAGACTCCTTTGGTTAGTAATGCCTTACCTGTCTTATCCCATCTTGCATAAACACAGACTGAGGATGCTGTTTCATATCAGTCCTAGTCAATATAAGACTTCTGCCACCAACCCACAGTGTGCTTGCTCTGCCACCACATGATGTGTGAATTTTTTTCCCTGGAAAACAGGGGATGGAAGAAAGGGAACACTTTGGAGTGTTAATTTCTTCAGGTGAAATCTTGATTGGATTGGGAGAATGAAATTCTTTTCAGAACCTTAAGAAATATTCTGTGATATGGAAGTAATATTTTCCACCCTAGTAAAGAAGTGGCAAAACACAGGAACATTGGAAATATTAACTCTTGAGAAGGATGTAGTTGCATGCCTGTTTAAGGAAGGAGGATTTATAAGTCTTTACTCACTTTAAACCTGAGGCAGAGAGAGCATCTCCATATTTGGTCAGAAATTTAGGTATCAAAAAAAGAAAGGCTCCTAGTTCTGAGCCTCTATTTTTAATGGTCTCTCTGGATGAGGACAGGTGTGTGCTTCAGTATGAGATTTGTAGATCTGAGAGAGCAGAAAGGAATGGTTCACTTTTTATTGTTGATCCGCTTTAAATGTACAGTGAAAATGCAGTTTCATTATGTCCTTGAGAGAAAGAAACCAGACACAGAAGATGCATAGAGAGGAAAGAGGTGGTGGTTGTGAGACTGGTGACAGATTCACAGAAGAGTCTTGAGACAAATCTCTGTCCTTCCTGTAGGACAGACATCTCAGTGGATCCCATTCACAACTTAAAATTTCTTTGCAGTTGTTTGCACAAGTCCATCCCAGATCTTATTTAAGAATTAAGTTCAAGATTTCCAGATGATGAAGACAGAGCCACCCGTGCTCCTACTCAGGAAATAATATCAGCAGCTATTCTCTTGGAGAGAGGCCTTTAAAAAGGGTTTTTCATGCCAGTTTGATGACGACAGGGTTGCAATGCTGGTGTGGAGTCCCCAGGTACTGCCAGGCATTGCTGCTGGGCAGGTCTGCTCAAGGAATGAGCACTGTGAGTTAGTCAGTGCTTTGATTCTGACTGAAAAGGTTATAAAGGCAATAAAGACCATGGGGAAAAGGGCTGAATTTTCACACTTGAGTGAGCACCAATGTGCAGGGCTGTGGGTTTGCCTGCACCTATAGGCCTGTTTTCATTTCAAAGGGGTTTGATACACGTAACAGGGAGCAGAGCATGGCTCCAAATATCGTTTTAAAGATTATGCTGCATCAGTGATCTGACAATGCACTGGAAAGGTTAAACTGAGGGCAGATCATTTAGCTTTGGTATGATAATTAATTTCAAGTCCTATCAGTTATGAATACTAGTTTCATGTATTTACTGAAAAAGCCAATGGGATCTTTAAAAAGTAAAATAAAACCAGTTAACTGGGATTTTGCTCCCAAATAAACTAAGGTGATTGTGACCTTGACAAGGCTCTTTCCTCCAGCCCTCCCCTCCTCTCTCATATGTACAAAACTGACATGCTCATCTGTATACTTGAAAAGTCCTTGGTACTGTTGATATTTACTATTTATTATCAAAGGTTATTTGCTTTACAGGCTTAGCTATTAAAACAGGTGAGGTGGCAAATGCTGACATGATAGTTTTGCAGTTACATAAGAGATTTGAATGTATTATTAAATCCCCTGATGAAGATGATTACGAATCAGCCTATTAAGAGTTCAGAATTAAGTGTACTGCTGTTATATTAGGTATATCAACTCTTGTTCCTCTTTCCTTTGATATTTCAGTGCTACGGCTGTTGAAGGATGGTGCTGACCCTCATATGCTTCTTTCCTCAGGAGGCTCCTTGCTCCATCTGGTAAGAGTGATTGAAGATTATTGTTAGTGACTGTAGATAAACAAGGTGGGAAAGTGAGTAGCCGATTTGGCATATTAACAAAAAAGAAAGGATTAGCATTTTTTTTAATCTGCACTGAGCTCCACCATGGCTGTGATTGCATCCAGCTATTTATTTTAAATAAATGGTCATTTTCAAATTGCTTACAAAATAATGGATCATGTCACAGTGGCAGAATAGTAGCTAACAAAGGAGAATGCAGTGTTTTATTTATAAATTATCTGTGCAGCAAGAAAGAGCAAAGGAAAGACTGCTTGAGTCCAAATACATAATTATATGGCTCAAAGGTTCACAGGTCCACTGTGGAAAAAACACCATGATTTAACATTTTTCCTTTTGTTTTTGTGGTACTTTATTGCACCAGTTTCCTACATATGGATATTTAACACATTATCTGCATTTAGTTTGTCATTATTTGCATAGTAATTCAGATTAAGTAACAAGAAGATAAAAGAAAAACAATTTGTATATAATAATGAAAGTAAAAACAAGAGGTAAGGACATGACAGGCAGATATAAAATACCATAGGAGTAGAATTTTGGCATTGCTGAAGCCAATAGAAAAACTCATAAATAATTCCTACATCTTATGATCCTGGTCTGTGATGCTTCAGTTGCAGACATGCTGTCTGTGAAACTGTTTTAAGATATTTGGATCCAACTTTTTTGCACACTGTAGCTGAAAGAAATGCAACTGAGCAAAGTAACAAAAAGTCTGCTGGGAGAGTGTTTCATTTTAGAACAGCTGAAATATGTTTCTCATAGTTTGTGTACAAAATACAGTAATTTATTGATGAGAAAGAGCCCCTGTAATATTACTGGACTCCAACACACCTGTGGCCATGGTCTTGAAAGATACAGCATTTCTGTTATGTAATTAATCTTTGTTTTCCATCCTCCGTGGCCATGCTATTTAACCAAGGACTTTAGGAAGTGGAGGCCAAGGTAAGGGAAAAGTGCAGAACTGATTTGGAAGAGAGAAAATTTTAATTTTCTTTTCTCTTCTCCAACTATTTGTCTGCTGTAAAAATGCTCAACCACTCTTTAAAAATGCAGTCCAAATGAAATGTTATTTTTGGGCTTCCCAAAACAGAGACATCCCTAATCTTACTCTGTCTCAAAAGCCCTAGGAGACAATCTTTATCTTGAGTGTGGGTGATTTGACATAAGTGTCAGGCATCTTAAAATGAAAGAAAGAAAAATTAATCTTCAGGGATTTTAAGTTGCTTTATCCAGTTTAGCTGATGCACAGTTTTTAACTGCAGATAAAAGCTGCATTTGAACTGTGCCATTTTAGGTTTCTTGATCTGCATCACGCCCCAATTCACTGTCACAATCATTGTCTCAGCTGGTGCCTGCTGCTTCACAGGCACACATATGCTTCCAAAGGAAGGAAAGCTTTTTGCAGTAAGAAATTTGCAGTAGAGAGCCGTGTGTAACCTACTGCCTCAGTTTAGTTGAAGTTACTGGTAAGTACTCACAATTAATTTACATGAAAATGTTCATCCTACTGGAGATAGAGGCAGACCTGAATTCAGTGAAATTCAGATATGACCCTGATTCGGGAGCAGTACAGACTGGAGAGGAGAATCATGATACAGGGAAACAAGATAAGCCAAATTTATTTTCCAGCAAGAATTGAAACTAGTAATTAACATGCAACTGTGTTATATTCTTAAAGCCCACTCAGATCCATTTTAAGTGTTAGTTTTACAACTCTGAAGCTGCTTGGTCCAAAGGGGAGCTTGTTTTTTATTCTTTCCACTTGTAGGCTAAATGTTTTTGTGTCTGAATGAATGGAAAATATATATATCTTGACATTCTTCTTAAAATCTGATTCATTATAAAATTCTGTTTTCCTTTTTTCATATCTGTTAACTTCCAAAATGTGATATAATTCTAAAAAAAAAAAAAAAAACCCAAATGTGACCTTTGATAAAGGTTCTGGTTTTGTCTGTTTAGAGAGTATCCCAATATGATTGAATCTAGGCAAGCTATGGGAACTTCAGAAATATTCACTGAACTCTCTTTAGGTTCCATGGGAGGAGAAGTACAATAAAAAATGAGCAGGTGCCTGAGCTGCCCTGCAGTGCAAAGCTCATGGTGTCAGGTCAATTCACACAGGCAGTCACCTACCCCCATCCTCATAACAAAGTATGTGTGTCACAGTTTTATTCTGGAGCCTCAACTGAGCTTGTACAATTATTTCACAAAATCTATTAAACAAGAATCAAGGAGCAGCATCAAATCTAAGCTGCAACTAATCACCAAAGGCTCTATGTCTATTATTAATAGACAAAATGGCTCAGTGATGCCTGTCATCTCTAGAACTGTTTGGTTTGGGGTGGTTTTTTTGGGGTTTTTTTTTGTTTGTTTTTTCTTTTTTGTTTGGTTTTTGTTTTGTTTTGTTTTTTTGCTGAACAATGTCTTGAAACTATAGTTGGTGTTAGATTATGCTGGTCTGAAATATAAAATGTCTTGCCTCTGATTTGTTAAATTCCAGCACAGAACATCTGATACAATGAATGATACCAATGCAACAAAACACAACTGTTACTAGAGCTGCTGGATAAGTTACACGAGCTAAAAGAAATACATCAGAATTTAATTTCTGTTCTATAATTTGATGGTCAGTGTATTTGGAAATCATTTAGGATGGGACTGGTTTTTTATCCTGATAGAATTTAATATTAATCTTCTGGGTTATCTATGATTGCAGGGGTACATGCAGCTGCTGCATTCTGCTGAAGATCTCAGCTATATCTTGACTTCACAGTATAATCCAGTTACACTTTTCCTTCTTCCTCACTTCCTTTTGTATCCTGGCTTCCATGCCAGATTAAAATCAGTCCCCCATAACCTCTCCCCCATGGGGAAAAAAAGAGGTTCCTTCTCTAAAGAGTTACTGAGATTATGTGTGAGGCCAGAGTCAGGATCTTAACTTGAGGTGCCCTGTTTGCCTTTAAACATGTTATCCATAACATAAAAAGTCATAGATTTGACAAAAGAATAAGGTCTACACAATGTCCAGGCCATTTTCTTCTTCTCTACCAAAACTGTGACCATGACCAAGGTATAGAAACGTGCAGACATGCATGCATATACACACACATGTGCATCCCTCCACCCACAATAACACTCTGTGTGCAGAGTATTTATCTGGCAGACAGACTCGAACAGGAATCAGTATAATTAGTGGATTGGAAATAGAAGTGGGGTATGAAGAGGGGTGTATATTACCCTGAACTGCGTAAAAGGCAGAAATTCACGTATGCATGGACATATGTGTGTGTGGGTGCACATATATTTAGATACCACTACTCATGATCCTGCGCAGATGCCTGTGCACTGGTTTGGAATGGGAGTATTGAACAGGAAAAAAGCCTCATCCTTATAGTATATTCAGCAGATTTCATAAGGAAATAGGGGATTCTGTGAGTCATGCACATGGAACTGGAAATCTCCACAGAATTATTTCTATAGATTCCTGAGCTGTTGTTCCCTGCAAACACAGCAGCTTAACTACAATGTGTCATCTGCCCAATTTAAATTGTATGTAACAAATTTAGTTGTACACCGAGGAAAACACCGTCCCTAATCTGCTCTTTTTTTCTTCCAGTGTGCTCGCTACGATAATGCATTTGCTGCAGAAATTCTAATTGACAGAGGAGTGAATGTAAATCATCAAGATGAGGATTTTTGGACATCAATGCATGTAGCCTGTGCCTGTGATAATCCTGATATTGTCCTGCTACTGCTACTAGTAAGTAAAGCAAGCCAATGCATTTTGTGCTTGAAAAGGAGACAGAATGGAGCGCCCTAAGGTCTGAAACTGCTGTAGGAATGCAACATATTGCTACTAATCATACCAGTGAAAACATGAACAGCCTTTGGTTTTTCTTGACATTGCTTTGGTGCTCAGGATTTTTAAAAGGCATTTTTAGGACTTCAATGAGAATAAATTGCAAACATCAATGTCAAGTATCTCCTATTTCTCCCCTGTGGTCCAGAGCTTATATCTCTGATAAGCACTCAGTCCCAAATGGGATATTGAGAGAATTTCTTCTCTTTTCTCCTTGTCACTTTCTGTTAAGGGTTCAGTTTTCAGACAATCTTATTAAAAGCTTCCTCTGAAAAACAAGTATTGGCTCACACACTCAGTATTCATAAAAAGTGTTTGTGGACATGGTCAAAATGAGAGAAATTTAATGTTTACATAAACAAGTCTGATTTTTAATGCTGAATTTGCACAATATAGTAATAGATACTGTTTTCTTTCAGCCTTTTTAGAGAGCAGTAGTGTGCCAGGTGGCCAAGAAGGCCAAAGGCATCCTGGCCTGTAACAGCAGAAGTGTGGCCAGCAGGACCAGGGCAGCGATTGTCCTCCTGTACTCAGCATTGGTGAGGCCACAGCTCAAATCCTGGGCTCGGTTTTGGGCCCCTCACCACAAGGAAGACACTGGGGGCTGGAGTGAATCCAGGGGAGAGTAGTGCAGCTGGGGAAGGGTCTGGAGCACAAGTCCTATGAGGAGCAGCTGATGGAGTTGGGGTTGTACAGGATGGAGAAGAAAAGGCCCAGAGAAAACCTGAAAGAAGGTTGTAGCAAGGTGGAGGTTGGCCTCTCCTGCCAGGTAGCAAGCAACAGCACAAGAAGAAATGGCCTCAAGTTGCATCAAGGGAAGTTTAGATTGCATATTTGGAAAAAACTTTCTGTTCTGAAAGAGTAGTCAACATTGGAATAGGCTGCCTGTAGAAGTGGCAGTGTCAACAGCCCTGGAAGTATTTAAAAGGTGTGCAGATGTGACAGATATGGACATGGTTTAGTGGTGGACTTGGCAGTGGTGAATTAATGGTTGAACTCCATGATCTTAAATGTCCTTTCCAACCTAAATGATTCTCTGGTTCTGTTTTGTGCTTCCTTTCCTAGGACCAAAAACTCTAGTTTTATGCATTGGTAATAATGCAGCTGTTTCTCTCAGTTCATGTGATCTTACTCTTTAAAACAGTAGTGCAGAAACAGTTCACAGTCTAACTTAAAGTTTTGTAGTCTTTTTATATAATTTTAAAATGTTTATGTTTTAAATAGGTCATTGCAAGGTCAGAGTTTCTTGTCATGCTTATAATTCTATTTCATTTTTACATGTAAAGGGAAGAGAGATGTATTTTTAGACTGTATACTTGATAATACATTTCATGAAATCTCTTTGGGAGATTTAGTCCATTCCCTCTGCTCAGACAAGATCTAGGCACACCAGCCTGCCCAGGACCAAATATTCAAGGATGGAAAATCCACAAACTCATTGGGCAACCTTTTCAGCAAAAAACCCCAAAAAACCAAACAAACCAAAACAACAAAAAAAGATCAGATACATCTGGTTTTAAACATTGTCATTACTCCTGGCAAATAAAGGATAAAATTTCCAGGTCATGTTTTATCTCTTGTATTGCCACAATCTATCCAGTGTAGATACCTCTGAAGCCTGTGTATCCTTTGTATTATGCATGTACTCCTAGAGTGATAAACAAATTAGAAGAGAGCAGTTTATTTACAAAAAACTCTTGTACTGTGGGAAACTCTTGTAATGAGGGGAATTTTCAGAAATTCTGATTACAGTGCTGTTGTCATCAATAGGAACAGTTTAGGTTATAGAGGGCATTTGTAAAATTTTCCTTGACCATTTTTTCAAGAAGCTCAATCTAATTAATCTTCAAGTGTTGCTATACAGGGTTATATATCCAAAACAATTTTCCTGTGCCTATCATTTGAATGTTTTTTGACTTGGTCCCTGCTTGTTACAAGCTGCCTTCATCTGAAGGTTCTAATAATTTTCTTACAACTTAGTACCTAATACATTAAAATTCCAATAAGTAGAGGTACACATGTGGATTTTTGCAGATAGAGTTTAAATTGTCCATGTTATTTCCCATAACTTCCAGTAAATCTGCCCACATTTAGGTGGGCAGAGCTTCTAAAGGCCGAGTTTCCTTGACTAGATAAATAATATCTTTATACTCTCCCTTCTAGATTCAAAATAAAGGTTTTAAAATTTTGAGATTTAAAGATTTTTAAAGAGATGGCAGAGGAAGGAAAATATTCTTAGGTAAACTGTAGGTCTTGAGCCATCACATTAATCCTCTCTTTGATGACATTTGACAATGTGAAGATGAAAATTGAGGTTGGAGAGACTTATTTTTCACAATTCTGAATTGCCTTTGCGTGAGCAATTCATATTAGAAATTACTTTGCCTTGAGGTTAGTGTTTCATGGACCATGTCTAATGTGTAGCATGAACCTCGATAATGCCAATATGAGCTACAGTCAGCTTCTCTTATGCCACAGTTTTTCATTGGAAGGAAAAATAATGCTTCTTGTAACCTCAGGAATTACTTTTAAATAAATATTTTTTCTGGACTGAATTTATAGCCCAGACCAACACCATATTTTCTGTTTTAAAGATGTGACTTAAAATGTAACAGCATGATCCTTTAATTGTTCTATTCAGATTTCTGGAAAACTGTTGCAGAAGCCAGTGGAGATTTCCTCATTAAGGACTTAAAACATTTCTTGAGGGGGAAGTAGAAAAAAAAAAAGTATATGTAGATCCCAGAAGGCTATCAATGAAGATTTGCTTGAACACTCCCAGTTTCTGACTTCACCCTGCTTTTGGTGGTCTTTGTTTTTGTCTGGCTGAGACAAGACAGGGACTTGTCATTCATCACCTAAACTGTGGTGACTGACAATTTCTTTGCTCTGGTGGATAGCAAAGACAAAATCAAAGCTCATTCACTGCAAACTAGGAGGGGCTGTAGCTGTTTGCAATGGGGTAAATTTCTGTCCTGTCCTGTTGGAAGGCTATTGGAATTGTAAATACTGGTTTTGAAATGGATGCAGAATGAAAGGCTAGAAGCTATTTATTCCCATAATTCCCAACACTTTAGCCTGGGTGGCACAGCTTTCCAGGGACATATTTACATCTCCTCAGTGTTGTAGCTGTCAGCAAGGGGAGGGGGGCACTGGGCTGAGCAGCCAGGGGAGCCACCCTGTGTGTGCTGAGCAGTCGGTCAGTGGGGAGCTGAGCCCGGGGTGCCACGGGGCCATCAGGAGGTGCAGGGATCAGAGGTGATCCATGCGGGTCTGCTGCCACACACGGCAATGAGGGGGGACAGGTCACCTCCATCAGCCACTGCTCGGCCCCAGCAGCGTTGCATGCTCTCCCATGGCACAGGGAATTGCTCTTTGTGGATTTTGGATGAAGGAGGCTCCTGTAGCAGGTTGAAGAGAATGCTGAAGTGTCTTTCATTCAAGAAAAAAGTATGTGTAGGCTTATATACATTTGTGCCTGCATGAAATCTCTTTAGAGTTTGAACAGCAATGAGATTTACTGGAAAGATCTGCTCTGTCTTGCCTCACTGCCTTTTGAAGGCTCAAGACTGGATGCACTCAGCAGTTCTGTCCAGTTGGGGTGTGGTCTTTTTCATCATTTGGGGTGCATTGCAACATTGTATTTTTTATTAATTCCCTTCACTTGTTCTATATTGAATTGAAACACTAGCCAGGATTTGTACCTTAGTTCTTTGTCCCATGCTACCAGAGTTGCAGAATGTCTAAGCACCAGCGTATTAGATGCTGCTCCTTTTTTGTTAGCTGTAGCAAGTGTTCAATCCTCTCCCTGTCCTTTAAATGGCTACAGCTTTAAACTTGTACCCATCACTTGCAGTCTAATTGTTCTCCACAAAAGACAATTTCTATCTTCAAATACTTTTGATTGATACATAAGAGCAGGTAACCTTCGCTTCTGCACTGCTCAAACTACCTTCTTGTCATGATAGCTCAGCCCCACACAGTTTCTATTCACTCCCCCTAGATCAGAATCACAAGGCAAAAAATGAGAAAACTTGTGGGTTGAGATAGAGACAGTTTAATAGGGAAAGCAAAAGCTGCACACATAAGCAGAGCAAAAGAAAAATTAATTTACCCTGTTCTATCAGCAGGCAGGTGTTCAGCCATCTCAAGGGAAGCTGGGCTCCACCACATGTAACAGTGTAGTGGAAGACAAATGCCATCACTCTGACCATCCTCCTCCTTCCTCCTTCTTTCCCCAGCTTTATATGCTGAACATGAGGCCGGATGGTGTGGGGTATCCCTCTGAAGGGCTGGCCAGCTGTCCCAGCTCCTTTGCACCCCCAGCCTGCAGTGGTGGGCTGAGGAACAGAAATGGCCTTGGATCTGTGTGAGTGCTGCTCAGCAATAGTTAAAACATCCCGGGGTTATCAACACCTTCTTCAGCACAAATCCAAAACACACTCTGGCTACTGGGAGGAAAATTAATCAATCCGAGCCAGAACCTGCACACATGTGGTGGAATAAACATTGATACTGTTGCAGTTTTGTATATTAACCTTGGCTACTCAGACAGTAGGGTAGGTAGACAAAAATACCACTTTGTAGAAATTTGTATTTTCTTTTTTTTAAATTATTTTTGCTTCCTCTGACTGCATTATTTTTCATCATGAATTCTGTGTTTTAGAGGATCAGCACTGGTTCACAGTCATATTGAACTACTAGGTTCAGTTCTTTTTCTCAAGATAACTGTGGCTGTGTTGCAAACCATAGGTTTCTTTATGGCTTGCTGTTTATTACACTAATTTCAGAGCATAGCACAGGTAATCATCATAAAGCTGTACTGTTTGGCTCACACATTATAGGTTGTTAACTATGATTTTTCTTTTCTACTGAGCCTTTAATTTTGGTTTTGGGGGTGGTTTTTTTTTCCCCTCCTTGCACTCCCAAAGAATCATGAAGTATTCTGATGTTGACTGACCTGAGGTTGAGAGCAACAGAGAAAAAGAAAGTTGATGAGATTGTGTTTTTTAGTGTACTTCACTTCATTTTACTATGGTCAGGAGGCCCCTTTTAGTGGGCAACATGAATGCTAGAGTTTCACCATCTTCAAGGCAGATCTTGTCAAATGAAACTAGGAAGGTGGAGATGTTATTTTGGTGTTTGTACAGTATATGGCACAGTTGAGACTTATTCTTTATTTATTTTTTCATAGAACTGAAAGGATTACTGTGATAAACCTGGGACTTAATTAACTAGAAGAGATCAGTACTACATCCTCAGAACATTCTTAATACATTTTTTTTAACTGACCTTACTAGGAAAAGTAGGTGTACCTTCTGTCTGCTAATTAATTAAATGTTTCATCGGATACATTTGGAACCTAGAATTGAAGCACAAAATGCAAATCTGGCGTAAAAGGCTAAAAGTACAAATTTAAAAAAAAATTGAGGCTGAATATTTTTTCACTCCCTTAATTAGGAACTTAGGAAAATCTGTGCTTGGCAGTGGGCAAAAGGGAGTTACCATAAAATCATTCATTAGATTTACAGCAACAATAGATGAGCAGTGTCAGGTATATAGTGCTATCCACTGTATGTGTAATCCACTTTTGATTTTGGTGTAAAATCCCTTTTCCAAAACCGGATATATTTTTACTGGAAAAAATTTACATGAACTGACTTCCTGGTGGGATAGAAAGGAAGTCTTTTGGGGCTGTAACTCTTTTTTCTGCTCCCCCATGCAGTTGAGAATGTCACATATCTGAAGTCATGTAGTCAGCAACAGTTACATAGTTATTTTGCCCTTGTTCTTTGCAACTGCATCAGGCTGTGTTAGCAAGCAGGGATAAATTATCAAAATGCCATTATCTTTAAAACTTAAAGAAAGGTCTTTTTATTTCATAGTTCCAGAAACAATTATTTCCTCAGAGGAAGCAATTCTGCCCTCCCACTCAATCTTGCTCAGTATGACTTCCTCCTTTGAGTCAATAGGAGAGGATGCAGGGAAGGGGAAAGAATGAAGAGTAGTAAGAGGTCATGAGGACACAGTGGCTAACAGTTTGCAGTATAAATGATGTAGTCCAAAAGAAAAATTATTCTTCTGTCTTTCTAGAGGCAGTTACCAATATTTGTAGTAAGGAAATTTAAATAGCATTTTTTTTCTGTGAAAGCTGTGGGTATCTATTTGAATTCACTCAGTTTGCAGAGGCTGCTGGATGTGTGAGAAGTGTAGGAGGGAACTTCCAGAGAGTGTGTACTACTGGCTTGTAGCCTTTCTTCATTGCTAGCTGAGGTAACATAAAATGAACCTAGATGAAGGCCACTAATTAACTAATCTAGGTGATGCCTTTTAATGAGTTCCTGAACACCAGATGGCAACACTCATGGGAAGCTTTAGAAATATTAGTCCTTCTCCATAAAGACTGGCAAAAAGTGATGAATGCAGCACTAAAGGTGGTTTAAGGAGACCTAAGAACAGAAACTTAACTGGATACAGCAAAATTATCAAAGCATTTAACTTTGAGGACTGTCATGAAAGTAATGAGATAGCCTAGAGAAGAAATTAGGATAATATAAAGAGAAAATATGTAGCACAGAACTTCAATTGACAGGAGAAATAGCCAGTGAAATAGAATCTGCAGTTCTTGTACAAAAAACGTTAAATCATAGCAGAAATCAAAGCCTTTTTACAAGGGAAGTAGACAAAGAAAGATGTAAAAGTCTGTAAATACTTCTTTGATGTCTAAAAATCTCATACAGACACACTTTCCCTCTCTGACTCCCTCTGTGCCTCCCCCGCTTTCATCCTCCCTCCTCTGTCCAGGTGGAAAACATTTGTGGTTGGGGATGAGACTTGGGACACAGACCATGGCTATTAAGTAGCAGATCTGTATACTCTGGAGTTAAAGCATTTCCAGAAAACAAAAGCTCTTGGAGGTAAAAGAGAGTTAGACCTGCTGGAAAAAATATCAACCCCAGTTTTGGCTGGAGCAGATCAGGAAAAGTATGCTGGACAACGTGCACAAAAATGGGGAATTTTGGATAAGCTTCACTCGTATTCTCTTTTTCCTCAGAGAAAGAGCATCAGGGAATGACAAAATAATGAAAATCAACATCTGGCTTTGATCTTCAGTAAACATAGTTTTGTGCTATGAAGAAGATGGTCTGGGGATGTTCCACCACTGGGGGATATTTGTAGAAGGTGAAATTCATTCTTCATGCCAAGTGCCCTCTACTTGAATCACTGACAATTATTCTGAGAGCTGCTCATGGAGTAGCTAGGGAATTGAGGAAAACTCTTAGTTAAATTGCAGAAGTGAAAAGCTGATTGGTAGCGAAGAACTTGGTAACAGGACAACAGCCTATCTATTAATAGAGAAATGGGCCTGAGAGTTGCTGAGGTTTCATTAATGTCCTGTGACATTAATGTGACATTTCAATAATGTCCTGTGACATTATTTTATTTAGAGTTTTCAGTGATAACCTTGAGGGGAGAAATAGAGGTATGATACTGAACTGTGTTGAAGACAATGCTGAGATGTCTTATCTATTGGGGTGAGTACTGTAATGTAGTGCAGAAATCATAAGGTATCTTTGAAGACCTAAGTATAAAAAGCGGCTTGAAATTTCAGTGTACAAATACAAGGTCATGCTCTGAGCAACAGACATTTCTGTGATATGCTCAGGAGCCATCAACTAGAAATTCAGAAAAAGACCTCAGGTCTTCAGATACAGCAAAATTATCAAAGCATTTAACTTTGAGGACTGTCATGAAAGTAATGAGATAGCCTAGAGAAGAAATTAGGATAATATAAAGAGAAAATATGTAGCACAGAACTTCAGTTGACAGGAGAAATAGCCAGTGAAATAGAATCTGCAGTTCTTGTACAAAAACGTTAAATCATAGCAGAAATCAAAGCCTTTTACAAGGGAAGTAGACAAAGAAAGATGTAAAAGTCTGTAAATACTTCTTTGATGTCTAAAATCTCATACAGACACACTTTCCCTCTCTGACTCCTCTGTGCCTCCCCCCTTTCATCCTCCCTCCTCTGTCCAGGTGGAAAACATTTGTGGTTGGGGATGAGACTTGGGACACAGACCATGGCTATTGAGTAGCAGATCTGTATACTCTGGAGTTAGAGCATTTCCAGAAAACAAAAGCTCTTGGAGGTAAAAGAGAGTTAGACCTGCTGGAAAAAATATCAACCCCAGTTTTGGCTGGAGCAGATCAGGAAAAGTATGCTGGACAACGTGCACAAAAATGGAGAATTTTGGATAAGCTTCACTCATATTCTCTTTTTCCTCAGAGAAAGAGCATCAGGGAATGACAAAATAATGAAAATCAACATCTGGCTTTGATCTTCAGTAAACATAGTTTTGTGCTATGAAGAAGATGGTCTGGGGATGTTCCACCACTGGGGGATATTTGTAGAAGGTGAAATTCATTCTTCATGCCAAGTGCCCTCTACTTGAATCACTGACATAATTATTCTGAGAGCTGCTCATGGAGTAGCTAGGGAATTGAGGAAAACTCTTAGTTAAATTGCAGAAGTGAAAAGCTGATTGGTAGCAAAGAACTTGGTAACAAGACAACAGCCCATCTATTAATAGAGAAATGGGCCTGAGAGTTGCTGAGGTTTCATTAATGTCCTGTGACATTAATGTGACATTTCAATAATGTCCTGTGACATTATTTTATTTAGAGTTTTCAGTGATAACCTTGAGGGGAAAAATAGAGGTATGATAGTGAACTGTGTTGAAGACAATGCTGAGATGTCTTATCTATTGGGGTGAGTACTGTAATGTAGTGCAGAAATCATAAGGTATCTTTGAAGACCTAAGTATAAAAAGCGGCTTGAAATTTCAGTGTACAAATACAAGGTCATGCTCTGAGCAACAGACATTTCTGTGATATGCTCAGGAGCCATCAACTAGAAATTCAGAAAAAGACCTCAGGTCTTCAGTCAATTTTAAGACAATCATGTGGTGCAAACATGTAACTGCAGGTGGGAAAAACCAGATTCTTGGATTTGTCAGAATGAAGATGCTGTCAAGAAAAAGGGAAGAGTGGTTTTGGTACTGTGCAAGTAATGACTGCCTGCAGTTAGCTATCTACAGCCACATTCAGGAGTGGGAAATTGTACCAAGGAAACCTGCAAGGATAAGCAAGGGAGTAAAAAGCTTATCTTAAGAGAAGGGGAGTAAAAATAACATGTTGTACTTAAAAAAATCAAATCAGGGAGGTTATAAAAATTTCTGCAAATTTATCAGGATATAGGAAGAGGTAAGAAAAAGCTTTTAAAACCTGAAGTTACTGCTAGCATGAAAGCAAATGATTGCAAACGTGTCCAACAATAAAGTTAAGACAGAATGAAACTAAGCTTTCTTAATGCTAGGAGACATATGTTGGAAAGCAGCATTCCATGCAGGAGTAATAGGGATTAAAAAACCCCAAACCTGATGCCTAATTGGCTTTAAAATTGATCTTAAAGTTGTGAATGAGATTATGTGTTATGTGCTACCTGCATTACCAAAGTGATGCTTCAGGAGATCCATTCTAGTATTATATTTCCACATGACAGCTGTTCAGAAGGCTGTGTGGATATAATTATTCTGATTGTGTTCTTAAGATATTTAAGTAACATACAGAGGATATTAAAAACATAATATTGTGAAAAATAAATAGCAAGTAAAGTTATATTGTAGATATTTGATGCCTGTCAGACTATGCTAAATTTCTATAGCACAAAAACAGACAAGAGAAAAATTCATGGAAGAACATAGTTCAGAAAGAAAAGTACTGGGCAAACATTCGATTTTTCAAGCATTTGAAATATTTCTGCTTGTTTGTTTTCAATACTGTTTCCACATATTCAAAAACAAAATACATAATGGCCAAATAGAAAAAGCCCCTTTTTTTCCCTTTGATTTCATGCTTTCTCAAGAAAAGAATTCACAAGCCACAAAAGCTAGATGTTTAGTCTCTGGAAATAAGTTGAGAATGGCATTTAGGTCAGTAATTAATTGTGTTCCTCAGAAGTATTTACTATTTTAAAAAAAAATTCTGGATTTTCAGTGGGAAGAAGGATGTTTTATTATTTTTTAAAATGTTAGGAAATACTGTCATCAGGGAATGGAAATTTCCTAGCCAAATTAAAATAAAAAGCATGTGTTTAATCTGGATGTGGGATTGGAAAGTCAGTATAATTTAGTAATCAGGACAACAATGCACTTCTTTAATTTAGATATATATATATATATATCTTTGTGAGCAATGTTTTCCAACTGTGACAGATTTTGACTTGATTTTGACATCAACTATTGTAGTAATCTGAATTTAGAACCAGACCTTGAATCACCATATCATTAGGATTTAAACCTTTTTTTAAATGAATATTCAACCCAATTTTTCTCATTAAAAATATTATAATAATAATAAAATAAAAAAGTTTGTACCATTAATGAGTAAAATAAAAATTATTTTATTTAATGTGTTATTTATTTGTATAAGAGCTGTCCCTGAATGCTAAAAAAAAATCCCCAAACCACTCAAACCAACAGCCTCCTTCCAGCTGAATGTGGCTTTTTATGTGTTTTCATTTCAGAAATACTGGAATGAAATATCACTATGGCATAGTTTGTAATGCATAATTTAGAAGGGCTTGGGAGCATGAACCTGTGAAAAAAGAACCATCTAATGAACGTCCATGAATTCTTGAATTTGTGAGTGAGCCAGTAGGGGAAATTGCAGCACTGATACGATTTATCAAAAGTTCAAGGACAACTTACCTTGATATGCCACCATAAAGATTGATGTGCAAAGTCATTGGAAAGAAAACTGCTGCAGGAAAAACTGGCTTATACATTGAAAGCAGATGGTTTAGGTAAATTGTAGCAGTGCAGGGTTAGTGGAGCTAATAAATGAGGTGGCGCGAAGGTCATTGAGAGACTCAGGTTTGCACATGTGTTTGAAGACTTTTCAGCTAGAATAGCAAAGGTGGAGCAAAAGCATTGATTTTTCAAATCTAGAATAATTGGTGTGGACTATGTGTGAAAAAAGTAGGTAATTCACTTAAGTATAGAACAGTATAAAATAATGAGACTGGGTTGGATAGTGAAGTGTAGGAGTTAAAGTCATGAAAAGAAAAATAATGGAAAGTTGGATGTACTTTATTTTTTCTGGCTTGATAATGAGTTTGAGCAAGATGTGGTTGCTGCCTGTAAGGATGAAAGGCTAAAGAGATGTTGGAAAATGTATAAAAGCTGGCTTATGAAAACACAGGAGAAAACTAGTATTTATATTATTTCTAAATAACAGCTGTATCTTCAGCTATTTGAAGTTGAAGTTTATGAAACCAGACTTGTCTTAAATTTTAAATTACTCCCATTAGAAACTGTGATATATTGTGAATTTTTAAAACACACTAAATATTATTTTTCCAAATGTTAAATAATGGAAAGTATTTGTTGAATTAGTGAATCCTGCAAGATTACCAAGTTGCATTTTTTGGGAAGAAGGATGTTCATTAAAATTATGACAGTACTGGAAGGTGGAAAAATTTATTTTCTGGAATGAAGACCAGAGAATGGTAAGGGATTGAGTATGGACAGTTGTTTCTTTGCAAGGTGATAGGCAGTTGATAGATTAATGCCTATTACTTTAACATTGACTGCTAAGATTACACTTTACGGACATGAGGAAAATTTTTTTTTCTGATAAAACACATAGACAAATCCTTGGATGGCACAGCATTATGTCTTTGAAGTATTTATTTCAATTTTGTGTAAAGTTTCATCACTTTTCCAGTATTTATATACATTAATCCACAGAGACCAATTATTTCAAATAGACCTGGAGTCGTATGTTTGGTTAATATATAAATGTTAGCTGTGGTTATACTTCTATGGCTAGGATTTATAAATATATGTTTTTCTTTTCATATAATCAATTTCAAACTTTGGCATGGAGCATATATTTCCCCCACAGCTATATTAGGGACTAACTTGCTGCAGTCCCACACTGCAAGTTACTATTGACTATGACTGGAAGATTTTCTTGTCTGCTGCACTGTATTCATTACCCAAGCACAGGAAAATAATAGAGTTTTCTGATCTTCTGGTGAGTTCTCTAATTACATGCTGATGTTCTGAGAAGCCAGGTTTGTGTTAAGGTGACTGGCATACTAAACTCCCCAAATAGGTTTGGTATTACACACGATTATTTGTTTCTAGAAGATCTAGATTTAATTACTAACCAGCAAGACAGCATCACCCTGAGTGCAGATTAAGCTACTGTACAGTCCCTTCCCTGTACACTTGGGAACATGTTGATGTTATCAATCAACACAATTAATCTGTCTCATAATAAAAATGCAAATTAACTCAGTTAAAATAGCAGTTTTGTATTTATCTTTGCAGAAACTCTATGCTGTACACAGCTACTGTCTATTGCATGCTGTTTAATCTCCTGCTTTTCACACCAGAGACATATAATACAGATTTTCTTTCTTTTTACTCTGTGTGTCTATATCCATTAACATGAGTTCTGATTTTTTTCCATGCATTAATAAAATGGTAAGATCTGATGTCATATCTGAAGTAGTGCTATTTATTCATGTGTGCCATTTCAAGAGTATTTAATTTACACACACGCACACACCCCTGTGTGTGTGTATGTGACCTCAAAATGGACTAGAGAATGAAAATCATTCAGTATCTGTATTTCCCAAGTAACATAAATGCATAGACATGGATATGACAGTGTGCATAGACAGGAAGGGAAAAATCCCACCAAACTGTGGGCATTGAGGAGAAAACCATCAGGTTAAACAGGGCCTTGAGGTTTGCCCCTAGTTAGATTTTCTACATTTATGTTATTTACAGTGAACATGTAAACTACAAGCTCTTCAAAAAACAACTTCAAATCTGTACTGAGCCATCACAATGAACCTCCTTTCTTTGCAGCCATATGGTTATTTTGTATTTTTTTTTGTTCTGCCCTCTTGTGTAGTGTGCCAGGAGTAGTGGAAATCCTTTCAAGTGAAGCTACCAGGCAGAACTTTCTCCTGCAGTTTTGTTTGGAGTGCGTGTGTGTATAAATATATATGTGTGCATATATATATATATTTATATATATATATATATATGCATGTGTGTGTGACTACTTTCCCATATATACGCATGTGTATATGTATGTATATACATACAAACACATAGAACTTTGTAAGGAAATGTATTAATAAAACTTTAACCTTGATATCATACATTTTATTTGTACTTATCAGTACAGTAGTGGATAATCAGCAGATGCTTCTTACCTCCATTTTGCCTGCAATAAAGCTGTGCCTTGCAAACTGTCTGATTTTGTACACAAGTGACTGCTCTTGCTAACCCCAGGGAATGATCTTTTTAATTCCTAAAGTATGAGATTTGTTTGACCTCATGTAATTACAAGCTTGCTGAATGGTTACAAAGTAACTGTTAACTCTGACTGTAGTGTCAGATTAAAAGACTTTTTGACAGACAATTCCAAAGGTTCACTGCCTGCTGTGTGAAGGAGATTTTCTTTCTATTTGTTCTAAAAATAAAAGGCAATAATTTCAAAAAGTGACCTTTTGTTGGAGTATTATGTAATTATATAAGACAGGGACTGATCATTTTTCTGTGTGCCTGTCATAATTTTTAATGATTACAATTAAAGTAAAATTAGAAGAAAGTGTGTTTCTATACTGTTATCAGAGACATTCAGTGCTCGAATAATTTTTTTTTTTTTCCATAAGCTCTGCTACTGATGGGAACTTTGCAAGTCCCATGTGCAGAAACAGATGGGGAAATTTTAGTCTTTAGTCATCAATGCTCTTTGAAGTTTCCTTTCTAATTCCCTTTTCTTGCCAAATAATTTGAGTGCTGGCAATATCAAGTCAAATACCCCTCCTTCTGTACTTCAACTATCCTTTTTTTGACCTCATTCTGATCTTTTGGATTTTTGCTGCAGTGTCTTAATAATAGAACAGAATGAGAGTGCTATTCTAGGCAAAAAGAACCTTTTATTTTTTATATATAACACGCAAGTTGAGTTTTCTCTAATTTCTTTAATTATTTAGTCTACCTCCACTTTCAATAAAAATACAAAATTTCAGTGAGAAAGTACATTCTGAATTTTTTTCTTTTTTTAATGCTTTCAGATAAAATGGTTTTATAAATACATCAACTTTTTTTTGTGACATTCAAACAGGTGCATCCAATTAATGTAATTTTTCCAAACAAATTTCTTTTTTTGCATACTAATCTAAAAGGAGTGTCATCATGCTCTTAGAGAATTTCTGATACCCTAATGTCTCATCTTTTTGTCTCTTTTCTGAGAAGCCCTTGCTGAAAATGTGCAACATTTATTTTGAACCAAGAGATAGATGCCTTCATAAAGTAAGAAAGTGAGAAAGAAACACCATTATTGTTTTCTTTTTTTTTTGTCATACTTGGCTTTGGAGATGAAAATCATAGATATGTAATTCTTCATTAGCTGTTCTTTAATGCAACTGCTCTTTTTTTTCAATGGAAGGAAAATTTTTGGCAGGTGAAATATTGAAATATTGATATTGTATGAAGACAAGTGCATATCTTGAGAGTAAGATTGGTTCCTGTAATTTCTGGTTGAATAAAGCATATGTGCAGAGACTGGAGAATTGGATGTTTAAACTCGTAGTTATGTGAGAGCCCTAAAACTGACTAGGTCCTGCCCATGGCCTGTCACATCAGAAACTCAGGATTCATTTGCCTACACTGTGGCTAAACTTAACTGTCCCATCCCTGCATGCACATCTAGCCAATAAAAGCAAGAGAAAAAGTATTGTTTTTAAGGCCTGTTTCCTCATAGTTTTATAACCAGCAGTGATTTACATGTGAAGAAACACTGAGGCTGAGGCAATTAGTGTTCAAATTGTATGGCAAAATTTAGTCATGCATTTGAGGTAGAGATTTTCATGACATTAAGAATGATCAGTTGAAGTTGTTGAAAAGCTTCATAGTAAAGTATGGAAGTTAAGAAACAGAAATGGATATAACAAAAATAATTCCTTTCTTGCAATTTCTAGTCAAACTAGCTGGATACTCAGCATTTCCAGATATTTGTGTGGGAGAAGAGAGAAAATAAGAATAATTGCTTGAGGCAAAGCTAAGTCAAGGAAATCAGATTATATGTAGCTTAGAAATTCAGACCTTAAATTCGGAGAAACCTTGGTGGTTTGTATTAGTATTCAGAATTTGAAGAACCACCATGAAAGAACTGTCTGATTAAGATCCAAGTACAAATCTGTATGCCTTTAGACTTAATAGAATGTTCCCCAATCCTCATGAATTTTGTAGTTCTAGGACATGGCAATAGTGGTAACTTGAGAAATATACATTACTTTTTATTTGACTGCTTCTGTATAAGAAGGTTTTAACTTTTTATTTCAGAACTGCTTGCTTAGTTGTATTTTACTTTGAAAGATGCTGTTGCAAACATGCTACACTTCTAGAGTGTTTTCAGAAGTGTTCAGGACTGGAACTGAGTGGGATTTTCTTTGCCTTTTTCATGCCTTCCAGCTGATGGGTGGAATCTAAGTCCCCATGGTGCACAAACAGATGGGAAAATGTTGGTCTTTCATTTTCAGTCATCAGTGCTAATTCTTTTATCTTCTGCATGCATTAGTCAAACAGACTATGCCTGTCAAGCAATCTGTAATATGTGCCATGACAGCCTTGTTGGTTTTTTTTAACTCTACTGAAAATCTTTTCTGTGAACTGAGATTGCCTACATTCTATTAGTTTAAGGAGGAAAATGCTTTATTCATGAACTAAATGGTTGCCAAAATGGTTGTGGAACTTTGACGATTTTAAAGTACTACTTTTTTACTATATTGTGAAGTAATGCAACAATCAAGAAGCACATTTTCAAATAAAATTGGGGATTTTTGTAGGCATCAGTGATCCTCTATATATACAACTATACAATGTTTTTTATGAACAGACACTGTATTGGCACATACTTTTATCCCTTTTTACCCAGCATGTCATAGAGATACATGCCCGGGATTTTTGGAACACTATGATGTTCATTATGCACACTGGCATTCACCCATAAATCTTAATTTCTAGACTATAACAAGAAAGCAAGTCTGTTTTGATGAGCAGCTAAGTTGTGTATTCAGATTTTGGTGCCCATTTTTGCAACATGGAACCCAGAAGAGCCATGAATTAAAGAACTTTTATCCACAGTGCAGCTGAAATATTTTATTTATACAATCATGAGTGAATATCAAACTACATTTATATGATCATTCCTTGACTGGTTTAGCATTTACCCATGATAGAAATAAGTGAGTAATAGTGGCATAACATAAATTTGTGTTAATACAAATGCATCTATTTTAGCATTTACATAAAAGTATTAGCATAAAATTTTCAGCACTGCATTCTCTCCTGATTTATTGAGAGTGCTATTTTGGAGATATGTGTTTTATCCTTTTCAGTTTATTTTATATGCCTGGAGGGCACTTATGAAGCTCTGAATTCAGCTTTGATTCTGTAGGCTGTGTTGTCACAGACATAAGGGATTGAACTTTGTGTTTGTGTTTTTATGATGTGGGTGGGATCAGGCATGCTGAAAATGAATTCAGACCTTTATTATATCACAAGTTAAGCTCATCCAGATGGCAGACAGTTCCTTCTCCCTGTGAAAGAAAAGTTTTGGTAATGTGACAGGCATGGATTTATAGACAGTAGCAACTCTAACAGAGTTGGAAGCCCTGAACTAGAGCAAGTATTGCAGACAGTAATATTGCAGCCTTTCCTCTGTGAGAGGTGGAAACTCCTGCTGCAGGTAACCATTGTTTCAAGGTTGTGGAAGGAGTCCTGTAAATGGTGTGCTGGGTCAGCTCAGTTTGCAGAGCTGTGCTCTCTGCAAGTCCCTGTAAAAGGAAGTGAGAGGCTTTTCTATTTGTATTAAGGAAAATTTGTTTTCATGAGTACCCCTTAACATGATGCCCTACTATGAAGGAAATCAGCTGAGCAGGAGGATTTGTTCCCTGAATTTTCTCTATAGCTACACAAGCCCAAGTAAGGCATGCATGAAACATTTGTTAGTGCACCTAACAGTTGTTACTTTGATTTGTGATCCACAGATTTTAGTTCTGAATTAATGTGTATGGATACGGAGTTTGGGTCCTAGTTACTTTGCTAAGAGACACTCTGTAAAGAAAGGAAGAAAATATTTTCAGACTTAATGAGGCCCCCGTTTGCATTTCTTCAATGCTTTTAGGAGTCCAGGTTTCAATGTATAAGAATTTATTGATGAAAACCTTTTATTTTGGAAAAGTTATGGTATACTTTATGGTTGAGGGGTGGTGGTGTTTTGATGTGGAACTAAACTAACTGCAAGTAACTTAACTGCCAAGAGAAGACATAGTTTATTATTTGTAAAACATAATACTTTGAAGCTCAAGTCATCAGTCTGGAGTTAGTGAAATTCCCATTTAATAAAATATCAGGTGTGCTCCCCACAGACTGCACTGATGGAAATTGCCTGATGAAGGATGAAGAATGGGATTTTAAAGGATTGCCTTTGTGAAATTTCCACTTGCTTTTCTTTAAGATGTATGAAAGGAAGGAGGCTGCTAGGGTTAGCTGTGCAGCAGATATTCCTATTTGGAGAATGATTTTCCATCAGGCACACTCTTGTCTTCCACAAGGGAAGTATGTTGTTCTTTTTTTTTTTTCCTTTTCTTTTCTTTTGACAAGCTACATTAAGGGTCAATAAGCCAAAACTACTTTGAGGTGACTGTACTGTTTGCTGTGGGCTGTGATGAACTTCCATATCTTTGTAGGTAGCTTTTAAATGTTTGTGATTCCTTTCCATTTCTTTGTCAATCCTAGAGGCTGGAGGAGTAAAAGTAAATATTTAGAAATAGGTTTCCTTCATAGTAAATTTCTAGTCCTGAATCAGCCTTTTTCATGGGTTTCTTTTGATGTTTTCTTCTGGAACAGGAATCTTTTATTTATTCTGGAGTGTGTAGATATTGCTTATCTATCTACCAAATATCTTAAGAATCCGTGGTGTCATGGGGAAGAGTCTTCCTTAAACGTTTATGTGGAGAAAAGTTAAAATGAAAGTATTAACTCTGCAATCAGTGTTCTGAGAGACAATATTTAAGTTTAGTAAAATATTTTCTAGATTGTTTTGTGCTCATAAAGAGAATATAAAAGAGGTTACTCAGCTTGTGTCTGTCAGTTTTCTTCTTACTAAGCAGGAAAAACTCAATTATGATGGCAGCAGGTAGGGGAACTGTCAGTGGAGGATCTATAATTGTAATCACTTTTTTCCCCAGCTCTTTAGTAGCTGTATTGTGATTTCTGTGAAATAATTTTCTGCCTGCAGAAAATCTGTTGTTGAAATGAGTTGGAAGGAAGACATGCTTTTGAACTGAGAGCAGCTACTCAATCTCACTTTTTTTTTTTTCGTCTGTGGTTTCCTAATACAGTGAAGTCTTTAGCTTTTTTTTTTTTTTGATCTTTGCCTTGAGAACTGTTCCTCATCTGTTCAGCATCGTGAATTTGTGTGAAGTGGTATCCAGTGCTAATGACCTAAACCACAACACTGTGTAGAGCAACTTTATTCCTTTTGCTTTGTTAAGGAATGAGATTCAAATAAGTCTAATAGCAGCCACAAAGAGGAGACAGCTAGATTTGTGGGATTTGGTATCTTGAATGAAAATTTATGCAAGCCATTGAGGTTAGAGAGCAAGATTGCATGGCACCATGGAGCCATGAGCACGTGGGATTTCCTCCGTGTTTCCTTATTCTCAAACAAATAGAGCTTTATATCCTGATTACTTTTGCTTTCTTTTTAACTGTTTGTGTACTAAGGGCTTTGGCAAGGATGTAGGATTAGCACAGTAGCTGTGGCATACAAGAGAACATGCAGGTGTGTGTGTGTAAACCTTGGGTGTTCTTCAACGAGCAAAACATTTTCATGGAATTAATGTGAAAAAGTAGGTCAATAAAGTAGGAAAAACTCAACTACACATGTCACAGGAAGTGAAATGACACTAATGTTTTATGAAGAATTACATTTAATCTTGGTTAATGACATTTAAAAAATGATGTGGTTTGTACATCATGTGGTTATAATTAAAAAAAATATGAAAAAGTGAAGTGTTCAAGCTGTTAATGGAAAAATGCTAGCCTATCCCTGCAGGAAATTGATGAATATAAATGAGAGAATACGATACACATGCTTCTACATTTGCATGTATGTAAGTGTATACTGTTATATACGTATGGAATATGTGGAATTGAATAAAATAGATTACTAATATAAGAATACAAGTAGGTATAAAAAATTCAGGTTTTGTGATGGAGTTAACAGGTGACTGCACAATTTACACACAACCAGCATATTGTAGAACAATTGAACCATTGTAAGAACTGTGGAGAAGCCTCCTATTAGGAGAAAATTTTGGTTTTGGTTTTTTTCTATAGCAACAGGTGTATTGATTTTTGATTTTTCTTCTGCCTCTGTCTTTTTTTTTTTTTTTTTTTTTTTTAAATATCCACACATATTCCTCAGGGTCTACTGTATTTCTCATTGCCTTCTTAAAACCTCATTAAGCCAATGGTGGTAATCCTAGGAGACAGAAGCAATTGCTGGGTCATCATTTCTGTATTACAAATATTTTATAATGCACCTGGGACTTTCTACTATATGAATGAAGCTAAATTACTTAGTTATTTCAAATATTTAAATAACCTACATGGCCCACAGTTTGAGAGAATAATTTAAGGTATGCAACAGAAGAATGATTCAATTAAATTCTTGAAATCCTTAGTCAGACTTTCAGGAATCTGCCTGATTTCCACCTAAAGTGGATTGATGCTGACTCTGGTTCAGAAAGTAGTTCCACCAGAAAGCTCTTGTGACCACAATGTTTGGGTGGAAAATCTGTGACATCCTAGCTGGGAAGATAAGCAAAAGGTAGTACCTAGGCAGTGAAATACCTAAATCTATCCCAAGTCCTTGGGGAACCTTGGTAGGTTAGGAGTCCTCAAACAATGCATAAATCAGATTACACTGCTGTCCATATTGTTGTGATGGCATTGAGTTTCTGGACATACAACCCAGTGGTTAGAACTCTGTCCTTGAATACTGGAGATGGCTGGAGAAGGTCTAAGCCCACAGCTTTTCATATGGTTTTCACCTATCCTGATAAACTTAGCCAATACAAAAAATATTGTGTATTCAGAGACACAGAAGGTAATAAATAATTTTAAATAAGGGCACATTTCTCATCATGGAGATTCCTGTGTCCTTGTTCTTTTTTTGAGTAATGGTAGGTAGACATATTTTTCATTTGGGAATAGTAAGTTGCATCACAGCACTAGAAATAAGAAAGAGTAGGAAGGAAAATTGGCCAGATAATAAATAGTGTAGAAGGAAGTCTTAAGACTTTCTAAAAAATTAAAGGCTTAATGAAAAAATTGCCCCTGTGCATGATAAATTGATTTTTAGATACAGTTATTTATT
Source organism: Emberiza elegans (assembly GCA_024865655.1). Classification (NCBI taxonomy): domain Eukaryota; kingdom Metazoa; phylum Chordata; class Aves; order Passeriformes; family Fringillidae; genus Emberiza; species Emberiza elegans. Next base: position 62,834,620 of record JALJVW010003023.1, on the reverse strand, counting down.
TAAAAAAGATATGTTGAGAGATTGATTGTTTATTGATTGCCTCTGAGTTTATACAACACTAATTATGCTTCCTAACTGTAGAATGTGGACTAAAGTCAACTTTTAGCTTAGCAGTGGGAATTTGGACATTGATCCACTGAATACAGCTGCAGCAACAGTCTTGAGAGTTTGTGACTGCATTTATACCCGGGTGTCTGTCCCAAGGGGCAAGGGGAGCTTCTGCAGGGACAGAGCACTGCAGAGGACTGTTCACATGTGATGATGTTGTGCAGTTGCTAGTTCTTGTAAATTCTTGCAAATCAAAACTTCCAGTAGTGCTTAGACTTCAGAAGATATTTGGTTCTTTCCCCATCTTCTGGAACATGATTTGGGGAGGAAGAGTTTGTCTCCTACAGCCAAAGCAGTGTTCTTTGTACTATCTTACATTAGCTCCAAGTTTATTTATACAAAGATGTGATCATGGGTTAAGTTGCAGTGGAGATGTACATTGTGTCATGTATTCTACACTGAGTCTCAAGTTGCTCATCTCTCTTCCACTGAGTGGGAAACCATCTTAAACTACATCATGTTGGTAAAACATGTGGGCATGCACACAGATTAGTACTGTGGAACTGTGCACATCTAACTTCAGCAACATTGCTCCTGAGCTCTCCAGCTAATCTTTAGGGTCGCCACTTAATTTGGAAATTAGCTATTCTACTCTGGTTTTCTGAAATGAAAATATTAAAAACATCAGATATTCTGCAGGTAGGTAAATAGGCATAAATTAAAACAGAATTAAAAAAAACAAACTAGTGCAATCCTAATAAAAGATGAAGTATTTTTGAATCATCCTTGCTGGAGCTAGAAACAAAATCTTTTGTCCTTTCACCTAGCCAAAGTCATTTTCTCTTTGGCAGCAGGCTCAAATTTCTGATTATGTGGGGATATTATGTAAATCTGTAAAGTCTGCTCAGTTATTATTGATCACCAGAGTTCAATCTCTCCTGCTGTATCTATGTACAGATGTCACTCTGCATAGCACAAATGCACTGCATAGCGCAATTGCATTTTGCATTTGGTGTTATTTAACCTGCTGTCTTTAGAAACACCTTTAATATATTTAAAGATGTTCCCTCTGTAGTCCTATTAAAAAAGAAACAATTTATTATTGCAGACAATTATCTCAAAAATATTTTTGCATATATGGCATATAGTACATAAATTTTGCAAAACATTTATCATTTTTATTGAGAAATGACTTGAGAATGAGGATGTGTTGAGAATAAGTAAGCCAGTAACTTTTCACATACACTGAGCACCGCACACAGAATTCAAGTGGGTTGTATGAAATGGAATAAACATGGAATAACCTTTAGAACATTAACAAGGTATGCGTGTAAATTTGGAAACTAATATCAGCAGCATGGGGACAGTTTTCCTCATGTTTCCTTCAAGAGCTGTGAGCAGAAACCTAAGAACAAAGTAGAACTATATTCAAATAATCTGAATTCTGTCTCTAGTCACATCTGGGTTTCTTATTGTTTGGCCTACAAGGTTGTATATATAGCAGAGCACTCAGGTTCATTAGCACAGTTCTGTCCATCTGAATCTAAACTAAGGTACAAAACTGTGATGTTTGCAGCGTGTTCCATACTAGTGGTGTAGCCCCTGGTGAGTAGTGGCCTAGTCCTGTTCAAGGTCTTCATTCCTGATGTGGGCAGTGAGACAGAGCACACGCCCAGTAAGCTCACAGATGGTGCAGAGCTGGGAGGCAGGGATTACACACCATATTAAAAATGCCTGTTATTAAACCCATAAAATAAACTGCTTGGGAGCATTGCGAACATTTCTCAAGATATTAATATAGAAATACCCAATACAATTACTTGGAGATGAGTAATTGCATATTGTATCATTCCTTCTGTGATATTACATCTTAGAAATTAATTAAAAATGTGCTGCTGACCAAAGTAGTTATCCTACTTTTTCTTGAATTTGATATGCCAAAGGTCTTTTGGTTTTTTAACTCAAAAAGGAAGAAAATGCTCTTTTGACATAACCTGGAGATTATCTACATGCAAGGAAGAATAGATACCTGCATGATTTTGTGGGTTTTTGTTATATGCAAAGTAATAAGATGAAATTGTTTTGTTTTCATAATTCTGCCTTCACCAACAAACTCTCATGTGTCAGTGAGTAGAAAGAAAAACAAAAATCATACTTCCTAGTAGTGGAACAAGTGCAATAAATAGTTGTTAAACTATCCCCTAGAGATACTCTGATCTTCAAATTCACCCTTTATTTGATTTCCTACCATCTTTTTGATTTTATCTGGCAGGACAGACAGTAGAAATTTATTTTCATTGAACTATAATAAATGTAAGATTTTACACTTTTAAGTCTCCTTCCATTCCTTTTCATTAAGCGTGGAAGTCAAATCCTCTCATCTAATTTCATTTAAAAATTCAGAAGAAATACATCTAATTTAAATTTGTTCTCTGGGCTCCCCTTGTTACGGTTAGTGCAACAAGATAAAGCTAGAGGAAAGTAGTGTGTTTTGTAGGAGGAAAGATTATTTTCCTGCATGGGATGTGGTCTAATAGGATGTAAGAGATGTTTGAGACAGCTGAGGTGAGTAATTTTTGATGCCTGTCTGTCCCCTGGTCACTGTGTTGGAAACTCAGATCACCTCAGACTAACAGTTCAGCTTCGAGTTTGATAACATAAAGCTTACATGAACTTGCTCATTTTTTGTGTCAAATGACAAGCTGAGCCAGAACCTGAGCCTGCTGTAAGTTTTTCTTTGATACAGTACTTACAGAGAAAGCTCCTGAAAAAAGCAGTCATGTCTTCTATTAATAATTTCATATTGCATTTGACCTCTGCTGCTGTGGTTTTAAGAAAGGCAGTCCTTGGCACTTCTCATTTTTATTAAACACTTTATCATACAAGCTGTTAAGAAAAGTAATTAAATTTACCTGAGGTTACACTTATTTCATAATTCCTTGCCATTAAAAGCCATGGAGAGAAATTTGAAATTAATTAATGTTACGACCTCTTAAAGAAGATACATGGCAATTTTCTAGTAATGTAACTTCTAATGCTGTAACACTAGTAATGTAAGCTTCTATGTCCACCAGACATTTATGATATTTTCAAGAATGACAGCTTTTTACTGAAAAAATACATATATTTTCCTACAGATGCTTACATTAACAATCTTTAATATAGAAAATATAATCATGCTGGTGGTCTTTTATCAAGCTTCTCGTTAATCTGTTCATTTCACTACCCCTCAACCCCAAGGGCTCTTCTTAGATGTCACTCATTTATACTGAATTTTGAATGAAACTTAGAGAAATTTAAGCCTGGCTTCTTTTGAGACTACAGTTGAAATTATCAAGCTCATTTTCATTGTCTCCCGTTGGTGACAAATGGCAATGTCATTTAGCGATGGATGGTTCTCTTTTAGGTTGGATTGATGGATGGGGCCTTAAGAGGTCAGGCCAGCTGACAAGGTTACCCAGGCCAGCTGTCTGCCCATCCCTGCTGCAGGGGTGTCTGTGCTGCTTGTCAGGCAGCTTTTGACCACTGCTGGGTGCTGGTGGAGCGTTTTAAGGCAGACTGTAGTCAGTGACAGCTGAATTTAAAGTGTTCTGCTGCAAATGGTGGTGGTTCCAAAACTCACCCATGAGCAACTCAGACATCTGTGGAGCAAAGCCAGACTGGACAGATAGTGTGGCAACAGTGTCAGCTGTCTCAAACAAAGGCAGCCTTTTTGACATTCATGAGTCCTTCATTTTGTCTTTGCCTTTTTGTGTGTTTGGTTTTGTTTCAGGTTATAATCAATCTGCTGCAAGAACCCCAGCTTTGAAATGTTTTTTAATAGGATCATGTAAGAACCCCTGTTCAGTTTTGAGATTTCAGTGCAAAAACCTAAAGTGCTTTTAATTCTTGTCTGTAGGCTGGAGCAAATGTGCTTCTGCAAGATGTTAATGGAAATATTGCACTTGATTATGCTGTAGAAGGGACTGAATCTAGCAGCATCCTTCTGATGTACTTGGAAGAAAATGGTAAGTCAGCTCTTTAGCCTTTGGAATGCTTTTATTGAACATGTCATAAAAATAATAAGGATGTGTATTGATCTGATGGAAGTCATGCCAAAGCCAATTGAACTATATCAGTTTGGGGATGAAGGGGAGGAAGATGATTTGAAACCACAAATGTTTTCAATGTGTTTAAATTGGAACTAACAAAGGTTAATGGCAGTTGTCATTGTCAAATCTGCTTTTGACCTTTTGTATGGAGATGTTAGAATGTAAATTCAAAGTAGAGAAACTGCAGAGGCTTTTGAAACAACTCATTTAACTATTCAAGGACTAGGTTTCACATTTTGTTTCATTTCCCATCTATAGTCTCAAAGAAAATATTTTTTTCAAGTGACAGACTGCTAAATAAATAAATCTTTGCAAATAATTTGAATGAAAATGCATATGATACTTTATCTCTCATTCAGAAAAAATAGGTTGGTTTAGGGGTTTTTTAATTGTGAAAATACTGTAGTGAGGTTTCTATTATGAATTATACTTAATTTGTTATAGATGACAGGGCTTGTATTGAAAAACTGGGTTTGTTGCTCATCAGTTCCAAACTTAGATATGAGTTCTGAAGTGAGATTTCTAGCATTCTCTTTCACTGTGTGGGGTTGTCTTAACATTGTATGTGACCCAACACTGAGGAAAATGCATTAAGCAAATATAATGAGCAATAATGTAAAAATTTGTATTTTCAACATTGCCTCCATATAAGGAATCTTTTTAACAAAACCAAGTTATATTATATTCTGTTAATAAACACTTAAGGAAAATGTCAAGGAAATCACAGTGTCAGGTCCTGTACTGTACACATCCAGTGTATTGCATGTTTTATAATTTTTTTTCCTCTGTGTGTGGCAGTGTCTTTGCAGCTCTGGTTTTGGATTTTTCTAATGGCAAAGCAGCTATTGGTTTCTAAAAGCTTGATTGCCTTGAAAAACACAGATATTTGTTGTCTAAGTGTTCCAAATACTTTGACTTGCATTTAACAGGTAACATGCAAAATTCCTGTAGCATACAAGATGTTGTCTGCTTATAGTGGTATCTCTTTTACAGTAGATAGAAGAGGCACTATTCCTAATTAAACAGTTATTCTGTGAGTGTTGAAAGTTCCCAAATTAAAAAACTTAAATATTTTGAAGGTGACATCTGCCTCTACTAACTTTAGGTAGATAAGCTTAAGTTAATCATCCAGACCTTTAGGTCAGTAGAGAGAAGGAGGAAATGCATGCATTGCTTCATCTAGTTCTAACTTGGCTAGGTGAGGAGAACTGACTTACAGGACTGTTTCTTTCTGCTGCCTAATAAGAACTTAATTTGAAAAGTTTTAGGGTTACATTGTTAGGAACAATCAATCCTACCCCTTAACTGCAGTAGTGCATGAAGACCTGGCCTTGGGGTGATCAGTGTCAAAATGCTCATCAGCTTTCCTTGGTCTGCTAGTATTATTCTTGTAACAATAGGCAGCTCAAAGTATCCTTATTTTGCACTTGACTTTTGAAATTTAGTTAGTATCTATGAAATATTTGTATAGCCTACCAAGAGTAATAGTAACTGAGGAGGAGATTCTTGAAGGAAATTAAATTCTATGAATAAGTATGAATTACTTTGAATTTCCCTCAGTGTTTCTCTGTGCATTGTTTTGGTGACGTTCTCCTTGTAGCAGCAATCCCCCCATGCACACCTGCGAATAAATACCTCAACACAGAGCAAGGACCAAGTCTCTTTATACAAGATTAGCTGATCCTGTAGTAAATACCGTCTTCGGCCTGTAGTGTTGAGAAACACCCAGCCAAAGTCTCAGCCTTTAAATACAATGTATGAGGAATATTTCCCTATTCTCTGAACTTCCCTGCATTCCTAAAATGTTTTCATTTCATTTTCATGTTTCAATTCTCCATTCAGTTGTGCATCCTGGTTTACAATATTAAGAAGGGATTTGTGTGTAGACTATACTTTAATCACTGTCCTCTAATTGCAGAGATCACAGAGAAAAGTAAAATTAGGTGCCTTATAGCTTAGCTAATGAGAAAAGCAGAAGCTATCAATTTCTGTTGATGAAACAAAGTAAGATTGGAACAAGTAGCTTTGAAACCACAGAAAACATTGTTAATTGGAAACATTGGAGTTCTTAGAAGTCTAGTGTGTATACAACTTCTTACAGATTTTACTACTGTGGTAGTTCACTATCTGTTTAATTTCACCACAGATCTTAGTGACTCAACTGCTCTTCATTGTTTGAAGTAACTTAATTTACTCTGTGGAAGGCCTGGAGCCATAAGTGGTAACAATAGTCTTGGATGCTTTTAATGATTTATGTATTTTAAAACAGTTACTGAAGTTAGTTCTTTGAGTTCTGCTTGTAAAGGATCTGTTAAGGCACAGGAGTACTACAAGGACAAAATATTGTAATCATCTAGCAACTGCCAGAAAGCTTCAATATATGCTTTACTGTTATGGAATACAACATATTAGGGTATTTTATGGAGATTTTATTACAGAAGTCTAACAAAATTAATACTATTTCATTAAAATATTCTCTTTTCCTGTACAGAAATTAGCTTCCTCTGCTATTATATTACATTATATAAATAATATTACATTGTATTAAGTAATTATTGACTGAAGAAAGAAATTAGCATACTTCAGTTACCTAAGAGAACACAATTTGAGGTCCATATTCTCTGTATATTAAGAGCATTGTTTCTGTTGGGTAATAATTCTGGCATGTTGTAAGTTTCATTTAAGATGAAATTGTAATTGAGGGGGGAAGGGAAATACAGCAGCCTGCTTTATGCTTAGGAAAGTGTGTGAAGCAGCTTAACTGTATGATGCTAGGTTATGTCCAAGGGGCATTCAGAAGCCTAGTGGGCCCATGAGCTCAAGGACTCCATTTGGACTTGATTTATCTAAATCCAATATCTGGTAGCCACTCTATAGCAAACCTTCTTAGAGCAAAAGAGATGCTTTGAAGGTAGGCATCTGTAATAAAGCATGTGAATTAGGATCTGAAATGCCTGCTTCTTCCTATGTGCTGTGGAGGGAGGCCAGAATGGCCAGCTGGGACACAGCAGTCTGCTCTGTAGGATGACTTTTAGGATATTTAAATTTACAGGTCTGTGTGTAGGTCCCTGTTCAGTAGTCTATACTCCTACCCACAACAGGGCAGTCTTAGGAAATGCTGACTGTAGAGAAGAGAAGGGTTATTAATTTGACCAGCTACAAGGAAAACACCAGTAAAAGCTGTTATATTGGTTCTGTGCCAAAATGTCATTGGTTTTCCATGTTACTGGTGTTCCTGTTTTGCTATGAAAATAAAGTCATGACTTATTTAAGGATATCAACATCTGCCAAGGCAAGGCCAACTGAGAGTAAGCCAGGTGGGACTGAGATTCTACTTCTCTCTGGGCTCCCATTCCAGTGCTAACCCATCTTTATGTAATTTCTTTTCATTTTGTTTTCATTTGAAGTTTTCTTTGTTGCCTCTTACACCTTCAGTTTCAAATCCGTTCACTGTTTACTTTCAGGAAGTGTCTCCCTTCAGAGGTGAAATGAAAATAATAATGTGTCCTGGTTTAGGGCAAATTTGGGAGGAAACTTCTAGAGGGGTCCCTCTGGAAAGCAGATTGAAGCAGTCCCCTCCCCCAACTGCTTTGGGAACAGATTCCTTGGAGAAAAGTGAAAAAAAACCCTCTTTATTTAACAAGCAAAATATTCAGAAACATATGAAATGAGTAATATTAAACAATAAAACCTCTTGCTGTTCTGAAAAGATGGCAAATTCAGAAAGTCCTTGTCATAGGATGTAGCTTGGCTCACTCAGTCTCTTATCCCTCCAGCACTGGAAAATTCCATGTCCCAGGCCCTGATGGGCCGCAGGTGTGAGCTCCTGATGTTGTTCTGGGTTTTCAGTCCAGAGCAGGGATGATCAGTTCCAAGAAAAAGAAAAAACAGTCAGGGGAACTTCTCTGTGTCAGCTAGCTAAAAAAACTAACAAAAAACCAAAGGAAAGCTCCCTCCCACTGCCCACTGCAGCCAACACAGTCCAGGAGTAGGATGTGGGGCACAAGTGCAGTTTCTGATAACAAACTCCGCGCTTCTTCCCCCCCACTTCTCTCTTGGAACCAGTCTTAAGGTGCAGAACTTAATATCCAGCATAAACAGAACAGACAACTGGGGATACCAGCATCATAAAGTCACCCAGCACATAATGTAAAAAGGTGATAGATTTTTCACTATATGTCCTGATTTATTCTAAACCTACCTGACTGATTATTGAAATCATCAAGAAAGTCCACCCAGCATCTTCCATAACTTTTGTTTTGATTAATTACAGCTTTAATTTTAAGGCAAGCCTTTTGAATAATGTATGGCATTTTAAAACAATCAAACTTTAAATGACTGACAGTGTTTCTGGAGGCAGAATGCTCTATTGTAGAACTGTGTCAGTGAAACTGATTGTAGCATATGATCCTGTTCCCTCCTTTTCCATTAGGCTGATTTAAATATTTAATCCTTTGAGGAATGCAACATCTTTGTTTATTTTTTTACTTGGTATTTACTTGTATAGGGGATTGTATGACTCAGCTATAAACTAAAACTGACTCACAGATAGTTCTTGATTCTGTATTTGCCAAGTCATAGGAGGTGACACATTTACTGTAATTCATTTCCAAAGAAAATACTCTCTTTTGTCCTCCAAGATCTCAAGCTTCAGTTTTCAGTAGGATCAATTTGCACTCCAAGAACATCAGCCTTACTGTTGAATCTGAGAATATTTGGACATTTTCTTTTTTTTTAAAGAACAGTCTACATTTCACAGGGATCTCAAAGCAAATTTAATGGCTTTCTAGTCTGTTGTGTAGTGAGGGTTTCATGCAGTAGCAGATAATTACTTAAGCAAAAGAAAACCATCTGTTGTGATTTTATCTTTTGAAGATTGACTATATTTAAATAAAATATCTATCCAAAGGTATGGATGGTACTCCTTTTTCTACTGTGACACAGGTACAGGAGAAAAAATGGGTATTGCTTTTCTGCAAAGTATTTTACACAGTATTATTCAGTTTCTGTGGGGGCAAATGAATTTAAAATAGCTGGTTAAAGGTTATTGACCTTTGATGGTAACAGAGATTTCATGCAGTTAAGCAAAATCTATTACGCTATTCCAAGCTGGGGGAATAATAGGTCTGGTTTGTTCCCTGAATATTAAAAGGATCATATTCAGGTGTCTCAGAAAACCGCATATAGAGCGAAAACCATGTGCAAGCCCCATCCGTTTAGGTGGCTTTGTATGGTTTACATCAGTTAAAATATTGTACAGATTTTGTAAATATAGACCATTGTCTGTTAAATTTTTACTAGCAAGGGAATTAAGCCTTACTCTTCAGCTGCAAAATAGAAAAAATAAATTTATTTTACTGCCATGCAGCAGTAGGTAGAATAAAAAAAAAAGAAGCTAAATGTTAATACAGATTCCTACACAGAAGACAGCTTTTAACATTAGCCAGAAATAGCCAACTTGTCGATTACTACAATAAGGAGAATTTCCCTGAAGCCAACAGTTAACAACATATGGGACATATGACATGTGCAGAAAAATCTAATTTAGAAAAGTAGTGGACAATGATTAAGGAAAAATTTACTGCAAACCTGACACTTTACAGTAACATAGAATGTGATAGGAAGATATACCAAAATTAGACTGTAAGTTAATTTGAAGTTATCCATAAAATCTGGTGTGGTTGCAGTAAAAGCTCCCACAAAGCTGCTCACTCATTCCCTTCCTGATAAGAACAGCAAGATTACTTACCAGTTACTGTCACAGGCTAAACAGATTCAGCTTGGTGGAATTAGTCAACTGGAATAGGCTCAGGTAGAGAAAAATAGAAAGACAAACATTAGAACAACACTTTTCCTCCCCTCTTTTCAGGCTTCACTTCTTCACTCCAAACTCTTCTGCCATCACAAGCAGCACATGGAGGTGGGGAGTTGGTACCTGGCAGTCTCCCTCTCTGTCCCTTTTCTTCACCCTTTCCTTTGCACCATTCTGGGTTTTTTTTTTTCAGGAATGGATCTCCTTTAGGAGTGTCTGTTTGCTCTGCCACACTTGGCTGCAGGCTCAGCTGTGTGCTGCTGAAGGTCTGCTAGAGCTGATGGGACAGCCCCTGCCTCTCCCCACACACCCCATCCCTACAGCCCCACATCTGCCAACACCTGGACAGTACATCTCCTTGAGTGTTTCTCAATACTCTGGCACTTTTTGTGAGAATTAAATCAAAATGAAGATCCTAGTTGTATGTATTTTTCATGTGGGTTATTTGTTGTTAGTTAAAAAGAATGAGTGTGTACACCAAAATGTTTTCGTCTTGATGTTGTGGTACAGAAACCCTTGAACTGATCTAGTAATCCAATGAGGGGAGAAAAACTCTTAGATTTTCTTCAGTGCAGTCAAGAAAATAAAGGGATATAAATCAATATTATTTCAGAAAAATACTGGTCTAGACTTTAATATTCCAAACTATTTCACAGATATTAAGGAATTATTGCTAATATACTCCAGTAAGAACTCACTAAAATGCCAACACATACAGATTGTTAGCACTAAAGATCAGCAAGCTTCAGCTAAAACTAAATATATATTTTCTGTTTCAGAACCATATGCACCACGATCTTGATTTATGCTCACAAATTTTCTTTCAACAATATTGATGCAGTAAGTTGACAGAAAAATAGGCAATCAAAACAAAACAGCCTCAGGGTGGCTCAAAGTTTTTTTCCCTTTGATTCTTGTTGATTGGGAACCACCTACCCATAAGATTATCACACACAAAAAATCTATTTTCTGAGAACCTGATTAATTGAAGGTAGGGGTTAGGTGTTGGTGTTGCCAGTGAGAACAGAGGAATAAATGAAATGTTTCAGTAGGTCCTTTCAAAAAATGAAGTACATGGAAAATGTGACACATTGGAAAATTTCATAGTTGACAATGTTTATTTTCCTTTGGCCCTTTTTTTTCTAATATAAGTGTGAATGAGCTACATTAATTTTAAATTTTTTATAGTCCTTGGGGGGCTTTGAATTCTTAGATTCTTAATATTTTTGTGTTTCCAGCATGTCACCCATAAGTTTCTATCAAAGGGAAAACCTTTAAATTCACTGTGAGACTTTTAGCACTGAAATTAACATTTAAAATTATAGCCAGTAGTTTGTGGTCTAGTTTTCTAACACATGCTAGAAGGAAAACAGACTTGACTAATAGACTTTGCTAAGATTTGAAAAATCATTGTGAAGAACATCAGAAACTGGGGATGCCCTTTCAGCATTCTTTTAAACATTTTATCAAGAAATCTATTTCATTACCATCAGACCCATATTATTACTTTTTTTATAGAATTCCTAAAATTATAACCTTAATCAAGATGGAAAAAATGTCAGTGCCCACAGTGCATCCACAGGCCCTGTGACCTCCATCCCTGCCCCCAGGGCCTTGGCTGCCTGAGCTCAAGGCCAGCTGTGGTGGCCTTGTGACCTGGGAGCTGTTGGATGGGAAGGAGCTGAGCTGGGAGCAGCATTGTCATAATCCTCCACCCATCCTTTGTCTCTGGAGCCACATTTACTCCCAGGTCCTTGCTTGAGGCAGTCCTGTGCCCAGCCATGATCCTTGCTGACCCCAAACCTGGACCACTGACTTGAGTCCTTACTTCATTGGATTTACTTGGATTTGTCACTGGAGGCTTTTCTGGCAACCACAGAACTTCTGTTAGCCCTGATTCTCATCACCAGACCTGCCCGGTTTTCCTTTTTGGGTATTGTGGGACTGTGCCCTTGTCAGCAAGGATGGAGACCTGCCTGGCCTGTGTTCACCCTCAGCTCCTGCCTCCCTTTCACTTGTTGAGTATCCTGCTTTTACTGCTCTCTCACAAAAAATTAACTATAGCATATTAAAACCTTACAGTAAAATCTGTAGTGTAGAAATACCATCTGTGATGATCTCATTTCAGACATGATATTTACCACAAGTAGCCAGAGACAGTGATATACTTATTTTGCTTCTGTGTTCTAGTATTAATATTTAAAAAAAACCATGCATTACATATCCACAAATGAATACATTAATATTAAGCCTTGAAACTGTCAGCCTTTTAAAATAAATTACAAAAAATATTTTTGTTTCCATGCAAGTAAAGAGACAGTTCACTTAACTAATTTTAGCTGAAAGGATCATCAATGTCCTTATTGTAGAAGAGAGAGGGATAAAAGCATGTTCACTAGAGTGGGAGAATTGTCACTCTGATATCTACATGAGGAGGAGGTGGGAACTTCACTTCTGATAGCATATTCAGACTAGAAGGAGATAAACCCAATCAGCCCAGAAAGCCAACTGTGCCTTGGACTGCATCCAGAGCAGTGTGGGCAGCAGGTGCAGGAGGTGGTTCTGCCCCTCTGCTCCACTCAGAGATCCCACCTGCAGTTCTGCATCCAGCTCCTGGCTCCCCGGCACAGGAAGGACATGGAGCTGTTGCAGTGGGTACAGAGGAGCCAACAAGATAATTGGAGGGATGGAGAATCTCTTCTGTGAGGAAAGGCTGAGAGAATTGTGCTTGTTCAGCCTGGAAAAGAGGGTTTGCTGTGACCTCATTGCAGCCTTCCCGTACCTGAGGGGAGCCTTTAGGAAAGATGGACAGAGACTGTTAACATGGGCATGTAGTGACAGGACAGGGACAGTAGTTTTAAACTGAAAGAGAAAGTTTAGTTTAACTATTAGGAAGAAATTCCTTACTGGGAGGATGGTGAGGCACAGGAACATGTTGCCCAGACAAGATGTGGATGCCTCATCCATGGGAGTGCTCAAGGCCAGGTTGGATGGGACTCTGAGCAATGTGGTCTAGTGAAAGGTTTTTTTTCTAGTTCAACCACTCTGCCCATAGCAGGGTGATTGAACTAGATGATCTTTAAGGCTCCTTTCAACCCAAGCCAGTCTATGGAACTAAAGATGCTTCATTACATAAAAATATGTAATGATATCTTTAAAGGCAGACAGGCAAAACCCTCCAGCAACAATCAGTCAGTACTGCTGCAGTGAGTTAGAGCTATAGGCTTCAGTAGTTTTACAAGTAAACATTTTTTTGCAGAATCTGAAAATATTGGCTTCCCTTCTTGCATAGTAAATGTTGCTGGCATGTATTTGTTTATAGGCTGACCTTTGAAAAAGAGACTCACATAATGCCAAGTGATATGCACAAGGGCTGTTGAACAATGTAATCTCACAAAAAGAATGCTTTTTACAAAGATAGCTAATAAGCAGCCAGAAAAGTCTTTCTAAAACTTTAAGCAAATAAAATAATAGATACATCCAGTTATTTCAATGAATTAAAATTAGTACTTAAAGAATTGTACCATGATTTATTTCTTTTTAACATCCTATTCTACAATAAACAGAAGAAAAATACAAATTCTAAACTGTGGTATCCCCTGAATTATAGAAGAGGCTCATCATACATGGGGTGAAGAGCCTTGAGTTATCTATAGCTTTGTGCAGGAAGGGCAGATATATAGAAAAGAGTGAGAGAAAATTCACGTATGAGGAAGAGAGATCGGTTTATCAAACCCATTGCAAGTTTTTAATGTACATTTGTGTTTGCAAGACAAAATGCACAAAATGCTGTTGACCTCTCCTTAAGAATGTAAAGCCCATTGGAAAATGAGACCTGCATGTCACAGCAAGAGTGGCTGCTGGGGGTGTGTGCAATGGGTGTTTGCCAGAGTGCTTCAGTGCTTTCCTTTGTACTGATCCCAGGAATGGGTGTACTCCTTGCACACTTCTTTGTACTGGACATTTGTGAGAAAAAGGTTTTTAATAGCAACCCTCAGTTCTGTTTGCCTTGTATTTCTTCATCACTGATGTTTTTGGAAAGTTACTAATGCATTATTTATCTGAGGTTTTTCTATTCCTTTTGGTTGTCACTTCTATAATCATATGCCAGAGAAGGTGAGAGAGCCAAAGCACATGAAGCAGCCTTGTCAGGTGATTTTCTTAAACAGTGAGAGGTAATTTATTTTGTAGCTTTTAGGTTATGTTCCTGCCTGACATCAGTGCTGATACTCATCACCAAATGTGTGCCCTGCAGGGTCACTGATGTTTTAACTGTTCCTTCTCCATCTTATCTCCTGCAGAATTCTTGACTGTGTAGCTCTTCTGATTTTACAGGATATTTTGAGTGCTTTTTCCATTATATGCCTTTATTTTTTTTGACTTTCCAGTTTTTGAAATGTGAATCCATTCCCATAGTAGATGCCAATGTGTTTTTCTTCCTCTTTTTATTCATGCTGGCTGTCGTCCCATTTCAGCTGAATATCTAAACCACATTTCCCCTTTGAAAAGCAACGTGAAGGTCATTCTTTAATTCAGGCAGTGAGAGTTACTTACTGTATGAGTAGCATTTTTTTGTTCCATCTAAATTCCTGGAAAGTATCACACCCTGGGGAAGGAGAGCGGCCTCCCCAGAATTATGAACTTGATTAAGGGAAAGCACTTATTGACAAGGTCTCCTTGTTTGAGCCTCACAGAATGATACATGTGCATGCTTGATAAATCTGCTTCTCAGCTCCCCAGCAGAGAAATCTTTGCTTGAAGCTAAATAGCTCCTGAGTTCTTGGAATTCAAAACTATGTTTCTAAAACTGAAACAGATTATTTTTGCATGTATTCATTATATTTTTGTAAAGGTAGAGAAAGGGAAACTGCTGTTTCTGTAGCATTTTCAAACCTACTCCGAGTATTTAAAAAGTGAAGTCTGTGGAAGCATGTCACTTTGGTACCTCTTGCTGGGCTGATTTACTTCTGTTTGTTTATTAAAATATATATCATTCATTTATACAGCTATTAGTTTGAAACTGGTAAAGCTGTCTTGAATAGGTTTTATATTCACACAGACTGTGACTTTTGTTGCTCTGTGGTTTATGTGTTTTCTCTGAGCTCATAGCTGCATTACATTTATGACAGAAAATAATTATTACGCAGCAATTAATGCAACTGAATGCATTTCTTGATTTTCTCTTAAACATGAGCAGAGTTAATCTTTAAATGGCTAGGTTTTTTGTAGCCCCAGCTAAGTCATACCAACTTTCTATAAAAGGCAATTTGCAGAGAGTAAGGATCAATATTTCACTGTTAATATAACAATGTACTTATATGCTAATTCTCTGACTGTGTTGGGTGTAAGTCAGTAGTAAATTTCTAGAAAGGCTGAGTGCACTCAGCTGACCTCTGTCCTCAACTTGTAGGCGTTACTCTAATTTATGTTAAACATGATGAAGGAAACAAACTCATAATAGCTGTGTTTCACTCTCAGTGTTTGTTTTTTTTCCTTCATTTTTCATTTTTTCTTCCTGGGAAAATCAGAAACTATTTCTAATTTGTGGATGGTGAACTTAGTTTTAGTTTTTGAGTGTTTGAGGTATTCTCAGATAAAGAGGTAGTAAATTAATTTCCACCCATTTCCTCTCAACTAAAACCCAAAACCTTTTCTAATTGTTTACCGGATATATCAAGAGAAAGAAAAAATTGACCTAAGTTCTGTCAGCAGTACTTAAGCATGCCTGCCTTCATCAGGTATAAAATACTTCATCTATTTTTAAACCTTAATCTTCCTTACCTGAGAACATTAGAAAAAACTTCATCTGGACCAGTAAAGTTTAATTTTGTCTGCTCAGTCTTCAATGTTGAGTGTTTAAAATGTCAAGTCAACACTGCAAATGATAATTAATTTGGGGCGTATATTGCCCTTAGGTGTTTGGGAGAGTTCTGTCATTGGGACAAAAGTGTCAAACCATTAATTTACTGTTGCAAAAAGCAGAAAATGGGTAGAAACAGAAAGGAAAAAAAAGATTTAATTGACATCATGCAACAGTGGTAGTCTGTAAATGTCATCAGGTAGTTTTAAATCATTACTCTGAAATGTCATGAAGCATAAAGGCTTTAGTTCTGACCAAAAAAATTGATTGTTAGGAGACACTGAGAATGTATTTGGCATCGTGTTCTGGTCTTTGGCATTGTGTTCTGGTCTAGCAACTTTCAGGCAGTAGGATGTTAAACACATTCTCCTTTAGGGACATTGTCTTATTTAATCCATCAGTATATATATATGTGTGTGTGTGTGTGTGTGTGTGTGTTATATATATATATATATATATATATATATATATATATATGTGTATATATGTGTGTGTGTGTAGATATATATATATATGTATGTGTATATATGTGTGTGTGTGTAGATATATATATATATATGTATGTGTTTATATGTGTGTGTGTATATATATATATATATATATGTATATATGTGTGTGTGTGTAGATATATGTATGCGTTTGTCTAAATTACATTCACATGAAAGATTAGAGGGCTGATACAGATTAAAAAAATGAAATTTTATCCGTCTCATGTTTGTATTTATGTTTTACATTTGGTGTTCTTTAGTATCATTTAGGTGACAGGTCTAAAAGGAAGAGAATAGGAAGACAGTGATCACACTGAACATTTCACTTCAGAGCTGAAACTTTTACAAAGTGTTGCAGGCAACAGAACGTAAAGCTGTACATACAGTGGCATGTTGGAAAAAAATTTGAATTCTTTGACAACTACATATTGTGCACCCATTTATACAAGGGTATAAATGTGTATCCATTTATACAGGGCAGATTAAAACTAAGAAACTGCAAATATTATTTTACCCTGAGACAAGCTTATGTTTTTTAGTAATATAAAGAACTTTAAGAACTATTGATGGTAAAACATTAATAAATACATATTCATTATTTATTTATAGTTTGTAATTTTTCAACCTAATGACAAATGTGGAAGAGAAATAAAAAATTGTTTCTCCATATGAATTTTTGCTGTGTCATGGCCAGAATATAATTTTTATACTCTAATTTCATTTTCTATATACTTATTTAAATAATTACATGGAACTAGAAGCAGAAGAATGAAGTCCCAAATTAAGGTTATTTGTTCCAATCAAACCACAGCCAGTTGCTAATTTAATTACTTCACACTTCTTGTTGTATCCTGGTTCTTATTTTAGACCTCTTCAGACTGGAGACCAGGCTTTCTTTAGTTACAGACTGCCTTGCTTATCTTCTTTTTGATACCTTTCTTTCACAATTATTCTTTCAGGAGCAATGGTGACACAAGCAATCCCATACCCTTCATTCCTCTCATCCCTTCCTTTTTGTTCCTACTGCTGCACCACATTTCCTCTTGGTTTATGGGGCCTTGTAATGGTCTGGGCTCAGCTGGAGAGCTAATCTCAGTTAAAAATAACCCAGGCACATAAAAAATGTTGATTTTTTATGTCATTTTCTTGAATCAAAGCCTCTAAAGCAGTTCAGCCGCCTAATTTGAGGGACTGGTCTGGATATTGTGATGTATTTGCAGGGCAGGAAGAATGCAACAACAGCAACAAAAAATTAAATAAGTCCCAAACACTTGAGTGTCTTCCTCAGATTTTTAAATTCTTTTCCCAATCACAGCTATTTCACACCCCCAGTGGGTTTCATGATAATGCAGCTCCTTTACCTGCAACTGCTCTTGCAGTCAGTAGATCAGGGTGGTTTATTGGATATTGCTCACTGACTTAAATCATCCATGTATCGACTGATAAATATAGAAGCAGACTTTCTGGTAACTTTAGGTAAGCAAACACTCAAAAATATATACTAAAGTCTATTTAAATATTGATTAAGCTTTTAAAAATCCAGACCACAAAATCATATATCTGTTCTTTATTGATGAATAAAATAGCAGAATTTTATCTATTTTTCTATTTCCAGGTGTAGAGCTAAATTCCTTACGCCAAATGAAGATTCAGAGAGCTATGACAATGCTTACAGACGTCCGACAGCTCATCTCGAGTGGAGGGAGTGTGAATCAGAAGAATGATGAAGGAGTTACCCTGGTGAGTGATGGAATCATCACCCTGGGAATATGCACGTGTTGCAACAAGTTCAGCATGCTTGCAAGGCAATTCTCTTAAGAGGGCTTTGGTTCTACCTGGTGTTTTGAAAATAGATGTGTGTCAATTCTATGCAAAATATGAATTTTAAAATAGGGCAGTGCAACACCTCAATGACAACTTCTTTTCTCCTAGCCAACAAATATCCAACATTAAATTTAATAGAAAATATATTAGCACCTTAGTTTAAAGCTGCAGGAGATACATGTGGTGTCTGACATTCTGTGTGAGAGAGGGGCTTCAAACTTCACTTGGTGATCCCTGGTTTTGGCTTGTATCTTCTGGCTGAGCCCTACTAAAACACTGTTTCCTGTAGCAATCCAGTCTTGATTCACTATATTGAAGCATTCACCATATACATGGAAAAGTACTCCTACTCACAAATTTGCATGTTATTTATAGTCACTGGGTTTTATTATACTTTTTTTCTGCAAATAGATCTTCTATCTATTTGTTTTGTCAGGACTCCTATTTCTTCAGCTGTCAAATAATTCTAATTTCATGTGTAGTTCCATAGCATATATGTGGAATGTTCCCTTTGCATATAAAATCTTCAACACCATAATCAGTCAATCAATCATTCAATCAATAAATGGTAAATCAGCAGCATTAATATACTGAATACATTTTTTAAAGTTCCTTTTTTTTTTTGCAAATACTGTACAAATATAATTAGAGCATTAATAATTATTACTATAATTTCTGAATTTGCATTGAATTACATTGCCTGATACTGAATTAATATACTAAATTATTCTATATTTTAATACCTGAGGAGCGTTTAAGCTATAACTGAAAAAGTGATCAGCCTCATACCTGGATTGAATCCAGCCACAGGTTCTCTACAGAAACAGAACACTGTGACTTCTGGGGTGACAACTCCAAGGCAGTTAATTTAAAAACAGGACAGCAGGGAAGGGGTGGGAAGAAACAGCACAAGTTTTAGTTTATTTCATAAAAGCATTAATTTACCTTCCAGTTTCCTGATATTTTTATTTAAGCTGCTAAATCACATAGCTAAATCATTGTACTTAACTTCTAATGCTATTTTAATCAGAATTGTCTGAGTTGAACTGAGTTATGAACTTAAATCCGACTGTATAAAACCTTTCCTGTAGTTAGCTGGAATAGTTGAAATACATTTCTGAAAGATGTTTAACAGAACTGCAAATACTGGGAGAAGAACACTGTGGGTACTTTGGGATTTTTGCTGTTTGCTTAGTAGAATGTAGACAAAAGGGATACTGTTTGCATGAAAAGTTTTTATGCTGAAATCTGATTTTTTCAAGAAATAGATACAAAGTAGATAACTTTGCTTTTCTTTGAGATTTCTATTATGTGAAACCTTTGTTTGACAAATTGGTGGAAAAGCCAGAATTTCTTAAACAATTATCTCTTTTTTCATGGGTGTTGAGTCAGGCAGTCTGTGAATGCTGTATGGATATCAGAGGGTTCTGGAAATAAGATTTTGTTCCTCTACATCTATTTGTATAAAAAACCAAATATATTTGTTTTAAATCTCAAATCAAATTTTTAAAGTCTTAAATTTCAAATTTCTCTTGACAGAATATATATACATATATATATTTTATATATATGTCCGTGTGTAAGTCAAGATGAAACAAGCAAGAAGTTGTTTTAAATATATAAATATGCACATTCTCCTCATCTCACAACAGCTATATTTGTGCACATGCAGTACTAACAGACACTGTATTTTTTCTGCTGTATTCTCCTCTAATAGTTTCTCTTTGAAAGATTTCAGCCATAAAATATTTCCTAGGAGCTCTTACACTGCTTGAAAATAGCACTTGTCAAGTTGATGTCTGAATAGAAACTGTAGTTTCTTCTGTTAAAACACACCCTCCCTCCACCATGAAGCTGTGTCAAATTTCAGGAAAGATTTGAGGGTTTTGTACACTGGCAATCATAGCATGCAGAATCAAAGTTCTGCCCCCACGGGAGTTTTGCACCCTTTCCAGGGGAAGATTTTGGATGAATTGACTGTATTCTTTCCCTCTCCATCAATCATATTCATAGTGAAAACTTTATGTATGCTCTGTGTGTGCAGCTGAACCAGAAATAGCAGGTAAGGGAAATTATATCCCAAACTCTCATTTTAGTGTCTTCTATTCTTACTGTGACTTTGGAACTACTCAGTTGTAGTAACAAGTATATTGCAAGACCTTTTTATTGCCATTATCCATCCATTTCAATCACCAGAAAAACATCTTCAGTGCTTCAAGGAGAAAAAGTCATGCAGTTGGGCTGTGCAGTTTGGGGATGCAGGGACCAACTGTAATCTGCCTTTTCAATTTCTACAATATTCCTATGCCCTATTCTTACTGATCAGTGTGAGCATTAATTTCTTCTGATTGGGGTTGATCAGTTATATTTTGCCAAATTCCAAATTCAGGCCTTGGCCCCTTGTTCCTAGAAGTGAAGGGAATATTTGAAATCACAGTAGAGGAATATGAGAAAGTAAAAACCACTTAACTGTAATCTGGGTCAATCTCATCATATGAAATACATGCCTCTACAATTATTCACCACATATAAGAAACAATTTCCACCAAAACCTGCAAATTACATATTTACCCTGATATAGAGGATTCCTTATTCCATTTTCTTCTTCCACTTGATTATTATGAAAGAAAATAATTTTATTGCCCTTTTATGTCTTTCCCTTTTTCTCTGTTCACAAGACCTGTTTGCTATTATATTGTTTTTATATTTATTTTGCACACTTCCTATTTGTTTTAAATAAAACCCCACATGGCTGCTGGCATTTTTTGTATTAAAAAATCTCATCCTATAAATAGCATATGATGGAACTGATTGCTGATATAAATGCCAAACACATACAGAGTCTTAAATAATAATACATTGTGAAATATAATGTCCAGCTCCTCAAATCAGCCATTAATAAAGAAATTTTTAAAATTTCTTTTTTTCCTTTTCTTGCCATTACAGTTTTCACACTTTATCATTCTTACAGTATTTGCTACTCAGAGTGACAAGCCCTGAGCAAACACAGCTACCTTTGAAGTTATTCCTGTTTTAGCAGCGAGTTGCACTACTTGATCTCCTGAGGTTCCTGCTGACCTAAGTTTCTATCACTCTGTTACTGCATTTTCCACCCTCCTTCTGTTTCACTTTGACTCTTAAATGAAGTTTAGAGATACAGAAAATCAACTAAAATTGTTTAAACAATTACCAATTAAAATAATTAAGTATCTACTGAAGAAATGCAAGTATAGAAAATAAAATCTTTGTGGTTCAAAATTGAGAAAATATTTTTTGTTACTAATTTTGTGCTGCAGTGTCAATGTGCTTGGTTTGATTATGTGCTAATGAATTCATTTTGGAGTAGTGTCAGCTTAAATCTGGGATATTTGAACTGCTACAAAAGAAAGTTAGTTCTAGGCTCAAAGAGAGCTCAAGCCCTGTTGAAATCTGTGATTCCACCTTGGCTCATGAAGTCTTTGAATGTGTTTGAAAGAATGTTCACTAAAAGTTATATAAAAAGTGGTAGACTAGATTGTTTAGTAGCTCACAAAAAGCTAGCCTTTTTTTTTTCAGGTGCATCTTGTTTATAAATGCTAAAAAAGATTCTACAGTGGTTTTCTGGCCTGTAGTAATCACATGTACATTTTGTGTTTGCTGTAACTGTGATTTGGTAAAGATGGATGAGTTCTTTAATATATTATAAATATATGCAAAATTTAACTTTTACATTGCAGCTGCATGTGGCCTGTGCTAATGGATACAAGAATGTTGCATCTCTGATACTAGATCATGGGGCTGATCTCAATGCAGTGGATAATCAGTACTGGACACCCCTACATTTGGCTGCAAAGTATGGACAGGTAAAGCATGATTTTTCCCCTGCTTCTCTTTCCTTTGTGGTAGTCTTCTGTAGCAATAGCAAATGCTTTCAAGTCTGGGAGGCTGTTCTCAATGCAAAAACTTTTCATTTCTAAAGTACAGATTGGCATCTCAAATAACAGAGACCATTTGATAATGAAGTTTGTAAAGCTATTAACCCAAACCAGCTCAATCTACCACCAGCAACAGTTTGTCTGCAGCAAAACCTAGCTTTGCACTGACATTTGAAAAGAAGACAAAATAAACACTGTGTGTGTTATTTTTTTACAGTCTAATATCAAAGTTTATTTAGATTTTTGCAGTGTGTATTTCTGTGAATAAATGTCCAGGAGTCATCTAGGAGCTGTATTCAAAGTTTTCCAGTCACTGAGTTGTAGAGGGATGTCCTGGGTTTGGGATTTAGGGGCCATGCCTAAACGTGACTTGTCCCTCTTAATATTTTTTCAGTTTTCAGTTTTCTTACCTTTTCAGCTCTCCTTCATCCTCAGTCTCCCCAGGCATGTTCAGTGAGTCTTTGTTACATTTTGACCATTTTAGGAGAGCTCTCCAGAGCTCTCCACCCACCTCAGGGCTCGCAAATCACCACTTACCCATAGGTGTCTTCTAAAAACCTCTGTCATAGATCTTAGCTCTCAGACTTCAGAAAATAAATAATACGCTTTATAACAAGAAAACAGTAAAAATGGAGCAAAAGTTATAGTACAATAGTAAAAGTAGAAGTGTTTATTTAGATTAATTAGTTCTGCTGGGTAATAGATTTCTCCTATTGAGATACCTTGTGCCTGCTCTTTTATAGAGTGTCAAAGATCTGCATATTTCCAAACCAGATTAAGATATATATATATATATATATAAAAATACATATATGTGGTCTGAAGTGTATCCTCAATAACTTCAGGTAGTGTAAATTTACAGAGAAAAATTTCACACAGAGATATACTGAACCAAAGTTTTGTTAGCAAGTGAGGAATCAGGGGGTCATTTGAATTTACTGTCAATTTAATTTTCTCACCCTATCTTATCCGGTGCTATTCTGTAATTCTGCTTCAGTTCTACTGCTCTCACTGATCCCTCTACTCTCACTCTGACTGTTCAGACTTCAGTAGGGCAGGAAAGCTCTTGCTCAGAAGTAAGGAATAGCAGTGATGCAGTCTTGAGCCTCTTATTCTCACATTTTAGCATGGCTTACAAGTTAGGGCTTTGTACTGCAACAATGTGATTACACTATAGCTGTACATTTCTTCTGTTGTTAAAGCTAAACCTGAGTTCAATTGAGGAGGACTTGAAAGAAATCACTTGAAAAGGCTGGGAAAGGACTTACCTTTCCTTACATATGTGTAGCATGCATGTGTTTGCAACGCTAACTCTGGATGACTTGAAATACTCTTTTTCTTGTGAAGATAGGTATTTTTCTTTGAGAAACAGGCCTGTACATGTAAAGTTTGTAGTTGAAAGTGGCTAACAGAAAAAAATGTCTTTCCTTTTGAAGGATTCTAAGAGCTCAGATTGCTATTTTTTAAATTATTCTTTTTGTTGGCACTTTTGTTGGACTGCATCTCCCTTATATCCCAGATGACAATAGTGTTAATTCTTACTATTTCAGGAGTTTTCAGTGAGGAGTCAGGGACCAGCTGCTCTAGTCTCTATACAACCAGTATGGGTACACTGACAAAGACCATGAAAGAATCATTGTACTCTTCTTCACTAAAATTAGTCAAATACAGGCCAAATATCTTCCCTTTGTAGTGTTAATAAATAATGAAGTTTAGAAATATCTTATTATCATTATATATAACAATGTTATTAAGCAGATAAATACAGCTTTTGTGTGATTGTTTGTAAGAAACAAGTAAATAACTTAAATTCCTTTATTAAAGGGATTTATTACATATCTTCTACTTTTTTTTTCCGGTAACTATGCCATCAGGGTGTTTTTAAAATTTCCTTTCATATTATGATAATTTTGAAATATCTTTTAGCCTTAGAATGAATTCACATGCATACAGTATTTATAATTCCATTTTGAGTAATTAATTATAGACTAATATGAGCATTGTTCCTATTTTTGGTAAAAGTTGTTTGTCAGAAAGGAAATAACATTAGACAAGACATGAATTGGATAGTCCCTTTTAACTTAAAATATATTTATGAGGAAATGGTTATTTTTTAGCCAAAAATTTTAATGTTCCCTGAAAAAGCAATTAATATAAATTCTGGACATAATCCCTTACAGTTTCACACTCTTCTAACACGTATTTGTGGCATATTTTTTAAAAAAGTCACACTTGAAAAACTTGCTACAGTGATAAATATCTTGTACTGGAAGACTGTCATAAAGTCTGTTCTGTTTTAGTTTGATGTCCTTTTAAGTTCTTGGGAGGATTTTTGTCCTTCCAGAAATGTATTTGAGCAGCAAAATAACCTTTACTTTTCCTATGACTTGTCTAATAAGCAATGATCCTTTAATGAGTGGTCACAGAAATTTCAGAAAACTTGTTGTAAACCATTGTTATTGAATGGTTTTCTAGCACTGGTGCTGCACTACCTGCAACCAAACCCCATCCAATATTGGAATGATATTATAGTAAAGGAGACTTAGGGACTGATAGTTTTTCCTGTTTATAAAATAGCTGCAGAGGTATTTTTCATGTGGAGAAGCTTCTCACTTTAATAAAATGTATAAATATTATTACGGATATAGTTTTTGAGCTATTTTATGGTATATACCTTACATACATATATTTTACATATTATCTTACCAAAAAAAGTCATGATATGAAGAAATTGTTACTATATTTTAGAGTAACATCCAGAATAAGTTGAAAAACTTCAGCTCTCTACATACACTGTTCTATATTTGTCAATACACAAAATGAGAAAAAAACCCACACATTTGGCTATTTGTAAGAGCATTGCAATAATGGAAATGGTACTAATTTACATTACCTGGAGGGGTAAGAAAAACAAAAACAAAGAAAACAAAACAAACAAACAAACAAAAAAAAGCACCACCCAAGTAACTGTGTAAGTTTTAAATTTATAGTGAGCAAATTTAATTTGCTTCTGCACAGGAGGAAACTTGTAAAGAATAAAGGCACTGTAAGCTTCTTGTTACAAATCTCAAGTTGTGAATGAAGTGGATTATAAAAATCTTACTTCTCCATCTTGCATGGTAATTTATATGTAAAATTACTGGTGAAAGATACATCAATCTGAGTGAACTAATCATGTGAAAGACATTGCATCCACACCTTATAATAAACCTGGCTCCTAGAGATTCCTTGGTAATGCAAATCCATTTTTATTTCAGATGGGGTTCTTCTCAACTAAATTTAGCCAATTAAACTTAAGGACAAAATCAAAGCTTTTTCTTATCTAATGGGAAGAATCACCTTTAGAAGACAACTCAGAGTATTCTAGGGGATGCATTTAAAATAGGGATGATGATTCATCGCTTATAGGTCTGACCCTCCTTGACTATAGAACTCATGGGCAGCTAGCATATGTCAGAGATGTAATCTGAACATCTTTAAATCCTTCATGAGGAATCCAGATCAAAGTGTGGGGCTAAAGGATGGTGCAGCTGCCCACTGGTGTTCTGGGTCTCCCCAGTCATCATGATGGGGGCATGGAGTTGATGCCTTATATTTAGAAAACATAAGGTTGTACAGAGGGAATCCTAGAGGAGGAGTAGAGTTAGATATTTAAAACAAAACCAAACTTATCACAAGCAAAACACAGCAGAATGCTATTGTATTGTTTCCAGAGAGAAAATAAGTAAGAGTTTTAAGTGTCAGTACATATTATCTAATGTTGGAAAAATATTATCTGTGTGTCTCTTTTACAAATATTTGTAAAGAAAACCAGTGTAATGGATAAATTTACCATGTAAAAACATTATCAGTCTGACTATTGAAACAGGGCATGGGTGAATGATAAATGAATTGTCCTGTGAGTGACAGAATGTGTAGATCCAGAGTAGATTATTCTTGCATAGGAGTAGAGGATATTGCTGGTGAGTTTGAGGACTGTGTACAGGATATGGCTAGTGAGTACAGAATAGGGCAGCTGAGGGTACTGCCTGAAGATCAGTCTCTGTAAGACAAGAATCTGCTTTACAGAAACAGATTAGGTTATTAAGGAGTGTAATAGACTGTTAATTGAAATCTACTAGTCTGCAAACATTAAAAAATAGACCTTATTTTAAACAATGTTATTCTGAGTTCCTAGGAATGACAGTTCCTGCTGTCATTTCCTCCCCCTATATAAGCATTAAGGGTAAGGCAATTTTTTATTTTTAGTGCATTAATGTCCATTTCTAGTTCCTAGAAATGACAATTCCTGCTTTAATTTCCACTCCCCCCCCCCATATAAGCATTAAGGGTAAAGGCAATTTTGTTGTTTTAATGCATACTAACATACTAACAAAAAAATTATATTAATGAGATATGTACACTGTTCTATATTTGTCAATACACAAAATGAGAAAAAAAACCCACACATTTGGCTATTTGTAAGCATTGCAATAATGGAAATGGTACTAATTTACATTACCTGGAGGGGTAAGAAAAACAAAAACAAAGAAAACAAAACAAAACAAACAAACAAAAAAAAACAGCACCACCCAAGTAACTGTGTAAGCTTAAAATTTATAGTGAGCAAATTTAATTTGCTTCTGCACAGGAGGAAACTTGTAAAGAATAAAGGCACTGTAAGCTTCTTGTTACAAATCTCAAGTTGTGAATGAAGTGAATTATAAAAATCTTACTGCTCCATCTTGCACGGTAATTTATATGTAAAATTACTGGTGAAAGATACATCAATCCGAGTGAACTAATCATGTGAAAGACATTGCATCCACACCTTATAATAAACCTGGCTTGTAGAGATTCCTTGGTAATGCAAATCCATTTTTATTTCAGATGGGGTTCTTCTCAACTAAATTTAGCCAATTAAACTTAAGGACAAAATCAAAGCTTTTTCTTATCTAATGGGAAGAATCACCTTTAGAAGACAACTCAGAGTATTCTAGGGGATGCATTTAAAATAGGGATGATGATTCATCGCTTATAGGTCTGACCCTCCTTGACTATAGAACTCATGGGCAGCTAGCATATGTCAGAGATGTAATCTGAACATCTTTAAATCCTTCATGAGGAATCCAGATCAAAGTGTGGGGCTAAAGGATGGTGCAGCTGCCCACTGGTGTGCTGGGTCTCCCCAGTCATCATGAAGGGGGCATGGAGTTGATGCCTTATATTTAGAAAACATAAGGTTGTACAGAGGGAATCCTAGAGGAGGAGTAGAGTTAGATATTTAAAACAAAACCAAACTTATCACAAGCAAAACACAGCAGAATGCTATTGTATTGTTTCCAGAGAGAAAATAAGTAAGAGTTTTAAGTGTCAGTACATGTTATCTAATGTTGGAAAAAATATTATCTGTGTCTCTCTTTACAAATATTTGTAAAGAAAACCAGTGTAATGGATAAATTTACCATGTAAAAACATTATCAGTCTGACTATTGAAACAGGGCATGGGTGAATGATAAATGAATTGTCCTGTGAGTGACAGAATGTGTAGATCCAGAGTAGATTATTCTTGCATAGGAGTAGAGGATATTGCTGGTGAGTTTGAGGACTGTGTACAGGATATGGCTAGTGAGTACAGAATAGGGCAGCTGAGGTTACTGCCTGAAGATCAGTCTCTGTAAGACAAGAATCTGCTTTACAGAAACAGATTAGGTTATTAAGGAGTGTAATAGACTGTTAATTGAAATCTACTAGTCTGCAAACATTAAAAAATAGACCTATTTTTAAACAATGTTATTCTGAGTTCCTAGGAATGACAGTTCCTGCTGTCATTTCCTCCCCCCATATAAGCATTAAGGGTAAGGCAATTTTTTATTTTTAGTGCATTAATGTCCATTTCTAGTTCCTAGAAATGACAATTCCTGCTTTCATTTCCACCCCCATATAAGCATTAAGGGTAAAGGCAATTTTGTTGTTTTAATGCATACTAACATACTAACAAAAAAATTATATTAATGAGATATGAAGATCAGAGTTACTTACATTAAATTAATCATTTTTCTTTAATAAAATGATGGAAAATAATAACCTCTACAACACACATCCAAATCTGTTGCCTGTGACACACAAAAACCTCTTCAAAATAAGATTATTAAGGCAACAAAGCTAGCCTCAAGAAATTAGAATGTGTCAGGGTTGCCTATGTAAATTTACCAGGGCCTTTTGGACACAGACATGTTTAACCCTGTTTTTGATGGCAGCTGGAACCCTTTGTGTCCCTGTCACGCAGCAGGGGCAGTGCTGGTGTGTTTGTGGTTGCTGTCTGTGCACACCAGCGCAGGGCACACGTCCTCGTCCCTTGGGTACCCCCTGCCCCTGCTGGCACTGGTGCCAGCTGCAGAAGGCTGGCTTGTGTTTCTCAGGCTGGCCCCTGAATTTGAATTTACTTTGTGGACAGCGAGTGGTCTGGCATTGGTAGTGCTGTCCCTGCTGGACATCTTCCAGCTGCTGTGATCAGGAGAGCGCACACTTGCCCTCCCCGTGGTGGGAATAGGCTGCAGCTCTGACATTTGCCTTGGGTACTTTGGCACAATTCCCAGGCTCAAGCTGCTTCTTTGCTGTTTATCACAGAAATGTCACCTTTCAAACAGCTATCGGAGACATGCACGTTGGAGCTGACTCTGCAGTAGCTTAAACACTACCTCTCCCAAAATTTCATCCTTGGGGGATGATGCCTGTGTCTAAACTGTTAAATCACTAAATAAAAGAGGACTAGGGATTAGGCCAGGCAACAGCCTGGCCCACATTCATATTGTTTAAAGCTAGTTTCCTCTATAGGAGATTAGTCATGTTTGTAGAGAGCTGGTTGGAGTGGTCCAAAGGAGAGTCAGGGGGAGAGCTAACAGTTAAGCAGTGTGGATTATAAGGGATACTTAAGCTTGCTCCATTGCACTCTCCTACTTAGTAAAGCAGATTTGGCCTCTGGCTTTGAGGTTTAAAGGGTTTCATGATGTCAAAAAAAAACAGATAAGACATTTGTTCAACTGCTGACTGAATCTCTGAGAGAGTTACTCCTGTACTAGCAAGGATTTCTTCCAATTTAAATTGGGAATATTCCACATAAATAAAAAAAATTTATAGATGTCATCAGGTCTGCCTCATGTTTCTTAGCAAATTATATACGTCCTGTGTCATTTTCAAATGTGTGAAATTGTCATTCTGTAAGTATATTCTCCCTTACACACATTTGGTTGATCTGAATCATACCCCTCTGATTGCTTAGTTCATCAAAACACAATTTATTTATTATTTAAAACACATTTATTTCAGATTATAAAAGGGACTCTGCTTAAATTCAGATTATATACCCTCTTACTATAGGAACTAATTTGCTCATCGTTACCAAAACAGATTAGTAATTTCACTCAACTATGACCTGTAGATTATTTTTTTTCTTTAAGTTTATGTTGCACTTGAAATAACAATAAAAAAAATCCACATGTGTTACTAGAATTTGCTTCAGTGTAGAGGATATATGAACTCATTGTGAGAATATATGAACTCATTGTGAGAAATAATACTTAATACCATGAAGTTTGGCCATTGCCACAGAAGTTCCTTTGAATGCAGTTTCTGAACTTCTGCAATCACACTCCACAAATGCTTTCAGTGAGAAGAGCCTAAAGAAGGAGATGCTTATTTAATGTTTCAAAAATAATAGATTATTATTTTTGCCACGCAGGGAATAAATATTTTCCCTGTCAAGTAGTTGGAGTCTTTAATTTATGGTCAGAAAATCCTCTAGAGCATGTTTTATCCAGACATGTCTCACTCTTTTTTCTTTAGTCTTTTTGTTCATGTTTGGCATATCTGATTGCACTCAGGTAGAAGAGCTGTATTTCCCTTCAGATCAAATTACACTCAGTTTCCTCAAACAGAGAGCTCACTTTGGGATTTCTGCTTCTGATATCTTTTTTTTCACTCTCAATATATTCACAAGATTTCTATAGATGATTCAAATGCTAATTGTGGGCAGAGAATATAAGGAATCCTAGATTCACACAATACCAAATGATAAGAAAAGAGTTTGAATTTCATATACAGACTAGGAGAAATCTCAATTTACAAAATTACTACAAAATTCTCAGTGTTTACATGTGTGTTTTTAAAGCTGAGGTATGCATAGTCTACACTATATACTTGGTTATTGCAGGATCTCTCTGATAAATATAAATTTCATTTTCCTTAAAATACCATTTATAGTGACCTTCATATATGAGAGGCAAGTATGAAGAAAGATGTCTAACAAGGCTTTTCAGGCACAAACTTTGGGAAGTGGATTTCTGATCTCTGTAATATAAATATATAACTTGTAGGACCATAACTTACAAGCATCGTTAATCACAAGATCACATGATATTTTCCCTGATTTATTTTATTTTTCTCTGTCTAAATTCCTGATGGATTGAAAAATAGAAATGTAGGTTATCAGTCTTCAAGTAAAGACTGATACAGTTTTTACATCAACCGTAGAAAACCATTTACATGACCTTTGTCACTTGCCTTAACAGCTGAAAACAGCATTAGGCTTCCCTTTTTTTGCTGGAACTCTTCCAGAGGTTAAAGAGGCATCTTCTCAAACCATATAGGTTAAACTTGCTGACTGCAAAAGGTGGTGGTGACACCTGGGGAGACTGGGTTCCATTCCAGGCTCTGTGCCTGAACAGCCGCAGTATTTACAGTTCATTCCTCCCACACATAGCCTGATTTGTCCCATTGCCTCCAGTCTGTCCCATTCTTGTCCTTATTCTATTGCCTTATTGTCCAATTCATTTGCCTGGCTTCATGTCCTTTCCTTACAAGTTTTATCTGAATCCTGATTCCTTGCACACTCAGTTTCTGCCCCTCCTCCATTCCCTGGTTCTCATCCAAGCTTTCATTTTTTTCCTACTTTGACTTCATGCCAACCTTCTTGCCCTTCTGTCCCACTTGCTTACAGTCCCAATCTCCCTTGTTCAATCTCAGTGTTTTTTTCCTCACGTGTCACTTTCTTCTTTCATTTTTCTGATTAGTCTGTCTCTACCTACATCCTGGCTCCTTGCCACATTTCTCTTCTTCCCTTTCACTTCATTTATTTCATGCTGTTAGTTCCAGATTCCAGTTTTTTATCTATGCCTTTTTCCATTCCACACACACCCCCTTAATGCTTTCTACCCTGCTGTTAGTCTTATTCCCACAACCTACTTTTCCTGATCTGTTCCACTTTGCTGACCACAGTTGGTTATGGTCCCCTTTTCTCTGCACTCAAATAGGAAACAAAAAAGTCTTCCTAATCTATATTGTTTTAAGAATAGAGATCTGTAATGAGTTTCAGAAATAATTTCCTGTGTTTAGAACAGTATTGTGGATCAGATTTCCAATTACAGAGGAAATTCTGTTTAGCCTCTGAACACTATTCCTCTTTTTTAGGGCTTTACCTATGAAATTTTGTCTGTAAGGAACACAGTTATCTAAGGCATACTATTATGTCATGGAGAACAAATACATGATCTTAGACGCTCAGTTCACAGGAACTCCAATGGCTTAATAGGTATCTTACTCTCTAATGTTGGGAGTCTCTGTCTTGGAATTTGTTTCACTCCCCAGGAGTAAGGTTCCTAGCCTACATTTTCCTTTTTGTGTCCTTGATGCTTGCTAAAGTGCTTATTATCACCCCATTTAATCAGTTAAATAGTCTGCAATATTATTCTAAGGAGTTATATTACTCCAGGACTTTTCTGCTCTTATTTATTCGATCTATGGAATATATGGTTAACATTAAACTACAGCACTTCTGTAACATAAGCTTAGTAATTATAATAACAGTACTAATAAAAAAAGAAACTACTTCCCTGATTTTTTATTCTTTTTATTGCAAATCTTTTGAACATCCAACTGTATATTTTAATAGAGCACCTGTTACTGGTTCTATTAACATGTAGTTCTAAAGTGGACTGTACTAGCAAAAGGGGGCTCCCTGATTTATCCATTATAATAAAAAACTATCTTCCAAGCATTGGGTAACTGATTTTTTCAAAGTTTTGAAACCTGGCTAAGTTTTGATGATTTTCCAAGCAGACAACAACAACAAAATTATTCTCAGCCTATGGAATTCATCTTCTACCTAATAAAATCTTCAAATCATAGAAACACAGGAGCTCACAAGGATAAGTAAAATATTTTTCCACACCTGGCTACCAGAAGGGCTTAATTTTTATTTACTTTTTTTTCTGTCTAATAAAAAAAAACATAACAAACAAACAAAACAAAAAAAAAACACACACAAAAAACCCCAAAATTGAAAAAATATAAGCATTCACAGGCAGCAGTCCTAGCAAATGCCTGACAGAAATCACACAGCTAAACATGCACTTTTCAACCCAGTAAGTTAAATTTTACTTATGTGAGCAATAGAAAACTGGTCCTTATGAATGCAGAGATAGGTCCTCTTACTCAGTGGTGAAGACTGCAGAGTATAATGGTGTAACCAGTGACATTTCTTGTGTTCTATCTAGAGGTTTTGCTGTGTTTCATGAACATACACCTTAGATATATTTGGTGACTTTACTGTGTTTCATACAATAGTGTGAGGTTGATGGTCAAAAATAATATTGATTTTGATTTAAGATTGTTGTTCCATTAGTTTCTTATCGTACATCTTTGCCTCACTGTGAATGAGCACATGATGGGGACCATATCCAGGGTCAGCAGGTAGAACAAAATTGCCAGAAGAAGGTGGTGAGGGCTTAGCCTGAGAGAACTGAGGAGTGGATATTAAGAAATGCCTGGGGAATAAAAAATGGATAAGGAGGTTAGGAACCAAAAGGTTGATGGCAAACCAGGTCCCTTAGAGATTACAGAATATTTCCAATGTTGAAACAGAGAGGAGTGGAGAAGTGGATAGAAATTTTGGTGATGATAGGGAAGAAAATGAAAGACTGAAGGAATTTACTGTTGGGGGTTCATGCAAATTGGATAATGCATATTCATTTCTGTGCAAAACAGCACATGAGGACATTTGCATAAAACCTCCAGCTTTCTGAATTTAGGACTTAAGCAGGTATCCCTCTGATGATAAAGAAAAGAGAATAAATGATCTGAGTTAGTGGCTCTGGGACTGGGACTTGGATAATAAGAGCTAAAAAAGCTCAGGCAGAGCCAGCAGTTTTTCCTTTGCAGGTGCTCATTCACGTCTAATGTCCTGTACACGGCTTCAGAGGAAAATATCTGATCAGAAAAGGAAGGAAGGAAGACAATTTTCAGGAGTACTGGTTCTGCTCTACAGCTAATTAATTACCAGTAAAAAATAGCATGGTTTGAGAACAGTTTGGAGATGCCTTGGCAGCCTCAAGTGCATGGGGGATTGTTGAAGAATCTCTGTTACTCTTTCATGCCCCATATTTCCTACTCTGTCACTGCAGTTACATATCTGTGGGAAGAAGCCTTGCAGTCTTACCAACAAGCCTTTGTTTTATTTTTTTTAGCTAGCATTTAATGTGTGGTAAAACAGCCTCTTTTTCAGTACAGGGCAATTGTATTTGGATGGTTTATAATTTGTGTATTGCAGTAAATTTATTTATGCTGCTTTATGTCACAGAAGGGATAACATTGGAAGGGACCACAGTGGGTCATGTGGTCCAACCCCCCTGCTTGAGCAGGATCATCCCAGAGTACAGGGCACAGGATTATGTCCAGGCAATTCTTGAATATTTCCAGTGAGGGATGCTCCACAGCCTCTGTGGGTGATTGCTTCCAGTGCATGGTCACCTGCATTTAAAGAAGTTATTCCTGATGTTCAGGTGAAACTTCTTGTGAATCGATTTCTGCCAATTTGCTCTTGTCCTGTTGCTCAGAACCATGGAGCCTGGCTCCATCCTCTTGACACCTTCCCTTGAGATGCTGGCAGAAATTGATGTGGTCCCCTCCCAGTCATCCTGTCTTCAGACTGAACAGGCCCAACTCCTTCCATCCATCTGTGCAAGGGAGATGCCTCGGTACCCTACTGACCTGTCCCTAGGCACCACTGAAAAGAGCTTGTCTCTGTCATCTTTTTACCCTCCCTTCAGGTATTTACCCTTTGAGATTCCCCTGAACCTTTGTTTCTCCAGGTTGGATAATTCCAGCTCTCCTGGTTTTTCCTCATATGCGAGGTGCTCCAGTCTCTTAATTATCTTAATGCCCTTTTGCTAGATCCTTCCATGTCTCTTTTGTATTGAGAAGTTCAGAAATGGGCACAGCACTGCAGGTGTGGCCTCACCTGTGCTGAGTAGTGAGGAAGGTTCACCATAGGTCAAGTATGGGCAACACTCTTCCTAATTGCTGCTCAGGGAACCATTGGCTTTCTGTGCAGCCAAAGCACATTGCTCACTCATGTGCAGCAAGATATTTACCAGAACCCCCAGGTCCTTTTCTGCAAAGCTCCTTTCCAGTTGGGTAGCCCTAAGCATGGACTGGTGCCTGGGGTTGTTCCTTTGCACTTGGCCATGTTGAACTTTGTGAGGTCCTTGTCTACCCATTTCTCTGGTCTGCTGAGGTCCCTCAGGATGGCAGCACAACCCTCTCGCATATCAGCCACTCCTCACATTTAATGCCACCAGAGAACTTTGCCCCATCAACCAGATCTTTAATGGGGATGTGAAACATGCCCTATTACTCTTCCCTGGGGTACAGTGCTGGTTACTGGCTTCCACCTAGTCTGCTGGCCACTCATCAGCAGCCTCTGGGCCCAGCCATTGTGCCATTTTTCAGTCCACCACTTGCTCCTCTTCAGCAAGCATCACATCAGAACAGGTTGTGAATGGATGTTCACAATCTAGCTTCACCAATATTTTCTAGGCTTCCTCATTAGTATGAGGGGCAGCCTAAAAGAAGTACAGAAATAGGTATCTTAAAATGTATTAGTGATGGCCAAAGTCACAGCCCAGTGGGCAGTGGGAACTGGAGCCAGAATGGTGCATGAATGGGAATACATAAATTGTGGAGAATCTCTGAAGTCCTTTGAAAATGAAGGTGAGGATCTTCTGGCTTGGCAAGAAAAGAGCTAGGGGAATCTAAAAGGTGGGACTTTCAGATTAAAGCGTGAGACCAGAAATTATTCTTTGCAGTAGCATTCTCAACAGTCAGAGGATAAGATATCCAGTAAGAGGTGTCATAGAAAGACAGAAATATTGCAATTTGAGCAGACTACCAGGAAAAGAGAGACATCCATGCTTCATGAATACAGAAATTAACTAATTTTGTATTTTTGGAAAGAGGATAGTCAGAGATAAGATCTGAAAGGAGAAAATTAAGGTCTGAGATGTTTCCTGGTGCTCTTTCTAAAGGTACTGAATAAATAGTTAAGGGTATAAAAGGAGAAGCAAGACAAATGATATTTTATAAGCAGATATTTTAAATAACTGCCATAACTGTGGCATTTTATGTATAGTGAGCCATGACACTGTCTAATTTTTTTTTTTAAATTTACATGAATTGGCAAAGACTACACTGGAAAAAAAGGAATATACATATATATATATATATATGCACACTAATTTTATTCATAGGTTCTACAATAATTCATTAGGTATTTATGTTATTTCTTGACCTAGTTCTATGTGTTTTATTTGTAACTCTGCAATTGAAATACTTCTCCTAATGGTAATTTGCTATAATTATTCTACAAATATTTCTTCTATTAGACACAGTTCTGAAGATAGGTATTTTTACAAACTAAATTGTATTTATATAACTCTTTCTAAAGCATTAATGAATGAGTTAAATTCCAACACAGGAGAGTTGTGTATCCAAAAGCAGGTTATTGAAATTGTCGGTGACCCAAATACCTTAGTCTTGGTGACATGCATCAAGGAATCCCAGCAGGAGATATTTCATTGGCAGCAGGAAGCACTGATATTGGAGCATGGTATTTCTTCTGAAATAAATCCAAACCTTTGGTGACCCAAAAAGCTCTGTATTGTTATTATACTGAAACTGCATCCAAAGCCTCCTTCCTCTAATACAACTACTACCACTTTTCAGAGATTATTCAATAGCTCCATAACCAAGCATGTTCCTTTTTTTTCCTAATAAAGACAGACATACACATGTGTATATTTTTACATGACTTGCAATTTCTCAGTGGAAAGCAGGACTAATTGGATTTGGAAATAAACCTGTTATGGCTTCCCCACTTGTTGGAATTTGCTGAATTTTCTGCTGTTACTGCAAGAAAAGATAACCAGCATTATAAATCTGAAGAGAGCATGATCTTTTTATTTTATAGAAACTTGCAACAATATTTTTCCGGTTTTCAATGATTTGAAGTTTGGAGTTTTCTTTGCATTTAATAGATTCCTCATTATCATGGTGTTTCCTAGTAATTTTCCTCCTGTGTACTAAATCCAAGCTGATTTTTTTTTTATTGCAATGATTTCTTTTCTATTTATTTATTTATTTATTGCTTGAATTTATGCCAAACGACTATCCTTTCCCTCAGCTGACTTCCAGTTCAGGTCTCATTTATCTCTAGATGTGTTCTTCTTTGAAGAATCCTTTCTTACTTTCATAGCATTTTCCCCCCTTTGCTCATCCTCCTCTCTTCTGTCTCCTATTATATTTTCTTTAACATATATTCAAAAATGCATATAGCTATGTCATTTAGTTGGGCTCTACATTCATATTCTAAAAGTATTTTTTGTTTCTTATGCAGCCTTTCACTCATTTCTGACCAGTTTATCAGGATAGACATTGCTACATCCTTTGATGGGAAAGTAGAGACTTAGCTGCAGCCATAGAAGAACTTACTAAAAACAGCTCCTTGCAGGAATTGAAAAATATGGTTTTAGACTTTTTCATTATATGATACTCTACCCTCACCTACTGTGCTATAATTTTTACCTTTGCTAATAGATTAGATGATTTTGGTAAACATAAGATAAATGTGACAATTTCTACTACTGACTGAAACAGATTTACTTCTATGATGGTGGCTGTGAGTCAGACCCCTTTGACAGTGCTGGCACGCAGTTGTTGGATTAGTTAGACACAAATAAATATTTGTGATCCAAGTCTTAACAGGTAGTGATGGGTGGTAGGTTTTTCCTTTGTGAATTTGTTTACACATGTGTGTGGAAGGTGATTTGGGGGTGGAGTTTTGCCAAGGATATCTGAAATCATATAAGAATTGAATTTTACTCTGCCACTTGTGATTTATAGAAATGTTCTAAGTAGCTGAAGAAGGTGGGGTTGAGAAGGTGGGTGGGGGTGGGTGTGGTTTATCATATGATTTCAGATAGTGCAGGAAGGAAGGAATAAACTGAGTGACTGGCACCTGTCCTATTTCTCCCATTTCAAACCACTTCTGGTTTTGCCAATTTTAGACCAATCTTGTGAAGCTGCTTTTGATGCACCAGGCAAACCCCAATCTTCTTAACTGCAATAATGAAAAGCCTTCAGGTAGGTGAAAATCCATGTACATAATGTATGTATTAGCTATTGTGACACTGTTTTCTTTCTTTCCTGTTTTCTTAGCTATAGTTTATTTAGTGTGTAGAGTTATATACTCATACTCATGTGTACATTCTTACACATATTGCTGAAAACTGCTGGTCATGGTAACTCAGGATATCATATCAAATGACAGCGTGTCCTTCCACTTGTTTCATTCTCTGTTTATTTTTAGCTATGTTTCTTACTTGAGAGTTCTTCTGTGCCTTGGTGGTAGCTGCATTTACACATTTTTGGGGACTTCCCACTGAGTTCCTTTCTGTATCAACTGCTTATAGTACATGGCCTCTTGAGTTGGGATTTCTGTAGCTGTTGTCTGAAAACAAATTCAACACCTAGTTTTGAAGTGTAGCTGCCAGTGTTTACTGCAGAAGGCGCCTTCTTAAACCACGGAGCAACAGGGAGCTGAAGCACTGGCTCTAAAGGCAATAGAATTGTAGACCCTGTTAAGTTGGAAGGGATTTCAGATCAAATGGTCTAACACAAATACCAAAGCAGAGCTGATGTCAGTAATGCTAGCTAGCGGTGTGGAAAAGAAGAAACACA
Source organism: Emberiza elegans (assembly GCA_024865655.1). Lineage (NCBI taxonomy): Eukaryota > Metazoa > Chordata > Aves > Passeriformes > Fringillidae > Emberiza > Emberiza elegans. The sequence continues at coordinate 62,796,533 of JALJVW010003023.1, read as the reverse complement.
TGGTTGTTCAACATTCTGTGCCTAGGATAGAATGAAGATGCAACTCAGTAATGTAGATAATAGAAACTTCCTGTCAGATTATGAGTGAAACTTGCATAATAAAGCAAAATATGTTATGCTTCAAGTGCTGTGCTGCCTACAGATACAGGGAACTTCATGGCAACCTTAGAAGTGTTGTTTGTGGTTGGATAGAGTTTTCATTTGTAAAAAAGGCTATGAACTAAACTCATATAATCTGAGTTATAATAACAATTGCATTGTTATGCAGTTAGCTAACCATATTTAGTAGGTATTAAACATTACCTGTCCTCCTGGTCTGCAAACAGAACTGTTTTCAGGGTTTCTGTATGTATAAACCATATAAATCTAGTTTGTAGAAATGTAAAACATTTTAAAAGGATTTAAGTGCATGTTTTCACAGGAATAAAGTTGAAAAGGGTTGTATTGTTTTTCCTGAGGTCCTGTGAATTATTGAATACTTCGGTTTGCTACATAGCAAGAATAGTTTTGAGGTTTTGCATATGGCAGCTTAAGTCTGTACTGAATTTACTTTGCCTTTGTTTTCCCAGTAATTTCAAGTATTATTTTATGGTTGATATCTGAGCAATTCCTTTCAGGTTGTCTAGCCACATGTTTAGTCTTAATCTAATGTAGAGATTTTAATTCAAAGGAGTTTTTCTGCACTATTTTCTTGTCTGATATCTTGGTGTTCCAATGTCTTAGATGTTGCAGCTTCTGATTTTATTGAGGAAATGCTTCTGAAAGCTGAAATTGTTTGGGAGGAAAAAATGAAAGACCCTTTAGCTGCTTCTACTTTATCTCAAGAAGAGCCATATGAGGAGATCCTCCATGATTTGCCTACAATTTCCAATAAACTGTAAGTAAGTGCTGGTGGTGTTGTAGAGCAATTCCCTGCAGTCAGATTCACCTTTGAACCATATCTGTCAATCTGTGAATCCTAGCTGAGTGTGCTTGGAGATATTTAAATCCCACCTGGACATGGTCCTGGGTGGCTGTTCTTACATGTCCCTGCCTGAGCAGGATGAATGGAGCAGGTGCCCTCTAGGAAGTCCCTTCCACCCCCAGCCATTCTGTGATTCTGTGATTTTGATGGATCAAGTAACTTTCCTTTTTGAAATCTCCTGAACAATCTTTTACATTTTTTTCTCTCATACCTTTTAGTGTATCTTAGTTTTATAATTATAGATTATGAATAATAAAATATGTTATTACAATTGCCAGCAGAAATTACCTGGGGTTGCCTTAGAAGAATTATTAGAGGTTAATACTGTAGACTTGAGCATCCTTTTGTTAAGGTAGATGGGTATAGTGGAAGTAAAACTATTATTGCCTATGAGAGAAGCGAGGACAAATCCTGAAAAGACAAAAATCAGATATGTGATTGCAGATGAAATTATACTGGTCAAAATTATATTTACAAATTTATATTTAGATTTGTACTGATTAAAATTCAAGTGGAATCAAGTAGCATTTAGCAATGAGGACTTAAAACTCAGTATTGAACAGTCAATTTGTGTCTTAAATTGTAAATTTTGATACTTTTGTATTTCCTTGTGAACCTTCAAAAAAGATTGCCACGGGTATGTGAAAAGAGATGTACAATAGGTATGAAGTACAACTGGCTGTTTTATCGCAGTACAAGGCATACTGATATTTCAAATTCTTCTTTCCAGATACTGTGATCCAGGGAATTTTCAAAGTTACAAGTAATGTTTTTATATAGTGTGCAGTTGCCATATATTGGAAGTATGTATTTGTTGCATAGTCTTGCAAAACACTGAAAATAATTTTTCTGTAATAATCACCAAAGAGTGTGTGAAGAAAATAATAACCTCTTATAGAGAGACAGATAACCTAAGCATATATGCTTCCATTTCATAGCAGTTATGGCTGGCAGAATGTGTTTGGATACATTAAAATTTGGAAGAGGTGAGCAGCTGTCATGAAATGATCAATCTGTTAAATTCAGAACTCCATGGGATATATTGATATTTAGTAAAGATTTAATATTTCATGGATGGTAAACACAGTGTGTTGTTTCTGCTTCATGATCTGTAGTCATTATTACATGTAGCTGGATATATGATAGTAATTTTTATGAAATTACAAATTTTTCATGCTTGGTAATTCCTTACAAAATAAGCAGTTCTCTTCTGACCCACTGTTTCAATAGCATAAATCATACTCTTCAAATTTATGTGGCCTTCAACTGTCTTTTAAATGAAAAAAAAAAATCTTGAGGCATGAAACTAAGCCTTTAGATTCTGAAATGTAACTAAAACATTTATTTTTAATTATTGATGTGTTTTAATACTAGAAGTAGAGGGTAGGTTACTCTTGTATCTATGTAATGATGCCTAGCAAAAGTTATTCATAGAGGGTTTAGAGACTTTCAGAACTTAGTCATCATTCTTCTATCTAGATGATGCATTTCCATGTGTTTTATATTCTAGAAGTTTGTACTGCTCTGCACATATTGTACTGAATACTGGTTTTAGTGTTAACACCCATTAACCTCTGGAAGACATTACTTGCACATATTTTAAGTGGTCTAAAGTTATTTTTTCTCTACTCTTTCCTTCCTGTAATACATAAATTAAGATAGTTCATTTTTGAGAGTTTTCCATGTTGTGACTCTTTATATGACAATAATGCAACCTGACATGTAAAAACCTTCACTGGAAGTTTTCAAAAAGCAGAGCCCACTGAAGAGAAAACCATAGAAAATCAATATATGTGTGGAATTGCATGACTTGAGCTTCTCTTGCCAATGTATCCCAGTGCGGGACTGCATCTAGTGTGTGGTGCGTGCATGAGAATACAGCACCAGGTGAAGCCAAAGCCCTGCTCAGCTCTGTGCACTGGCTTTGGCAGTGATCCTTTGCACACAGCCAGGGGCCATTATTAGGATACAGCAAGCTTGAAGTAATGACACTTTGGCACGTTCTTGAGACTTTTAGCAGTCTTAGATTTAGTGACTTCCTCAGCCAGAGCTTTGCAGTAGTTCTGCTGTCAGTGCAGCAAAGTATCAGCTGGCCAGCCAATTATTCTGAGATGGGAGCATTCCTGGAAGATAAAATTATTGATGTGTTTTGCTCATGCATGTCTCAGCTATCACTATTGAAATATGGAAAACTGTTGATGAACCGTACCACACAGACTTCCATGTTACTTATAAATCCTCTAACCTTAATTTATAGTGGCTGAAAATCAGGTGTCATCTCAAAGTTAGTTATCTCAGCTCTACAGTATCATACTGATAATTTTGAAACCCAAAACCTTTGCAGAGAGGTATTATTCCAAACGGTAGTAGACATATTCTTAAGATACAGAGAATTATCCTCCAGAGTGGTTCCATGCTGCCTTTTGGAGAGGCAGCCTAGATGCCTGGTTTCAACTTTTTTTTTCCCAATGGCTAATGTTGAAAACAAAGAGTTTCATCCTTCATGCTCTGTTAACAGTCTGTAGAGAGATGCGTACTGTGCTAGTTTGAAGACAAATGTCTGTGCTGTTCTTGTGTACCAAACCAATTTTTTAGTGCTGAAGAGGAGTGCACAATAATAATCCACATATACCTTTGCTTTAGTATATATTGCATCCATTCTTCATCAACACTTTAGATGTAAGAAAGCAATCTGAGGTGGAAAGTTTTACAGTAGTTCCTAGTAACTCTGTGTTGTGGCCGTATTGCTTTGTGGCCATTTCTCAGAAGAAAACAGTATTCAAAAGCAGACTCAAAAATGATGAACAAACAATTATAAATAGCATGTGTTCTGTCAGCAAATCTAGTTTTGCTGGTTGAAATTTAAATTACAGCATTGATTTCTGGAAGAACGCTGTGAAGAGGTGAATTGAAAGTCAGGAGATGAAACAAAATTTAGTAGTCAGTATATTTGAAATATGCTGCTACCAAGCAAACCTGGCTTTCTGCATTGCACTCAATCTCATCAGTGAGGTGTGCGTGGCACGGGGCAGGGTTGCAGTTATTTCTCTTTGTCACTCCTCTTGTCTTGCTCTTTTCTTGTGCTTTACACAGGCCCTCCACAAGCTGCAGCACCTTTGAGGCCACATCTGCTTCAGCATAGTTCCTTGGTCATAATTGACCAAGTAAATTAGCTGAAGGACAGAATTTTAGTAATGTCATGCAGTTATTTGAAGGTTGACCATTGCAGCAAACCTAAGGCCTATGCTGGAAAGTTTTGTCTTTATTTTAATGGTACAGTCAAAAGAAAATTTTTTACTCCACTGGCAAAAATACCAGCACAGAATACATTAGTTTACATAGCTTACAGTTCAGAACATTAAATTGATCATATTTTTTTTAAAAGTGAATTTAGGCTCATGCTATGGTCACAATGATCACTGTACTACTACTCCAGTACTTCTGCCTGTAGAGCACAGATAGTGCACTGATCTAGGTAGTGATAAATACCAAAAAATTAAGAACTTACTGTCAAAGTAATGCTAACTTAATCACGTTGTATATTTTCTGATGCATGTTTAAGATAATATTATAGTAATGATGTGTTTCAAAATCAGCACAATAATGTGAAATAAAATTGAAATAGATGTGTTCAACGCAGCAAAACAGAAAGGAGATTCAATTTTTCTTACATTTCAATTCTTTTCTATGTAACCATTTATGTAGCACTTGCTTTTTAATTATTCTAGTGTTTTCAAGCACCCTTCTAATGTTTAATCTCTTCTTAAGGTTCTTTTATGTAACTTTAAGAAGTTTTTAGACTGAAATTTCAGAGATTATGCACTTTACAGGTGTCAGCTGCCTTAGAAACTGTTTGAAGCATCTCAGATTTGCCTGTGGAAGATTACAGAAATTTTCTCCAACAAAAGCTATAAGCTGAAAGGGCCCATGACAATATTACTGCAGATTCTTCCTTGATACAATTATCTTATCAAATTAGAAGGTGTCCAAGTCCTTCCAATATTGATGATAAAACTTCCAATTTTTTTGATTGTCAGCTCTTATGTTTCATATTATTTCTTTTTTTTTTTAATGACATGGTAGAGGATGACAACTTATAGAAAAACATCTCAGTTTATCTTAAAAAATGTCCAATAAAAATGCACTATATTTAAAATTAAATCCATACATGAAGGCTTCTTTGCATAAAAATTAAAATCACTGTTCCTCCATATAACATTCAATATTTTTTTCCAGTCAGATAGGCAGGTAGAAAGTTCTACCATGTTCAAATAATATTACCCTAGATAACACTTCTTCTTGTCTACTGTGCAACATTATTTTGGCATAAGTCTTCCTTTGTGGGTAATTATTTATTAATTATCCATTAATTTTCATAAAAGAAGACAGTTCATGCTAATCTACTTGCCTATATTAACATAAAATCCTCCTTTGCACTGTTCTGTAGTTGAGCTTCCAGAGGTATTGCTTGACTTAATATTGTAACTAGTATAAATACTTTTTTAAAAAGCCAGTGTTTTCTGGAAAGATTTTATTTTGGTTTATTTTTCATACTGCCTTCTAGAACCTGAGTTATAATGAACTGTTAGAGTAATTTTAATATGTTTTTTCTTTCACAAAATCATTCAATTTTTTGTTTCAATATGAATTATATGTCATCCTTTCCATCACATGAAGTCTTATTAATATCTCATAAATGTACATAATTTAAAGGCTATTCTTGTGTACATCAGTACATGAAACGTGCCTGTTAAGTTAGGTTATTTTTGTCCTCTTAAGTTCAAAATTCATCTGTCAAAACAGTAGGCACTCATTTACCCCCACACTTTTCTTTGATTTATAACTTGCTTCTCTTTTGCAACACCTGAAAGGTTAATTTGGTTGTGAGGAGTTATAGATGAATTTTAAGATTTGAGATTGAGGAAGCTGAACTTTCTAATGTGTGTTGTGTAGTTACCACAAAAGGGAAAGACTGAATGGGAAAGCTTCAACTTCACAGCAAAAAAATCCTGGATCCTCACAATTAAAAAAACCATCACATGAATATTAAGAAAGATATAAGTGGCAGTGCTTTGGTTTTGGATACTTGAATTTTGCTTACACTTTTCTTAAAGTCTTTCTTTGTCTGTAATTAAAGAAATTTGAGCAGTTTTGGACAGTAGCATAAGGCTACTCAGAAAGAAAAGTTCATTTTTAATTATGTTTTGCTCAATTCTGAATCTGGGTAAAATGTGAATTAATATTTGTCATTTATGTTTGTGTCACAGGTGTTTAATTCTTCTACAGTCTGATCACTAATATATCTTATTCTTATTGCCAAGTTCTACTCTGCAGTTCAAGCTGAAAAAAAATGAGGGTATATCTTCTGTCCATGTGACATTTGGTAAATTTGTCACACAATTATCTATGGTAAATATAAGCAGCAGATAGAAATGTTTTTTTAATCTATGTTCCTCTAGATATTTTATATTGAAATGTCTGAAGCAAAACATCTTGAGGCAAAAAAAAAATATTTTTCACTATAAAATTTCTAAACTAATTCTTTCAATAATTGCAGACTTACAGTTTCATGAAAGGCTTTGTCTATCTTTTATTCTGTGGGAAATGATTTTGTCTTGTTTTTTAAATTAATTCTGTCTAGAAGATGTTTTATACTTTATTTCTAAAATGATTGGTGTATTTCAGTTCTGTTTCCAAGAGCAGCTCTTATCCTGAGTTGCTATCTGTGTTAGCTATGAGTATTCATTTGAGTTAACTGTATAATCATGTTTTTTTAATAGTCAGTGATTCAACTCAAGTAACTTAGAGTAAATATAAGGTTTATTTTAACTAAGTTTGGGTTTATTCCACAGTGGAATGCACTATTCCCACATTTCCATATTAAGTCCACATTTGCTTTCAAAGAAATTATGTACATATTTTGGCAAGGAGCTGATGTATACTCCATGAGATTATCTCATTTGCACTGTCAGAATCCAGACTATTTTTTTTTAAGATATTTGTATTCTCAACTCATGCAGCTGATTCCTTGCTAATTTCTTGGATGTACAACTCAGAAAAATCATCCAAGATTTTGGCATTGTTGTTTTTCAGAAGTGTCATATTGTCTGAACTGCCAGTAGGGAAAACAAGTCCATGTGTATAATAAGAATGTGGATGAAGAGTAATGCACATTGTTCAAGCAATTTCAGGAGTCTGCAATTTGCTTTCTTGTTTGTTTGGTTATTTTTACTTTAGCACAATTTCAGAGCAGCTTCAAGTCATAAAATGTATCTTAGATATTTCTGGATTAAAAGTAAACTAAAAAGTGATAGAATTTAATTTTAATAACTGCAATGGCAATATATGTATTGTTACATTTAAAAATACTATTTTTCAAAATAGTACTGTGTAGTTTAGCTGTGCATTTTAAATTCACTTGAAAAATTGGCTATTGATTTGCCAACCTAGCGCTGTCAAAAGCAGACTCATGCATATTCACTTTGGCTTGCTCAATTCTGCTTCAGAGAAGACATGCATAAAGGTGAATTTTAAATCAAAGTATGTTGCTCTGTGTCTTTGGGAACAGGCCAGCCTATGTGAACAGTTTATTTCTCACCAATTTCTTTCCAGTCCTTGGAGCAGGAGCTTGTGTTTCAGCCCCGAGCTGTATCTCAGCTCTGTGCTTGTGCCACCCACATTTGATTGTCTGTCATCTTCAGTAGGAGTCTAATTGCTTTATTGATTCTCTTTGTAGCAATCCCCTGGCTTTACCGATTGCCAAGCAAGACAGTTTGCTGGAGAAAGACACCATGTTCAAAGATGCAGCTAAAGGCTTATGTAAGCAGCAATCTCAAGACAGTGCATCTGAAAATACCACTGTGAACACCACAACCAAACTTGAGCAGGTAACAGTATGCTGTGTCTTGAAATTTTCATTAGTGCTTAGGTCTGGAAGTTGTAAACTTAATGAATCTGAAGACCATAGTACTTTTTTCCCTCAGCATACAGCACTATCACTTGCACAGTGTCACCTTGATCACTCCCTGCAGTCTGTTTCCTCTGCAAATTGAGCAGCTGCTTCCTGCCAGCTACTGGTGGCAGGTCAGGGGCTGTGGGGAGGCTCAGAGCCCCTCAAATTCTATTAATGGATGACAACAGGGGAGGGACAGCTGTTGGTGCTTCCCAGAGTGTGTGCTTGCCTCAAACTTCGAGTTACAAACGAAACACAACCTGGGAGACTGAGAAAACAAAAAGAATGTCTAAGAAATATCAAGTTGCGAAGTAAGTGACTGTAATTCAAAGCTAGGAATTGCCAGATTTACAGCTGCAGTGTTAACTCCCTTTCTTGTGATAATGCATTGGATTATCAGCACTGATTATTTGGATACACTTTACAGTTTTCTCCACAGGAGGACAATCTCATTTAGTATATAGGATGGATGGAAAAGGAGACAATTATCTATTGCTTACAAATCTAGCACGTCCCAGGTTTGAATGTTTAGGACTTACTATTTTTTAAGTTGTTCTTTGTGTTTTGTTTGGTTTTTTTTTTTTTTGGATTTTTTTTGATACAAGTGGTTTGTTTTTTTCTGTTACATGCATTTGGGAAACACAAATTCCAAAAATATTTAGCCATTTAAGAAAAAGCTACTTTAGGACAAGGGATGGGGGAGGGTAGCATTTCCATTAAAAATAATTTACTGTGAATTTGAAGCATAACAAAGGAGCAAGATATTGGCTTGATTTAAGCCACGTTTGGTTCAAAGAAACTGCATCTCTGTCTTGGCAGAAGAATGTATGCCCTTCTGCTTTTTATTTGGATGTGTTTCAGAGGAATAGTTTGATCATATGAGATCAATCAGTGCATCCATATGTAAATGATATGAGTCAATCTGTGAAAGAACTTCAGCTTTGGAATCCTGTGGAGTGCTTGTTCCCTATCCAGTCAGAAGATACCACAACGTGTTTTGCACTTGGCTTACATCTTGTTTTCGTGTCATGCAGTTTCTGATGTTGCTGACTGATGTGATTTGGTGGAAACTGCCATTCCAAGGAACAAGTACTGCTGGTCAGAAAACTGAATGCTTGCAACCCTTTAAGGAGGAATCCTTGTGTAATTGTAGGAAAAGAGAGGGGAATATTTCGCTCACAGTCTTGCCAAGACTATTGCTTGCTTCTAGATGTTCAACAGAAGTGTGTACAAGAACACAGATACTTCTTTTTGCCTGAATAATTTTGATGTTAGCCTAGCCAAAATTATTCAGGTTTTCATTATCTCTAAGCTAAATTTTTGCTTTATAGTTTGTGCACTAAAACATGCACAGAAACTGATCAAAATAAGAACAGCTAATCTTCCAGATGAAAATGAACAAACAGAAATCTTTATGCTGGTAATTTCGTTGTCCACTATGATCTTGAGTCTCTGCAGGGTCCCAGGGCAGATTTTCAAAAGCACTCCTGTTGTTTCACTGTTTACTGCAGTGGAACCTCTCACAATAATTACAATTCAAAGACAAGAGAGCAGACTTAAAGGTGAAACTCTTTTAGCTCTTTTATTTGAGAAATTTCTGCAGGAAACAGTCTGAAATTCTACTCTAGTCTAGCTAGGAGTGTGTATCCAAGTTTTTTTAGGAACAAGGAAAACTAGAAAATATCTGTAGCTGCTGAATTTGGAGTGATGCATGGATAGGAAGAGGCCTGTCTGAGAAATTATCATTAGCAGGGGATAGGTTAGAAATAGTACTATTTTAGTGAGTTTTTAAATGACTGGTTGTATTAGAAAAGAATTAATACGACTTTTCAGTTGGCAAGGGCTTAATGAACTTTAGTTCTTATGAAGGAAACAGAGTAAACTGCTTTAATTACTCCAGGAAATAGCTAAATTTTAGGAAAGTAAAGAGCCTCTAGATTTTGTCAAATTAAAATATGTAATATTTTTTCCTTTGATTGTAATTGTAATCTTGGAAGTAGAGGGATTGTATTCTCTACTACTTGCCATGCATTATGAACTGTAGGTATATGTGTATCATATCTGTATTTGTCTTAATTATATTTAGACCTTAGTTTCTAAAGACAAAATTTTTCCATTTAACACTTTTTTATTATTATTATTTTTATTTTAATTTCAAAACTTGGGAAATAAAGCTTTGATTTAGTGCTGATAGCAAAGGAAATCTTTGAACAACCCCTTCCTGCTGTTCCTGCCTTTTGGGTCTCCTAATCTAAGGAGTTTCTAATGAGTTGCCTTTTATTCTTACTAGCTGCATTCAAACTACATTCAAAGTAATCGTATTCTGTTTAATTTTTCAGTAGGATATGTGGAGTCATTACTTGGATTTTGTGTTCATATATTATTGAAATATATCAGGATGATATTTTGTATGCTTCATGTCAGAAACACCACACGTTCTTAGGCAATCTGGCATGCAGATTAGGCCTTTATTGGGGGGTCAAAAAGAAAAACTTCATCCTAGCACATTTCAGACATGCATTTTTAACAGAAAAAGCCTGTAACGTTTTTGGTTTGGAAAGAAATAACTGTTTAAATTTATGTATCACTTCAGGTTTCTTTAATTGCAAAAATGCTAGAAAAGATCCTTAAGAAAATATTATTTCTCAGGTAGATTTTTATTACTTGAAGTATAGGAGATGGGGATGGAAGTGACTACTTCAGTAAAGCCTTTTGGACCTTTGTTGGCTTGTATTAGCTTTTGTTTTTTTCCTAGTTAAAAGGTGTTGTTTGATAACGTCAAGATCTGTGCTGCCAAACAAAGGAGGCAGTATGAATAATTTTCAGAATTTTATCATATTCTCAATTTCTCTTCCTCTCATCTGGGAAGGATATTTTTTGATAGTAGATTCAAATTAATGGCTTGGAATTGCATTACATGCTTCATGCTGCAAATAAGTATAAATTAAATATTTTATTTCTCTCAATCTTCTTTAAAAAAAAAAAAAAAATTGTCCTTTGCTTCTTGTTTATGTATTGTTGGCCACATGAACTGTGTGATAGAGTACCCCCTGATGCCCTTCTGATTGTTCCATTATGAATTATGGCACAGACAAGGCTCAGCTGTGCATAACATAATATTACACATAAGAGCTGGGATGTATATATATTTCAGTGACACAAATATGTAAAAAATATATGTAAATAAATAATATACATAACTATAAAACTATATATAACGTATCTATGAGCAGATTCTGAACGTTATTAAGTGTATGTAATTGAACAGAGTAAATATAAATCTTCATTGTAAGCATTACAAAAATCTAAAAACTAATCACTCCCAGAGGCATGGTTATATGGAAACTTATGCTGTATGTATGACTATTTTTATTTCATGTCTCATAACATATACATCATGCAATTAAAATGACAGCCAGATAGATGCATTGAGCTAAAAAACACATCTATATGCTCAGAAAAGAGGATGAGAATGGAAGCTTAAGGTGCCCATAAATAAGATATTAAAAATGTACATATCGTTTAGTGTTAAGTCAAATCAGTTGTGAGTTTAAGGGATTTAGAGTTTCTTATTTCTATGTGATTATTTGCTTGTTAAACTATGGAATTTGATGCAATGATTCAGGTAGAAAATGCTGAAATCCAAACCCTAACTTTGTAGAAAAATGTTGAAAAATTTCCTTACTTGGAGTTTTACTGAGCACTTCACATTTCTAACCATACTTACAGAATGAGCATTTTTGGCCATGCCTAGATTATGAAATAAATGCAAGCCAGTGCCTGTTTCCTGGCCTAGGGCTGTGTGGGATGAGTCCATAGACATCTGTAAGGCAAAATCTTTCTCCCTGCAGAGATGGGGCTATGTCCAAATGACCTATGGGAAATTATAATTGTCGTGTGACCTGAATGATATCCAGATTTCATCTGCATGAGTGCTAGCTGATAGGAACCAGGAATGTATAAGGAAGTGTGCTAAAAAGTTCCGAAAACCTGGAGAATCCCAGGGCAGTACTTTTATCCAAACCTTGCTTTTATTTACAAATACCTAGCAGAGGTTTAATCTTTGTAGAGATAGATTAAAAGAAGCTCATTCTATGGCACAGATGTTCTGAGTTTTGATAGCACACAAGGGAGTGCAGTGAAGGCCAATGCCTGTTTTGTTCCTTCATCCCAGGTGAGCACATTATTAAGGAAGGAAAGCCACAGACTTGTCTCTCTGCTCTCTCTCTACAAAAAATATTAAAAATATTCTTGGAATTCTTTGGTTAATTTTTTTTTTCTATTCCAATGTATATCATCAAAAACAAATTCCAAAATGCAATTTAATTTCTTGTTTTCCCAAGTGGAATTATTCTTGTTTTCTAGTCAGTTGTACATCCGACTGCCATAATTAAAAGCAAAAAGGGCAAGAAATGCCATTTTCTGTGTGACAGAGAAATCTGCATTCACTTCAGTGGGATGAGGAACAAACCTCTCCAATAGGCAGACAAACAGGTAGTGAAATCTCATTATCAGGTTTTCTGAACTTGACCTTGAACCTATGGCAACTGAGCTGCAACTTGGAAATTCTGTGTCAGATCTCCAGTACTGAACACAGGTATCCATAGTCTTTGGGCTCTTCCCCATGGCAGAAGTGTGCTCCATGATCCCTCCAGTGTTTCCCAGTCTGCTTCTGCCTCTGATCTCCTGTCACTGACAAAAGCTGAAGGTGCTGAGTTGTTCACCACAAAAGGGCAGTGCCTGCTTTTCTCTCGAGCCTTTATTTTAAGCAGAGCAATAGAAGACAGAAGTATCATCTTAATTGTCCATTCTCAAAACAGACCCTAAGTTATTATAGTAAACTCTGAGCAAACTACTCAATTCTACTGCCGTTCATGTGAGAATTTTCTGTTTCTGGGTATTTTGCTGACATAAAAAATGAATCAAACTACATTTGAAGCGTAGACCATTATTTATAAGCACACTGCTTAATGTGTCAGTGTTTATTTTGTCTTTAATCAAATTTCCATTATCACTGATTCTTTTTTCTTCTGTCTCCCATTTTAAGTGTAAATCATTATTTATAAGCACACTGCTTAATGTAGCAGTGTTTATTTTGTCTTTAATCAAATTTCCATTATCACTGATTCTTTCTTCTTCTGTCTCTTGTCTCAGTTTTTTGGATCTTTTATGTTTCATTAGGTTTTTACTTACTCTTGCAGAGTTTATATTATTTGCACTAATCTCAAAAGTGTTAAACAGTTTCACTCACCAGTTTTGGCTAAAGTGGACTCTTCTGATTATCTTCTAGTTTCCCTCACAACACATTTCCAATTTCTTACTAACTTGCTTCTCTTCTGCAAGAAAAATTCAAGTACTATTTCAAATCCCATATGATAAAGAGTGGTCTGAGAGCTTTGTTAAATACTGCAAGAAATACTTTACAAGTCCAGTAGCTAATTTCTTGATTTCTTCTGCTTTAAACATTTAATGAAGAGAGCAGGAAAATTGCATTTGATCCAAGAATCTTTATGAGTTTTTAAGAACTGCAAATTGCACTCTGGTATCTTCTTAAGAGCCCATCAGACTCATGCAGTTATACACCATAACATTTATATTAATTTTTATATTCTTTTCTTGATTAATAATGTGGATTTATCAGGAGTCACAACTTATCAGTTTCCTAATGCATTTTTCCCATAAATTTTAGTGGTTTATACTGTAGAGTTAGAACATTATGGTACAGAATGATTCACTGTGAAGTTACTTTATTTCTCTAATTTGTGTTTTCTAGATCAAGCTAATGCCTCCAGCTCCAAATGATGACCTGGCCTCTCTGAGTGAGCTAACAGACAGCAGCCTGCTTTATGAGATTCAGAAGCGTTTCAACAACAATCAGATATATGTGAGTTGCTATTCACCTATTAATAGTAAGCTTTCAAAAAAGACCAAATAGAGAACAGGAGAAATAGAATTACTATCATAACTACAGGACAGTAACCTGCCCTGAACTCATGATTAGTTTTAAATGGCTGAGGGCATGTATGTGTGTGTAAGCCCTGCATTTCCTCAAGTTTGTGTTGGAAAAGGAGAAATAAAAAATAGAATATCACTTCAGACAGTTTTGAATACAATATATGTGTGTTTATTTCATGGAGGAATTAAGTTGGTAAACATTGATGAATGCACTTGTCATGAATGGGTGTTTAAAGGTCGCTCAGATCACAGTGTGGTCGGGGTGGGGGTGCACCACCATGATTTGTAATCTTCCTTCTCACACCACCAAAAGAGCCTTCCATTTTTAATGCTATGTTAATTTAATAGAGCATGAGTACTGGAAATGTTAAATAAATTTACATCTAAAAAGCTTAGAATTCTGCATGGGAGATTTAATTATTCATTTCTTCCAGCATCAGAGGAATAATTATATTGTAGTGTTAATCATCTAGATACCAAAAGAAATTTTTGTATCCCTGTCCATATCTTACCCATAACTTACTACTAACTACTAAACAGCTGAGTGGAGTGTAAATGTGAAATGAGTATATTATTTTTAAATTTTTAAGTTGATTACACTAATTAGACTAAGGGAATATGGGGAACTGTTATGTTGCTGTGAATCCTTTCGAAATTATGGGAACTTCAGTTTTAGGTGTTATGACATTCAATGGTAAAAAAAATTCAGGGGTATGGAATAACGGATCAAGTGCTGAAAAATACTCATTATATGAGTATTTATTTTTCTTTATCTCACTTTCAAAGATACCAGCTAACTTAAACTGAATTAATGAAGATCCCCAGAGGAAGTCTTTTATTTTAAGATGCTGAAGATTTCACCTGAAAGGAAATTGTACTCTGGAATTGTCTTAGCTTAATAGAATTTGTAGGAAGCAATTATTGGTGTTCTGTTTAACAGCAGCCACTGTGCTTTGGTAGAGTGTCAGCACCAGTGCTGAAGATGCTTGCATATTGACTTGGTTCTTAGACTTAGAAGGACTCCTTCTTAGACTCCTTGGGCTCCAATTCCAAGCCAAAGTCCTCATTACCACTAAACACTTCCTGCTTCATCTTGTTTTTTAGCTTTGTAAAGTTTCATTCTGCCAGAAAAACCAACAGTGAAGTCAGGATGGGTGAGAGAAGCTAAATAAATTGATGCATTTTAGAAGAAAACCAGTGCATTTACTATGAAAGACAATATTTCCCACCTCTCCAAATCACAATGCTTCATCTTGAAAAAGACAACATGGCTGGAACTGTTCACATGATGCTTTGCTGTCTGACCTTTTCAGAGACAGAAGTTTGGCAATTTTTGCATTCTATTAGCAGCAGCTATTTATGTGGAGTGAAAAGTATAGCAGCAAGAGTGGCCTGCAGTCTTAGACTAAAGTGGACAGAATTGTAGAATGGTTTGAGTTGGAAAGGACTTTCAAGATCATCTGGTTCCAACCCTCCGGCCATGGCCAGAGACATCTTCCAGTAGAGGATGTTGAACTCAGGGCCCCATCCAGCCTGTCCTTGAACATTTCCAGGCATGGGACATGCTCTGGGCAACCTCTTCCAGTGCCTCAGCACTGTCACAGTAAAGATTTTTGTTTTCCTAGTAGCTAATATAAATCTTTTTCCTTTCAGCTTAAATCCACTCCTCCTCATTCTGTCCCTACAATTCCTGATAAAGAGTCCCTCCCTATCTGTCCTGTAGGCCCCTTTAGGTATTGGAAGCCTGCTATAAGTTCTCCCTGGAGCCTTCTGTCTCAACTGTCTCAACTTTCTCAGCCTGTCTTCACAGCAGAGGCGCTCCAGGCCTCTGATCATCTTTGTGGCCCTCATTTTGTCCTAGCAGGTCCATGTCATTCCTGTGCTGGGATCCCAGGGCTGGATGCAGTGCTGCAGGTGGGCTCTCACCAGAGCAGAGCAGAGCAGAGGGGGCAGAATGCCCTCTCTCCCACTGCTTGTGCTGCAGCCCAGGCCACAGTTGGCTTTCTGGGCTGCAAGAGCGCAGTGCTGGCTCTTGTCCAGCCTTTCATCCATCAGTAGCCCCAAATATTAAAAATCTTGCAAACATGCAATCATTAGATGATTTACTCTTTCTGATATGGTCAGGATAGCTTTTCTAGGTTCATGCTCATAAGTTCCCATACACATACACTTGCATAAAGACTTGTATGTGTATCAATTGCTCCGTCTTACCCCACAAGCAACGTATTTTAATGTATCGGCTCTGGATAACCAGTGAAGCATTTCTAAATTATGTCATATATTCCATAAAAATCACTTGAGGAGCTTTTTTATGTGGTAGGCATGCCAGGAGTTAGACTCGATGATCCTTGAGGGTCCCTTCCAACTCAGCAGCTTCTGGGATTCTGTGACATTTTTTTTTAGTTTAGCAAGTGGTAAGTTACAAACTTTCAAATAATCTACCAATAATATATGTAGTGCAATTTTTCTCTGCATAATTTTCAGTTATGAAGAATTCAATTTTATTACAAAAAATACTAATTAATTCTGTTCAAAATGTAAATTTAGATCTCAAATTCAAACTGTGGAGTTAAAAGCTCAGAATTAATGAATTGTGTTTAGCATGTTGTTAGCTAGATTTACAAGGCTTTTTTGAGAGTTCTTTTTGGAAGAAAGCCATTAACCTCCTTAAAAATTCAATTTATTATTTAATAAAGCAATTATGCCTTCTTTTTTTCAGACCTACATTGGTGATATACTGTTACTTGTTAACCCATTTAAAGAACTTCCTATTTATTCTACCATGGTAAGCATTCTCTTTTTAAAAGTTTGCAGATATTTTTTCACAATTCATATAGTCCATTTGACTGGTCAAACCCCTAAAATTAATTAATGTATATGCACATTTTATATTGGGGGCATCTCAGTTTTAGTATTTTAGCAAAACCTTAAAAAATTTCTTCCAAGGTACAACTATTTTTTCTGTGTCTTTTTGGTAAGACAGCCATTTTGATAACACTTTGAATGAGCAGGACCTCTTTTGGTTGTTTAAAAGTAGTTTCTGATGACCTCAGTGGTTTCTGCCACAGTCAAACTTATAGAAATAGATGCATACTTCATACAGTGGTTGCTTGAGTTCACACCCTTTGCCCAAAGCATGATTATGGAGATAACAACCTTGGATGGTGCACAAGGGCTCAAAATGTCTGTCTGTGCTCCACACCAGGATCCTCATCTGGGGCACTGCAGAGAGCAAAATGCTGAGCACCAGCTGAGCACTGCCCTGGGTCGGGCACAGGCAGCATTTGGGCAAGGGGGATTGAGTCATGTGAAAACATTCAAGTGTTTTGATCTCTCCTTCGTCTTCACCCAGACATTTTAGAGATACAGCGTTGGTATAACTTAATTTATCCTCCCCTCTTATCTTCTCATTGATGCATGGAGATCACAGAGCTCAGCCTCCCTGACAGGGAATGTCCAAAAATGTCTATTTAACTTACAAGAATTGCAAAGGGTTAAAAATTTGGGAAGAAAATTGTAATTTGTGGCTGTTTGCTGCATCATGTTGCTTGGTGTGTAACAGTAGTAAATCTGAGAGAAAGAAACACAGTGATATTCATGGTAGAAGCAGCAGATTCTAAGTAGGGAGTCTGAATTTATTTCTAGAAATGGAAATCATCCATCATCCCCAAAGTTTTAGATGATGGTGTTTTTTCCTGGCACTGTGTATTTTATATTGGATACATGATTTTGTGTACCAAGGGAGAACTGTAAAGAGGAAGAGTTTACATATTAAAATGTTTCCTGAATGTTTGCTGCATCTTTACTTCTCTGTGATAGATCTATTTAATTAAGTTCATCAAGAGACACTTTTTTGTCCTGTAATTGTTTGGGTCACCTTGAATAATAATTGCTTTCACTTCATCTTTGTAATCTGCAGACAATTGTGCATTATGCAGGTATTTCCCAGATGATCAAGAAACCATGGTTGTAAAACCACTTTGTTTTTGATATGCTCCAGTATACTGCAGCAGCTTAGCTGATGTTGTATTAATGTCTCTAAGTGTTAGATGGTCTGTGTATTAAAGTAATGAAAAGTGATGATCTCAATTCCTCACTAAATGCTGACATGCTATATGATGTGGCTCATTAGTTAGCATTTTTGTTTCAGGTATGTAGTTTGTTAGCTGTTAAAAAGAAAAGGAATGCAACCATGTATTGAGCATGATACTATTTTTAAAACAAGGATGAAGCAATGCAAATATTATCATCTATATCTTCTAATAACAGCAACATTTTGTTTCCTTCTTTTTTTAAAAAATATTGTATAGAACTTCTTGACAGAGAATTTTGTTATTGTGCAATGATTGCCCACACTTTGTTCCAATAGAATACTACCAAAAGAAATATTTTATAAAAAATTATTCACTCTGAGATGACATAAAGAATTACACATTAATGGACACTGATGTACTTTGCTCCTTATGAAATTCCATGCAATTGCTAGATGATAATATTACTGCATTTCTACATGGAAAAACACTGTACAACTACACTGCACATTACAATAGCATTATACAAGGAACATGCAAGCACAGCTTTGAAGGTATCATAGTGACTGTAGAAGCGCTTGAGCTGTGGTCTTCCTGCTTTGTTACATTCCTGCAGAATTTACTTGTGCCCAATTAGGACAAATATATTCTTGAAGTTCATGTTAGAAAAATATGCAAACTTGCAACATTTTGCATTGAGCATACTTGTGTGAAGTTTTTTCATTGTACTTTGTGACATTCTTAAATGATTCCTGAAGAACTGGTATGGATTTAATATTTTTTAATCTGGTAGTCCTTAAGTCCTGACTGAAAATATATCATGGATGATTCATTCAGCTTCACTGTTATAGATACCCCCGGATTGAATAGTTTAGTATCTAATTAAATAAGACAGGCATGGGACAGAAAGGGGTGATATATCAGGATATCCTCAGAAAAATTAAAAAAAAAAAAAAAAAAAAAGAAGTGGTTTCTATAACAGATAACTGGATTTACTCAGGCTTTAAAGGTAGTGTGTGTTGCCACCTATGTGCATCAGGAGTTGTTCTATATTGCAGAGGAAGTATCTGTAGGAGGTTGCTCTGTCATGTAATAAATTAATAGTTTTTAAATTATTATAAATTATTCCTTTAGCTTTTCATGTTATATGTTCATATTTCATTTTGTAAATTTCAATTCAAGACATGGAAAAACTATAAATGCAAGGCATTAAAAAGTAGCTTACTAGGTTTTGTTTTACTTAATGCACAAACCAGCACTGTTAAGTCCTTCTAGTTATGTTTCATTTTGTATCTTAATTAGACTTTCTGTGTTTAAAGATATATATTCTGTAATTAAGATCTTCATAGCTGTTGTAAAGGTATCACTTCTATGCATAAATTCTGTTCATAATGCTTAGAAAGCTTTACAAAAGGACCCAAGATTAAGGGGATGAAACATAACTGTTTTGAAATGCATTTATAATTTTAATTTTCTACAATTTTTCAGGTCACCCAGCTTTATTTAAGTAACTCTGGAAAACTGTGTTCCTCACTTCCCCCACATATTTTTTCCTGTGCTGAAAGAGCTTACCACATGCTATTCCAGGAGCAGCGTCCCCAGTGCTTTATCCTCAGGTGAAAATTTATCTTTCTATTAATTAATTTGTACCTCCTGCCTTTCAGCAGTTTCCCTTGGGCCTCAGTAGTTGAGATTTCCATTTTATTTTTCCTCTAACTGATTTTTTTTTCTGTGTACTGATCTCTGTATCATACATTAGAGCAAAATAGAAATGAAAAAGGTTTAATTACATCTCAAGATCATAAATTCTCTTGGGCAATTGCCACTCCATGTAGCTGCATCTAATTAGGAACAAGAGTTAATGGTAAAGAATTCAAAACTGCTGTGTGTGTTTGCTGATATTACATGAATCAGGATTAGAAACAGAATCTATTGACAGTAAAAATGATAAGTACTTGACTAAACCATAAACCTCTGTGGTGAGGTGCCTGTATTGGAGCTTGCACTCTGCCTCTGTTTGTGTGACCATGAGTTTTTTTTTTAGCTCTCCAAGCTCAAAATGGATTTAAAATGGACTTTAACCTTTAACCCTTACTCACAGTGCTGTTTCAATGATAAATAACTTCAAGATTGTGAGTAATTGTATTAGTAATGTGTGAAAAATTTAATCCAAATATGCTGGTTTTATAATGGTGAAATTTGGCATTCACCTGGAATGTTTTTAATCCCCAAATCTATTAATCCTTCTTTTCTCAAACTCTTTGAAAACAGTGAATCTGGTGGATTTGATGTACTCAGTCAAAGAAATGTGTTGCTCAGTCTCATCCCTTTTCTATCTTTTCACCCTTTACTTACTTTCATATCTTGTGAATCTTTAATCTTAATATCCTCCTTGGGATTAGAGACTCAATGAGTTTTTAAAAGACCCTTGTGATCATCGAGCCCAACCTTTGACTGAACATCACCTTGTCAACTAGACCATGTCACTGAGTGCAGTTCCAGTCATTTCTTGAACACCTCCAGGGATGGTGACTCCACCACCTCCCTGAGCAGCCCATTACAATGTCTAATCACCCTTCCTGCGAAGACCTGATGTCCAACTGTCCTGGTTTAGGGTAAATATGGGAGAAAACTTCTAAAGAGGTTCTTCTTGAAAGTAAGTTCAAGTGGGCCCTCCCCCAGCTGGTTTGGGAGAAGATTTCTTTGGAGAAAAGTGGGAAAAAAAGTTTATTTTTGTTAAATCTTTTAACAGGCAAAGCATTCACTAGCACAAAATGTGAATAATATTAGACAATAAAGCCTCTTGCCAATCTGAAGAGATGACAAACTCAGTCCCCTTGGCAGGCTGTAGCTCAGCTCACTCAGTTTGTTATCAGTCCTTCTGGAGCTGGAAAAGCTGCGGCCCAGGCCCGGCCCAGTGGGCTGCAGGTGTGAGTTGCTGGTGCTCTTCTGGGTGTTCGCCCAGAGCAGGTTTCAACAGTTCCAAGAAAAAGAAAAATCAACAGTCCAGGAACTTCTCTGCATCAGATAGCTAAAACTAACCAAAAGCAAAGGAGAGCTCTGTCCCACTGTCTGTCTGTGCTGCAGCCAACACAGAGAAGGATGTGGGGGAGCAAGTGCAGTTCCTGAAAACAAACTCCACACTTTTCCCTTTCCCCTCCTTCACTCTTGGAATGAATCTTAAAGGTGTAAAACTTATTTCTGGGCTAAACAAAGGAATGGGGATATGGGCATCATGAAGTCACTCTAGGGCACCAGCCTAAACCTCCCCTGGTGCAGCTTGAGGCTGTTTCCTCGCTGTTTTGTTGCTGGTTGCCTGGGTGAAGAGGCCGATCCCCACCTGGCTGCAATCTCCTTTCAGGCAGTTGTAGGGAGCAGTCAGGTCCCCCCCGAGCCTCCTTTTCTCCAGGCTAAACAAGCCCAGCTCCCTCAGCCATTCTTCCTAGGACTTGGTGCTCCAAACCCTTGAGCAGCTCTGCTGCCCTTCTCTGGACTCCCTCCAGCACTTGTATATACTTTCTTGAAGTGAGGAGGCCAGAACTGGACACGGGACTTGACGTGCAGCCAAATTTGTTACCTTTTTACGTTTTTTTTACCCCAGTCACTTCACATCTGATCAAGTGCTCACTCACTGAAATAGAGCATTTTACAACAGGAAAGCATTTGGCCAAATCACTGGATAACTTACTATCAATTATTTGCAATTATTTTCGGTTTGTAGCAAGCCAGTTTTATTCATGTATGCTTAACACCAAGAGCTGTCTTTGTATAAACTTCTAATGGAAGTTATGGAATAAAATGATATTATTAGTAATGCTCTTAAATAGCCAGTAGGTGGACTTTTCATGATTAGCTTCTTTCTGACTGCATTTTGCTCCTGGTTTTCAGGATATGAAAATACATTAAGCACTGACAAGATAAGTAAAGAGCTGTCTAGGGAGCCTAAATATAGTCCTGTTAAAAGCTAAGGATCCTTAATAAATCAAACCAAAGATTTATGGCATGCTGATTGCTAATTTTGTTAGTCAAAAAGTCATAATGGATACATAAAATGAAATGGTCTAGCTTGCTAACCACCAGGAGTGTCAATATCCAATGACACTGTTGTGACATAAATCACATATTTAAGCCAAATAATCTGGAATGGGGAGAAGTCCTTGTGTTTTATAGTGGAATTTATTGACAGCTTTGGACTTCCTCAGTTTAGCATCACCAAAAGCATTCTGTTCAATTTATTTTTTATTCTGAAAGTATAATTTTATGTATTTTAAATGCAATGGGATGCCACATTACAGTTACTTATTCGTATTGAAACATTGTTTAGAAATACACTGTCCAATTCAGCTTAGTTTTAGAAATATAATTTCCAACTAACATGAAAGATTGATCAGTGACAGATAGCATTACTGATAATACAAAACTCATTCTTTTGTATTTAACAGTTTTGCTTGCACATATTTGATTCAAATCTAGAAACCTCAGTCACTGGGAGCAAGACTCAGTGTCTCACTTACCTATTCTGAAAATGGAGAAGAAATAAATTATTCTGACCCCCAAAAGTGTGCAAACTTAGTCACTCTTCCCTGGATATACCTTACTATATTAATGGAAATTTGGAGTAGTAATGCACCCTGTAGTACAATAAGAAATTTTTTTCTAAAGTTCATGCAGAACAGCACACCTGTCTTCCTTTAAATCTGGTGGAAATCTAATATGAACACATTCTGTCAGCAGTTTTCCATCACTTCTGATTATAGTTCAAGTACTGCAGGAATAAGTTTTTTTGTTAAGTATGGTATGAGTGTGGTATCTTTGGTCAGAATTGAAAATGAAGCACCAAAAAAAAAATTCTGCCATTTACAACACCTGAAATGAGAAATACATTTCTCCTTACATGTTTTGTATTTTGTCATATTTTCCCTAAATTGATGATTTATAGAATTTCTTTATAATGGAATTGTTGTTTACCAAACAATAACGATCCAATAATGATCCACTGTTCTGAAATCATAAAGGTGTAGACCAACCTGCCTAAGATGCAGAAACCTACTTGCAGTAAGCAAATACTTCTCAGTACTTGTAGAAAGTAATTTTTAAAAATTGCCTGGGGTTGGCTGTTTTCTGACTCTTTTACCTGGGCTTCCTTGATTAACTTCTTCCATGCAATTGTTCTGTCAATCCCTAAGTCCCCCTTCATGCAATATGTATGATAATGGATGATAATCCAAATGCTGTGGATTTGACAGTTGTAGCTTCTTAAGTTCCCCTGGATGTATTATGGCTCATGTTCTTTGCTTCACATGACTTTGTATTTTCACACTTTCAATTGGTCTTTTTTCTAATAAATTTAGATTTTAATTTTTTTCTTAATTTCAAAACAGAACTTATTTTTTAATTATTCATGGTATTTGAAGAAAGAAAGATTTGAGCTGTAATTAAGGTTGTATTAACAAAATATTTATAAGCAATAGTAGGAAACAGGCCCTCCATCAGGTAGTTATAAAGAAAAGCTGGAAAGCCAAAGGAGGAAAAGTGAGAAAACTTCATGGACCTCCTTCCTAACTAAATAAACTTTATGTTTCTTCCTAAAGTCTCACCTAAATTTCCCCTCTTTCAGTTTGTACCATTATTCCTTGTCCTGTCACTACAGTTCCTGGCTAAGAGTCCAACTTTAGCTTTCCTGTAGGGGATTTTGCTTATTTCCTCCATGCCACCACTCTTCTATTGTTTCTTTCAACATTTGTCATTCTATTGACTTTTACCCAATTTACTTTGGTCACTTTCCCTGTCAAAATTCTCATTCTTTTGAATTATTATTTTACATCACAAACCAGAAATCACAGTAATCTAGATACAATCACTAAAGTCAGAGTGTGTTGCAGAAACCAGGCAGGTTGTAAAATCAATCAACTTTTTCTTTTCCTTCCTGTTCCTTTTGTGTTTTCTTTCCATTCTTCCTATTGCATTCTTCACTTTCCTTTTCTTCTGATTCCCCATCATTACCACAACAGTAATTTCCCATCTGCAAAGAGAACCAGGCAGCATTAGTGAGCTCTTTTACTGGACAAAAGATAAAGGAAAACATAAAATCTGTGCTATAAGTACCTTCAAAAAGATTTGAAAGCATTAGATTTGATTACTTTGACCTGTGGTACAAGAAAAGGTCTCTTGACAGCTCTGACAGCCTTCATGTATATACACAGTCAGTAAGTCTGTCTTCTATGTTGTATTCTTTATTTGTCATCCATAAACCTTCTGTTATTTGAAATAAAGGTTTGATGGAGGTACCTTCAATCCATTCAAACAAAGCTAGCAGAGAATATAAATAACATTTCAGTTGTGTAACTAGCCCTGATTCCTGTCTCTCTCCCTTGCCTGTCATCTTGCAGTGGAGAAAGTGGTTCTGGGAAGACTGAAGCCTGCAAACAGATAGTGAAACACCTCACTTGCAGAGCCAGCTGCAGCAGAAACACCTTTGATACAAAGATAAAACATGTAAGTAGCATTCGGACCACTGAGTGAAATGAAGCAAAACCTTGATCTCTTGGATGGACAGAGATATTTGAATTCTATGGAAAAAGTGTCAGCTCTGTCATAATTCATAAATGGCTTGTTTTCACCTTTGAAGTCAAGCAAAGTTGATTTTTTTTTCCATGAATGGGAATGGGATTGGGATTAAGCTCACATTGATCTGATAAAAAGCATCTCCAAAGTGGAGGCAGTTTTGTGTCTATGTTTTGGTGACTTTGAAAATCAGTGTTGCAGTGAATAGGAAACATTTCTGTGATGAGGAACTGTTTCTTATGCATTAAATTAATTGCCTTCAGTAAATAAATAAATAAATTTGCCTGTGTGGTATTTGCTGGACAGTATAAGAAGTGTTGAGCCATCTGAAGTAACAGTATGCAAGACAGAAACTGTAAACTTGAAGGAAAACTGCAAGGATTGAACGAAGTCATATGGCTCAATATCTGTGTACTAAATATATTTAAGAAATAGGTAAGAATTCTGAATATTTTTTCAGTCATATTAAATTTTCAAAATATGTGTTTCCCTATGCCCATATTTTATTCCCTAGAAAGGTTCACACTGAAATTTTAAATTATGCTGAACCCTGAATTGCCAATTCAAATTCTCTAAAGAAATTACCTTTCCCAATGAAACTTCTCATCTGAGATATCAACTCAGAGACAGCTATCAATGGGTCTTAATGGAGGTGGAAGAGCATTATCAAATTTTGGCTATAGAAAGACCCATTTAAATCTAGCTTAGATGGGATATCTGACTTTAGATGGTAAATGTATCAGATCTCATCCATAGGGAATAGAAATTCTAATTTCATTAACTTTTAAGATGCCTTAATGAACACAGTTGTCTGGATTCATTCCTGCTGCAGTTATGCATAGCACCATTAAATTAATAAAGTTGCACAGGTTAAAGCAAGTGCTGAATTAGTCTAAAAACAAACACATAAAAGCAAGTGCTGAATTAGTCTAAAAGCAAACACATACTAAACATCACTACTGGAGTGGAACTGGAACCAAAACTTGGCTGGCTAGTTTTCTGCTGCCACCTACTGCACAGACATCTGGTTCAAATTAATAATTGTGGATGGTTTATTTTTTAGAGCTTCTGTGCCACTCCACAGATCTCTTCCCTTCCCAGTTAGTTCATCCACCTTCACGAAAAGAGTGATGTCAGAACAACAGTGTATATGCACCACATTGCAATCCCCTTCAAGGATGCATAGAGGAAAGTTCTGAAGAGAATCTGTCAGGGTGCAAGCAACTAATTATACGCAAAAAAGCTAAACACAATGGCTGTGACCATGAAAGCCTAACATGGAAATGCATTAGTAAGACATGCCATAAAAAATGTCAGAATCTGTTTTCCCCTCAGTTTCTCACTAGTATAATCCTGAAATAATTCTATTTGCAAACAATAATTTATGCCATTTCTGACATTATATAAAACTTGTAAATTCCTTTGTTGGGTTATTACTATTGACTGACTGTAGCTTCACAAGCTTTCAAAGATTTTAATATTTTTGCTAAGTATGCCAGCTCCAGGAATATGACTCCAGTCACTCATGTCTGAACTACTGGTAAGGACACAGGTCACATGTGAACCTTACATTTTAAACTTCTACTATTCTGAAATTACTTTTTTTGGAATATATTTGTTTTGAGCTTACTTTAATTTCTATTTTGGAAAAAAATCTGCCAAGTATTTTTTTAAGTATAAGATGAAAAATGGTCTTCTTTTTTTTCCCCATTTAATTAATTACAACTAACCTCACAGCTGTTTCTTGAAACATCTTCCCATTTATTAGCTCTCTTTGTGTTTCTTTAATATTATTTTGCAGGTAAACTGTATCTTGGAGGCCTTTGGACATGCTAAGACCCCCTTGAATGATTTTTCCAGTTGTTTTATAAAGTATTTTGAACTACAGTTTTGTGAGAGAAAAAAAACATTAATTGCAGGTAAGTATCACGTAATCTATAGATTTTGATGTCACACACACAGTGTCAGATCAGAGATCTCAGTGTGCCACGCACAGAATTGATCAGCAAGGGATTCAAGGTACATGAAGGAGGCCAGGGGGGTTAGGGAGTGTCAGAGGAACAGATTTCACAGCCTGTGAATTGATCACTCGTCAGGAGTGAGCAGTGCCCTGTTCTAAGCAGCCACAAGGTGGCGGGGAAAGACAAGAAACAAACTTTCAACAGCAATTCCTTTTATTTCCCAGGAGGTCACGTTTTGTTTTATTTCACAGATCAACAAACTGAGAGAGCTGTGTAGTGCAACACTGTGAAGTAAGAGTGAAAATGGATTAAGTTGTTAAGTTGTGCTCTTGTACCTAGTACTGTATTGGGTATTTTAAGTGTCCCTTAAATTAGTGAGTAATATAATCTGTTGAGTAAAAAAAAAAAAAAACAAAAAAAAAAAAGCAAACAAACAAACAAAACAACAACAACAGCAAAACCCCCAGAAAAGCCAACAACGAGTATATTCTGTAATACTGAAATTAGAAGTAATTTATTTCAGCTTAGAGCTTCTTTTAAAACAACTAGGAACCATATTGTTGTTTATTCTTCTTAGAGGCAAGATAGTTTGAAATTCGTTCCTGCTTTCAGAGTAAGTGTGAGTCTTCTGATCCCTAGTAAGCATTCATTGGTTTAAAAAAAAAGAAACAAAAACAAAAACCTCCAAAAAAAGAAAAAAAAAAAACAAGGAAATTGAGCAAACGTTCAGTTTGATTCAGAAAATTCTCTCTTCAAAAGCAGTCAGAGAGAGCAGTCAGAGAGAGCTTTTCTTTCTGGTCATATAGGTCATCATAAAGCTGCTCACTGTCAAAGCAAGGTATGTCTGCAGAAACAACTACACAACTTCTACTTGCACTGTTCCTGGATGCAGAAGCTGTATGGCAAGACACACTTTTGTTCCAAGTAAATTAGATTCTATTAGATAAGCATTTCCAAATCTACTCTCTTTTTAAATTTTTTTTTTAAATTTTAAATGTGTTTGTGCTTTCTGAAGAGTTTCCTAAAAAAATTCCTTTTCCAATTACATTTTCTTGAGACAGTTCACTGTACTCTACAAAATATGATAGTTCCTTCATGGGAAATGTCATGCATGGGAAATTGCTAACACTTTTTTCTGGTTTGTTTTACAATAAGTGTAGGATAATTGCAAAGGAATTTAAAAACTAAAAATGTGTGATTTTGTTTTTCATTTATAAGCTCTTGTGGGAGGAATGCAAATTTAAATATACATTAGCATGGACTGAAGAGCATTTCAGTTCGGTTTGTAAAAAAAACCTCAATGTCTAAAGCTAAAATTTTATAGACCCTTTGTATTGTACCTATTTAATTTTAGTATATTGTTTCTGCAGGGATATGGGTTTATGGACAACTTTACTCAGAGGTGACAGTTTAATTCATAGCCACTGCCTGTGGCAGGATCAGTTAAACAGGTTCTTGTGTCAGTTTTCTGATGCACTAATTCTGTGGTTTTATGATTCTCAAGCCATAGGCATCAAATGAGAAATTGTAAGGGTAGTCAGGTCAATTAACAAGTGTAAACAAATTACTTATATACCCTGCTATTCCCCAATTATTTAGGAATTGAATCAATTATTTTTGCCAATTGTAAGGTAGCTTAAAGTTTCATAATTTACGGTCAAGAGAAACATGCCTTGCTACAGCAGTAGGAATGTGTTGTATATTTCTGAAATTGGCAATTGTTCCTGCTGTTTGATTTGCATGGTAGATGTTGCCATTTCTCAGCCACTGCTAATCGTCACATCTGAGTGAAATTGTCCCAGGTTTAGACCACCATAAATGAGAAAAGAAAAATGCATATTGTCTTTGGCAGTTTTAAATTCCACCCAGGCATACTCTGTATTTATTTGCAAGATCATTTGCAGCAGTATTTACTGTCTTGCACTGTTTAAACATAAATGCATAATTTAATGTGCAGAACATCTGATCTTGCTGAGCCATGAATTTATAACTCATTGATACCAGCGGGGCTAAATATGTCTGATTTGTAAACAAAAATCCAAGTGACACTAGGCTGCCTCCATCAAAGGGTTTAGGTGGTTTAAACTCCTCCACAGATAGATATTACAGGTGTAGATCTGGAACAATTTACTAAGGCAGGGACATGCAAAGTACATGTGCACGCTTCTATTACAGAGGGCAAGCCCAAAGGTGGCACTCCTTGTGTTCTGAGTGGACACCAGTGAAGTTTGTGACAAATTCTTATTCATGCTGAAGTTCTTCTAGACCCTGGAAATCCTCTGACTTTTATCACAAGGTTTATTCTTCTAGCAGAAAGTACAATGTATCTAAATAAATGAAATTAAATGAATGAAATGTTCCCCATAATTTTCATCATTAGATTTGATTTGTTCTTTAGCATAAACTGCATTTCTGCCATCATGTTTTGAAAACAAGAATGGAGAGTTTTAGTGTGGCTCTACTCAAAGCCAGTACAGATATCTGAAGAGGTTTTATGTAACAAAAAGTTTTATTTTAGAACACCTAGAATAAACTACAGGCCAGTGATTTGATTAAGTTTCTAAAATAAATTAAGAATTCAAAGATTGATCTTTTGTCTAAAAAAAAAAATATCATTCCTAGTGAATGACTAACTCCCACAACAGAATAGTGGAAGACTGATTTTTTTTTTTCTCCCCAGAATTGTTCTTCTGGTAAGGTGATATAATTCCTAAGGTGAATAAAAATGAATGCCTCTATAAATTTCCTCAAATTATTCAGAAAGAAATTTAGGAAAAAAAAAATTTTTTGAAAAACTTATGCTCCAGATTATTTTCTGCTTTGCTGTTCAAGCATTGATTTTCTCTGTCTTCACTTTTTGAAAACCAAGGACAGATTTTTTTAATTTTTTTTTAGTTACATTGAAATGAACAAATGTCTTCTTGTCTTTTCAAATAGCTGTGTTTAGGACAGCATGGTTTTTGAGAAGGAGCAATGTCGTTTCTAAGAATGCATAGCTGAAACACAGATTTCACTGGCCACACTTTTAATACAGAATCTGTTTGCTGACTGTGTAGCTGCTGAGTAGATGAAGTGAGCTGTTAAAGGAAGTAAAAATTTGTTTGTGCCTGGAGGCACAATTACCATTGCACAAAAATGACAGACTTTGCTTTGGAACTTTATAATTTTTCTCCCTTTTATTTCACACATAGATTAACAAACATATTTCACTTTGTAGAAAAGCACACTGCCATGATAATTTGCTTTATGACTCTTAGCACCATTAAGATGATGTTCTGTTTGATTCTTGCTGATTGGAAGCTTAGCTTTTCTTAACAGCTCTTCCCACTGCTGGAGATGCTAGTTGAGATGGAATGTATTTAGCTTTATTAAAGTGCAGGTGACTTGAAGTACTTGGAAAAGGCTGAATTAATTTGTGTCATCTGAATAAGTGATGTTGCTCATCATTAAAGTTAAATGATAGATGACCTTTGGTAACATTTTTCCTGCTTGTATTAATCAATGAATGTTAAAAACACCTGAAGTAGTGGTTATAAAAGCCTTAGTGAATAATATTGCACACAAAAATGTGATTAAAGATTTGCAGTGAACTCTTTCCAAATTAATTGATGGTTGGATTAGTTTTAGTGAAATAAGTTACAAGCACAATAAAAGATGGAAATCATCCTTCAGGTTCATCTATTCTGTTTTACCCTGTAGAAATGACAGCCAGGTAATGATTGATTCTGATTAAAGTGTGTGTCTGGGCCAGTCCTGCCATGATTGCATTGCTTCAATTTATAATGTGTTGCAAAGTTACTGGAGCCAGAAACATTCATGATTTCCCAAGTGTGCCTTTCTACTTCCCATACAGGTTTGGGTTTTTTCAGTTTTTTCTTTAGTGTAGCAGCAGAGGATTAGATGGATGATACACAATTTCTCATCATATTGATTCCATAATAGCAGCTCACTGCTACATTTTGTAGGATGATTAAATGGGCCAGATCATGTTTCCTTGCTTCAGCAAGTCAGAGGTACAACTCCTCTCTGTCAGTCCTGTTGTCTCTCAGCCAGAGTCCCAGGCGTGGTTTTGGTTGCCAGGAAATGTCAGGACTTGTCTGTGCTGTTACATAAAGGGAGTGTAGAGGATGTCCCTGGCTGATGTACCACTGACCTTCTGCACTCCTTAACTGGGGTTTGTCGGGGATAATTTGGTGCAGAGTAGTTCTATGAGACCCTGCACAGCTGTATTTACTTCATTGACAGAATTTAGCTGCTGAGGCCTTTCTCAGACAATATGTTCAGGATTCACCCATTTCATTTCTCCCATCTACACTGTCTTTCAGCAGTATTCTCAAAGGCTGTGTTCCCTCATACACACTACTTCAAATAACCTCAGGTTTGCTGTGTTTATTTCAACAGTATAAACAGAAACTTAAAGAACTTCGAAAGATAAGTGGAATTTAAAATGAAATGGCCAGACAAATACAGATGATACAGCAATAACCTAGCAGTGGACTTTAGCAATTGTATGGTGACAGGAACTGACATTCTGCCTGCTGGCCAAATGCCTCATTAGGCTGATGCAGCTACCTCTGATACACACTCTCATTCACCAAATTGTTTCACTTTTCATTAGGCAACACATGTGAGTCCAGAACTGGTTCTGAAAATATTGCTTTAATACCAGCCAGCTTAAAAAAAAGTAAAAAATGAGAAAAAAATCTAAAAAGATGTGAGTGGTATCCATTTAGAGAGCATACTTCCTGTGCTGCAGGATGCATGCACCAATATTTACAATGACTATATGTTCAAGAACTACTTCCAGTTCATGAAGAAAGGAGTCCTGAATGAGCTGGTTGAAAGCCAGGCTATGGGAAGCTATAGTTTAATATTCTCATCTGCTTACTGGGTTCAAAAACATAGGTCCTCTGTTGCTGAGAAGTGCACCTGATGCTCTAAACTCAAGATCCCTTTCCAGGGTGAGGATGCTTGCAAAGACTCTGTAAAAGCTCTGTCATACTCCAGATACTGAAAAGCCTAGAGCTGCAGCATGGTCCATGTCCATGTGGCAGAGGTGATCAGTTGTGTGTGAAGTGCTTCTGGTCTTTGTACCACAGCTAGTATTTAAATAATGAGATATTTTATGCCAGCAGCTGGGATTAGGTTCCCACTTACCAGAAAGGCCCTGACCTCTAGCTGCAGTTGGACATTCCCTTGTTCTCTTGGTCTCTTGCATCTGGAACCACATGGGCGTACTCCCAGGGCAGAGCTCAAGAGTAGCCTGCCCAAAATTGTGAATATCCCTGTCTCTTTTATCTTGCAAAAAGGTGAATCAATCAGAGGCTCAATATTTTCTTTGTTTCTGTGCTTTGCCTCTTTCAGAATCTTAGTGAGCCTGAGGTTGTATATGATCCTGTAAACTGTTTTTCTGTAGGCAAATCTCACTCAGATTCATCCTCCTTCACCTTCTTCCCCAGACTGCTGATTCTCGTGGCTTCTCATTTATTCAGGTCATCATAGCCCTTCTGAGATGCCCATGTTTCCCCAGGCTCAGGTCAGTGAGCCTGTTCTGCAGGGGATTTGCCTCTTTGTAGCCATCTAGAAGCTAGGTGGTTAATCAAAACTATTAATCTCTATGTTCTTGATTACCAACAGAGAAAGAAGAAATGCTTCCAAGTGTGGTTTTCTCAATAGGTCTTGAATCTCTCTCCCATCTTTCTGTTCAGGAGGAGGATAGAATAGATTCCAGTGCTCAGATGGCTACATTTTGGTGAGATGACTAATAGCTTGTCCCTTAGCAAATCTTGCCAAATATAGCAACTTACACAAATCAACATCAGTATCTTCAAAACTCAGTAGTTTTGATGGTAATGTCAAACAGTAAATAAGTGTGGTAATGTGTTTGTCCCACCAATTCTAATGGAATTGGGGTTTTGAATATGATTTGTATAGAAAACCATGGACTATAAATGGTAATACTGCATTTTATATGCTCCCCTCAGATCATTTTATAAGAAACATGATGTATTCTGAACTGTTGCAATGGTGAATGGTTTAAGACATTTAAGTTTAGAACAATCAGTGTAATTATGAATTTATATGTTTGTTTCTTAATCAGCTAGGATTTATACATACATGTTGGAGAAGTCTCGTGTCGTTGTCCAACCTCTCAACCAGAGTAATTTTCATGTTTTTTATTTGATGATGGATGGATTGTCTGCTGAAGAAAAATACACCCTGTACCTCAGTAATTTATCTGCACACAGGTAGGAAAACAACTTTATATTTAGTATTAATAGGTTTTTTATATTAATTCCTCTCTGCTGTTGAGGTCTTTCTTCTAATAGTTAAAAATTTTCTAACCTTTTAAAAAGTTCTGAAATTATTTATTATGGAGTACCTGCTCATGAGTATTTAGTTCTGAAGTACATATATAAACTCTTAACAAGATCAGAGTTTTATATCCATTTATATTTTTGCCTCAAAGGAGAAAAATAAATTTATTAGCTCTTTTTCTGTCTTTTTTTGGCTAGAGTAGGTCTATTGTTTTTGGGTTTTTTTTCCTAGTAAAAAGTTGTTTCTTAAGATAAAACCTGTTTGATTTATTTATAATTTTCTTATGGAATATGTTGATTTTGATGAAATGTCACTAAATGTAACTGATATCTCCATTTTCATTTTGATACTTTCTTTCTATCAAATTAGTAAGAAAAGCAGAAACAAAAGTTTTGACTGCTTTGAACCCAAGGATAGGATTCAACACTCAGCACCTAAAATTATGTTTTTCTGTATGACTCCACATGAGGTGGTTGTCTTGGCTCCCGTTTGCAATCAAGGAGGTTGAGTCCCTGCTCAGCTGTACAATGACTCACAAATGTGGTTCAGTTCACCCAAAGCACAGGGCTGTGTGTGTCTTCATAAACTGTGCTGATCACATCGCCTTTAATAGTGAGAGCTTAAATATAAAGAGCTGAATATAGACACCCAAATGTAGCATGTCTAAGGCTTAATATATTCCAAATGTTTACTATGGGTGGAGGTTTTGGGTTTTTTTTCAGTAAATGTTGTGATTATCTCAGAATTTATTCATTCTGACTATTTTAGAATGAAAAAATATTCCTCAGTTAATTTGCATTTTACTCTTCAGTCTTTCCTAAGTGTCACTGAAATGAGAGGCTATTTAGTATTAATGATCTTCTCTTAAACTGACTGCCTTTAAAATGAGTATAGTGAGTAACTGTAAAAAGACCAATAGTAATTAAAATTGTGTAAGAAGAATATTTTCAGGTTTTCACATCTAAGCCTTTTTCCCATGGATTTTTTTATTTTCTCAACTTTTTCATTTTCCACTCTGGCTAGTTACTTGAATAAATCTAGCAGTTCTAGATACAGAACCTGTAAATAGAAAGATGCCACATTAATTTTTGCAGAAAAAGCTTCATTGATTATGCTTTTTTTCTTAGACAGAAGTCTTCTGACTACCATTGTTTGATATTGTTTTAAGCTCTTACTATTTCTGTGTTATACAGAATATCATACAGCACTAACTCTGAAATAACCTCAGGCTAAATTCATTTGTTAAAAATCATTCACTTCAAGGCAGGGAGAAGAGTTAAATTCTATATTTCAATTGTTTGAGTGCTTTGAAGACCAAAGGTATTCTGAGTTTCTGATGATTACTTTTATTCCTCTTCTAGCATAAGTTGTTTGGAAGCACTCAGTTTGTTCAGAAAGTGAAACAGTTTGAAGTCCCCTTGCAAGAAGCTCAGACAGGAAAGAACCTAGTGTAAACCTGAATAATTAGATTCATATGAGCAAAGCTTTATCTGATATCTGATAATCATCCAAAAAGAACAAAATGGTATTTCTAAATAGATGTCTGAACATTGCAGTACCAAAGCTTTAGAAGTAATTTATAGCTGAATATTTGCATAAACCTGCATTTATCAATAAAACTTTACTTTGCCTATGTATAGTAGATTGTATCTTAAATTATTGAGAGTGTTTGGGCCAAATTTTTCTTACCTTAAACTCCTGAGTGCAGTACTTCAGTGAGCTAGATCTTCCTCAGCTGATAAAGTTAAATTAGGGATGAATTTCTACGGCATCAAACTCACTCATGAATCAGGAAGGCAGGATCTGGCCTCTTTTACAAGCTCATTATTTCTGGCTTAGTCAAACTTTGATGAGATCACATCATTCTGGTAACATGCATAAGTGATTTTTTAATGTTTTCTTTGAACAAGTGTAATCTTGATTCAAATAGTAAAATTAACTAGATAACAGGACTTTTAAAACCTTTGGCAGGTTGTTTCTGTCTCATTGTTTTTTTGATAATTTTTCTGTTCCTCTTTGCATTGTTTAACATTTCACTTTTATGTAGAAGATTCAACAATCTTAGTAAATAATGGCAATAAAGATAAAAAAGTACCCCAATTTAAAAATTGTTTTCTTTAGCCATTACAATGTAAGAAAGATGTAAGCATGGGTTTTTTTATTCTTATTTTAGATTAAAGTACCTCAAAGATTTAAACTAATTTTGTCAATATTATGTTGTGAAAGATGAGATTTAGATAGTGTTTTATGTAATATATAATCCTGGGCTGAGAGCTCATGTAAATGGCTTAAAGGGGAAATCCCTCCCTTTTGGAATCACTAAGAATCTCTCTAAGTCTGGGGTGTCGTCCCATCGTGTAGGGAAAGTTGTTTGGCTCTAAATCTCTGCTGTTTGGTGCTCTTTTGAGAGAGAGCTTGAGCTCAGAAACTTAAATATGTGTTCTTGCAAGCATTGTATTTGCTGAGGCATCATGTGAGGACAAATAGCTGCACACTTTGTATTGAGCCTACACACAACTAGGATCTTAAAGTAGCAAGAATTTAATCTACATAGGGAAGGATCTGAATGAAGACATCTCCCATCATATCTGCATGTGGATCATGATGGATAAAGACAGAAGAAATTGCTGAAAGGTAAGATCATTTTTCAAGACTGAGCAAGGGAACCATGTCAGAAATGAAGAGAGAGTCTTTAAGGGCAAGTCAAAGCTTTTTGATTGACAGCTACTCCCCTGTGTTCATTACATTCAGAAACTGTTTTTTATTAGCAGATGGTTGATTGAAAAATTCCATAATTTCTATTAATTTTGTGTGTTTCAAAGAACTCTAGGACTTCTTTATCTTGATGATTATAATAATGTGTAATATAGAGACATTAGCAATTTGAAATTATATTCTCAATTTGCTCGTGATTTGCTCTGGATTACTTTTTTTTTTCTGGGTGCGGATTACAGTCCATGACTGTAAGCGGTCCTTTTGTGGTCTCTGAAGTTTAGCCTCACAAAAAAGCATGTACTAGCTTTTCTAGCACACTTGGTTTTGCCTCATAGTTACAGTAGGTGCTAACTTAGTGACGAATTTTGCAACCCAGCTGAAACAGAGAACAGTAAGAGAAGTGACAGTGGTGATAGATTGATTTGTAAATGATCTTCAGTGCTAATGAAGGAAGGATAGGAAACAAAAGAAAAGATAATAGCAATAGAAAAGAAATTATTTTGGGTGAAAATATCCCAGAAATTAAGTAGAAAGTCCTGCTTTTGTTGCTTTGGGCCAATTGCTTCATATTAGTATTTCTATTTCAAAGCTGTGGCATATAGAACAATGTAAGAATGTCATTGTGTAATATGTATATGTAAGATACTCAAACATACTGCTATTAAAAATCATGTCTTTACATGTGTATATTTATATTTGAAAATACAGCTTAAGGCCCCCTAACTCTAGAAAATTATTTCAGAAAAGATGGTACTTTTGAGAGCTGTTCAACTTGATTTCACCATTTTCAGTTTAAACCAGGTTCCTATTTGTGCTAATTCATTGTACTGTAAAAACAAGTGAATAACTTTGAGCTGAGGAAAATGTTATATATACATTCACGTAAGCTGAACTGTGGTCAGGGCAAGCACTTCTTGTATTTGCATTATCAAACTGCTGCTCCCAGATGTGTAAAACTTTCCTTTCTCCCATAGAACAATGGTGTGCACTGCACTGTGTGTTCTCTCTGCCTGTGATGTTTCTCACAGCCTTTAAAAAGCAGTTAAACTCTTCTGCACCAGCAGATGTAGATGGAACATCTACATCTTCATGTAACTGATGTACCTTCTTTTTCAGTTTTTCAGTGCAGATGCCCTCTTCACTCTCAATAAGAAAACTTTAATTTAATATATAAAGGAGTCATTTCAGTAAAGTGATTGATTTTTTTTTGTTAAAGTCTGAAATAATCTGAATCTTGATCACTGATGAAATAATTTCCCATTCTAAATTATAAGGCTGGTCTTCAAAAAAAAGGTTTAAAAATTAGTGTGGTAAAGTGAATGAAATAGAAAAGATCCCTGTAAAGAGAGCCTTATGTATGATTTTTTTGTGTTTCCAGTCATCATCTTTTCTAGCAAGCACTAATACAATGTGTCAAAAATAATGATTATTCTAGTAACATCCATATTGATCCCCAGTCCTCCTTTCCCTTACATATAAGAGCCCAAGATGTGAATTTTCAAGACTATGAGTAGCTTGTTACCACAGATTTCCTCTTTTCAATACACTCAGGTGGCAGCCTGTCTATTTTCTGTCTCTTGTAGATATGGACCATGAAGGCACTGCACATTTCCATACCTTTTCTCTTCCTTTTCTTTCCTTGTATCTTTGGATGCTTTTTTGTTTCCATCCCTTTGATTTGGTTCTCATTTAAAGTGCAACAGAAAGAAATAATAATCTTGAAACTACCAGTTTTTCATACCTGTGCTATTTGTCTACAAACCTTGCTGTGGTAGTCTAACAGTAAATTCATAGAGAAAAGTTGTAGGGGTTTGGGGTTTTTGTTTTGTTGTTGTTTGGGGTTGTTTGTTTTATTTTGGGGCTTGTTTTTTTTGGGGGGGGGTTTGTTTGTTTGTTATGTTTTGTTGGTGGTTTGTTTTTGTTTGTGTGTGTGCTTCGGGGTTTGTTTTTTTTTAAATTTTCCCTACATAATTAGAAAAATAGGTATTTTAGGAATGTTCCAGTTCTCTGATGTTTCCATGCTCTTTCCTTGTATTGAAGCCTAATAGATATTTTTTTCTTGTGCATATTGACTTTTTTTAAACTCTCAGTCTGGCCAAAAGTTCAGTTCACAGAGGTGACCACACAGGACCATTCTGATCCCTTTGCTTCACATTTCATCATTTGCTTGATGCTGATATTTGTGTATGATGACTAGAGGAAAATCCAGGAATTGGACTTAAGTTACAAAATTAGGTGGATTTAAGGGTTGTGAATGAAACTGCTAGATCTCTAAGATTCACATCAGATTTTCCCATCTGCTGGAGTGATAGTTTCTGTATGAAGAGCCAAGTAACAGCATTTTATCAAACTGCTGTTAGACATTGTGAGATGAAACTCAGCATGAGATATTACCAAAATTTTAAGTCTCACCCAAAGAAAGCCTAGTGTTTCAACTCCCTGAACTTCACTGTTGAGGATCAACTTAAAAAGTCCTGCTGACAGAAACTAAAGCTCTAAGCTATTAAGAAATTGGAATTAATTGTATTTCATTTTAGGAGGAGGGTGAAGATCATACTCAGAGGTTCCTCTACTGTATCCCACTTTTGTATTATGGGCAGGGTCAGCACAGGAGGAGAGAAGCTGGGCAGGAGATATTGGGATCACCATCACTGCAGCTGAATGGCCATGAAGGTCAAGTCCTTCTACTTCCAAAGAGACCTCCTTCCAAAGATCTCTTAAATTTAAAACAAGCATTCAAGTTCTGGTTGAACAAGTAAAGTTGCATTTTTTGTTGTTGTTATTTTCTGCAGGTTTTCCTGTCCTAACTTGATTATATGCAGCACATTCCTTTTCTCCAAAAATCTTGCATTTTAAGTCCATTAAAAT
Source organism: Emberiza elegans (assembly GCA_024865655.1). Classification (NCBI taxonomy): domain Eukaryota; kingdom Metazoa; phylum Chordata; class Aves; order Passeriformes; family Fringillidae; genus Emberiza; species Emberiza elegans. The sequence continues at coordinate 62,758,205 of JALJVW010003023.1, read as the reverse complement.
TCATAAAACAATGCAGTGATACTAGTAGATCCAGCTGTGTACAGTGGCATGCCTAGAGAGCAAAGCGTATAAAGACTTTTGGAGCACACTTGACAATCTTTCTAAATAATGTGGTAGCATGAAGATACAGTTTCAAACACGTGGAAGATTTCAAAAACAAGAAAGTTAGGGCTGTTATTTTTGCTGGAATTTGTTCAGAACAATTATAGGATATGCATACATGAAACCCTAAATAAAATAGAAGATAGTTTGTGTTGTTTGTTGGGGTTTTTTGGGTTTTTTTGTAGTTTTTTTTTAACTGCATGGTAGCAAAAAAAAAAAACAACTTACATGCTTCCATCAGTTTAAATCTCCCTGATATGATTTACTTTTATTTCAGCTCTCTAGTGAACAGCTTTAAATGTGAACATTTATTTCTTTACTATCTTCATGCAATGCTACCATGAAAATCTGATTTACAATGAGTAGTACTATTTTAAGGGCAAGATCTGTATATTCTGAATGTAATGAGGCAATTCCATTTACTTAGGTTCCAGTGATGTCTGACAGCTAAACTAAACCAGGCTAGTTATCAGGAAGGTAATGGGGACAGATATAAAGCAGATGTACTTGAGATTCTGGAGCAGATTTAAACTTGTTTCAGAGAGTTTAGTATCTATGTAATCTGGAATATTTTCAATGTCAAAAGTATTGCCTACATTTTTTCTGTTGTCTTTTGTGCTTTGCTTGTTTACTTTTGCTGCTTACTATTTGTTCCTATTTATGCCATATTTACTGATGTCTGAACTTTTAAAATTATTTCTTTTTTGAGATTGGATCACCTTTACTGCATGTAGGTCATATGCACATTCCAACAAAATGTGCTTTCACATTTTTCTCTTCAGTGCTTTTCCCTATCCTCTTATAACTTCAGCCTCCAGTTCCCATTTATTTCAACAGATAATAGTCTTTATCCCAATGCTCTTACCTTCTTCAATTTTCCTTTATTTTCCTCATTCATGCAGGTTTTCTGAGCAAATAGTGCTCATGAATTAATTCAACTTGGTTTATTCTTCATGTAAGTAGGAATTGAACCAAAAGGAATGTTTGTTTTTGAGAGTATTTTTTTCCTTAGCCTCTTTTTCTTCTCTTATTCTTTCTTTGAAGGTCAGGCTCCATTAATCTCTTGTACCATGATCTTCAAGTGTCAGTGTTGATCTTTGCACTTCAGAGAAGGAGGTGTGTAAAAACACCAACAAATGACTGATGTGTGTGATTTGTTATAATAATCATGATTAACTCAATGTTACTGAGGATGGACACCAGAAACTATATTATATGTTGTATTAAGATACAACTTCATGGTTCAAAGTGATATTGATAGACTGGAACTAATTTTATCTAATTCTCATGTAACATTTCACAATACTTATTTTCAGATATATCTGAGATTTAAAAAATAGAGCGAAGTGTAAGTTTGGGATTTTTTTTCATTCAATGATTTTCAAAAAAGAGTATTCAAAAATATTGATTTTTTTACTCTGTGGTCTAATTCATCTCATTTTTCTTATTTGTGTGCTTCACTTCTGTTCAGCTAGCTTTTAGGCTTAGTCTCATATTTGAGGCTTAGACTGCCATATTTTAATGAAAACTAGATAGAAACCACAGAAGCCTGTTCGTGTACAGTAGCTAAGAGGTTTTTTATGGTTTTTACCAGGGGAAATATGATGACCAAACCATGTAGACTAAATCTTTTCCTTAAGATCATCACTGGGCATGTTAATATTCAGGAAATACCTGACTATAATGTCAGTGTTGAAGTTAATATACAGTTTGTTTTTGAAAATTGACTACATTTCCTCTATCTTAAACCCTCTTTCTGTGAGACATTTGTGGATAGTTGTGTCCTACAAGATACAATAGTATGGAGCTTGGCATTGCAATTACAGAATATATAATCAGGATCACATCTTAGGTTTTCAAAACAAAACTGAAATGATATTTATCTGCTTTGTTTTGCAAATTAGGTGATTATTTTTCTATTAGCAGATACCTACACCTCATACATAAGGCATACCTCTATATTATTAATTTTATTTCACAATATTTGTTTTGAGTATCTGACTACAGTTGTTTTGAGTAGTTCATCCTGAATTCAGGGTTAGTTCCCTACACACCTACACACTTCCATTATAATTGCATGTCAAGATATCCAAAGCATTTTTCTTCTTGAAAGAAGAAGCAACTTAGCTTTGTATTTTAATTATTAATTTATTTATTCCAGTTTCAACATTAGCAGTTTTTAATATTACTGCTTTATTCCCAAAGGATACTTTAAAAAGTTACACCTCCAGTGATGTTTAACAATCATCAACTTGCTTGAAATTCAAAGAGAATTTTTATTTAGCAAGGTAAAGGTAGTAAAATTGCTCTGAGACAGCTCAGGGTCTTTGTCTGAGGTCCCAAGTGTAATTGTTATTTGTCTGGCTTTTGGAATAAATGCTGTAGAAATTCTGCTTTGTTCAAGAGTGCAAATCTGAAACTCATATTCCTCTGGGTATTTTCCTTTCATTTGATGTTAACAATCCCCTCTTCATTGTATTATTCTTCATACATATTGATTGACTAGTGGCAGAGGTTGTTCAGTCCTCCATTGGCAGACTGAGAGGCAGAGAAATCATTCATTTTGATTACTTCTCGTTTCAACAACTTTTTTCTCTCCGTCATAACTCTAACAAGCTGAACCTGTAAAACTATGTGTAAATGAACACATCATGTTTTCTCAGGAATTAATTTTACATTTACAGTGGTACAGTAAAGCCAAGGCACGCTTCTTTGTATTTCTGTGTTTTCCTAAATGAACTCAGATATCTAGTAATATTTAGTAAGTTACATTCCCTTGGCATCAGTTTGGAATAGAAAAAATTGCATCAGACCATATAAAAGTGCTCTGGATTTTGCCTTTTTATTGCTTTAGTCAGTTTACTTTTGCAGGCTTAGTTTTATTCCACAAACTTGCATTTACATCGTTTGACTAGCACTGATACCATTTGATATTTATTTGATTTAGAGAGCTTTGTCTTTCTTGTCTTCTTTGGTATGATATAGAAACAGGTGCAGAAAACAGAGGAATACTCTGTCTTTCATGTCCATGGCATGGCATGAAAGATGAAGAATAGGAGGCAAGAAAAAACTGAAATCTGTTTAATTCAAAAGAAACAAACAAACTTGGTAATTAAGAGCAGTGGGATCTTTAGAGTCTAATGAACACATCTGTATTAATTTTAGCAGAAAACTATACATACAATAAAACAATGTTTAGAATAAATTGCTTTAAATAGGGAAAGCAAGTGCAAAAATAAACATAACATATACCAGATGATTCTCCAATTTGTTGTGAATTAGTATCTTACAACTTAAAGTTTCTGGGCCAAGTTCAACCTTTTGTTAGAAAAAAGGGATATCTCCAGAGAGATATGAAAATGATACATATATATATATATATATATATATATATACACATACATACATATATTATATTATATATATATATATATATATACACATATATATATATATATATATATATATACATACATACATACATCTATACACATACAGATATATACATTTCAGGTTGAATTTGATCCTGTGTTGAAGCAATTAAGTCCTGACTGTTTAAGCAGCCCACCAGTGATTCATGTCAGACAGAAAATGGATGTAGCTCCAAGAGGTGAAATTGCCAAAGAAACCCTGGCTTGAAAGTAAATGTGATTACTCACATAAATGGTAGAAAAGTTAATTTGGCTTTTACTTTAAGTAGAAAATATGTCTCTGCACTTTACTAGGTTGCTAATCATCTCATATGTGGAGGGAGATTCAGTGGATTCAGCTCTTGAAACCACTTAGCTATTACATTACATAAACTGTGATAACACAGTTCTGCAATTTATGTTTCAAAATTCACTCTTAGAATAGTTTTGATACAATTACTGTAGATGAATTTCCAGTCAGGACTGGGTGTTTCAGAAATTGTTATTGACATACAGCACCTCAGTCACTGAAGCCAGCTCATCTCCGAGTTAGATCTAGGGGAGCTGAAGCCCTTCACCGTTGTTTGAACTTGCTGCCTTCACTCAGCTCCCTGTGCTGCCATGTATTTTTCATTGCACTGGTAGCCAGCTTTCTCTAGGAAATTCAGGCAAGGTCAACCCAAAGTGTAGCATAGTTTTCTGCCTCTAGTTCTTTCATTAATCAGAATTCAAAATTACCACTGCTCTGAGGGTAAACATGATTGTGTTAGATTAGTGCCATTTACAGTCTCCGTTTACTGGACTTCCACAGTATTTTCTGAAGTTAGTTACCGAAACTGAGTTTTTTCTAAAGCCAATAAGTAACTAATTAAATTTTTCTGAATAGGTTATTTGAGTGCTAATGACCAGAGGATGTCAGGATCTTCATTTCATACAGCTCCTAAGAATGGCAACTCTATCAGTCTGGCTTCTGAATTTATTTTATGCAATATAATGGGGGACAGAATGGTGTGTGAATTTCTTTCAATGAATCACCCATTACCCAGATGATCTTGGGAATTTTTAATTCTGTGAATAGGTCTTGTCTGTATCCAGTTAGCTTATGGCACTTCTCTTGGAATCATGGCACAGAGTGTGTGTATATATGTGTGTGTGTGTGTATACATAAAACGCATACATATATTAGCCTATTGAACCAGAGAAAGCTGTATTTTTACCACACCTGAGTAAATGGAGCTCTGGATCAGACAAGGAGACACATGGGGAGAGCTGAAAAGGTCCAGTGTTTCAAGTTTCTGGATTTTGGACTCAATGATCTTAAAGACCTTTTCAGCCTAGTGATTCCACAATTCTCTGATCTGTGGCATGTCTGTGATAGTAAGCCTTATGTTTGTCTGATTGTAAGTTTAAACATTTCTTGAACAGTATTAATATGGGTGAGAAAAATTACTAGAACAGATGCAGTTTGCACAAAGAGAGATGCAAATCAAAAAAGCATTCTGAAATAAAAAACATACTACGAATTTTCTACTGACTGAAATTATAGAAAAAGGCACTGAAGCAATGTAGAAATACCATTTGACAAACAAACTGTAATCATAATTGTAGAAAAGGATTAGTGTATGGCTTCTGACAACTGCTGGCATCTTCTAATTTATACTTTAACCTTTGTGGAATTTTAACCAAATCAAATCATTAAATGGATAGAAATCAATTTACCAGGCTGGCATTACAGCATAGTATTAAACCTACACAGTAATTGCAGTATTTTTTTTTATGCATTTTGTTTTCAACCAAAAAAGATAATTATGAAGACTTAGAAAAGTGCTAAGTAACCACTGGTAAAAATAAGTCTGTGGCCTTTCCCTGTAAAAAATTGAAATAGGAAAATAAGTTATTTCATAGAATAATTTTGTTGAAAAACAATTGGAGACTATCCTATGTCATTAGAATTTTCCAGCATTGAATAAATCCAGAGAAAGTCTGTATGTACCTACTTTGTTATAAATATTGCCACTCTTATCTAGTGGGTGGCATCCCTGCCCATAGCAGAGGAGTTGAAACTAGATGGTTTTTAAGGTTCTTGACAGCCCAAGCCTTTTAATAGTGATGATGATTCTATTTATTTTTCTATTTAAATAATTGTTCACTTGAATTTATTTTTTTATCACTTTTCTGTCTCAAATAGAGTTGTGTTAACACTGGCACTGCTAGAGATTATCCTAGAATTCTGAGTATTTCTTTGTGTTTGCTTCTGTATAACTCATAACTCATGTCTTTGATTTTAGAGAAATCAGAATTCCCCCATTTTCATCATGCTCTCTGACATTCCTTTCCCAGTATATTTTCAGCTCCATTGTGTATATTTTTCACATTTCAGACCTAATCTCCTTGTTTAAACAAGGCTCCTAAATCAGGTAGCAATTAATTGGAATGGAGCAACATGTATTAAAATATGTCCTATGATGAACTGAACTTCAGTGGGTATGTTATGGAATTAGGTTGGCCTCTAAAACAAAACTGGAACAAATGGGAACATCTCAAATTCTTTGGTGATGTAGTTTATTCTGGAGCCTGTTTAAACATGCAGTTGCAGTCCTCTCCAATCTATTCCCATTCCTGCTTCCCATATATTTTAGGAAGGAAAGTTTAAAGCATAATTTATTCTGAGATCATCTTTATTCTCTGTTTGTTTCCTTTTAAAATTATATTTGTTTTTATTTTTGTTAGAAAGCAATGTATTTGAATAAAACCTAGCTTTGCAACCCCTATGTAGTATGGATTTTAGCACTAAGACCTAGTAGGGAGTCTTTTAGTCCTATTTTGACACACAAACCATGATAGTACTGTAAATTTTCATATGTGCCTTAGATGCAGCCCACCAACTGAGATCTTGGTGTGCAACCTCTGAGGTTTTCTTGAGGTTTAACTGAGCTTCTGTGTCCTTGGTGCCTTGTGAGAGGCAAAGGAAGACTGAAGGGGATTTCATGTCGGAAGTATTTCATTTGTGACCTCTCATCCAGCATGATTTTATTGTGAGGCCTGAAAAGATGTGACAGACACAGGCACGTACATCCATCCTGTTCCAGTCCATTTTTGACTGTCCTGGAACACATTTGGGACAAAATTGGGCCCTGAGGCAGTGGGACAAAGCTGTTCTTGCTGAGCATGGGTGAGCAGATGGCAGTTCTCCATTACTGAACCCTGTGCCCAGCATCATGTAGCTTGGTGGCTGTGTGAAAAGCAGAACACTCTTCTTGCACTAAAGGAGTGGCCACTGTTGATTGTGAATTTTTGATTTCTAAATAGATAACATATACAAATACACATTAATTTTTCCTTTTACAGTTGCAAGAAGAATATTCTTACTTTTTAGAAAAAAAGTAAGGTACAATAAAGTTTGGTACTGCACCAAATCATATTTGTGTAGTGTATGATACTTTCTTAGCTCATGAAAGGTGAATAGTCATAATTGATTAGTTAATTAATTATATTAATACTTTTAAAAGAGATTTCATTAAGTAAATTATATATATTTCCCAGTATTTCAAAAGTTTCCTAGTGTTTTGTGGGGACCTTACCTTTTATTTTTGACCAAATTAAAAGTGCTTTAAATGGATCTTACAGTTTAGAATTATTGTTTAATATACACACCTGAATACACCTGGTCATACTTGCATATACAGGAAGAAGAGTTCCTCTTGTAAATCAGCTTATCTGAAACTTACTAACAAGCTACAATCAGTGTTATAAGAAATAATTTTGAAGCATATCAACAGTATTTTAACTGGATCCTGGTGAAAGTTATAAGCAGGTTTCCTAAGCACTTTTTATAGTTTAGATCAGATACCGTGGCTCTTAACACAGTCAGCTTTATTTAATGAATCAGCATTTTAAAAGTAGCAAGTGCTGGTGGAGAAATGCCTTTGAGGCTCATAAACTTCATGACATCTGCCTGGCAAACTGTGCCAAAGTCTGAACACAGAAATACAAAATTGCTTTTAGTTGTAGGAGAAAAGTTCAAACAATTTTTGGAGCATTTCAGGAAGTAGATTGGACAAGTTTGCACTTGCATGCAGACTGGCTTACTGTTTTTACATCTTCAGCAATGCTTATTATTTGCTACTTCTTCATCACCATCAGCATTATGCTCCTTATTTCATATATATTAAGCTTCAAAATTATACTTTTAGAGTGGTAGTTCACAGGTTTCATTATTCTGTCCTGTAAAATATCTGCATCATGAGTCAGACAAACAGTTCAAGGTATACTGTCTGTATTCTTGTGTTACAATCAGACCTGTGAAAATGTCTGTTTTAAATAGACAAACTCCTGTTGCACATTCATTTTTATTTTTAATGGAATAATTCTAAATTTATGTTTTTGTGTAATTTTAGGAACAGAATGCTTGAGTGTCTGATTTCAACCCATTTCACAGGATTATCAATACAATTAGGAAAAAAAAACCTATATAACATTTAGCATTTTGAGGCTAAAGACCAATATGTATTTCTTTTCTTTCCTTTTCAGTATATCCACTATCTGTAAAACTTATATATTTCATAGTACACATAGTCTTTCTTACAGAATTATTTGAAATTTCATTTTATAAAATATCAAGGCAAAACTACTTACTGGATAACACATGGGCTAATATAAGCTAGTGCTAAAACCAGTTTACAAAACACGTACATAACTTGTCATTTTGTTAGATTAGAAAACTAAAAATAAAAGCTGTGTTCTGGCTGTCATCAAATCTGTCTACAGTGTTTAGTTGATTAATATTATGCTGATACCTTACCTCTTGACATTAACAAAGCTATTCACATTTTTAAGAGCTGCTTTTTGTACTTTATTGCACAAATTATGAGCAGAAATATGTGCACTTAAATGATAAGCAGTAACTCCAGCTCAGTGCTACAGGGTAACAAGGTTCAAAGGGATGTAAAATTTGTTCAGATTCGAATAAGTTTAAAAACTGGGGACAGTGGAAAATAAAAAGCAAAAACACATGCCCTTTTTTCCCCGAGAGAAAAAAAAGCCAGAAGACATTCATTATCATGTTCTGGAAATGTCATTTACTTCATTGATGTCAACTGTTTTGCTTTGTCTTTATCTCTTTCCTGTTTACATATCAAACAGTGCTAAGTGCAAAGCAGCTTTTCCTCACTAAGCAGAATACATTGTCCTCCCATATTCACATGAGATATTTAAAGAAATAAAAATGTTTGTTGGAATTTCTTACTCTGTGAATTTGTAAGTATGGTAGAGATTAGTGGAATTTATTTTTGAAAAGTAATGGCTTGCTTTTATATACTCAATACCCTTCATCCCAGCAGTTCTAAAAACATTTTTTAAAATATATGTAGAATTATGAAGTCAATAATTTTCAGTCAGGCCAAACAATCATAAAATTTAATTACACCTAAATTGCATCTTGGGATTTTGTAAGTAGTCACAGGAACAGCTAAACTCTTACAAAAATTTAAAGTATTTCAGAGAAATACTTCACAATATTTAATATGAGGGCAGTAAACTGACCTAGTTGTAAGAAAACTGGTTTTTAAATGCTTACATTTTATCTGTATCTAGCTCATATCTGAGATGTTATGATTTCTATATGTTGTTAAATAAAAATTAATTGATCTGGTAATGTTGAATTTTTACTGATGACCATTGTGCTTAATCAGGGCCACTGCCCTGAACTGGATGGGAAGGAGGAATGGGGACTGCAAAGGAAAAAGCCATACGCCTTTCACATGATTGTGCAAGTGCATGGTTCATTGGGCAGCACTAATAAGGGGAAGGAAGGGATTTAGCTTGTTAATCCATGCTGCTTAATACAATGTCACATTAAATGACACCCACAACATGCATATTGATTGTGTTAGAGCTGGAACCTGATTATGAAATACTGCTCCATCCTCCTGCGATGTTGGCACTCTTGGGAATTTTCAAGCAACAAAGCATCAACTAATGAAGATTTTGTAATAATGTTCTGGTTTACACTTCATATAATGCCAAGTAGAGCTAAAAGATAAGTCTGTGTGGCTCATTGTGAAGTGTATCAGAGACTCCCCAGATGGTGCTGAGCAAAAAGTTCCATGGTTGTGTTGGGGCAGGTTCATCTCAGCTAAATAGCTAGAAACTGTGTTTTCTGCACTATGCCTAGGTCATACAGTCACGGTTCAGGAATGTTTGTGTATCTTTGGAATCTCCATTGCATGGAGTAGAAATAGGTGTAAGATAATGTAATATTAAGGCCTAAAAATTATGTAAGCAACGCTTGGGACAGCCCAAAGTCTAGGTTGCCAGTACAACTTATTTCCTCCAGACTCACACGCCTCAGTCTGCCTTTCCTTCTTTCTTAGTGAACCAGAGCTGAACAGAGGGTGTTCATCTCCAGTTATTCATGCTTATTTTGAGACTAAGATTCAACTGAAATCAGTGGGACAAAGCATGAGTTTGAAGTTAGTTAGGCAGAAATGTTTTGCTGAATTGGGACAATACACAGCAGTGAAATAATTCATTATTCTATTTCATAGTACTTGTAAACCTGGCAAGAAGAGAAACCAACTTCTTGTTTTTCCAGTGGCCTAAAATCACTATATATGATGCCATGATGGGCATGGTCTGTGTCTGGTTTTGGAACAATCAATGCAACATTTTATAGAAGCTGGCACTGAGAGAACATTTGTGTGTGCTTTTTAATGACACATTTTAATTAAGGTCAAGCTGTAAGAAAAGCCTTTATAGCATTCAAACAAAACGAATGTTTCCAGTAGGTATTCCTGAATCCATTCCATCTGACTGATGTGCTATTCTCTGAGCTACGGGCAGAGTATTTCCTAGCAGCTGCCTGTAAAGCTGACTGATGGAGAGGCTCATGCATAGCAAGTGACACGTCAGTTCTATAGCCTGCTTATCATCATGATGAGAAAGAATTTGGACACCTCTGTGTGAGGGGAGATATATGCAGGAAATCATATCCAGGATGAAGGTGACGTTTTGAAAGTGCCTGGTTTCAATCATCTTTTCTAAATTTCTTTAACTGGACAGCACGTTATGGTTTTGGAGAACTATTGCGTGACAGGTTTCCATAGGCTTACAGCATGATAATTCAAAAAACAACAAACAAAACAACAAAAAAAGAAAAACCAAAACCAAAACAAAACCCCAAAAAAAAAACCCCAAAAAAGCAAACAAACAAAAAAACCCAAAACAAACAAACAAACAAAAAAACCAACAAAAAACCCCAAAAAACCCAACAAATCACAAACAAACAAACAAAAAACCCTAAACAAAACAAACAGCAACAGAAAAAATACCCCAAAACATGGTGGTTTTGTCCTAAAAGTTGGAACAAATAAACTTATGGCTTGGATAAATAGATATTAAGTATCAGGATCTCATTTTAAAATTTTTTCTTTTTTTATTATTTTACATATTTTAAAAATATTTTAATACTTTAATTGGTGAAAGAATATTAAGGCTTTCATTTGTATGCCATTTTTGTAAAAGAAATAAGGGCTTTATAAACAAAATCCAGAATTTCTGATTCACAACATGATCTGCAGAGGCTTGCACTGCCTAATTAAGTATTGATGGAGAGTCCTGTATTTAGTGATTAGTTTATCTTTAAGTATTTATTCTTTGCTCCTCCCATTTAAATTCTTTACCCAATATTTTTTAACTCCTTTTAGCAAGCAAAAGTATTTTGTGTTCAATTGTGCTAGAGTAGGAGCTGATACTATTCTCTTTCTCTCTGGGTTAGCTATAGAGGTATCCTACTAATAGCAGAGAAATGGCATGTGGGCAAGTGAATCAGCACAAGAAAGCACGCCATAGAAGCTTTAATTCCTCACTGGAACCAGTTGGCCAAGTGTCTCAAAAAAGAATAGATTGTGACATTCAGCTCTTCTCATGCATTTATTTCTTTCAGATTTTTTCTTTAACCAACAAAAGGAATATAAACAGAGAAAAATAATATTTTCCTTTGCTTGTTGTTTAAAATAGGCCTCCAGAGATCTGGTATACAAAGGTCCAAGCCTTTGTATCAAGACAGGATCTACTGTGCAAACAGAGAGGTCCTTTGAAAATCTATTGCCTCAGCAACACAAAAGAAAGAAAATATAACTGATTTGTGAGCCAGGGCAGTTTCATCTGGGTTCACATCCATGTTCCCAGTTCTTATCAGGACCCTCATTCTATCATTTCCAGATCTTGAAACTTGTGATTGTCTGCCTCAGGATGGTATTTGGAATAAGCAAAGTTTCTGTTGTGACTTCCAGCCCTATCTTTTTTTCACTTCGTAAGTGAAAACCATAAGAACTAAAGTCTAAATAATGTAAGCTTGAGTTCCTTTACTGTGCATCTTTACCCAGAAGCCCAGCAGAATAAAGATCTTATCCTCCCTGAGTATGTGCAAAAAAGGATTCTTATTCAGCCATGCAGGTAGCCTTATTAATAAATATTTTTACATGGAAGGTACAAACCATTTACTGTCTAGATACAAAATCAAGCTAAGTTGTATTTGCTTGGAGATGTGGTGGTTATAGCATATGTGCTAACAATTATTTTGATCCAGCTTGCATTGAATATTTTCATCAATTCCAAGAGTTTGGTCATGTGCCCCCAGTCTTTAAAAAAAAATCCAGGTATTTTGAAAATATTTTTAAAAATCTTAAAATAGGTTTTATTTGGTTTCTAGCTCATAAAAGGTAATTAAAGTTTCTGGAAATTTCCTGATGATAAATTGGGCATATCATTTTTTCTTAAAATTTGAGATAAATTTCTATAAAATTTGAGTTTTCTAAAATTTTAAAAAAGAAAGATGATTTAGAAGTTGGTGTCAAAATATTTGTTTTCAAGATCAGAAGAAATTTTCCTCCTCATAAAATAATAATGCAGTGCTTTTTTAACTCCTAGCTAGACTAGTGGAAAGCGTTGCTGACCTGAGCAGAAGAGCAGAAATGTTATCTTCCTTTTTAATTCATCCTTTGGTAGGAGTCTGGTGTTTAACTGTTCTGATTTTAGAACATTGTCATCCCTTCAGATACTGAACAATGTAAATTTCTGATCAAAATTTACTCATCCTCAGATATCTTATGGCTCTAACAGCTGTAATCAATTTTTTTGAATTTTAGGGATTCCTTAAAGGTCAAGGTAAAGTCTGCAACAATTAAAGACCTATCTTTGCTTGATGTGCCACCATTCTGGGGCCAAAATTACTGATATTAAATGAGATTTAAAAAAAAACAAACTAACTAAACCAGGAGACCCCAGCTTATCTGAGAAATAATTCAAAAACAACAAACAAAACAACAAAAAAGAAAAACCAAAACCAAAACAAAACCCCAAAAAAAAAACCCCAAAAAAGCAAACAAACAAAAAAACCCAAAACAAACAAACAAACAAAAAAACCAACAAAAAACCCCAAAAAACCCAACAAATCACAAACAAACAAACAAAAAACCCTAAACAAAACAAACAGCAACAGAAAAAATACCCCAAAACATGGTGGTTTTGTCCTAAAAGTTGGAACAAATAAACTTATGGCTTGGATAAATAGATATTAAGTATCAGGATCTCATTTTAAAATTTTTTCTTTTTTTATTATTTTACATATTTTAAAAATATTTTAATACTTTAATTGGTGAAAGAATATTAAGGCTTTCATTTGTATGCCATTTTTGTAAAAGAAATAAGGGCTTTATAAACAAAATCCAGAATTTCTGATTCACAACATGATCTGCAGAGGCTTGCACTGCCTAATTAAGTATTGATGGAGAGTCCTGTATTTAGTGATTAGTTTATCTTTAAGTATTTATTCTTTGCTCCTCCCATTTAAATTCTTTACCCAATATTTTTTAACTCCTTTTAGCAAGCAAAAGTATTTTGTGTTCAATTGTGCTAGAGTAGGAGCTGATACTATTCTCTTTCTCTCTGGGTTAGCTATAGAGGTATCCTACTAATAGCAGAGAAATGGCATGTGGGCAAGTGAATCAGCACAAGAAAGCACGCCATAGAAGCTTTAATTCCTCACTGGAACCAGTTGGCCAAGTGTCTCAAAAAGAATAGATTGTGACATTCAGCTCTTCTCATGCATTTATTTCTTTTTTAGATTTTTTTTTTTAACCAACAAAAGGAATATAAACAGAGAAAAATAATATTTTCCTTTGCTTGTTGTTTAAAATAGGCCTCCAGAGATCTGGTATACAAAGGTCCAAGCCTTTGTATCAAGACAGGATCTACTGTGCAAACAGAGAGGTCCTTTGAAAATCTATTGCCTCAGCAACACAAAAGAAAGAAAATATAACTGATTTGTGAGCCAGGGCAGTTTCATCTGGGTTCACATCCATGTTCCCAGTTCTTATCAGGACCCTCATTCTATCATTTCCAGATCTTGAAACTTGTGATTGTCTGCCTCAGGATGGTATTTGGAATAAGCAAAGTTTCTGTTGTGACTTCCAGCCCTATCTTTTTTTCACTTCGTAAGTGAAAAACCATAAGAACTAAAGTCTAAATAATGTAAGCTTGAGTTCCTTTACTGTGCATCTTTACCCAGAAGCCCAGCAGAATAAAGATCTTATCCTCCCTGAGTATGTGCAAAAAAGGATTCTTATTCAGCCATGCAGGTAGCCTTATTAATAAATATTTTTACATGGAAGGTACAAACCATTTACTGTCTAGATACAAAATCAAGCTAAGTTGTATTTGCTTGGAGATGTGGTGGTTATAGCATATGTGCTAACAATTATTTTGATCCAGCTTGCATTGAATATTTTCATCAATTCCAAGAGTTTGGTCATGTGCCCCAGTCTTTAAAAAAAAAAAAAAAAAAAATCAGGTATTTTGAAAATATTTTTAAAAATCTTAAAATAGGTTTTATTTGGTTTCTAGCTCATAAAAGGTAATTAAAGTTTCTGGAAATTTCCTGATGATAAATTGGGCATATCATTTTTTCTTAAAATTTGAGATAAATTTCTATAAAATTTGAGTTTTCTAAAATTTTAAAAAAAAGAAAGATGATTTAGAAGTTGGTGTCAAAATATTTGTTTTCAAGATCAGAAGAAATTTTCCTCCTCATAAAATAATAATGCAGTGCTTTTTTAACTCCTAGCTAGACTAGTGGAAAGCGTTGCTGACCTGAGCAGAAGAGCAGAAATGTTATCTTCCTTTTTAATTCATCCTTTGGTAGGAGTCTGGTGTTTAACTGTTCTGATTTTAGAACATTGTCATCCCTTCAGATACTGAACAATGTAAATTTCTGATCAAAATTTACTCATCCTCAGATATCTTATGGCTCTAACAGCTGTAATCAATTTTTGAATTTTAGGGATTCCTTAAAGGTCAAGGTAAAGTCTGCAACAATTAAAGACCTATCTTTGCTTGATGTGCCACCATTCTGGGGCCAAAATTACTGATATTAAATGAGATTTAAAAAAAAACAAACTAACTAAACCAGGAGACCCCAGCTTATCTGAGAAATAAATTTAATGTCTTTCATAGGATCACAGAATAATTCATTTTGGTAATAATAATTCAGGGGGTCTCTACTGTACTACAGCTCCAAGCAGGACTAACAGCAGATCAGATCAGATTGTTCAGAGCTTTGTCGAATCTTGAAAACCTCCAGGTATATTTTTCCAGACTGGGAATTTTTTTGTCTTTGTAATATCTTTCTCTGTCTTCTCTAGGTGATATTTAATGACAACTGTTTTGCTCCAAAGTCTGTTTTCTGGTACATTTTTTCTGCTGCTTTCCTCTGGATTTTCTTTTAACTGATCCTGATTTTTCTTAAATGGGATGCTCCAAATCACACAGAGTAGTCCAGTTCAAGCTTTAACCGTGCTAAGTATTTTATGACTCCTATCTTGGCCCATACAAATAAGTCTGTTATATATGATGATTATTTCATTATGAAGGCATACTTTACTCTCATTTAGTTAATACTAGATGCTGTTCTGATGATCCACTACCTAATCAGCCTTACCTGCCTTGAATTTGTACTTTCAGTTATCCTTTTGTCTTATTTTGTAGTTGTTTGCTGTTAAATTGTATCTTTTTAATACTCATTTTTGTTTGGCCTAATTCCTGGACAAAATTCGCTTTCATCTGATCTCTGTCACTTTTTCTGACCAGTAAAGCAGGATGCCCTTATCCAGCCCCTTGCTTTTCTGTGAGGTTTTGGTTGTTTGGTTTTGGTTAGGTTGTTTTTCTGGGTGTTTTTTGGTACTAAAGGTACGTCCTCTGTTTCTAATCTACTCAGATTGTTCTGAGTATAAACAATTAGAAAATGAGGCTTTTTGCCTGTAACCTGAGGGATTTTTTTAATAAAGATCTTGACTGTAGTTGTTGAAATCCTTATTACCACAAGCAGCATTACTTCACTATTGTCTGTAATAAAGTTTCAAGACTTTTTTGTACTGATTTTGTACTGTTTCCTTTCTATCAAACCTGGTATAGCCCAGAAAGCTGTAGAACAAAACTGAGGTGTGTCAGCACTCATCCTCCATCAGGAAAGGAGTCAAGTGGGAAGCAGCTGGATGCTAGCTTAAAAAAAAATTCCAAGTCCATTTTTAAATCATAAGGCTTTATCCTAAAATTTTACAGTGACTTAGAACCACTTAATGATATAATCCTACCAACAGTTCTTTTAATTATTCTCTAAAAGATGTATTTACTTCAGGAAAGACCTCAGAAAAGCGTGTCCATCTGGCAAATCTACAATTTCATCTTCAGTTGAAACCCAATTCTTACAGTCCAGACAAGAATTTTTGGGAACTTGTTGCAACCAAGGAATCTCTTTCAGGCAATTTCCCTGTCAGATATGACTGGGACCACTGCAATGAAGTAGTTATTTCTGTATCCCATAGAGCAATATATAATATTGTGCATGGCATAAAATGGCTGCTCTTACAGAATACGTGAACATTTGAGGTGTCAGATTCTACAAATGCAAAGTGGTTAGGATACTGTTTTGGTAATGTTTTACTTACTCTGTTAGTGAGATACCAAGGTTTACTGTCAGATTTTTTTTTTCTTTTCACAGATTTTCTATAAATGTAGCAGTTCTCGGAATAAACAGAAATTACATGAATTGTTTATGTTGAATGAGGCAGATCACTTTGATACTAAATGATCTTGGGTTACAGTTCAAAAGAAAATAAATTAATGTAAATCAGGTATTATTTTGCTGAATTTCTGTCAGTAGCAAACTGATAGTCAAAACTTTTCTTTTAAACTTTGCTTGTCTTAGCTACTTGTAGCTTTAGTCTCATTATTTGCTCAATCAACTAAGCAGAGGATTAATTAGTTGAACAAAGTTTTTAACTGGTGGGATTATGTAGGAAACTTTGAAATATGCTTATGTCACAAAAGTTCAGTGTTGTTCAGTTAAGCTGACATACATATTTCTTCTTCCTATTTGAGATCTCTGTACCAAATATATGAGTTGAATAATTGTAATGATGTGTAACCATTATAATGAGAATGATAAGGTAAACAGGTAAGGTAACTGTGGAATTGTATGGGTAGAATAATGTTTAAGAATGGAATGTCACACTAAGTACTTTTTTATACTCTTGGTTGTACTAGTCACACCCCTACCTGAAAATATGATCTATGGTGTCATTTAATGATGGTTCAAAAATTGTACATTATGATAAACAATATATTAAAAAATTACCACCGTTGACTTTTTCTTTTAAATAACACCTTTTTTTCTTTCTTTTAGAGACTAGAATAGATGAGATTGCTACAGTGCTGCAAATTAGAACTGTTAGAAAAATAATCAGAAAGAAAATTATATAGTCCCTTATATTTATCAAGAAATTGCCTATCTAATGTACCATTGTGCTTTATTGAAAGTGTCAATACTGCAATTCAATTAGTTTATCTTCTTTAAGAAAGAAGTTTTTTGAATGAGTGAGTTTATTCTTTTTTAAATGAAAATCACTGACTTTGTCTTTAAAACTTTTTTGTGTGCTGATAAACTGTCTGTTAAAACTACTAGTCTGATGCCAATGTTAGCATGTGGTAGTATTTAAACAAATAGTTAAACAGTCAGCAGAAAGGGATTGATTACTAGAACTGCATAAACTTTTTGGTTTGTCACTTCTAAAGAAATATAAGTATCATTTGTCTGAGTAGCTATCTTCAGTTAAGAGACTCAACTTCATCCAAAATCTGAGAGTCTTTTTCTAAAGCTACAGTAAACTAATTTGCCTGTGCATTTGCAGAATGAATTTGCACACAGAGATATGCCAGTAAGGCTAGTAAAACTGAACTAAGTAAGCCTGAAACTGGTGAACAGCCTGTGTGCATCAGATATTATGGAACATCAGCTCTGGATTGTATAGAAGTAATACCTGTTTTACTAAAATCATCAGCAACAAAGAGCTCAGGAGTCACCAGATCTGGTTTACATTTGAACACAGACTATTTTGTTGAAAACTTACAGGAACATTGCACACACTCAAATAATATTGTGGGTTTTCATGTGTATAGTTCACAATGGCAAAAATCTAAGTAAAAATAATAAATAAAAACTCCATGGTATGTTCAAAATATAAATTTTAAGCAGTTTAGTTCCTCTTCATCACCAGCTATGCCATTCTGCCCAGGCCACTTGAATGTCAAAAGACAAAAATGCACTATAAATATGAGGAAAGATACACATCCTAGAAAAAAGTTTACATTTCATGGAAAAATGATGTGTCTTCAACCAAGGAATGTTTATTATTATTAGGACTTTTGCACCATGACACATCTCTTTCCCTTTCTTTAATTTTGTATAAGAGGGGACAATTTAAGATTTGTTCTGGACTCTAGTTCTTAAATAAGTTACAGTAGTAATATTGACACAAATCATGTCCCAAACCCTTTTAGTCCTCAACATTTTTAAGGTGGAAAGAAAGAGCTGCCAGGGAGCTGTTTTAAAAGAAAAGTAAGATTCCAAATGTTTAAGATATCCAAATGTTACTATGTTTTTGAGGCAGACCATACTTAATAATTAGGAAAATAGGTTTCCTTGTATGGCTACAATATATTATGTTACACTGTATATTTCTTACATTTTGTGAGGGTTGTATGACACCCATCAGCAGTTCTAAGTGCTGTATACAATTAATCTGTCCTTAATGTGAGTATACTCTGTATTATAAATGTGTAACAATCAAATGTGCAACTCTTCAAAGCAATGTTTCATATTTCATTAGTCCTTAAATCGTTTGGAAAAATGAGCAGGCCTCATGAAGTGTTATAAAATAATTTAATTGCTTTTAGACCGGGGAAACTAAATTGAAGTGCACCTTAGAAAATGTCCAACTGCATCCCTTTCCAAGAGCACCAGCACATCTGCTGATTAAGTCTTCAGGATGTGTATTGCTGGGAAAGTCAGATTCCCTTCCAGCAGGCAAGTCCCAGCAGATGCTGCAGTTTGTGGATGGTTTGTGGAGCCATGGCACCTGGTTTGGCAGGTACCCAGTTTGCCCCCTGCTGAATCAGCAAGCGCTGTGCTGAAGGCAAGAACTGGCACGAGTGCTTTCAGCTCAGCCCTTTCCTCTCAGGGAGCGAGGGTTCTGCACCACTTTGCTGTGCTGCAGCCTGCTTGCAGAGGGGCTGGTAGTACTCACAGAGCTTTCTGCAACAGCAGTACCCACTAGCACTTCAGCTGGGCTAAAAAAGTGCTGCTTAAATGGGGTGGCTTAAAAGGAGAAGTGTGGAGTATTCTCTTCACAGAACAGGAAAGACTACTCCCTGCTCAGTACAGAGAGAGACAAAGAGTTATTTAGGGACAAAACCATTGAGGAGGAGGCTTTTTTTGCAGAAATGGCCATATGCTTCCAACTCCTACAACATTCAACAATAGAATATTTTGACAGCAGAGTGGCTGCTGCTGTAAATCTCCTAATTATGGAGCAAAAGTGCCACCAACTCATGATGCATAACATGTTACTGGCATAAGCTCATGCAGCAGTTCAGGAGAGAGGAAATTTTTCTGATGGATTAACCTTTACACCAGAAGGTTCTATGCCAAATTCAGTATTAGATGTATTCTAGGCTCCCTTTGAACCTACAGGCAATGTAAAAAACCTCAGGGGAGAAAAAAATAAAAAGGGAAGAAACCCTACAAAACATAAAGCTCGGTATACTTTGTATCATCTGCTCTACCTGATTTGAAAGCTGTGCTATCATTTGTACCTATCTCAGTCTGACAAAATTGATGTTTTAGTAACCTTGAGGAACCAGTGTTGAGCTCTGGCAGGGATGCTCACAGACACACGTTCTCAATGGTTTGTGGATCACCGGCTTTATCCACTGAGTTGAGAGGCTTGTTCATACTTGAGATAACTGCTGAGTTAGTCCTCCTGTGGGTGCAAAAGGTACTTGTGCTCGCAGGCACACATTTTTAACCCCATCATTCTGCCCACTTGCTGGGGTAAATTATGCCATGATCACTGCAAGAGGAATCCACACTGGTAAATCTGATATGGATTCACTAAAAATGAACTTTATGTTTCATTGTGGGTACTATTTAAACCTTATCTGTTAGAAAAGTGCAAATACTAAATGATTCTTCCTACACACATTTATGTAGACATCCTTATAAGAACACTAGAGTGTTGCCAGACCTTCCGTGGTAATAGGAGTTTATTTTGAAACTATGCCTCCTCTATAGTGGTATGAGAACATGATTGTAAACAAGAATTATCAAAAATTAAGCCAGTATTGTTTCCCATATTTAAGTGACGATCATAGACTGAACATCAGAACAGAATAACTGTGGGGAAATTTTGTTGTAATTGTGGCGAAGGGTGAGGTCTAAAATGTGTGTAAAGTGTCTACCTTTGTTGGTGTAGTGATGATGTTATTTGGACAAAGGTGTGGAGAGTTCTTTTGCTTATTTAAGTGACATTTGTGAAGACGGCAGATTGTGTGATGAATGTGTATTTTAATGATTATGATAATTTAATGAAAAAATACAAGAAAATATCTTACATTCTCAGCATTATGTAATTAGAAGTCAGATCCTGTAAGATATTCAGACATCTCATTACTTTTTAAAAATATGGACTTACTTCAAGAGGGTCAAAATAAATGGTTGTAAAAGCTAGATTTCTGCACCATTTAATAATCTGTTTTGTTACAGTTTGTGATTAATCTGTTTTGTATTATTACTCTTTATGTTGCTTACATTGTCTCCTTTCCTGAGTTAGCTGATGCACTAGTGTCTCTCTCTCTGCTAATCATTGATTTTTGGGAAAGTATATAAAATTACCTTTTGCTTTGCAGTGTGCAAAGCAGTATACAGCTTAAGGACTGTACAGTTACTACTCTGTGTACTTGGTTACTGCTTCATTTTGAGAGAGGTTGAGTACACCTATCACCCATTCAGCTGCTGGGGAAAGGAATGATGATTGTGGCAGTTGAAGGCTGATCTATTCCCCTGTCAGCAAGAGGGGAATTTAGAGCAGTCAGAGCTATCAGAGGTTCTCCTCAAATCTGCCTTCTGAAGGGAATCTCTGGTGGTGCAAGAATGGCAAAACTGGCAGTGGTATAAACCCAGTTTGAAATTTCACCTGCCATGTAGGGCTAAAGCTGGGACTGGGGGGAGTCTTAAGCAAAAGTTTAAGAAATAAAGAACATTCTGTCGCTGGTACTGCTCCCTCCAAAGGCTGAGAAAAATCTGCAATAAACCTCTGTTTAGAGATGTAAAGCTGGACTTTAACTTCAAAAGTTTGATCATGCACCACCTTGTAAATACCAGATATGCTGTTTTTCCTCTGTGCAGGTATCTAAGCCAGACTGCGTCAGAAGAGACGATGTTAGCAGCCAACCCTCAAAACAGGGAGAAATTAACCATACTAAAGCAAGCTCTAGGTGCTCTGGGATTCAATAGCCTGGTAAGCTACAAGTAACTCTCAGAGATAACTTTTTGTGGCTAAAAGAAACACCTTTCTGTGGGTTTGTTTTTTTTTTTTTTTCTTCCTCTTAGTTAAGATATTGAAATAAATACAGCACTAGTTCACTCCAGGGAAATTATTGTAATCACTTTTAATTAGACACAGAACCAACAATGTAAATCTTTTTCGTTTTTAAAGGTTCACAAAACAGCTTCAAGGTACAATACTCTGAACAATTAAATTACATGGATAAAAAGAAGCAATCAAATCCCATATGACACCTCATAAAAGCCACGGAAATTTTTTCTTCTTCCTTATTATCTTCCATCCTTATTAATTTTATGAAACACACATATGCTAACAGCACCTGAAAAGAAGTAAATACCTATTTAGGAAAGAAAATTAGAGCTAGGTAACTTGAAAGAGCTGACTTAATTCCCCAAAAGCAACAAAAAGATAGGCCTGCTGTTTGTCTTTAATTCTATGAAACTAAAGACGATGATTTGCAAAATTAATCAAGAAGAGGTTTTAGAGGAGAGAGGTGTGATGGAAATCAGAAGAAGGATGAATATAAGAACTCATGTAAACTGTGTATCCTTTCAGGATACTGCAGTGCTTAACAAACTCTCCATATTTCTTACAAATGTGTATGCTACCTAGCACACTGTACCTGGAACACTTCTGCAACAGAAGTACACAAGCAACAGTAGTTTTAGAAGGAGGTAAGAACTTAGTCCTGTACAATATCATTAGAAAGAAAGGGACAAAAAATGTAACTCTAAGTTAAAACATCATCAAAAATGACAGATGGGCAGCAGTTTTAATAAAAAGGGATCAAGGGCTATCAACAAAAAATTTGTGAATCTGCTGAAGCTGTTATTTAGGTGGGCAGTTTAGACTTCTGTAGTGGTAGTGGTACACCATGGAGCTGTTTGACATTCCCTAGTTAAGGCAGTTAAAAGTGTCACCTTTCAATGTAAGGAAGAGTAGGATTTATTTTCATGAATGTTCATGAGGCCATGTACAAAATTGAACACACATGGCTATATTTGACAATATTATTCCTTACTTTTAGTGGGTCTGTACTAGTAGATTTCAATAACAAAAGAAGAAGAAAACTTCTGGATGAAGCCCAGTGTTCACAGTTTGGTGGATCTCTCTTGCTCTTTCATGAATGTTTCTGTTCTGTTGAGGAAGGGGTTCTGTGGGAACCCAGGGCA
Organism: Emberiza elegans; assembly: GCA_024865655.1. Classification (NCBI taxonomy): domain Eukaryota; kingdom Metazoa; phylum Chordata; class Aves; order Passeriformes; family Fringillidae; genus Emberiza; species Emberiza elegans. The sequence continues at coordinate 62,735,564 of JALJVW010003023.1, read as the reverse complement.
CAGAGAATATTTCTCTGTCTACTCTGAGGGGCTCTGACCCCCAGAGAAACACTGACTTTGACCACATTCATGGAGAGAGCTTCAAGATAGACTACAGTCCACAAAAGAGTGAAATAGATTATAGGGAGTAGTGTATTATGTCACTTTGGGTGACAAATTTAGGTTTGGGGATTTTTAATATGTTTCAGATGGAATCAAGATGGAGGACATAGGGTGTTGTTCTGAGCTCCTTATTCTTGCTTCTTCTTCCTTCTTCTTCATGGTTTGGATGATGTTCTGTAATTGGACAGAAAAGTCCACATTGTGGGCTTCGAGGGATCAGTTATTGGGTTAAAAGGGAAAATAACCTAGGTGTCAGCTCTTAACTGGATAGTTTAGTTAGTTTAGTCTTAAAAGGCCTTGTAACAAGAGATTGTTACCCATTTCTGTGGTGATCTTCCAGTGCACAGAGTCTGATATAGACAGCATGCAAAACTTTAGATAGATAACAATCAGCAAGAAGCTGAAAACCAAAAGAGCCCCGTGTTTCTCCTTTTCCTGACACCAAACTGCTCCAGGAGAGTTTCCTTGACAGGGGAACTCCCAGGGAGGGGCCTAGCATGAGGCCCAGAAATCCAGAAATCAATAAGATTCAGCCCATAAGTAAATAAATGAATGCTAAATGAATCATGATTTTTAAGTCTGTAGTAGCTGTCTGAGAATGCTTCATATACAGTATTCTTTTGAGTCCACTACTTCATTTGACTCAGAATTCTTGAAAATAAGTCATCTCTCAGAAAAATGTCAACATCTTGAAAGCTGGTCTGTATTCAGGCAGCATTAGAATAATATTTAGGGGACAAGAAATCTGTGAAACTCTCAAGGACTGCAGGCTGATCTCCTGTGTTGAATGTTAGAGGGCAATATGTAGATAAAACACATTCCTAAAATTTCTAACCATTACTTCTGAGGTACAGGAAGAGGTCTGTATGTTTCAGTCTTTGACTACCTAGCTACATTTAAAGGTAGAGTAGATAATCTTTTTGAAGAACTACATAAAAATTCCTTAGAAGTCATTAATGCTATCTTCCAAAGAATGTTAGTATTTATTAAAACCAACTGCTGTTTTAAAGGTGGGGAGGCATGCATCTTACACAATGATAAAGTGGTGAGAATCTGGAATGTAAAATATACGCGAGACCTTACCAAAATCACCACAATCAGAAGCTATCCCAGCCCACTGTCGTTCAGTGCTGCACAGGAATCCCCAAACCAGTTCTGAACGAGTTAACCTACAAGCAAGGAGTCTGCCCTGCCAGTGTGCCACCTCATCTTGCCTGAGATACCATCCCAAGAAGCAGAGTATAGCACCCTAGTTTGAACGCTATATTAGAATGACTTCTTCTATTTTGAGAGTTATCTTGTTTAGGCTTTCTCTGTATATATTGGATTTTTTGAATCTTCAGCTTTAGTACCTTATAATACTAAAATATACTGTTGCCCTATTGACACCTCTCTCCTACAGTAAGAGATTGACATTCTTGTCTTAAAGTGTAGTTTAGAGAAGCAAACTCGCTTAAACAGCATTGGAGGTGCTATAATCTACCCCAGAAAGCCTTTAAGCTTTTCTAATGTCCCTTGATGACTGGCATATTTATCTGGGAAAGAAGAAATAAAGAAGAAAACTTGAAAAAAGAGGATGTATTAACGAAGTATTTCATTAGTGGTGTATCTATAATCTTAGTCTGCAAATTCTGATAAGTAAAATGTCTCACTGTCACTTCTGCAGTTTCAGCAGAATCAGGGTCTAAATATTATTATTAAAAATATTTCAAGAATTATCAATTAATTTTGCTGTACATAATGCCATGTAATGTTATAATGGATATCAGGTTTCCTGTTTTACCATTTTAAGAACCACCATTGTTATATAACTGACCTTAAAAAAAAACTTCCAAAAACACACAATGCTTTCCATATTTTAGGATATAAGGTTCATATTCCAAAGTTCATATTTTTCCTTGAATTTAAAAATATTTTAAATATAATTAACCAACCAAAACAACAGAAGAAAGTTAGTTTTCTTCTTTCTGTGATAAAAATTAGGTCAGAAAAAATCTGCCCCTAAAGATAGCTGCTTCACAATCTGAGACATCACAGAAGAGTATGCAATCTCAGAGGCAAAGTGTGAGGGTAAGGAAAGTTGCTTTTGTTTCTTTTGGACCTTAATTACAGCTTTTAATATCAGGAACCAATAGAACTAGACACTTTGTGAATTCAGTTGGCTGAGGCACAAAAAACCCTTGCTGTTCCCAGATATAGAAATTGTCTCAATGGGAAATTCTCTATGGACAAGATATGTTTTATTTCTTGCAGAAGCAGTGCATTCATTAATGATATTTCAGTATTTTTTATCACATTGGGAAAAACTTTCTTAAACCAGTGGTTAATGTGACATTAAACAAGGAAATAAAAAGTAACTTTGTTGGTTCTTGTCCTAGCTAGGTGCCAGTTTGATTTCAAATTTCCTGTTAATAATTCAAATGTGACTGCTTTTCAACTTATCAAATGCTGATGATCCAAACGAACAGAATTTATGTTTTTATAAAGCATTGCCTTTAACTGGCGCGTCCAACAGATCTTTTCTTTATCTTTAATTCTGAAAAAAAAATGTGCAGGAGGTGGAGAACCTGTTTGTGATTCTCTCAGCAATTCTGCATCTTGGAGACATTCGCTTCACAGCCCTGACAGATGCTGAGACAGCGTTCGTGTCAGACCTGCAGCTCCTGGAGCAAGGTCAGTAGGACACGGCCTCGGAGCGTCGCCTGCTGGTCCCGCTGCAGGGAACTTGCGCTGCTCCACCGACAGATGGAAACACAATTCCAGGGAGACAAAAAGAAATTACTTCTGAAAATTCATAAGTTACTGTGGGAAGACAGTATCCAATTGACTTGGGTGTTTTATAAATTACAGATTTTTATGGGATGAAATAAAATGCCAGTATTGCAAATTAGCTAATTAAGTGTCATATTTAATGCTATCATTTGCCAAAAGAAATTGTACAGTCCACTTTGTGCAGTCTTGTTTTGAAATGCTTTTGCACTGCTTGTCAACAGCTGAACAATTTGCCTTGAATTGAATTCCTTACATTCAAAATCTATGTCTGAAAAGGGACTCTTGTTTCTTTGCTTTGAAGTTTGCCCTCTTGGTCACTAACAAATCTCCTCCAAGTGGCTTATGGATACAGAATGTCAATGAGTAGAATACCTTCACTCTAATACCACAGAAAGTCTGCCAAAGCCTGGGGAAAGTCCTAAGTTGTCTTTGAAGGGGAAAGAAAGCTGTAATGTAATATACAGATACATTAATACTTCACAAAGTACTGATGATAGTAATCCTATTTTATGTTTTTGTTAATTTTGATTACTCCTCTGACAGCACCCTTTTCTTTAATGTTTGAATTCTTTCACTATTCGTAAAGAAATCTGTAGAAGCAAATCTATTGTAAAAAATGAAACATGCAGTATCGCATAAATCAGTCTTTCTTTACATTTTCTTTTCTTTTCAGTGGCAGGGATGCTGCAGGTTTCACCAGATGAGCTTGCTTCAGCCTTAACAACTGATGTTCAGTATTTTAAAGGTAATCTTCTCCAAGCCTACATTCTCATAGATCAGACCTGGTGGCATTTTGAGCCTCCTGATTTAAAAAATCTGAAAGCTGTCAATTTTTTTGTTTCTTATTTCTTGTATGGTCCTGTAAACATTCCCTCTGAGGAATATGTAGGCTTATCTGCCATGCAGTAAATCAGACTGGGCCACTAAATTAGAAATGCCTTTGTAATATGGAACAAAGCAGTTTCACACTGTGATGCTGATGGGCTCCTAACTTGATTAATGTTACAGAAGTGTGTCAAGATAACAGATTAGATATTAATTGAGAATATTAGTAAGAACTGTAATCAACAGGGGTGTCTTAGGGAAAAAATCTGAAAAAAATATTTTCAGTAAAATATTAGTTCTCTGTAGTACTCATACACATTTCTTTTGAACAAAGTATAAAGGCATGTATTTCCAAACTTAAAATCTTTTGAGTGTTGACAGTCTTCTCATCTTGCACTGGAGGCTTCAGAAAAAAGCTAACACCATGTAAATGTTTGGCAAAGGAGAAGCAAGTGTAGCTAAATTTACTGTAACTAAAATTACTTAAGGCAAAGTTTACAGCACACTTTCATCTCCATTTTCTGCTCTTTCTCTTAGGAGACACGATTGTTCGGAGGCACACTATAGAGATTGCAGATTTTTACCGGGATCTCTTGGCAAAATCTCTATATGGTCGTTTATTTAGCTTTTTAGTCAACACAATCAACTGCTACCTTCAAAATCAAGATGAGAGTGGCAGGTAGGAGTGCCTTTGGAAACTATTAGGTATTCCATTTTCTGTTCAAACTCAGAACCCTAAAAAAAAAAACAATTCCTTTAAATGGTGGAATTAAATGCACCCTGATAAAGTTTTAAAGAATTTTATAATAGCATGACAGTGATGCTTGGATCTTTAAAGCATTGGCTATTCCTTCTAGCTGTTTCTGCTGTAACATATTTGTTTATTTGTTTGCTTATATAGGGGGCCATGGTACTTCAGGTGGTAATCCATGATTGGTGGTTACAATTAATAGCTTTTTTAGGACTTGACAATACAGATTGAGCTAAGTCTTTCAACATGGAAAATGTTGTTTGGTGGTTTTTTAATGCAGAGCATACTTGTTCTTTCTTCCCAAAACAGTGACCTTAGCACAGGGTATTAAAACCAGAATTTTTTTCAAAGGTCTTTAAATGAATGTTTAAACTTAACTGATTTAAATGTTCTAAGAATGTTCTCTAGGTTGGCATCTTCTAAATTTGATGCTGTTGCTATCCAGCATGGCTTCTTGGAAAAATGAATGCTAATTAATGTGCATCAGTGGAGCAGTCAAGAAACAAATTAAAGGAACAAAAACCCTGAAATCTCAGTGGAATCAAAGCAACAAACTAAGACAGTAGACCTAATTAGATGATTATATGCATGTGACTTAATCAAAGTTCAACAGCTCAAATTCTCAGCCGAGTTTTCTTATGAACATAAAATACAAGTGGGTTGGAATTATTGGTAAATGGTAATCCACTAATGGCAGATGTGGAACTTTCATAAGTATGTTTTCTTTATATCATATCTCTATGGCTGCATAGGGCCAGGTACCCTCTTTTAAAGTTTGAGGACTTCACAATCTTATTTTTATTCCTATTCATAGACCAATTATTGCAAATTAGCAATTTTATTAGCAATACTCTTCTCTTCTAAGGTTGTAGCTAAGAGAAAAAGGTACCATGCCTGAATAACTCAGCTTTCTGCACCTGAAATCTGTCTGTCATTGTACATACACCACTAGAAGTGTCTCACTTCCTGCTGAAAGCAAACAGAAGTAACATGGAATGATTTTTCTTGTCCATTTGTGACAGTAGGCCAGGGCAATTTTCCAGTCCATGGCCTAATTTGACATACTCTCTATATAACAAGGAAGGGCAGTAACATGCGGCCACAATTCTTCCTCATTCATTCCTGGGATTTATGGAACAGAGGCATAGTTATTGCATGTCTGTGGCAGACAACAATTCAGCTCAGGCATTTCTTATTACAGTGAGCTTTTTTGTAGTGATTGTTGAGGAATAAATTTAAAATTGATATTTTAAAAATATTAAAATTATTTTAAATTATTTTTCAGTGTGTAATTTTACAATTTGATATTTTACATTCTTTCAGAATAGGGTGTTGTATACTTCTGTTGTTAATATAAACCTATATTTTTAGATATCATAGGATCTTCAGATAATGAAAGTCAAAGTTGTTTGTATATTGTCTACCTTGTAGTCTCCTTTTAGTGCAATCCCCAGGTAGAAAAGGTGACCCCTACCTTGTGAAAATATTTCTCAGTGAAACTATTTCTAACTATGAGGTAACTTGAAGACTGTGTGAGGTTGTAAGTCCAACTAAAACAGGACAGCTGTTTGATGTATCACAAATGAGGAATTTGCAATGGTCTCCTCTGGCCACCCATTAGACCTACACTTTGAAAGGGACAGTTCTTCAATTAGGCTGGTTATAGAAATCTACCCAGCTCAGGATTAATTGGCAGTACTGACAAGATATGCTAAGCTTTATCGGGCCAAAACCAGCTTCATTCCCTTTCCAGACTTGAAGCTAAGTAGCTTATTTTAAGTGGAAATAAGGTTGATCATCCGTCACTGGCATTCCAGCCTCAGTTGAAGCAGCCCACATGCAGCTTTTTTCTTTTTTTTTTTTTTTAGTCCAGCCTAATCATATTGTTTAAACTGCAGGAGTAAATCAAGGCATAGAATAGTTCTCGATGCAAGCTGGATTACTGCAATGAATTTGTGATTATTGGGTCAGATTTACTTCAAATACATCTGAGAAGCTCTCAGTTAGCAGCATTACATCTCCAGCTTGGTGCAGTTTTAATAAACCTCTGATGAAAGATGCACCAAAAACATTTACTTATGTGACTACATAAGTCTGATACATTCCAGGCCACACTTTATTCCTCAGTTGGAATCTGACAAGATTACTACTTATTAGATGGGATGAAGCCTTCATCAGAAACCTGGAATAAGGTTTCCAACTCAGTTCTCCTGTTCTGGTGTGAGGCAGCTTAACTGTACTTCCAACACACCAGTGAGAATTCATGAAGCAATAAAATTAGATTTCTTGGCTTAGTAACTCTAAAAGAAGGGGTTTTTTTGGCATTTTTGAGGAAGCTGGTTATCCATGTTTAACTATTATGGTTGAAATACTTGATTTTGGTCTTTAATATTGATTTATATTTACTAAGAAAATGCTTGTGACAAGTTTTAGGCAAAATAAAAGGAATGATTATCATTAGATCTAAGCAAAGGGGAGATGATTCTGTGAAAAACTTCAAACACCAAGCTCTAAAGGTATGAAGTACATCAGATAAAAAGTGTTGCCAGAATCCAGCAAATTAATTACTTTGAAATACTATTCAAAGGTATAAAAAAAGAATTTTAATGCTGGTGTTAACTAAGATAATGCACCTTTAGAAACATTGTTATCTTCCACAAAAACTTATAATTTTGTCAAGTTTTAACTAAATTATAATCCTACATGCTGGTTTAGACTTGTTGCAAGATCTGAAATTTGTTTACTTTATTCATTCTGATAATATTTTTAAAAATTCTACTGTGGAGAAATTATTTTGCCATAATTGGCCCCTAGAGTGGGATTAGAAGAAAGCTAACAACATTTCTCACAGGTGCTTATAATTATTTTTTTAATTATTGATATTTATCTTCACTCATCTATATAATGATTTCCCATTCTACTGATGTTATTATTATCAAGATAGTCTCGGTGAATTTCTTCCTAAGACTCTTAACTTTTCAAAGTTCACTCAGATAACTATGCTGATTTTCAGTTTTGTAGATTCATGGTTGCCTTAATGTGGCATTTCAATGTAATTGACTGCACGTTGGCAAAGTTGGATCTGGTGATCCAAATTTTGTAATGAAATTATTTAAGATAATGTTTTAGCAATTCCTGACTCATTCTGCAAGAGCGCTTTTTCTTTATGGAGATTTAAGAATGTCTGTGAATTTTTGTGAAACACTGTTTTTCATTTCTCATGGAAAACAAGCTAATTAGGTATATATCCCTGAGAAAATCTAGATACTGTGTTCCTTGCCTGCTAGTAAGTTTAAGGCATGGGTTTTTTTTTATCAGCTAGTAAGAAAAGATTTTCCCTATTTGTAGATAAAACCTGATAAAAAGTTGATAAATATTTTGTAGATAAAATCTGGCTGAACAGCAGGTCCCTGAGGGACCTGGGTCTTGCTGGAGACCTCTCACTTGCAGTCACCCTCAGGGTCCATTACTGGGCCCAGTATTGTTTAACTTATTCATACCTGGCCTGGATGATGGGATAGATGTCTCCTCAGCAGGTTCACTGAGGACACAGGGCTGTAAGGAGTGGCCAATACCCCAGAGTGCTGTGCAGCCCTTCAGAAGGACCTCGACAGGATGGAGAGATGGGCAGGCCAGAACTGTCTGAAATTTCAGCAAAGGCAGGGTCCTATATTTGGGGAAGAACAACCCCCTGCACCAGGACAGGCTGGGAGTGACCTGCTGGAAAGCAGCTCTCTGGAGCAGGACCTGGATGTCCCGGTGGACAACCCTCTGTCCCTGAGCCAGCAGACTGTCCTTGTGGCCAGGTGGGCTGATGGTGTCCTGGTGTGCATCAGGAAGAGCAGTGCCAGCAGGTTGAGGGAGGTGATTCTGCCCCTCTGCTCAGCCCTGGTGAGGCCATATCAGGAGTGCTGTGCCCAACTCTGGGTTCTTCAGGAGAAGAAAGACATGGAGCTCCTGGAATAGGTCCAGTGGAGAGCTACAGAGATGATTCAGAGACTAGAGCATCTCTCTTACAAGGAAAAACTGAGAGTTTGGGTCTGTTTAGTCTTGGGAAGATACAACTGAGAGGGGAACCTCCTCTCAGTCTATAAAATCTAAAGGGAGGGTGTCAGAGGCTGGAGCCAGGGTCTGCTCGGTGGTGTTGAGCATTACAAGAGGCAATGGGCAGAACCTAATGCACAGGAAGCTCCACCTGACCATGAGAAACAACTTTTTGTTGTGTGGGTTACCATGCACTGCCACAGGGAGGCTGTGGAATCTCCTTCACTGGAGATATTAAAAAGCCTGAATGCAGTTCTGTGCCATGTGCTCTGGATTACCCTTCTTGAGCAGGAGGGTTGGACCAGATGACCTGCTATGGTCACTTCCAACCCGACCCATTCTGAGATTCTTATGTGGCAGCATTACAGACAAACAAAGCTGGCATTCTGTCATGCTTTCTGTCTGTACCACCAAGTCAGGCATAGATTTCTATTGTACACAGAGCATACAGATTGTTTCTAAAGAGGTAGTTTCTGAAAGCTTTATACTCATACCCATCAAAATTCAAATAATGCCAAAGAGTAGCAGTAGGAACACTTACTTAGGCAAAGGAAGGACCTCAGATTTCTCATTTACAAAATTCTTAATATATTATCTGATTTATAGAACATGGTATTCTGGAATAGAAATCTTCCTAACTTCAGAAAAAAAATCCGAAAATAAAACCTAAAACATTTCTTTATCTATTACTAAACTCAGTAGAAAGGTGCTGGGAGTGCAGGAAGGAGGGAAAGGAACTTCCTGTTCAGAACCTGAACCCACAGCATAATGAGAATTGTTTCTATATCTGGAGGTAGAGAAGTCTTTAAAACAAACTACAAAATGTCTAATATAATTTGGTGCATAATGCCATAATTTGAAATTTGCTTAGTTCTGGATAATTTCCAGTGTTTCATTTAACTAGATAATGCCATTTTTTAAAGCACAGAACAAATTTCACTTGAAAGTGCTAAGGAAGAGTATGTGCTACTAATGAAAGAGCTATAGATCTTGGGTCCACTGGCAAATATACTTTTCTTTCCTGCCATGACTGTCAAGCCACTCAAAAAAATGTCTGTCAGATATGGAGCCCATGTTTCCTTCTTTTGTGTCCAGCCACTTTCTCCATATGCACCACTCACACCTGGGTAAGTTAATATTAAAATAAAAATTACAGTTGTTGAGCAAGATAGCTGAGAGACATGCCAATGACACCAAATCTCAGCAAAAATTTCAGACTACTGAAAAATATCCCTCAAACATTTCAGAAATTAATTTTGTTTGATAATTGTTTGAGATGAAGAACAACATATCCAACTGGTAGTATTCAGCCTGTTCCCTTCAAGAACTGTGTTTGTGACAACAGGTGTAATCTGTTCCCCTGGGAAAACTAAGGGCTTTTTAATTAGGATTATGAAGGACCTCATTTGAAGGCTAGGCTATATACTTCCTCTAATCAGAGAAATATTTCCTCATTAATCAGTAACACTTCCAGTATATCCAGATTAGACATAAGCCTTCCTCATTACTGCCAGCAGTTGGAGGAAGAGCAAGAGCTGTTGTATCTTGGGCAGATGAAAAGGTGCATTGCATCACCCTCCCCCAACAGATTCATCTCACTGCTCTGTGCTGGCAGATTGCAAAGGATAACAAAAGGAATGGACCCTATGGATTTTGGAGCTAAGAACCATTTGCAATGAAATAAAAGTGAACAAATAACATTCCGTAGGTTTGTCTGAAGCACTGGGTAGATGTACTGTAGAGGGAGTTTTGTTCACCTTGCCTGGAATGGCAAATGGTTTGAGAGCATCTCTTGATGCATGGCAAAATGTCTGCCAAGGTGGTAGGTTATCAGAGAGGATGTCTTCTGTATGTGTATTGTTTTTAGGAGTTGCCAGGAATTGTTATATAGTTTCTTTATAATATAGTTGTTAGGTGTACAAGATTAAAAAAGTATTTCTAGTCTATAAGGATATCTTTACAGAGATGTTCTGAGGAAAAAAGGCAAAGCTGGAGACATTGTAAAATACTGTAAGCTGAAATGCTCTTTTGTGTATCTGAAAACCAAAGACCTATAGTGAACATCCATTTTTTTTTAAAGTATTTGCACCTGTGTGCTGATATAAGAGATAAAAAAGTTCTTCAAACATCAGCAAATTCTTTTTTTCTACTTTATATTCTGGGAAATATTTTCAAACTTGAAATTGAAGTCTCAGTCCCCATTAAAACCAGAGTTCTTTTAGTTATACATAGTAATATTAAAGATCTGAAATACAATTAAGAAATATGCCAGTGATGATTAGTAACCAGAAAATAAGAAAATAAGAAAATCTTTCAGAACATAAAGTGCCTTTTTCTAATATTTGTTCTCTTAGACCCTAGTGACATCCTTTCATTTGTTAACATGCAATCATTCATACTTTATTTTTCCTTGGGAATCTCTGCTATGATTATTTAAGGAAAGTAATTTTTCTGGAATTAATATGATTGACAGCTAGCCAGTGGAAAGATATATGGACCCTCCCTCTGGCAAGAAAAGTGATATGAAAAAGAGGAAGACAAGAAGAAAGATTAAAAGAACAAAGTAATTTGCAACCACATATAAAGCAATGCTTTTAATTTGGATGTTGTATTGTCAGTTGTTATTTAGTTTTCTAAATCTGAGCCATAATTTAATACAGAAAATTACTATCATGGTTGAAGAGATTTTGCACATAAAAAGCACATTGTAACAGTAAAATGTCAGTGTTGTAGAGGATACAGAGCCTAGTGCTCTGTACTTACCCCGTAGGCAAGATATTAATTATGTAAAACCTCCAGCTCTTTTAATATGGTGTGTGCATCTCCTAATAATACCAGACCAAAATTATCAAGAGGAGTTCATAAAAACACTGAGACTACATGTTTTCTGTCAACAAATGCATCTCCAGTATATTTGCAAGCCAGTCTATTTGTCACAAATATCAGGGTTTTGATAAGGAATGCACTAAGGCTTTTACCCAGAGTTTTGGAAGCTACGATCGGGTTCCCATTTTGCCTGTCTTTTAATAATTCATTAAGTCAGTTTGTATTGGTCTTTTCCTAATGCAAATGTTTATATATTCCTTGAGGGAACGTAAGAGAGACTAATTTGACAAAATAACAGTCACAGACTCAACAGGGATGTAAAAAATCCAGTCTCAAATTATTAATTGAATTCGGTCAGAGAATGATAAGCTGTTTTGTCTGTATTAAGTAGTTCTCAAAAATTGTGAAATATAGTGCAATATTTCAGCTGTTGTCCAATGCTACATGGCAGTTCATGTTTTGTCTTCCTACAAGGAAGGCTACATACAAATGGGAAAAAAAAAAGAGAGTGAAAACCTATGAAGTATTCTAAAATTTCAAGCTTCTCTTTTTTCCCCAAAACAAATTTAAATAATATAAAAATTCTGGATTTTCAATATTCATTCTCTGAAGTAGTTTGTTTTTAAAAAATTAATTTTTCTTTCTATAAATGAACAGATTTTGTTCTGACAAGGAATGTACACCCCTCCCCATCTCTAATCAGGAGCAGTTGTGAATGAGGCTTACATTTTAAAACCCAATTTAAATTGCATTCATTGCTAGAGAGGGATGTGGTGATACAGCTTTATGCTTTTTCTTGTAGAAATTCCCTTGGAGGCTAATCGACCTCCCGATAACCTCCCCTGCCCAACAAAGCCGTTCTGGACTAGATTTATTATGTAACAATCTGTGTCTGACATTTATGCACACCGCCAGTCCTGTGACAATCAGTAGTGCATTGAACTAGTGTGCATTTGAAATGAAGACAAACTTCTTGGGCATGATTTCTGATAAAGGCTCTGCTTGCCCCAGAGAATTGTCTTTCCCAGCTTGTTTTATGTTATGCATTTTTTCCAAATTATTTTACTTTGTTTGTTTGCTGTACAGGAATTTATTTTGAGGGCTGGATCCTCATCTAATGGCATGCTAGGGGGCTACAATGACTACAATGGAAACATATTCATGTCCTTCTTTTTCCTTTACATCTATAGCCTGATATGCACAGAGCTTTAGACATAGAGGAAACTTGGAACATGGAGGAAAAAAAAATGGAAGGATCTCAGAACAAGCAGTCTGCCATATTATTGTTGCAAAGTAGGCAGCAGAATATCCCAAAATGTTCAATTTCCTCCCTGCAGTGAATTTAGTTTCCTCTCCAGAACAGGCTTACAATGACTCAGTCCCAAGTACAGAATAGTAATACCTCTGTCCTTATCCCATTTCTTCTGTCCAAATCCTAGGTGATTTCTCTACCCTGATCCTTCCACTCCTTCCACCTGGCCACAATAAAATCCCTTCCCTGAATGCATGCAGTGACACACAACAAATCCGATGCAGCACCAGCAGCTACTTTTTATTTATACAGAGAAGGAACATCTGCTTTCTTCAGGCCTGACCTGGGACATGTAACCTCTTGGGCAGCCTGAGCCCAGAAATTCTACTTGATGATGACACAGGGAGAACTTCTGCCTAACAGGTTTCCCTTCAAGTTCATTTTGTAGAAGCAATCCTAGCTGCCAAAGAAATATAAATGGGACAGGATAACTGAGTGTAACCAGGCATTTTTGAAACTTCCCTGAAATGGTTGTCCTTGATGTCAGAAAATGGGTACCTGTATTCATAGAACTGGATATTAAGAAGTTAAGATTTTTTTCCTTCTCTTACAAATTTAGTTTTTAGCATAGCTGCTAAAACAATCTTGAACCCTGCTTTTTTATTTCTGTTCACTATAATAGTTTTTGAGTAGAATTTTGATTCTCTTCTGTACATGGTCTGCTTGTGTATTTCATCCATGTTTTTGAAATACAGAATTTTTTTGTCCTAGAACAGAAATACTTCTGTCAGAAACAACAGATGTATTATTCACTTGCTTGAATTCTTATTATCTGTAATATCTTTTTTTTCTCCAGTGACCAGGTGTTTGAAATTGGAGTATTAGATATTTTTGGATTTGAAGAATTTCAAAAGAATACTTTTGAACAGGCAAGTGTGTATGCTTTGCTGAATTTAATGTACCTGTTGTTATTTCTCTAATTAACTAGTTTTGATCAGAATACAAATATACATGAAAGTGAAAATTCTCTCTTAAAATATTTTTCCATTATACTTATATGTGTATGCATTATATCCTGGGGTTTGTAAAGTTGTTGACAATTTTATTATAATATAGTAAATGTCTATTGTGATTTTGAAAAAGGGTAGTATTAACTCTGAAAGACAATCTGAGGAAAATGGTGTTGTCTGTTTTCTTTCTTGTGGTATTTATACTTCAACTAGATCAATGAGTAGAAGGACAATATACTGAATTGGAAAAAAGATCAAAAGGTCTTCAGATGCCTTTGAGAAAAAATAAAATGAAAATGCTGCATTATGCTAAGTGCCATTATTGGCAGATTCACCTCTGTGTGACATCACAACATGTGACTTTTCAAAAAATTGAATTGTGTCCATGGAAAAGAAGTTGAAATTTATGTTGCTTGCTGCTTTAAAATCCTTTTAAATATCAAACTTTCTTTAAGATGTTTGCCTACCTTCAACATTAATCACTGAACACCAGAGCTCTTGGAAATTACATATTTCAGAAAGCATTAGTGACTTTACACAACACACTCAAAGAGATGTTTAAGTTGTTGTTCAGTTGTTCATTCATTGTGTGATGCAGAGAAAGAAAATCAAAGCACAGAACAAAAAATCAAAGCAGAGAAAAGAATTGAGAAGGCATCAGCAGCCTTGGACAATGGCAAGTCCAACAAAAGACTTGTTATTGTTTGAAATTGGGATTTGCCCCTTTGTCCCAGTCAGTCCATTCTTTTGTGGCTCAGCTTCCTCCTCGTGGTGAAATAGAAGTCATAGAGCCACATCAGTTCAGCTTGTATAACATGTTTACATTGCTACCCAATTTCCAAATGTTTGAAAGCACACAAAAGGTTTACCTGTACATCAAGGGAGCATGTAAGAAGGCAATAAAATAAATTCCAGTTTCTCTCTCACAAAATTCTTTTTGCTGTTACAGTTATACCTTGCTTGAACTTTTACTGGATTAAGGACTCTTCCTGTGTACCAATATTCCTAGTCATTTACTCATTGTGGATGCCACCTTCAGGGGAAAATATAAAGTGAAAAATTAAAAAAAAATTAGCAGATTGAATAAATGAAATAAAAAGAAATCCATAAGCCTCCTGATTAATAAGTAGGAAGTATTCTATGCAATTTGAATACTTCTCAAAAGAGAGGGGTTTATCTTGGGACTTATTGGTTATTTTCCTTTGACCCTGTTCTGCATTGTTTTTTTGGTCTCAAAACTCATAAAAGATCTGCAATTGACATCATAAAATACCATTAATTCAATTTTCTAGGGTAAGTAATTTTCTGCTTAATAACTGCAAAGGATACTTGAAGAGAAAATACAAGATCTAAGAAAAAATAGTGAAAAGGACTTCATTTTATTATTTCTGTGTGGCAAACATGATAATTTCAAAGTCATATTTGTATTTCTGTTTAATTTTTTCTAAATAAATATATTTCAAGAGACACTTACTGTCCCTCCATCTGTACTGAATTCATTTTGTTGAATAATATGAACTAATAATCTGAGTCATCTCAGAATCTATTTAACTGCATTCCTGAAAAGACAAAGCAGAAGTGAGAGTTTTTTATATGAACTCTATAATGCAATTAATGTATCTGATTCCTGGAGTGGTGGGTTCTAGTATCAGTGAAGAGAGGCAGGTTGTATCTCCATGTGGTACATACTAATCATGCAGACTTACCCCAAACAGCCTGAACTTCAGAGCTGGAGCTCTCTAGCAATCTAATCTAGTTCAGAGTTCTGCCTGGGCTTGTTAACCCTAACAATAAACAGTCTTGTTAGCCCAGTCAGGGTCCTCATGCAGAACATTGCATCATGTCTGCAAACATGCCCAGTGTCAAGGCCTGTGATTGCAGAATATTAGCATTAAATGTTACAAACAGACTGTAGTGGAGCCATAAAAATTATTTTTTAATCATATTTAGATTAGCATATTTGAAAATGTCATTAGAAAAATAATTTTAGGGAAATCTTTTTTTCTCAAATTAGTGTATGATAAGGCATTCTTTGTGATATCTGTTTTCCTGGTTTCTTTGAAAAAAAATTATGACTGTTTTCAATAAAAATTAAATCCTCCTGATTGCCCAAAACCAGGAGCATTCAAATAGCTGTGTGAATCTTCCTGGAGCTTTATATCAGGCTGGTAGATAGGCAGTTTAATATCATAATTAAGAGAGTAATAAGATAGTAAATCACATGTCAGTTTTAATAAACTGTGTTTGAAGATGGTTCAGGCAAACAGAGATGGATAAACTGGGTAGAATAACTTGTTTACTCCAGTGTATGTTTTAGAATGACAAGGCATTAGAGTATTGAAATATCAAAGTCAAATGAAGAATTGGTCTAGGAACAACTCATGAGCAATGCAAAGGAAGACATCTTTCAAAGGACTAGAAAAGTAAGATGAATTATGCCTACACCAAGATCTAATAAGTTCTGCAGGCAGAACAATATGGCTGACAGCTTGTAGAGAGAAAACTTTTATAGGCCATTGTAAACAAGAAGGCATTAGAAGTTAAAAAACATTTCCTTTTACTGGGTGAGTATTGGTAAGCATTTACTGTATATAGAACATGTGTGATATAAGAGCAAAAATGGGACATGTAATTCTTAAATAAAAGTAAATAAGTGTGGAATAAACAATAATGAGGGGACTTTTGATTTTTGATATGAAATTTAAAAGCTGAAAGGCATGGAACACTGTTTTTAGAATGCACAATCTGAAGGAGTCATTGCTCAATAAAGACTGAAAGCTTCTGAATCACTAGGACTCAGTGAGTTACTGCTTTTACTGCTCATCAGCTGAGCTATGGTAAATGACTACAGTACACTTTTAGCTCACCCTAATAACAATTTACAATCACTTCCTAGCAGTGATCATTAGCTTGGGAGCAGCATTTTCCTGGAGCAGCTGCATACCTGCTGTGCCAGAAAAGCTTTGTATACAACCACACTGGAACATGCTCAGAAGTGAGCACAACTTCTCTTTCCTATTTTGTAAAGAAATTACCTTCGTTTTGTGGTCATTTCAGGAAATATGAGAGCTCTACCAAAAATAGCAATGGTAGTTTCCAGTGTTAACGCAGTACTTTCTCAGGCTTCCTATTTGAGAGGGCCTGTATTTGTTTCCAATTTATTCTGCACCCCTTTAAAACCAGAAGATGTCTGCTTCTCTCCTAGTAGAATTTAAAACTAAATGAGATCTTATTCATGGCTGCTTTACAGCATGACTCCAAATAGTACAGTCAAGGAATGCTACAACCTTCATACTTATGATAGGATATTTTTGACCACAAGCTCATGACCACTGAATACAAGAAGAAATAAGCAGGATTGATAGTGGCCTGTACCAATTTCCACCAGCTGTATCTAAGAAAAATGTATTATAGAAGAAGAACCAGACAGTGGAGAAGAAAGAGTAGCTTTCCTTCCCCCTGCAGAAAGTCAGGTCTTTCTACAGAAATGGAAGTCTGAAGAACAATAATGCAATAAAGTTAAATGGACAGTGCTAGTAGTCTTTTCTGTCCAATATAGAATTCAAATGAGAAACTGAAGAAAGTATTTAGCTCTTGGTAAATTCTGTGTTTAGCTCTTGCATGGTATTTTACATCTGTAGGCCTCTCAAGTTTTGCAGGAGAAAGTATCCACATATTATTCTTTTATAGAAAATAAAAGTGATTTATCTAAATTAGTACTGCAGGTCAGTGCAACAGTCAATTGTCTCTTGACTCCCATTCAGCTCCATAGCCATTAAAGTACGTGAACATTATCTGTGTGATGCACTAGAGCCCTGGGAGAGGCACAGCTTCCACGGCAGCTCTGTGCAGCCCATCTCCTGCAACAGGAGCCAGCTGGCTCTGAGAGCAGAGAGCACTGCCTGCCCCACTCAGGACTCTACTTCAGTCACTATGGTGAACCATAAGAGGTCATAGAACCCATCTGCGTTGGAATTTTCACCTATGTTTATTATTAGGTGTGGTAGATTTTAATTTCTCAGCATGTTATTTCCATGGTTAACTCAACTGACACTACATTTTTGTCACATAACATTTCCTAGCCAAAGCAAGCATAACAGAATATTTTGCATTAAATTGCATTGTCTCAGCCATTAGACTGCTTCTAGCTGTCTAAATGTAAGGTTGTCTATTTTGAAAGTGGATGGATATGAATAGACAAAAGTTACATGATGTAACAGTAGATGGGAGGTCACACACAAGTTTTTACATTTGGACAGTCAGAAAGAGCATTTAAAGATTTTGTTTTGTGCAGAAGAAATCAATCTTTGGTCTTGCCTGTGCAGAGCACAGATGGATGTTGCTGTGTGCCTCTGTGGAATAGGCAGGTGCTGGTGCACCCTGAGCTCTATTACAATGTAGAGACTTAATGCAGAACCTTCCATGCAGTTCCCAGTGCTGGAGTATTCCTTATTCCTTCTAGGATGATGGAAAGTGCTTACTACATTAATTCAGTTTTTAGCAAGGAAACATGATGTGGTATTTTTAAGTCAGAGTTTTGCTGGCCTCCATGCACAGGAAGGTTTTAACAACCTTGCTGTGGAGCAGTGAGGACCAGGTGATCCTTGGCACCAGGGAGCCAGGCAGTAGGAGGAGAAGAGGATGGCCATGCCCTCCCTGCAGGGCCGCATCCTTGGAGCTTGGTGGACAGAGCCAGGGCCGGTCACAGTGCCCATCAGCAGCCCTGACCTGGCAAGCAGCCTGACGGGGCTTGGATCCTGTCACAGGCAGCTGGAGAAAGAGCTGGAAGCCGGCACTGCCATGGCATCACCTGGGACCAGGCCCATCAGGAAGGAGTGGGTGGGGGCCCCAGGAAAAGCTGAGCAGGGCTGTAAAAGCCTATTCCTTCCCTCAGGGGCCTTACTTTCTTCCTCAGTCCAGCTCCTGAGGATCTTACACTCTTCATGGCCTTTGTCAGGGTGTACTCCCTCTTCCCTCTTAGACTCTTTGGTCTTCTTCTTCCCAGTGCACACATTTCTTTCTGTTTATGCAAGGCTCTATTATCTTTCCAGTGTTCCAGTCAGCCACTGGAAAACCAGTGTTACTTGACTTTAAAGCTGGCTTATCATGAACGTGACATTTTTTATTCTTTTACAGTAGATATTTTGTAGCCAAAAATAAAATAATTTATCTCATAATGAGATTCCCAACTCAATTCAGTTTGTGATTCATTGGTGAAATACTGCACAACATTTAATTGGCATACATGCTTACTTTTCCACGGTAGCACCCTTTTTTTTTCCCCCATTGTACCTAGTTTCTAGCCAGCATTGCAAGTGAAAAAATAATTAGAACTGTTTCAGTTTCAGAACAATTCCAAACTCTTTCAGGGAAAGATTTTTGTTACCATGTTTTTTTTTGTTAGCTTGGTTGTTTAATACTTTCATATCTACAAAAAGTCAGTGGGGGACAATTCCACTTTGTGTTGAAATTGTCCCTTTTATGGGGGCATTTCAGACCCTCCTTTGTGGAAGACTTCTCAGCTACTTGTAGCAAAGTTTTATTATAGCACCAGGCTATCTTTTACATTATTTGAGGAACAAAAATCAGCTAATGGCAACTGATCCCAGAGATGACATATAGAGTCCCAGTGAATTAAAGATCTTCTGACAGAGGTAGGACTATGTCTGAATTTGTGTTGGAGCTGCATGGAGAAGAAGAAATCTGTGCACTAAAAAGCAAAGGAAGAAATCTAATGGTTCTGGTTTTGTTACCAATTCCTTAGATATACTCTGATGGGTACTATACATACAAAAAAGGATGTTGAAATCTTTGGGTAGCAGACACAAAGGGAAACAGCATTCAAGATACTTCTAAAAACTAAGTGTCAAGCTTAGGTTTAAAAATATTTTCTGAGTCCAACCTCAGAAAAAGATGATTCTGTGTTTCATTATCTTAGAAATTACATTTTTGAGAAACACTAGGGCAGTTCCTTGCAGGTGAAATTTGGCACTGTAACTTCATCATCTCAACCCATAAATTAAGGCCTGATGGATGTGTTGAAATGACAGCTGTCAGCTTCACTCCATGCTCTGAATACACATTCCTTGGGAGGGTTAATCCTTCTGCATGACCAAAGGATGTAAATGAGCTTTCAAAGGGTCTTTGCATCCATCTTTCCCTCACTGATTGACAGTCACCAAGTTTGCTTTCCACAAATTTCCTTCTTTGGTAATGCCTTTTTCAAATAGGCATAAGAGCCTGAAAATTGAATAAAGAGCAGGAAAATTTCATTAGTCATGGGCGCTTTTCTGTCTTCAGAGCACAGCACAATTTTGGTATTCTACCTAAATTTTAATTTGAAGGTCACTTAGTCTAATGTGATGAATACTTATTGCTTTTAATAAATGCCACTGTATTATTTTCCAAAATCTAAAATTTGGGTGGTGCTGCAAGTTATTATTGTTTTTGTTTGGGATTTTGTTTTTGGTTTTTTTTTAAACTTGAACAAGAATATTTCTTCTTCTAATAATATTCCAAAAGGACTTCTTAGAGAAGACAGACAAATATATGGTATGTTTATTTTCACTGAGATGTGATAATGAGTTAATGTGAAAAAGATTGGTCGAAAGAGAACTACTTAGAATACATAAGATGGAGTCCATGAGATGCATATCAAGAACAGTTCAACAATGTTTCATGACAAGAAGTACCATAGGTAATGTTGAGTAATGCTGTTAGTTAAAGCAAATATAGTTCTTAAAGTTCCCTAAATATTTGGTTTTGGTAAAAATGTAGTTGAGTGGTTTGGGGTTTTTTTGTTGTTGTTGTTTTTGGGTTTTTGTTTGGTTTTTTTTAATTACTGTTATATTTCAAGCTAATTTACATGCGTACAGTTAAATACATGTTTAAAAAATGTGATTCTATGAACTTTTCAAATCTTTAGACAGAAAGTTTATAATTCTCTTATGTAATACTTAGAAGACTTGAAGCAAAAGAATTTGGGTTTGCAAAGCTAGTTTAGTTCATATCCACCCATTTCTGCATTTCAGCTGCTTTAACTATTATGTCAACCTTTGCCAAGCTTTTAATTTGAAACATTCCTTTCATTACCTCTTCCCATCAGGTTGTATAAAACGCTGAAATGGAGAAAGAACGGCTCAGAATGTGTTGCTTTCCAGCAGCCCCTGGCTGTTCTCCTGGTTCTCGTTGTGCAGAGCTGTTCCCAGCCACTGCTCCAGAGAGCAGCTTTGGGTTTGCAGTTTGCACTTTGTACAAGTGCTTGAGCTGCTTTCTGCCCTGGTCTGCAGTACCTTGGTGCCATTGTGGCAGGTCTGCCAGTCTGGGTCACAGTGTTGCTTATGTTGCTAAGAAGCACCCCAGTGTATGCCATAACACACTGGTCGGTAGAATTCAAAAAATTGGTTTTTTCTTTGCCATCTATGAATGTTTTAACAAAATATTATTCCTTTTATTTTGCTACTTAAAACCATTGCTGTTTATCAGATCTTTGTAGGACATGTTTAAGACAGTCTTTCCTTTGTCTCAAATTGTGTAGCTCAATAATTTTGCTCACAGTCAGGCTCTCAAATTATTTTTTTAATGCATTTTAAGAGATTGGCTCATGATAAAAGAGCAAGCTTGACTTTATGGGAATTTTGACAGCTTTTCTTATTATAGAATACACCTTTGTAAAGTTGAATGACCTGGTTCTCTAAATAGGTCATCTGCAAATAAAGATATATACAGCATGCATCATTTTAAGGCTTTACCATATTCTGCAAAGTGTAAGCTTGTCTGCCATATAAAATAATGTTAACAAGCTTCTGGAAAAAATTTGTAATTAGAATTCCAGAAGTGATCAGTAAAGCACAGTTTGCCTGCCACGGAGTTAAAGAAAAGCTGTCTTTTCCAATAAATAAGTTGATACTGGAAGTCAGTTGTATACTTTTGTTGTTAAGAAGATAACAATCTGAATGTTTATAAATCCCACTTTAAAGAAATATTGGTTTTATTTGAGGCTGTCTTTTGTCTGCACTGTCATGCATTAGTAAAGACAGTTAATAGACATTTGCTTGTAAAATGAGCTTTGTCTCATTTCTTCTTGCTGTTTTTCACACTAGTCCATTTTATTGTATAGCAAGTACAAGTTCACTATGGCTAACAGGAGGTGTTAATGGAAAATTCAGGCAACTCTTACACATTACTTGGGTTCTCTTCCCTCACTGGATGTTAAGCCATGTAATTTTAGGATTGATCTAAATATTTCATACCTTTTAATATGACTTGCTGGTAGAATTGCTTTACACACTTTATTCATGGAAGATATAGTTTATGGCTGGCTAACACAGATATGTGAATAGTTTAGACTGAAAAGAAAATGCATGCAGGCATTCCTTTTATCATTCCTCATATGAAGTGTTCTTACACCCTTTTAGGAGTTTCTGTTTTCTTAATTTCTTAGTCATAGTTAATGTAGCATTGGAGGAGGTTTTTAAATTTTCAACTAAAATTTCCACTTTAATGTCTAAAAAGCAGTTTAAACGTTTATTCCACAAGGTTATTAAATACTTACTTATTTTAGCAGGTGGGCTTTGAATAAAATACAAAAGCATACAAATAAGCTGGTACATTCCCATCTGTTTTTAACTGAAAATCATATCTCTGTGAATCTGTTTAGTTTTATATCCTATAAGGCAATCAAAAAATATCTTAGAAGCATCTACTCTATTTATCTCCCCACACATTGAACTTTTCTATGGAATACCATTTTCTCCCCAACCTTCCTTTGGAATATGTATAAAATGGAGAGCAGCATCTAACAAAATGTCTCTGAGTGTTTTATATATTTTGGTAAAACACAATGAGCTCTTCAGAGACTTCACACTTCGGTGACATTGTATGTGGAAACTGAGTTCTGTTTTTGTTAGCACTGAACTAACTACAGACTCAGGATCTTAAACAAATATGTAGGGGTTTTTTGGTTTTTTTCTAAAAGCACATTGTATTTGCATAACCTTCCTGAATATAAAATGCAGAAGAATGTTAAATATACCAGTTAATAGAGTTACCCTCCTTCATTCAATGGAATTAGTGTAAATTTACACTGTATTTGATAATGCTTATATTTGATAGCTCTTATGTGGAATTCACAATGAACTGTGCAGGCAGAAAATTGTGTATTCCCAATTTATCACCAATGGTTGTTAAAATCTAAATTTCCCGAGGGTCTTCCTAAATTTGGGGTCTACCAAGAGATACCATATTGTGGATTGACATTTCCTCAAATTCAATAGCAGACATGCAGTAAAACCAACATTGATGAATTATCCAGTAAACATCTAAGATTAATTTTTCTTTATTTTACAATAGCTGTGTGTCAACATGACCAATGAGAAGATACACCAGTACATCAATGAAGTGCTTTTCCTACAAGAGCAAGCAGAATGTGTACAAGAGGGAGTTGCCATGGAAACAGTGTATTCTCCTGGTAACCATACTGCAGTCTTGGATTTTTTCTTTCAGGTAGTTTCCAGATCCATTTTACACCATGTATATTTATACACACTCAGTGCATGTTAGGCTAATACAAACTTTTGCTTGCGTTTTCCAATTTGTGGCAAGGCTGTGGGTCAAGGAGGCCACAGCTCAGTGGCTCCCAGAGCTCACTGAGAGCGCGGGGCTGAGGAGGATGCAGCAGCCTCTCCCTGCCTGTGCAAATTCCATGCAGCCTCTGTGTGTCCAGGCACAGCGACTGTGCTGCCCTGGGGCTGACGGGGCTCTCCTGAGCCTGGCAGCTTCTTTAGTACCTGAAGCTACTTTCTGAACAACTGCTAAGAAGCAAGTAACGCAACTCTGTTTCTAACAGATCATCAATAGTGACCATTTTTGGCAACAGAAATACTGGTCCCTACATTTCTTATAGAAGGACTTACCAAACACTTACCAAAGTATTTCAATCTTTTTCTATTTTTTCTGGTTTTTGAGGTGATATTTGTGTCTGTTTACTCACTTACAAGCTGTGTTACTCTATAAGGAACAACTGAAATTCTATTTCTCCTGTATAAAATGAGAAAAAAACTGTTTTTCATTTCAGAAACCATCAGGATTTTTGTCAATGCTGGATGAAGAAAGCCAATCTATTTGGTCAGTAGAACATAGTCTTTCTAAACGCATTCAGTCTTACCTGGATACATCAGATACAAATACAGTCTATTCCTCCACAAAAGATGGAAATGGTAACCTTGCCCCAAAGGATCTGGGCTCTACCTTCACTGTAATGCATTATGCTGGGAGGGTAAGTTGTTTGAATATCCTTTACACGCTGTTAATGAAAAAAGTTAACAAAGCAAAATTTTACATGTCTTCTCTATCTCCTGGCTATAAATAGGATTTCACTGTCAAGTGCTAAATTTTCAGAGGACAGGTTAGAATCTCAATGGCATATCTAGTGTATAAGATGTGTAGCTTACATCGCAACATGCAGGATATGGGCTACCTAGTTCTGGCTCTGGTTTTGAATTTTGTCTTCCTTGTAACCATTTAATGTAGATGGAGGTGATTCAGTTCCCTCAGCACAGATGTTTAATGCTGTTCTAGCTGGCTCCACTTTGCATACATATGTGGTTCCAGAACAGTACAGATTCCCTGTAGCTGCTCTCTTGTATATGTAGATACCTGGGTTACCAGCATGAGTCTGGTAAAAAAAACAAAAAAGAAACTCCCCACTTTTTCTGTTAGTAGTCATAATATTTTTTTTCTACAAAAACCCCAGAACATGCTAAATGTCTTTCAGCATGACTGTAAAAATAGATTAATATTTTTTATTCCCTTGCCTGCAGTGTTCACAGGAACAGTGTCATCAGTTCTTTTAGACTTCTTACCCTTTCCTTTCCAATATTTCATTTTCATATTGTCCCCACAATCACATACAACTCAAATCAAGCAAGTTAGATATGTGTTTAAAGGGATAGTTTTTTGGTGTGGGTTTTTAGTTTTTTTGGGTTTGGTTTTTTTTTTTTTTTTAATAATCTGACAGTGGTATAAGTAGGGACAGATCTATTTTGTGGCTCCTCATTTGGAAATAAAGCTGATGGAAGTCTGGAGTTGTGTTTTGACGCAAGCAAATTTGTTCCTGCCCAATGATAGAAATGTGGTCATTATGGAAAGGACTATTTGAGTCCTGCTTAAGTTCCTAACCCAAATACTCTGAACAACTCCCTGTAGGTTCTTCTTTCATCACAAAGCCTTCTACTCAGAATCAAATTATTTGCCAAAGTTAAGTGGTTTGAATACCTGCACTACTGGGACTTGTCAGTAGGAATGTGGGCACATAGTGATTAGATAACAGTACAAGCAAGATTTGTGAAACTTACTAGGACTTCAAGTAATGGAATAAAGAACTGACCATGAACTTCAGATGTCTACTTTAATTTATAAACTTTTCTTATACTTGTTACAGAAGTATTTTTTATGCTGTTCTGCTTATACAGTTTTATCATAAAAGCTCAAAAATGTCCCACACCCCAAAACTTGACATGGCAGCAACAGAAAGACATCTACATTAAAATCACAACCAGAATAATAAGCAAATTTCTTCAAAATGGAAGAAATTTTTGTCTTATTCTCTGAAGAAGCAATCAGAAAAATTTGTGAAGATCAATATTTCAGGTTCTAAAAGTTAAACCATGAATGGTAAAGAGGACACTTTTCATTAACATGTGTTTTAGTCTTGCATGGTTGTTTAGATTTTTTGTCTTACACCATAGACACTTGGTTTGACCTTTTCCTAATAATAGTAATGACATTTAATCTAAAAGCAAGAACAAATAGACAGCTCTCGAAGAAATGTAAATCCACACATTCTTTCGAAGTCAGTGGAGATTCTCTGATTTACATTGGCCAAGAACTATTCCAGTCAGGTTGTTCCTTGCATCCTTACAACAGTAAAATGCTTAGCCCTGCCAAAACAGAAAAGTTCTCTTGCAACTGCTTAACTCTGCTTGCTTTAATAGTAATCAAGCTAAATCCTTAAAGACACTTGCATTTTTGGTATCTTGTGGGACTATTATCTAGCTATCATAGACTTAAATTGATAGTGTTTCATGATATGTATTTATATAAAACTTTGATGACAGTGTGACTGTACTAAATGGCACAAATTGAGTTTATTCTGAGACTAGTATATCTTCATATGTTGAGAACCTGAATATAAAAACTCAGATTTTAAAACTGCTGAATGCTGTTCTTTAGATTGCACTATTACTACATTTAGTAGCTCTTTATAGAGGTCATCGGTGATATATGCTTTATGAAAATTGTTAAAGGATGAGGCTTTTAAATATATCAGGATTTATTAGCACTCAAAAATGAGAATTTCATATACAAAGTATCAATATAGTTTGGCAGGTTTTGAGACCCATTTTTATAGTCTGATATCAATTAAATTGGTCAAACATAAGTGAAGTATAAAGCAATGTTACCCTCAATTGTTGCCTTCAGAGATCCCCTAATTTAAACCAAGGGGCCGTTAATTTTGTTCTAACCCCAATTTTTCACTGATTTTTGCTCCTTTAACTTGGTAAGGCTTTGCTGTATTTACATGAGTGTAACCGGAAATCAGTCAATCCCAAAGGGTAGAGAAAGAATTCCCAGTAAATTGTGACAGGTAATCAAACACAAAAGTCTTCATTTCCAGCGTTAATCATTGATGCTCAGGTGATGTGTCCAGGCTGGCAGTTGGAGGACGAATTCACACTGAATGCAGCAGGCCCTGTGTGAAGGCAGACATCCTGATTTCCCTGGGTAACAGTTGTAACTGCAATGTACCTCAAAGCCAGAATTAAAGAGCTACTCTGAGTCATTAAAAAAAAAAAAAAGCTAATATTCTTGGCCCTTGGTATGAGCCACTTATGACCTTGTAATTTGGGCTTCTTTTCATCAGTAGTGTATGGTTCTAGGTTAAAGTCCAGGATGAATTAGGTTCATTTCTTTACTCAGACACTTGCAGTAGCTATTCTAGAAGTGCAGTTAAACTGGAAAATGCAGTTATTAAAAATACTTCCTCACTGAAAAGACATACTTTTGTATATTTAACTGAGATTGACAGACAATATTTTGTGAACAAAAGTGATACATCCAGATTTATATTATGAGATAATTACAGCCGATACAGATTCATGTGTTCATGCAGTTTTAAAAACCTCTCTAATATGTTCTTATTTGGTGAAAATTTGTGTCAGGATACAGGTAGAAAAATTATCTTTTTTTCCACTATCAAGTTTTTTTTAATTGAATGAATTTGTGTCATGAATTGGGAGGTATTGTGCATTCCCTTAAGTTTCATGCTCAGCAACTTTTCCTAAGACTAAATATGCCATTTTATTGATCCAAGCATAATGAGCCTTAAACTATCCCAAAAAAGCAGTACTGAGAGAAAAAGAGCAGACAGATGAGTCTATAATAAAAGAACAAAAGCACAATGTTGAATTGAGACAAAGAACACAGAGGAGGCTCAAAGTAACATGCAAGAGGGAAGAGAAATCCAAATAATTTGGAATCTTTACTTAATTTTCTGGCTGAATCAATACTTCAAGGAAGTCTGCATGTATGATACCCTTCTGAGAAACCTTAGATTTTTTATTATTTTCTTATCTGTTTTGGTGGGAAGAAAGAAGAACAATATGCACAAATAAACTTCTGCACATGGAAGAAATCAGCACAGGGCTCAGACATTTTAGTGGAATCTGAGAATGAATATGGTTTTACACAAATGTGACAGAATAATCCAGTGCAAGAGAGAAAATAGATTTTGACTCATTTCTTTTGAATTTTGCTATTATTCCTGGACAAGATTAAATCTGTCTTTTTCTGCATGGGCAATGATGTATTGCTTGTGAACACACATGAACACATGCTTAGCAAATGCCACTGTAAGCATCAGTACTTTATCATATCAAGTATTTTATTTTATCTCCTACTTTTAATTTTACAGCTGAACAGAATCCTACAATGCCTTGACAGATTATGAGTCTTTTCTAAGAGCTGTTTAATGTCTTGGTATCTGACTGCTGTAAGACAAAAAGCTTATCTGTTTTGTTCAGGCAGAAGGTAGAAGAGAATGATTTAGGGGTTTTATGACTAAAAAAAAAAAAAAAAAAATATCCTAGTGAAAGGCTCTATCTGGAGATTGTTTAACACATTTCTCTGAATACTGGCAGTCTGATTTCTTCCAGAAAATTTCTGCTCATCTAGGGCATTGCTTTGTTTCTGATGCCTGGTATGACTGTGGGTATCCTGAGATGCTACTCACAGACACTGTCTGTGGGTGAAGAGGCACACGCGACACCTTGCTAGCAAAGAGTTTTATGGGTGCCTCTGACCCCCAGCTGAAACTGTCCTAAGAATCTGTAGTACTGAATTTCTCAGTTCATTTATTGATAACATTAATATTTACATTGTGGGCTCTCACTTAAGGAAGGGCTTCACATTAATTATATCTTTGAACTGTCAGGCATATCAATAGCTGTGATTTTTGAAGAATAACATTTCCATCATTGAACTTTCTCAAGGCCTCAAAGTTCTTTATTTTTTTTAAACTTTGTGGAAGAATTAATATATCAC
Source organism: Emberiza elegans (assembly GCA_024865655.1). Classification (NCBI taxonomy): domain Eukaryota; kingdom Metazoa; phylum Chordata; class Aves; order Passeriformes; family Fringillidae; genus Emberiza; species Emberiza elegans. The sequence continues at coordinate 62,707,381 of JALJVW010003023.1, read as the reverse complement.
TAAGTAAATCAGAAATATATTGTCTTAGCACAGTGCCAAGAGACACAGCTTTACCTAATAGTCATATTTAAGATAACAGTATTTGCCTCATTATTCATGTTATCTGAATAATACATTATCACAATTTAAACTTTCTGCTGTTTAACTTAAATTTGAATTTACAAATTAAATAAGCCCCTTGTCACTCTTTGCCTTGCTACTGTTTTACTTTCTGTACTGTAATAAACTGACCAGACCTAAAGATCAACTTCTTTGCTCTATAAACCAGTGCACTTTATGTTCCTTTAAGTGCAGATCAATGTCTTTCATTTCTCAGCTACCTGCATATCAAAAATACCTCTCAGCTGTCAGCTCACCTTCACCAAGGCAGTCTTCTCTCAAATACCTTGTATATCCCAGGCAGACTCTGAAACTGAACCTCTAAATCAAAAGACAAAAGGAGGTGGATTAATCAATAAGGATGCTTTCATTTTCACTATTTTTTCCCCAGGCTGAATCCTCAGACACAACAATCAAATCAATCTAATCTAAACTGTACCAAGGCATATAAAAGCTACTTGACATAGATTCTGGTTTTCACATAGACAAGACAGTCTTGCTTTTTCTTCCTTTCTCTCTCTTGCTTTCTTTAAGTAGTCTTGATTTGGGATTTTCAGTTTCTGAAAGAAAATTATAAAATGCTTTCCCCCACCCATCTATTTTGTTGCTAAATACTTCCTTCTTTCAAAAAGTATTTTGTCACAGCATTAGAATAAGACTTGCAGACTATAAAATTATTCAACTCACTCATTGCTTTACAAGACTTATTTTAGGAGGTTGATAAACCCAGTGATACTTAAAAAATGGTACATGCAAGCATATCACTCACATTCAAGTACTGGCAGAAAATTAGCAACTACAAGTGTCTCCCTGTGCACCAAATTGTCCTTGGATATGTTCTCAAAAATTTCTCCTTTGCTACATGGACTAATTATTGTCTTATTACCTAAAATTTACAACACAGGCAAAACTGAATTTCTCAGCTACATTTTGCTATTAAAATAATAAAATTTTCATTTTCAACTGGGAATGCAGCCAAATTGTTCCTAATATTCCAGGTGGTGTTTTCCTAGCTTGTTTTAGCGTTCCTGCCAAATCTGCCATTAACCATGGGCTTTTTTGGCCTATCACAAGATATGAAAATTATTTATGAAAAAAAGAGTATTTTAAAGAATTGATGAAAACTATGTGTAAAAGGGGTCCTGTTTATAAAGTATATTAGGATATCCAATACACTTGGAGAAAATCCCTTAAGCAAGTCAGATGTTATGAGAGAGGATACTTTAGTTCAGAAGAAAATATACAGTCTTCTGATTTTCTGGCATGAAAATAATTAATGAAGCAAAGAGGCAAGAATCTGTGAATTGATAAGGGGAATACTCAGTTCCCAGAGTCAACTCTGTGCATATCTGGTGAGTCTCCTGTTTTCTTGGTGTTTCAGCTCTTGATTTTATCTGGTAGTTCTTATAATATTAAAACCGCTATACTAACTTAAGCAGAAAACAGGTTCAAAACAAATAAACGTAGGGTTTTTTGTTTTTTCTTTAAACTTAGTAATTAATGAAACTCCTTGACACAGAGTCTTATTAATGAGATCTGGAGACACAGATTTGAGGAGGAAATGCAAGTCAAGCAATGCTAAAGACAAAGGTGAGATACAGCCTGCAGGACAAGAGCTCCTTCATGGGCAGAGCCCTGAAAGCTGAGAAGGGAACTGGTGCTGGCAGAGTGGAAATACTCCTCAATAGTTTTCCCAAAATATTCAGGACTAGATGAATATTTGGCCATACCCATTGTGGCTTACATTAAACTCTCTTTCTTTATGAACTTAAATTTAGAAGGAAAGCAAATCCAGCTCCATTTTGTTTAAATCTCCTATAATGAAATAAAACATAGTGTGGAACAGTAATTTTTTTTATAAAAATATTTCAACTATTCAGATACTATATAAAAGTCTTGTTTCCTTTGACTAACACAGATGTATAGGCCTGCACATTGTCTACCCTAAAAAGTCAGCATATAAAGCAAGAGAAAGCAAGCTGTGATAAACAGAAGTGACAATAAGTAATATGTTTTATAATACTGGACCCATTATCTAAGTGAGTGCACATTTTCTGTCTAAAGCATAAAGTATTTGCTTGCTTTTTGTCTCCCTGGATAACTATCCACTGTGCTTGAGTGCCAGCCAGTGCAAAGTTTGGGCCAGGTTTGTTTTACAAACACAATGGAAGAAAACTGAGGGATATATATATATATTTTAGGTGGCATGTAGTTTGCCATGTCTGATGAGGGCAAGATTAAATCAACAAAATTGGCAGCTGGAAGAGGACTTATTTATTTTTCTATTTTGTGGGACTGGCAATGACTATGGAACCCTAGAGTGTCATTTCACGGAGTCAGTTCTCATGTCTTTAGGCAGTGAATTAATTTACCCAAAATTGTTTAGAGCATTAGCAATTTCTTCATAAAATGGAATCCCCCTAACTTTAATCTATTTTATGTGATATTAAATATGTCTTATGAATAGAGTTCCAGAAGTTTGTGATATATTACACCAGCATTAATACTGTGTTAATCTAGGCAGTTAATCATGATATAGTATCTCCCACTGCTATACTAACCTACTCTTCCCACCAATACTAATTCTCTTCTTCTAATTTAGTGAAAGCCCAAGACACTCAATTAGGAACTGGCATTATGGATTTGTCATATACGTTCTGTTAATTACCTTTTATGGACCAAGATAGCACAACATTTATGTTGAGTACACTAAAAGCATTTAATAGTATACTTAAAGAACTCTAATGGTTTGCTAACTGTGTTGTATGTTCTTAGGAAATGCAATTAGAAAATACATAACATTGGATCTGTCATGGAAAAGAGCCATAATTCTCCTGTTATACCTTGTTCATGTCAGATGCCATAGTAGTTACATAATTTGACAATTACTCACTCTAACAGATTATACACTTCCAAATCACGTAATTTCTTTTGTGAGCAAGATAGCATTGCATAATTGTCAAGTGACCCCATGGAAAATTAATGAACAGATTAGCGTTACTAATCTTAATTATATATTTACGGCTTTATTAAATGTACAAGGATAAAATTTCCCCAAACACCTAAGGGGTTTAGAATATAGATCCAATACAAAAAATTAAAGAAGGCTTTAGATAGAAACATGGTCCCAAGGTAAATAAAACTGAACTGTATTCTAAGTTCCCATTAATACCTGCCTAATCATGCAAATACTGAAATCTATAATTTTCTTTCTTTTTGAATTAAAAATTCCCTTTGGATTCTACTACTATGCAAGCCAGAGCTTCTGTAAATTAACTAGCTGTTTTTCATCCATCCCCACACAAAGTTAAAACAAAAAAAAAACAAAACAAAAAAAATCAAACAAAACCAAAACAAAACCAAAACAAAACAAAACAAAAAAAACCAAAAAAACCCAAAACAACTGCTTTCTTGTCTTAGTGCTCCTTTTCTATACAGTATCTTCAGGGATAGGCTCAGATTAAAAGAGACATTTGGTTATATTTCTTCATTTTGGATGTACCCTCAGCACCTCTGGCTAGAACTCAGATTTTGCTCAGTATTTAGAGTGTCTAGCACATGTTAGAATTTATCTGCAGTCAGATGACAGATGCAGGGACAATCCAGCTGTCTGTTATTGAAATCACGACATCAGGCAACTGAGGTGACCCAAAATCCTCATGGGCATAGATATTGGAAATGTAAATGGGATCTGTGTATAACCTATTGACTGAACTTACCTCCAAAGGATGCATCAATGGTTGGACTTTGTCCTGAGTGTGAGTTTGGACTCAGATTGTTTTGTCCTGGTTAGTGGGGACAGTTTCCCATTGACAAGGAGATCTGTGAGCTGAGAGTGACTTGTTCATCCTACAGGGAAAGCATTGTTTAGGCCAGTGTTTCCTGCTTTACGGTATGTATTTGATTCAAAGCTTTGTATTGTGGAAATGTTTTTAAATCAGTCCAATGAAATTTCTGTATAGTTGCAGAGGCACACAATGTTCAACAACCAGTTCTTCTGGTCAGCATTGTAGGCTCTTAGAAAATGCCAAAAGATACTACCTGGTGCCAGCCTTCAACTGTAGAGTGAAAAAAAACATAGCTTCATTTCTACTGCTGTAAGATTTTTAAAAGATGCATTGGTCATTACTAATGATGTTGCAATATTTTATTATAGGTTACATATGAAATTGCTGGTGCAATAGAAAAAAATAAAGATTCCCTTTCACAAAATCTCATATTTGTAATGAAAAGTAAGTATATGCTTTTGTGGTTACTGTTGTTAGAAATCAAGATATTATGACTTGATTTTAATTTTCATTTTAGTTTTAAGAGACATTTATATATATTTTAGTTCCATTAAAAAAATCACCCCTATCTTTATCAAGTATTTACATACAGTATTGTTTGAAATTTGCTTTAATTTAAAAGCTTTTAGATTCATGAACAGAGAGCGTCTTTATCATGTGATTTAAAGAAGATGTAATATGATCAGTGAGAATGACTTACAGAAGACAATGGGTATAAACTACAGCAAAAATAAAACTCAGAAAACAGGGAAAAGAAATTGGGCTCCCAAAATCATAGAGGCAGCAGTGGGATGTACTCCACTGCTTGAGTACCTTTCTAAAAGCAGTAACTTGTGGGCGTTCTTATGGTTTTTCAGTGAATAGATATAAATGTCCATTGAAATGCAAAATTAAATGCCTTTGAGTGTGCATGTTGCATAATTATGCCTAATAATAATAATGCAACCAAATAATTAATTAATTAATCATAATTAATTGTTCATAGTTTGATTAATGAAAACCTCTATAATTTCCCCTTTCTGGAGAGGAAAAAACAAAACATTTTCCTCAGGGAAATGCCAGTGTTGCCCTGAGGTGTCATTTGTCATCTCTCCAACCACTGTAGGGTTTTTCACTTAATATATTATATACTTATATTTCTTTCCTTAGAAATAGAGGTCTGCTGTTAAAATTTATTTCATTTTAGCAATTTTACTGTAAAATTAGACTAACACCCTAGTAAAATAATTGATGGATTTTAGATGCAAAAAGTGTACATTTCGAATGAAGAAAGAAATGAAAGAAATTACCTTGAATATAAGCCTATTGATTGTAGTTTTAGAGATATTAAAGTTCTCACTACTTGGAACGTACATGATATTCTGCCAAAGAGCAGCTATGACAACTTCCAGTACGTTCGTTGGGAGGGCATTCTTCCATTCTCTCACATAATCCCTTTTTGCACTTTCATTGCTGTTTTGTGTAATCAGCTATGCAACTGTTAAAAGCAAGAATGGAGGATGGATATAAAGAGACTGGATATAAAAGGTTTAATATGGTGAGGGTGAGTATATAAACAATGGAAGTGTAATAATAATAATAATAAATTCTGCTAGGATATTTAAAAACATGTAACTCATTTGAGAGCTAAATGCCTTCCTGTTTAAGTGACTTAGGCTTAAAACCTGTTGATTGTCAGTGACATATTTCCTTTAGAGTCAGCTTCATAAACTGTAATGTCTAACTTAAGTGCATGCTTCCTTTGATTTTTATTGAATTTTGTTTCCTCAATCAAAACTTTTATCTATAATTACATTAAAGTAATTTGTATGTATGTGTAGGAATGTGGAACGTACCTGTCTGAAAAGTATCCAAAGAGACTTTTGACATAGGATGTATCTGTTTTAATTTGAAAGACATAATTTCTATGCCTGTCCTAATCCTACTTATTACATTTTAAACATATTATGCCCACTAATTGTGCTGAAATAATTTCAATTATCTGTTTCCATATCTTCCTCATAAATTTGATGTTCTCGTTAAGTAAGGAATAGCAACCTCCACAGAAAAAGAGAAACAAATCTATTGCATTTATGACACAGTAAGAAACCTGTAGCCATTTATTAAAGAGCAAACTGAAGATTATTACCTGCTAAGCTATTGTTTATGATGATTATCCCATTCATCTTTCAGTGGTTTTTGTTTTTCATATAATGTGTGTGATCATAATGCCAGTTTGCTAGTTCTTAAAAAAAAAATTAACCGGAATTCAGCATAGTTAAGGATATATGACTCAATGACTTCTTAACACTTATTGATGCTGTGGCAGTATAAGCAGCATGTAATTATCATGTTCATCCTAAAAACCCTGTGGCCATAAAGGATAATTAGACTGAAATTAGGAGAAAGTATACTATTTGTCTTAAAATTCAGGGTTTTTTTTTTGTTTAAAAGCACCTCCTGGAAGCACATGTACAAGTAATAATATATCTGAATGCCATTGTCTTTTTTCTGTAAATGTTTTTAAGTTTGATCTTGATATAGAGAAACCAAATTTTCCACAGTTCTATTCTTTGCATTGCCTTTTTTTTAAAATTTCCGCTCAAGTTTTGTGTATATATAATTCAGTGCAATAAGTGTGTATAATTTATTTCTGTCAAGTGCCTTGATTGTTTCTAAATACTACGGGTTAGGAAATTGTGCAGAACTCATCTCTCACATTGCTTTAATAGATGGATAAATTGGGAATCTGTAATGGAACAAAATTCAGAGGTGATGATCCCATAAGTAATTAAGTTTAGACAGATCAGTCTGAAGGGTTTTGGTTTATGCCCTATATTGGTTCAGCACAGGACCTGAATATGTTAAAAATAGTGTTACTATTTTCAGACATTGAATTTCTCTGGTAACTTTGATAATGCTCATTTTTTTATTTTTCCATTTGTTTTAGGTTTACTTATTTAATTCTCTCATATTGTGTGTCTTTTTACTGACAAATACCATAAATACAATTTTTTAACTTATATTTCATCTTCATGCATTTCTTTCTCTTTTTTATTTCCAGCTAGTGAAAATGTGGTCATCAATCAATTGTTCCAGTCCAAACTGACACAAACTGGATCACTTGTTCCTCCGTATCATTCCCTTAAAATCAAAGGGTGTAAGGCAGCTTTGCTCAGTAAAAAGACGTCTGTAACTTGTGCAAGTGGAGAAGCAAAGAAGTATATTGAACTCAGCAAGGTAAGAATTTAGGATTCTTTCCACTGTTGGCTCCTTGAAGATTTTCCTGTTATTTTGTCATTTCTGAGATCATCTTGTTCTGTGTTTCATTCTCTGTAGTCATTACATTATTAAAATAATTTAGTACTTAATCCCAACACTAAAGCAGCAAAAGTGAGAAAAGGTTCTAATTTACGAACACTAATAATTCTGGTTCAGAAATCTCTTTCTTGGACTCTTTGAGCAGAAAGTCAAACAAGATGGGGAGGTCCTTCAAGTCTGAATCATTCCAGGATTGCCTGGTTCCAAGGCTTACTAGCAGTCAATCCAGTCTTACTAATTTTTGGTTGTATAGGAACACTTCTTCATTTTTTCTCCTTGAAAGGCTTTATAGTGAATAATTGAGTAAATTAAGACATAGGAAGTATAAAAATAAAATCTTAATGTTCTTATTATGTCAACATGAGAAGATTTCTGGTTTGCTAAATACAGTTTTGTGTGGTTTCATATGAAGATCAAATATAAATTTTGGCCACCAGTGTTATTTAAATGGTGTCTTATAGTAAATTTTCCCAGTCAATTTTAAATCAAATCAAATATGCCTTATTTCTAAACTTACTTCTTTTCCTGCAGACAAAAAACTTAAAAGAAAAAGCCAAAGTAATACCATCCACAAACTATAAACAAAAGCAAGAAAAGAGAGGAGTGGGAGAAAAACTTTGAAGATTATCAGAAAATTAATTGTTCATGTCACATGGAACATCTCTCTTGAAAAGAAATAATGTGATTTAGTGAGTTAATGCATGGCAGAGCTTTGGAATTTATCCTTCTAGAAAAGAAGCATGCACTTCTGACAATACATCAGCTGCCTCACCAGGCTTCTTGAATCTTGCAACTCTATTTTTGGTTTACAGCTGCATAAAATTGATTCTTTCATGGGATTAAGGAGCTTGCACTCATGTGTCATTGTGGAAGGCTTTAGCAATGGGACTTTCCTTATAGTCCCTGTGCTGATAACAGCATAATTCCTGACTACTGTTCTTGTCAGTAATCTCAGTGGAAAAACTTAAATTGAAGTGAATGTTGTTGGTTTAAGGCTATATTTAGCAAACAGCTGCAGCCTTACAGTGCCTTTAGGTGCCTTTCCACTGTAGTAACAGCTTCCTAGAGGAAGTTTCCTAAGGATGTGACAAAGATCCTAGTCCCATACATGGGAGGAAGTATGAAAAGCAAATCTGAGTAAAAAAACAGGGCAAAACACTGTGTAGTTGGGATCTCTGAAATTATTCTGGTTTTGACATGTCCAGGATTGCTTATAACCTCTTGAGAGACAGAAGACATTCAATTCCTTTGGGAAGCATGATATCTGAAGTCAGAAATTTCAGATTCAGTGAGAGTGCTGTAAACCTTTAGGCATTAGTTGGAAGGTGGGAAGAACTTCATCCTCCATCATGTCTGCAGAGACAAGGATGGCTTTGCTTCTCAAGCACAGGCTTTGAGAAGAGCTGTGAGACAGAGCAATTTGTTGATACTAAATTGGCTTAATTTGAGCAAGGTACTGTGCTGCCCTGCAGGACTGGAGCAGAACTTTAGGAATCTAAGCTGTTCCATTGGCAAAAAGCACCACTCTTTTTTTTTGTAATAGGCACTCATTGCAGGAGCTGGAAGTAGGTAAGTTCTTAAACTCTGTTGTGGATCAAGCCTACATCTGTAACTGTGCAATCCCAAATAATTCCTTCCCTTTTTCAATATAGCCTTGAAAATCTGCTGTGGTGGACTGAAATAATGTTGGGTTTGTTATTTTTTACTGTAATTGCAAATGCAATGTAAGGGGCTTTTTCTTGTCAGTTTAAAATTTAAATTATTATGAGTTGGAAAATTTTTATTGGAGTTTGTTCAGAGGTTAATGGCAACAAAGACAATTAAAAAAATAGAATAGAGGAGGGAGAGAAGGAGGGACACTAAGGCAAAAATTATCAACCAGAGAGTGACATTCCTTTTATATCTGAGGTTTGAGTCACAACATACATCATGCTGTAGGCAGTAAGAATCATGAAATGGGAGGTACACATGGTGCTGTGTATGGGCAGTAAGCTAGGCTCCACCTTATTCAGGGAAGGGAAGTAGAGAAAGTTAAAGTCAAATAGGATTTTGTTGTGAGTTCCCTCCTCTTTCATCTTGTCACTGCAATCCTAGCTAAATGCTTGGTTATATAATTATAAATGTGTCTACATATGGCCATGTACCTGTTTACCTTTCCATAAATGACTCTTGATGCTGAGCATGCTGGCACAGCAAGGACACCTCTTTGAGCTAATGCTAGCATGGTAGGATCCAGGACAACAATGCATCCATTCTAAGGCAGACACAAACAGATCTTTTAACTGGCCAGAAGTTTGGGGCGCATAAGGAGTCATAGGAATTTGGGGATGCCAGCTCAAGCTTCTGTGTCTTAAGAAGATCATGTGCCCTTTTCAAATAAAAGATATCTTCATTGACACTCTCACAACTCTTGCTTACATCAAATCTTGTTCCCATGTTTTTCTCTAATCGTTTCCTGGTGCATATTTTGGCTCTGTTGTCTTCTCCTCACTTGCTTTGGAAGAATTGGTATGTTTCAGAGTTTATACAGCAAAAGTCTTTAGATATTTTTTAGGAGGAGATTTTTAGCTTCTTAACAGAGATTTCAAATATACATATACGTGGGGGTTTTTTTTGTAGATTAGAGGTACAAGATACACCAATGTAAAGCTGTATATTATAGGGCAATAGAGAGGTACAGCTTGTGTGATATAGCCTTTTCCCTTAGCCCATAGCTGAAGATTAAAGATGTCCAAGTTTTGAGAGTTCGAATTAAATTTATTTTTGTCTTTGTCTTTTTTTTCATTTTTCATTTTTTTCTCTTTCTCATTCTGAAACAAATTTTTCTTTCCCATGGGAAGTCGTATGTAACATGGGAGAGCAAGTAGGAAGTGTTGTTCTTAGATCTCCCACTAAGTCAAGAAACAATCTTGAACTATAGATTTAAATATTGAGAGGAAGGGGTGACACCATTATCCATAAGGTGGAGAAAATTCTATTTTGGTTATATTCCTCAGCTATTTTTAAACTTTACTGTAAAGTGTCATTGGCGTGCTAGTGGCCTTTTTTATGACAAAAACTGGAACAAGCAGATCTTTTTTACTTTTTAGTTTTGAAGTTGAGGGTGAATCTGCCTTTAAAATCTTATTGCATCCTAGTAAGTGAAATAAAAAAGTGCTCCAAAGTTTAGCATGGTGAGTAGAAAATTGCTTGCACTACAATATTTTTAATGACATTTGGCTTGAGTGGGCCATGCTGAGAAGATGTAAGCTTTTTTGATAAAACTGGAAAAAGGAGTAGGCCAGAATATGCTGACTCAATAGAAAGGGATTTTTTTTGGGTAAGTGGACTGAAGGCAGTGGAGGGTCAGAGGTGAAAAGGTTGTCATTGATAAGGGGGTTTAAATCTCACAGCTTTTCCAAATCCTGGAATGCAATAATTTTGCCACAATTTCTGTAGAAAGTTAAACAAAAGACCCTAAATTCTGAGACCGCTTTTAGTATGTTTACTTCCATTTCAGTCTCAAAGACAGGAAGTAGAGCAGTGAAAAATATATTAATTTTCCCCTCCCAATTCTGATGTATGGGGTAACATTGGTTCTAATGAGATAGGAAGTTGTTAATAATTTATGTCTCTAATTGATGAAAATTTATTAAAAAAGAGAACTTTGACTGTATTCACATGTGCAAGAAGAAACGAGAATATTTTAAAAAAAATATTGTTATTGTTTTGCTTTTGAGATTTTTTAAATTATCTGTACTCTTACACTTACTGACTTAAACACCTGCCAAAGGCATAAAACACCTTCTTACAGAGTTACAGAATTATGCTCCTTCTAGACTCTGTGGGATACTAACTGCTGAAGTCCTGCTTCTTCCACAAAGTTCTGGAACATACTGATTTGCCCAGTAATTTGTAAAAGGTGTATTATCATTATAATGTATATTGCTGGTTTTGAAATCAAAACTTTCCAGTCATGGCTCTGCAAATAACTGAGGATATTTATCCACTTCCCATTTCTTTCTGAAACTCAATTCTTGTCTATGGCACTATGTTTGTACAAAGTTTTGCCTTCGTTAGTCAACTGCAACAATGACAATAAAGGTCTGCTGCCCATCTGGATATAAAATTGTTGAGTGTGCACTTTTCTCTTCCACAGCTGTTGAAAAAGAAAGGAACATCCTCATTTCTTCAGAGACTGGAACGAGGGGGCCCAACCACTGTGGCAATACAGCTCCGGGTCAGTGAACATCTTATGGACAGAAATTTGCAAAAGAATCTCCAGATGTTTTAAAGGCAGGATTACCCTCAGCAGATTGCAATAGAAGAAAGAAAAAATCTTATGTTTGAGAAAGCATGACCTGGTCAACCTTTTTTGGAAAATAATGTTAAAAATTTAGGAAGAGCATATGTATTGAACAATTGTCTTAGCTGCACAAGAATGATTGATAATTGCTGTTTTGTTTGTTTGTTTTTTCCCCAGAAATCACTTGCAGATATTATTGGGAAGCTGCAGAACTGCACACCACATTCCATTCATTGTATAAAACCTAATAATTCCAAGTTGCCAGATACCTTTGATCATTTTTATGTGTCTGCTCAACTGCAGTATATTGGTGTCCTAGACATGGTCAAAATTATCCGACATGGGTATCCAGTACGTCTCTCTTTCACAGACTTCTTGTCAAGGTAAATTCTTTCAAGTTTAATAAAACCTTCTTTCTTACCTACAGTACAAAGGCTTCTGTCATGTTCTGGTAGTTCTTGCCATGTTGTTTTGCTTATGAGTCTTTCAGACTTATTTCAGAGAAAATCTTGTCTGCCTGCAAGGGGTATAGGCCTGTTAAGTTTTAATTGAACAAATAATGAACTTTAGAAATATATTTATAAATTGATAAATTTATGAAAATTTATATTAATGTGTAGAAATATATTTATTATTGTCATCAGAAAAATAGTTTTAAAAGTTTGATGTCATAAAACAGCCTTTTTTTACAATTTATATAATTTGTATGATTTAAAATATATAAAATGTTTCATTTTATATATTGTCTGCAGAAAATTAAAAAGTAAAAGGAGAAATTAGTCTAATTTTTCATCTTTCTAGGTGCAGGTGACATGGGTTCATTATTTGTATCTCATAGGCTATGATTTGTTTATGCCTGGTCATGAGGTACTAATGCTTGTACCACAACTTCATTTTTGTTATTGTTAGAAATCAGTGACATATAGAATTAATGTGAAAAGACAAAAATAGGTCTGCTTCTGTCAGAAGGCAAACTCTTGTTCCCCATTCCTAGTTCAGTATTGGTGTTTTGGGTCACTTAATTCTTAAAAGATTCAGGAAAGAAAGAGGATTGTCTTGCCCAAGAAATATTTGTATAGCAGCCTCACGCACTCAAGACAAGTTCCAATCCTCTTGATTGATGTATATCAACCAGTCATGATCTGGCCTTTATTATTTTAGTTCTGAAAAACAGCATTAGCTGCTTGCACATAAGTTTGAGTTGTCTTCTTGGAAAATGTTGTGGATGTTAAATTACTGCTTGGGCCAAAAGTTTTTTTCTCTGTAAATACTCAAACAGTGAGGAATATAGGAGTTTATAATTCTATCTCTTTCACAAATAAACCATCTGTGCCCTACTACAATATTCATCCTCCAGTGTGAATCAAGCTGGGCAGGCTGGTTGAGGAGAAGATGCACATAATGGGAGATTTGGGAAAGCTTTTATGTTCTGAGTTTGTATGGGCAATCTCTGACATATGTTTTTTTCAGCCAATAGACTGCAGGTAAGAAAGAAATATTGAATTCAGAGATTATTACCTTTTCAAAAAGTTTCCTAAAAATCTTAATTTGTACTAATCTCTATATCGCCTTGGTAACTGAACATTATATTTTTGGAAATCAGATAATTAGTTTTGGTGATTTTTTGTTAAGTGTATTAGTTTTGTTGGCTGTTCAGCCATACTCTGGTCTTGTCATACTATTCATTGATCGGAATGAGAAATGATTTTGTCATATTTCCATATAGGCTTACACACCTGAACCTGATGGAGTTTTTCACCTTTCAAATTCTTATTTCCTTTGCTGTCAAACTCTTATTTCTAGTGTTCTAAAGAGAATTTGTGGCCCTAATCCCAACCTAAATTCCCAAAAGATAGGAAATTACTATCCTCCCTCACCATCCCTGCAGTTTCTGTGCATTTACTTTTTGGATCTTCTTTATCATATAGGTAATGGGATCAGAATTCAAAATAGATATTAATTAAAATTTAAAACACTTTTTTTTTTCTGCAGGCTTACAAGAAGAAAGTGTGTTTGAATTAGGAAACTTTGTGGCAAAGGGATGGAATGTTGGCAAACCTATATTCCATCACCAATCAGACAGTAGCAGTTCATTCTTAATTGGATTAATTTAAATAAATTTCTACTGCTATCTAATTAGGGTTTAATATGACTTGTATTTAACCTATTTATGAGTTCCATTTGAACTCCTACAATAACTTAAGAGACAGGTAGCTAAAGAAATGTCATATTTTGCAAGAGTATATCTTCCTGGGCTACCAAGCTTAATCATTATTTCCATTGCTATCCTTTTGGATTTACTGTTTCTGCTTCTGTCTTTTCAAAGCAAAAGTTGCCAGCTGTGAGGTGAACCCCTCAATCACCAAAGTTTGCTGATCAGAAAAGAAATCTGCTAATTTAAGTGGAGAATCTTCTCATTTAATAAGTGGAATTTCTCTTCTTTAAATAGAAACTGTGACACTTCTTCTCAATGAATATATAATAAAATGAGAATTCATAACATCAGATGCTATTAAATCCTGTTAAAGCAGGATAATTAAGAAATCATATATGTGATTTCAACAGATTTTCCAACTCTAGATGCAGTGTTTCTGCTGAATTTTCCTGCAGTGTTGGCCCAATTTCTAAAGCTCTGTGAGCAGAGAGACAGGGATCAGGTTTTACTTTACCTTAAAAACTCAGCTCAAGCCTCTGAGCTGAGTTTTAAAAACAGCTCTTAAAAACAGAAAACCTTGAATAACACACATTTTACACTCCTGGAAAAGTTTACCCCTCCATATATTTTGCTTATTAGCTTCAGAATGGTTCTCAGTGGACTATTTTCTAAATTCTAGCTTTGCTTTTTAAGTCAAGGCAGTGGCACAAACAAATTTTTAAAGAGTTTAAAGTTTCCAATTTGCAGTCTAAATTGTACACATAGGTAAAGTATCCTCAAATATATTCTTTTGTGGAAGAAAGAAAACAGTAAAATAGCCATGGAATTAGCAACTGTCTGCAGATTGCTGTTTCTTCCCAGTATTTAGTGTTTTGATATCTTATTTAAAATTATTTCTGATTTAAAATAATTCTAATTTAAAACATATCTAATTTAAAATAAGATATACAAAAAGCCAATTAGTAGAAACAGTAATTTATTATGGTTTTTGTAGTTGGTGCCATGGAACAGAAAAAGTATCAAGTGTCTGCACTGTTTCCAGTGCAGAACAATAAGGCTCAGAAACTCTCTGGGGCACAGACAGAGCCTCGTTATACAAAGTTAATATCTAGAATCTAATCTCTTTGCATCAATTAATAAAATGGATCCTGGCTGACTTTTGTGTCATTCACCACACATGGTGCTCAAGGAAGACATGCAAAAGCCATTTTGAATATAAATTTTTAAAAGCAATTGTAGTGATCAAAGACCCATGAGGTGACCTCAGCAAAACACAAGAATACAGCTGTTCAGGGATGTTCAGGTAAAAATGAAATAGTAAAATGCTTGTTTCACTTCCTTTGAAAAATTTTATTTTGGTAGCATCCTCCTCTACAAATACTCCATGTTCTCTAAATTGAAATAGAAACTAAAATAATTCCTTCTTCCTACTTTAATGTTGCTCACCAAGTTTTTAAACTGTACACAGTTTTTTTCTCTGTCTGTATTTCAGTTTCCTTGCCCAAGGAAGAATTTATGCACTACTTCACATAAACTCAGGTTCACATGTCCCTGGTTTCTTGTGTTTGGGACACTGCTTAGCAGTGGAGACTGCAAGGTCCAGTTACTCAGGTCCTTAAATGAGGCATCTGTGTTAGCCTTCCCTGCCACTTTACAGGAAACACTCAGAGCTGTTGAAGCTCAGGATAACCTCTCTGGATCATTGGAACTGATAAGCAATTTGAGCCTTTCACTTAGCAGATAAGAACGGCAGGATTTCTTTGGCAAAAATGATGTTGTTCAGAGAGCTCAAATTCTAGTGTCCTGTTCCTTGCATTTATTTCTGCACTTCTTGAGTGTTTCTTGGAATTGCATTACTGTCTCTAAGGTTTCTAGATGGTCTTTCCCGGGTTTAATTCTATCAATTTATCCTTGTGTTTTCCATCATGGAGGTCCCACCCTGCCTTCTGTTGCTGCTCAAGAAAGAGCAGAGAAAATTTCATAGTCTGAAAGAGAACATGAATGTTGTATGTAGAGACATTCCTTACGTATGGTAGCAAGAAAGATAAGTCACTAGAATGTTATGATTTACTATTTCTAATAATATTTTAAAATTTCTCAAATTGCACCAATCTAATCTTTAGTTTTACCTAGGCTAATGCAGCTACGTAGCTTTATAAGTAGTTATTTATCCTGCTAAGACAGTGTCAGATGCTGGTTTGGAGGTACAATGTCATGGCTTCTTCTTTCTCATCCTCCTCCTCCTTGTCCTCTTTTCCCTTCCCCCTTCTTCCCCATCTTCTCTTTTTCTCCTTCTTCCTCCTTTCATAATCTAACCTTGCTCTCCTATATAAATAAGGTAAAAATATCAAAATCACCAACCGTAAGTTTATTTTAAAAAAGGAAATAAAGAGTTAACATTATGATGAGTTTTTCGTTTTAAAGTAACTTCAAAAGATGACAAAACATCCATTTTAATAGGCAATATTAGGAAGGAAGAATATGGAACACAATGATAGTGGATTCTTATGGTAATCATAGCAGTGAGGGTGAAACAAGTATGTTCAAAGACTGTTCTAATTACAGGTTTTCCTCTGATTTTGGAATGAAGTTCTTAATTTGTTCTTCAAGCTGCACTAAACTGCAGATCCTGAATTCTGTACTTCTAGTCAGGGCAGCATTCATTGATAATGAAATGCTCCAATATTGGTCTTTACATCAAAACTTTAGTACTTTAGCTTCAGAGTACTAAATTATTATTAACTCTTTCAAATAATTGACTTTGCTAAGAGATCATTCTGAAGATATATCTTGTTTTCTCAGGAAAGATTATGTTAATGCTGATATCATTGCTTTGTCAAGTACTGTCTGTCCTTTTCCTATAAAGCCCTTTTTAATAGCTGTTGTAGTATTTTCACCAAATTTATGCTATTAGCTGATGATGTATTGCACAGATGTGTTGTTTATGTTTGTAAATCATATGTGTGAGTCATCTTTGTATGCCTATACTCCATTTGTCCAGGAGCATTTTGATGTTGACTTTTTTTCCTCTTTCTTTCTCCTCTCTCTTTTTCTTCCTCTTGAAAGCAGGGAAGCTATAATGTTTTATAATACATAATTTTTGAATTTATCAGCAGAAAATTCCAGACTGTCATGAGTAAGTTAGGGCATTAGTTTGCAAAGTGATGGGCCATCACCACACTGGCCCTTGCATGAGTAGTCTCATAGAGCACTACATTGATATGTGCCATGATACCTTAAATCTTTGCAAGGAGAGCAAGAGGCAATCTGACTGCTGCTACAAAAGCAGTATTTCATTAAAGTAGATGTAATGATGTCAATTTATATCAAATGGCAGTCTTGCCATTGTGGAGTTTGTTCCTTCAGACCTAGAGCTGGAAGTGATATTTCTGATTGAGGGTAATCATTTTTATTTGTCTTTCTTTCAGAATAGAAGCAAAGGTGAGTAAATGAAGTATCTTAAAGTCATCAGTTTTTAGGGCACTTTAAACGCAAACTCATAAATGTAGTAATGACTAGCTTGCCATGAGGAGTGAAGGTCATCCTTGAAGTTTAAAACTGTGATTTTCAGTATGTCTGTGTCCTTGGCAATTTTAGTAATTACTATAGAATCATAGAATGGTTTGGATTGGAAGGGACCTTAAAGATCATGTTTCTCCAAATGACTTGACCATGGACACCTTCCACTATGAAAGGTTGCTCAGAGCCACATCTAACCTGGCCTTGGACACTTCCAGGCATAAGGCACCCACAGCTTCTCTGAGCAACCTGTTCCAGTGTCTTTCTAATGCCACAGCAAAGAATTTCATCCTAATATCTAATTTTAACCTGTATTCTTTCAGTTTAAAGCCATTCTCCCTTGTGCTATAATTTCCTGCCCTTTTCAAAAGTCCCTCTCTGGATTTCCTGTAGGCCACCTTTGGGTACTGGGAAGCCACAGTAAGATCACTCCAGAGCCTTTTCCTCTCCAGGGTGCACAAACCCAGCTCCCTCAGCCTGTTTCCACAGAAGGGGTGCTCCAGCTCTCTGACTATCTTCATGGCCCTCCTCAGGACTTGTTCCAGTGGGTCAATGTCCGCCTTGTTCTGAGGACCCCAGAGCTGGACACAGCACTCCAGAAGGGAATCACAAGGGCAGAGTAGAGGGGCAGGATCAGCTCCCTTAACCTGCTGGTCACACTTTTTTTGATGCAACCCAGGATACTGTTGGCTTTCTGGACTGCAAATGCACATTGCCAGCCTCTCATCCACCAGCACCCCGAATAAAGCACTTGGATAAAGAAGTGTCATTGGTTAACCCCAGCTGGCAGCTCAACCTCTCATGGCTACTAGCACATTCCTTCCTCAGTGGGGTCGGGGAGACAATTAGGAGAGAAGTCAGAAAACTCACTGGTTGAAATAAATACAATTGAATAGAGAAACAAATAAATTAAAAATAAGGAACTCATTTTTATTTTCCATTGGCAGAGAGGAAAGTATTTAATTATGAGTACTGGTGACTTGGGAAGACAAACACCATCACTCTGAAAGTCCCTTCTTCCTTTTTCTACTCCCAGCTTTTATTTGTTCTTTTGCTTTCACCAACCTTTTGGATAGGGGAGCCCAGTTTAGGATAATTTACAGCCCTCAGAGTTACTATAAATTACTAATTCCTCATTAAACCTTACTGGTAGGGATTGATTATACTGTAGGAGAAGACCAGAACCCAGAATGCTCTGGCATTCTCCCTGAGAAGCCTAGAATTGGAGTAAATCACCCTGGGGAATTCCTGAGGTGTAACTAGATGTTTGGGACTGTCTTAAGGGCTGCAGACCGTTTCAAATCTACTTGTATAATGTGATAATGTAGCAAGAGTTACCAAGCTACTCATATTATGGAAAAACCAAATAGCTCTTTCCACTCAGTCTGACTGTTGATGGAATCTTCTGTTTTACCCCTTTGGAGTTGTTCCTTCGTATCCATTTAGCTTGTTTGCCACATTATGCCCATTAGGTCCTTTTTGATATTTTAGAAACAAGAAATGCACAAGGTAACTTCATATGCCTGTGGTGATTTGCCTAATTAACCAGGACTTAATTTTTAGGGTGTAAAGAAAAGTGATCACTTTTAGGATGGGATTCAACTGATTAGTCTTAGGTTTATCCATTTTTGCAGGTAATTCCCAGAATCAGTGTAGCTCCATCCTCTATGGCAAGGGAATGAATTAATGCTTTGTACAGGCTCCAAAAAAATCAGAAAACAACATTTTGGAGTCAAGACAGATCCAGTTTTTGAAGCTATACCATGGCATCATCAGATCTCTTGCCCACAGAATTTGTCTTGTAAATGCAAAGTGTCAGTGCTTACATTACATGTCACAGAGTTGGGACTGTGAGGATGGTAAAGCTGCTGGTGTTTCTGGGCCTTAGTGAGAGTACACAAACGACTGACTATAAGAGAGAAGAATTTCTCTTTTGACTGGAGTGTTCAGTGGAAGACTAGACACCTGACTTTATTTAGAAGGCATCTAGCTATATTTTGATAGCAAAAATAAATATCAGCATTGTTTGCTCGAGCATCTTCAGAAGCTTACAATGCAACCCTCATTTGCTAAAGCAATTACAAATGTGTAAATGTGTGTAAACAATTGAAGTCAGTTGAATTATTCATATCTGTCATACACTTTAGAGTTCTACAAGATTGACAAGAAAAGGGGTCCCTTGAGCAGGAGGATGTAATTAGGTCATTAAATAGCCAGATACAGGGAAATGCAGATGACATGGCCGGTTAAGTCTGATGGTTCCTAACTTTCACATGTTTGATGTGCAGTATGAATAATCTTCCAGCATTATGTATATTACATTTAGTATAGAATGCATAAAACTTAGTGAACGTTCTTGCAGAGTCTGGTTTTTTGTGCAATAGAGAATGTCACAGTTTTTAGGCTGTTTCAGTGAGAATCTCATAGTATTGTTCTCCCTCCACTATAAGGTTCATACAACTACATTAATTTCTTTAGGCAATCATAGATCTATTGGGCACACATAAGCATAATTCTGGCTGAACTGTTTCAGCAGTTCTTGTGGTTGTCTTTATTTAAACTTCAAGATCTGTGAAATTTTAAAATGCTTATTTAATTTCTAGATTAAAGTGCCACCCTTGCTACCTCTGCTTTCCACTAGCACTTGATAATTCTTATCCCTCAGATTTAACAAAATGTTTATTAGATCACTAAATAACCCTTACAATCCTTAAAAAAATCCATGCATGTTTTACATCTGTGAATTTTAAACCTTGTGCTATTTCTAAACATGGAGAAATATTGTCACAAGGTACTGAAATACCTACCACAGCACTGGACTTCATGTAAAAGCATAGATTATAAAAATAGATAGAATTATATTTGTTCTCAAATAGGTATAATGAAAGTTCTTGACCCATATCCCACAAACTGACTGAGTTCAATGTGCCTATAACAGGCAGCTAATAACTTTATTTCAGAACCTTAAGGTTCCAACAAAAATCTTTATTGAGTACTTCATAATTTGCTGACATCACATAATGACAAAGATAATGGACATAGATTTATGTGTGGCAGTAAGAAATTCAGTTAAATGCCTTCCATAAAAATAAACCTTTTGAAAATATTATCAACCACTGATATTTTCACTAATCTTTATACATTGAAACTCATCTAAGGAAATTATTGTTAAAATTACTGACCTATTAAATTAATACAGCATATATTTAATATGAATATTTTAAAGAATTAAGTATGTAACACAATAGTTTATGCCAGTGGCACTATGCAGGAACTTTGAATTATCAGACTGAGGTGCAAATTGTCACATAGATTAATTTTACTGTACAATTTTAAAATAATTCCTTGTTATTTATTGCTTAATTAAAAATGTCTGTGTGATTTCAGTGTATAGAAAAATATTAGTTGATCTTGAGTGCTGCTTTTTTATGGTCATAGGACTTGTATAGGTCATAGGACTTGTATAGATGCAGTCCAGCTGCTTCACACTCTAAAACAACTGTGACCCTCCTGCTGTTTCTTCTTTCCGTGGCACTGCAGCTGTTAAATTCTTTCCACTCAACTCAGATATTCAGGGCACTTTTTTTCTCCTTATCCCTATCTTGATATTCTTTACAACCACTTAATCTTCAGCAGCAGAACCTGGAATGACACTTCCTAAAGCTACATTTCCTAGTCAGGCTGAATAATAATAGGCAGTTTATACTGATGATATCTGAGAGCAAACACAAAATCCTATGCAAGCATGCATGTAAAATCCTTTTATGCATCTTAATCACTGGGTATTACCTTGCTTTCTTGTTTAGACCAATGTGGCATTAATTTAACATCATCTGTTTCAGCAGAATTACTCCAGCTGTATTGCACTCTTTAATGAGAGCAGAATCTGGTCCACTCTTGGCACATGACCTTAGTAAATCTTATATATAGCAGAAAAATGATGCTTTTGTATGGTTTGTCTAACCATTATACAATCCAGACCAGGAGAATCCCTGTTACCCAGACTGATAGCACTCACAGGGTTCAGAGGCACAAGGGAAGCTCCCACAGAAGAGAGCAGAAGTAGAGATGATCTCACAGAGAAGCTATTTTGCCATATGGTTTAAAAGGTCCAAAAATCCTTCCCCATAATCCCAAGAAACGTTGTCTGAGCTACTAGTGAGTATTGTGGGAAGAGTTGTATATGTTCCCATTCCTCTTTGGCTGAGTACTGGTTACACAGGAGAAAAAAAAAAAAACCACCAAAAGGAATGAAGAAATAAAGCATTATCTAGGTGGAACAGCAAATCTAATCCTATTTCTCTTTAATATCACAATTTCTATTTGAGTCTGGTTTAATTTCTGCTTTTGCAACATACATCTTTCTCAGTATATTTCCCAGTGAGCTGGGCAGTCCCTTCTTGGCAAACAGTGAAGGGGCAATGTCACCAGGAGACCAAGCAGAAAGTTGTACAAGCCCACTTCAGTGTTTCAATTGAAATTTTGATTTTGATGCCCTGTTATCATATGGCTGTGTCTGCAGAGAAAGAAAAGGAGCTTCAGTGGGCACTAGTCCTACAACATTTTTGTGTTAAACAGAATCAAATTAGCAGGTTAACAAAGAAACTTAAATATATTACATAGTCCATATATTCTGTTTATATTACATAGTCCATATTTTCTGGCCTCTTGTGCATGTTGGTGGGATGCCCAGGCATGGAGAGGTAGTTAGCTGTGGGAAAGACCTACCTAGCAAGAGCTAAAGGTAAACATTTGCTGAGGTAGAGTCAGATGCTTATGTTTGTAGGTGTAATAGAGCTGTTTGTTTGCTCAATGCTAGCATGTTTCTGAGAAAATGTGGGATTTTTGACAATTTTAAAGTAAATATGTTTTACATTGCTTTGTCAAGATGAAATGGGAATGTCAGCTTTAAGTAAGATGGTGCAAAAGTATTGTAAATCTTCAGCAAATCTTTAGCAGATGTTGCAAATTCATATGTTGTATTTGCATAGTTCAGTCCACTAATCCCAAGAGCTGAACTATAATTTATGTTCTACTCACTATTCTGCTGCCACATTGTCTGAGATGAGGAAGCCTCCGCTTAATTACAGGAAGTATATGAATAAATAATCCAGGACTAAGACATACATATCTTCATTACTTCTTTTCTTCAGAAACTGAAATTCAGATGTCTAGAAAAGATTAAGGGTTTCAAAGCCTAATGCAAAAAAATCCATAAAACTCAGGAAAAAATAATTCTTCCAATTCATTTCTTTATCATCTGTCATAAGGTAGTATCTTTATCTGAGAAATTTGTCTTACTTTTTATTCAGTTTAAATTAAAATATCCCAAATGGCCACTTCTGCAGAAGTGTTTTGATTCAGTGGATTTCATAGTCATGACCCTCTCTCAAAAGTCTGTACTGAGCTCTACATTGGCCCAGTGGCTGACTCACATTTGAGCCACTATAAAATTTTATTCTGGGGATTTTCTGTGTATTCTCCCAGCTTTATTTCTTAGTCCTAAATTTTGTTCTTCTATCTCAGTTACATGTCATTTAATCTCACTCTTTAGTATATTTTCCTTTTCCCACAGACATGTTAAAGCATACTGAATATTTTCCTATCACCCCTTGTATAGGAAGTGAATTTTTAATAGTTGAAGGAAAAAAATCAGTATATTTTACCAGAAAAAAAATCTAGAGGCATATATAAAAACCAGGTAAATCTATGGTAATTGGTCAGTTTGTTGTAAGATCACTTTTAGCATTATTAATTTTCCAAAATTGCTGTACTTTTTTTTTTCACTTAATTCTTTTTGGTCTGCACATCTAGTCAGTTAAGACTGTGTCTCTTGATATCAATTAAGATATTAAAAAAATAATATGGTAGGCAGGTGCTTTGAAGTTTTGGTTCATTGCCATATATACTTACTAATTCTTTCATCTACATTGCACTTCATGTTCACATTTATAATATTCTGGATTATTTCTGTAAGTCTCTGTGAAGCAGCCTTGGTGCAAAATTTTTCATAAAAAGTGAACCCTATAATCTTATAGTGAATTTTTGAAGTTCTACAAAATAAGCCCCAAATGCAGTTTGTCTGATGTAATCTGTTATTTCTAAAAACATCATTTTCTTCTTCACATCCAAAGATTTATTCTCTAAAAAAAATTGTATATGTGCTTTCATTCTTAATATTTTTGTCTATTTATGTCATCTTAATATATACGTCATATATATTGTACAGAGATTGACAGAATCACTTTTTTTTTCTTGGAAATTATATTAATCTTATTTCCTCTTTTCTAATTATCTGGAATTTCCTATGTTACTCATATTTCAAAAATAATTAGGTTATTCCTTCCAGAAAAAAAGAATATAACAGAGGGAAAAGGAATGAATGAATGAATATTTATCTTTTATATAAAGGTAACATTAATCAAAATTCCATCCCATTCTTTGCTACTCACTGATTTTATAAGTTTTCTACTGAAAAAAATTCAGGCAATCTCTCTTCAGTAGATATGCTCTCTGGATGTTTCAGCTTTCACTTGATAGACTTTTCAAATAAAACCTTATCTAACCCACTCTTCCCATCCTCCCCAAATCCAAACAAACAAAACTAAAAATCCTGAGTTATAAGCACTTCATGACAAGTTTGGCAAACAAAATCCATTTCTTTCACATATTTCAGATATTAACAATTAATGATTGTCAAAGAAAGAGAAAATGAAGTATAGAAAGGGGAAAAGAGACAATTTACTGAGACAGCACAACCTGAACCTTTATGATGACAATTTTTGCATTACTTCTAGCAGAAATGTAGGACATAATTTAATTTTGATTGCTACCTTTTATTCACTACCTTTTGCATAGATCTTATTAAGTCATACCAGTTTACCTTGGCAAACAGAGTACGTTGTAGTAAGCAAAAAAAAGAGAAAATTAAGCTACAACATAATGAATTATACTGACAAGAGTGTCACACATTTTTCCTTACATAAGTTGTGTTTGGATATTTAAAACTTAAAAGTATATACCTTATCACTCTTTCAAAGCAGTTACCTGCCAGCCATATGTGGTTTTTATTTTTTAACCAACAAGACAAAGACATGGGAAGAAGGAGCTTCCTTCAGAAAAGATATGACTTGGGGCATTAGAAACTATCCTCTTAGTGAGGACATTGGATTGCAGTCAGTAGCCACCTCTAACTTTATTATTTTTGATATTTCTTTTTTAATTAGGCAAGAGAGAGAGCTGAGAATAAGAGCAGCAAAAAAACCAACCAACAAAAGTAGTTCTGTGGCTCCAGTTCAAAGACATCTTTTATTAAGCTATTGATTTGGAGCCGCTTGTTTTTCTGCCCTTTGTACTTGCTGTTTTTTCCTTCAGTGTCTTCTGTCACGTTGTGCTGTTGAAATTGAGTCATGTTTATTCCAATGCTTAAAGATTTGCTGTGCATACAGAACTGAGAGTACAGCCCTACAGCCCATTTGTGCACACTCTGTGTAAATCAAATAGCGTGTTGAGCCTTAGAATAGTGCTGTGGGTTACTGTGCCACAACCTGAACTGCAGAATATTCTGTCTTGGGGAAAAACAGCCTGCTGGATCTTGTCAGCTGTGCACTTAGGGAGGTGAGGGAGAAAATTATTAGATAACATCCTTATCTGTGAAGACCCAGGAGAAACGAGTTTTCCCTATTCACCAGCTATTGGCAGCAGTTTCTACTCCAAACAAACAAAAAATTTCCCTGATAGAGCACATCATTCAGAAGCAAAGGAAGAGAGGTCAGAGCACATTTCTGCAACACCAGAGAATCCTGGCCAGTCTGTACATGCTCACAGTGTGAGCCTGTCTATCCAGAATGTCTTTCTTCTGTTTATGCTTCTGAAAATGACAAGTTAGGACAAGGAGGATGCTAAAGGAAAAAGCTGGGGAAAATGGATCTTCTCTCACAGTGATGTCATGTGGATGGGTGCTGGGCAGACCCTCCTTCACCCTGATAGTAGTGTTCACTGTCTCAACTTGTAACTAGAACAGGTTTTGAATTTACTTCCTAATCAACAGTATATTAGTCTTGGCATAGCAGTGGAGTGGTGTTGATTCAAATTAATCCTTTAGACCTCCCTGTTTTGTATTTTATTTTGGATCCCTTAGTGAATGAGTTGCTCTGGCTAGCCATGAAATACTGGGGATTTTTTTGCTTCCTGGCTATGAAGGAGATTCACTTTGTCTGATATTAGATGTCCAGGCTGGAGGCAAGAGCATGTTTATGCTCAGTGGAAAGACATGATGGTCTTACAGTGCACAGTTCATCTGAGCTGTTGTAAACATCAATACTACAGTGAGGAATATGACACCAGCATAGTCTATTCTACTGAATCTTAAGAAAGTCTAGGCAAGTGACTTGTCAATCCAAGTTTAGCTGAAATGGATTTCACTTTTTTTAGCAAGGTAGCAGTGAGTATGCTTTCTGGATTCCTTAGGATCCTCTCCAAACATTCTGCATTTTCTACTGGGGGCAAAATGTGTGACCTGTCAGGTGGGAAGAAGCCTGGTACTTGATTGGGTGTGTTCATTCACTTCAGAGTAAACTAAGGCAGGAGTGCTAGGGGAAGAATTTTCTGTAAGGGAAAGTTTCAAAGACTCCCCAGTTTGCATTTCCCCAGAAGCAAGCCCCATTGTTGCAAGTAATTCAAGTTTATTTATACAAACCTGCACCATAATTTCAGTATTCTTATTACTAATTTCTGTGATAGAATAAATTCTGGAAAAAAAAAAAAAAGCTATTTTGTTCATCCTGAGAATGATTAAATTTAAGATGATATTAAATTATTGTGTCTATATGGAAACACAAGGTCAATCCACAGTAAAAAGTATCTGATACCCAAAAAATATTTTGCATTTTGATAATAAAGTCACACTTGTACATTTTTATTTCTTTCTTTATATTTTAGTTCATTGTCAATTTGAAGAAAAATGTTTTAGTTTTTTCACTCATTTAAAACTAAGTACAGAAGAAATTATGTAAGTTTAAACCATTCCTTCTGTCCAGAACAAATCTGGGCTCCCACCAACAGGTGTAGTCCTCTTGTTCCATCCATTCAGGAACTTCCATAAATTCTCTGGCATTGACACAGGTATATGCACAACCAGACTGAGAGCCAAATTGGGGCACCATTGTGGCTGAAAAATAGCTGCAAACTTTGTGTTGTTTTTATCTTTATACAAGATTAAAATGGTTGGTAACCAATGGTAACACAGGACATAAAGGTACTTTTTCATTTTGGGTGCTTAGCCAGTAGATTTGGACCAGTGACAGGACAAATAAGGAAGGTCTCTTAGACCCTCTGTTAGTTACTCTGCAGGATGAGTAGCTCAGTCAGACAGACATAAAGGTGAGCTTCCTCTCAGGCACCCAAATGAAAGCAGCCAGTCGGGACTTCTCTGAGTCCAGCTGTGGCCAGTGGAGAAAGGCACCTCCAGAGGGCAACGTCTTCTCATTTTTTCAAAAGCATCTAAAATGTACAGAACAAGTCCCCCTGTGGAAAATTTCTGCCTTCACAGACTGTTTTGAGAACAAGGTGACTAACTCAGGCTAGGAGCACAGCTTTTCAGTGCCTAACACAGGGAAAGTAGATCATCTTCCAAATGTCCTGCTGTCTTCACAGAGGAAGTTTATGACAGAGTTAAATTTCCATAAGCTTCCTCTTTCTCTACTACCATAACCCCCCCTCCTTTTTTAAGATAGAGCTTGCTTTAACGGATAGAAGAGGATTGTGAACTGTGATTAGACTTCCAGGATAATGTAATGGAATTTCAGAGACTTTAAAAGCTGGAGGAAAATGGTGGATCATTTTTGTCTGGTATCCTGTATAATACAGATTGTAAGGAATATTTGGCTATCCTTGAATTCTATCATTTTCATGTCTTTAAAGAAAACTTGAGCCAAATGTAGAACTAGAACCTTTTAAATTTTAATTTGGCTTTTTTTTCAAGAGAGAAATATATTTCTTTGGGTTTCTGCTGTAAGGGAGTTTCAGGCTGACCACTTTTGCAGTTACTTCTTCATGCATTGTGAGTCAATGCTTAAGTCATGAATCTTCACTTCAGTCAGCAGTTGCTAAGCTTTCCAGCAGTTGTTTTTCTAACACCTCTGATTTCCCATGACTTCTAAGAAAAAACTGTTGATACAAGGGAAACAAGGTGACCCTGGCCTTAATAGAAACCTGCAAAATGAATGTCCTTGTGACCATGCAGCTAGTGGAATATTGGGAAAGTGCTCTCCCCAGTTTTCTAATGCTAATCTGGAGCGTGAGACTAAATACAAGGATCTGTGGTGAAGGTTTGGACCCTTCTTACCATCATTCCTCCAAACAGTTCCTGGGCACAACTTGGAAACTAGGACAGGCTGGTGACCAGTCAAAGAAGGCAGCTTAGGCATGGTTACACTCTGTTGGAAAGGGACAGGATTTAATAGAACAGAACAGATTACATAATATTAAATGAATAAATAAATCATCAGGCTAGGGTTTTGCCAGATGGTTTATGTGCCAAAGAAGCAATCCATCTCATTTTTCATCTACTAACGTAGACCTAGCCATAGGGTCCTCAGCAGGACTGCTACCAGATGAGAATATTTCCAGACTGCAGGAGCTGAGGTACCCAAGGGTCCGTGCAGCTACAGGAAACTAGAGGCCTAGATGAATTTGGGTCGTATAGCAGTTTACCTGCAGATGTTGCTCCAGACTTTCCACAGCTTCTGGTACAATTGAGGTCCCTGGAGTCATTCCAGCACTGCAGCCTTGCCTACCATGTTGTGTGAAAGACAGCAAGACAGCACAGTTTTGGGTTGAAGGAGAGATATAGGTGAATTCAGCTGTTAAATAAATAAATAAAATGTCAGGAAATGTAATTAGCTCTCAAAGTTCAAAACTTATCAGTTTCACTGGGAATTTAATCAAAAGTGACATGTCTGCAAAGTGTATATCCTTTTCAAAGCCTGGCTTTTTGTAATGAAAAAGCATTCTGACTCATTACATGCAGACAGATCTAGACAAAGGAATACCTCCAAGAAAGTATAGTAATATCATGTAGCATTAAGATGTATAAAACTCCATTTCTTTAGTAATAAGTTACAATAAATTTAATAAGTCCACAGTTAAATTTTGAATTTTATACTTTATTGGAGTTAGTATTACTTAAGTTTCCTTTCTTGATATTTCTATCTGGTACATCAAAGAGCCCTTTAATATCCAGCATTTTCTGTCTTTGAAGGTACTCAATGCTTTAATCAAGTCTCCTCTTGAACTTCTTTTCAGTAGTGATAACTGATCCAGTTCCTGGAAGCGTATTTGCTACATGACTTTGTGTTCAAAATGAAAATTTATCTCAGATTAACAAATTATTTTCATCAATGCCACCTTCTTATGAATTACTCCTTAAGAGGCATAAGTTGTATAACACATACTGAAAACATGTTTTCCTCCTTTCAATGTCCCAGTTCAGTTGCAGGGGAGGCTTCTCATTCCTTTGGCATTGATTTCCAGTGAGACATCCAAGGAACAGACAGGAAGCAAATTTGGGTTTTAGGCATCACTTGTTATTAACCAAGGTCATGTCTAACAATATAGAAAATTTTGAGTGATTTGCCTTCTTGTTTTCTTCACTCTGATCAGAATCCCAAGCTTCCAGTTTGGATATCGAAGATTTGAGAGTCAAAGGAAAACTGACAATTTCTACAAAGACATCAACCAGGCCAACATTAGAGTAACTCTACTTCTGCTGATTTTTCTAGGTATAAAGATTTGGCTGATACAGCAGCAGGAGAGAAGAAGAAGTTGAGTGCCAAGGAGAGATGTCGTCTTGTTCTTCAGCAGTGTAAATTACAAGGCTGGCAGGTTTGTGATCTACACAGCAATTAAAATATCATTCTTTAAACAAGCTAGCTGAGTCATTTACATTGGTGGCAAGCCACCACATCCTTTGCAGTGGTATATTTTTTGCCATTAAATATATGCTTGGGTAAATTTTCAAACTGATTTTCAGAGTTTTGTGAGTAGCTATGATCATTGTGTCAAAAAAATCTGTGTATTCCTGTGGGAAGAAAAAGATTCAATTAACCATGCACACTATGTAAATTTTTTTTCAAGATTTTTGAAGGTATTTGATATATACCTTTTAGTGGTTGAATGGTTCCTGAATAACCTTACATATTTTATTTCTTTAAAATCCTGTGCTAAATGCTCTATCTACTGTCATAACAGGCCAGACTCCAAACAGCTAATTAGGATTTCCCAGATAATCAGTGCATTTGTAGGTGTCAGCATGCTGATCCACAGATCCACCAGAGAACCTGATGTCGCCATACCTCTAGTAAATTTAAAAAAAAAAAAAGTACCAAGCACTAAACTGGAAACTATCAACTCCCTATCCTTTCTCCTCATTCTATTTATAAGTCTCAACAGTATGAAGACTGCAAGGCGGATGTCTGCATTTGTCCAGAGTCCTCAGCTATCTGCTTTGGATAGCTTTGTAATTGAGTAGCACTGATTTCTTTAATATTTGTATTTTAAAAAGAAAAACGTGTTTCTTTGCATAGTATAGAAGCTATTGAATAGAAATTAAGCTTTCTGTAGTTTCACCTACAGAGCATTCCTGCAGGCAGTATGAGCTTCAGATTCAGGCCTTTTTCCAGCCTAGCAGGACTGAAATATGTTACACAAGAGAGCATCCAGACCAATTTCAGGGACAGCTGTGAAGTTAAGGGATTGGAGAGTGGTTAGGGCACTCCTAAAGGCCTCTTCAGTTTAAAGGATGAGGTTTTCTAATTAATGTATGACCTCTGAGTATTCAGAAAAGTTTCTGCAAGCTGTTTTTAAAGGCCAAGGACTAAGTCAGAATGTGTGCTATGGATATTTCTCAGTGGCCCAGATTTCTTAGTATCAACAGGAACAAAAATAGGCGCCCATTAGGCTGGGAGCATACATGCATGATCACCTGCACCCAGACATATAAGAAAATTTTTCTTTAATCAAAATACTGTTTAAAGCCTCAGTTTAGTCACTGAGCAAATAAGAGGGCTCATATAGCCCCCCTCTCCCTCAGTAGAAAAGACCAAAAGACTGAAAAAGATAACAATATTAAACTGGACTTGCTTTTCCTACCCAGGTTTTGTAAGCTTGCTCTATGTTCTGCATCACTGCCACAACGTTTCCTCTTAAAAAAACCCAATCATTAACAACTTGAAACTGTACCTTCACTTACAAGTACCTGCAGATGAGAGACCCTCTTGGTTTTAGAACTTATGTGGGGTTACAAGCTTGACATTGTACAAAAGCTGTGCAACAGTAATTGCACAGTGTGCTCCAGTCAAGAAACACAGAGCAGGATGCCTATCAAGTTTATTTCCCTGGAGAAGAACCATTGTTACAGCACAGGAAAAAAGCAGTTGGTCATCAGTGAAAGCCTAGAGCTCAAGATTAGTGATTTTGTAGTGATAGGCATTTGTTAACAAGACTGAAACCTAGGAAGATAAAAATTCTTAAACGAAATCTCAAAACAGAAACCTTCCATCATGCAGAGGACTGAAGCTTGCGATCTCCAACAGATTTTAGAAGTTGGAGAACTCCAACTCCAGAACTCCAGAATCTCATTAACTCTAGGAGAAGTCAGGTGTGCAAAACTACAGCAGTGCATAATGCATTATCATTCAGACCAGAAAGGCACAAAACCCTTCAGAGACACAGATAAGCTAAATGGAATAGGAGAGTTTGGGGGTGAGAGTTATACCATTGTCACTCAATGACTAAGAAGCACATGGCAACAGACTAAGCTGCAAGGAGCAAGGTTTGAAAAAATGAGTGACCTTCTCCATACACCTTTTTCAAGGCACAGGGAGGTATAAAAACAAATGGAAAGATGAAAAGCGTAGAAGAAAGTTGAAAAAAAATTCACTCCAAGTCAAATTTCTTAAATGTCCATTGAATAACAGCTTGGTACCAATCTATTTTGTATAGGTGATACAAAATCACATACCCAACTATCAGCATTAGTGACTAATGTCTGTGTCACATAATCTCTCTCTCAATTATCTTTTTGATTCATTTGACTAATCATGAAAGTTGAACTTTAAATAACAATCTAAATGAAGAAGCTTACACAATCTTCATTTGTCATGGGTACTCTATGCTTTTACAGCAGAGAACTCTGGAAAAAGGAAAATATTTAAAAGGTTGAAAGAGGGAGGAGGAAAGGAAAGAAAAAAAGGAATTAGGAAGCAAGGATGATGTCAGGCAGCAAAGTCAGAATAAAGGAGTCATTTGTAGTGCATTACTAAAAATCATCCGAAAAGCAGGGGGTTACACATATAGTTTATTCAGCCACTGTTGCCAGCAGTAACTACTTCAAATGAGTCACTGCTGGAACTGAAAATCTATTTGTTGCAGGAGTTCATGAATAAATCAAAAATTGCCTTCCCCAAAATGTTACATGCACTTCCCTGAAGAGCTGTTTCAAATTCAGGTTAAAAAAAATGAACAAAAAAGATAACTAAAATACCCTCACATCAAGGATGATGATATTTAGGAGAAAGCAACACAGATCTGAAATCAAGCTCCATGTCATATGTCATCATCAGTAGATGAAGTTGGCAATAGGCTCAAAAGCAGAGGGGGAAAAATACAGATCTGGACTTTTTAGCTGAGTGAATCTGGATGATACTTTAAGCTTTCTTCTGATAATGTACCTCACCATCCCATTTTGAGAAAGGTGATATTAACCTGGGGGAAGGAAAAGGGTTCTAAATTAAAATCTCTGAAAATGAGTAAAGAATATGGTATCTATGTATTTATTTCCTGCTTTACAATTTCTCTGTTCCTTCTTACATAAGCTGTGTTTGAAGAGTGTTTTATTAACACAAAGCAACACTGCTCAGACTCTACTCACAGAACATGTTCTTTCTTCTCTTCTAAATACCGCAGTCGGTTTTCAAGTAGACAAAAAGTGCAGAAGATCCAATACTAGGGTCCAATTTTGGCTTATTTTCTACTGTTTAGCAGAGCATAAGAGCAAACACTATTAGTTGGCCAATGTCTTGTGCTTGCTTCACCAACTTATGTGTTAGAAGCAAGTATTTATTATCATAGGATAATTAGGGCTGGAAAGGATCTCCAGGATCACTGAGTTTAACCTTTGACTGAACACCACCACCACGGCACTAAGTGGCATGTGAAATTGTTCCTTGAACACTGCCAGGGATGGTGACCTCAAAATGTCTGCAAGCTTACTGGGGGTAACTCAATCCAAACCATTGATAAAGATGTTAAACAGGACTGGTCTCAATACTGAGCCTTGGGGAACCCCACTAGTGACTGGCCAACAACTGGATATGGAACCAGCCACATTCACCACCACACTTTGGACCCAGCAGTCCAGCCAGTTTTTAACCCAACAAAAAGTGCACCTGTCTAAGCCATGACCTGACAGCTTTTCCAGGAGAATGTTGTGGGAGACAGTATCAAAGGTTTTACTGAAGTCCAGGTAGACAAACAGCATTTCCCTTGTCCACTAGACAGGTCACCTGGTCATGAAAGGAGATCAAGTTGGTCAGGCAGGACCTGCCTTTTCTAAATTCCTGCTGGCTGCTGATCTCCTGATTGTCCTGTAAGCACTGCATGGTGGCACTCAGTTCTATAATCTTCCTTGGCACTGCGGTCAGGCTGACAGGCCTTTATTTTCCCAAATCATCCTTCAGGCCCATCTTGCAGATGGGCATCACATTGGCCAAGCTCCCATTGTCTGGACCTCTCTGTTTAGTCAGGACTGATGATAAATGATGGAGAACACCTTAGCAAACTCTTCCACCAGCTCCTTCAGTACCCCAGGATGGACCCCATCCAGGGCCCTCTGAGAGTCTGAGTGGGACAATAGATCACTAACTACTTTTTCTTGGGTTACAAGGAGTCTGTTCTGTTCCCTGGCTCTGTCTTCCAGCTCAGGAGCCTGGTTACTTTGAAAATACCTAGTTTTTCTGCTGAAGACTGAGGCAAGGAAGGCATTAAATACCTCTGCCTTTTCCTCTTTGCATCAAAAAAAGGATGAAGATTTTCCTTGGGCCTGTTTTCTTTGTTAATGTATTTATAGAAATGATTTTTATTATCTTTCCCAGTGTGGCTAGATTGAGTTCCAGCTGAGTTTTTAACTTTCTAAACCTTTTTTCTACATGACGCAGTGACATCCTTGTACTCTTCCTAAGTTACCTGGCCCTTCTTCCAAAGGTTGTAAACTCTCTTTTTTTCCCTGAGTTCCAGTGAAAACTCCCTATTCAGCCAGGCTGGTCTTCCCCCAGGATCCCCACAGGCTTCTCTGTTCTGTTCCCTGGCTCTGTCTTCCAGCTTCTTTGAAAATACCTAGTTTTTCTTTGAAGACTGAGGCAAGGAAGGCATTAAATACCTCTGCCTTTTCCTCTTTGCATCCAAAAAAAGGATGAAGATTTTCCTTGGGCCTGTTTTCTTTGTTAATGTATTTATAGAAATGATTTTTATTATCTTTCCCAGTTGGCTAGATTGAGTTCCAGCTGAGTTTTAACTTTCTTTTTCCCATGACACATCCTTGTTCTTCCTAAGTTACCTGGCCCTTCTTCCAAAGGTTGTAAACTCTCTTTTTTTCCCTGAGTTCCAGTGAAAACTCCCTATTTAGCCAGGCTGGTCTTCTTCCCTGCTGACTTGTCTTTTGTCACATAGGGACGGAAGTGTTGATAGCTTTATGAAATGTTACTGTTCCTTGGGTAAACTGAGCTGGAGATAACTAAACTAGGACAATAAAATAGTGGTTTCATTGAAGCTGACATACCATGCAGTTTCAGTCATGCACTTACTTAACAAGTACTGGAATTAGGAAAGTGCAGAGGTACTAATGAAAGGCAATTTTTGCATCTTGACTCTGTATGCAGTCTTGATAAGGTATTCTTTCGGCTTAAATACATACTTGATCACTACAAGCTTAGCTACTTGCTGTGACTTTTAAGCACATCTGATGTAAGAGAAAATTAGATTGCTAAATCAAAACAAACCATTTCTACTCCAGGCAGAGAGAAACTAATAGACTTGTTTAGCCCCTGGAGAAGTCAGTGAGGTGATATTTAGTAACTTTAGAGTTAAATTGAGCAGAAGTACTGGCTGGTCCATGTAAAGCAGAAGAATCTCCTGTCCCCCAGAATATGTTAAGGTCTTTGTATTAGGAAATCCCCATTTTCAGTGCTGTGTTCATTTATTGTAATACAGTGATGCATTAGCTAAGCAAAACCTACCATCCCAATGGCATGACTTAATTTGCAAACATTATCATGCTTTGGGAGAACTAGGGGCACAAACAGTCCTTGGCTCTTTTAAATGACATAAGGAAACTTTCATTTGTTTGGATTATCATTCCTTACACTGTTAAGCTTGCAAATATAAATTCAATAAAAAAAGAGTTAGCTGTTAGCTCATAGCTTACTGAGCTTTCTCATCAAAACTTGTAGCTCTACATTTTGTTTATCTAAGATCAGTAGTCTGCAATTAACCCTTCTGAGTTACTTCAGATGGAGCTTGCTGAAATGCAAACTAGTACCACACCAGAAGAAAAAGAAAACATCCATTTAATTTGCTTTTACTATAAAGTGCATCTGTTAAATACAAACACTGCAAAGGTCAGACTTCACTGAAACTGAATATTAGCCTTTGGCTGCTAGAAATGCTTATCTAGCAGTTAAAAGATAACAATTCTTAAAAATTTCTAATAAAAGCTTTCTCTTAGTTTATCTTTCCAATATTTAGCCTGCTTCCTCTAACCCACAATGGTTCCTTCTTATCAGTAGCTTTGAGATCACTAATTTTTCAAAGACCAAGTCTTAAGTTTCAAATGGGATGATCCAAAGATTCCCCAGGTATGAAATAAGCAGTACAGGAGAGCCGGTTGGAATGTTTTAATGAAGCTCCAGATGAGGTAACTGCTTGAGACAGGTGCTGTGGTAGTGCCAGTTCACACTTTCACAACTACAAACGTTGCTGAAGCTGTTTCAGGAGCCAGCAGTGTCTGCAGAGAAATTATCTTTGCCAGTGAGGAGCTGTATTATCAAACTTGCAGTCATGAGTGTTAAAACAGAGAATAAGTCCTCAATATAGAGAAGTCCCAGAAGTCCATTTAGAGATTTTAAATTATTCTAACACTTCCAGAACTGCAAAGGATAAACAAAGTCTGATCCACAGCTCTTACCAGTCAGAGGAAAAAAATCATATTTTATTGCTGTTCTGTGGGTGTTTCATTTATTGTATTTGATAGAGCTGTCCTTAAGTACTTCTGAATTTCAGTGTTCCAGGATATAATATTAGCATACTATGGTCCTTTTTGGGAAAAAATATATATTTATGATTAAATAACAGAATGTAGAACATAAGTGGCATATGATTAAATCAGAGGAATGAGCAGAAGTGCATGAAATCATACATATGTAAATTTTATGCTTAGTTCAGCGAATCTTTTAAATTATTTTTTAAACAGAACTGTTTATTTTGGCTTAAAATTAAAGTGGTCATGCTATACAAATTGATTTTTACCTGATATGCTAAAGTACTGGAGTACTTTGCAAGCAATCTAATATATGAGAGATTCTTAACTTTTTCATTTTCCTCAAGTAGGAAAACTTTAGACCTCATAAATTGTATGACAGTTTATTCATTATTTATTAATTTTAACTCAAGTCAATTTCCTATTTGTTTTGAATATCTTACTTTAAAGTCTAATTTTCTTTTAGGCAATTAAAACCCAAAATTCTGGAAGGGGGGGTTGAGGGGGGAGGGTGTGGGGTAGTACTAACAGAAATTATTAAAATGCAAGCATCTATTTTTCCCTCACACTTTGGATTATATCAGTAAAGTGATATTGTCCCATTATATATTTTTTTCATCTTGTCACTCCATTATATATTGGAAATAATTTGCTAGTTGCAGAAACCACCAGAGAGTGACTTTCTACCTCACCAATATTACCAAAAGACTGGCCTGGGGCAGACACTGCCCCCAAATTTACTCAGTGACTTTGTGCCACACTAGTCAAACTCATGATTCCCTAAAGCCAGAGAATAGGACAGATGGTTGACTTTGAGCTCAAAATGCTCACAAGCTCTATTTTCAGTTCATATTTCTATGAAAAATATTTTTTCCCTGTAGAATATATTCCTACCTTTTTTTATCCATCTTTCAGGTCTTTCTTAGGATTACTAGTCTTGCTAATTCAATTTTCTTTATGCTATCTTTTGCATCTCAGATCTGGATTCCATGTCTTCCTCTCTCCCCTTGCACTTCTACTTTTTGACACTTTTCTAGACACTTTGCTTCATATTTGGTCCGACTCTTCATCTCTTATTTGTCTGTGATTCATTTTCCAGTCTCCTGCCTTAGGGTTTCCTCTCTCTGCCACTGCTCTCCCTGTCACCTGTAGCCTGTATTTCTCATTCATGCCAAGAGACCCTTTCCTATTGCTGCTTCTGTGTTGTGAATGAGTGGTTTGGCTCAGGTTAGGAGCGAGATCATAGAGGAGGCCTATACCACCATAGGGGAGGAGGATATACCACTACATGGTGGTGCTGTGTCTGTTTCTAGAATTCTGAAAACAAGCATGGTAGGTCACGTAAATACCAAGACACCATCAGATTAAACAGGGGTAGGGTTTCTGTTGTCATTATACTGCAAAGGTTCCTCATTGCTAGAGTTCCATACCTCCTTGATGTTTCTCACAGGCAGCTCCTCTAAGCACTGCCTGTACCTTCAGTACACAGCAGCCACCCAACTCCAGTTTCCCTCAACCAGCCACCCCACTCTTTTATAACACCCTTCTGATTGGCTACAGGTGTGGCTTCTTAAAGTCAGGCCTGCTCCTGATCCTTAATAATTGGCTCAGCTGCAACCCTTTAGGGGGTAAGATTACATTTTATCCCACCTTCATTTACCCATACTGCATCCCCCTACAGGTTTCCCCTACTGAGGGTTTCTTACATGCGTCTTATATTTCCTAACCACTTCTTTCCTTTTCTGTACTGTAGTTCTTCATGTTGCCTCACAGGTATGAAGAGCTGTGAGGTTTGTACAGTTTAGGGAAAAGGAGTGACCATTATTCTGCCCTTTCCCAGAGACCTGAATGACAGTTTTTCTCCCTAAACTCCAGCTCCTGACAAGAATGTATATAAATGCTTGATGCCACTTGCTTGAATACCAGACTACTCACATACTTTATATTAAGGACATAAATAAAGTATGCTAAAATGTAGGTTTATTCAGTATGTACCACAGTGCATTGTTACTAGTTTATTAAAATATATGAAGCAAAGCAGAGAGAGTAAATCTTTAAAAACAAAATTTCAGTCTTTAAAAATCAGTGCCCTGTGTTTGTCATTATAATATCTTTGTAGACATGTACACTGCAAGAAGACACATTTTACAATAGTATTAAGGCTTTTTTCTAAATTTCATTAATGCTCTGTGAAAATGTGTGTCATTGTGTAAAATATCATTAGACTATAGTTCTCTGTCTTTTGTAGGTAGCTATTTTGAAAGTACTGCCAGAAACACACAGCACTCCCACAAATTGCCTTTTTTAAACTAAAGAACAGCTTTACAGATTCCCTTGACACCTATTAAGTATGAGCTAATACTGCCTCCATGCCACCTACACACGATTTCAGCATCCATTCCATAGTTTTGAATGTCTGTACTTCTACATCCTACACCTTTTCTATAAAATTAAAAAATAAGAAATTAAATTTTTTTAATAAATAAAAATAAGAAGAAAGAGAAAGAACAGCTCCCTCCCAAAAAAACCCAGCTGGCCTCTAGCAGCAATTGAAGCTTTGGTAGTCATCAACAACAATTTTACCTAGTCTTTAAAAAATGTATCATTTTGAAAAACAACATTTTAAAACCCTAATGCTTTCATAATTAAAATAACTATGACTGTAATTCACAGATGGTTTACTTTTACAGGAGTCTGAATGACATTAAAATTTCAGACTCACATGAGAGCTCTTTGTAGTCCAGAAAATATATGGAAAAGTGAGTGTTTTAGTGGAAGAACATTTGAACCATTTTTCCCCTAGACAAACAGGAAGCATTTTGTGATTAAAGAAGAGACCAGAATCAAGACAGGTGGCAACCTCAAAAACTGTTTTGATATGTGACATGTGAAATTCCAAGATTTTTCAGCACTATTGCTTTCACTGAACATCAGAACTGTAAAGAAGGCAGTGAGAATATCTTGTTCTCTAGGTCAGCCTTAGAGGCTCTCAGATTTAATTCAAAGAATAAGCAACAGAGATTTCTATCTGTACTAACATAATCAAACATGTAATAGTAGTTTCTGCTATATATGCTTCTGTCTAGAACTCTGCTCTCTGCAGACCTGTCATATGATGTAAAAATCTATAAATAGCTTTTATCTGAATGTAAAAATGGATTTGTATTGACATTTTGTATTTCTTCATTCACTTAAAAATTGCAGCAGGCTCCTACTAATGAAGTTCATAGCATAAGTGGTGCCACAATAACTCCATTTATATTGTTCCTAGGGTGTAGGATGAAAGGAAAGAGCAATAAGGCTTTGCCTTATGTCCCCTAGATAGCTTTGTGACTGCAATGTCAGACACTTGTAGCTAAACCAACATAAGCTTCAGCCATTGTCTTGACTGTGATTTTGTGACTGCATACTGCACAATAAATTGCAACTCATTTAGTTAAGTTACACTTTTGAAATATAGCCTCAATGTGACCAACCAGTGTGTCAATAATGAGACTAATTGAGGATGGGGTTGTTAATTTTGCCATGGGCACTACTAGAGCTTTTTAAAGCTTAGTAAGCTCCTAATAAGAGATTTTTTAAAGTTTGAAGGTGTAATTTTTCATCCCGTTTTCTACTGATAGAGTATCAGTATTGCTCTAGGAAGGGGACAAGCTAGAACTTTTGAGTAATTAAGGACCAAGGACAGAAACAAGGAAAAAATGGATGATTTGGCATAGGCCTAAGACAAGACACAAAAAAAAATGTGTGATGTGGAGGCTTTGTGGAAAGGTGGAGTATAAAGACAAAAATTAATCAGAGTAGAGGAATATAATTTTATTAAGTATTTGTTCTCAGGCTTTGTCTGAGAGCTGCTCAGATGGAATGGTAATTATAATAACCACACAATAATTTAATTAGAGTTAACTATATGAATAATAATTCAGTTATTTTTTACAGAGAATTCTGTATTCAAGGCAATGTAAGCAAGACTAGGAAGATATTAGCAGCCAAAACTAGTTATAATGCAGGTTTAGAATGTGGTTTGACAAGATGGATTGGAAAAAACCTGTTCAATGAGCAAAGGGTTAAGGTAACCAGGTGAATAGAGAATTTTGAAAGCTGAGGAAGAAAAGTAAAAAAATGTTGTTGGAAGTCATCAGTCAGGAAAGTGACGATGAGAATATGGCCCTAGGAGCAGCATGTGAGTGCACAATTGGATCTCAAGGAGATTGCCTCAGATTGACCACCACACAAAGAGAGCCTATTCCCTATTTCTGGCTTTCTACAATCGGCGAGACAAGTAACACGTCATTTTTGTCACCTACTTTTGCACACTTTGAGACAATTCAAAAGGGACTATTTTATAGGGAAAAGAGACACTAATCAAAAAAAATTAGAAAGCATTCTAGTTCTGCCATTTGAATGCATCTGATTTTAATTAAAAGACTAACAACTGCACCATCATTGTTAGCTCAAACTTCAGGATTACAGACTTTTTAAAACATTTGATTCAAATTAGTTGCTCTCAACAGTAGAGAGAGGTGAAGCCAAGGGACAAAACTTTGCCACAATAATTTCCGATTTAATTAATGGAGTTAAGCTGTGGAATATATATCCTGGCTTTCTGTCATCCAATCCTACAAGGGTGTACATCTAACAGTCTTTGGATTAAAAACAATTTGGAAAGGTGTGCAATTAACCCTCCAGATGCCTGTCTCCCACATCTAAAGTAAAAACACCAGTGGAACAGGATGGTTCAGTAAGAAGAGAGTGAGCTTGTAAGCTGTAGACAAACAAGAGCTGGAATGAATTTCTGCAATTTTAGCCAGACTTGTATGAATTAATCAGTATGCCTATTAGCCATAAAAAAATAATAGTTAGGCAAAAGCTAGAATCTTTGAGGGTAGCACAGTTTTCTGGCACTGCTCCTTTTATTTTTATGAAGTCAAGAAAGTTAGTTCTGCAAAATTCCTGAGAAAAATGATTGGTTTATTGATTGGGGTTTTTTTCCAGTTACTTGACGGTTTTAGAGTTTCTAGGTTGTGTGTGGTTTTTAAAGTCTATTAGAAAGGAATGCTTTTGAAGATGATACAAAGAATTTTATAGGACTGTTCCGGCTTGTTCATAAGGTATCAAAAGAAAGGTGTTTTCTTTTGGTCTAACTAGATAAACTTGCCTCTAGAGGAGTGAGAACATCTAATGATTGTTACTTCAAGAACTAGATGATTAAACCAAGATACTACACAACACCAGAATCAAAACTTAGGAGATTGTTTTTCACAAATCAGCCCCTCTGTCTCTGACTTTGATCCTGAAAGGAGACCCAAAGCACAGCTTCAGTAAGCAAGGCTGGGAACTAAGATTCATAACTTTACTGGATATTAGGAGTAATTGTCACTAATGACAGTGAGTTTCTCCCATCCTCCAACTTCAGTTACATTCTTCCTGTTCCACAGATGGCAGC
Source organism: Emberiza elegans (assembly GCA_024865655.1). Lineage (NCBI taxonomy): Eukaryota > Metazoa > Chordata > Aves > Passeriformes > Fringillidae > Emberiza > Emberiza elegans. The sequence continues at coordinate 62,666,479 of JALJVW010003023.1, read as the reverse complement.
TATCTCACCATTTTTGTTCTGCATGGGTTTGTCTTGTCACCTTTCCCCATGCACACACCCTTCTGCTTTTATAAGACCTAAACCTTATTTTCCATTATGTTTGTCTAACACATTAGATTCAGAATGCTTTTTTTCCCCAACTTCTATTTAACTTGAAGATTGTACTATTTGTTCTGGATATTTTTGGAACTGAAGTGGAACTATCTGTCTGACAGCTTGTTCATCCTTTACAAATACATCTTTTATTCAACCAAGTGATAACTGCATTTCTGTTACAGAATTGGCATTGTACTGTTCCTAAATTGCAGATATTGTTTCAACCCTTTGCTGGATTGTTAACATACAATCTCTATTTACCTATCATTGTTTTGGCCTTATTTGTTGATGATTTCTCTGCTGTTTGTATTCTAGATAGGAGTTCGAAAAGTGTTTCTTAAGTACTGGCAAGCTGACCATCTCAACGATTTGTGCCTTCAGCTTCAGAAGAAAATTATAACCTGCCAAAAAGGTAACAATTACAGAACAAGTATTCCTGAGCTGTTGCTTTGTACATGGAGCAGAACATTGCATAGCAAAGAGGTTTTTTTAGTTGCTGTATTTTATACATTTCCCTACAGATATATACAGATTTTTGAGATAATAGCATTGCAATTTCTGTCGGTCAAACATAATTTTATGACAGTCTTGAATGTAATTAAAACTTAGAGGATCTAGCATATTTTCTTTTTAGAGTTAGTTCAGTGATTTTTCAAGATGTTAATATCACCTTTTTTCTGCATATAAAATATTGTAACAGTGATACAAAATTGGAATAGTTTCAAATATATGAACACTAAAAACAAAGCTAATAAGTGAGTGTATTTAGTTGTCCTTATTTTTCCCCTTTTCTTACTACTTTCTTATTTGACTGCTAGCTTTTTATGGTTTTATATTTTATGTTTATTTTTCCTCATTTTACGCCTGTATTTTTCCTAAAGTCACTGACATTTTTTGACATATTTGTAAAAGGAGGTACTATCCACTGCCTCCTGATTTCCTGTTAATTATGCTCCATTTTCTATCAGTCTCAAATAACTGTTGAAAATATGAGTATTGCTTTGTTTGAAGAAGCTTCCTTCACACCATTCATTATTTACCTAATTGGCTGGTATCTGCAATAATTCCCATTTTCACCTATTTAAAGGAAATTAAAAATACAAAATCTTGTCTTTTTTTTTGTCAGACACACAATATTGCAGACTTAAGAAATATAAACCTCTTTCATTTTAATTATCTGTTCCTCCTGTAAGCATATAATGAAAAAGAGGAAGTCAAGAGAAAACCTGAAGCAAGTGAAATCCAAATGGTAACAGTTCAGAAATGAACATAGAGAATGACAGGTAACAGACACTGCAGTTCAGCTGAGTTTTTAACTTGGGCATGATTTTTTGATGCAAATTACCCTATTGCATTTATGCATTTCGAAAAGCAATAACAGTTTATCCTCTTTCCCTTGTTATGATGGCTTATAAAAGAAAAGAAATATTTACTTTCAGAATCCAATTTGCAAACAGAATGCTTCAATATAACCCTACACCAAATTTTAAAACATCCTCAGATATGTCCATGTTTTGCAGAAGTAAGAGAACAGACCACCAAAGCCACCCTGAAGAATGAAGATAATAGGGTTTCTTGGCTCCTTACAAAATATTTTTCTTAGTTTTGCTTCTATCCTCCTTAATTAGGGTAACTTGAAAAGTCATTTTTGACAAAAGTGTATGTTTAAAGCTATGGCTCATCTGCATGCTTTTTATGATCTGGGAAGCCTGAGAAAATCAGGAACTTGGATGAGTAGGCAGTAGTTAGACATCAACCTCGTGTCATTAGCTTATGAAAGAAGCTGCCTTTTGCAAACAGGTGCAATTGTAAACTTGCAGAATTAGCATGCCAAAGAGCTCTGGCAGATTAGGAATAGAAGAGAGTACCAGTACATTGTTCTTATGTTATCCTAAAATTGGTGTCCATATACTTTACACTGGCATAGTGATGCTCAGTGAGTAATGGTGTCAGTCCCAATGCACTTCTGTCCCCTCACCCTTTACATGCAGGGGACTTTGGAAGATATATGTCTCTTGAAAACATACTGAATAGTAGCCAAACTAGTCAAAAATCACAATATACCAAAATAAAATCTGCTTAAAAACATCCAAAGGAGGGCCATGAACATGGTGAAGGGCCTTGAGGGGAAGCTGTACAAGAAGCAGCTGAAGTCACTTGGGCTGTTTAATCTGGAGAAGGGGAGACTGAGGGAAGACCTCACAGCAGCCTACAACTTTCTCATGAGGAGGAGTAGAGGACAGACACTGATCTCTGCTCGCTGGTGACCAGTGACAGGACCCAAGGGGTCACAAGGAAATTTTGAGGCTTGTTGGGCAGTAGAACAGGCTCCCCAGGGAAGTGGCCACAGCACCAAGCCTGACAGAGCTCAGGATCTGTTTGGACAATGCTCTCAGGCACAGGGTGTGACTCTCAGGGTGTGCAGGGCCAAGAGCTGGACTTTGATGATCCTTGTGGGTGCCTTCCAATTCAGAATATTCTGATTCTATTATTCTAATTTCTGTATCACGCTTTAAATGTAACATCATATATTTAGATAAGAGCTTAGATTTAAGGGAAAACAGGTCTTGCTCAAAATTCCTATCAACTCTTTTTGGTTCAAGTCTAACTAGAAATCCCTTCTTCTAGGTTTAGGGGAAAAAACCCAAAACAAAGCAAACTATATAAGTCCTTCCTGGTATCCTGAAACTTATCTTACACAAGCAAAGAAAGGGGTCAAACTAAAGTGAAAGCATGTGTAGAAACACTTTTACTTAAAAATGTATCTGTGAGTTTAGAGACTTTGTCATATTTTTTTTCTGCAGGTATGAGAGCTGCATATGATACATTTTGACCTGAATCACTGTGAAAATTGTTTGTATCCATAGGAAGGGCAATCATGCTGAAAGTTCTCCCATCAGAGTTCATGTAGACGAGGAATTAACTTGAATACATTGTATACACAATAGTTAATAAATTCCTCACATCACCCAGATCCATGGTCTACTGGAATTTTGGTTATTCCAATCCTCATCCTTAGATGAACTCTAAAATATTAGATATTTTTCTGCCCTGTGGGTGCTAACCTCAATTACTTTAATTTGCATAATGAGAATTATTTTAGATTTACATAAATGAGGAGTAAATTCACAAGGCAATCATAGGACCCAACAGTAGTAGATGAAACTGAGCAGTAAAATTCTAGGATCTGAGAGTTTCATTTCACAGCAGTTTTTTAGATTATAAAATTGCTCTGTTTAACCAAAACCAAAATCTTTCAAATGTTCTCATAGAGAAAAAAGTGTGGAGAAATGGGTATCATTTAATGAAAAACCTGAACTATTCAGTTAATGAAAAAGTGTGCAAAAGTGGGCTGTCAATCTGCCAACCCTTCCTTATAAAGCTTTGTTGAAGATTTCTTCTTCATTTTGGCGAAAGTGCATGATTCAGAGTAGCTGTACAGACTCTAAATGTTACAATTAGCTCTACTGCATCTCATTTTATTGGACCCTTCTAGCAGGCTGCTCTAAGCTACTCATTCATGCCTGTGAACAATCCTTTCAGAGACCTGATCTCTTAATTTCTTCATTTTAACCAACCTTGATGGTGTTACCAATCTTTTTTTTTTTGTTTGATTTTTTCTCAAGTTAAAAGCACACACAGACACACAGACCCTTGTAAAAATGTTATCTTAAAATAGAGATTTTTTTTTCCAAAGTCGCCCAGCATTTGATGCTTATTTTTGCTCTGCAGAAGATAGGTTTAAAGAGAATATTTTAGGAAAAAGCATTTTTTATTATTAAGCTCTTTCAAAACTTTTATATTTGTGAGCAGTGAACTCTGACAATATTCTATGCATGTATTCATTATTTTTGCAACAGTAACCCTAAGATTCAGACTCAGTAACATCTTTATTATGAATGCTCTCATAAAATTGCTAACAATAACTGTACTAATAATTTCCCTTTCAAGTAAATTGGGTATGTGCATTAATGTTTAATCAATGCTTAGAGTTTAAAGAAGTCAGATTTTAAAGAAGTCAGATTTTATGGAATGAAATTAAAGGCATTGATTGGTTGTGATTATAAAAGTATAAACCTTCAAAGCTGTCTATCATAAATTATTATCAGAAATTATTTCAATTTATCTGAATTTGAAGTTTTTCAAACCCAGTGAATTTTGGATAGAAGCAGTATTACATTATTATTTTTAATATTAGCTTTTGTTACATCTTGTTAGCTGGGCACTGAGTATCTCTATAAAAGAAATATAAAAGAAATCTTTGTTTTAGTGTCTAAACAAGGCACTAGAAGATGATAGAAAGTGCCTTACATTACATGCTTTAGCTGTTTATTTTATTCAATAACATTTTATATTCATAGAAGACTAATTGTATTTTTTCTCTGTTGACATTTTCCCTTTAGATTATTTCAGCTTGACTCTTCATCATTTAATATTGTTTTGCAGTAATCTTAAATCTGAAATTTAACTGTGTTGCTGTAAATACCTAACGCATTTTAACTTTTTTATCCTGCAATCAACACTCTTGGCATCTTCCCCCAAACTCAAACAAACATCTTACCCAGGCTATTGTCAGCTAACTTCACTGATGAAAAACTTTCAATTGACCAGAAAAAGAATAACCATTAGAAGCAGTGATGAAGTTTGACCTGTTTTTTCATGTAAATTCATGAAAATCAAGACTATTTAAGGCAACAGACAAATAATTCTAAAACAGGTTCTTCCCTATGAGACACACAGCATGGTTCTACATCTGGAAGCAAACATGATCTTGTGGAACTTAAAAAAAAAAAACACAAATACCCACACAAACACAGTACTTTCAGTTGGCATCTTTCTGCCTTCTAAACCAAAACATAGGTTCAAAGAATATTGATGCCACCTGTTACAGGCACTGGGGTTAAAATGGTGCCCAATTTATTATGGCCACAGCGGCCCCTGTGCCTTGTGTTTCTGATCAACTGTACTGCAGAAAATCCAGAATACTGGGTGGTATTTGGGTAGGTTTTGTTGAAATGAATGTACTTATATAGGAAAGTGATAGAGAAAGCTATTATTAGGAGATGCACTAAAGTCTTTTCCCAGGATAAAGCTGACAAAGATTGTGAAGAAAAATCTAATAGATAAATGAAGCTGATGCAATGTAGATGAAAACTTTTAACTGAAAAATGCAGATATGATATGACAGATACATTTGAGAAATTTGCATTAAATTAATCTAATTGTTTTAGCTGAAAGGAAATGAGCAGTGAAAGGTCTTTAAGTCAAACAAAAAAAGCCCTTGTATTGGGAATGATTTTGTTGGGGTATTAGGTAGATTGAAACACAGCATTTTTTAAAGCAGAACAGCAATCATTTATTTCCTAATGCATTCACTGCAATTAATTTATCCAGGCTTTTATTTTGAAACAATCTTTTCACCTTTGCAATGTAAATGTATGCTTTCACAATCTGTAGTACACATCTATGTGTACATCTTACATTATGCATATGTAAGATGTAGACATTTTATTACATCTGTTTTGTAATGTAATAAAAAATAGCAGTCAGTGAAATAAACATTTTGAGTTCTGATAGCTCAAATTTATTAATTTACTGTCACTACATTGTTTTAAGCGCTGGCAGTAGAAAACAGAAGGAGTTCCACTATGAGTTTTACTCCACTAAGAGTAGTCTTAGTTTTACTCCACTAAGAGTTTTGCTATGTTATTTATATGCCATCAGATTTCTTTCCTAATTAGTATAAGATATTGACTGAACTCAGCTTGCTCATGTTTAAGCAGAACTCACAGTGATATTAAGTTAATTCCCCAGTTAGTTGTCTTTCACTGGTCCATATTTTTTCCTCCTTCCACTATGGTAGTTGTAAGAGGATTTCTAGCTCGCCAGCGCTTGCTACAGAAGATGAGCATCAAACAGCAAGAGGTCACCTCAATCAAAAGCTTCTTGCAGAATGCTGAGGATATGGGATTGAAAACATACGATGACTTGGTGATTCAGAATGCCTCTGACATTGCTCGGGAAAATGATCGGCTCCGCAACGAGATGAACACTGCCTACCACAGGGAAAAGGGAGAGGCTAGAAACAGGCCAGAGGAAGGCCAGAAAAGGTAGGATGAGAAACACCTGCTGTGAAGAATTAATGAGTCTCTTGAGTTTTTGTGAATTCCTTCCCTGCTTAGAAAACAATAGAAATGACGGAAGGATTGCAAGAGGATTCTCAGGTATCTGCTCATCCCAAATCAATATTAGGTCATATTTTTTTCCTGTATATCAGATAATTAAGTCAAGAAAGTTAAGGAGACCACCATATCCTATTCAAGGGGCACTGAGCTTAGAGGAATTTAATTCAAGTCTCTGAGACACTTATTTTTAAAAGAAATACTTCTAATTCTATGATAAATAGATTATAGTTTAACTTCACCAGACCTAACAAGCAAAATAAAAATTCCTCTGATTTAAAATACCAACACTGAGAAATTGCCAAAGTAATGAAAAACAATTAGAAAAGTGTTAAAATACAGTAAAGTCCACTAATAAATACTGATTTCTCACTGAAACAAGCAGATTGATTGTGAGGGGGATGCTTTTATTTAAAAATGGGCAAATGATGTTTCTTTAACTCAGGTCAGAATTTTCAGGAGTACCTACTTTACAAGCCCAGTAAATGCTGGACAGCCGTTCTCTAGGAACTGAGTCTCTGATTTCTCTCTTAGCTGAGATAGTCAGCTCTATCTCAGAGTTAGCATTTGCAGTTAATCGGTATGTGTCAATAGAAAGAATGTGTCTATAACTTGCTGGACATATAAATGTTTATTTTTCCATAGGAACTTAATTTTCATCCAGAACAGCTCCCTTTGCTATCATTGCTTTTGTCAGTGACTTTAATAAAAGTGAAAATGGCAGTGCATCTGCTTAATTAGCTTCAAATATCCCAGTGATTACATATTGGAGGAAATGCCTTTGTAGGAAAGACTGTAATTAAACATTACAGTGAAAACAAATTATCCACTGAGCACCATGCTTTCATCTTTTGCTATTTCATTTGCTTCATGGGCAGCTGGCTATATCCTGTGCATGAATTTCAGCTCTGCTGGTGATTTGCCATGCAGAAATACAATTTAAAAAGACAAATGCTTGAGGATTTGTTTGAAAAATATCAGTATAGACATCTTCTATCTATTACATTACTACTCTAAGTTAAAAGGGTCTCAATGTTTTGATTCTTGGAGGAATAAAATGTTAGAAGAATTTTTGTTAAAAATCAATTTGTCAGAAGCAGCTGGAAGGTTATTTCTCAATATGTATTCAAATAGCAAAAAAAAAGGGAAAGGAAAAATTGAAAAACTGGATTGTAATTGAAACAACTAAACATAACATCATAATAATAAAATTATTATTAAAAGTAATAACTAATAATTAAGTTTAAACTGGAAGACATTGGGATATCTGGGTGGAATTGGTCAAGCAGCCAGTGTAGCTGGTTAAAAAGGCCATCTAATATTTTAAAGATTTGCATTATCTAAATAGAATTTATAGTTGTCTTTTTAGAAAATAATGATAAAGGCTCAGCATTTGCTGCCTCAGTAACTTTCTATTAAAATGGATTTCCCAGAAATTATCATTCAGATTAAAAACCCAGCTTTTGATTGTGTGTAGCAATCAAAGTGTGAACAATTCATTCAGTGAATGTCTGGTCAACAATATGAGACTGCTTAAGCAAGGTTGCATTTGTGTGAAAAAGGGCCGGTGTCCTGATTTATCATGAAACAGGAAATGGAAGAAAGCTAGCAGCTTGATCTGGATTTGTTTGTCAGAAGATTACTACCCACATCCCCTCGACGCAGCAGGGGAGTTGTGAGACTGTTTACCAAAAAGCTGTTGTTACATTTGCATGAACAGGTTCATTGTTATTGCTTGAATAATGCATCTGGGCCTCTTTTCTGTGTTTTCAGAGCTGAAGACAAGGGCGGGAAGGTCTCTGAGGACAGCTTTGCCGGCTGTCGAACCTCTAAGCACTTTCACTCCAGCTCCGTGCCTGTCCCCATGGCAGTGGATGGCTTGGTGCATTCTGTGGCTGGGTCATCCATCAGATCCCCCTCCCTGCACTCTGTTTTCAGCATGGACGACAGCAATAGCCTGCCATCACCAAGGAGACAGCCTCCTCCCAAGCCAAAGAGGGACCCCAACACACGACTGAGTGCCTCCTACGAGGCTGTTAGTGCTTGCTTGTCGGCAGCTTCTAAGGAAACCGCTAATGAAGGTTAGACATAAAGGCAGAGACAGTCGCAAATGTTACTCTGAGTTATTGATTTATTCTCCTCACTTTGATCCTTTTAAATGCAGTCAAATGCCTTTGAGAGGTGCTGCTTCCTTGAAATATTTCAATGGCAGTAAATAAAATTAGCCAATTTGTCATTTGTTCCCAAATCAGCAAATTATACTCATGTGTTCTAATTGCCCAGTTTGACAACAATCAAAACCTATTTGGAGAAATCTCTCTAGAAACTAGTAATGTGTCAACTTGAGCTATTCTACCCTGCTGACCATTTTATTTCACCTTTTAAATTGTTACAATATCTTGCATCATTAAAACAGAATGCTATAATCTTGAATTTCATTGACTTAAACATTAAACTTTCTTCTACATTGTCTCTATGCTCACATGAACAATTTATGCATTCAGTGTTTGTTTGTTTAGTTTGTTTTTGGGGTTTTTTTGGCCATAATTTGGGTATAGTGATTTTTGTTTAGAAGGAAGGTGCTGCAAGTGTCCCAAAGTGTCTCAGTGCATTATGGCGAACATAGCATGGTTTTGAGTTCACTTGTTCTATTCTCCTTTACCTTTGAAATAAATGGGTGGAAGATGAAGGAAAGGAATGCATTCTGCTTTCCTTGATAAGCCTGACTTTTCATGTTTTGTGTGAATGATCCTCAAGCTTTATCAAGGAAGATCCTTCAGGTTGGGTTTAAAGCTCTCTATAACTCCCTAGTCCTGCATACAATGGATATAAATCTTTGCAGCTCCCTCTCTCAAAATAATTACTGTTCTCATGTCCAGTTCATTAGGTGAAAGTCCATTTTCTTTAAACTCTTCCATCAAGTGCTGTGTAAGGAGACATGAACTATGCCCAACATGCTTTTAAACTACTATGGTTTAAGGAGATCTGTAGTAATTTAATTTTTCTGTGTCCAAATCTGCAAGAGATTTAACCAAGAAGTTCTAGCAGAGGTGTACAAAAATTTATATATGTATGTGTGATCTTAACAATCCTGCTTACATATACTCACAAAACAATTTTGAAGCTCTTATATGTATGAAACAATAGGGCAAGTTTTTCTGCCATATACTCATTTTCCAAGAATTATGTCAGTTTTGTTTTTGTCCAAAACCAGCTCTGATTTATACCATTTAAATTTGGTCTTAAAAGACCACTCATCTAGGTATCTAGTCTCTTCACTCCATACATGCCTGGAGGCTATAAAGACACATCTAGTTTAGTTAAATGTATACTCACTTGGGGATTTGCCCTTAGGCTATGGGATTCCCTAAAGTTATAAATTATTTCCACACCTGCAGTACCAAAGAAGAGAGGGACATAATATCATCCCATAATTAGAGATTTAGAGATATTACATGAAAGAGGGGTATTTCAGTCACATATGTGTCAAAGGTGCACTGTGCTGACTCCTAGTTGAAAGTATGCCCCTTTCCCTTGGAGCATCAGGAGAAACAAACACTTATTTCTGTGTGTTACAGATCTTGCAATGCACAAGTATAGTTTGGATTCAAAATATACTTCCTCCAGTGTGAGTTCTCTTGTTTTAGTGGCTGTAGAGATTACCAAAGCAGATTATATGCCCAGGTAGCAAAGGCTTGTGTTTGGGTAGCTGAAAATTCTGCATTTTATTCCTAGAAGTATTTACGCTTTTGGTTGGAGTCCTGTATTTGTGACTGATGCTCATTGTAGAACTAAATGGGCAACATTCGAGGGCTTAAAGTACTAGACCAGTGTAAGAAAAAACTGACTTTAACTTGTTAATAACACAGACCTTTTTCACTTTCCTAGTACTGACCCGTCCAAGACCACACAGTGATGACTATAGTACCATGAAAAAAATACCTCCCAGAAAACCAAAGCGAAGTCCAAATACAAAACTTAGTGGTTCTTATGAAGAAATACCTGGCCAAAAGCCTGGGGATGTAAAAAAAGCAAGCACAGTAGTTAAACCGGGTGTCTATGACACCGTGACAGTACAGAGAGCAGCTTCTACTGATGGACCACAACATGGTGTGTTGAATCTCTTTATGTCACAAGAAGAGGAGGAAAATGAGCCTGTCTATATTGAAATGGTAGGGAATGCAGTGAAAAGCAGTTCTGCTGAAGTGGAGAGTCCAGAACAAGGAGAGTCTGTATATGAAGAAATGAAGTATTTTCTACCAGAAGAAGGAAGCAATGGTAATGGAATAATTCCAGTAGTGACTGGATCTCCTCCTCTGTTGTTTGAAAGCAAAAAAAATACTAACATTGAAGATGGAACATTGGATGGAAACAGTCAAGCAGCTTTGATCTATAAAGACTCATGTGACATTCCAGCCCCTTTCCCTAACTTGCTCCCCCACAGACCACCACTCCTTGTATTCCCTCCAACCCCTGTCACATGTTCACCTGCTTCTGATGAATCTCCTTTAACACCACTGGAGGTCAAAAAGCTTCCTGTTTTGGAAACCAACCTAAAATATCCTGTGCAGTCAGAAGGTTCAAGTCCATTATCACCCCAGTACTCCAAAGGCCAGAAAGGGGAGAATGAAAGACCAGTATCTCCAGGCTTGATTGTGTTCAGTGTTTCCACCAAAGTGACTCCTCCTTCCACACCACCTCCTCCACTGCCACCACCCCCTCCTCCTGTACCACCTCCTGCTTCCTACCGGGCTTCCACACATTTTGCATCTCCTCCAGAGACTTGTGCTAGTTTTCTGATTAATGCAGGGAAAACAGGTACAAATTCAGATCTGCCTAAAGTACCTCAGAGAACCAATCCTGCTCAGCTTGGATGCTCGTCTTCTCCATTTTCCAAACTGCCTTACTCCCCAAAGGTGGCAAGAGCAGAGCACAGGAAATTGAACTCAAATTCATCCTCTCCATTTTCATACAGCCCTACAAACTCAAGGTCACTGACCAGTCCCCTCGATGAGTTAACTAGCTTGTTCAACTCAGGAAGGAGTGTGCTACGAAAATCTGCAGCAGGACGCAAGATCAGGGAGCCAGAAGGTAAGATAGTTCTCTGTGCTTCTGTATTGTGTATCTTTTCTGCATCAAAACTTTCTTACCGTGGACACTGATAGAGTGGGTAAACATGTAGAATGAAAACCTTGATTGGTTTGGGTTTTTTTTAAAGGTCATTAAAAAACTCATATATAATATAAATGACATATAAAAACTTCAAGTTTTGTCTGAGATAAGACTTGGCTGAGATAAAAATCTTCAGGTTTTGTCTGAGATATCAACTTTTCTTCTATCAAAATGTTTGTATGACACAAGTTTAAATGTTCTTTTAACATTCCAGCTGTCTCAGTAAAATAAACACGATGTTATATTGTGTGAAAAATGAGTTTATGCTATCAAACTATAAAAATACTTTGAATTAAATATATGGCTGGTAGATGTGCTTTACTTTGAAGACTGTCTTTTAAAATTTGATCATTTCCTTTCCATTAAATTCTGTATTTGGGGATACAGTCTTTACTATTCCCCTAAATAATGCTTGGACAGAGAGTCATACAGTGAACAATATTTTAAAAATTAAACTAAATCCTGGTTCTGCATCTAAATAACAACACCAACTCAACTACTTTTGGAGTACTTTACTCCATTATTTTTCTGATTAAAAAAAAAAGTTTCCTATTGAAAATATTCAGTACACTTTATATGGAAATTTCTCCCCATAGTAATATCTCCTAAACACAAAATTTTATTAATTTAAAATTTGGAGTGAGAAAATCTCTAGACTGTTTTCTCTGCTTCTTCACTTCTATCTGTCCAAACAGCTTGTCTTAATCAAAAACTGTGAGCCGCATATTCAAAATAAGCAATACATGATCATAGAACTCCTTAGGTTTGAAAAAACATTAAGATCTAACATTGAGTCTAGCTGCAAAACTAACACTTTCCATGACTTCAACTAATCATAGTTTTCCAACTGCACAGTTTCTAGCTCCTCCTGTTTGCTGCCCATGCTACATGCCATGGTGTGGATGAACTTCCATAGGCCTATTGATGTGCCACTTCCTTGGGAAGAATCCCAAGTCGTACATTTGAAATACAAAACAATGCTGTAGACAACAGGATGCCTTTTCTTAATATTCATTGTCCATTTTCTTAAGTACCTACTGCTCCACTGATTTTAGTATCATATTCTCATTTGCACTGCTACACTATAACAGAAGCAGGTGTTTGTTCTTGCTCTATATACATGGATGGCTGTCTGCCACCCTATGTTTCTATTCCTAAGAACCTTGGCAGCCTTCAGCCAAAATACAACAAGGAGATAAAGGTCTCAAAATTAACTGAGTTTCTACAAGCTTTGTGAAAGTTAGTGTCTAGGTTGAGACAAGAGACATTCAGCTATCGGAGAGACTATGGCGGATGGAACCCTTGAGTCCTCCAGACCCTTGAAAAGCTTTAGCTGGACCATGCTTGTTCTTGTATGCCAAATTCAATTCTGTATGTCAAATGAGCTATGAACTGAGATTTCATTAGTTCTCAACCTCAAGAGAATGGTTTTTTCTTATGCTAAGTGTTCAAATTGTTGAAATTGGTAAAGGAGTTATTATAGTAGTTTTGCTTGCTTTGACAAAATTAGTAACATTCACTGTCTATAAATATATGTAGAATGTTTTCTGTGGGTTTTTTGATGGTTTTGTGGTTGATTTTGGTTGGTTGGTTGGTTGGTTGGTTTTGGTTGGTTTGCTGTTTTATCATATAGTTTACACATTTTTATCTGCTGGGAAGTAACTATTAGTTCTTTGGATGTATCTTCTCAAGTCTCTCTCAATGGAACTGGTGAGAAAGTGTTGTAAACCACTCCAACCAGGTCAAAAAAAAAAATAACCTTTACCTTAAAATAAAAGTTTCTTTGGAATGGAAGATTTTTGCAAATGCAATGATCAACTAAACGTGACCAAGATAGAGTTCAGCTTGGGTCTCATGTGGGTTGAAACTAGTGCATTAACAGAGGGTACCATAAAAAACCTCTAAATTTACCTTTCACATGGAAAATGTACTTCTAAATATTTCATCAAGGGAGCAGTAAGTATGAAAGATCAAAGTTCAAGAAAGATATACGATAAAAAACCTGAATCAATATTTTATGAGCTAGGAAGCTACTATATACTAAGTGCAGTTACATATGAATAGTTCAATGATAAGTAGATGGATTGAAAGTAGCTAAGAAATACAAGTGAACATATGTGCGTGTTTTTACAATTTGCCTTTTTTCATGTACTTCAAGTGTTCATCTGTTTTCTAGGGTAACAGCTGGCAAAAATTTATTTAACCTTTCGTGCAAAGTAATAAGATGGCAGTCATCAGAGATGACTCCCTACAAGTTGTGTAAAATGAGAGGTTGTCATGTGCTACTTCTGATATTTTTACCATCTCTTGCCTAATACATGTTAAGTTCCTAGAAGACGCCTTTCTTTATCATTTTTAGTATTTTATTTATCAACAATGATATGGTGGAAAAAAAAAGCCAACTCAATAGAATTTCATGACAGTTGAAGACATGGCCTAAAACAGCTCTCTATAATGTGCAGTTTCCTTTATTTTCAGAAGTTATAACCCATTGACAATCTTAACTAAAACTGGAAAGTAAAATTGTAGGCCATTTTGAAGTCAGGGAGAGTTACTTATGGGAATCAGGGAGTTTCTGTATGGGATCATCAGCTTTGGATGATGATGAAAGCCTCCTTGCCAATATAAAAGCAATACAGACAGGTCCCACAGCATGCCTCCCTCTCTCCTGGAGGAGTAATTCCAACGCCTGAGAACACTTAGGTCCTTTTGGCTCCTGACCTCTTTGTGAGAAAAGCTCATCCAGAATTACAGTAGAACACATTTGTAGTTTTCTGATGTTCCGAAGAGTTATTGTGAACTGAACTGAGAGCATTGTCTTTCACCAGGGCAACAAAAAAAAAATCAAATGGCAACAACTTTCTTTTCTTGGTGGTTGAGCCTGTCCTTTTTTAAAATACAACACTAGCCCCTGCTGGTTCAAACAACGATCCAGATCATATAGTATGCAATGTCATGAAAAATACTTCACATGTAACAAGAGAAGTTTTTTGCTCTGCAAAGCTGTAACAGGTGAGAACCTAGGTAGAGGTGATTTCTCGAAGGTTGGGAAGAGTTGTCATTGAAACTGCAGATGTATTCTTACACAGGGATTTGTTTTTACCCCATAGAAAATGAGACCTGAGAGCAGATAAGTAATAATACACAGACACACAAGTCTTTTTTGTTCTCTGTGATTTCTGGAAGTGAAAATTTTAATCTGGAAGACAGACTGAAACTGAATGGTCGTGTGCAGAGCCTCTACTCAAATAGACAGGACCTGAGATTTGAAACTGATTTCAATCCTTTAATCACAGCACTCCTTAGCAGGATATCCAAATATTTTGGACTATTCAACATATATGACATTCCTTATATAAGGAAGAGACAATTACATGTTTAAGCATTTCATATTAAATATTCATGAGCAAGGACAGAATTTTCTGTTCATCAGTGTCGAGGAATGATACTCAATTTTGCTAGGTCGTGATGTTATTTCTCTTAATTGGTATAGTTGATATTAAATTATGCCATGCAAAGGGGAATCATTTCACCTTCAGAACAAAAGGTAGAACAAATCCTAACCAATCACCCATGCTTAGATTGCAGAGTGAGTATTCATGTGGATTTTGAAGGGGAAGTATGCTCCTTCCAAGGAGGTGTGATTTTACCTTAACCTGGGTGAATTTCTTACCTTTAGTCTAAAGGTAAGAGATAAAGGCACAATATTTTCTCTTTTTCCTACTTGCTGAGAAAAAATTGACACACATACTTAACTTTTGTGTCTGAGAAAAAGAAAATAAACAAGTTTTCAATCCCACATCTAGGTGCCTAAGAAGAAAAATTACAAAGACATTTCCTTTATATGTGTCACCAATGTATAGGCATCAAGTTTTGTGAAATATGGTTAGTGTTTCACTACAAGTATGTATATTCAAGTCTACCCATTCTTCAGTGACCTGTTCCTTTCCAAATGGTTTGGTAAAAACAACAAAGGTGTGGAAACTTTAGATTGTTAACAATTTATTGTTATCAATACTGTTATCATTTGTCCAGTATCCTTGATATCCATTCATTATATGACCCCTTTCTTCACTTACTTTCTAAGTGACATATTTTGAATATGATTTGTGAAGCATGTAGCTTCACATATCATTGTCTTATCCCACGTTTTCCAGTTTAAGCATTGAAAGTCACAGGAAGATTGTTGCAACTGACAAATAATACAGATACTTAGATGTACCTTGGGACTAAAGCTTGCCAAATATCCTCTATTGAGATTGACTCAAACTTGGAGAACAACCAAATGTAATGTATATGTATGAAAAGTACTGTCCTGTGAAAGGCAGGCATTCCTTTGATATCTAGTAAATAATTTTCCCTTATCATCAGGTAGAGCAGGCTATGGCACAGCAAACATCTCACAGCAAACTGTGGATTGCAAATTGAATCCCTACTTGTGTTTCTGTGATGAAATCCCCAGGCTTTTCTCTCCAAGCAGCTCAGCTTTTTGTCTTAAGCAACTTAATAAAGATAATAATCATATCCACATCTCCATCTCCTTCCTATTTGTACAACAAAATAGATATACTTTCTTTGTGGCAAAAGCAAAAAACTTTCAAAGCATGAGTAACACAAAAAGCTGTGCTTTCAACTTTTTATCTTTTACCTGTAAATGCTGGAGGAATGATTGTATAAGGCATCAAACTTCTACATCTTTAAAGTAAAACTCTCAATTCATTAAAACTTAGTCAATTAAGCTTCAGCACAAGTCTCAGAACGAAATTAATATATTTTACATAATTGCCTTAATTAATAGGGGTGAGGGTGACTTTCTGGGACTTAATTTTCAGATCAGTTCTCTAAACACAGGAGAGTCATCAAGCTCTGACAGAATATGTGGAGTTTGAAGGAACCTGTTAGGATCATCAAGTCTGATTCTAGGCCCTGTGCAGGACACTCCAAGAATTACACCATGTGCCTGAGGCTGTTGTCCAAACACTCAAAGTGAAAGCAGACTTGGTGCTGTGATCACTTCCCCGGGGAGCCTGTTCCAGTGCCCATCCACCCCCTGGGTGAGAAAGCTTTTCCTGATACACAATCCCCTCCCTTTCCCAGCTGGCCATGCTGTGCCTGATGCCCCCAGAACAGGGTTGGCCCTCCTGGCTGCCAGGGCACTGCTGGCTCAAGTTCAACTTGCCACTGACCAGGACCCCAGGTCCCTTTCTGTGGCACTGCTCTGCAGCCTCTTGTTCCCCAGTCTGTCTGCACATCCAGGGTTGGCTCATCCCAGGTGCAGAATACAACACTTGTTAAACTTCATAGAATTGTTGATTGTCCATCTCTCTGCAGGGCCTCTCTGCCCTCGAGGGAGTCAACAACTCCTGCCTGTTTAGTATCATTGGCAAATTTACACTTTCACCACAGGCTGCTTGCAACTCTCAATCTGAATCTCTTGCTGCAGGTGCAGAAAAGTGGGAGGAAGCACTGCTAGTAAGAGTTCAATGCAACTCATTACAAAAACGCCCTTTCTTGGCTAGCCACAGATGCCCTATACAGAAAATTACACAGGAGTAGAGTGAACTGCTGGCAATACAGTTGCCATTCAGCCCATGATAGGTGATTTTTCTGAGGAAATAATTGTGGTTTCTATTATTGCAGCAGAAAAAGGGTTAAAAGAGTCTAGAGAAAGTACACTCAATTCCTATTTTCAGAATATCTATATAGCCTGTACACCCTGAGAGATACCCCCTTAATCTACAATCTTCTCCTGATCTAGAAGTATGCCATTATCTGGATAATGTATTACAGAAAAGACCTGTTGTTTCTGGATAAACACAATGTACCAAGAATAATTTTTCCATTTCACAATGTCTGAAAACTAGTATATTTTACTGCTGAAGACTGTTCTGGGTTTCTGTTGTGACTTTTTTTTTCTAAAGCATTTCAATTTCTGATTGATTTCACTGTTTGCTGTTACAGCCTAAAACCACATAATATGGAATTTGCTTTGGTTATCTGTTCCAGCTTGTGAAAGAGGCTTTGTGTGTGATTACCATAAATAATTTTAACCCAAAGATTATTAGAAGAACAAATCAAGGTCTAATTTTCAAGTGGAAAAAAGGGTATTATCATAAAAATTCATATTTATTTTGCATTTTAAGTACTTGTATTGATCACAGAGGAAAATATCACTGCACTTTTTGATTTGCAATGGCCCCACACTGTATCTATCTATGGCTATTAGAAAGGGATCCTAGAGTAGGCAGCACCTTGGTCAGACCTACTGCAGGCTCATATTGATACCAAGTCACTGCTGAAGAGAAGGAACGCTGAGGAAAAGTAATTGCACTCTTTTCTGTTCCTTTTATTTGGTCCATTTCTGAGAACTGCAGACATTTCTTTTGAATTAATTACTCTATTTTGGATCCTCTTCATTGAGCTGGGTTTGCTTTTTGTCTTCTTCATCCTGTCTGATACTTGAGTACAATAACTACACCATCCTGGTTCATATTAGTGCATTTCACCCAAAGTTTTTAATAATATCCCACTTTTAATTGTGACTTGTACAATTCAGGTAGACATTTACAGGATTTTTATTTTCATAGCAATGTCTTTTCTTCAGCATCTTATGTGACATCATGGTTCCAAATTCAGAAATGGTTCAGAAAGCTGTCTCTTTACTAACAGTGTTATGGGCATCTTTAAATAGTAAGAATTTCATTTGTAATTCACAATGCAGAACCACAAATTACTTTGTTTAGGAACCACTACATCATTAATTGCAAACCAATTGTGAGAAATTGGCCATATCTAAGAAAAAAAAATTATTTGTACCACACTTATGTTCCTGACACCAAAGAAGAATATGGGTATTTGGCAGTAAATGTCATGTCAGTTCATTTTACAGGAATTTCAGCATTTGAAACATAATAAAGAATGAAATATGGATGTACATTTTAGTGAAGGTCTCTAATTAAATTCTCAGCTTGAGTGAGAAATCTCTTCAGATGTTTTTAACTTCTTTACATCCATCTCAGCATTAAATTATCTTTTGTGAAGAACCTCAGTAGAGAACAATAATTCCATTTCACAGAAAATGTCAAGATTGTGACATTTATATTTGTTTTAGGCTGAAATGAAAATCAGGCTTTCCAAAATTCTGTGCAGCAGTAAATATTCTTTTATGTCCAGGCTTTCAAAAATGTTTGTAAAGTACTGAAACAGTCTGCCTCAAAGATGGCAAGAATGCTTCTTACTGAAGTAAAGTAAAATGCTTCTTACTGAAAATGTTAGCAACTAAATGTGTTGACCTTTTTTTTAGACCTAGATAAGTTCAATAGTAGTCATTTCAAGGGTTGGCATTTAGGGGAATGACTGTCTTGTAAACAAGCCAAGCTGCTTCTAAACTCCTTGGCTCAGGTTTCCAAGAGCTGTGCAAACTCCAGCCTCTCAGGGATGACCCAAAGTTATTGGCAGGATTCATGCAGCTCATCATGAAATAAAACTCTGCGACTCTACAGACCTGGGTGTGTGGATTATGTTCTAGTTCCAGCATTGGAATTTTGTGGGGCTGGGTGGAGAAGCAAGAGAAAACAATTTAAAAGAGACTCATAAAAAGACTTTATCATGAACATGAGGGTACCCTGACTCTCATGCTTTCTCCACACTGCTACACTCTGATGTAAGAGAGTAGTCAAGTGCTTTGGAGTACTGGAGGTAGGAGTAGCATTTAAAGCAGTTGGGGACATCTGCCTTCCTCCCAGCACCACGAGTGAATGGGAAAATACAGAAACCTTAAATTCAGGCCCTTTTTGGCTTGAGCTTTCAATCTCTTTGAAAATGAAAGGCATGAAAATTAGTTTTTTTCACACCTTTGTGTGGTGAAAATTTAAAAACAAAATAAACAAATTGGGCCTGAAGTTTTACATTTCAATATTTCTCTTGGATCTTTCCTTAGGGGCTGATTGCAGAACAATCCTGACATAATAGTAGCATTTAGTGACAGTTTTTAGCCACTGATTATCTGTATTTGTGCACAGTAAGAATGTTTATCACACTGCATCTGCAATAGCTCTATGTTCTTGCTTTGAATTTACTGATGGTGTCATTGACCATCACTTTATCCTTTCAAAATGAACTTAAAAACAAACTAAATAGATATCTAAATTAATTTGCTGTCTCAGAAGCTCACTTGGAAAGCAAAATAGGAATGTTTTCTGAGAAGTTTTCCAGAACAGCTGTCCCTATTTGGTGAGCAGGATTACAGTACAGGTGAACCAAAAATATTCCTTGGATTGCTCCTCAGGATCTGCTCAAATAATTTATCTGCTCAGTCCAGTGCAGTCACTTATGCCAAGACTTCTGAGTTGCAGTCATTGCCAGAGCTGGTATGAGAAATCCTGAAAAATGTCTGTAGAAGCATTCTGGGAACAGTAAATAGACCTGATGTGACGCTTCTGGGAGTATCAAATCCCTATTTGTTTGTTTGTTTGTTTGTGGTTTTGTAGGTTTATTTTAACAATATTTGAAACTGTGTTTGAGGAGGAGGAAGGTTGAGACAGTGTCTCATCACATAGTTTCTTTCAAAAGCAGCTAAAGCCCAGCAGTAAAGGCTGTTTTATAACTGAGATACCACACAGAAACTTAAATAGACGTAAATGTCCAAGAACTGCTGTATCCACACAAACCTGAAGAAAACAGTTTAAAAAAGAGAAGCTGTGTTTCTTATCAAATTGCCTCCGCTTTTTCCAGCGCTCCAGCAGTTTTTAAACATGCAAATACAAAAATAGACTCTTTGGTTAGCCAATCAACACACCTAGCAGTAAATAAAACTATTAACAGAGTAAAATCAACTACTTCTTTTCCATATTAGACTTGAAAAAGTGGAGAACATGGGGACATGGAGGGAACAAATGTTTCTTCTCAAGCAGGATATTGTCCCAAGCTGTGGGACAAGAACTGTCCTTCTTCCTGCCCTGTGTGGTTTGTTATAGACCTCAGAATGGCCCTCAGAAATCACTTCCTAGAGAAGATGTGATAAATTAAATCCCCAGTCTCTGAAACATGTGCACTGACTGGAGTCCAGCTCACTTGCTGCACTGAAAAGGTGTTCCAAGTTCTTGCTCAGACACTGCCAGGCAGGAGAGATGGCAGCCAGATCTTCTTCATCCTTTACCACTGTTCGAGAAGACTCTTTTCTCCACTTCAGAATGGTATTCTTAGTCTCATGCTGGGGGAAAAAAACTAATTCAAACCATCCAGAGTCTTTCAGACAGGGAAAAAAAGGCATTTATGTTATCCCTCCCACACCAACAATGAGAGTTTTACAAAATTATAATTGAGCTGATGGCTCTTAAGGTCTGAACCAGACCTAGGAGTTCCTGCAGCTGCTTCTGCAACCTCTTTCTTACTACCAGCCTCATCCTCTGAAATTTGGCTAGCTGGTATCACACTAACACAAAATTCTTCAGAGGAGCTCTTTCCTCAAGCAGAGTGAGTCTTGTCACTTGATATTCTTCATGGCCTGTGTCTCCTGACTTTGCTTCCAGTGTTTACACAAAGCTTCCACAAATGCAGCTTCCCTGACAAAATAAGTGGCCTGTTTCTGTATTTACCTGCTCCATGGTAAATACCATGTGTATGTGGCTTCTGGAGTAACACCGTCTGATAGCTCCACTTACTCAGCTCGGAGAGAAAGGATGCTGGAAGTGACAGTATGAATTCACTGCTACCCTCCTAGGAGCATCACTGGTGGGGAGGAGAACCCTAGACAATTGCTGCTGTAAGGGTAGGCTTTGTGAGGTGAAATAAACCAATGAATAATTATTGCCTCTGACGGCAGTGGCAGCCAGCAGCACAGCTAAAAGGGTGAGACAGGCAGCACATGCTAATAGGCTGGGGGAATCCTGTCTTGACAGTTTTCAGCCTGCTCCATTTCTTTCAGCAAATAAGATGCAGCTGTTTGCCTCCAGCTCTCAGCAGACAAAGTAAACAGTCATGTTACAGAGGGTCACGGTGGGACTTTGAATGAGTAAACTGAATTACTCTGAAGCGATATGCATTTATCCAGCAAAGGGACACCCCAGACAACCTGTGCTGAGGATAGCTAGCAAATGCCACAGACAAAGAATGTCCCTACAGTAAGTCAGAGCAAAACAGGAAACACCAGGTGTAATTGAAAAGGTACGAGAAAACACAGGGGTAAACATTTGACTCAAAATAAAATGGCCTGATTTTATTTAAACTTCTTCTCCTTTTCCTTCATCAAATAACATCTGCAAATTTTCTAAAATTACCATATATTTTTTTTCCCCTAACTTCACAACATCCACTTGTCACAGTAAATATAAAAAAATATCCGGGGTCAGCCATTAGGATTCAGTGCATTCCTAACTTTCCCAAGAAAGAGTGGAGCACAGATTAGAAATCCCTT
The DNA here is from genome assembly GCA_024865655.1 of Emberiza elegans. Lineage (NCBI taxonomy): Eukaryota > Metazoa > Chordata > Aves > Passeriformes > Fringillidae > Emberiza > Emberiza elegans. The sequence continues at coordinate 62,644,615 of JALJVW010003023.1, read as the reverse complement.
CTGTCTGCAAAGTCGACTTTCAGATGCTGGTTAATAGGATCCATCAGTTTTCTCTTATTAACATGTTTAATGACAAGCTGCTTGATTTGAAATTTGCATTTTGCTGGATACCAGCTGTAGGTTTTAAGGAAATTGAGCTATTTCGCTTTTACATTCCATGGTAGCACAGGTACAAAAAGCTTCTTCTCCTGTACTCCATGAATTTATCTGCCATTTATCTGCCAGAATATATAACTGTGAATCTTGATACCTAAAACTGTGTATTGATAATTAGTTATAGAAAGTCATGTTTTCCATGAATGAGGAAATAATGTATGATTTTATGCTGAGATTGTTTCAGCTTTAGGACTGAGATATGTCCTGCCTAGCTTGTGACACTGAATTTCCTCAGCTGGAAACTCAACATTAGCTCTCTGTTTAATTAAGGAAAAGAAATGTGTGCCTTGAAAGATGGTCATGTCAAATCACACTGAGATGAATGCGTGGCTTCATTTACATCAGAGCAGAACTAGGGAGAATCTGCTCTCCGTGTACAGTCACAATGAAACCTTTAAATGCGGCTTCAGTAGAAGCTGCGCAACAGTTCAGTGCTCCACCAGCTCCATATGATTTTGAGGCAGGTTTTCTTCCATATTTTTCCTTTTTTTTTTCTGAGATAGATTAATACTGACCACTGATTTTTGGTTGTGGTAACTAGTGCTGTCAAAGTGAAGGGATATATCTGTTTACTGAGTGAGCCAGTGCCAGGGAATGTCCTTGGAATGGCAGCTCACTCCTGGGCACAGCTGAAGTGCAGAGCAATCCCCAGCCTTTGTTGGGACCTGACAGACAGATCTGGGAGTGGTTCAGGAAAAGACACAGCTCCAGGGACTATTCCCAGTAGATGATTTGGATTCCTCTCTGCTGTGGAGAGCAAGGAAAGTGTAGTAGTACTGATATGGGTCTCTTACCATTTGCCTCAGGGCCAGAGAACAGTTGGGATCACATTTGAATAACCAAGGTAGACAAAGCAAGCAGTGCTGCACAAAGCATGCAAGGTAAGCATGAATGGGATCCAAAACCTGCTGAAAGCAGTGGAGCCTTCTGCTGTTGTTAATGAGCTTTCAGTTAGACTGTAAATGAGCAGTAAATGTCAAAAGGTGAAGTATTTGAAAAAGAACATATGGGGACAAATGTATCCATATACATTATGGTTATACCTACATTTAAAGAAAGGAGAGCAAAACAAGGGATTTGACAGAAAAGAAAAATGCAACCTTCTCAGGTGAGTTACTGCTGGGCCTTTAATAACATACTGGTTTTCATATCTTGCTGTCCAATGAGTCTATGATGACTCCACCTAAATTCTGACATTAATCATCAATTTCTATTTTGTCTTTATACTTCATAAAATAGGCTAAGTATATGATTTCCTTAGAAAACTTAGTCTCTCAAAATATTTCACTTTTGTAGTTTAATCTGTCATATGAATAGAGCTAATACTGGCTCATTTTCTAATTTGGTGATAAATCATTAGTTCAGGCTAAACATTACTTATGAAATAACTATGATGCTTAGGGTCATACATTTTTTGTTTGAGAAAAAAGAGTTTTATAATAGGATATTTGGATGTCATAGCTCAATCAATACTTTAAGTCAATCTTTTGACAAAAAAGTTTTAGCATGTAGACTTTCAGTGTATTGGTTTCTTTTAAAAGTTAGATAGTGACTAAAATGGCGGGGTGGGGGAAGCAAATACATCAATTTCCATCATTGCCATACTCTGAATTTTTTTTAACGAAATAAGTGCAATTCTGTCCACCCTGTGCCTTATGATTTTATCTTGAGTTTTAAATTCAGTCTCTTCCAAGAACACTAATAATGAACAATTGTGGGTTTCATGAGCTGCCTCTTTTGCATACTGTTCCTCTTGCACTCTTCAAGTAATGCTGATGTAATTAATTGTGGATTTGTTGGAATATGAGCTTGCTTTTAGTCCATACATCCTCATTAATTGCAAGACTAGTCAGAGTAGAATTTTACTGAGTCAGAGAAACCTTTTTGGCAAAGTCAGTTTACTGAAATAATAATCCAAACACTGTTCACTTCTGCAGACTCTAGATTTTTCACTTTAAGCTTGTATTCCTCTTATAATCATGAACTTCCACCATGCTCTACAGCTGATACATCTTTGTAGCTAGTCTCTTTCAAGTAGGCATGGATATCTCTACAAATAGCATTTATTAGCAGCTGAAAACTGTTAAAGATGTCATTACTTTAAAAAAATAATATTGAAACCTGGTAAGTAATCCATCCATCTAGTGAGAACAGCAGAGCACAAGTCTGAAAAAAAAAGATTTGTCATGTTGGTGAAGATGTTAAAATGTAGGAACCATAAGGGGTTTTTTCTGTCTTAAAATATTTCTCATAGTTTCAGAATGTTGATAAGTGTTGAGAGAGCACTGCATACTTGTATCTGCAAGGTTTGATGGCAGCAGGGGCGCATCGGCATTCATGTGGAGAAAAGTCCAAACTTCTATGTTAAGTCACTAAGAAAACATGAGGGGAGAGTGCTTTTCAGACCAATACTTGACAGATAAAATAGGAATCAGTATGAATTTTAAGTAGAAATATTATGATGAAATGTCAGGAGAAACTTTTGATATGCTCAGGGATATTTTGAATAGTATGAGGCAGGACAGAGAGGGATACCTTAGCACAGAAGATAAAGTCAGGACCTTCTGGCATGTTTAATGAAAAAGCAAATGCAAAGTGCTGCACCTTGAAAAGTGCAATGATATAGGGACTGGGGGAAGCAGCCCTGGGAAAGGGTGCTGGGGGCCCTGGGAGCTGGACAGGAGCTGGCAGTGAGCCTGGGCAGCAGAGACAGCCCACTGCATCCAGGGCTGTGTCAGTCATTCCTCCACCCAGCACCCCTTGTTAGACCATACCTGGGTACTCTGGCCAGTGTGTGCCTCCCACTGCAGAAAGATGCTGATAACCTGGAGCAAGTTTACTCCAGCAATCACAGAATCACAGAATTGTTAGGGTTTGAATTGATCTTTGGACATCACTCAGTCCAACCCCATGGCAAAGCAAGGTCAGTACAACAGGAGCATGTCTAGATGGGGTTTGAATGTCTCCAGAGATGGAGACTGCACTGGGCAGCCTTTTCAGTGCTCTACTTCTCAATGTAAAGAAATTATTCCTCAAAAGGTGGAAGGTGAAATTTCTTGTGGTTTAGTTTATAGCTACTGCTCCTTGTCACTGAGCACCACCAAAAAGATCCTGGCATCCTCTTGACATCCATCATTGAGATGTTTATTTATATGTATTGATAAGATCCCCTCTCAGTCTTCTCTTCTCCAGACTAAAGAGGCCCAGCTCCTGCAGTATGTCCTCATAAGAGAAATGCTCCAAAGCCCTCATCATCTTTGTGACCCTCCACTGACCCTCTCCAGTAGCTTGTCTGTCTTGTATTGAGGAGCCCAGAACTGGACCCAATGCATGTTCAGGGCTGGAGCGTGGTCCTGTGAGCACAGGCTGGGGCAGGGGGAGCTTGTCCAGTGTGAGCCAGAGCTGATTTCAGGGGCTCTCTCCTGATGTCTGGTTGAAGTCTGCTGATGTACACAGTTAAACTTGTTCTCTAGGCTCACATGAATCTCCTCCAATGAGGAGCTGAAGATGCCTATATATAGGAAATTAGTTCAAATACCTTTATATAACCCAGATTATTTTGAAATAAAATATAGGGTTCTTTCCCACCCCCAAGATCAGCCAAATAAGGCAGTATCAAATATGTTTTCTCTATATAGTTTTCTGTTCAGAAACTAAAGGGGTGCATTTGTTACCATGATTGAATATAGCAAATGGGATTACAAAGTTCTGTCTAGCTAGCTGTCCCCAAAGATATGCTGCATATATTCCACTACTTATTTCTGCCAATTTAGTATGATATTCTAGCTTCATAGTAGCTATCCACAGCTTTTGTAGTATTTCATTTTACAGATACAAAGATTTTTTTTTCCACGATTCCTTTGTGAATGCCCTGAAAAGATATCAATGTACCTATGAAACAAAAGGACTTCTGCCAGCACCAATGCAAGAAAAATTCTTTCTACTTGTTCATTCTCAAGTGAATTACACTTGTCAGGCAAATCAATAAATCTTTCGAATATCAAGAAAAATAAGGATCCCAGCCACTTCCCCAAGAAGCTTTATGTAAAAAGTGGCACAATAATTATGTAGGTGGATTATGATCTATAGGCAAGTGCACTGACTAGTAACATCTAAAAGTGACATTTCCTTTTCAGACAAATTTAAAATGAGCTGCAAAGATGCATTTTGCAGTCAACTTGCTTGTACAAAAGCTAAATCAGGCATGCTCTTATAATTGTACCGTATGCATTTTCCATCTCAGACTTTCCATCTCAGCCTCTCCCAAGTCAGTTATTGTGGGTAGAGCTGGCCTAATTTTTGCAATATACAAACCCCATTTGCCTGAAGATCCATTTTATGGAGTGTTTTATTTTATGTTTCAGTGTCACGGAAACAATCCAATCAGATCTGACAAAATATAATAATCAAAGAGTGAGGGCAAGGGAGGGAGGGACAAAAATCAAACAAACATGGAAATCTTTTATCTAACAGTTTGAAAATTAGCTTTTTGACTTTTCAAGAGAGATTTTTTTAGACAAGGAAATATTAAGAAAAATTCAGTGTTAGATAACTAAAAGCTAAACAAAAATAAGAAAGACCTTTTCAATAAAATTAAATATTCTGAGGGAACCAGAATGGATTTAAAGCTTCCGTTTCATTAATTAAGTTTTTAATGTTGGGGCTTCCATGCATTTTTTCAGATGGATTTTTTTTTATTTCAGGCATAAAAATGAAAAATTGACAGAACAGTCAACATTAGGCTGTAAAATCTTCAGGTTAAGCATCTCTTATCTGGTGAAGAAAATGCTTCTCCTTCCCCTTGAAAAATTTTCATGTGCTTGAGATTTATAAGAATATATCATATGTTTGGGAAAGCTGAGGATGTTATTGGAAGTATGGATGAATGCTCAAATGTTGGTTTTAATTGCTAGTCTTTTGACCTCTCTTGGTTTTTGCTATCATTATGACAACCAAAATCAAGGAATAACTCTCTCAGAGTTGTCACAGAAAGAACGTTTTCATTTTAGAGTGTTACAGGAGGACCTTTGCACCAGGGTCAGCCATAACACATCAGCCCTGCAGCTAAGGCCAGGCCTCAGAGGGAGCAGAAATTGTTGGGAAGACTGAAATGGAGAAAGCACCGAATTCAGCTTTGTCTTATATGAATCAAACCTGACTATGGCAAAGAAAAAATATGTATATATGTTCAACACACACAAAAACCCCCAAAAATGCAAAAGAAAAACAAACAGAAAACCCATCAACCCAAAAACAAAACAAACAAACAAAAAACACATAGAAAAGTGAAATAAATCCTTAAGAAAATGCATAACCTTGCCACTGCAGCATTTGATCAGTGCTGTCACACTGGAGTGGAGCGGGGATACAGGGACACAGGTACTGTGGTGGGGACCCTGCTGCTGTCCCCATCCATCTTGTCTCCAGCTCTCAGTGTGTCCCTGGCCCCCGAGCTCCAGTGGGGAGCCCCACTAGGGCACAGCCACTGACTTGAGCCTGTTTCTTGTGGAGCCCTGGGCTGACAGAGCCAGGCAAGCTCAGAGGCAGCTCCAGGCACTTTGCTGTGAGCTGTTCTGATTTTCCTGGACGTGCACTCAGTCAGAGGGAGAAGAAGATAAGGGCTTTGTTTTGCCCTTCTCTTTGAACAAATGCTAAAAAGCTTTGGAACTCCTACAGGATCAGACCTCCTCTTGATGTCTTGAGGAAATTTAACTAAAAGGCTCTGACTTGAATAGCTGGCACTTTATAGAAAATGACAACTGATGGCTGGAGAGCCCTGAGGCTGGTAAACAATGGCCCCAGGGAGGATCTGCTGGGAGGAATATTGCTACTATGGTTTAATCTCAAAAGCCAGTTTGTTTCTTGTGGTAGGTGGTAAAAGAAAAGGATAAGATCACATTATATCTGTTTCTAGTATCATTTAGTGCAATGATGAAAGGCATTGCAACAATGACAGTGCTAAGCAAGCTCAAGTGAAATAGAATCTTAAAATAGAAACTGTTGTAGTTAACATATTCCGTAAGTCCAATAGCATATTTAATCATATTAGATAAGTCCCATGTTGTTAAAGCTATTATATTTCATAAGTCCTGTACCTCTCATTGTTGTCTTGTGGGTGGCAGATCTTCACAGCACAGGATCAAGATCTTCCTTAGTCAGAGCTCCTTCGAGGTTCTGCCTGACTAAGTAGCCCACTCCCCTTTTATCCTAGTTACCTTGACAAACCACAGCTGCAGCCCAATGAAGAACATCACAGCTGCAGCCCATCAAGGATAACTAGGACTAGTCAGGGTAAAGATATTCAAGTACAGGTATAATATATATATATATTTAAAGCCTCGTCCATTTATAACACATATATTCACGTCCTCCTACAAGAAACAATACAAACACTTGGTGAGTTGTATCCGCTGATATTTGTGTGGGAAGAAACAATACAAATGGGATTTTGTAATGCCTTTCACTCCCCTAAATTTTAAAAATCTTCAAGTGGAGCAGTAAGAAAAAAAAAAAACAATCAAAATCCACCAATCAAAACAAGAGCCAAACCTGCAAAAATCACTGATTTAAACCTTTCACTTTTATCACTGGACTTGTTAATTTAGTGATTAGTTTAATAAAGTAACTTGGTCTCTCTGTGTTAGTTTAGTTTTCATTTAATTACATGTGAAAGACACTAGTTAAAAGGAAGCTGACAAATATTTTTTCTGTTTTTGTCAGGTGCTGAAACTAATCTGAACTTGAGGAGCAGGGAAGATCCAAATACATCAGATCCTGGATCAGAAACACAGGATAAAAATGCAAATAATCATGGAACTCAGTCATCTAATCCATTGTCCAGTTCTGTGACTGCTGAAAATGGAAATTCAGTATCAAATGGTAAGTAGTTTTTAATCCCAAAATTCTTCTAATATAAAATTGCTGAAGTGTTTCCTTGAATGAGCTTTGTAAGATATAGTCAGGCTGGAATCTTCTGAGTGGTGAAATATCTCTTTCTGGAACTGGCTTAACTTGGTATGTGTGAACCGATAAGCCCCTCTCTGATAAAAGCTGAATGTGATAAACATAAAACAGCCTCTGTTGAGGAATTTGTAATTCCTTCCGCTCCAAGTCTATAAGCAGCCTAAGGTATGGAGTACTGAGATTTGAGATTCTGATCCTATAATCAACAAAAATGGGACAGAAAATAGGAAATCGGGGTCTCCCTCTGGTGAAAGTGCCTTACTAGTGAATGAAATATTGTTTATTGTTGCAACACAAAATGGTACAAGAGCAGTGACAAAATATGTTTCAAGGTTCTAAAAGCACTAATCCTAAGGAAATAACACTTCTGTGAGGTCAGATTTTTAATAGAAGTTTCTTTTTCATTTTGTGTAATGAATATAATTGCTCTTATTTTTACTTTATATTTGACAGAAGGAGTAGCATTTTTCTATATCTCTGTGCTATAAAACAGTGACTTTACCACAAATCTTCCACACTTAGCAGAATTCTTAGTCTGAAAGAAAGAGCTTTTTGCCAAATACACAAAATAATCAGACAGTCAGAAATAACCTTTTACATTGCAATGCTGAAAGTTGTGATCCTACATCTCCCGAAACAGTGCCACATATAATTGCAGCAATAATGTTTAGAAAACTTAATTTTGCAAATAAACAACAAAAACAAACAAAAAAATTTAACTTACTTTTGGTAACTTGAGAGTAGGTGCAGGAAAGCCCAATCCAGATGATGTAGTTTGTACTCCAGACTGCACCCCTGATTAACTTAGGTTCTTGTAATTTTGCCTCTGGCCCAGCTAAACTGATGCTGCCAGCCTTGGACTGAATTAAACAAGGTCTTACTCAATGCACAACTGTGATATCTTAATAATTACTTAGGTGTATGTAAAGGAAGGCTCTTAGGATGTAATCAACAACTCCATTTGTCTTTCCAAGCTCTACCAAGCCTCTGCTTGCCATGTCTGTGACAACATGCTGTTGCTGTACATGGAAACTTTACTTATTTGATATGACCAGTTATCAAAGTGCTTTTTACAGAAATAAACAGAAAATCATTGATAACCTGATTCTTAGTTCAAGGCTGTCCTGGGCAGTCAATCCTAAAGTGTATTAACAGAGTACAAAATCAATATATTTTTCAGAACTTGCTGTTTGGCTTAGGAAAGTATTTTTATTCATTTATGGTGGTCTAGAATTATGAAAATATTTACATTTTACCTTTTCTTTGAATTAAATTAATAGCACCTACTTTTAGATGGTACTTTGCATTAAAATTCTGTTAGTTTTTTACTACTTTATTTGAGATGGATCCAAACTGAATCCATGTAAATAAATTTTTAGTTCAGGAAATTATTTGAAAAAGGGGGCTGTTTTGCATTCACAAAAACTGAGATCTTTTAGGAAAAAATTTATTTCAAGCATTTCATTCAACCAAAAAACATGTGATCTTACAAAAGGAGAATTTTTACCTGGAGTACAGAGAATTTAATGTAGACGAGAATGCAGTAGTGGTACCTGACATATAATTTACAAGACTAGCAGTACACTAGAGACCTTGGATGTCACACCTTTCCCCTGTACATACCTAATATATATAATTTCCCAGCTTCATAAAGTGATAATCTCACCTCAAAACAACACATAATTCCAATTACTGAGAGGCCAGGGTCAGATTCCCTTTGCAGCAAGCAGTAAAGAACTGAAATGCTGGACTCTCAGATTTGACCTGGTTCAAACAAGGTCCTGAGCTTCAAATAAGGGAGTTGCCTTCTTCACTGTCTGTGTGTTCAGAGGAAGTCCAGATGATGTAGAAAAAGATCCATATTTATGAATACTTTACATGAGCTTTATTCAGAAGAACAAAGAAAATTTTAAAAATGCCCCTAATTACAAAATTATGGGAAGGGACTGTTATAAGGGGGAAACTAAAAGGAAGACAGAGGGGCTTTAAGGGGCTTTAAGCTTTGTTTTAATTCCCATTTTCCTACTCTGTTTTTGATTGGTAATAAATAAATTCAGTTCATTTCCCCAGACTGAGTCTGTTTTTCCCATGACAGCAACTTGTGAGTGATCTCTCCTGTCCTTATCTCAACCCACAAGCCTTTTTTTGTATTTTCTCCCCTGTCCAGCTGAGGAGGGGAGTGATGGAGCTGCTTGGGTGGGCACTTGGCATCCATCCAGGGTCAACCCACCACAAGCACAGCACTATGAGGGCTGCTGTGGGAAAAATGATCTCCAGCTCTGCTAGCCCAACACACAGACCTACCATGGTGTCTGTGAGGTCCTCAATTATGCCCATCGTGGACTCCCTTTGTTTCTGCTTCTGCTTCTGCCTTTGCTTCCCCTCATCCCACCTTTCAGATCCCCTGCAGTCTATGTGAATGCTATTCCCACTGCTGCAGAAGTGATGGGGAAGCACAAGCTGTGAGCCTCTCTACAGGATCAGCTTTGCAGAGGTGTTGTTTCTCTTGACTATAGAAGGAGATTTCCTGGCTGTTTTACACTGGGTGACTGGTTTGTACACAGCTAAATTTTGGACAGCTAATTCCTACATCAAGAGTGCATTATAGTTACAAGACTTTCAGAAAACATGTTTTATACTGAAGGGATGAGGTTTTGAATCCTGGACCTAATATTGACTTCCTGTGTGACACAGAGATATAATTTGAGAGCAGAATGCTGCAGGCATGGTTTTTTTCCCTTTGCATTGCTTCTGCCATGAAAACAAGCCAGGGGAAGAGAAACCAGGGATTTCTGCATTGCAGGAGGAATCCCTGGCCAGTGTATAGGTAAAGTGTTATTTGCAGGCTTTTTAGTTACAATTGTTCCTTCTTGTCAACCAGTATGCATACATATTATACTATCCCTACATGGTAAAAGAGAATTCTTCTGTTTCAGTAAGCATGGAAATAGTAATTACTCAGGAAATATGTGATTTGGGGGTTTTTTTTGTTTCTTTTTTAGTAAAACATATCAAGGTCTTTTGAACCTCATTTTGAAATCAGCCAGTGCATAAATCTCAGATTATAATTTAGTATTCTTCTGCTTTAGGATTACCAGAGGAAAATGACTTTTCCAGACTGTCTGCCAGCACTACAGCAGGCTCATCGATTCAAAGGCACAGGGAGAGCCACACTAGTCAGGTAAATATTTCATTGATAGCCTGCTAAACCACTAAAAGAGAAAAAGATCATAGTAGGCACATGTTGAAAGCTTTCTCTTGATTCAAATTTTTGGTTTCCAATGGCAACTTCTTTAACAGGTTTGTATTGAGCTAAAGACAATAATGAATTTACTACCTTTTTTTTTTGTCTGGAAGAATAATCATGCTGAAAGGTTTTTTAGTGAGCTCAAAGTTTATGAAACATATTGTTGCTGGTTGTGAGGATGCTATTTCCAGGCAAGAAATATGTCTTTTATCCCTGAGAGGACCAATATATTATCTCTCTCAAAATACTGATTCATTCATAGCAGAAATACTTGCATAAGCCTGGTAGAATTAAATGCATAATTATATCATACTTTTTTATTTAAAAGCAATGAAGACTCTAAAAACGCTGTTCACAATTTTTGTACAAATACCAATAAGTAATAAAATCATAATATCTGTCAATTAATACAGCAGCAGGTACTAAGGTAATGTGAAGCTTGCATTGGTTTTCTTAACATTTCTAATGAGATAAAGTAATTTTAAAATTGCAACATAGATTAATTCTGATGTGCATTAAATGATCAAAAAGGGACTGTGGCATTCACATTTTCTGAAAAATCCCTTCGCCCAGGATTTTTCTCCTGGGAAGCTGAGAAGCCTCAGAGAAAAAGGAAAACAATAATTATCTGATTTGCTTCTCCTGTGTTTTGCTCCTTTTGGAATGTGTTTGGAGATTGTTTAGCCAACAGGTGATTGTGTCATTGTTTCTGCTGTGAATTATTTTGACTTATTGGCCAATCAGGGTCAGGCTGTGTCAGGACTTGGAGAGAGAGTCACGAGTTTTCATTATTATCTTTTTAGCGTTCTGTAAGTATCCTTTCTGTATTCTTTAGTACAGGTTAGTATAGCATTCTTTAATATAATATAGCCTCATAAAATAATAAATTAGCCTTCCGAGAACATGGAGTCAGATTCATCGTTCCTTCCTTTGTCTGGGGGCAACCCAAATACAGTAAGAGATAAACTTTTTCATAAGATTTTTTTAAAATTTTTTCTTCAACATTTTGTATCTAATGTGAACCACTTTACCTTCTAAGTAGCCAATTCTGGCATGAGAGCATTCAAAAATGTTATTATTATATTGCTTTACTTAAACAGCATTAGGTATTCTGTTGTCATTATGTCTTCAGTGCACTTTTCTAAAAGGGTAGTCACAAGTCATTTTTTTATTTGAGATGATTGTAAGAAGTCTACAGTAAAGCTAAATATTGTCCAAATAGAAAACAAATTGGAGCTAATAGGACTTTTCTCAACAGAAACCTCTCATTAACCAATTTTACCATTTCCAAGCTATTTTACCAGAAGGTAAGAGAAGTGCTTTATAATTTTTTGTCTGTGGGGGACAGCTGACATTTCATAACAGCAAAACACTGGCCTTAGCCAAGTTAAATGAATGTTTGGCCTTTGACTCCAGCAGGAGCAAGATTCAACCTTCGACATCATACTCAATGTTAATGTAGCTCTGAAAAAGGTTAAGTTTCAACTGGATAAATATGTGAGCCAACCAGTACAAAAGCTTTAATTTTTTGTTTTTCTGCCTTACTGTCAGAAGCATGTAACTACAGGGCCTATTCTGAGCTGAAAAATTGTGCCAAGACAGCACACAGCACTACACTCATCCCTTGAGTAAGGCTGGCTAGATCTTACTGGAACATAGATAGGAGCAAATCCATCTTGCACACCACACCTCACCACACCTCTCAGACTCTCAAAAATGGACTTTGACCCTATTATGAAAAAAATCCTTTCTTCTGTCTCCAGAGGAGTATCCTGGATGAGAATGTTTTCAATTGTCTCTGTTACATTTTTATTACATCAGCCAAGTGCTTATCACCTATGAGAGTGGCCAGAGAGACCTTTCTGGCAAATGAAAAGTCCAAGTCTCTGACACTGCTTCAGTTACAAACCTCACACAGTGAGAAGCTGTTGTCCTGAAGCACCTCACAGCTCTGTTGCTAATGAGCTTACCTGGGTCAAGATGGTCATTTTTAAATGACTGCATCAGTACAGTACAAAAAGTTAAATGAACTGGATACAGGGGAGCCACTGTCCTCTTCTTCAATTCTTTGCAAATGGAAACAACATTTAAATGTTTTATTTTAGAAGCAAGTTGTTAACAATTTGAAAATTTGTGCTTTTTATTTTTCAAAAGTACTTGCCAAAACCTTAACACAATTTCTTTTTAGTATTTTTAAATGCCACTTTTCAGTAAATTTTCAGATGTTTTGCCAAAGTGTTTCGCAAATTTTTAAAATAAATTCCATGCAATGTACTCAGAATTGCACACAGGGACAATCCTTAAATTCAAGCTCAGTAAGAACTGTGACAAGTTGAGAGAAGAAACCTGTAGTTCTGTGATTTTTCATACAATTCCTTTAATGAATAAACATCTTCCAAAATGGTGTTGCCAAAAGAAAAAGAGAAAAAATGTTCTTCTTCCCATAAAAAGAAAAATCTTTTAAAAAAAATCTATGCTCACAGGGCTGAGAATTCTTACTGTGAAAAACCTTCCTCAGCATTGCCAAAGCATGGCATATATTTGAAAAAGACTGGGTTTAATTGCTGTTGACATTTCTTAGCATGCTGCTAGAGACTCTAACAGCGTACAAGCTGATTGTAAAAATCTTTGCCAGGCTTCACTGTAGTAACCTTATCACTTAAAATAATTCTTGCACAGCTGTATGAAGTGGGACATATTTTTTCACAGGTCCATGATTGACTAATTTCTCTAAAGAGAAAAATTTAGTTCCTTGGATAACTTGGCAGACGCTGTCACTTCAGCTAAAGGAAACTGGTTCTCTAGCTTTCAGGAGCTTCCAACATTTATGGGTTTTTAAATACCTCCCTGCTAGTTCCTTACTGAAGTGACAGTAAGGGTTAGTTCATTTCATTTGTGTCACAGGATCTCAAGGTGAATATCCATTCCATTGAGCTGAGACATTGTGGCTATGGTACCATTGTGTTGTCACATCAGGTGCTAATTACCTGCATCACTGCCTGACAGTCCTGCACACTGCAAATCTACACGCTCCAGAGACAATTCTTCAGGTCAGCGTCTGTCAACATGCAGCATATGGATCAATCTTTTAACAAACTTTTTTGAAAGTAGTTACCGAGCGTAAAACATCATGCAGATGATCATCCTAAAATGAAGTCTCCTGAAGAAAAAAAAAAAGAAGAAAAAGGTTTACTGTTGGCCATAAATGCTAATTTTCTAGGGCAGCAGTTACAAAAAGGGCAATTTTTCCTGAATGAAAAAGAATAAAAATTGGAAAATTCAAATACTAACAAAATACTTCTCATTGGAAAGTTATGGAATAAAATTCTACTTTATTCTTTTAAAAAAAGTGGAGGAGTATTAAGGTTTAATTTTTGTCTCCTCAGGAATGAAAAAACATACATCAAAACAAAATAAGAGTTTTGCATGTCAAAAGAACAACAAACTATAGGGTTTTTAAACTACTTCATATTATTTTGTGGCATTACAGCTATAGATTTCCAAGTGTTTTTTATCAAAAGGTTGAAAATTATCACATAAAAACATAAAGAACCTAACATTTGATATCGCACGGTAACTTCCTCTTCATTCTCTGTGAAGATGAAAGTTGAAGCATAAATTTGGGGGTGAAACCAGTTTTTGAAAAGTTTCATGTGCTTTTGTTTGTTCAGACAGTAGGTCCTCCCCAGCCCAGGGCACTAGCTTTCCTGTGTTTTCTGCTTTCCTTGTAAATCAACACATTCTAGCCAAGGAAATATTCAAAATTGAAACCCAAAAATCTACAGTAGAATGGTCCTGCAAGAAGGAAAATCCTAACCTACCCTTACAAGAAAACTTTACTCTTAGCAGTGATGCCTCTAACTCAATTTGAAAAGAAAGTGTTATGGTAGCCACTTGCTCCCCAAACAGCAGAAAACTAGGAATATTCCTTTTGCAAGCTTAATTTTAAATTACAAATTTAAAATTATTTAAATAATTATTTTTTCAAATTGCTTCAATGATTTGTCTAAACAGTTTGGCAGTTCCAACTGTGCCTGGATCTGTAGTCTCAAATTCATATGCCATAATTTCCTTCCAGAGGCAAAAACCTCACCAAAATGAAAGACATGCTTCTTCTGGTCATTTTTGCCATTAAATTTGCATAGGTAGGAAATTTTGATATGTCTAAGAGTCATTTGTATTCAGTCACACTCTAGGAAGTGATCCCAAAGCATATTGGCTGTTCCACAAATGTTGAAATTGCTTAGAAGGGTCTAAAACCCAAAACCTCCTCTAAAGTAAAAAAGTTAAAATATTGATCCTGTGCTCTTTTTCTTTTACACAAAGTATTTTTCAGTTCCTTAACCAATCCAACAGGCTCTCTCCAGACTGTTTTTAGTGATTCCTCTGCTCTCAACAGCTGCTATGAGTGTCTATGTTTAAAAGGGCATAAAAGACCATTGAAATATATAAATTCTTTGTAATGGCAGCAATGGCAGCAAGATGAAATAGAGTCAATAAAAGCAAACCTCTGTATTTTTTACCTCACACAAAAGCTAAGTGGCCCTGTCTTTTTTTCACAGATCCAGGACTGTGTGTTTTTTTGGTGGATTGGGTTTGGGTTTTTTTTTCAATGATATTTTAAAGTTGTTATTACCATTCACTATGAAGTGGGAAGTGGTGTGAGAAAGATAGAGGGGAATCAAGCAAAGCCAGCCAGCTAAAAGATTCCTTTTTTTCTTATGTGGGCAGCAAGAAGCAACATGGTCTGTCTGTAACAGGATGAGATGGACAACCTGAAGATAATGAACAGATGGGAGGTGAGGGACAGATTCAAGACTAGAGTGATAATGAGCATGTGTGGGGAGCAGGAGCGGGGAGTGAACCAGGCACAGATAATGGATGAGTCTAAGAAGTAAGTCTGGAAAAGAATAAAAATAACTGAGAGAGAAGGTAAATAAGGAAATGGAACAAGGGATTTGGAAAATATAGAAGAGCTAGAGAGAAGGAATCAACCTGAAGAAGTGATGAAACAAAAAACTAAAAGGAAGATAAGAACAGGAGGGAAAGAACCAAGAACAGAGCAGAGGGTGGTACAGTAAAAAGAGAGGGACTAAGGAGGAAAAAAGGAGGAAAGCCTATGTGATGTTCTGGATTTGATATTCATATCCATGCACATATCAATGTGATCTTTTATGTATGATAAAATAAAAATAGTTATAATGATTGCCTACATTTATAGGGTTGCATTCTGTGCAAGTTAGGTTTTAACTATAGTCTCCTGATGATTCAGTTGTCCCAGAAGAAAGGTGTAAAATTTTCTGTTGATAGATGCAAAGACTCTGTCCAGTTTAGCTTTGAATGGCTGCATATTTGCTTATCTGTAATCAGATGATGTCACGTGGATTCAATCCTATGGAAAGAACAAGAACACAAATAAACAAGCAGCTTTCCATTCTGGTAGGTTTAATAATATCAGACATATGACATACCCTGGTGTAGGATTTTGGTTACCCACTTCTGAAATATGGTTTATCTGCCATGTGTTCAAAGAGGTGAGATAAAAAATCATGGTTATTTTTTTTCACATATGGTTATATTAGAAAATCCACAGTCTTATCTCCTTCTATTTTGTTTAAACCCCATGGTGCAGACTGGCAGATTGCAGTAATATAGGAGCCAACATCTGACAATGTTAAATTGGAAGTGTCTTTTCATATTCGTGAAGTATGTATTTATTGTTTCATTACAGCTTAAGCCATAGCTCTCATTTCATGAAATCTCATTGCTTTCAGCAGTCTCTTCCCTCAGAAAGAGCTGCATATTCATTATGGTTTCAAAGGTCCTCTTTGTTCCTACTTGATTTAATATTTGTTGCCAATCACTTCTTTTGTTGGCTGTTCAAAAGTTTAAAAAAATGAATAGTCAAGAATGTGTTGCAGTGTATTGCTATCCCCCACCTTTTGTCACAGCTCTAAACACTGGGCTCTGACTTTCATTGTTACTGTCCATCATGTTTGCCCATTAGCTGGAAGCAATCTTTGATCATCTTTGAAGCAAAAAGTGTCAATCGAACAGGTCTGGTGGAGTAAAAAATCCACTAACACCTTTGGAAACATGTAACATCCAAGAGAAGACATAGAACATGCTTATCATCCCTCTGAATCAGTATATCCCCCTGCATTGTTTTGTTCATTGCTTTGACAGTGGCACAAAGAATATTCTTTGTAATGTCACACTCAGCAATGAAAATCAGGACCTATAACATATTGTGGCTTTATTTTTAGACTTACAGCCAGAAGTATGTGCCTTATAGATTAAATGCTCTGAGGTAATGCATAGTGTAAATTCATCAGTAAATACACTATCTTGTGTTTATGTTGAAGGGCTCTTGGAGGGCTGATGCCCCTCTGCTAAGCAGGTGTGTCCCCGATCTGACCGCTGTGACCTCCACAGGTGAGAGCAAGATCCTCTTCTTTGAACCAGTGGATGTCACAGCCAGTTCCCTACACGCTCCAGGCCCCTTTTCTGTCCCCAGGGCTTCATCCTCACTGCATTTGCCCCTGGTAAATGAGATTGTAGAAGAGAAGGAAACAAAACCTCCTGAGTATCCCCATGCCCTCCCTAAGCTCTGGTGTTTGGCTGGAGGGAGCCACGATGGCCAGTGGCTCACCCGAAAAGGCCGCTTGCAGCTTGAGCTCAAGGGGAGTGTGCTCCACCATCCCACTGTGGAGAGTGGCTGCACTTTGCACCTAGGAGTGCTGGGTGTGAGAGGGAATAAACTGGCTCCTCTTCCCTTCATCCTCCTGCTGTCACACACTGCTGCATGCAGATAGCAGAGATTTAGATTGCTAACAGACCCTAAATCAAATGATGTTTTCTTCTAACATTGTTTGACCGTAAGTGCAGTGTTTTTATACAACAAAGGATAATAGCCAACTACAGCAAATATAAGTTGATTGTTTTTGTAATTGCTTTGAAAGCTTTGTGGCAAACATAATCTGTATATAGGCAAATAAAATATCTCCATTAATGTCATGAAAAGGCAGAGATTAATTAAGTAGCAACATGACTTAGTTTGTCAGATATTTTTTGTCAGATTAGGTGCAAAGCAGTATTAGCATTGTTAGGTGAGCTGTTCCAAAAAACCTCTGTGATAAATGATTCATTTTCAGAACTCATCTTGAGAAAGACAGTTTCTGTCTGAACATACTCTTTTCTCAAGCATCAGAGGCAAATTGGGAGGATGTCTTGAAGGTTTTAGAGAGCATTGCATAATTTGTTTATCTGGAGATAAATATTACCTTAAAGAAAAAAAAAATTCAATATTTATTGATGGTTGATGCTTTAGTCACTCTGCAAATGTGTCACCTTTTTGTTGATATCAGAAATCTAGAGTTGAAAAACACTCAGCCAAAAAAAAAAAAAAGAAAAACTGAAAGCCACAAGATCCAAATAAAGAAAGTACACTCCTGTTTTGAATGTATAGACTTGTTTAACTCTACTCCCAGCTATGGTAATCAGTGTGCCTGATGTTACTGTCATGTATTATTGAACATTGCCTACCTTGTACTAATATTTTCTACCAGATTGCAAATTACAGTTGTACTCAAGATTTGTGTGCTGATTTTTTTTCACAAAGGTATATTGTCTTTGTTTGATTGCTGAGATACTTCCAGTCTGTATGAAAGATGGCTAACAAAATTCATTGGAAATACTGTGATATAACTATTGATACATTTTAATAATATTGATATAACTACTTCACTAAAAGATACAAAATTATGGAAGACAGGTCCTGTTTTGTGACTAAAATCTATTATTTCAAAAATTAATATTAATTTAAAAAATCACCACAAACCAAACAACCATCTCCCTCCTCCTCCTCAAATAAAACAATAACCAAAACAAAAACAAAATAAGCAAACAAGTAAAACAACAAAAACAAACAAAACCAAACCAAACAAACAAACAAAAAACTACGTGAAACCACAACAGTATGGCAGAAAATCAGACAACTTCCACCCAAAATAGAATTGCAGTTAGCTGAGGAATGTAAAATATCCTGCCTGAGGCACAGCATAGGTGTGTGTAGCCCAAGATTCTCTTTCTAATAAAAACAAGGAGTCTCTGCTACCCAGGGTAAATTCAGAGATATGAGATGTCTCTTTTGCAAGTGGTATCTCTCAGTTTTCAGTGGTCTGTGAGCAAGGGCTTCCAGAGGCAGAGTTCATTTCAGAGATCATTATCCTTAGTACATTTTTCTTTCATTAATTCTTCTGGAAAATCCTAACAGAAAGTGAAACTAAGGCAAACAGTGGAATTAGTTTTTTAGGATGAAGTTTGAGAGCTTTCCAAGTGCCATGTGATAGCAGAGGGCTGGACTGGGCAATCAAAGATAAAAGACACCTGTGTCTGCATGATCTCTGACACAAGACCATCCTGCTTCCAGCATCATTCCACAGCTGATGTTTGGAAGAATATTGAATCTTTCCCTTGAAAAACTATCCAAGAGATAGCCATAAATTTCTTCAGAAGAGAAAACATTTCTGCCTGAGTCATGTGGCAATGCATTTTTGTTAGTAAATGTTGTTCCTTTTAAATTTAATTTTAAGTACAAAGTTACTTTCAAGATTATCCCAAATTTTTATGGGTCAGCCAGGTTATTACTTCTGTTGGTATGTCATCTATATAGCAACATTTCGTCTAAAAGAAGTTTATTCTTTTGATTTAATTAGAAAATTTTAACTGAGAGAGAAAAAAGTATTTTCCTGTTTAGAAAAAAGCAAATGCATTGCACTTTCAGTTACAGCTCGCAGGAATGTTTTGCTGGCATACCTCCTCCAGAGAAATTCTAGATTTGCACCAGACAGAGTACCTGTCTTCTTTGCCATTTTTCCTTTCCAATGAACCCATTTGACATCCATTCAGAGCTTTGATTTTCGGACATTGTAAAGTTGCTCCAACACAAAGAAAAATCATCAGCAGTTTAAAAGAATAATTAACTAAATTCACTTTATTTTTGTATATCACATATTAAGTTGCATCATTCAGTGGGTCTGCAATTGCAAAAAAATGCCTATCCCAGCACTCACATGACAATCACATGAATCAGTTTGGATCCCAGTGTTATGTTTCTATTTGAGGATTTTAATTGGAACATTGAAGCATGTAAGCTCATTTATCATAGCTGCTCTCTGCTCCATGGTGGGGTCATTCATGATCAATGTAGGGTTTCCAATCAAAAACAAATTTACATATTGATTTGATTTATGTTGAACGCTTACCTTGGCTTCTTAACACACTCTTAACACACTGTGTGCTTTCCCCTTATATATTTAAATGAGTATTTTATTGGTAAAAAACATGAAGACTATCAAATTTTTAATTTTTTTTGATTCAGTAGTCAGTGGAAAAGCAATCCTTTCCTGCTTTCTGCTCTTTTTTTAACACAGAAGAAAGCTCCAAATATATCTCTTGGTACCTGAAGAGTTAGGATTTTTGGAGAGGTTGCAGTGTGCTTGTTCTGTAGTTTGGAAACAAAGTTGTGACATGCATGTTTGGAAAGAGTCAGTGTAGGGGCTTGTCAGATTAAAAAAAAAAAATAACTAAAGCCATTAAAATGAGTTAAAAACATTTTTGTGAGAGTTGCATATAAGTTGAATCAAAATATGTTGCTCTTGCTAATAATTTAATGCAGTAGGAATTATTTTCTGAATTACTGAAAGAAAAGGTGTCTTATTTTGAAACAAGAGATCCTTCTCATTATTGTCTTTAAAACTGGGGATCCACAGAAGATCTAGTGGGGTCTGTGAACCGCTTTTGAGGGCTGTAAAAAGGTTAACTGTGAGTCATCTCATGGCTGAAATTTATTTGGCTTTCATATTTAGGCAGCCTACAAACTGAAAGAGATTGTAAACAGGGGTTTTGTCAAGGCAGTTTCATTTCTAAAATAATTATGATAATTTTATCATCAACAATATACATTTATCGCATAATTCATATATTATTCACTTTAGACCCTGATAAAAGTTTAGAAAGATAAAATCATTGCTCTCCTGAATTCAGTCTTCCCATGGATTCCACAATGGGACCTCAATTTCACTAATGGAAGAGAAAAATTAATGATGTAATAATTAACTGCGAGCATTTACTGATGATTACTTTAAAGCACCAATATTGATAAATGTATTGAAGAAAACAACTGACATTATTTCTCCCAATAAAAAATATTAACTAGCCACAAAATGCAAATGTCTCAGGAACACAGGTTTATATTTTTGCAGGTCCTTACATTGCTCTGTGATTTTCTGTAGTGCTTATACGTCTATAAGCAGGAACATCACTAGAACTTAAAGAATCAACTGGTTTTAGTTGGTAATTCTGGTAGTTTAGTAATAAAACATGAAGTGCTACATTTTTCATGAAGAAAATTATTTGTATGTTTTAAATAATATGTAATTAGCATATGTAATTAGTATGTAATTAGCATATGTAATTAAAGACTTCATTTCTGGTGGAATAAATACTTCATTCTGGTGGATAGTAAAAACAATGTACTCACAAATGAAAAAATTACTGGAGTACTATACACATATTTTTTAAAAGGTAAACCCTACATTTCATCAGTGAGGGAGCAAACTGAGGTGCAATACAGAAAAGAAGCCACCAATAATAAATCTCTGTTTGTCAGACTGTGTAATGAGCCATTTAGTCATAGGCTGATGATTAAGATTCTGTTGCATTTTACACACAAACAGAGAATGTAAGTTCTTTGCTTCTGAATGTTACAAAACATCCTCTATAAAGTTATAGTGTTTGATCTTTTAATGCAGAATAAATTTCTTGAAATTCCAGAGCTAATCTCTAAATAACTCAAAGTTAATTTTAGATGTGCCAGTTAATCGCTTTATCTGGCATACTTTTTTGTCACAAATTATTTAAAATATTAAACCTTTTACTTTCTATAATTAAAAACTTGCTGAATTTCTAACTTGCATATGAAATAGACTGTCATTAAAATAATTTATTGACTTACCTTATAGCAACTCATCTTGATTCTAAGACAAAGTTGAAATCCAGTATGTCTTCTTTAGGCTGCAAAGTGAAATCTAGGCAGAATTTACAATTCTAAATCCAACAGGCAGTTCAGAGCCTCATTCTCCAATGACTATGCAATACTCAAACGTGTATAGGCAAAATTGTGCTCTCAGACTTTCATGACTGCCAGCATATAGCCAAAGTGCTCTGTCTCCAATGGGTTTTTGTGCATTAGAACTACAAAGGACTCTCTCTGAAGGGTTTATTTAGCAGACTAATCTGACTGCACAAAGCACAGGAGAGTCAGAGTCCTTCTGCTCTGAGCTCAGAGTGCACCCCTTGCAGTAGCAGTGTCCTCTCAGCGTGTGAGAACTTGGTCTCCTCCTAACCCTGAAGAACTGTGGTGGTTTGACCCTGGCTGAACACCAAGTGCCCACCAAGCTGCTCAGTCACTCCCCTCCTGCAACAGGACAGGGGGAAAAAACAAGATGGAAAAAATTCATGGGTCAAGATACAGGCGGTTTACTAAAGCAAAAGTGAAGGTTGTGTATGTGCAAGCAGCAAAGGAAAAAGAAAAGAAAACAAAAAGGTTTTACTCTCTACTTCTGATCAGCAGGCAATGTCTGGCCACTTCCTGAGAAGCAGGGCTTCAGCATATGTGGAGGTAGTTCTGGAAGGCAAATTTTGTAAATAATGTCCCCCCTTCCCCATCCTTTTTCTTTTAGGTATGCAGATCTCATGGTATGGAATATCCCTTTGGTCATTTTGGGTAGCCTGGCCTAGTTGGGTCCCCTCCCAAAATGTTGCCTCCCCCCAGACTACTGGTCAGGTGGGAGTGTTGGAGACAGCACTGAGGCTGTGCCAGCGCTGCTCAGCAGCAGCCAGAGCACTGCAGTGTTATCAGCTCTCTTCTAGCTCCCAATGCAAAGAGGAAAATTATTTTCATCCCAGCTAGGACTGACACAGAGAAGCTGAATCCACATCTTCTAATTTTCCAATATGCTCTAACTTCTAGAGAATGATGAAACTCCTTCCATACATCTTGTGATGGAACTAAGTCATTGGTGTTCTGTCATCAACCACAATTCCTGATGCCAGTAAGAGAGAATTTGATTTTACAGCCTGAGAGTTTGGGCTGTGAAGTGGAAGGAATGAATCCTGAAAGCTCCTCCCTGGCCTGCTCATTACAAATTCATTTTGTCCATCTTGCCATATTTTGCAGTGGAAAACACGCATCTGATTTGAATCCTTTGATCTGTTGCAGTTTCCAGTTAATAGCCGTGGTAACTCCACAGAAACTTTTCTTCTTTTGTGTGTGACTTTGACACTTCAGCTTTTCTTGTTTGCTCACAAAGAACTCTGGATACTAAACACAGGGATGGTGTTTCCACCCAATGGCAGAGCTGTTAAATACCAATGTACATTTTGTGTCTCTAAGCCAAATGTTGTGTTTACCATATCTGACTGACCATTGACTTTCAGTACAAAAATCCTGGTCTACAGTTGCTGATACAGGTGGTGGAAGTTGTTTGTTTAGTATCCATTAAGAGATCTGTAGTCTTAAAGTAATTAATTCCTACACACATCATTCACCCTTCACAAAATACCTGCTCAGGATATGGAATAATAGTGAAGAAACATAGCTTACTGTTTTACCTTGTGCTTCATGTAAAATTATTCAGCCAACCTTTTCTATAATGAATATGTATAGTAGATATTTAGCTCGTCACAGGTCTAATCATAAATGGAAAAGAGAAAAGATATCATGTTATTCAAATAGATGTAATTAAATTAATTGGTTCATTTAGAGCTCTGCCACTTCTCATGAATTTTCACCCATTTCATTCTGACTGCAGTTTCATCTCATGTCTTTCATCCAGGCTGTTTTCCAGTTTATTTACCAGATCAGTTTCATAGTGAATAAATGTTTGAGATATTTTTCCATCCTTGTTTTAGAAAATGAGATAAAATATGTACATTTATTTGTGAACTGGACCAACTTTTTTCCACTATGCACTGGAAAATGAGCTCTAACTGATAACCTAATATTAATTTATAGCTTGCATAAGCAGGGCCAGTATAATAAAGCTTCTTCAATGCCTATAAGCTATAAGCAGGATACATTTGTCAATTCCATGCCCAGGCAAAGTGTAGTCACTGCTCACCTGCACCTATGTGCCTTTGTGTTCCTTGGAATGGCACTAGCACTGTCTCTGTTCAAATACTCTGCCTATCTCTCAATCTGAAAATTCTTCCAGACTTCATTAGTCATGCTTTCAAATGTTTGTCACCAGAGCACATCCAATTACACAGTTTCAAAATATCTATTTTTTTAAAAAACTGTATTTATCCTCCAGTGTTCAGGCATGTCTTTGATTAATTATTTCTCAAACTCTTTCATGTGAAACTCTTGCAATGACAGTCTCACAAAACTTGGTTCTTGTGTGTTCCAGCACCTCTCCAAGAAGCATCTCTAGTGCAGATTCATGAAATGTCTAAAATTTTGGGACAAATAAGGTGTCCAAATTGGGAAGACTGTATTCCAAACTATACATGTTCTAAAATGAATTATGCTCATAATTTAAACCCACAAAAAACTACAGAAAATGGCCAGAACTGAGTAAGCCATGGTGACTCACAAACTACCCAACTGTTCTATAGAATAAAGCCACCTGGCCTTTCTTCATAAGTTGTTTCCAAGTGCAAACTTTTGTCTTGTAATCTTTTATATACTGCTGAAAAAAATAAATTGTCGTATGTTTTGTCTCTGATGTCCCTCTAGCAATATATGTGAAACATTTAATTTTTATCTGAGTTGCTGAGATGCCCTGTTGCATTTTGTGTAAATATAAAAGCAGAGGTTTTTAATTTTATAGTGATATGCAATTGAGATACACTTTAATGAAGTCTTTCAAATGTTTTTATTTTTCTTCCTTTAAAAAAAAAATAAGAACTTCAAAATGTTTTTTATTATACCTGTTATTAAGATGTATTATAGGTTAATGCATTTCTCTTTCAAGTATCGACCAACCAGAAATTAAGCAAATTCCCTGTACATGTTCAGGCACATCCATGTAAGGGCTCATTCCTTCTCTGACACCATGTGCATGTGAAAGGTCTGACTTGCAAAGGACACATTTGAAATAGCAGTGTAAAGCCTGGATAGCCTCTATACCCAGCCACTTGCTATTCCATAGGGAAGAACAGGAGCCACAGGAATAGCCCACAGGTAGTTCTTCTGCCCCAGGAACCTCATTGTCTATCAGTGACAAAAATGCCCTTCGTGTCACTCAGCTTTCCTTGCAACTGGATCTAATCATGTGTGGGGTGTCTCATGAGCACTGCACATCATTTCCTTTTCCATGACCAGCATGCAGCCATCCCTCATTATGACCAGTAGAAATGCAGCCTTAGCGTGAGGCCATTGTGTGAGGTGAAATGTGGACATTTTAGTCATGCCACATGCCTCTTACGGGTGCTCCTCTGGGGCTCATAAGAAAGAAGGTAACAGGATAAAGCTTGTGGACTATTAGATGTTATGATGGACTTGTTTCATATTTTCCAGTTAAGCCTTTCCTGCTACAGAATGCTCCCAAGACAATAGATCTCAATCCTTGTTCTAGGGGCTGCTGTACTGCATAAGTGTCAAGTAACTCTTAAAGGATGGTGAGATGGACTTCATTGCTTCATGGACTTGTGCTGCCATGAGGGCTTCAAACTGACTTGAACAAAATAAATAATCACTGCAATGGAAGAGTTCAATGGAAGGGAACAGTTTATTCTAAGTGGATTATGGATCTAGTACAAAACTGTGACTACTTCAGAAGGAATTTAAAAGTAGATTCAGGCCAACTGAAACAACAGTTAAAGTTGTTCATGTATGCTCTGGAGGAAGACTGGGACTGGCCCCTGATGCTGAGGACAACACCTGTCTTTGATAAGTAGTGTTACTGATTCTAATATGCAACAAAGGTTATGGTTTCTTGGTTATGGCTATTTGACTATTTACATTTACAGGAAAAACCTTGCTACTCCTGCAGCAGCTGTAGACAGTCTGCTTTGTGTGTTTAAGAGAATTGTGTTCATGTACCATTTGATGAAACAGGGAAGTTTTTTCTGTTTGTTTCATTTTTGGCAGTTGCTTCATACAACTTCAGACATTGTGACTTCAGACTCTGTGATTTTCAGCCATGAAATTGCAATAAAGTAATTCTAAATCACTAATGTTCTTTATTTTCAGTGTAAATATTTAAAACCTTTTTGGAGGACAAGTTTGCTTCAAATTACTCACAGGCTTACTTGATCTATTTTCTTTATCCACTTTTATTATTATAGTTACTGTTATTATTATTTTCTTCTCCCAGGTAATTCATCAGCTTAGACTTTCTGAAAATGAAAGTGTGGCTCTACAAGAGCTTCTGGACTGGAGGAGAAAGCTGTGTGAAGAGAGCGAAGACTGGCAGCAAATATTGCACAATACTGAGCAAAGAATCTCAGCCCCACCTCCACCCCCTTGTAAGAAGCCGACGCTGCTGAAGAAGGTAGAAGATACCTCCTGCAACAGACTCTCTTCAGGCATATGGGATACCACCATATGATTCAGATGTGTGTTTGCAGACTGTTAGGAATGGAACCATCTAATGACTCCAATCTGCACAATCAGCAAGTTTCCTTCCCTTCACAAAACGTGCAGGGATTTTTTACAAGCACTAATTCAATAGCACAGGATGGAGGAGTTGTTTAGATCTGTCGTGTGTGTGTGTGTGTTCATGTGTGTGTTTGTTCTTTTCATATATATGCATGTATACATATATGTGTGCACCAGCAAGTATATATATGTATGCATGTGTATATATGTATGGAGACAAACTGCACTATAAGTACTCAGCTTAAAAGTACAAAGCAGTCACTTAGAGTTCTCCCATGGACAATGAAGAAAATATGTTAAGCAAATGATGATGGGAAGAAGTGACTGACAGACATTTTGGATAGATCAGGAAAGTCTGTGTGCACACTGTACAGCTGTTTTATACAGTACAAAAATATGTTTCTTGTTCTCTAATGAATGGGTTTATTATCTTACATGTATACATATATATATATATTTCTTTGTAGATGTCTGTGTTCCATGGAGATTATTTACATGTTTATTTCTGGTGTTTTATAACTTCATGCAATTGGTGCTGTCGTTCTTTCTTCAAAATACAGGTAATAAATTCAGTACTTGCATTTTTCTTTTATAGATTATCTTCAACGACATACCAAACAGTTTCAACACTGTGTTATTTTTTTTCAGAACTGGCAATATCCTTTCTAAAATCCAATCCTGAAATTCTTGCAAAGCTCCTATGTGCAGGAGTGATTTGGTGCTGTTCACAGTCTTGAATTAGAGACCATTACTTCTTTTTGATGGACCTGCATTTCTGAATGTGTGAACTGTGAATTTAAAATTACATCTCAAATCTTATTTCATTCTGGGTTATGTAAAATAATGAGGCATTCATTTAGATTATAAGTGTGGTTTGAAATTCATAACTGATTATGCATAAGGTCAGGTGTCAGTGGAAAGATACATAGTGGTAATGAGGTATGAAAATAGGTCTGTGATTTACTGTTACAGGCCAGAAGGCTTTGCAGAGATGGGTATATCAAAGTATTATGTCCTTATTATGGTAGCACAGTGATGCATTTATACCTCAAATTTCATGTAATGAAATGGTTTCAGAAATTGCAGCATTCTAGTTAGTGTAGATGAGTTCTGAGCAGTAATGTTAATTTATGGAAAACATGCTGCTGGGAACTTGTTAGTTATTACCTAGCATTCTTTCAAATACTGTTTTGCCACTAAAAGGTATAATTTATATATATTTATAGGTACTTTTCTGGGGCTACTTATTTTAAGTTCTTGGAGTCTGTAGAGCCAGTGTGGAACTCTTTTCTTGGTTGTTTGTCCCATTCCTATTGAGATGCAGGAAAAAGTGGTACCAGTTTTGCAAGTGGATATAAAACAAATATTTTCAAATATAAGCTAGGTCTAAAAAGGTGGACTCATTCTTGGTTGGAAGTTGTGGGAAAAGGAAAAAATCCATGGAGCTGTAGGTTTTTCCATCATGTTTGACAAAGTTTCAATCAGACTGAATAGTAAAAAGCAACCACATGCTTGTTTGATTGTTTATACAAGGAAGCAGCAAAACTCAAAATTGTTCCCATGAGTATCGTCAAGCTGTAGCAGAATTAAGCACCTTCTCTGGCTGGAGATTAAAACAGACATTTTGAGTGGACAAGGAAAGGGAGACACCAAATTAGCTCAGAATTATACCTTGTTACCATTGTTAGCTTCACAGAAGTCCTCTGTGTAAGATTATCCATTTCTATTTCATGGAGAATGAGTAACTCTAGACTGCAAACCTTACCTTTAAGTGATGTAAACGGACACAGACAATGACTTTATCCAGGAGGGGCAGGTAACCCCTGTGAGTGAGATTATGCAGAAAACAGCTCTCACCTGCTACACAATTATGTCAGAATGAAGCTGTGCCTGGAAGAATTGAGGTTTCTGGGTTTTGCTCAGATAACCAGGGACACACAGAGAGTGTGAGTGCAAAATGCAACAGCTCCAGAACTGGATGCAGAAGAGCTAATGAATATGACCTTGCAGCTATTTTGCCTCCAGGATGCAGGTTGCTATCCCTACATGGCACAGCATCCCTATCCATAGCCTCAAGAGCCTTTCCCCAGGCAGCCTCGCAGTGCTGAGCACCTCAGTGCACTGAGACGTGCAGACATGCCCTGAGGCTTATCACTCCCCAAATGGGCCTGGCAAGCAGCCCTCCCATAAACTCTATCCCACTGCTAACCCTAATGCTCTCTAGCTGGCTCAGCCACTGGTAGCAATCAATCCACAGCAGCCTGGAAGTTTAAGACAAGCTGTAAAAACTGACTGAGAAGCCAGTTTAGATGATGCCAAAATCCCTGCTGCTGCAGTGAGCCTGCTCCCAGTCACTGAGCTATTTGTAAGGTGGGCTTGTGTATCTCCAGATGACACCGTTGTCATTGCTGCACTTGGAATGCAGGAGTACCCAGAGGGGAGAAAAGGCATTTGTCAAAGGGAGTTTAAAATGGGAAACAGTATAAATATACATTATCCTATTTGCAGTCCTTACAAAAAGTTGTGTTAGAACTGTGAGCAGCCTCAGGAACTCAACTGCAGGAGTTCAAATGAGGTCTTAAAGGAACTTTTTTGTTTCTTGTTCAAAGTACACATTGTGCCCTATTACAGCAGTATGGACAAGCATGGAAAAAAAGGTGTGTAGATTTTCTAGCGGTAGATTTTCTAGTAGATTTTCAGCACACAGTTACATGGGAGAAGCCAGTACATCCCTGATTCTGGCAGTCTGATTCTACATACAATAAGCAAAGCAGGTTATGATCCCCTGTGCAGAAGGCCTTCATGCTATTTTTTGCAAACTTGGGTAAGACGTATATTTTCTGGGGCTGTTCTTTAAAGCATGTCACCACAGTGCACAGACAAAGTTAAAAGTGTTTTTTTTTGTTTGTTTCAACTTTATTTTTTTTGTTAATTCTGGGTTACATGATGGCTAACTTTTTACTTGGAAAGATTTTTCGTGATATTCCATTAAAGTACAGTACTATAAGAATAAAGTACTTGCTCTAAAACATGTTTTAAATATTTCTCTGATGTCAGTAAAACACTCTAGAGTGTGACTTATGAAGTCATAATTCACACCTAGTGTGTTCATTGGTCTCTTGGCCTTTGGCCTTGAGCCTAACAATGCAGTTGGTAGGGAATTATTATACCATAATTCACACCCCACTGTGTCTTATTGCTTAAATAACCATACCCCCAGAGGTGTCTTAAAACTACCATTAAAGTTTATATTGTGTATCAAAATGTGTTTACAGGGCTGGGAAAATATACTATTGACATTTTGAAAGGTTGAGAAGTAGTTTTAGCAGAACTGTACAGTGCTTGTAAATTTATCTCCCCAGTGGAGTGTGCACCAGCCAATTACAGTATTTCTTGAGTATATGAAGTCCTGTCTTGCACATTAAAAATAGCTTAGAAATAAAAAAAGCCTTATGAATTTAATATTCTGAAGGGGAAGATTAAACTTATGGGCATGCTAATGTCCTTAATATCCAGTGAAAAATCTAAAATATATTTATATTTGCAATAAAGCAATTTCAGGATGCTGGGATTATCATCAGATAATCACTCCTCCACATTGTGCCTTATTGCTTAATTTTTAATATGTGAAAAAACCGAAATGCCTAACAAATCAATCTATCCTTCAGCATAAGGTAAGAATAATCAGATACATTTTACACTTTTAAAAGTCATTGGTCTTGAAACCAAGGAAATTATGAAACCATATTAAGCCACAATAAAAGGAAAACAACGTCTATTGGCAGGAGAAATTTTTTAAAGCTTGTATACCTTACTTGTTACTTCTGAAATAGCACTTGGTGTTTTTTAGTTGCTGTAGTTACATTCCTGCTGCAGTTTTTAAGCAAAACTTTGTTTTTAAAAACTGATGTAGATGTTCAAAGAAATACATGCACCAATATTTTTCAAACGATCTGTGTACAGCATGAAGTGATAAGCCTTTTAAAAATTTGCATTGTTTACAAAACAATAGTATGATTGTTGAGTAAGTGAATTGCATTTACCTTTTTATTTTTTGCCAGTGATCCTTTTTTATTCTAACAGGTTTAATTACTTTCATTAATAACTTTATTATATTATTCTGCAGATCCTTTGTGTGTGGGACAAAGAATTTCATTAACTTGCTAAGAAAGCATAATAGATTGTAGCATAGTTCTAAAGTGATAGTAATAGCCATATTAGTTGTAGCTTTTTAATTCTGCTGTATAGTATTAGCATCCCTAGTAATCCTGTTATTCTTATCTCTATGAAGCCTGCTAATATCTGAAATGCTCGGAGGAACTTTAAGTAAGTTTTGCTATTCACTTGTTAAATAATAAATGTAACTAAACTCTGTACAAATCAGTTTTCCAGAATGGTGTTTAACATTTCATGGCTTTGTGTTTTAGATATATAATTTTTAAAAAGAAAACACCACCTGAGCATAACTATTTGACAATAGCTGAACAAAATAGAAGAAAATGCTTTTCTTCCAGTTCTGCTGTTCTCTGTATACTCAGGACTTTCCTTTGAAGAAGAAATAAATAAATCCCAGTGCTGGCTTATACTGTGGCTGTGAGAATTAGATCATTAGCAAAGACTGTCTGTTCTCTTCACTGTGGTTTGGCCTTGTCACCAACCCATGAATGTATGCTGGATCTGGTCAAATCATGCATTTTGCTGTGAAGTGTCATAGGCAAAAGTTCAGTCAAGTCATGATTTGACTTTCTGATGACTTTTGATTTATTACACTAAACAAAACAACCTCCTTTTGAATTAATTAGACATATTTATTTCAACCTTAATTAGCTTGGTTTGGTTCTCATATATGTTTAGCCTAATTTTTAATCAGACTTTTATGATAAAAAAAGAAAATGTTAGATGAAATTACAGCATAACTTTTCTGATTCTATTTTGAAAAAAATACTTCAAAATACTGAAATAGAATACCTCAGTATTTCAACATGTTTTTCACCTTTTCTAGCTGAAGTTATGTCTTGCATGCAGTCTGCATTTACACATAATTTCAACTCTTCACAAACATATATTTTCATAAATCCACTCTTCTCTGAAAAAAACACACTGATGGATATTTGTTGTGAAGTGCAGGAGAATTGCTGATGTCTTTTGAAGTATCAACAGGGAAAATTTGACAAGCATGGGTATATTGCTGTCATAGCAATGCTCATGTGATAGCTATTAGCTAATGCTTGTGCCTTCACTGTGTTTTATTTGGGCTCTAGCCCCTTCTCAGTCTACCTGGATATGTAGTCACCTGTCTCCTGATACTCATTAGATTACAGAAAGAAAAGTGCTGAATCTGTCATATACTCTCAGAGGAAGGGGAGAAATGTGTTGCAGACTCCTTCTAATTAAAGCTTAATATTAATTATTTACATGTTTCCAAAAATTAGTATTGGAATGCCACTTTCTCACTGTCCAAGTGTGACCATACCAGTAGCTTAGGAAGTTGTGGCAATGAAATAGCCAGAGCTATTGAATTAATGTTTATGCAGATATAGCTCCTGTGTCTTACAACATAGTCCAGCTTGGTGGTCAGAAAACTGGGGACTATGTTTCCTTTTGGGAAGGCTACTCCATGTGGTTTGTTTGAATTAAAGCCATCTCTATCTCATTTTAGTGCAGACCCTCCCTAAAAGAGTGGTCAGAGCCTTACAAATCAGATAGTCAGGCAAGGAGTTCCCTAATTTGATAGGACTGAGATAGGAAAACATTCTTCGGTGGATGGGTAAGTTTGGGTAAATTCTTTGGAATTTTCCAGATATCAAGACCTTCCTCATGGTTCAGACCAGTAACCTGAATATAGATTTGGTCTAAATTCTTGCCTAATTAATCTAGTTACAATCAGTCAGTTAAAAATATTTTGGATAGAAATTACTTCTCTAGTCATCTAAATTTATACTTTAGTAACATGATTACTGAAAGTATTTGTTCACGTCTAGCTTTTACTAACATAGCTGCCATGTCTGTAATATGAATTTAGCAGTTAGAAAAGGGAAAAAGTAAAAAAAGACAATATGGAAATTAGTGCATTTGAAACATATCTTTTATGTTCATGCTAAGACTGGGGCTTCTTGAGCTTTAGAATTATTATAAGTAACATGGTAAATGCTATATCATCAGAGATCAAGACAACATCCCAAAAGTAGCTCTCAAAGTTTAAAGACTTCTTTCTTCCTTAAGCTCCTGTCCTATGTAATCCCTGACTTCTCACCAGGCATGAGTAGTTACCAAAGTCAGACATCATGCAGCCCAAGAAGAGTTTGTCTCCTGGGGGAGATCAACACCCAGACCTCAGCTTCTCTGAGGTGGGAAAGACATTTTATTTAGTTGATCAAAGGCACAATGATGGATGACTCCTATCAAATATCTTCTGTAAGTGTGCTTGCTTTTTTGGACAAGATATAACACTCTGCAGCAGGCTTATTTTTTCAACAGAGAAGTTGTTTTATAGCTGGGGGATGTGGGTCTAGTTTAAGTCCATGATTTTACAAAGATCTTCAGTTAAGTTCTAGATTTGACCCCAGCTGATTTTTGTGGCCCACTGATGATTTACTTATTTCTGTGTGTGTGTACAAGAGTCCTACCAAACATTCAAATAAGATATTCCAATTTAAAAAAAAAAAAAAAAAAAAGGAAAAAAAAGGGAATGTATTCGTCTAATATTTTATGTAATCCCTGTAGAGGAATAAAAGGCCAGATCTGGTAAGGATTCAGTTCCTATAAGGAAATTACACAAGACCTGCCTTTTATGTGCCTTTTTTCTGGAGAGGTAGGCCGGTCTAAACTGGGTTTCCATATTGGCTGTTCTGGGCTTCCAATTCCTGACTCCATCTGACTCCAAATTGTCATCATGGAAGAGACACTGTACTCAGGAGAGAAAAGGAGACTCACAGATTTGTTTAGGTTGGAAAAGACCTCTGACATCAAGTCTGACAGTAAACCAAACACTACCAAGTCTATCACTAAACTATGTTACTAAATGTCACATCTAGAAGTCTTTTAAATACCTCCAGTCTAAAACCTCCCTGGTGCATCTTGAGACCATTTCCTCTCACCCTAACACAGCTTGTTACTTGTGAGAAGAGACCTCCCCACACCTCGCTGCATCTTCCTTTCAGGGACTTGGAGAGAGTGATGAGGCTGCCAGCCTTTACTGCCAAGGCAGGCTATTGAAACTTCTTGCTCCCAAGGGTAAAGCTGCTTCCTGTCCAATCAGCCCCCAGTTTGTTCTGTTACATAGGGGGTTTCCACTGGGGATCCAAAATGTTAATTTGTTTTTGAACAACGTTAATGTTCTGCCAGCCCATTCCTTCAGGCTGCCATTATCCACTGACACACCAACCCTGTCCTCCAGAGATTAACTGAAGCATTGAGTCCTCTTCATCTTGCTGCATACACAGAATTTGCTGTGTATTATGCACAAATGTATTGATTGTACAGCTCATTAATAAAGATACTATCTTCCTCTGTGTTAACCCTGAAGGAAAGCAATTATGTGGCTGACAGCTGGACTTTGTGCTGTTGTAATACACTTTGAACCTGGTGGTCCAGCTAATTTGTGACCAAACATGAAGTCCACCTACCTGAGTCATATCTCATTAGTTAGAGTGTAGGCTGCTCTCATAGACAGCAACCTCAGTTCACTATTAAGTAAATAAAGAGATGGCTGAAAATAAGTTACAAGAAAGTAATCATTGACAAACTGGCAGGAAGCAGAGATTTCACATTAGATCTGAGACCCCAAAAATTGGTATTTGAATAGAAGAACTTGTATAAAACTAAGGATGGCACCAAACTCAAATAAGCTTATAAGAATGCTGGGCCAGAATTCAAAATTATAATGAAAAATTGCCAAACCTTCTCCCACAGTGTGGGAATGTAAGAGATGCTCATTTAGCCCTCAGTGGAGAAAAGCATGCCCACAATGTGAGATATGACAACGCTTCAAGACTCAAAGCCCTCTAGAGAGAGAAAAAATCAGTTTTGGAAGATCATGTCTATGAGCTGAATATAGTCTGGTGGAGTTTGTGGATACGGTGCTGAGACATCTATCTAAGGCAACAGCACTTGGCATGAAACAAGTTGTATTGTCATAGATGTGGAATTGCATGGAGATACACTTCATGAATGTGTGTGCGCATGTGTCTTTTGCTGTCGGTAAACTTAACATGTTCTCCTTAGGTGTTACTACAAATAAAGCCCTATAGGAACACTGGGATTCACAATTCAAACTTCACCAAAGCTCTGCAAATTCTATTCCAGTATATGTCTTCATGTGTTAGAAATGTTTTCCTTTCCCTGTACCATCCATGATAGCTCCAAATCCTTTTATTTGGAGAAATAATACTTCCAATGTCTCCCTCTCCTTTTCATACATGGAAATAATTGGTGGGTGAGAGTTCTGTAAGACGATAAAGCAATATTTAGCTCTGTTTGGGTGCAATCAGAGAACATATCAAAGGTACCACTGGATAGGAAAGTAGTTTCACAAGATCATGACAATTGAAAATTAGGAAGCAAGTGATTTTATCTCTCTCCTTGTTGCTGGTTTTTTCATACATTTTTTCATACATTTATTTTACAAAGAATAACTTAAAATATGACAGAGAATCTTAGAATCATAGAATTCTTTAGGCTGGAAAAGACCAAAGAAAAAATATCTTGAGACTGCCAAGAGCCAGGAGTCATCTTTTTTACCCAGATACTGCTATTACAAGATACATTTTGCTTTGTTGCAGCCTTGACATGAAAGCACATGAAGATAAGATTGAGAGCAGCCCTGAGGAGAAGGACTTGGGGATGTTGGTTGACAAGAAACTCAGTATGACCCAGCAATGTGCACTCAAAGCCCAGAAAGCCAACCCTGTTCTGGGCTGCCTCCAGAGCAGTGTGGGCAGCAGATGGATGGAAGTGCTCCTCCCCCTCTACTCTGCCCTTCTGTCTCCACCTGCAGTGCTGCATCCAGCTCCGGGGTCCCAGCACAGGAAGGACATGGAGCTGCTGGAGTGAGTCCAGAGGAAGATGGTCAGATGGCTGGAGCTCCTCTCCTGTGTGAAGAGGCCGAGACAGTTGGGGTTGTTCAGCCTGGAGAAGGGTGACCTTATAGCACCCTCCAGTACCCAAAGGGGGCTACAAGAGAGCTGGAGGACATTTATAAAGGCTGTAGTGACAGCCGAGGGGTAATGGCTTTAAACTGATAGAGGGCAGGTTTAAATTAGATATTAGGAAAATGTCTACTGTGAGGGCTTTTGAGACACTGGAACAGTTTTCCCAGAGATATTGTGGATGCCCCATCCCTGGAAGTATTCAAGGCCAGGTTAGATAGAGTATTTGTGCTCCTTGTCTAGTGGAGGAGGACTATCCCTACCCATGACAGGGGGTTGGAATTAGATGATCTTCCACACCAAACCATTGTGTGATTCTAAGATACCACCCTTACCAGTATGATAAGGAAAATCTCTACAATCATTCAGCTTCCAAGGTTAATGAGATTTCTAGCCATGGGTGAGCTATGATAGCTCTCTAGCAGGTGATGAAGCCATGAACTCATTTCCCCACAGGATTTCAAACTGCCAACAAGTTGTTGCAAAGTGCTCACTTAGTTTAAACATTGAATGTTGCCCTAGATATAGAAGACAAAAGGACATGCTGCTGCTTTCATAAATGTTCTTCTTCATTATAAATCACTACTTAATAGATATGAGAATGTCTGTCACCTTTACTGAGATTAGTTGGTCTTGAAGAGGCTACATCATTATCAGAAACAAGTGGGAACCACCATAGAAAATCTTTCCCACACCTTGTTGGGGTCAAGTGGCCAGCTCTGAGAACTCATTATGGCTTCTAATAAAAGCACAGCTCCTTGTCTCTAATTGCAGAACCTAGTTCAGACAATTCCTAATTTAAACACAAGTAAACACATAGAGGGATATAAAACCCATGGGTTATGACCCAAGAGCGGTTGCCCTTGGAAGGGGTCATTTAGACACATAGAAGTTCTGATTTCAATCTGATCATTGACCTCTACATAGTGAACTTTATGTAAAGTGTGCCCTGAAAACTTTTGTAGGGAAGATGCTTGTGGGTTTGGAAGTTTTACTTTTTTCCCTGATTACAAAGTAAGAGTCAGTAAAAGAATCCAGTTTAAAACCTCAAACATGCAGTCAAGTGCAAATATGAAGAGGTGAACAATCAGGTCCTGCACAGATAAAGTTTTGGAAGTCATGAGTGTTTTTGTTGTAGATTGTACAAGAAGTGGCTGAAAATTACTGAAGGATAGCTTGGTTCTGAGAGCTGACAGGAATCCTTCTTGCTTCATAGATATGTTCATTCCATATGTTTAGCTTTACCTGCTCTTTTCAAGACAAAAAAAAACCAGTTTAGCTACTTTTAGGACTCCTGAACAGGTAACATGTAAACAAATAGCTGTAAAATATTTTTTCCTAGTTGTGCTTCATCATTCTACTTCAGCTCGGTTGTATCACTGAGATTTTTTACAGTGCAAATCAGGATAACTACTGATCAACAATTTTTTCTCAAAAATTGAAGTCTGCATTGTTCGGTAAGCCAGTCTTGGTGCTTGTGAAAAATAGTTCTTTTGTTCATCAGCAATCTGATACAAGACAACTTGTTCCCCTCATTTGACTCTCACCTCCCACCTAGTCAGAAATAATCATACTTCTACTGTGCTGTTCCTAATGTACAACAAGACATGCAGTAAATATATTTGAGGTACCTATTGAACACACTTGATGCTTCAGATTCTTTTACAATATAAGAGTCGTAACTTCTGTGACATCATTAGTAACAGCAATAAATTCACAGCTCTGTGATTGACATAAACTGTAAGTAGACATTTTGTTCTGAAGCATTGTGATTAGAATGAAACTTCTTTCTCAGCCATACAGAGTACTGTGCACTCATGCCCATCATGTTATGAGGAATAAGTTTCAAACCCATCATATTGTGAATATGA
This sequence comes from Emberiza elegans, assembly GCA_024865655.1. NCBI lineage: Eukaryota > Metazoa > Chordata > Aves > Passeriformes > Fringillidae > Emberiza > Emberiza elegans. The sequence continues at coordinate 62,607,565 of JALJVW010003023.1, read as the reverse complement.
AACAATATCTTCACTTTGAGCTTACTTGTGATTTTTTATAAGAAGCTTCACTGGCACCTGAAGGGAAATGTATACTATGAAACAAAGACTGAATAGCATTAACCAAAAAGTTTATTAGATGCAAAGAAATGGGTAAGCAAACAAATAAAAACAACTTGAAATGTTTCTGCTTTCAAATTCTTATCACTTTTCATTCAAATTGAAGTTTTTGACTTTCAGTATCAGAAAAAAATGGAATTGAACAAACATTTCGGCTTCATTATGTGCAGAAAAAAGGTTCTCTATTGACAATAGAGAACTATTTTCCACCTCTCATGTGGATATGATCATTATTTATTGGAGGCTGTTTTGTAGCACAATGACCATCTGTCAGTAAGCACTGAAAACACTCCATCATACTGGCTGTTACTGTTAAAATGCCACAATCACTGACTGCTCTGAGGGATTAATAGATTTTTTTTTTTTTTTGTTAAAAGCAATTACATATTTAGAAGGCCAAATTAGCTCTCCCTGAAGTTGGTATAAATCCTGAACTGCTCTGCTGGAATACAGGTATCATCTCTAGATTTACAGGTAGGTAGCAGATGTCAGTTGTTGACCCAGACCTTTAATGGGAGGATATCAGGGAAGGAACTGCTTTTCAATATTTGATTTTTTTAAATACCTGTGACAAAAAAGAAAATACTTAATTAATATGCATAATGAAAATAACTGACACCATGGGGTGTTTTTCCCACATTAAAGGGATAGCTCAGAATTATGATCTCTATTCTGCAGAAAGGTACATATAACTGTTGTTTGACAGGTTCAGCTTACAGTTGTTCATTAAGCTATTTGTTTGATTGCTGCATCACACTTCTTTGTGCACTTGGGTTGGAGAATGCATGCTCAAATGAACCAGCAGCTGCAGTCAGAAACACAGAATTAAAACTGGGTGTAATTCTACAGAAACCAGAATAATTAAACCCTCCAGGGAAAGCCTGGAATGAGATTAGTTCGAATGCAGCCATGTGATTACAAGTGCACCATTAACAATTTTTTTTAATACATATATAAAGGGAAGCAGTTCCCTCAGGGTGGCAGAATGACTGAGAAATATGGCCTATACATTGAAGGTCATATGCAACACAGGGGTGGGAAAATATCTCTTAATTGAAACTCCCCCTCTCCATATCATTTATTATGGCCATGGGTTATAATTACTTAGCCTATTAAAATGCTTGATTCAGTTAATGATTTAGTTAGTAAGTATCAGACATTTCAACTAAAGGAGGAACAAGAGAGCAAAATGAGGGAGTGATGGGGGAACTGTAGTCTAGAAATTGAGTATCTCCAAGGAGCCTTTGGAAACTGACAAATGCTTTTGGTTTCTTGGGCTGCTGAGGAGCCCACAGATGCTCAGCATTTCCCATAGAAGGGTTTGATATGTAAGGGAGCTGGTCATTAGGACTGCTACCTCATAAATCTTCATTCCTTTGCTGAATCCCATCTCCCATTTCCTGTTTCCATAGCCGCTATCACCCATCCCAAGGTGGCCAGACCTAGCACAGGCTGCCCAGGGAGCTGGTAGAGCCACTGCCCCTGGGAGTGTGCAAGAAACATCAGCACATGGCACTTAGTTGGCAAGGCTGTGTTTGGTCAAAGGCTGCACTCAGTGGTCTTGGAGGTCTTTCCCAGCCTTGAGGAGTCTATGATTCCCTGTGTGAGACAGCTGGCAAGGCATGAGCATAGAAAGAACAGGAAAGGGAATATCTTAGCACACAGCCTGGCAGGAAGGGCACAATCCTGCATGTTCCTTCCCTCCTTCCTTACATGCCCAGCATAGAGTGGGAAGAGAAGGAGAGAAAGAAATGAAGCTGTGTCATGTGGCCTGACTAAATCATGGTCATTATAATGGCATTTGCCTGCACTCACAGGTAGCTAGGTGTGAGTAGTCAGATGAACAGTCACGAGCATTTACTTTGAAACTTGATATGTTGAGATCTTTACATCTTATCAGTCCCCAGAAGCAAAGGTCTTCTGAAAGCAACTGCACCTGCCCCCTTGTGCCCTTGTCCTGAGAAAGCATGACAGCCACTCTCCCAAAAGGCCACCAGGTGTCATTTTGCAGCTGTATGCAACTACCTGTCCTTAGAGGATTAAACCTTTACTGGTTTGACCACATGGAACCTTATGTGACATGCTAGCCTTTCATGGGCTGTGTATGCCTGGAGAGATTACTTAACCAGTTTGTAACATGAATGTATCCTTTGCCGGACTTCTTTCCCAGTTTATGAGCTTCCCATAGGCTGATGATAATTTATCAAAACCTGTGGTTTTTGTCAGCCATTCATCTAAACAATGTCCTGGCAGCCAAGCTCCACAGTCATTCATTTTTGGAAGCATGTGACTGGTGCCCTAAGTTACAAAGGATTGCTTCTGCTTCCCACTCAGATGACATAAGCCTTATAAACACAAGCTTGATTAAGTTACTAGGCTTTGAGCCATAGGCTGACAAAAGTAGGAGCATGATAAGAAGGGCAATCCCACAAGCAGAAGACAAGGACAGGTTTATTAGGCAGTTGCCCTCAGGTGCAATTTTCACCTAAAACATGATAACAATGAAGGGACTCCTAAACAGCAGATTTCCAAGGGTGTGCAGTTCTGAGTATTGAGAAGAATTGTTCAAAAGATTTGTTGGCAGACAGCAAAATGATTTGTGGGAATAACAGCAAATAAGCCCCAAAAAGTTTCCCAAGAAATTACGCTGTATCTTTCCATTTATATTAACTGCTAAAAGAATATACAGGATGTTGTATTTACTGTGCTTTTGTTATATTGTACATGATGTGACACCAGTGGGGCTGATGAGCTGCCTTAGCTTAAGATGTGACACTGCATGACATTTAGCTTTTGTGATATGATGAGGTAATGTGACATGACATGAGCATATGCCATGAACCAAAGGTCAGGATAGATTCAAATAGATACACCTGTTGTCAGCCTGACCAGTCACTGCCAATTTGTAAAAAGTCTTCCAGACCACGCACACATTTCTGACAACAATTGATGGTCATGACATAGATATATTAATTCACTGGCAGAAAAGCTTACCACCTACTTATCCATAACATCTTTCTATCTAATGGAAATTGATTAGAAAACATTTCTTCTCCTCAAAAGCTTTACTTACTTGCATATTTGATTTTGGGCAGCTGCCTGTGCAAGATTCAGAAAGATCATGCCTATACCAGAAGGCAATATATCCCTCTTTCAATATCCACTACTGGCTTGCACAGGAACAATGAATATATTGACTCTACTCATATGGCCTGAGAGATCTCTTATTCTATGCTGCCTCTCCTTGATGGTACCCTACTTTACCCAGTCCTGAACCCCCCATTCATTCAGGGGATTTGTTGAAACTTGCTGTCACTGTCTTCTTGTATGTCTTAATATGCTTTGGCTGAAGACCACAGCCTGAGGAGGAAAGGCAGATGGTTTGTGACTAGATTCAGTTTCAGGGATGCAGAAGCTGGCAGGCACATTCACATCCCACAGCTTCAGCAGAGCCAAACGGACTTACCAAAACTGGGACTTGCACAGAACACACAGACACCCAAGGCTAAAGCTGTGATCCTGCTCAGCTGTTCAAATTTTGCTAAATTCCATTTCAATATTTCAGTTTAAAGTTTTCCAAATACATTGAGTAACACCTCAGTTCATGCAGAGCCCTGCTCAAGTCTTGGCAGATGGAAATAAGACAGTCTCTATTCTGCAGTACTGACAGAGATTTATAAAATAGGGCTGGACCTTTTCATGTGTGTCCTGTGTAAGCTCAGAGTTCTTTCAAATGCAAAGACCTTTCACAATATTGTAAGAAATAGGATGTTGGAGGTCAGCAAGCCAAATCGTCCTTTCATGTACTGAGTCAGGGCCAGTAAGATCTACTCTCTGGAGGTTTTCACTGACAGATCATAGAATCATGGAATGGAATATGCCTGATTGGAATGCACCTACAAAGATCATCCAAGTCAACTCCTGGCCCTTCACAGGACAACACCAGGTATAGCACCATGTGCCTGAAAGCATTTTCCAAGCACTTCTTGAACTCTGTCAGGCTTGGTGCTGTGACCATTTCCCCAGGCATCCTTCCAGTGCCCAGCCAGCCTCTGGGTGAAACACCTTTTGCTGAAATCCAACCAAAACCTCCCCTAACTCAGCTTCATGCCATTTCCTCAGGTCCTGTCACTGGTCTTGAGAGTGAAGAGATTGGTGCCTGTCCTCCACTTTCCTCATGAGGATATTGAAGACCACAATGAGGTCTGCCCTCTGTCTCCTTCAGGCTGAACACACCAAGTGACCTCAGCCCAAAACTGCACAAAATATTCAGAGTAAGACCACACCAGTGCAGAGTAGAGCAGGACCTGCAGTTTCACACAACTAGTATGTTATACACTGCTACAAGTCCTGTTTCCTTTTCTATGTTCCTTTTCTTCCAGTTTCCCTTTCTACTTCTAACAAGTAAGAATATCTTTTTGGTGCCCAAACTATTTTTTTTATAATGAAGGTAATTTCTTCATGCTTTCCCTTGTGACTACATAGGTTCGTTGCTTATTTTTGCCTTTATATGCATATGTTATCATGGTGAAGCCTTATTTGAGTGAGAGGATGGAGAAAAAAAAAAGAAATAAACCCGAGAGAGGAGATATTTCAGGAATGTGTCTTGTAAGAAATGCTCATGGATTTGCATTTTTTATCACAGTGTCCAAAGCTACTGAGTTTATGAACTGTAGCATTTTGAAGTCAGATCTCTCAATGTAATACAGCTTACACCAACAGATGCCTTTGTAGATTTGGATGTCAAGCTGTGATTCCTCTTACTTAAGTTTAACTGTCTAACAGGGAGATGAACACTTCAAGCTTTTTACACTGGCTGAGAAGCAAGCACATTTAAAGGACAATTTATTTCACCTTCTTGGATGCGCGCCTTAGGCGTGCAATGTTTTCTGTTCACAACTGAATCACATTGGACAACAAGCTTAGATTATACTCAACTTTCAGCTTTTAGATGTGAGAAGAGATTAACCCCAGCCCAGTAAATTAATAAAAATAATACGTGAATAGACACTTCACAACTGATAAGAAACAAAGAACAGCATTCTCAAAGCTCTCTCTGGTAAATATCACTGAGATTTAGGATGTACTACTGCACATCCTAAATTCACTCATTTTCTGATACTTGTTTTTAATACTGACATCATCTTCATTTGGCCTAGAAAGTCAATGAATCTTCAAGACCAGTAACATAGGAAGTCAAAGGTAGAACAGATGTTTTCATCATGCTAGCCAATTGTTGTCTGTCATTAGTTGGTTTTAATTATCTTGCTTGTGAAATTTTAAGTCCAAAAAGGTCTGGACACTGCCTTATTTTTTTTACTTTTTTACCCACTTGCCTGATCCAGATTTGTATATGGACCTTTTTCTTGATGTAAAAGTTTTACGGCAGTCAGAGCAATTTGATCACCTGGAAGTGTTTGGTAGCAAAGTAAGCAGTTAGGTGAATAAATAAAACTGCCTCTTCATACTCAGTGTTAGGCTCTAACCTCAAGAATTTTAACTGAAATATTGGTTAGGCGCTTAGCTGTGGTCTGAATTTGTCCTCCACTCTGTTGAGAAGAAGCATTCTTCTCATTGTCTCTACTTCCTTAGCCCTGCTCTGACATATTGCTAAATCTGAAAGAGGTTTTAAGCTGCCATTTTTGTATTCATTGTTACTAGTTATCCTTTCAGTTCTTTGATTGTGCTTTTGTTATTTTAGTTCTCAAAACTGAAACTGACTATACCAGCTTCTTGGTTTTATTTTTATTTTGTTCTGACATAAATGTCAAATGTGGTGCAATGCACATTCTCAGAGGAAAAAGCACAGTATAAAGGAAACTGATTATGAGAATGTTTTAAATAAGTGCACTGTTCTCAGGATCAAATATTAGAGAGAGGATTAAAATTTGGTTTTGTTTTTCTCTCTATAATCAATTCAAAGTTAATTGGATTCAGTATATGTACTTTCTCTTCCTATTGATTTTTTTGTTATTGTTCCTGTTTGATTGCTGGCTTTCTAGCATGTCTCAGGCTTTTTGGATATTATTTTCTTCATGTTTTTTGGCTTCTTCCCATTTAGCTCCTTCTAAATTCTTTTTAATTAAAAAAAAAATGTAATCACAGACACAATATTTTATCTTATTTTTTAAACACAATTAATTCTGCAGAGCACCAGTCTGGTTACTGGGCAGGCAGTGTCCCCTCTCCCTCAAAAGGACCATCTAAGGTCAAACAAGGTTATGTGGTGAATTCATATGCATGAACTGTACAGATGAAGGTCACTTTGGCCACAAAACCATCACAGAGAGCCTTTAATGAACATTCTGTTGCATGCGAAAAGAAGAAACACCTTGTAAGCTGCCGTTTCCCTTGACTAAACAGATCTTTAAGTGCTCAAAACCAGAGTCTCCAGGAGAGCAGAGTGATGTGCAGACACAAGATTGCATGCTCACTCTTCATGTGTCCGGACATCTGAGCCACGGTCTCCTGTGCAGGTTGTGCGTGCTCTGAAGTGCCTAAAGAGCTGTGCTGAGTGTTAAGGCAGAGCATGTACTGGTGCTCTCTGCTGTCTGACCACTTGTGCCCACCTGCCAGCTGCCTTCCGAGGGCTGGCTTGCCGCCCTGGTTTAGAATTTACATTCCAGTCACAGGGAGGACTGGGAACAGGAGAACAAGAGGAAACATAGCAAGGATATCCCCTCCTGTTGTTATGCAAACCCTGATTCCTGTGATACTCCTGTGACAGCTTCTGAATGCTGGGGTCTGCACATTATTAGAATATTTAATATAATCCTAAATGACACTCCAGGAAAGTGAGTTAGTCCCCCTTATTTCCTTGACAATTCTCTAGATTAACACTTGCTGCAGCTGCTATTCCAAAAGTAACTTTCTGATGAGGTCACTGTGCAAGGGTGACACTTTGTCTTTATTTGCTGGAAGATACCACAGCAAAATCTTGGAAGGTACCATGGCAATTAGACATTAAAAATGTATTTTGAGTACATTACCTCACTTAAAAATAAAGAGCCTCTAAAACAAACAAACTGAAATTACATACTCATCATTAAGTGGGTTTACTATCCTGCATATATGCCACCTCATTTCCCTTGCTGTCAGACACAGTGAGGAGTGGCAGAAGGGTAAAAAAGGCAATAAAATTTATTGCAAAATGCTATGAACAAGACTAAATCTTGTATCATCATTTCACAAATCTTCTTGATGACCTTCTTTGATTTATGAGGAAATTAAGTTCCTTTAATATCTTCAAAGAAAGTCTGGCTTTCTGAGGTTGATCTTCTCAAGAAGCACCTTCACCAGCAAGTTTTGGAACACATAAGAGCCTGGAAGTCCTTTTTCTGTTGCATTGGCAAGGGCCTGGACATCAGTTCTCTAGTTCCTGGCACTCTGAGACAGACCTCATGAGCTGTTAAACCCACACATCAGCTGCTATTTTCAAAACTGCTCTGTAGTACCAAGCATCTGAATTGTTTCAGCAGCAATGCAGAACTCAACTTCTGGTCTTGGACCAGCTTTTGCAAAGAAACGTGAAGCAAGATCCCTTGAGAAACTGCATTGGAGAGTTTGGATCCAATTGTCTTCAAGCATTTTTTCATTCAAGCAGAAAAGTAATGTGCTTCTAACAAAACAACCTTAAAGGGAACACAGAAGCATTGTTTTATCACACAAATAACAAGTAGGACTCATAAGGTGATTTCACACCAAGAGTAAATGAAACATTAATAAGAAAAAAGTCATTGCTTTCAGAAAGCAAAAGTTTTACATTTATAGTACTTTCTGCTAGAACAAAAAAACGAGGATCTTCAGTTTCTAAATCAAAATATAGAAGTATTTTAGAGCCAGTTAGACCAACATAGGCATTTTTTTCTAGGCTTCTAAATCTAGAATGGTGATGACAGGTCAGGGAGTGAGGGGCTAGGTTATGCCAAACACCACCTCCAATAAGATGTGTAAACACAACTGCATGAAACTTGGTGCCTTACATGTTCTGCCAGTGGGCTACACAATTTGATTCTATCCATAGCAAAATCTGTCCATGGGAAACAACTTCTGTTAAATGGTGTGGGAAGACTTTCCTTGCACCATCTGTCCCATGGTGAACAAGCCACACAGTCTTTAGAGAATGGGAGCTGCTGACTGCTCCCTGTCTACATCAGAGAGAAATGAAAATCAAATGTTTGCTTCTTTCCTGCCACCCCATTGCTAATTTATGGTGAGACAGCATCTGCCCTTCAAAGTGTCACCGTCTTGTAACAGATAGCATTGCCTGGAAAACTGAAAGGTACTATGTGGATAACTGAAGTCATATCCGCTGATATGCAGTGTTATTTCAACATTTAACAGGTACTATTGTCTTAATCTGCAGATTCCTCTTGTGATCTGGAGAACAAGAGAAGCAATCCTTTAGTTTGGGGTAGAAATATATTTATCAGCTATTACCATACATCTACAATTTGTCAATGTCCTTTAACCCTTCTTCATTGCCTCTAGTTTGAAGTAATTTTACTTTAGCTTTAACACATCCTCTAAGCTTACACTGGTTACCAATCACAGACAGCATACATATCCTAAGCTTGTCTGCCTTGAGATATGTGGATTTTTTTTCCTAAACCTGGAGGGACTAGGGGCATTAACTGGTAAAAATCTGTCTTCTCCAGAAAAAAAAAAGTTCTATCAATAAATGCAATTTTGACAACATCCAAGCCCATACTTATAAAAATACTTTAACAGTCATAAAGCAGTAGTGCTGCAGATAGATGCAGTTCTGTCTATCTTCATCACTTCCACCCTGTGCACCCAAGAGTGCCAACTGGTGTGGCTGAGTGGTGAAAAGCAGCAGGAAATAGGCTTGAGCTCTCCTAACAACTAGTTTCAAACTGGATCAATTCCCTCATCTGCCTTTTCAAGACACCATGCAGATGATTGTTTTGGTGCCAGAGCCAGCATGGTGCAAAGGGCAGGAAAACATGGGAAAGCAAAGAAGGTGCAGAAAAGAGGAAGTTGCAACTGGCAGGAGCATTACCTCCTCTTTGGGGTGCTGGGAAAACCACAAATTTGAAAACTTAATATTGAAAAAGGAAGCTAGACACCATCCAGATTAGGGAAATTCAAGAGACACGTGGGTTCCTATTTAGTGACGGAATGGCAGATTTTCAGGAAGAGGACAGCCCTTGCTCTAACAATAATAAAAACTAAATCACTCTTTTCTGCCTGGCTTCTTAAGCCTGTCTCTTTGCAGTATTTGGCCCGCTCTTAGCTGAGTCCCAGATCAATCTCATGGAAGACAAAAGTCATTGAATAGTTCAGTGAGACAGATGATAAAATGAAAGGACATTTACTGGAAGGTGTAATGTTTATTCCTGTACAAATAGGATGAAAAATAATGAAGCGTATAGATATTTTACCTATTGAAATGTATTGATCACTGCTGTAACTCAAGAGGGAAGTAAATTTAAGATCTTGCCTTTGTCTGACACCTTATTGACAACTCAGGTCTGTTCTGTTTCCAACAGATAGAGACAGAAACCAGGGTTAATATCCATCATCTGATCCAGAGTAGCAGTTCCAGTAATCCTCTTCCTGGGCAAAAAGCGAATCCCTTTTCAAGTGACTGCAAAAACCCCAAAGTCAGAAAGATCTAAGAAGGAGTAAATAAAGTAGAAGAGGGCAGCCAACTCACATAGTTTCCATGTCATATTCTCACAGACTAACATTCTGTTCTCTCCAAGGAGGAAATAACAATATAATGTACAGCCCTGCCACTACTGCTATTAATATCTTGGAATGCATCCAGAAGCACATGGGTGCAGGAGAATACGCTGTTCCTGGTAATCACATAAATGTTTAGATGTTTTTCTTTATGAGGCTGAGTCTGGATCTCTTTTTTTATGCTGCACTGCAGAAGTCCTTATTTTCCAGCTCCTCGAAGGCTGGGCCAGTCAAGCTTCCCTTTTTAAAGGCAAGTTGCTGCATAACAGAAGTACTACAAGTTCCAAAACAATGTATGAGTTATTTTAGCTATTTTAGTGAGCTTAAAAAAAATGCAGTGAGGGAGGATGGAAAGTAAAAGAAAAACAGAAAAGGAAACCAGGACATAGTGAAAACAATTTTTCCTAATGTTTAGCAGAATATGCACAAGCAATTATCATAGAAAAAGTGTTAATGATATAAGATTACCTTAATAAGGCAAAGTTTCTTCTCAATACACAACTACACATACTTCACATACTTCAGGTGTCTCTGAAAATTCTTTCCTTTAGGGTTTCTATGGGCAACTTCCCAACTTCCCCAGTGTAGCCAGTGAATGCCTCAATGGCCAGCCAGGGACCTCCCCTCCAGATGCCATTGTCCATCTTTAGGTACACCTGAGCTCTAGAAGGACACAGGGAAAGGCTGACTTATCCAAGAGGTGAAAAATGGCCTCCAAGCATAGGCTATAAATAGGAGGCACTGCTTTACCTATACTGTCTGAAATTTTTTCTTTCACTAATTTAAAATTAAAACCCAGTGGAAAAAGAGAAAACCAGGGGGGCAAATGCTACATCCAGTCCCCAGGTAACGTCTGGGCTGACTGACAGCATACAGTTGAATGTAGCTTGTGAGCCTTGAGTTGCCTCCAAGAGCACCCAGAGAGGTGCTGTACCTGCTCAGCCTGGCTGTGCATCGGCTGTGCCACAAATGGAGCCAGTCCTGCTCCAGTAGGACTCTCAGCCTGGCTGGTTTGGGTCCTGGCTTGTAGCATATTCCATAAGTCCAAATTGAGTTAGCATATTAGATAAGTCCCATGTTGTTATAGCCTGTCCTCCTCTCATTGTTGTCTTGTGGGCGGCAGGACTGGATGTCCTGACTAAGAACCCACTACAGTTACCTTGACGAAGAACATCACAAATATTGGTTTGGGTCCTGGAGCACATATATTCGGATCCTGCATGGGCAGCAGAGCTGGTATCTGGTATCTGAGGCTTCAGCCCTGCCAAAGCTGTGCTGGAGGCGGTAGTGCAGCACCTCCTGCACTCATCCCCAGCCACACAGCCCTGCTGTGGAGCCACAGGGCCATGCTGTGTGGCACCCCTCCCTGGGAGCCCTCTGGGGACCTGGAATGCTGGAACTGCAGCGCAGGCATACTGTGCCAAGCATTTCCTGAACTCCTCTGTCTTTGAGCCTGTGGTAGATCGATTTCCCCACCTGAGCAAACTGTTCTGAAGCTTCCTTACCCATTTTTAAGGTAGTGCAAACACACCACTGAAAACAGCCCCCATAGCCTCACTCATTCTGCTAGATAACCCCAAGGGTAGTTTGTTTTTTCATAAATTCTAGAAATTTAAGGAAAGGATAGAGCAAATACTTTTTTCCTGTTAATATTATTGTTATAGCAAGATACTTGAAAACATAAGGTTTTATGTTCAGATATAAGCCTCCTCTGAGAGCTCTAGCTATAAAGATTTTTTTTTGTCAAACTGTTTTGACACTTTGGGCTTGATTTTTCATAAAATCATTTCCAGACAGTGTTCAGAAATCTCATTTTGTAGTCCAGCGAAGATTGCACTGAGCATTAATGGGCTGGCAAGATGCTCAGACATGATTTTGTCTGAAGCAGAGAAGCATATTTGGTGCTGGGTAGGAGTCCATAAGGCAGAAGGTACTGTGTTCCTGGTGCCTACCACAAGCAGGTAGAAAGGGGCTGAATTAAACATCTGAATATTCAGCCAGTTGTCAAGGATACTGGTTGGACTGTTCATTTGGACATGTTTGTTTTCTAGATAGATGTATTTGTTCATTTGTTCCTGACTTAGGTGAATTTACAGCCACTGGACTACTCAGTAAATGTGAAACAAATATTCAACATATTCAAACAAGATGCAAATATATCAATAGGTCCATGACCAGTTCATTGTAATTCTGTAGGGAAGAAAAGGGAGGGAGAAAGCATTGCTTCCATGGCTTTGGAAGGAGACCTTTTGGATTTGCTATTCTTGACATCTTAGTAATTAGAAACAAATCCAAAAGCAATGCTCCTCAAAAAATATGGCCATGGAACACACCAGGCAGTCTCCTAGCCCAGTATGTGTTGCACCATCTTAGGAAAAATTTGCTTATAATTTATTTATTGATAAGTAAATTCTTATTATTTGTTGACATTTTTAAGTAGTATGGAAATGTCATAGATTTCCTTATCACTCTGTTTCTCTTCATGTGAAAGCAAAGGGTCACCATGGACCTGGGCAAACTCAGATGCATGAGGACAGCACAAGGTCAACATTCCTGACAGAAGTTATGCAGATCACACAGAGGTGACAGACTGTGAAAGAATTATGTAGACTCCTAGAGCTCACACAGGAGCAGACATAACAAACATGTCAAATAAATGTATGTAATTAAGCCTCAAAAGCACAGTCTGAGGTATCAAAAATTTTTACTTCCATTTAATAGACTTATTCCATATTCCCAGGAAACATACTTGAATCTTCTAGGTCATAGCCACTGACATAAATGGAGGGAGAAAAACCTCCATTTATGTCTTGTTTATAAACACTACCCCACTTCAACAGTTCCCCCTCTGTCAAGAGGAAAGGAGAGCTCAGAACACTCCCAAGGGCAGAGCAGAAAAGACTGAAATGGTAATCTCTCCCAAGCTGGCTTGATGAAGAAAAAAAAACAAAACAAAAGAAACATTCAAGTAGCAAAGCACTCTTCACACAAAACCCTGAGAACTTGTGCCTCTTTTGACCTGCTGCCATGATTTGGAGGTGGATAAAGCAGGGACATGAGCAATTAAAGGAGAGCAGAAAATACTTGTGCCTTATTCAACATACAATTACCTGTTGCAAACACCCTCAAGTGGCTAGTGCCCCTAGGACCATCTGTTGTTGTTGAAAGCCTGTGGGCATTTTTGTCCACAAAATAACAATTCACCCTCAGAGCAAGTCCACAGTCCTTAGTAAAGAGTACATCTATCATTCCATTCACTCAGTTTTGAGTCCAGCTGGGCCTGAAGATAGGAAACCTTTACCTTAATTGCTGTTCTAGGATCCTGGATACAGTTAGCTCATCAAGCTGGACTAAAGACTATGGGAATGCAAGAAGCCAGAACTCCAGCCAACATCAGTGCAGCTAAAACACACAAGGAGATAGTATGAAGTACAGTCACCTCATCAGGCACAGCACCAAGCAGACTGTACTTGGACCTTAGGTAAGTCTCTTTCAGCTCTGTGACACCAAATGGCTGAAATTACCATTGGAAAGTGAAAGCAGTAGGAGCAGTACTTCTTACAGTGTCCTCAAAGTCTCCTTAAGAAGATCAAACCTCTAATAGAAAGCAGCTAGGGTCACTGTGGGTATGAGCTGGTATGAAGATGATCTATTTCTATTAAATATTTTCACTCTGCTAGAGGTGGCCTTCTGCTACAAAAGCAGGTCATTCAGAGGAGAGGCAATAATTGTGATGAGCTGCTCATCTCCCCACTGTTGTGAATGGGTCACTGTGGACCACTTGAATATTTCTGTGGTGCAACTACTGCTATCAATGAAAAAGCATCAAAAAGTTGGAGCTACATTTAAAATAGCTTCTCATGAAGGAAAATGTTCCAGTCAGAGCAATACAAATTTCTTCACAAGCTAAAGAACAAAAGACACATATCCATGCCCAATATTCCCTAAATATTGCAGTTACAGCATTCATAATTACTTACAACTATCAAGTATCTCTGATGGGTTTTTTACCAGTTTAGATGCATCTTTAAGCTTCACTGCCAGCTGTTGAAGGTTCTAAGGTATCATTTTGAGATAAAGAGCTATCACTACAGTGTGGTTGTAACTTCTGTAAACATTTAAATAGGAATCTTACAAGTATAATTTGAAGGAAAAATAGAACAATTGGATGTGAAGCCCTGGTTACTAATAACAAACACTGAATTAAAATAAAAACCTGCTGGTCTACTTGGTTTTTCTAGGGATGCTCGGAACAATTTGGAGAAAGCAAAACCTTATTAACTGAAAACGAATTATAAATAAAGTGTTCATGGCTGGTTTGCCTGATTAGGAAGCAGCTGGGAGAAGGAATATCTTTGAGGGGTCCTTTTTCTTCCCCAGGCACAGACTGAGAGAATTTGCAAGACAAACTGGAACTCTGCTTTTCCCCTCATACTCTATGCAAATATCTGTTTATGCATCAGAAGGACTCAAAGCTGTACATAGGAATTCCTATAACATAACATTGACTTTCATTTGCCCACAAAAATGAATACCTTTTGCAGTGGTTCCTTCTATTACATTCTACTTTCAGAAGCTTGTGGGCAAGAAACTCCTAGATAAACATATCCTCATTAATAGGCTTATCTAAACTCTTCCTCATCATACAGCAGAGCCCATCAGTCAAAAAATCTCTGTGCCAGTTTGACATCCAGACACCAACAAAGGAAGACTCCATGCCATGGTGAAGAAGCTTTTGTGATTAGTTGCTGCAGAGGGGATTATGTTTGGTTACATGATCCTCCACAGAACAGCAGCAGGAAACAGGTTATTTTATGTAGATATTGACATAGAGCAGAAGGAAGCTGCCAACAAGTTTCAGATCTTAACTTTGACAGAAGTAATTGAGCAGCTCCATAGAGTGATTCATGTCAGCTGTGTATCTGATAATATCTTTGGTACTAGTACTAAATGTCCATTTGGCTCACAAAAGATGAAAAGAACCTCAGGATGAATAGCAGTAACTGTGCCAGGTGAAATACAATTCAAATAAACATTCACACGAACACCAGTTCAGATACCTGTGCTGAAAGGTAAAGAACAACCTGTGCTTTCTAAAAGATCTCAGGGTTCTGGATCAGAGTAAAAACCTAAAAAAGCAGACTTATGGGTCCCTTTGTATCTACAGAAGGCAAAATTGGCTTACAATATTCAGAGCACCATAGATGCCATTTTAGAGCAAACAACACCAAATGAAGAGTCAATTCTCTCAGTATTGCCTTCAGGTTCAGAAGAGGATTGAGTTGATGGATCTCAGAGCCCCTCACCACTCAATGCTATTTGACATTTTTTTGGCAGACTGAGGAATTCCAGGCAAACTGTCAGGGTGGTTAAGTATGGATTTGATTATCAAAGCCAAAAATTCTTATGAACAGCTTAGGAAGAGAGAATCATATCATTTGCTCAAGAGACAAATTAATCTCTGAGCTTTGGAATCTGAGAAAACAAATACCCACATATACATCCAAAAAGGTAAATTTACATGTCTCTAATTCCCCACTCCTGACAGTATACAGAATATATATATTTTTTACACAGAAAAAACAGGTAGAGCATGGATGGACAGTAAGTAAGACGATTATTTGGCAAGACAAAAAAACCCAGTGGTTAACAATGAAAGGACTCAAGAGCACTGAGTTTTGACTGAGCTCAAGTTCAAACTTTTTTTGCCATCTGCCACAACAAAAAGACCTTCTGACATCATTACACAGCAAAATTCAGTCCTGCTTATGTGACGGCTTCTACTTTGTTGCATCTCAGTAGTCAATGATTAACTATGAGTGTACATATTGTTAACACTAAGTCAGACAATACACCATTACCTTGTAGAACAAAGGGGAAATTTCATTATCTTTTCTGGAATCTAAATGAATAATTTTGTTCTGGTGAGACACACTTTGAGCTTGTCTACTCTGAGTAAATATTGCTTATTTTTTAATTCATAGTCATTTTGTCACTGGTATACTTGGTGTTCAATATGAAATGCCTATGCATAAATATTCCAAAACCAGTTTTAAACAAATTACCTGAGGTACAGAAACAGCCATACTGTGCTGATGAGAATTTTGGGGCAGGATGCCAACCCTGCCCTTGAACCCATGGGAGTCAGATGGGAGGTTAGCCTGCCCTCACCTACTCCAGTTCAGATGCAATTATGCATGCACACTGCCAGATTTAAGGACAGCTTTGATACTCCACAGTCACAATATTCATGAAGCCAGGCTCAGTTTTGGATTAACTGCAAAAAATAACTTCATTAAGACCCATATAACTAACCATATTTTGAATTAAAGGTGTTTTAGAAAAGACATGTTCACGTAAGCCTATCATCTTTTCATGTGATAACATTACATGATAATGTGACTTGAGATGATAAATACTTTTTATTTTTCTCAGCTCAAAATAGGTCTTAAAGGATACCCGTGTTTTGCAGCTAAAACAGGGGGTGATTTAAATGTTTTCTCTATATTCCTACTCCCTCAGAGTCTGTATAAAGTGTTGGAAATATTGTTATGGTGGGTTGAGCCCAGCCAAACACCCACCCAGCTGCTTGCTCACCTCCTTCTCTCACAAGACAGGGCAAAAAATGAACAAAAGCAAGAGGACTTGTGTATCTAGATAATAACCATTTAATAGGGAAAGCAAAACCTGTGGTCATAAGCCAAGCAAAATACGGAATTAGTTCACTACTTTGCATCAGCAGGCAGATGTCCAGCCAATTCCTGGCAAGCAGGGCCTCAGCACATGTAATACTTGTTTGGGAAGATGAGCTCCACCACCACAATTATCTTTCTTTCCTCCTCCTTGCCCTGAGCTTTTCTTCCTGAGAGCGGCATCACCTGATATGCAACAGTTTTTGGTCACTTTGAGTCTGCTCTGTGGGCCTGCTATGCTGTCCACTCTATTTCCTATCCCTCAGCCTACTCACTGCTGGCTGTGTGTGGGAAGAGTGGAAACCCCAATGCTGTGCAAGCACGGTTCAGCAGTAGCCAAAACTGTGGGGTGTTAACACTGTCATATGTCATAGACATCTTTTATGAAAAATCCTTTCCTTAGGATTTTTCCTCCTGAGAAGCTGAGAGGCCTCAGGAACAAAATGTAAACACTGGTTATCTGCTGCTCTGGAATGCAACAGGTGCATCTGGGATTGGCCCATGTTGGTTTGTTTGTAATTAATGGCCAATCACAGTCAGCGGGTTCAGACTTTCTGTCCGAGACACAAGTTTTGTTATCATTTCTTTCTTTTTCTATTCTTAGCTAGCCTTCTGATGAAATCCTCTCTTCTATTCTTTTAGTATAGTTTTAATATAATATATATAATAAAATAATAAATCAAGCCTTCTGAAACATGGAGTCAGATCCTCATCTCTTCCCTCATCCTAAGACCCCTGTGAACATGGTCACAGTCATAGAATTCCTGAAAGGCAAAGCACAACACCACACAGGCTGCTGTGAAGAAGGTCAAAGTTCATCCCAGCCAGACCCAGTACAACTGTTAAAGCTGGTAAAACTATTCTGAGATAAAATGAATGTAAACGAGAGAAACAAGTGCTCTAGAACATTTCTTGCATGGATGTATTCTTGATACCACAGAATCATTCTGAATTCACTCATGTGATCAATCTCATACCAGTTTTGAATACTTTTAATAATGGGGTTTTGTGGTGCTTTTTTGGTGAAGCTGATGATATTATTATTATTATTATTATTGATATTATTATTATTATTATTATTAATATCAATATTATATTATTCAAGCTGATTGTTATTGTTATTATTATCATTTTGTATATTTATTATTGTTATTATCATTATCATCATTATCATTATTATTATTATTTTCTTGCCTTTACTGCTACTGATATTTTCAGAAATCTGCACTTCTGTTTTATCCTGATTACTAGGCTGGACTTTTGCAAGCAACTGCTTGAAATACACAAAACAGTGGGGTTGTTCTGGGAAAACAAGCCCTGTAGCCACTGTACGCTAATAATATCATAGGTATTTTACTCTTTTTTTTTATTCAGCTCTCATGATTGATAATCATAGACGTCATCCTGAAAGATGATCAAGCAGTTTAAGCAGTTTTTATTTTCAGAAGAATGATATTGGATTTGTTTATTTGCTATTTTAGCCATGTCAGTAGAAGTTGAAGACAGGTTTGTATGTGGCAAACTACTCTGACTTTTCACTGTCAGATACTTTATGAGCTTGTTTGCAGAAACACAGGAACATATGACTTTTCTGTGTAGATTACTCAGGTTTCCTCTTCACCAGTTCTCCCTAAGTGTTTCTTCCTTTCTTGGAAAACAGCACCAAATCAAAACAACTGAAATAGATACATGGAGAAAGACTGTTTTTCAGTGTCTTAAATTAATACAAATACAAATTTATCTTGTGACAAGTGAGACATACAACAGAAGGCTGCTTTAGTGCCTCTGTATGGAAACTGGAGAATGCAAGATTGCCACAGGTGTTATGTTTTACACAGGTAAATTACAGATTACTTTCCTTTGCATGCAGGCTTTTTTGGTGTGGCTCTTAAAAAGACACATATTTTTACTGTGTACATAAATGAGGTATATTCCAAAATACTGTGCAGTTAATCTGAAAGTTTAATATAGACAAAACCACCAGAAAATTAATTTTAAAATCCCCAAATAAATAATCTCAAACCATTTAAAAGCAGCAGTTCAAAATGAAGTTTCCTCATTGACTTGACCTCTTATTATTATCATTATATCCAAAGGTGGAAATGTTTTTACTGTGAAACTAAGACCTTTAGAAATAATATCTACTTGTGCCTAATTGAATCTAAATGTTTATATACAAGAAACTGGATGTTCCAGGATGGCTATGTAAGAAAGACGAATGCAAGAAAAACAATAACAACAAAACAAAAAAAACCCCATAATTTAATATTGCTGCAAAAAGAATGTCATCCACAACAGTCCTTGGCAAAAAAGCCTCCTGAAGCAAACCTTGCCTCACACAGCCCTAGCTAAAAAATAGATCACAAAACCTAAAGAAGCCTTTTGAAAATATGCTCTTACAGTTAGTCAAAATTTAAATACATATATATGTTTACATGTAAACAAAAATTTTAATGAGAAAGTCCCAGCTAGGGATGGCAGTGGAAAGGAAAGAGCATGTCTGCCGACTTGCCATTCAAGAACATTGCAGAGCCTGATGCCTGGAGCACTTTTGTGAGTCTTTAAGTTGAAAGCTGATAAGTCAGCCTAAATAAGCCAAGTGGTTTGTGCCTTCATCTCAGTGTGAGTGCTCACTAAGGTGGTATGCTGTTTCCTAAATGAGAATTGTCAAAAGGTTGTAGCTTTTATACTGAGGTGGAACGGAAAATATTTTGAAATTTCAAAGTTTTCATGGGAGACACAATATAATCTGCTGCTCTGTGTGTGCCTAATTAAACAGTGAATCACATAGCTCAGGTAGAGAAAGCTTTAATAGTAACAGCAAGTACCACAACATTACTAGTGTTTGTCAAGTTTAGCTTCCTGGGGATTTTGTTTGTTTATCCTGCTATGGAACTTGAATTCATCTCCATGTTATTACTTCAGCTATTTTCAGAGAATGATTCTATAACGATTTCCATTTTTGTTATTCCATTCCAGAATGGAAAAGAAAAAAGGCTTTCAGAACTGTTAAATGTAGAAAGATGTTCTTTTTCACAGCGTGGTAATATCCCAGCTAAGACCTAACCTAACTAGAGAATTACCTTTTTCCATAGAGTTGTGTTCTATATGTTAATACATGCAGCACATCAATTCTGCTCCAGGCTTACTACAGTTCAAACCAACAAATCAAGTACACACTGGGCCTTTGGCACTTACAACCACTACATCATACCAAAATTAGCTCAAATATACTCAGTGAAAATATCAAGATAAAGGCATATCGTTATCCTAAAGAGGGAAAAAAAAGGGCAAGAGATAACAGTACAGCAACCTGTATATATATAGTAAGCCAGTTATACCATATATAGAACACTACAGGACAAAATCTTTGTTCAAGAGCAGATAAAAAATGTAGGCAGCTTCTACACCCTGTGAACAATCCATGCATAGAAACTCCCTTCTGGCTCTTCGAGAAGGTAATATCCTGCCCACTGCCCAGGGCTGAAAGGACTTTAAAACAGTTGATAGAGGAAGAGAGCTCAGACCAGCACCCTCAAAGGAAGTTGTATGCCTAACTCCACATATCCAGACATTTGTGGCTGTAGGAAAACACAGTGCAACCATTTAAGCTGTAGGAAGGTGTTAAGGACCACAGCAGGGTGCTGACCAAACTAGACACATCTCCATTTATAATGGCAGCTAAGCAGGTGTTTTTGAAAGCTCCAGTTTGGACTTTATTAGATTGCAGCATTCGAGGAGGACTGATACAAGCTTTCTGGGCATTGTCTTGCAGGCAGTGGTAATTAGGCCCACAGAAATGTCAGTGCTATCTAGATGGTTAGGAATGTGGTTGACTGAGCAAGAGAAGTATGGAGAGAATGACAAAGCTGAGCACACCAATCATGCAGAAAGACAGAAAGAAGCAATGGAAATTAGAGAGGAAAAAGAGATTGAGAGAAAAGGGGAATTTTCTTTCTCCCATGCTTTCTTGCCAAGACCCCACTTTATCAAATGCCTTTGACTAAGTTGTGAGTAGCATCTCTTGCTCTTACCCAAATGGGGTTCAAAGCCTTTTTTTCTGAAATCTAAATACACACCCCCTGGTGTTGTCAGGAAATTTGTTCCTGGGCCCTCCTGCAGGGACTTAAACACTTTTGCTGACCTGGCTATTAGAGATCCCAGTCTTTGGCTTACAGTACTCTCTGCGTGGTAGTGCAGAGAAGAGGCTTAGTAATGTTAAATGTCCTTGTGTTTTTGTAGGTTTAGGTGTGGTTTAGAAATGCATGTTTGCTTTCAGTGATAATAATGATTTTTTTCATTGTGAAGTGCAAAACTTTTTAGTGCATGAAGGAGAAATAAATCCTGCTGCAGTGTATTAGTGATGAGGTCGGTAGATATCAGAAGCTTCTCTTTCCTAGTGGAACACTTGCTCTCTTCCATCCAAGAGGCACAAGAAGTGTGCACAGATAAGTTCTCTTAAATAATGGACTAAATGAATTGCAGGAATAGTCAGCAAATATTTTCTGCGCAAGCATCTAAATGGATAAATTATAACACTACTTGTTTTTTACTTTTTTTCTGGAGATGAGTGGACATAGTTGCATTCAACAGGTTTTTATAGGTGACACATATGTAGTGACATTAATAGCCCATTTCAAAATGTATTCAGTAAATATTTTTTTATAAACAATTAGACATTATCCCTAACTCTAGTTCTTACACACTACAAATAAATGTATTATGGTGCCCTTTACTCATTCATATTTTTCAAAGATGGATTGCCTACAGATTATTCTTTAGATGGGTGTCTTTCAATGCACAGTACATTCTGTGAGTCAAGCTTGCTGTGATTGCCAAGCATTCACAATGTTGTGAGTGCTTTCTTTAAAGTTGCTGAAGTCCTGTTCTTCTCTGACAGTGAGTATGCAAAAACAGCAACTCCTTGTACATCTGATCTCCTCACTATGTTTACCCCAGGTCCCTGAGATCACAATATTAATATTGAACACACTTTTCCTGCTATTTACTGCTTCAAGACTGGAGAATCAGGTCAGACAGGGAGAATAAGGTTATTTCAATTCGCTCAGGTAGCTTTGCCAGGTATCGTACCAGCAAAATGCTTTGTCAAATTGAAACCAAGGCTACTTGTGCTAAACCATTCAAATCACAGGAGTGAGTGGAAGCACCAGTGGGAATAAATTTTACAGTCACTGTGATGATAAACCTTATATTTTTGTATGTGAGCTGTTCAAGAAATATCCATCTAACACCAGAGACAAGTGAAACTGCCTTGAACCAGTTCTGACAAAGGAAGCATAAATCAACATGCAAAATTCTGAAAATATGGGTTATTGTTCATATACTGATTCACTAGAAACAAATCTCTTTTTTTTAAGAAACCTTGAATAATTATCTCAAAATTAAATTCTTTACTTACTTTAAAATGGGGTTTTGATAACACTTCATTAACAGATGTATGCTTGAGATATATTTTGTTTAATAGAATTCATTTGAGCTATAGCCAATATTAAAATTGATTAAAATTGATTGAAATTGTCAGAGTTCAAATATTTTAGGTAAGCCACAAAAAGATATTTTAGGAAGAAGGCACATACCATAGCAATTTTCTCACATTTATGGTTTTCTTTCTAAATTACATTAATTAGTAGATGCAGATATGCAAGTGTGACTATAACAGCAGACCTTTAGCTTTATGTGCAACCAAAGCTTACAAAGGCTTCCTGGCTCTACCACATGACATCATGGCCTTCATGGTTTTGGCTGCATATGGTCAACATTCTTTAGCTTGGGGCTTATTGTAAACAGCAAGAAGAGGAATTATTTTTCTCTGACCAAAGCTTTATATTGAGGAGTGCCCTAATTGGTGTTTTATAAATGTGGGGAAAGAAACACTGCTTTCAGATCAAAGCACCTGGTTTTAGTTAGTCCTGTTAGAATTGCTAGGCACCATCTGAGTTTGTCTATTGAACTAGGCGCATGAGGAAACCCATATACAGGGATATCTAGATTTTGAATTCCAAGTAAACATACAGGGAAAGTTAAACAAGATAGTCACATTTGTAGCAGCCCTAAATGTAAATGCCAAAGACTTAGGTGAGTTCCACATTGAAAACATCAGCTTCTAGGTTTTTGTCCTCACAGACTCATGGTGATGGACAGATGTTTTGGCAGGCAAGTTCTTTCACACTGGCTCCTGTCTACTGACTTTTCAGTCCCCATGAGCTGGTTGTCAGCTTCCTTCATCTGTTGGAGAGACTCCAAGGGCTGAGTTATGTGTGCCTGAAAAGGTGCAATCTTCTCCCGTAAAACAGGAAATTGCAACTTGTCCAACTGGATTTGAGAGTACAAAGAAGTAGAATATGAGAGATGTGCTGCTGAAGGGGAAATTCAGCATCCTGTTACTGACAGGTCATATTAGATATATTTAATGATAATGTGGTACTGACAGCTCCCTGGACTGAAAACAGCTCTGAATCAGCAATTATGCTTATTTTTTGCTTGTAAAAAGTAACAGACACTTGACTTCTTGTCATGGTATTTTCCCCCTGTCTGGGAAGACAATCAGGAGCACTGTAAAAATACTTCACACAGATGCTGAGGAAAGGTGGAAATAACAAGCACCTTTCCTGGCTGAACAGTGAGCTCTAAGGCTGCAAAGCCTGCAGAGGGAGGCTGTCTCCAGCCTTCCAAACATCTGCCCATGTTCTTTTCAAAATGTAAGTCATTGGTATTATTCTCCAGATCCTAGATTAATACAGGTGAGTAATCTACCTCACTTCATATGTGGTCCTCAGTTCCCAAGCCACAGGAGATGCACCCAATTCAAAAGGGAAGAGAACTTGAGAAGAGAGCAGTTTTGTTCTGAGATGAATATCTGGTTCATAAGCGTTAGCTTTGGACTTCCTTTAGTGGAAAAATATGTGTCTAAGTACAATTTTCTTAGAGATTTCTCCAATGGTTCAACTGTTGCCAATCATGAAGTACATATTCAGCAAGTGTGGCCATTTTAAGAACAATCATTATAGCACAGAAATATCCATACAGAAAGTCAAAGCAAACCAAAGAAAAGAAAAAAGAAAATCTGCAACTCATTAAAATAGCATTGTTTACCTTGTCATTCTTTCTCAGATATTCTTATCTTTGGTTTTCTACCCACACCTTTCACTGTCTCAGGAGTAAGACTTGTGGAAGTGTGGGGATTTTAGAGTACTTAGGGGAAACCACTTTTGCAAAAAGCGAATTCCCTGCACTGACTGGGCAAAACTGTGGCTGTACTGTATTATACCAAAAGTGGCTTTCTGACTTACATGTATTGTGAATACACAGTTATGTGCATAAAAAACAGAATGTGAGCAAGGTAAGGACAAGACTTAAGAATTCAGAAAGGTGATCTTCAGCACAAGAAATGTTTGATTAAATCAATACTAAATCAAAAGTTTAGCACAAAGTTTCTTTTAGAATTCTTATTTTTCTAATGGAGAAGACTTCATGAAGGAGGCAATTTCTCTTTAAGGGTACATGTGCTCAAAATAAAAAAAAAAGAAAGTATTTCTGTCATCACCTTAAGGCTCCTTCTTTGTAATACTGAACAATCTATGAGCTGATCATAAGTGCTTGTTATGAAACACTAATGTTGAGACTTCTTGTGAACAGTTTTCTGTATTTATTCAATGCCTGATATTTGTTTTTCCCATTGTGTTGATTAGTTGTGACTGGACAGACAAGTCATATGGTGTTGTTTCTGTTCTCATATTAGAAGAATTCACAAATTCTCATGTGTCAAGTAGTTTTGCTAATAATTACTCTGGCAGCTTCAAGGCCAAGATGTATGGTAACAATCCATACTCTTTTTTTTTTTTTGAAAATTAATACAAAAAGAGAAAAAGTGAGGCTGAAAAGAAAACAAACCCTGAGCAATCAGTCACATAAAGCTGTTTGTCACGCTTGCCTGTACATATGAAAATTCTTTTGTTTCTTGTTGAACATGTGCATGTGCTAGGAACCCAGATCATTGCTTTTGCTTTTGAAAAAGTATTTCAAAGGGATCTTTTGTGTTTGCTTTACTTTACAGTGTAAGTTGGTTTGATGGGCTTTTTTTCATTTTTATTTTAATGATTCTAAATCCATATCATGTTTTGAGGCCAAGTATTACAGCAGGATTCTGGCCACTTCTCTCTGAAGTGCTAGATCTTCTATTGTAAGGGACAAAACACTCACTACAGAAGGGCTTGAACCACAGAAAACACTGGGCTTGCTTTCCAATCACATCTGGATATTGAAATCTTTACATCTTAGGTCTGATAAGAAATGCTGGCTTTCCAATAAAAAGTGTTTTTTCTCAAAATCTTCAAATTTTCAAATTTTTTTTTAAAGCTGACATTTCCCTTATTATTTTTATGAAGGTTGGCTTCTTCCCTGAGCCACAACATCTGTAATAATAAAAAGATGGTCTGTAGGATCTCAACAATTTTTAGAGAAGTTTATTTTTTTGCATATAATTATCCAGATAACTAAAATTAGGGTATGGATGAATGCAGCTGACTTTGAACTGGTTAGCAAAAAAGAGGAATAGGAAAGTGACCCAAGTACTATGCAATAAACCCTTCTCACATCAGCAGTGAAGAATAGTATAACATGATACACCATGGAGAGCTGAAGGAAAGTGAGGTTCCCCTCACTCCCATCTCCACCAATACTTCCCACAGGCTGGCATAATAATAATATCTTTCTAAGTGATTTTTTCCCAGGCTTTGGTGCTTCCATAAGTACTTCTATGACCATCTGCTTCTCTGTGTAGTGTTGGGAAAATAAGTCAGAGCAAACTCCAAGCGGGAAGTGACCAAATGGCAAAGACAAGAAAAAGACAAGAGACAAGAAAAGGCAAGAAAAAGTTAAAGTTAAAACACTTCACAAGACTTCATATTAAAACAGACCAGAGAGTTGGACTCAATAATCTGGGTTGAACAGAATGGTCTTTAAAGGTCCCTTCTGATGCAAACTATTCAATGACTCTATTATAAAAATTTATCAACTTATTTACACTTAAAAAACAGAAACTAGAGAGGGAAATTTTACTGTGACAAGCACAGTCCAAAAACATGAAGATATTTAAACATCATTTTATAGTTACATTCTACTTAAAAGCAACATAGATTTTTAGCTATTTGGTGTGCAATTAGACCAAATTTTCTGGCAAATTCCCAGAATTGGTTTTTCCTATCCTAATAAATCTGTACTGAAAAGACAAGGAAGTGAGTATCTTTAGATAACAAAATGAAAGGTTTGCATACTGGTTTTTACCATCACAGGAAATAAATCCAAGAAGATATTTGTGTTTTTTCTTTTTTTTCCCCTCATTTTAAAATTTTGATACTTAGTGCTTAAAAGGCTTATTTTGGGAGGGGTATTCTTATATTTGAACCATGGAACCATTCCTATAAATATACCATGGAGTATATGACCAAATTCCTCCTGGTTTTTCTTCTACCAGTTGATGTTGGACATTTGATGTCATGAGTTTTGTGCACTGAAAATGGTTATATTACTGATACTGAACTCCAAAATATTTAGCTGAATCATACATAGTTCCTCTGCCAGATTTGTAATAGATTCATAGTGTTCATAGGAAACATTGAAATGCTGGTATTAGGGACTTCTGGAGATTCCACTCAGAAGTCAAAGTAGGAAGCAATAGGGTCAGGTCAGCCACAGCTTTTTTCAGCCAAGTTACAAAGCTCTCTAGTAATGGCTACTTCACAAATTGTTGGGTAACCTGAACCTCTCTTGTGGTTGCCCCTTCTGTATCACCTGATACTACAGAGTACCTCATCTCTCATCTGTGAAGCTACTCTACATTTATGTATAAAGAGTTCCTTTAGATCATCTTTAGCTCATTTTCACCAGGATAAAGAAGCCAATCTCCCTCATCCTCTCTACATCATGTCCTACTTCCCAGCCTTTAGTTAGACCCTCTTCAGTTTTACCTCACCTCAAATGGGAGGTGCAAAACTAGACAAAATATTCCAGATGTAACCTCACCAACAGCAAGCAGAGGACAACATCTACAGATCAGATTAACGTTCCTCGACAAAATGCACAGCAGACAATCTGCCTTCCTCATGATGAGAGTGATCTGACGTGGCTCAGGTTCTCTTTCAGTGTGACTCTTTCTTGATCACCTGGCTGCCAGACCATAATATGCACAGGGCTGTATGACCTGGCATGCAGAACTTGATGCTTTTCCTTGCTGAATTTCATGAGTTTTGTGCTGATCCTATTCTCCAGTTTATCAGGGCCTACTCTTTGTTATGATAATCTTACCCTCTCATTTAAATTTGCTGAGGGTACACTTCAAAATCATCCAGGTCTTTGATGACTATGGCTAAAAAATAAGGGCTCCAGTATCAACTTCTGGTGTACTCCTTTAGTTGCTGACTCCCAGCAAACATCAAACCATTGATTATTTCCCTCTGAACCTGACATATCTGCCATTTTGAACCCACCTAACAGTCTGTTTTATTTCCTGTATTCTTCAGAGCTTGAAAGGCAAGATTATTTTGCTGTCAATTAAAGATGCTAGGGAAAGAAATTACATGTGGGTGCTCTTCTGTCATGCCTATTTAAAAATAGCACCCTTTTAATGCAAGTCAGGTAGAACCAGGCCCTTCTTTGATGAAGTTAATGGAAAATGTATAAGGAAATGGCTGTAGAATGGAAGCTATCATGTTATTGTGGCTAAACAAGCGACTGCTTCTCTGCCAAGCTGTGATAAGTGAAACACATTAAATCAAACCACCAGTTAAACCACAACTCCTTGATGGTGACTTTCTTATGCACAGTTTCTTAGTGGTTTAAGCTAATGGCTTTACTCACCAAATGGATTCTACTAGGGTATGCACTTTGCCAGTTACCACAGCTCAGCTGTACAGTAGCAATTCAATAAGCCAATGTAATTAAATAGTTTTTGACCTTGTAAGTATACGATACATAAGGATAAATACATTTTTTTGTTGATTCCTTGGCAGGCTGATTCAGACCTAAAAGGGGTTAGAAATAGAGAATGTTAGAGGGTTTTAATAATAAGATTAAGTGTTAGAAGTGCCATTCTACTGATTTAAATTAGAGACAGAATCAGTGCATGGCAGAATTAGTGTAATGGCAGAACTGGCACACAAGTGTATTAAAAATAAATTTTGTTACTTTCACTCCTTTTATTTGCTACGTACTTAGGGATATAGCTACTGTGATATATGCCTTCTGCAAAAACAAAAACAAATTCTATTTCTATTCCCATGTTTGACCTATTTATCAGGTAATTTTAGGGATTTTAATCTTGATATATGATTCTTCTTTCTTTTATTTTTAATTTTATTTTTGTATTATCTATACTTAATACGATGCAATTTTTGGTCTTTTTTTCATGAGATATTCTTTTCATTGTTTCAATACTGGAGAATTCCAATAACATTTCTCTAATCATAACACTTAGCCTTGTTGTTTGCCTCTTCAGAAATATGATTAGGATATTCTAAAGGACAGTGGTATGATTTAACAATACATTTTTAATCTGACCTAAGATGAATAGTTAAAGCATGTTCCAGCTTTGTGCAACCACTGAGTATAAAACTTCTCATGGAGGAGTACTGTAATTAAGCCTTAGGAGTGCAAGGCTTTTTATATATTGTGACAATGCCACTGTACCATGAATGACATGATTGGCTTGCTTCCTAGAGATGGGGACCTGGAGAGGGAACGTCAGTCCAAAACATAATTATTGGATAGGCTTGGCTGAGTAATTAATCTGTAGTTATCCCAGCACACTTGTCTTGCTTATAGAAATCCATTTTATCCAAGTAAACAGCCCATAAAATCACACACTTATCCTCCCACCCATCCCTTAGGACACAAAGATGGAAAGGAAAGTATAAAAGTATAACGTGCATGCTGTGTTTTTGTTCCTGAACAAACTTTTCATCTTTTGCTGAAATATTTTTTTCTTGCCAGTTTGAAAGGATTTTTTGACTCTTATGTAAGTGCCTTTTTTTATTTCTTTTAGTTCTTAAAAATCTACCACTTTCTTTTTAAATAAATAACTTTAAAATGTTCTTGAGCTAACTCCTTTCTTTTTTTATATGATTGTTATTGATATTTTTATGCCTTAGAAGTTTTGCCAATAGAGTTCATAGAGTTCAAGTTAAACTGATTCTTATGCAAAGGGTAGATTCAGGCAAGTTGGAATGAGCATCATAAGGCAAATATTTTGAGTCTATAACGTTAATTTGAGAATCTCCCGGGCAGGCTTCTACATGCACCCTGTAGAAATTGCTATTGAAGTAAAATGATCTGAACAGTTGAATCCATTAGCAATTTTGCAGCATTTCAGTAAAAGTTAAAAAAAAAATTACTCTTCACATTCATTTGTTACTACATTAGGAAGAAAAGATCACTGTCTGCTAGTCTTACTGCTTGTACTGTGCCATCTGTGCTTGTAAAAGTAATAATAAGCAATGAACTGCATATGCCATCTGTAGTCAGATCTTTAATAACAATTAGGTAATAATAATCCCCAAGAAGTCACTTGTTAACTGTGATAATTGATTAAATGTAATTATTTTGTATAATAAACTCTAATCAATGTTTTACAATGCTGGTAATGTCTTTCTTCACCCCCTTTTTTTTTCCATAGTAAATTCCCCAGCATGTTTGAGCAGCTGTGCAGGAAAATTACTGATTTTCCTGGGTTAATGACTGATTTTCTACCAATCAAATTCAAAACACAGTCTCCTAGGTTTATAATCAATTTTTAGGTTTTCCTTATGAACAAGGTACAACGTAAATATAAAGTAACACCTGGCAAAATTAATTACTTCAGAGTAATTCCTTATAAGTTTAAGGATGATCAAAGATTGACAATTCAAGCAAAAAGTTCATTGCAGTACACTCCAATATAATTGGATTGTTCTGTAGCAAAGGTGTTTCCCACAAAACTGGAGGTAGCAAATAACCCCAAGACATGGAAGGTGGCAGCTTGATTTGGTTGCAACTCCAATCCTAAGACCCCAGTTCTGCAAAGATTTCGACCTTAAAACTGGTGAATCAGTCCATCACTTATTTTCCAGTATGTGTCTGAACTCCAGTTCAAACTTAAGCATGAATTTCAGTGCCCCAGTAAACCTGAATCCTTACACTGATTTCTGCACAAATGAGGGGGTTCTTGTGCTCTTATGGCATACTCATTTCCCTAAAGCCAAGCTCAAGCAACACTTGTGAGATGAAGAATTACATCTGAACAGCAATCTGTAGAACGTATGTCACAACAAAAAATATCCTAAAAAGTGTTCAGACTTGCCTCTCCAAGAACAAGACCCAGTATTATATTAACATAATCTACTATGGCAGTAGAAGAGGGAAAAAAAGGATCTTGGTTTAGTTACTATGACAATATGAATCTCTTCTGTATGACTAACGTAATTAAATCACATACACAGCTTTTAAAAATCTCTTGGATTTTTTTCATTTTAATTATTAGAGATGCATTACAGAAGGAAATGCAAGACTCAAAATCCATCTTACAGCAGTCAGCAAACATTTATTAGATAGAAGTGGTCCTGATCCTCTGCAGTGAGTTCAAGCTGGTAGTTCAAAAGCAAACCAATAATTCAGAAGCATGCAGTGCTATAGAATTAGAGGCTAAATTAGAGACCTGCAGGCAATCACAATGCTGTAATTTCATTGGGATCACAGAGACCTAGTGGGATAGCTCCATGGCTGAGGTGCTGCAGTCACAGGAATGTTTAGGAGGGCACCTCTCCAGGTGATTTAATCCAGCCCCACTGCCCAAGCAGCATTAGATGGAGCCAGTTATCCAGGACTATGTCCAGCCAGGTTTGAAATATCTCCATATATGGAGGCTCCACTGCCTTTCTGGGCAACTTATGCTTGTGTTTGACTACCCCCAC
Organism: Emberiza elegans; assembly: GCA_024865655.1. Classification (NCBI taxonomy): domain Eukaryota; kingdom Metazoa; phylum Chordata; class Aves; order Passeriformes; family Fringillidae; genus Emberiza; species Emberiza elegans. The sequence continues at coordinate 62,577,105 of JALJVW010003023.1, read as the reverse complement.
AAGAAAGCATTCTATTCCTGGGTTCATACTGGATTTCATGGGGTTTGATTTGTGCCCATTGCCTTTGTCCTGGCACTGAGCACTGCTAAAAAGAGCCTGGTTGCTCATCTCCATTTGCTCCATTATCCAATTTATACACTTTGGTAAGACACCCCTGAGCCCTTTGTTCTCCAGACTGAACACTTTCAGCCTTTCCTTGTAAATCCAGAAAGACAAAGAAAAGAACTTATAAAGAAACAGTGATCAGAAATTACTATTTTAAAAAATTATATTTTATAGAGGAAATATATTCATACAGAGTTTTGATTAATTTTTTTTATATTTGATAAATGAGAATACCTTACAATCAGCCCAACTGAAATATATCTCAAAATCAAAATTCTTAATTTGTTTTGCAGACCTTTGTTTCCAGGTTTTCTTTGTTTTTTAAAATGAGTTCATAAACTTGCAAATGATCTCCCTGATTTTCACCAATTGGTCTTCGCACATAGACAAAGAATCATAGCAGTAGGAGCAAGATATTAATTTTAATATGCTTAGAATAAGACCATTTATTTAGAAAAGCTTATTTTAGATTGCTACCCCATAGAATCCCAAAAGGACTTGTTGGCAAGGATATTTATTGTTTGTACAACATAAAATTCATGTGTCTTAAACAGTACATATTGATTTTGTCAGTCAGGAAAAATATTTGTTAAATATGTAAATGAATTGTATACATTACTTGCCTGAAGTTCTACTGCAATAGAAACCACATTTATTTGTTCTTTTCACTAAGTAACCACTTGATCCTGAAGTGGTTCTAAACTTCATTTATGTGTGTCCTTACTTTTTAAGGAAGTGGACTTTCAAGTGGACTTTTTAAGCGCAGGTTGACTTTCTGCTTCAGAAATGAATACAAGTTTTGCTGGAAGAGTTTGCTACACGTACATTTAAAAATGAGGAGACCTGACATTCCTTAGATTCAGTTCCCATATTTTGCATTTTCCTGGTACATCCTATGAGTTTTTTAAACACTTACAGTAGGGATTCCAGTATTACTCTACATATGCTAACTATCTTCAAGCAAGCACTTTTGGTGTACAGATGTCATATAAATGCTAATACAATGATACAATTTCCAGTGCTTTTTAATTCATGCAAATATTTCCTACCCTGTACTTAATAATCATTAAATTTAGAATTATTTATTTGTTATAATTCCTGAATGTGCAAAATAAACAGGGGAAAGTCAAAATGTATATCCAATGTTGATGCAGATTTCCATTCTTCTCAAAATAGCTTTTTTAAATTTTAAAATATACAGAGGGATTATTGGTTCAAATTCAGTCTCAGAAATCTCAGTAATTAACTACATAATAGGCTTGTTATTGGAGCTTATATTAAAATCTGTCCCAGCATCCTTAAACTAAGATAAACATAACAGTCAAAATAGAAAATGCTCAGAAAAAAATATAACCCAAAACAAAGATGGTGGACCCACAATCAGTGTTCTTCTCTAGACAATACACAGAATATTGTATTGCAAGAAGATGAAGGTAGAGACAGAATTAGTTGAAGCAGCATGATGGGCTTTTCAAGAAAGTTTTGTCAGTTCAGCTGAAAGTGAAGATTCCAGACCACGGCACAGTTTTTACACCAACTTGTTTAAAACAGATTGCCTATTTTCTTGCTGTAGCTACAATGAAATGCTGCACATACACTTCTACAAATGAAAGGAAACAATGAGTGCTTTCCCATGCTGCAAAACATGCTGCTTCAGCAATCTGGCTCGAGAATGTATGAGCCCTTTTCCAACAGCATAAACCAGGACAATTAGTAGCATACCTGACAGGACTATGGGAGGGTTAAAACTGTATTTTTACATTTCTGTGGAGCATCACCAGCATTATAAATAACAATACGGATAGTTTGTTCCCTTGCAGTTCCATCAGCAGCTATGCAGCACTTAATGTTTAACAGATAGAAAGGAACCAATTTACACCATTTTCAGAACAGCCCTTTACCTGTCACAGTGCCTGTTGATCACCTTACACAGACACTCAGCCACTTGATTCTCTTGGCCTGCAATTGCAATACAGGGGTGTGCATTTTCCCAGGCAGATCCACTTTAGCCCAGTGTGTGTTGAAAATTATGGCTTTACTTTGCAAGATGGGTAATTTCAGAAGAACCCAACTGGTTCTTACAAAGAATAATTCATCTGGGTAATACCTTATGCCATGATTTACATACTCCAGAGCATAGACTAGCCATCAAGGAGTTTTCAAGTGGTGGCTCTCTGTTTTGATAGCTTTACTGATGTTTTACATTAACAGAGGTAACATAAGTACTGAAACACTAATGGCATATTTAGACTATAAGAGAAGTGTTTCAAAGCAGTGGTTAATAGTACTGTAGCTACCTTAGTGTTATTAATTTTGGAGACTTAAATCTTTATTTCATTAATAGGGAGGTTCAAAAGACATTTGAGCTTGCATTTGCCCATTCTTTTCCATTTAAGCCATAATGAATGTGCAGGAATGACTTAAAATGTCTCCCTGTGGGCTCCACAACGAGGTTGCAAGCTAAGAGATGACAAGAGGTGAACTGTTTTTCAGCACACAGGGAAAGAGAGGTGAGTAGACTGACCCAGACAGGGGTTTAGAATAATAAATTGGAATAAACCAGGTAGTGGATGCCACTGGATAATGCTCAGTCCAGTAATAAACCTCTGGCCAGCAATAGAAGGCTACAGTAGGAGTTTTCACCTTACCCCTGCTTTTCACCATGGAAAAAAAAAAAAAAGCAGGAAGATTTTTCTGTGGTAGCACTGAGACATCACTTGACATTGTCAAGCAGGTCAGTGCAGACATAAAATCTCTGACACACTTTTTTGGATGCAAGGATCCCAGCCCAGGCCCTTGGGAAGGGGCAGTAGTGGTGCCCTGTAATGTTAGAGTGCACAGATGCTAACAGGGGTCTGTGTCAGCTGGAAAGGATTTTCCACAGCCTCTGCAAAGTGATGAAGGGAGATGCTATGGAACACAAGCTGGTGAAAGAAAGAAAAAGGGTCTTTAGAGAGAAAAATCTTTAACAGTTTCAAAAGGATCATGCCTTCCATAAAATAAACATGAGTGATGACATGATTCCTTAGATCTGGAAGAGAGAAACAAAAAGTGATTTTTGAGGATAATTTTCCTGGGTTATTTTCCTTTTTTTAAATTCAGTTTTCAAAACGAGTCCAGAAAATCAAGCAGTGATGCTGAAAAGTTTCCATAAAATTATGGTGCTAAAATTACAGCATTGATCTGCCTCAGGGGAAAAATTCACAACCTTGTAGAGAAAAAGGTAAACCAACAAAGTTAAGAAGGCAATCACAGTTACAGCTACTTGGGAGAACCAACTTTTTGTAAAGAAATTCGTTGGTCAAAGGACTTTTTTTTCATGTATTATTGTATAACATGCCACATATTCCCTGCCTGAGGCTTCTCAAAGGGAATAAAGACAGATTCACACTACACCCTTGCCATGAATTACTCGTCTTCTGAAACCTTAAAAGAAACAGTTCTCCAAAATGCCACACATACTGAAGAATTTTTTCATTTGCTCCTTCCCTTTGGACAAAATCAGACTCTCAGATAACATGTATCTACTTCAAATTCACAGAAAAAATTATTTGTGTAATCCTGGATTTCCACTCCTTCCTTAGGAGTTTTACTTTGTTCCTCCATCCTTCTTCCTTACAAAACTAGCTTATAACTTATTTGATTCTTACACACTTATTGGAAAAGAAGAATTTGAGAATCATTTGCAGTTGTGAATGATAATTTATACATCAGTTCTGGGATAGCTTTTAAGGTAAGTAGTGCATTGCAAAAAGACACAGAAGTTGTGATTCAAAAACTTGAGGAAGATGAAAATCCTAAAGGCGTTGAAATAAAAGCATGAAATTAGGAGCTAAGGTTTCAGTGAAAGTCATGGTTTGAAATGCTTTATAAATCTGGATAATGCCATATCTCAGCCATCTCCTTGCAGGAGAGAGTGGCCCAAAAGACAGAGCTAAACCTGTGCAATGGTTGCTTGCCACAGTGTTTCAGGGCTCTCTGTGTTAGGAGAATCTAATGCTGGAGTCAGACACCTGTTTTATGCAATCCTTTGTACGGGCAGGAAACGTTCACATGGCCTAATCACATGAAAAATTCATATGGCCCTAAACTCTGTAGCAAAGTCAGTAGGATGCATTACTTTGTCATCCATTACAATTCTTTCTCTACAAGAGTTTTATTATTTTCAGGAGCATTTTGAACTGCTTTTGCATTGTTTCTGCACTCTTTGTGCTGATGGTCTCACCAGCTTCCAGTCCTCCTTCTTGCTTTCCCCTCAGTATGCTGTTACTTCTCTGCCTGTGCTCAGTATGTTTCTGCTGCTTTCACATTCACATTCAACCAATCCTTCTTATTTCACAGCACCAAAGGGTATTTGTTAAACTCTATTAGCTACTCCCTGCCCACTCTTGCTCAGTAGCTTCCTTTGTTTAGGTTATTCTTAACCAAAGGGGAACAAAATTGCCATCTCATTTAGCCTGGGAATTTGAAATGGAAACATAACCACACGAAATGAATGCACTGGCAGATTTGGCATAAATTCTACGTTAAAGCAGATTGTCACAGAAACAAAGTATCTAGCTGCAGGGGCAGAGTGGAAGGGTTGAATTTCAAATTGAACCAACTCAAAATACATTAAAATCTACAGGATTTGCAAACACCAGTGAAAATCTGCGGCTGTACCTCCACAGGAAGAAGAAGTGCATGGGTTTGTCTCAGATACAGACTTCATGTGTTTTATGACAAAATGTTGAACATAATCCAACATTTTGGTGAGAAAAATGTTGTGGCAAAAGATATGTCAACTGCTCCTGTCATATGAAAAGTGTATGAATTTTTTGTTAATTTAGTCATGGTAGTCAGCGTCATGAAAACACGGCACTTTTTCCCACCGCACTCAAGGTTTCTGTGGAAGAAAATCAGACTGCTGGTATGCAGTCTGTTGATCTAAATTTTCCCCTTGCTTTCCAAAATAGTCCTTCTTGCAGATAAATAGTTCTCTGTCTCTATGAAGGTTGAAAAGAACTTTCACCATAGTATTAAAACAATGAATAACAGCTCTTACAGGGTGGTGATTGTCAGAAAGACCACAAAGATGAAAATCAGGGCATTGATTTCTCTGTTAGTGTTCTGATTTGAAGCAACAGAGCAGTTTTGAAGGACTATTTCCTTGATTGTCCCTTTGTATCAGTTTGATTGGAAAAGCATTTTTGTTGCACCAATGAGAAGCCCTTCAGAAGAATGAAAGCTTATATTTCTGTTCTAGATGTGTGTCTGCATATTAAACCCACAATCCAGGATGATACAGTCCTCACCAGAACTGACCACAGCAATAAGGGAGAAAAACAAATCGGGAGAGGGAAAAGCCTGGAGACTGTCTAGCAACACACCTGCAGAGTCTGACCCCATCTGGAAAGCCTGTGCTTCCAGGGGGACAGCATCACAGAAATCTTCTGCACAGCTGTTTCACAGGATTGTCCTCTGAACCCTGTCAGGTACTTTTCACTACTGGGTCTTGCACTGTGGTTTTCTTTCCTCTCATGATTTGTGGTCTAATGTTCTGATTTTTGAAATTGCTTATTTTCTTAGCCTCAAGATGAGCTAAAATCTCATGCAAAATTCAAACAAGATTGATTACAAGACTCATCAAGTTTAGGACATTCAGGCCAAGCTGCAAAATAAAATCAATTCCAGTTGCTGCCTTTCATAATCTGTTTACTTCCTGACTCTGTGATGCTATTAAAATGCTTCATCTCCAAGTAATCTTATTGGCCTTTGCATTTATGCTATGGCTGAAAGGATTAGCTCTGAAAAGCACTTACATATTACCTGTGATATAAACAAGGAGATTAGTGGATGGCCCTTTGGACTGAAGCTATTATTTTCTTTGTAATTTATACACTAGATTCCAGAGAAAGAATATATCCCCTTGTATAGTTAAAATGCTTGTCACACAGGCTGCAAAGAACCCACTCCTCCTGTCAGGAGGCCTTTTAGAACTCTTTCTGTGAGAAAAATCCCTTTGTCCCTGAATTTGAACATCCGGTGCCAGTGTAGCTTGTCCAGCAGCACACTCCAGAAGGTGCAAGGAAACAAGTAGGTAACAAGGTGACATGGTTTTCACCCAAACTACTTGTCTAGTTTTGGAATGTGGGGCTGTTTTCACAGTCTAAATTTTATTCATGTGCTAAATAAATTTTCCTGGGGACCCTGAACTGCCATGAAGAATACAATCCAGGGATTCAGGGAGCTACTGTTTCACTAAAGGTCACAATGAATATTGGCTAAACTTGGAAGATAGCAAATATATATGTGAGGCTTGGGAGATAAAACACATTAAGTATGTGATGTGTACATAATATTGCAAAAATACAAAGAGAGAACCATTTCTTATTGTTTGTGTTATGTTTACCAGCAGAGGCATATTCTTCAACTTAGGCTACTACATGATGTATGAGTATTTGGCTCTTGTGACAAGGTCTGTTTTCTAAAAGAGGATATTTATTTTGTGCAGTCTAAGCATTCATCCTTTTGTCGCTTCCTTGGCTTAGGTTGCTGAGGTTATTTTGAGATCAATTTTCATCTCCTATTTAAATCATATGGCTGCTGGTTCAGATCCAGCTTGGGTCAGTAATTCTGCCATATACATGAAGCAAGTTCTTGGCCTGAGCCAATTGTTCCTGCTGAAGAGGTTGTCATGCTACAGGGAAACAAAAGCAGCTCCCTTGGCATTTATCCTACCAGCTTCACTAGAGAATTACTGAAGAGGTGTACAGGATGATCTCTACAAGCTGGGACCAAAAATTGTGTTGCCTTTCTAAAAGCACTGTGGAAAAAAAATCAGTTAGCCATTCACTGTAAAAGTGAAAGAGTTAATCTACATCCTAATAACATCCTTATTTGCTTACAGATGCAAATATTTTAAATCAAATTATGTAAGTAGCAATAGCGACTTGTCAGACATATAAACCATTAACAAAATTAGAACTACACTAAAATAAAAGGAAGTATTTAAAAACTTTTAACATTAGCTGTGATGTTCTTCCTTCAATGTTTGCTTCCTTGGTTTAAAACATTTTTGCTCTACACTGATGTTTTAGTTCCAACCAGGTAAAGTGACAAGCGAGCTCTGACTGATTTCTGTCCTGCAGGTGATTAGCTAGTTAATGCTGACAAGTTTTGTTGTGTGATTTTATTTAATCTGGAAGGGTTTCTACTCTCAGAGAAAATTTTAATCTTGATAGCATTTGCCTAGGCAGCAGGATAGCCCTTTTTTTGTCAGATTCATGCTTCAAATTAGACCTGGAGACATTTCTTCTTTTCAAACATTTATTTCCAAAACATATTTTAACTTTCCACCCAGGTGTGTAGGTTTGCCATTGTGACACCTGGTAACGGGAATGCAAAGTTGCTTTCCAACTTCCCAAAGGTTATGACAATGTCAGGCTGTGAAAACAGCAGTGTGGGGCAGGGGGACAGGCAGCACTTGCCACCCATCCATCACCTCCACGGGAGCAGGGATATCCTTGTGGCAGTGCTTAAAGCTCTGCTGAGCTGGGGCCAGCCCTGCAGCCTGTTCCTACAGTGGCCAGTGCCATGTGCTTGGGCTGCCACCCGGCTTGGTGCCCCTGGGCCTGAGAGTCCCCTGAGGGGGAGCAGCAACAGCCTGGCAGTGAGCCCTCTGTCCTGGCTGCAGGAAGGGCTGCCTGCACAGAAAGCACTGCCAGGCTGCAGTGCCACAGCAAGGAGAAGTCTGGGGGATGTGCTGGGGGTGCCAAAGGACAGAGGCTGCCCCACAGCCAGCGACATTCCCAGCTGTCCCCACACTGCAGGCTGGACCAGCCCAAGGGATGTCAAAGACACCTGCACAGGCTGGATCTGCTGTGCTGCCAGGAAGGCACAGTCCCACTCTGCTCACTGGCAAAGCAGCTGAGGGACAGCAGCAAATCTTACAGCATGCAGGGTTTCCTGCCAGCAGCCAGCCAGCAGCCTGTACCCAAGAGGGGCTTTGATGCATTTCAGGGAAAATGGGGGAGCTAAGTGGAGCTGATAATCTGCCCTTTTGCATCACACTCCAGGAACTACCTGGATACTCACTAACTCGAGAAACAACATGGGATCTAAATAAATAAATAATGAAATAAGCCTTGTACCATTTATAAGTAATGAAAATGGAATGTGCCGGATAACATGAGCCCATCCGTAAACAATAATGCATCAAAAGGACACTGCCAGAGTCATTAGACCACAAATTTAGACTTTTATTCGTGCGTCTTTGTCAGAGCATGTAGCCCTCCTAATATCAGCTTACATCTTTGAGCAACCTTATCTTTCTGTAGCAGAAAAAGCAGCATTGGTTTTGCAAAGAAATAAAGAAAAGAGCGTTAGCATTGCTGCAGTCATGAGCTTTCTGTCAGAATATGAATAAGGCAGAAATCAGCAAACAATATAAAAAATTCATATCCAGATTTCTACTAGAACATTATAAAATGTTCAAATAAAATGTCTTTTCATGTTTTGAAAAAGGACTTCAGGTTACTCACTGAGACTGTAATTTTATATTTCAAGACACGTATATGTGCCCATTTTGAATCTGATTGATTAAAGGGGTGGGGTTTGTGTCTTCATGAAAGAAAAACACTTCATTTACTGTCGTCTTCTGAATCTGGTTGTGCCTTGTGAAATGGAGTTGATATCCTGACACTTTCTAAAGATTTCAGAATATGCAGATGAAATATAAAGACCAAAAATATAAATAAGAAGAAATTCAGGAATATGTGATCAATTATTCAACATCTGAAATAAATAACATAAATTTTATTTCTACTGCCTCACAGCCTGAGCTTCACAGTAAAGCTAAAATTTGAGACAGAAATTTGGATAAATTTTGAATTTTTCTTTAAAAAGATTAACTAGATCAGTCTGTGGTGGTGGAAGCAGTGTTTCATTTAGGAAAAAAAAGAAACATTTTATAACACTTTATCAGATTTCAGAGGAAGCAAAAATAAACCTTCACACAACTTCTTTGTTAAAAATTAGTATAAATATTTTGTATGCAAAGAATCTCTCTTTTAGTCATTCTGCTGAGAAGTAGAGGTTTTTAATAGGTATGCTTTGCTGGCTGTAGTGATAACAAAGCTATTATTCTGCTAAAAAAAAGAAGTAAAAATTATCACTATTCAATAACGTTTTAAACAGGATCACTAATGACGAAGAATGTCAAATAGCCATTAAATTTCTTAAAATGAAAACCATCTGTCCATTACCCTTTCACTGAATCTAGCTCAATGTGTCATTTTAAAGTGTTCTATCAAGCTACATCAGTCACTTTTCATTACACTACTCCCACGACATCCAAAGACATGGCAGGCACTTCCTGGAATTGGGCCTGCTCCAACTCAGACTTTCTACAGCTTTTTCAATGACCAACATTCCCTCAGCATCTTTAGTGCATGCTAAATTAGAGGCCTGATCCCGCAAATCTTATGACTATATTTCAATTTTAAGGGCTTTAATAAACTCCTGTTCTGTCAATCCCAAGGTAAACTACCACTGACTTCCAAGGAGGCTGCCTGACAACTGATTAAACACCGAGTAAAATCTTCAGAGTTTGGTCCACTATTTTTGGGGTGGCTAAAGAACTATTTACCTGAATAAGGTTAAGAAATGCACAGAATCTAGTGGTGATACTGCAGGCACTTGTCATCACACCTGCAGCTTACAGCTGGAGCTGTATCTCCAGTGACAAGAGTCCCCAATCATTCTCCTTGCAAGAGTTGTTTTCATCTTAAAATCAGTCCTATTTAGGAAATTATTAAGAAAGTGACATATTTTTCTGTCCTCTTTTCAGAAGGAAAGGAGCTGTTGTGTTAGAAAGCCTGAAATGTCTTACAAGGGGAAAGGAAGCAAGCTCCAATGAAAAACGTCTTGTTGCAGAGGCTAATTGCTATGCAAGAAATATTCTTGCTGCAATCCGTGTAATATTTCTGTGTTTTAAGCAGAAGATGAGGCATATTCTCCTTGCTTGTGTGCAGCAAGAAGGTTCCATGCTTCTGACAGACTTTGAATTAAATAAATTAATTAAGGGGAACAAAATATTTACTGATTATATTATAGATATGTCATATATACCGCTCAGCTTTTCCGGGAAATTTAAAAAAAGAAAAAAGTTGATTTGGCAATGTTATTTCTTTTGATTAGTACAGTCACATGTTTTTGCTATACATTTTTTTGGAGGAGAAACCTTACCATGAAATAAATGATAAACAGTCTAAATGCAATTCATTTATCCACAGATCACAATTTTATGTTAGATAATGGTGAGACAAAATTATTTCAAGAGACTGTATGAGTAACTACTATTAAACTGCATGCCAGACTGTTCTGTCAACTTTAACAATTTCTCTTGAAATTCGTTAAAACTCAGGTTGCTTCACTTTTCACTGCCAGACTGGACACCATTGAACAGCCTTGATTAATCCAAACATGCTGGATCATTTTGGGTAGTGGTATAATTTAGAAACTTTCAAGATTTTGTGTAAAATTTTTCTGTTTGAATTATTTTAGATGAGGAAAGGTCCAGACAAGAAGCCAGTGTGATCCTTCTAGTGAAAAAAAAAATTAAAAATATATAAATTTGAGTATGATATCTGATAATTATATTGACTGAAAACTGGCCTTCATATTTCAAGTTTACAAAGAGAACGGTAGGAACTTAAGGATGACTGAAATATGTTAGAAACACTCCTTGGTACACATTATAGTGTCAGGTGGAAAAAAAATTCTAACAATTTACAGGAAAAACCTTCCTGTTCTTGACTCAGAGGCTGTGAAATGTCTTTTCTTGTTGCCTTTTTCTCTTTTCACAAGTCCTTGAATAAAAATTAGTTATTTCTTTTTTCTTGCCTTTTTCATATTTCAAGTTTACAACATTGGAACTTAAGGATGACTGAAATATGTTAGAAACACTCCTTGGTACACATTATAGTGTCAGGTGGAAAAAAAATTCTAACAATTTACAGGAAAAACCTTCCTGTTCTTGACTCAGAGGCTGTGAAATGTCTTTTTCTTGTTGCCTTTTTTTCTCTTTTCATTGTTTTGTTAATATATTTCAAGTCCTTGAATAAAAATTAGTTATTTCTATTATTTCTTCTTGCCAACTGCAAGGATCTACTAGTTTAAACACTTTGGATGTAATAAAAGTAATGTTAGACAATGGAACCTGGTGACAGATAAATAAACCATAGTTTGTTTTTTTTTTTTTTAACCCTGCTTTTTTTGCATGCAGCTGTATTAATCCTTATTTTCATTATAAATCAAAGCATTATCAAGTTATGACTGTAAAGAAGTATTGTACATTTAGAAGACTCAAACAGCTCAATGCAGCAAATTAATGAGAATTACCTTCAGTCACAGACCATCAGGCAGTAGTATTTGAGAAACCACCAAAAAAACAAACAAACAAAAAAAAAACCCCAAAAAACCCCAAAAAACCCAAAAACCTTGCAAACCCTTCATTTAGTGTCTTTTAAGTATCTAACCACTACAACCACTTTTTGAAAACATCTTTATATTCATGAAGTACACAGAAGGAATATCTTTATAAATGAATGCAGCTCACTAGTTAGAAAGTGAGATCTACTTTCTGGGAGGCTCATCTATTTGACAGGAAGCAACTGTCTTTTGCACTAAACAGAAAAAGACTGCAAAAACAGTAATTTACTCTGACCAAACATATAAACCAGATTGGACGATCATAATGATCTTAGTCAAACCTTCTGATTGAACTATAGAATTTATTGCTCATAAAAGAGGTCTGTCTGCATCCAATTTGAGAAAAATCAACCAAAATGGAAGAAGAAACAGTACCCACAGACAAGTTCAGGTCATCATTTATTATCCATACCTATACAACCTGCATATTAACTCCAATTTGAAAAAAAAAAACTTGTATCTTTTAAATACAAATATCAGGACACTATACAGGCTCACAACATTACCTTTGATTTCCTATCTGGGCACTTCAGATTGCAGCTGGCCAGACTATTCATTCTGAACTGTCAACAGGTATGACTCCTTTTAGGGTTTATAGGTTAACATTGATCATGAATTTTATTATAATATCAGACAAAGCCATTTGTTGAAAGGAACCATAAAGATCATCTAGTTCTAAACCCCCTTCCATGGGCAGGAACACTTTTCACTAACCACGTTGCTCAGGACCCCATCCAACCTGGCCTTGAATACTCCCAGGAATGGGATATCCACAATGTATCTGGGAAGTCTGTTCCAGTGTCTCAGCATCCTCCTTGTGAAATATTTCTTACTTATCCAGCCTTAAATCTGACCTCTTTCAGTTCAGAATTCTTGCTCCTCCTCCTATCACTACACACACTCCCTGATAAAGAGTCTCACTCCAGCTTTCCTGTTGCCCTGACTCAGGTACTGGAAAACCACTCAAGGTCTCCCTTGGAGCTTTGCTTCCTCCAGGCTGAGCAACTCTCACAGCCTGTCTTCATAGGAGAGCTGCTCCAGGCCTCTGGCCACGTTTTGTGCCCCTTCTGTGGACTCAGTCCAAGTCAATGTCTTTCTTACACTGGGGGCGCCTGAGCTGCACACAGCACTTCAAGTGGGGTCTCATGAGAGGGGAGTGGGACAATCCCCTCCCTCGAGCTGCTGGCTATGCTTCTTTTGATGCAGCAGAATGCAGCTGGCTTTCTGGGCTATGACTGCACATTTCATCTATCAGTGCCCTCAAGCCCGTGTCTCAGGGTGCTCTCAATCCACTCATCACACAGTGCCCATGTTTGAGATTGCCCCAGTCCATGTCCAGGACTTTGCACTTGGCCCTGTTGAACTTCATGAGGTTTGTATACCTCAAAAGCCTGTTCAGGTCCCTCTGGATGTCATCCCTTCCTTCCAGCATGCTGACCACACCAAAAAATTTGTTGTCACCAGCAAAATTCCTGAGGGTGCACACAATCCCTCTGTGGATCAGCACAGGTGTTAGATAGTGCTGGTCCCTACACAAATCCCTGAAGAATGTCACTTGTCACTGGTCTCACTCAAATCTCAAGCCATTGATCACAACTCTTTGAGTGGGACCAGCCAATTCCTAATCTAACAATATTTTTATTATCATGAATTTTTGTGGATTCGTAGTAATTGCTTAACAAATGAGAACCCTGTAATTATTTGAACTGGATCTCATTGTGTAAATTAAGGTCTCAGAGTGTTTTTCTTCACTTCACCAAGCAGTTGCAGCATCCTCATATCCTCATATAATATTATATCCTCATATAATTATATCCTCATATAATCACTGTGTGATGGGTCACAACATTAGTTATTTTAACAAAGATGTGAGAGGCTTAAATGCTGTAATTCCTGCCTCAGTGAGCAAATGAATGATTCTCCAATGGGAATGTAGCTGTGGGGCTTGACAAAACAATAAACCTGAGGAAAACCACAACAGGAGGGGTTATTTCTGTAGGTAAATTAAAATGAATATGTCAAACATGGGGTTGTTTCAGAATTTTACACACTGATTTGCAAGAATAAAAATTATGGGACTTGACTAGCACAGAGAAAGCACTGTGATTTGGGAAGTGTACAAGAAAGCATAAAAATAATTTTTAAACCAGTCAAAAAAGAGACTGTAAGACTGTATGAAAGCTACTACCTTCAGTGTGGACTGTGCAAGGATGACGTGGTAAGAAACTGTCCATCAAAAGCAACACACAATCTACAGCAATGAAAAGTGCACAGACAAATTGGCTACTGCAAATCACTGCATCTCATAGTTAGGAAGGCCTGCAGAGAGAGTGTGAAGTGGCTACATTCCTAATTTAGGCACCCTTAATAATCCCATAATTACACAAGATGAATTCAGAACCTTGAGCCTTTCAATAATGCAGGGCTATCCTCAATTTCACCCTGCAGGCAGAGAGACACAGAAGTGTGAAGACCATTTCAGACCTCAGCACACAAGGTCTCCTACAGCTGTTCTCAGAGGCTGATCCCTCTCCCCAGGTACTGTGCCATGCTACAGGTACATCATGCTGCCTTTGGAGGCCAAAACACACTAAAGGTGCCCCTGGGACAGAGTTTGCTACTACAGCATCACTGCCCTTGAGTTATACAGCTCTCATTGCTGCTCCTGCCTGAGTGGGGTGATGTACCTGAGGTTCTTTGAAAGCTACTGGCATTTTATTTGCTCTTCTTCTCACCTCAGAATATCTACATCCTTACCTCATGCAAGGTAAAGATGCCACCTCAAACAAGTGGCTCCCAGTATCTAGGTGAGAACAGCCTGAGTGAGGCTTTGCATTGTTTAGTCAGATACTGTCTTCACACATGAATTTCAATCTCTGTTACGATAAATGCCCTCCTCCAGGTGAATTAAAATTGATTGCATGAATATTTGTAGTCAAAGAAAAACATTAATGTCCACATGACAGGATGGAACATACTCGTTTGCAAATAGATTTCCCTAAATATTAATCCAGTTCCTCTTTAGAAGACAGAATCATCAGGTTTGCGGGGTTTTTTCTCTACTTGTCTGGCATTCCCTATGTGCATTTTCACTGATCTGTCCCTCATTACCATGGTCATCATTGTGCCGTGCTATGCAACACTGGCAGTATGGAAAGGATAAAATTGGTCTTACATTCCTGTTTTATATAGAAAATTTTTGTCAAATAACTTGTTGAAGAATGTTGTGAATATTTGGAGCAGAAGAAGGAATTAAACACGATTTTCCCATTTTCGCTGCTGGCGACATATCCTCAGCATTCTCCCTGATATTTTATTCTGCCAAGGGAAATTTTTAAAAATTGCATTTTTAGTTTGCTGTCCTACCAAAGACCAAGTTTTAAAACACAACAGCCACAGTTATTGTCCCAGGCCATACAAAGAACAACTATGCAGATATTCTAGTGTGCATAGGAAATATCAAAAGTTGTATGTATTGCAAGGAAAGGAAGACGTGCTGAGATATTAATGCTGGAGGTGATATGGGAACAGCCAGAGGTAACTAAAGCAAAAGAGAAGAGGAGGAACACTGTGCTGACAGTGCAGCCTTTGTGTTGGAAGCTAAAACTACAAGCAGGAATCACTGGAAATCGGGCTTCGTCCCTTGCAGTAAACACGGAATTATTTGCTAGGAAGTGAGGTGCTTGCACATTGTTCTAAAGAACTGATTAACTGGGGGTGCTGATCCAGTGCTTTTGCACTGGTTCTACGAAAGGGAGTTAATGGTACACATTCTTAATGCAAATAAATGGGATGGCCTGTCTCTCTCTCTTTCTTTCTTTCTTTCTTTCTTTTCTTTCTTTCTTTCTTTCTTTTTCTTTCTTTCTTTCTCTCTCTCTCTTTCTTTCTTTCTTTCTCTCTTTCTTCTTTCTTTCTTTCTCTCTTTCTCTCTCTCTTTCTCTCTCTTTCTCTCCTTCTCTCTCTCTTTCTCTCTGTCTCTCTTCTCTCTCTTTCTTCTCTTTCTCTTTATTTTTCTTTCTTTTTCTTTTCTCCAAAGTTGTTGCTGCTCAGATAAGAAAGGCTTTGCCCTTAACCTGTAATTCACTGCATTTTTCTTGTCTTTTCCAGATCACTGGATAATAGCATGTCCTGCTACCTCTCAGTAACTTGTTTCTGACACCTTACTAGCTTTTCCTGTGACTGAAAAAAGAAGGTTTATTTTAAAGGAAGGAGAAGGTGTTCCCCAGTACCCACAACTTGTTCACAGTATTAAAGTGTAGTAGGGCAAAATAGAAATGCATTTCTCAGTTATTTTAATAGCAGATTTGTAGCCACATGCATGCAAGGTAACAGTGGTAACCTGTACTGTCAATAATGATGCACTCAGAACTATTTCTATTACTCATAGAAAAAGAACTCTTTTTAAGTCACAACATAACTGTGTGTGTAAAAGGTGTCATGTCATATTACACTATTTTTAATGCATATTTTCATAAGATTGCAGAAACACAATTCACCATTGTAAATAAATTAGTTGCTAAATCCTTGGTTCTTTTATAATGAACTCATCAAATAACCCAAGAAGCTGTCTTGCCCTAAATGGAGTGCTCCTTAGGATCTCTGACAAGTGACAGCAATTTACAGATTGACACCTGACAGCTTTTCTTTGCATCAGAATCCTTTTTTCCCACTAGCAATTCCAGGAATAGCTTGTAGGACAGAAAAATCTCACAAAAATGGCAATGCTTAATCTAAAATAGAAAAATAACAGGACTTTGTTTTGTTTCTCCTCACTTACAAATTCTTCAAATTATAAAGAATAATGTAAATTGAAAAAAATGAATGGATCATTATTGTTTCAGGTTTCACAAAAATATTTTGGAATTTTATAAACACAAAACCTTATAAAATATACAAACTTGCCTCCCTTAGCTCTTGCCTTCTTTGATCACTGATTTATTTTAAAAAAGATGGGCTCAATATTACATAGATTATTTATACAAGCTAATATGAATTCAACTACATGTCCTCCGATTAACAGATGTTTTTTACTCTACAATGTTGATCAGAGTGCTTACCAATAAATGGATAGATTTATTCATGAAAAGTGCATTCTTGTTTTGTTTTGTTTAAAATGATTAAAGCAAGATATGTCCTTTAATTTGAGACAGGTGAGGGGGTTGTGTGGGGTTTAGATCTCATTTAAAAACCTGGTTCCCTATTTCTTGTGCTAAGTGGAATCATTTCATGGAAAATATGAAATATGTCTTTCATATGATGACAGATTGTTCTATTATATTCCTAATAAGGGAGATAAATTAAATAACATTAAATAACTTCCTGATGGATTTTTGGTGGTGGTGGTGCTTGGACAGGTATTTGTTACTGTTTCTCATTTTTTTTACCTATTCAGTGCAAATTGGAAAACAAATAAACAAACAAACCCTGAGCCCATCAAATACTAACCCCATGCAAAAAACCTGCATAATGTAGGGGAAGGAAAAGACAAACAGTGCTTTTAAAGATAATTACCAGCAGTCACCTCGACATTTCTTCCCTACTTGACTGAAATAGTCTGTTTAGAATGTATTATGGAAAACGCCTGACCTGTGAACTAAACCGAGCATGCTGTAAATGCAGTGGAATCTTTATTAATGTAAATTAGAGAGCCCAAATATTTTGTTGCATGGGGGTCAGTTGGAAACACTGTAATCTAATTACTCTTCAGTTTCATTTATGAGCACAGACATTTGCTCCTGTAACAGGGAAGACTGTTTCTTTTGGCAGCAGCGACGACGTGGAAGCCTCCAGTATTTGGAGGCTGATAATAGGACTAATGTGCTGGCGCCCTGACAGAGGGCACAGGAGGGCATGCTATTAGATAAGTGTTTCTGCTACATTACCCAGACAGCATTGCCCTTCACAGAATGTTCCAGCCATTGTGCAGTTTGATATCACACAAACCATAGAATGCTAATGCCAATGCAATTATGTATTTTGGCTTTCTTTTGGGCAATAGTCTATACTTAAGCAAAATTTAGTACCATCTTATATATTCCTACAGCTGGATAATTAAAGGGCATTTCAGTTTATTTTACACAGAACTAATGGAATGAAGATCAGTGGCTATTTAAAGTGCTATTCACTGTGCTCAAAGAGTTCTGACAATTAGGTCTGTTTTCAGGCACAAAATGTATTTGCTAGCAAAAGAATGACAGTTTGGTGCAATTTAGTCAAATTTATTTCTCCTGGGTTAATGTGTGTGTCACATAGGCTTCCTTATATTTTGCCTCTTTTAAGTAGAACTTGCAGGTGCAGAGCTTTAGCTTGAATGTGTAGCAACCATTATGTGACAGAGCTACAGGAAACTCAGAATCAAGACAGCATTTTCACAAAATGACACAGACCGGTAGTGAAGGAACAATGAGACACTTGCTCCTGTCCCAAAGGAATATGATGTTCTCGCCAATCAATTTAAGGAAGTCTCTCTGCAATACTCGATATCTTAAAATGAGATAAATCTGCATAGAAGGGGAAAGTATTACCTTGATTTATAGACTGTCTTTCTGACTTGTCCTCATGGGCACTCAGCTAGAAAGTTATTTTCAGTTCTTATCTATTGGTGAATATCAGCACAGAGTTGTCCGTGGGACACGGCTGGGAACAGCCGGTATCTTATCATGCTCTGAGCAAAACATGGTCACTAGAAACTAATTTGATCCTGATAGATTATTTGGCCATGAAAGTTTAAAAGAAAGCCTAGGTAGGATTCTTGTGTCAAACTGAGTGGAAAAGCAACGAGCAGCACAATAGTTACCATCACACACTTAGAACAGTTTGAAGATTGATTTTAAAACATTCAATTACCATGAGTTTAGCAGCACATGGTATTTGTGCATGTGAATTGATGCATTCTGAAGGAGGAACAGGGGCCATATGTGTTTTGAGTCTGCTTGTCCCCACACAACAGCAAGGGCGAGATGTGTCGGCATCGTATTGCTTAGGAACATGTGGCATCCGCGGCTGCTCCCAGCACCAAGGAGGATCTGCCTGGCAGCTCCCCTCCAGCCTCACTCCTGAGCCCTGCAATCTTCCTGGGGAGCCTCTCTGCAGCCTTAGAAGGTTCTCTGGCTTCAAATGAGCTAAGTAAGCTCTGTATGACAGCCCGTCACACAAAGCAGCTGCTCCTTCCCGCTCCCCTCAAAGGCTGGCTCCCGACCCCAAATTCCAGCAGCATTCCAACCCTGTGGTGTTTACATGGAGGGAGGGCTGGGAGCAGAGGGGCCAGGGTTCAGCCAGGCCCTACTCTGCCTCTTCACCACCATGGGCAGGGAGAGGGGTGGCATGGGCTTTGCACAAAATTTTTTGCCTGATTGCAAAATGAGTTATTAAGCTCAGCTTCTCAGTGGCTTGGTATCTATTTAGAAAGCAAACAGATAGCATATTCCCCCCTCCCACCCCTAAACTAGATCTGCAGCATATGGAGGTTCAAGTGACAAAGCATTCCCCGCAGCAGGGTTTGTATATCCTGGATTTGGATCTGTGTATTCACAGCTATATTTCACATGAGATTTCGTTGCGAAGAATCTTGAAGTAGCTCTTTCTCATGCAGAATTATTAGAATGTTATGGTATGTTATAGCTGGTGTCCTCAGATGTACACTGTTAGGGAGAAGTATCTAAAAAGATTGCACTTCTTCCTTCTTCATTCAGCTATGTAACTTTTGATACATGGCTTATTTGAAACAGTAAATAAAGGATAACTGAGCAAATAATCTATAACTAACCAAAGAGTCTTTATTTATGATACCTAAAGGCTGTTAGTGCTATGAAGATTAATTGGCACTGATAAATGGAGTAAAATCATGTGATTAGCTTTAAGAATCAACAGTAAAGTATTTTATAATCATATATTTTTAACAGGAAGCCATGTTTATTAAATCCATTAGAAAGGGAAAATCAGTGAGTGATTTCCTCATTCTGAGTAGTAAAAATTACTAGGAAAGCAAAGAAGAAATGGAAGCAATGACAGCAGCCAGTAAACTCTAATGAAATACTGTTTCTAAATATTGCTCTACCAGTGATCAATTTGTATCATGTTTAATAGCAGTCAGCATTAAAAATGCAAATAATCAATTCATGTATTTATCCATTTACAAACCTATGCTTCTGAGAATGTTAAAAAAAGGAAGGATAATTAATTTGGGACCAGAGCGTATCAAATTTTTAAAGTTTTTTCTTGTGATTTTCAAAAGAAGCTGCACTTCCCTGCATCTGCAGCCTGAAGAGGGAAAGGAGCTGCACACAGTGACAAGGGCTTCTTCAGTCCTAGCAGCCACAGGAGGGGCTCCTGTTTCCTTCCAACACCTCTCCCACTCCTGTTCTTCCCTGCTCCACTCCCCCAGTAAATCTGCTAGCAAGTATAACTGTCTGAGCAGATGGGTAGTAAATACAGAGCTGGAGATTATGTCTGACAATTAAAGAAAAGTGTCTGACTCGTCATTACGAGTTGCATTAGCTAAAGACCTCATACCAGGCTTCTATCTTAAATGCACACATTTTCTAAGGATATGCATTTTTTCCTGACTACCCTTTTAAGAAAATGCAGTGTTTAGAGATACCTACATTTCATAGTGCCAAACCTGACACCATATAAGGGTCTGTTTCGCAGGCAGAGCCATGAGCTCTGCCTCTCAAGGCAGGCCCCTTGCTGTAGCCCCAGGGTGGGCACTGACTCCCCAGCTCCCAACATGCATTCCAGCCCCAAGCTCACACTTTATCTGCTCCAGCAACTGGGTGCACACAAGTGCTAGGCAGTACACCTGCAAAACCAACTGGTTCCTATAAATTTTGCAAGTGTGAATTCCAACACTTGCCTGCCCCACTGTTGCTGCTCCATGGCCTGCAGCATTTGCTCTTGCAAATCGCAGGGAGGTTCAAGTGCAAAAGTTTGCCTTAGCACAATTATGTGCCAAAAATTCTACCTTTATGCCATTATTAGAGCTCCACATCTTGTACCATTCTACAGGGATACTGATAGTGCTCGTGCTGAAGGGCTCTTAAGCAAGGGAGGCTTAAGAGGTGGAAGGTATTGTCACTGATAGAGATTTTTTTCTGTTTTGTGGTTACTAAAAACAAGAAGTCTGTTAACCTTAGCAGAAATCAATAAGATTTATCCCCAAAACCAATGAAATGTGATGCACTTATCTCACAAGAACTCTTGGCAGTATTTCATAATGAGGTATGTCACCGCATTTTAGGTTTCTGAGATGTTTTGTCTTGTTTTCTTTACTGACTTGATGTTGTTCCAATGCTATTTGCAGATGACAATGTTAGATAAATTTAAAGGCTATATGACTTGAAAGTTATATGATAGCTATGATATAGCTTTCCTGAACTGCCATAAACAGAACTGAGCACAGAAGTAAGCCTTTTATGAAAACAGAATCCATACCTGCCAGTCATCTGAAACTGGGAGCAGTTCATTCCCAGATTAATTTTTTTAATTGGATACAGTTTGAGCAGATGCCTGGAAAGAGCTATTACAGGCTAGCTGCTTAGAAGGACCCTGTGAGTCATTGGAGTGCTGCTACAAACAGAAATTTAAAGGGCTGAAGTCACACTTTTAATAGACAAAATAGCTGTAAAAGATATAAATGCATTTCTTTGCATTTCTTTCCTTTTTTTTTTTTAATAAACCATAGAAAATAAACTATCATAAATTTCAGCAGTGTTCAACTCTCTTTTGTGCCAAATGCCTAGCCACTGAAACCATCTGGGAAAAGTTCAGCACTAGATATCTTCCTCTGCTCTAAGTGTCTCTGCACATCCTTTTCTGGCTTGTCATTATTATTTCCTCATTCAATCTACAATGGCAGTATCTAACCCCCACTGCTTTGCCCCAGTCTCTGTAAGTTTCTTTGCCTGCTTCAGCCTTAGACTTATCTCTGTCTCTGATAGAACATCAGAGAGGTTGAGAGGTTCAGCACAGACCTGCTGTCACTGCTTTTGTCCTCTTCAACTCCTTTTCTAGCTCTCTTGTGCCTGTGCATGCTCTGATATCCTGACTTCCCCTTGTTGTTCACAGTTACTGCCTCAGTTTTCTGCTCTTCACCTTCTGACAGGGTTCAGGTCACCTTGTCACCTTCAATCACAACTATGGAAGTTCAGGTTGTAGTTAACATATTCCGTAAGTCCAATGTTGTTGTATTTAATCATATTAGATAAGTCCCATATTGTTATAGCTATCATATTTCATAAGTCCTGTACCTTGTGGCAGCAGATCTTCACAGCACATGACCAGATCTTCCTTAGTCAGAGCTCCTTCAATCACAACTATGTTATCACCACAGCTGCAGCCCAATCATCACAGCTGAAGGAATAATTTGAAATGTTAATATGTATTTAAAGCCTCCCATTTATAACCTGGGAAGGAATAATTTGAAATGTTATTTCTTAAGGGAATACTATGAACCATCATCAAAATTTAGTTGGTTGGTTATTGTTCCTTTCCTAATTATAAAGATGTTTAATTCATCATCTACCTCCATAGTAACATACCCCCAGTACGGTTATCTTATTTGTAAACCTGATTAGATTTGGGGGAAAAAAATTCTTAGAATTTAAAAACCACATGGATAAACACTCTAACATGCTACTTATATAGTATGGTTACCATTGCTCTATTACAGTAAATCAGAGATGTTCCACTGCCTGTCATAGGTACTATAGCCTTGACTTGCAAACAACAAAGGGTATCCACCTTAGTTCAAATAGCAGAAGTGTGCTGATTGTAATCTATTCCTGGTCTTTCCTCAAACCTCCCTCCTCTGCCAATAATACAGGTTTCAAATCTTTGTACCAAAAAAAAAAAAAAAAAAAAACAACGTTTTGAATGTTTTTCTCCTGATGGCTTTTGCACATTTGGATTTCATATTTGGCCCAACTTCATCACATCAAAATTAGGGCGCACATTCAGGCCCCATCTCAGCTGGGAGGCAGAAACCAATAGCTGAGAGCTGATAAGGAGCAGCTTCTTAAACTACCTCCTACCTGCTCCTGCATCTGCAAGCACTATTTCTCCATTCCATCTTGAAGTCTAACTGCTCTAAAAAGCCAATTATTTAAGCTAATCTGTTTGCCTTTCCACTGGATCCAAAGGGGCAAAAGGAGAAGCTCACACCTAGACTTAGCTCTCCTGCGCTCTGTTGGGGGGAAAACTGCTATCAGGAGCATTCTGCCATTCCCAGCCAGCCTCACCCACAGGGTTTCATTTCCACTGACACACTGGAGCAGGCTGGAGAAAGCTGGTGAGCAGGTCTGGTGTTGGTGTAGAATTTGGAGCTAGGATTTGGCCAGAGCACATACGCTGGCTCAGAAACATGGAATGCTCTCAGATCTGGGAGTGCAACTGTAGTCTTGAGATCATCTCAGCTGAGGTGCAGGAAATCTTGGCAACACCAGGATTTCAGAGATTATTTTCCATCTCTCCCTCCAGTTTTCTTCCACTGGTCCAGCTAGGCTACACCATGGAGAGGATTCCCCCTTGGTCAGGTTACCAAGGCTTCCTTCAGATTTCCATCCTAACAGATACAGAACTGAGAGAATAAATAGTCAGAAGGGCAGGACACATGCTGAAGGTCATTCCGGGTATAACTGGCTACCTAAGCTCCCAGGGAATAACAGGGTCACTTGATGACCATCAACCTCTACAAGGTTTAAAGTGGGCCAGAAAAGCTCTGGAATGTCTGCTTCACTGACTGAAACCCAACATATGATTATGAGAGGGCAGTCAGGACTTGTGTAACTTTCACAGCAGAATCCTGCCAAAGTGAACCAGACAGCAGGTTAAATAAAAAGAGGAGACTAGAGAAATTCAAACATAATCTTCTTCTAGGAAACAATAAGCTTACTTTATTACATTTTACGCCAGTGACCTTGCAGAACATTTCAACATTGCAGAGAGCAAGATTTTATATCACAAAAACAGTCAAAAAAAGGAAAAAGGGAAAAGGAACCAAGTTTTGCCTGGGGTAAACCGTTACTACTGAAGCTGTGCCATTTTGTACTATGATTTTGTCACTGTTTATCTTATAGTTGAAAAAATAAAAAGGCACCAAAACGAACTGAAAACCCTCCTCAGCAAGAGACAATACATCGGTGTAAACCTGATCTACGGTCCCCTCACATTTATTCTGTAGGAAACAACCTTTGCCGTTCAGGGCACGGATTGCATGACCTAAGATGCCTCTTCCTTCTATTTCGGTGACGCGCAGTTATTTCAGCAACTTCGTTCCTTTTCTCCTGTCGGGTAATGGTATTAGTGGTGGATCTGCCAGGGGAAGCCAGGGCTCTCGGAGAGCTGTAAAAATAGAGCGGCGCATCCAAAGGAGGCGGGCCAGCCCCCGCAGCCGGAGCGGGCCGGGGGGCGCTGCCAGGGCTGCGAGGCGCCCCGGGGGCGGTGGGAGCGGGTTTGGCTGCGGGTTTCGGCGGCGGCTGCCCCCGGCCGGGCAGGGCCGGGCAGGGCCCCCCGGCCCCGGGCCCCGTGTGCCTCCGCTCTGTGTCCCCGGGGCCGCTGCCGCCCGCGCCGAGCGCTCGCTGCTTTGCCTGCATTCGGTATCGCCTCTGTTTGTTTATTCTGCAGCGTTTGTGGATATCCCCCTGGGTGTCCGAGGAACCGCATTAAGGACTCGTCTATCTTATCGCGGGAGACAAGCCCTGTGCTCCTGGGGCTCTCCCCGCCGGGGCCCGCAGGCCTGGCCGCGGGAGAGGCGCTCGGCTGCGGGCAGCGCAGGGAGCTGAGCGCTTTAACTCCTTCCTTGCGGAAGAGTTCTCGGCCAGACAACACACAGCAGCCGTTCTATGCCATCTCGCCCATTGCATTAGCGCAGAAAGAGCACTGGGAACCAGGCAGGACTGCTTTAAAGGCGGGTGAATCGGGGTGATTGCCAAAGACATACTCTTAAAAACAATAGTGAAGGAGTGCTTCAGCTGTGGATGGATGAGAAAAGCCCTTGCTTCAGACTCTGCCACCACTCCCAAGTCTCTCTCCAGCTTTGAAAAGAGACAGTCCTTCATGCTCTGATTGACTGCTGGTACAAAGCCAAAGGGAGTGAAGACTGCAAGCCTCCCTCAACCCAATGCCGTGCCTCAGACCAGAATAAAATCAAGGCTGGACCTTTTCCTGTGGCAAATCTGCTTATCTCCTTTCAGGCACCTGACTTACACTTAACAGAAATATATATATGGGCTAGCGTGCAGACTGCACCATCTCATCCATGTACGCTGCTATTACCAGGATATGCAAGATTATGTGTGCAGTTTACATACACATGCAAACACAGCAATGCAATTACAAGCTAGAGTGTGTAATGCAAACAGATGAGCCATCAGCAGAACTGGCAGAAGGCAAATATCTGTTTTAGCTGTTGGCTCTTTTCTGAAGTACCAATAGCACAGCAGTCACTCAGCTGAAGCAATGGAAATAAGTGCGTGATCCACATCGGTGCATTTCTCATGTGTCACAGATTCTTCTCTATCTGAAATCAGAGGGGCCAAAGTATCCTAGGAATCCCTCTGAAGGGGCTGCCCTTGCATAACAAAAATATCTCTGCTTGGACTATGAAACAAGCTCCCTGATTCTACCTGTGAGTTTCCTTTGAATGTGCCCAGCCTAAACACGACTGAATTCTCTGCTACAACTTACAATTATTTTAAAGACATAAGATAAAAAGACCCTTCAAAAATATTCTAATTTACCAGCTGTTTTAAAGAAAAATGTGGCTTAAATATCAGGAGAGAGATCCTTCATTTTTAAACAATATTCATCACTTAGGGTATGATTTGCACAGAGCTAAAATTGTTTGCTTGTCTACAAACTAATGTTTGTAATGTGTAAATGTATGTAAACATTAAAAAAAAACCCTATAGGTTTACAAGTGTATTTTATTTGACAGCACAAATGACAAGGAACTGAAAGCCTAATGCAGAAATCACCTCTGTCATGCAATGATAATGTGACCAAGACCCCCACAGCTCTAATGCCAGTGCAGGGAGGGCACTTATCTCTGTGCAGAACCTCTCCAGTGTCCAAGTCCTGTTTGGAACAAGAGCCCTGGAGATCTTTGTTCCAAAACTGTATTTTTAGACAGCATAAAACATGGCATAATAAGGGAAAATTATTCTGGTTTCAGCTATGCTGAAGGACATGCCAGTTCCCCAGCTGAGTGAACAAATACCCCTTACAATTGGAAGAGATTGGGAAGACTGCTGATTTACAGCCTTTCCCCACTGCAACCTTAAGCAAACAGAGTTTAATTAGATCAATAATGATCAAAGTTACTTTGGGCAGAGAGGACTTTCAGTTCCTTTAATGGTGATGAATCAACTGCCTCAGAAAGGAAAAACAGAAACAAAGCAGAAAAGAGAAAGTCAGGGGATTTTTGACAGTCCTAAAAATTTAAAATAGTTTTGTTTTTTGCCTTAGTTCAGAAGTCTGTGTATCGTCACAATAGCTCTTTGATATCGGATACCGATATTGATCTGGGTGCATCTGTCTCACTCAGTAGCTGATAATGACAGCACTCGTGATTTCCTGTTATTGAAGCCCCACAGACATTTCTGGATCCAGAGCTTGGCAGCTCCAGGGATCCCTTCCCATCAGCAGCCCAGTGGCCAATGCTGTCATTGCCTTTCAGCCGATGTAAGGAGGATAGGCTGCAGCCTCGATGAGTTGTAAACAACTTGTTTACCTCCTTCTCAGTGTAATCTGTCCCTGCTTCTATCGGCTCCTGTGGCATCAACAGAGCATTAAAACACCCCGAGCTCATAGGCTGATGTGCAGAAAACAACCCAAGGAGCCTTTCCAGGCTCTTGCTTTGTAGGACACGAAGGTTATTTATACCTGTTGTTTCCAGCCAGCTGAAGCAGCCCTGTTCTTGCGTGTGGTTAACTTTGAAGAAAACTAGGTTTTGACGTTCTTTTGGTGGGAATGAAAATGTAAACAGTGTGGGCCTGATGCTGCTCTTCCTGCAAAGTTTCATTTTGGTCAGACAAAAAGAGACATCTACCTTTTTCATAGGCTGTTTACATTTGAATAGGAAAAGTGAAAGATATATGTGATTTATAGATCCCCAAATTCTGGGGGATTTGCAGAAGGCTGGTTAAAGGATAAAACCCTTATGGATTTTAACCAGCATGTGGAAGGAGGGGAATCAGAAAACATTTGGAAAGTCTGTAGTCTGTCCTCTCCGTGCTCCTGACCGGGACTTTGGAACAACTGCACAAGACACTGACCCAGAAACAACTTCCCTGGGGTTTAGTGCATGGGCAGTGAATGGGAGTGACAGGGCTCCTGCTATGAATGCACTCACTTTGTGCTGGGGGTGCAGAGCACTCTCAGACAGCGTGATCCTGCTCGCGCTAAATCAATGGCAATACTCTGAGCAGATTTGAGGATTTTAAGAAGCAGATATTCATGCAGCACAGTTTTGAGGCTGTCTGTAGAGTGTTCACATCACTCTGAGCCCTTACATCCGAGACACCAACATAGCCATGCAGGGGGACACTTTTCCTGCCAGCCTCTGATCTGCAGAGCACACACCATCAATAGCAGGCAATTCTTTTTGCTCATGCTCTTCACTAGTGATGTTTAATTATATTTGAAACCTTCTGTGAAGTATCTGCTCTTAATATAAAATATATTTCGTTGTGGTTTACACTGCCTGCTTGTTCAGTTTGGTGAAGAACTTGAAATGTAAAAGAATAAAACAATTACTTTTAGGGCTTGTGTTTGAAAGCAGAAACTTCTGCCACTCTCAGTCACAATAGTGTCAAGACTTTTTGTTATTCAAATTGAACTGGAGCTGTTGAAAGATCAAGACAATGTGTTTGGTAGAATAACCTGACCAAGATATTAATCCAGGCAACCTCATTTAGACATGGCCTTATCTCAGGCAGGTGCTCCTGGGAGGGGGTGGATGTTGAAGGGAAAGGAGAAGAGGCATCTAATCTGCCTGAACAGAATTGCCTTAAATCTGCAATCTGTCAAAATGGAGATGTGGAAACCAACAGAGAGAGTGCTGGCACCTTTCTCTTTGGCACATCCCTGGTATTGTCTGTGCAGGCAGCTTATGGGGCTCAGGAGGGTAGTCCAGCCAGGTTTGGCTCTTCTGTTGATGAAGAAGTTGTACTGGATTAAAATTATTTTTATCTCTTCTCTTGAAGCTTACTGGGGGCTGGGAATAATCTGTGAAAAAGAATAGATGTAAATCCTTGCCTCCTCTTGGTTTTCATCCTGTGTTCAAGTAATAAGTGCAAAAGGTGGTACCTCCTGTAAATTCCAGTCACATGGAGGGCTTCTCAGGATAAAACGGATAATAAATCTGACCACCATGCTGCTCATTATAACTGGCACTGAAACACTGAGGTCTTCCTCAACTAAATTTATTGCCCCATAGTGTGGCCTAAATTACATAGTTAAACTTCTATGTGTTTTACCTGAGGAAGGAGGAAGTTATTATCTTCCTCTGATTTCAGTTTATGTAATAAACCAATCTGTGAGGTTTAAGGCCAGGTTGGACAAGGCCTTGAGCAACCAGGTTTAGTGGGAGGTGTCCCTGCCTATGGCAGTGGGGTTGGAGCTAGGTGGTCTTTGAGGTCTCTTCCAAACCCTTAACATTCTATGGTTATATGGATCTATGACTGAGAATGCAGTGAGTTAACTTACTTTAAAAGAGCTAAACATGGTTGGAAAACTGTTTTCACATTACCTGTTTCTCATTTTCAGTATGATCATATACTCATGAAAATATCACAGAAAGCAGTGTCAGGCTAAAGGTAGAAAAGTACAAAGAGTAATAACATTTTCAGAAAGCTCAGAGTCATATGATTCCTGAATGTATTCTGCAGCTAATTTCTAGATAGTAAATCATTATTTAGTCAGGTTATGAATTGTGCAAAAAATATTTCACCCTTTGTTGTAAATTATAACATACTCCATGTGAAATCTGCTTCTTTAAAAGTAAGGAAACACATCCAGCTCTAAAGTTTTGTTTTTCATTGTGGTTTGGAGTGATATGGTTAGAAGAGGTACATAATAAATTAATGACTGGAAATTGCAGAATAGGTCAAGGTCACTTTGTGCATAAATTGGAGGTCTAGGAGTTGTACATTTTGTGCTATCTGGCTTATACTACTTTATTGATTTTTCACTCTGAGGAAAAAGGAGAGAGAAGGTCTTTAATAGATTTTTATATCCTCAGTCTATTCTAAATCCGCCTGTGTTCTGATCTTCCTGATGTTCCCACACTTTTATGGCGATAGCAGAGTCCTGCTAAACTGCAGTGCTGTCATAACACAATGACTCAAAAACCAATGGTGATTTTAATCTCTCATAAAACTTTTGCCAGAAAATTCAGAAGGACCTGTAGCCCACACAGCCAAGAAAGGATGGACAGGAAAATCTCCTTTAACCTTTCATCTGATTAAAAAGCAAAAGTCCAGTATCACCTGCTTTCTCCACCAGTCAATATCCTTATAAAGGAAACTGCAGTGCAGTGTAGAAGTTTGATTACCACACCCACATGTAGGGCTTAGCAATAGTGCTGTATCATGAACAGTTTTAGATAGAATTGAAAATAATTCACAATGAGGTCAAGGTAGAAGTGGTGAGTCCGTTAAAAGTTCCAAAAGGACAGAAAACAGCCCTGTCGCTCCCCATTACTGGATAGGAGTAAACCTTTATACCTCTGCACCAGTCTTTGACTCTTGGAGGGGACAATTAGTATCAGGGAACTCATGCAGAGTGAATTCCAGCGATGAATGATTACATGGGAATGAGAAGGTACCATCTAATGGAAATCACCAGATAGGTTCCTGAAGGATCTAACCAAAAAAGAATTAATTGCTCTATGTTTAAATAATATATCTATGAGAATGTATTTTTGGTGCTAAATGGCCAGTAGGGAAGGTGTTAGTACCATTACTTGTCTGAAAGCTTGGTGGTTTTACTTAGCTCATGCAAACAAGCAAATGGCTTTAGTGGTCCACAGGAAACCAATGACAGCAGTTGAATGGAAAACTACTTGTTAATAGACTTGAAGACTTTTAAAATTCTTTCAATATATTTTAAAGAAATGGAAGTAAATACATAGATAGTCCATCCTGATCCTAGGCATCTTTCAAGCATTGGATTTTTTATTTCTGCCTGTTTACTATAAAATAACAGTAACTTCTCTGACTGTTCTGAAATACTTTTGTTCAAGCTGGTTGAACAGTAGGATTAAATTTTCTTAAACTGAAGGTAAGGGAAGCATGTGAGACTCTTTTCTAACTCTATTACAGGGCACCAAAACCATTGTGGTGCTGAGACCAAAAAACACATGCTCCAATACTGGAGTTCTGGAAATAGCTGAGTGTGGCAGATAGCACCAGCTCTTCAGCCATGGCATTGTCACAACACAAGATGAAGGCTGAAGGAGGGGACTGGAGATGATCTGGGTCACACAGTAGTCCAGCAATGTTAGTGAGAGCTGCCACTGCTGCCAGTGTTCCTCATGGGAGTGGGAAATGGGGGTTACCTGGCATGGCAGACCCACTGCTACTTGCAATATGTGGTATCAAGAAAGGAACAAAAGTCTGTGCATGGCCCAACAATCAAAGTTTGTCTGTCCCAAATTCTCTGTGAAGTTCATTCAAGAGGCTGGGTTGCAGACCTTTCTGCAGTGTGCACTGTGGTGTGACACATGGCTTTGAGTGAAAGCCAATATTTCTATCCCCTATCAGGCACATTAATTCCTCTTAGGTTTCCAATGAATTTTTGTTTATGAATGGAGAAACTGGTCAGTGGAGGACAGCCATACAGTATCATCCACAGACATCTGCGTAGTTTCCAAAAGCTATGCAGATATATTGGCAGAGTACTGTTTTAGATATGCAGACTGTCCTTCAAACCCATTGGAGATGGTTGAAGGAACTCCATCTAACAGATTCACTGAAGGTTTATAGGCTATGCTGACCTCCTCATATAAAATAGAAATAAGATTTTTCAGTTCCTGGAGACAAATAGAAACATAGTACTAATAAGTAAATGTTTGGCTAATGGGTCCCTATCCTACCCAATACTATTCTTTCAATGTCTTTACTAGTGACAGAAAAAATCTCTGCCCCTTCTGCAGACAAATTCCTTCAACAAAAGGCCTCTAATGCCTCTAACAAAATGTATATTATGTCAGGCTCTATCAAGTGAATGTCTTGAGATCTAACCATGCTTCCTCCCCTTGCTCTGTCCCTTTCTCAGGAACACACTTTCAGTAGGATTGGTGGAGCACTTGTGCGCCCCTGCCTTGCTCACTGCTTTGTGGTTAGGACATGTCCATAAGGAAATGAAGTCACAAAATTCCTTTCTTCCAGTCCAAATCCTCTGGCCATGGAGCTATAAGAGACAAGCACAACCAGCTAATCTTTTTAATGAGATCAGCTGCTGTTCTTTCTGTCAAAGACATTTCACATGGCAAGGGTATTATGATTTGGGCCCTTCTGGTGATATAGGTGGGGGGCTGTGAACTTCAGCCAGGCTTGGGCCAGTTCTGGGCAAAAGATACCCCATTCAGCTGAGCTAATATTTTGGGAAAGTCATAGCAACCAAATTGCAGACAAAACAGTTGGAAGAAGGAGCAAGTGCTAAGGTAGCAGCCTGCAGAAGTCTTTCAGCCCCAAGAGAGTAAACTGACTAATCAACAGCTTACATCTACCACTGATAAATGTATCTGCCCCAACAAATGATAACCTCTCCAAAACAAGGGCTACAAAGAGACATGCACTCCCACTGGTGCAAGCATGCCCTTTTGTAGAGCAGATTGCTGCATTCTCCCTGCTGGTGTTAGCCCTGGGTTGTCCCCTGTGTGCTCTTGTTCTAATGCTCAGTGGTGGGAGTATGAGGAAAGCACAAACACAGCCTAGAGTTTATTTGTGAGAGAACCAACTTGGGTCTCTCCAAAAGAGAAAACACAGTGGGACTGGCATTTATACAGTGTGATGATCAAGCACCAGGGGATGAACTTGAGCAGATAAATTAACTGATAGTATGGACACAATCTCAGTTTAGGATATTTTTTTATTCATTATGGCAGGTCCATGAGCATTAGATATCTTCACAGCTTATATATACAGGTGACATTTCAACAGAAAGCAGAATTTGTCTTTTCTAAGTTTTTTTTTGAGGTTATCCAAAAATTAGATTTTACCTACATACTTCCTAGCTTGTCTTTTCTGCTGGGAAGGCTCAAAGTACTCATGATTACTTTGAGAGCAACATTGTTTCAGACACTGATTTTTGGCTGATAAACAGAAGGACTACAAAAATCTCACAGAGGAAAAATTTCTTTGGTATCAAATTGTTTTTAAGACTGATGTAACTAACCAACTTATTTTAATTTGTCCAGGGCTTCATCCTATCCTGAGTTCAACCCAACAGCTCTCACATCATGAGTGTTTTATTTGGAAGAAGAGTCTAATCCTATTTTTATTTGCTGAGGTTAACTGTGTAGATTCCAGAAGCTGTAAAAGACTCCTAGTACAATTACATATTTTTTAGATAGAAATTATTACCACTGGACCGTTTTTCTTTTTTTTTTTTAATACTCTCTTTAGACTGAAGAGGTTTGAAGCATAGCAGGAGTTTGCTACTGATTCTATCTACACATTTCTTAGACTTAACTAGACTGCACATTTTAATTCTGATGCAAAACTACCTCAAGAAAATGCACTTGGGATTTGGTGCTCTTCTATACAGTTAAAGGATTTCACCAGAGCTAATTTTGGGTGGAGATGATGCCTTGAGAGGCTACCTAAACAGAGGTTAGAGAGTGTTAAAGGTATAAAGTAGGTATTTATTAAAAAGGCCTTCAAAGGACACACCTTGGGCAGTACAAGAGCCCAGCTGAGGCTCCACCCAAGATGGACAATGGGTCACACATTTTCACGCTTTTGTAAATTTTGGTCCATTTACATATTGGGGTTAATTGTCCTATTATAGCTTCAGTTTATGAGTCCCATCCTCCCAGATTGCTCTCCTCAGCTTGCTGTCCTTTACATGTTTTAGGCCTGAAGCTCCAATGTGTCCTCAGTTCTTGAGCTGGAAAAGGATTGTTTTGTCTAAATAAACTGTGAAGAGAACTTGCTAAAACTTGATATGAAGTTCAGAGTTATACACTACTGCAGTACAGAATCTGGATAATATGGAAGCTAAAACTTAAGGCAACTGAGATACCAAAAAAGTTCCAGTATTTTTTCATGTGAAGCATTGACAAGGTGTAGCTCTGGGCTGAAATATGACAGTCTATGATCAGAATTGTGCAATTACCTGTTTTTCTTTTCTTATTGGTAAAAAATTTTGTTTCCACCATCTGATTTTTCAAATGAAATATGGGATGACTAAGTCCAATCTTCATGTTTTGATCTGCCTATAAAATTACTCATATAATTGTGTAGTGAAAATTTTAGTTAAATCCTTATATCGGAGTGCTTATTTGAATCATGGATGTTCCTGTAAATCCAGATGCAGAAAAAAAAGGTCCACTGAGTACAAAGGATGGTTCTAAGGCTTTCATTCAAAATACAGCCAACAGCAGGTTTTTTTACTGTAATTTTTAAACTTTCATGTACAATACAAGCACTAGAAATATGAAAGCTTGTTTGTTCTGCATTCTTCATCTTCTCTCTCATATTACCATGCTATTTTTACAATAGATACTGTAACTATAGCAACATTCTTTAATGGATAAATAGCACATTAGCAACTGGGCTGATATGCTTTTTGCAAAAACAAGCTCAAGTAGAACAATTTGTCAGTTTACCTTCTCCTTATATAAATATATATTCATGTGTTATTAGTGGCAGAATTCCGTACTCAAAGTCATTTTATGTCATTTTATGGCCATAATAAGTACATTTTATTTTTTTCAGGGTTTACAGCCTTATTTCTGTAACAT
Organism: Emberiza elegans; assembly: GCA_024865655.1. Taxonomy (NCBI): domain Eukaryota; kingdom Metazoa; phylum Chordata; class Aves; order Passeriformes; family Fringillidae; genus Emberiza; species Emberiza elegans. The sequence goes on along the minus strand of JALJVW010003023.1, from coordinate 62,543,561 downwards.
TAATAAAGAGTGCATGCTGTATCATGGGAGAGGAGAAAAAAGGCTTTATTTATTGAGTCTTCATTTACAGAATGTTTTTGTCCTATATTTTGTCCTATTTGAAAGTCACATTTTTAAAAGCTTAAATAAATATGAACCAGTTTTGCATGCACATTTTTATTAGCTACTTAAATATCACAGATAACAAGTGTTAAAATATTTACTTGCTGCAGATTATGCAAACTAAGTGGCTGGGTTTGTTGCCATTGAAGATAATGGGAGTTTTGCCACAGACACCAGTGGGAACAAGATCTGACCTTCAGGAATTCAAAAATGTAATCAAAGTAAATTTGTGTTCTTCTTTTTCAAATAAAACTGTGATCAAGCTGTGGTTGTTTCCATGCTGATAGGAGTCTTCAAAGTAAGTGAAAGCAGCAATTTTTCAATGGGATTGGTGATACTATAATCATTTGGGGTTCAAATCTGCAGCAAGTTTTAAATGCTGAATGGATTGAGACTGCAACAGTGAGGGATTTCACTAAACAGGCACAGAAGAGCAGTCTCAGATCAACCTGCCTCAGACTCTGGAAGAAGGAGGAGAATACGATATGACTTTTCAGGAAAGTGTGGTCTGCCATAGTATTATATAACTATTTCCTTGGGGAGGCATCCAAGTTTCTAGGGCTTTATTTTTTGTCACATCACCCATAGTTAACTTTCTGAAGTTTTCTTACTAGGCAGTGCTGCCTCTGGAAATCAGTGGTATGGTGATAAATAAAATGATGGGTAAGCCCATCCCTAATGTCCTGAGCTGGACAGGAAAATGCATAAATAGTATTTTGCCAAAAATTTTAAAAATACATTTTTATTTTCACTTAACTTCAACATCCATGAAAACTGCATGTGAGAAATCTAACACACACTTTGCCAATTTCCAGTGGAGGTATTTCCAGACATTACATGGGGAAACATGCCTGTGGACCTTTAGCTGTTATAAACATCAAAATCTTTGTTTTCAGCTAAGGGGGCATAATTTGGTTACAATGGAAACCTCTTTTTATTATGTAGTATTCCCAGTTGTCAATGTGTTAATGAGCATCAAGTCTCCATGGAAGATGAATGATCCTTCCCTGAAAGTTCCCATATTTAATCAGGCTGGCTGTGACAAATTGTTTCTCAGATTCTTTTGCAGACATTTAACATGATGTCTGCATATAACATTTTTGTTATGTATAACATGAATAAATACAAGCTCATTAATACAACTTTAGATTGTGCCACAAAACCGTCTGAGTAAAAAATGCAGTGCTAACAGCTTCTAACTCATTCCAGGAGGGAATGAGCAGGGAGTGGCTAGGTGAGGAACACAGGCCAGGCAAGAAGTGAGAAGTGGCATGGAGTTGGGCTGAGTCAGTATATTCCCACAGCAAATTAAAACTGATACTCTCCCTTTTCTCTTAGGGAGGTTCTGAGTCACAAAGAACCTACTCACCTATTTCATCTATTGTGTATCATATTGCTTGGAGGAGGCTGAAAAGAAGAAGACGAAAGGTAATTTGAAAGAGAGGAACCATATCAAAATATTTCCTCCACAAGCTTAACATCTAACCCATCTTTTTGTGCTACTCTAATTTTCTTAGTTTCTTACAAGATGTTAAGATAGAAGAAAATGTTCTTGTGCAGAAGTACTTACTGGGACTAGAGATGTCAGGAAGTTGGCATGGCATTGCTATAGCTCAAAAAACTCTGTTTAGATCCTGAGGTATCAATCCATCAGCCTTACACAGGGATGTGGCTTCAAGTACACAGAGTAGATGGGAAGAAGAAAAAAAATCTGTTCTCTCTGTTTGTGTGTATATTCTGAGGGAAAAGTTATGGCCTAAAATTAAAAGGATCATTATAAGTTAGTATATGTGGTATTCATCACTACATGATATGCCTGCTATTGACAAGGTATTATTATTCATTGACAGTTTAGCTGGTACAGGTAACAGAATGGGCATAATGATTCTCTACTTTCTTGGGAGCTTAGCTTAGTTAGACTTAGTATTACACAATATTCTGATTTAAAAATAGCACTTCATAAAATATGTATGTGTGAAATGAATTAAAAACCAGCTGAGACATGAAAGAACAAAGAGAGAAAATATTAATAAGCATAATTGCTTATCTCTTGCTGGTCAGTTTTCAGCCTAGTTTCTCTTTTAATATTTTTACCGATGACTTGAAATTAGATGTTAAGTTTCCACCAGTGGGGAAGAAAAAAAAAAGCAGGGGGAATAATGATTGATTAAATACTCTTTTACAACAGGTTGCAGTTACAGAACAACTATCATGGTTTAACCCCAGCTGTCAACCAAGCCCCATGCAGCTATTCCCTCACTCCCCACTCAGTGGGATGGAAGAGAGAATCAGAAGGGTAAAAGTGGGGAAAGGTTCATGGGTTGAGATAGACATAGTTAAGTAAGTAAAGCAAAATTCACATGCACAAGCAAAGCAGAACAAGGAATTCTTTTCCCTCTTAACCCATGGGTAGGCAGGTTTTCAGGTATGCCCAGAAGAAGTGGGCTTCATTGTAAGTAATTCAAGTAATGGTGACTTGGCAAGACAAATGTCATTAGTCTGAATGTCTCTCTCTTCCTCCTCCTTCCTGCAGGGTTATATGGTGTGGTGTGGGATATCCCTTGGGTCAGCTGGGGTCAACTGTCCTGGCTGTGTCCTCTCCCAGCTCCCTGTGTGCTCCCAGCCATCTCACTGGTGGTGGAGAGAGAGGCAGAAATGACCTTGACTTCATGCAAGCATTGCTCAGAGACAGCTGCTTCCAGCACACATCCCAACCCCAGTCCTGTATTAGCTACTGTGAAGAAAATCTCTCTACCCCAGACAAAATCAGCACAAGATGGAGACAGCGAGGATTTCAACACCACTCTAAGCCTACAGAACAGCAAAGGGGCTAAGATCTTCCCCCTTCTTTGTGCTTACATTCATGAAGTTTGAAAGAACTGTAGGGAAGTATCCAGTCACTATTCCCAATCCCAACTCCAGGAAAGCATCCAGCTATCATTCCCAGTCCCTTGGTAGAAAAAAGAATGTGTGTAGTTGTAGTGGAGTAATAGAGCCTTTCCTAGGCTCCTGCCCAGCTTCCAGGCCTTCTGGGATCTTTTGCATAGAGGTGTTCCTTTAATAGTCTCTTCCCCAGCCATTATCTTTTCAATAGGCTCTTCCCAGGTGCACAATCTCTCCTTGCTGAATTGCATGGGTTTCCTGTGGTCCATCCCTCCAATCAGTCCAGGTCCCCCCGGATTGTCAGTCCTGCCATTGGTCCCCTCAATTTCATGTCATCTGCAGGCTCAGCAAGGAGGCCCTTGGGTCCCTCCTTCAGGCCATTCATAATGATGTCAAGCAGCACAGGTCCAAGGACAGAGCCCTGCAGTACCTGTCTTGTACCTGCATCCTCCAGGCTGAGCTCGACTCGTTGGTTGTGACCCTCTGAGCCAGGCCCGCCCTTCTGTGGGTTTTCCTGGCAGCAGAGCTGTGTCAGTGCTGGCTCAGACGAGGGAACATCAGCGCACATCCAGGATGGGGAGGAGCCCTGCAGGTCAAGGAGCCCGTCGGTTCTGTCAGCTGAGCCATCTGAGCCTGCCCTTGTGCAGCACAGCTCTGTGCTACACTCACCCAGACATTTGGCTCCTCAGCAGCACTCGGCTGATTTTTCAAAAAGACATTCTGTCTTACCTCCCTGCTGAAGGTGATGAAGGCCAGCCCTCAGCTGGGGTAAATACTGAGATAATCATATCAGTTGGAGCAACTCACTCCACACAGGTCAAAGAGCCCAAATGAAGCAGGAGATGGAATCTGAAACATCATGAAAGGCCAAAATCAGAGAGTTTCCAAGTATCACTTCATACCCAGGGAAAGCCAGCGGTGTTTTGAGATAGCAACCACAAAAAAGAAAAAGCCTTTAAGTGTAAATTTGTACAGAAGCTACTATAAATGCATGTATAGATGCATATCAATTTGTGTGCATATATTTATCATATACATTATTTTGTTAGGTTCATTTGATTTACCAAGCAGTTTGATACTCTTCTTTCTGCAAAGCTTTTATTATGATTGCATATGTAGGGTAATAATGGTTAGTGAGGCTTAAAGATTATAAAAGGTGAAAGATTTTAAAGACTAAGGAACCATCGTAATGGTGTTTTAAACTACTGTCATCACAGGAAATTTAAGCCGATCTCTTTATTTTCATTAGCCAGGAGCAAAAATACAGTGTTCTATAAAACGTGAAATAAAATAATGAAGAAGAGAACACAGTTGGGAAATCTGCATGACAGAAAAATCATGAATAGCAGAGTGTGAGGGGGTGGGGAGAAACAGGAAAATTATGATTGTTTTCCAGGCTGGTATACCACTAAAATAATACAAATTAGAACTAAGGAGCATCTTCTTATGTACAGGATATTTTCATGATGATAAAATTCTCTTTTGCTTGTTGAAAAAATGATGTGCCTTTTCAAGGAACATGATACTAGGCTGGTTGCTAGCCATTCCTAGTCCCCTTCAGCATGCAGATATATACCTTAATTATTCCTGCTGATTTTACTAGCAGTGATGTGCATAAAGCCCCATACATCACCCTGCTATGCTATCCTGAAAAAATTGCTTTTATTACTGGCACATGAGAATATTCACTGGGTTTACTTATCCTGCTCTCATCAGTTCTGTCCTCATTTATATGGATTTTTAAATCTGGTAAAATGAATCCTTAGTTCAAAGAACCACATGTGCTGTGTTAGTCTTCATAAACTGTTTGGAGAACAGTTTAAAAAGGCATGAAAAAAGAGAAGGGTGCTGAGGGACAGTCAGCCAGGGAACATTGCATACACTCAGTGAATTTATTCACACATTAATTTATCAGAATTATGAATATTCTCTAAACAATAAACAACACTTTTATAATTTTATAAAACAACTTGGGAAAAAGACTGGTTTGCTGATGATATTTTTAATCATTCATTTTGATGTCTTGAAATATTGCCTTATGTGATCCTAATTTTTTTTTTTTTTTCTTCTTTATTTGTATATTTTAGCTGTTGTTTTCTCTCTTTTCTCTCTTCCTCCCTTTCTCCCTCTCTTCCTTCAGGACTGCCAGGAAAAGCCAATATATATCACACTAATTGCAGTTTCCCTGCATTTGCTCCCCATCCCTGCCATGGCTTGGTGCTCCCAGCAGCCTGGTGCTACATGAATAGCTTGGCCTATGGGGACCTTTCTGTCTGGGACAGTACCATTCTGCCCAGACAGGGAGAGACAAGGCTTTTTTGTTCTTTAGGGAAAAAAAAAAAAAAAAAAAAAAGACAGACAGACCTTGCTGCAGCCCTTCGCTTAGGATTCCTCCTCAGGAATTCTAATTCCAGCTGCATGCTCCAAAGGGGCTCATGACAGCGATTATTCCAGGCATAAATCATCCTTCAGTAGCTTTGTGTTCACACACCAGTTCTTCAGGGATTTATTTTTATTTTTTTTACTTTCATATTTTGTACTGTACTATTGGCTTGCAAATCATAATCTAGCTCAACAATCGTGAGGACATATCAAAATTAGTAAACACTTTGTTTTAAAATAATTGCTGATTTGAGAAGTACCTTTGAGATATTATGTGTAGCACAGCTGTCAGTAGTAGCAATTATTTATGTATTGAATGAATGAGTTTGTCTTTTATCTATATGGAAGGGTATTTTACTTACACATGCTTCCCTTTCTCCAGGCACATTTCCATCTGCAGTTTTACAGCTATATTGCAACCAGCTTTGTGAGAACAAGTTTGTATCAGAAGAAGAATTTAAGAATTATCTTAAAAATAATTGTCAAAATGGGTCCCCTAATTTCTGAAAGGCAAAACCCAAAGGTGGCCTTGAACTCATTGTTTTGCCCAATAAGAGGCTATCAGATAGCATGCCCAAAACTCTGAGTTTTCTTGCAGGGCTGGAACCAGATGTCTCAGATCACAATCTTCATAGTTATTATTTCTTTGGCACCTACACTTCCATGAGCTTCATTATGTGGAGGTTTTGCTTGAACAGAATGTTAAACCTTCAATTTTTTTGTTGCTAAAGACTATTTTCTTGAATTAAAATCTGTCATCTCCATAATTAACATATATATATCCTTGATGTACTGCATGGTCTTTGTTTACCTATAATCCAATATCCATAACACTAAAAATAAAAGCCTGTACTAAGTACTTCTGCCAACTGCATTTCACAGATTAAAATGCAAAAGGCAGATAATTCTTGTGTTACTCTTTAATAAAATGAATATCCCTGGACATTGAAGGATTCACTGCTACGTATGTGTATCTATTGTAATAGAAGTAATAGGGTTTTTTTCTCAATTGCAATGCAACATACCACACATCTGATAGAGAAATGTGCCCAGTAAACCTAGTTAGCTCACTGTAAAGTAAGAACAACTGCAGGGAGGTAAATATATTTCTCATCTTCACAGGGACAGTATTTTAAATCCTCTTAAACTGAGGTAGGCATTCCTGGAGTAGGCAGCAGATGTATTCTACCCCTGACCCCTCTTTTTCCAGTTACCACCGCCCACTTTGGGGTCTGCAGTCTGAGGGGAGGGGGCAGGGGAGCTGTCCCACAGACCATGCCCAGTGTCCCTCCTCTTCAGGACTGCACCTAGCTCTGTACTAAAGAGCAGTCCCTTTAGTTACAGACACTCTCTGCTTCCCTATTGACTGGACAAGGTCTTTTATTAGAGCCAAAACTACACATGCAAGCTGCCAGGCTTCCAGAATATCAGCTCTGTTTACCTGATGGGCCAGCCAAAAACAGAGGTCAGAGAAGGTAAAGTGTATAAAAAACTTGGAGGGTTTTGGCCTTGAATGACACCCCAGAGGTCACAGAGGTTGTCTGTGGCAGGACAAGTATGGACACATAGATCTCCAAAGTTCGGGGCTCCCTAATTCCTAGGGCATCCTGCTTCCTGTAGGGATAGTAAGTTTATTTTACCTGAAAGTCTGATCACTCTGTGCACCAAAGAGAATTGTCTGCAGTGGCAGCTCATTACAGTCTGTCCTTTATTCACTCTTCTCACTGCAGATGCCATTCAGCCTTTGACTTGTTTTTGCAGCCTGTGTACAGGCAGCGATGAGCCTTGGGAGCCTGACCTGGGGGGAGAGATCCTCTGGCTGGTCTGCAGCTGCTCACCTGGCTTAGGCACTGCTTTGTCTGTGCATCAGAGGAAAAGTTTCACAGAGCAGAGAAACCTGCAGTCTAGTTTTATTTCCAGTGTAACAATGTGTGTGCAAAAATTAAATATTAATTTATTATTTAATTTAATTTAATTTGATATTGTCTGAGAGAAGGAAGCATTGGGAATGCAACCAAAGATCTGAGTGTGTAGCACCTGACATTTGGTGCTGACAATGCAAGAATTCACTGGTTGATAATGTTAGTTTACATGGCTGTTTAATTCTTCATTTGACAGAATATTATAATGAACTTTTCAGACAGTAGCTACCCCACTGTAGGAGGACACTTGTATCTCCAGGTGCCTGTTACAGTTCCTTGAAGATTCTTAGGAGCTACTGAGTGAACAATAACTTTCCAGATTCCAAAGTGAGATATTGAAATATAATAATACCTGAGAATTGCAGATATTATTTATTATTTTAGCTGGTTTTCGATATAGAGAAATTCCAGGAAAAAAACAACCAAATGTTGGTTGCTCTTCTAACACTTCAATCCATTCCATGTGCTCTGCCTAGATCATTACCTGCACTTCAAAGACAGACATGGGCCCAAACTTGTGATGCAGTGCAAAGGGTTGCTGCTGGCTGGATGCCAGGCACCCACCAAAGCTGCTCTCTCAGTCCCCTCTGCAGCCGGACAGGGGAGAGAAAATGCAAGCAAGGGTTCACAAGTTGAGATAAGGACCAGGAGAAATCACTTGACAAATACCATCACAGGCTAAACTCTAATTCACAGGCTAGAATTAGAGGTATTAATTGAATTTATTACAACTAATATCAGAGCAGGATAATGACAAGTAAAATAAAACCTTCAAAGCCTCCCTCCCTCCCTTCTTCCCAGCTCTATCTCCTCCCCCAGTGGCACAAGGAGACTGGGAATGGGAGTTATGGTCTGTTCATCACCCATGGCTTTTCCCACAGCTCAGGGACAGGAGTCCTTCCCCTGCTCCACTGTGGGGTCCCTCCCACAGGAGACAGTTCTCCATGAACCTCTCCAGCCTGAGTCCATTCCCCAGGCAACAGTCCTCCCCAAACTGCTGCAGTCACTCTTCCATGGGGTGCAATCCTTCAAGGAAAGGCTGCTCCAGCAAGGGCTCCTCTCTCCTTGGGCCTCTGATGGGTTCTCTCAAGCATCAACCTGCTTTGGTGTGAGTCTCCTCCACGGGCTGCAGGTCGACCTCTGCATCCCCCTGGACCTGCATGGGCTGCAGGTGGATCTCTGCATCCCCCTGGACCTGCATGGTGTGCAGGTGGATCTCTGCATCCCCCTGGACCTGCATGGGCTGCAGGTGGATCTCTGCATCCCCCCGGACCTGCATGGGCTGCAGGTGGATCTCTGCATCCCCCTGGACCTGCATGGGCTGCAGGTGGATCTCTGCATCCCCCCAGACCTGCATGGGCTGCAGGTGGATCTCTGCATCCCCCTGGACCTGCATGGTGTGCAGGTGGATCTCTGCATCCCCCTGGACCTGCATGGGCTGGAGGGGATCTCTGCATCCCCCTGGACCTGCAGGTGGATCTCTGCATCCCCCTGGACCTGCATGGGCTGCAGGTGGATCTCTGCATCCCCCCGGACCTGCATGGGCTGCAGGTGGATCTCTGCATCCCCCTGGACCTGCATGGGCTGGAGGTGGATCTCTGCATCCCCCCTGGACCTGCATGGGCTGCTCTACATCCCCTGGACCTGGGGCTGGAGGGGATCTCTGCATCCCCCCGGACCTGCATGGGCTGGAGGTGGATCTCTGCATCCCCCTGGACCTGCATGGGCTGCAGGTGGATCTCTGCATCCCCCTGGACCTGCATGGGCTGGAGGTGGATCTCTGCATCCCCCCGGACCTGCATGGGCTGCAGGTGGATCTCTGCATCCCCCCGGACCTGCATGGGCTGGAGGTGGATCTCTGTATCCCCCTGGACCTGCATGGGCTGCAGGTGGATCTCTGCATCCCCCCGGACCTGCATGGGCTGGAGGGGATCTCTGCATCCCCCTGGACCTGCATGGGCTGCAGGCACACCTGCCTCACCATGGTTTCCCCACAAACTGTGGGGGAATCCCTGCTCTAGCACCTGGAGCACCTCTACCCCTTCTTCTCCATCGACCTTGGTGTCTGCAGAGTTGTTCCTCTCAGCCCACTTTTCTCTGACCACAATTACATTTGTACAATAATAAATTTGTTATTTTCCTTCTTCTTAAATATGTTATTACATATTGTGTATGAGATGTTGCTACCATTTCTAACTGGCCCAGCCTTGTCCAGCAGCATGTCTGTCTTTGGTGCTGCCAGGAATTGGCTCTGCTGGACATGGAAGAAGCTTCTGGCAGCATCTCACAGAAACCATCCCCTGTAGCTCCCACCCTGCTACCAAAGCTGGCCATGCAAACTCAGGACACAGTGATAGTCTTTGGTGGCAAATCCAACCAGGTCTTGAGGCAATGTTCAGGTCATCCTAGCTCAGGAATCTCAACACCTAATTACCTTTAAGCACTAACCTACTTGGCACATGGGCCAGAAGGAACTTCCTTTTCTAGTATTCCTTCATGCTCCTCCTGCTTTTGGAAGCTGTCATGATCGTGGAGTGTTGGCTAATGCAGGTCTCTGGAACTGCAGCTAGAAGCACGCTGAACTCATATTCATTTTCTAGCTCTGCAGACTATTGGCTATAAGTATGACATGGTGACTGTCTCTGATATTTCTGGTTTTCTGTTACACAGAGAGACAAAACATGGAAAAAAGTGATTGCTGCTGTGCTTGGCTGCCTCTCCCACCAACTACTGGCTCCATCACACTCACTGTCATCTGCAACAGACTGCATCACATGCTGGTGCCAGCTGTGAGGTGAAGTCCTCACCCAGTCTGTGCCACAGATCTATTAATGACATTCCCAGTAAGCAGAGTGGCTCATTTTTTCCATGTCTGCACTCAAAGAGAGTGATGCACTTGCAGAGAGTGAAATTTAGGACAGACAGGCAGCATTGAGTTCAGCAGCTCCCCATGGGAAGAGAGTGAAAAAAATAAAGCTTAGAAAAGAAAGCATGTTCACTACTACATACACAATGATACCTCAAAAATAGAAAGTTGATAATAGCATTGGGGGGGAAAGGTGCTGTTACCTACCTCTGTCCCCAAGTAAAAGTAGACTTGGAGAGATTCTTTCAACTTGAATTTCATGAAGACAGCCAGTGGCAGGATGCTGAATGTGATCCCCACAGACATAAATAAAAATGGCTGAAGCAGCTGAGTTAGGATGAGCTCTTGGCTGATTTGGTGAGAGTCTCACAAAAGGGTTGAGCATAGAAAGGACCTCTGGAAGTCATCTGATACAACTCCCTGCTCAAACAGGGCCCCCTCAAGCCCAGTACCATGTCCAAACAGATTTTTATTATCTCCAAGGATGGATACTCCACAATTCCTTTGGATAGCCTGGGTGCTTGGTCATCCTTGGAGTGAAAAATAGTTTCCTACAACAGTTGTGCAAGTTTCTGTGTGAACATCATCCACCTGAGTTTTGAAGTACTCTACACACACCATAGTGATGCATAAACACTACATGCCAGATGCCTCCCATTTCCTTATATTTCCTTATTTCCTTATTCCATTTACACAAAAAAAACCCATGCACCTTCACTTTAATTTGGAAGCTGCCTGCAATGAATTCAACCTTGCTGTTTTCCTTTTGTGCCTCTGGCACTAGAAAACCCCCCTCTTCCTTTTTTTTATCCAATAGGAGATCTTCCACCAATCCTGCAAAGCATCTAGATCTGGTTGGTTTTTGGGGGTTTTTCTCATTTCCTGCTCTATCCTCTCACTGCTGGAAAAAACAGCCCAAAACTAATTTAAAAAATCATGTTAAATGAAGATCCCACAGATCTTTGAGAGCAATTGAAGGGGAATCACAGTCTTTGAGCAAATGTCCTGGAGGCTGGTTTGTCCTCTTTTTCTTTTCCTTCTACTGGCTCAGAAAAAATGTACAAATGAAGATGATGGTGGCAACAACAATATTAACTGTTTCTTTATGAAATGAAGAGTGTTGTCTTTTTTTCTTTTTTTTTTTTTGCCAAATTGCTGTCTTTAATTCTTTCTCTGGTCAGGCCTACTGTTTCTTATGCTGTTCACAGTTACAGTAGCATTCTGCTGGAACAAGTGTAAAGTTGGCTTTCAAAAGAAGACAGAAAGTATGATTAATTTCACAGCCAGCTTTAGGAAGTTTTCTCAGACTGCTAAACCTGAATTAAACTTTTCCAGTGAAAGCTGTTAGAAATTCTAAATAAGGAAAATTCAGCATGTTGCACAAATTGAATGGTTGTCTTAGCTCTAATAACTGCAAATTTCTTTCAGAATTGTGAAAATGTATTTATCATCTGTCTTTTAAAAGGAAAAATAAATAACCATGATCTGGAAGCAAGATACGAGGTCAAAGCAATTCTGGGTCATCTTTTTTGAAATCAATGTCTAATTTCAATTTTGCTTTCAATTATGAATTTAAAAAATCAGTTTACAGCATCTACAAATGGGTATTTTACAAGTCTGTAAACTAGCCCTGAGCCATGAATTCTCACACAGAGCTGCAGTCCAGAATTGATGATTGTTTTGCATTCAAAAGTCCCATCTACTGGAGCAGAGGTATTCATGCCCCTAAGCTTCGCTGTCAGCTACATCACGTTGCCATAATGTCTAATGAAAATAACAAAATAGCACAAGAGGTTACTGACTGGTTCTACTGCATTCTGCAAAGTATTCTTTGGTGGCCAAAGGGCAGCTTCAGTGCAAGGGATGGAGAGGTTTCCTCCCTGCAGTCATGAGCTCACCTGACCCCTCTGCATGGCAATTTGGAGACTCTTAAGTGTTGAATTCTGACTACTGTTTGTTGACATTTCCTACTCCACTGGAATCGTGTAGTATCACAACAAATAAAATAAAATAAAAATAAAAATGCCTGTTGTATACCTGCTTCCAGCTGAAGTTATCCATTGTTTAAAAATGAATTATGGGAAGGTATTTAAGAGCTCAAGCCGTGTCCCAATCACACACTCTCAAAGGAGAATCCACCTGTTTATTTATTGCTGTAACATAAACTCCCCAAACTAGACATTTCAACTGCAAGTGTCAAAATACATGCAATAAATAATGGGGAAAAGAGCAAATTGCAACAAAACCCAGAACAACACCCCTACTATCTAGTAATTTCATAAAGGTGTTGCTAAACACATTTATTACTGTAATCTTGCTGGAAATTAGAGCCTAATCACTAACAGCTATATATATATATATATATATATTTATTTTGATAAACACATTACTGAATTCTTACAATGTGAGAAATTGTCATTCTTGATTTATATTTTGAGACAAGGAGAAAACTTTCAAACATTAATTTTTCCTGTGGACAGCAAAAAGTTAAAGCCAAAGAAACCATGGATATGATGGATTGCTTTAAGACCAGGACAGTTTTCTCTTTTTGTTAAAAAAAAAAGAAATCTCTCTTTTCCCTTACCCCAAGGAAATTTGCATATTAAAAGTCTGCAGAAATTAGGTTTATATTTATTCTTTATGGCTATGAGGTGGATGAGAGGGCAGTTATTGTTCAGCATTGACATCAGACTTAAAACTGCAGACTGCAGACCTTTACAATAGAATTAGACTTTCGTGTTGCATAATGAGATTCATTATAATTGACATGCATAATTCCAATCATGTTCCGTGTTGATTCAGCCTTTTGTTGTCAAGACAGCCTGTTATTACATACTGAACTAACCTTACTCATATACAATGATTAAAACAAAACGTCTTCAGAGGTTGTTGGTTTGGAGTTGTATTTTTTTAAGTGAATGCAAGGTACCCCTTCCCTCCCCATGCCCACCTCCTCTGCTGCATTTTCTCATCAAAGCCAGAAAATCTAGTGTCTGGCACAGAACAGTCTTTTCTCAGTGTGAAAAATGATTCTCAAAAGGTGATCCCCCAAGAGTTTGATGAATGTTATCCCCACATTAAAAGTGTAATGAAAAACACTATAATAAATATATAAATTAATAAAGGAAGATATGGGTCTGTAGTATTCCCAGAGTGGAGAAGCATGGCAATTAGTAAAGGCTATCAAGGCTTTTACTGTTCATAAAGTGTGAATCAAGGTCATTCAGGGGTACTAATTCACTAAAATAGGCAAAAAACCATTTCAACTGCTCTGCTTTTTTTTTTTTTTTCTTTTTCTTCTGAGAGGAAATAAGGAAAAGCTGGCCACACAATAACACAGGTTTTTGCTACTGATTAATTCGAAACAATATTGGTGGATTTACAATAGCTTTTCTTTCACAGGTTCTCACCAGTAGAACCGAGAGCCATTCATCCTAGATTTACAAAGGCAACTAGAGATGCCTGAACAGCAGTTCTCAGAATGGCCCAAGCTGAGGTTGGAGGGATCTCTGGAGATCACCTTTCTAACCCAGTGCTCAAGCACGGCCACTGAGACCCCACTGCTGAGGACCATGTCCAGATGGCTTTTGGATATTTCTAAGGACAGGGATTTCACAATCTCTCTGGGCAACTTAGGCCCATGCTTGGTCATCCTCATAGTGAAAAAGGGTTTCCAAATGTTCAGCAGGAGCCTCCTGAGTTTTATGTGGAGGCCATTGCCTCTAGTCTTGTCCCATATTTCAGTAGCTACCAAGATACTCACAAAACACTCATTTACATTTGTAAACCAGTGGAGGGAGCATTTATCTGGCCAAAGACATCTGTGATTGAGACATCAATGTCTGAGTTAGTCAGCACCCTTCACAGCTAATAGAGAAAAATAGGTATTTCTAAGGACACATTAATCTCGTTTTTTAAAAGTATGTCTAAAATAAGTCAAATTAATCACATCTGCAAAGCATCTATTTACTCCATTAACTTTCAGGGAAGTCTAAGCTGACTTCTTATAGGTGAAGACCTCTGTGTGGGGGCACTCTCTGGCTCACTTTCAAGACTAAATGTACACTTACAAGGTCATGGGAACATGTGAGAAACTAAGGCTGTTCAAATATTGCCACAAGGAGCCTAATTTTTCCTACTATTTGGCAGGACACAGAAATTAGATTCTCCCTCATCGGTCCCATTTCCCACATATGCAGACTGCTCTGGTCACAACAGAACACACACCTTGGAACAACAGTCTGTCCCAAGGCATAAATGTCCCCATCATTGTCACTGTGCCTGTCACTTAGGAGACACTAATGAAGGGAAATCAGGCTGGAAGCAGAAGGTCATATGCCAGTACTTGCTTTTCCCACAAAACAGTTGAAATAATTTCCTTTCACTTGGCAACAATTGAAAATTAGCTTGAAGGGAAATGCCAGTGTCACATAAAGTTCAATCAACAGCTCTGGCAACTCTGGAGAGACACACCAGAGAGATTTCAACAAGGTCCATATTGACTGCTCCTACGGAATTAAAATGCAGCTGCCAGTAAGGCAGTCTGTTTGATTGCCAATTAAGCAAATTAATCACCCACTACTTCCCCTTACACTGGGTATTCTATCAAGACATAGCACCCACCCATCTGAAGGAATGGCTGTGAGGAGGCAGATCAGGAGTAGGGCTTCCAGCTTAAAACCAAGGTGAAAATAAGGCCTGGAGAGGAGGAGAAGGTAAAAGCCAAGGCAGGCAGGAGGGGGCTGGTACCCACTGGAGACACATCTTCATAAACCTCTCGCAAAAGGCAGAGGATTGTACTTGTTACTGGGCATTTCAATTTAATGGAGACAAACAGCACTCTGCACAGCCCTGGAGCTGCTGAAATTCCTGCTCAATAGCTGCTAAAAGAGCAACCCCGTGGCTGTTTGTAAGGCTTGGGGCCCTTACTTTGAAGGGCAAATTTAAATGGAAAGTCCCAGACCAGAAGAATGTCATTGTCCATCACATGTTGATTGTTCTGACTGAATAATCTGAATGTGCACTTTAGCCAGTGAGTTTGGGGGGGGGGGGGGGGAATTAAAGACTGAGGCTCAAATAAGTTAATCCTAACAACAGGGTGATGGTCAAAACTGTAGTGAAATATTTCTTCATCCTAGCTAACTACCAACTTACTCTTTGCCTTTTTATTTTACTCCTGTTTTTTTAAAAAGGGGCCACTCAGGGTGTGCTGTGGTTTTCTGCAGTGGCTTTGCTCTGGCTTCGGAATCTCACCTTTCATGAGAGAAGCTGCTTGATGAGCTCTGGGATTGGCAAGTCCCAGCACCCTCTGCACGGGATCCTCGCTTTTTGATTAAAACCTTTTTATTCTTGGCACTTTCTTCAGGAGAATCCACCTGTTTATTTATTGCTGTAACATAAACTCCCCAAACTAGACATTTCAACTGCAAGTGTCAAAATACATGCAATAAATAATGGGGAAAAGAGCAAATTGCAACAAAACCCAGAACAACACCCCTACTATCTAGTAATTTCATAAAGGTGTTGCTAAACACATTTATTACTGTAATCTTGCTGGAAATTAGAGCCTAATCACTAACAGCTATATATATATATATATATATATTTATTTTGATAAACACATTACTGAATTCTTACAATGTGAGAAATTGTCATTCTTGATTTATATTTTGAGACAAGGAGAAAACTTTCAAACATTAATTTTTCCTGTGGACAGCAAAAAGTTAAAGCCAAAGAAACCATGGATATGATGGATTGCTTTAAGACCAGGACAGTTTTCTCTTTTGTTAAAAAAAAGAAATCTCTCTTTTCCCTTACCCCAAGGAAATTTGCATATTAAAAGTCTGCAGAAATTAGGTTTATATTTATTCTTTATGGCTATGAGGTGGATGAGAGGGCAGTTATTGTTCAGCATTGACATCAGACTTAAAACTGCAGACTGCAGACCTTTACAATAGAATTAGACTTTCGTGTTGCATAATGAGATTCATTATAATTGACATGCATAATTCCAATCATGTTCCGTGTTGATTCAGCCTTTTGTTGTCAAGACAGCCTGTTATTACATACTGAACTAACCTTACTCATATACAATGATTAAAACAAAACGTCTTCAGAGGTTGTTGGTTTGGAGTTGTATTTTTTTAAGTGAATGCAAGGTACCCCTTCCCTCCCCATGCCCACCTCCTCTGCTGCATTTTCTCATCAAAGCCAGAAAATCCAGTGTCTGGCACAGAACAGTCTTTTCTCAGTGTGAAAAATGATTCTCAAAAGGTGATCCCCAAGAGTTTGATGAATGTTATCCCCACATTAAAAGTGTAATGAAAAACACTATAATAAATATATAAATTAATAAAGGAAGATATGGGTCTGTAGTATTCCCAGAGTGGAGAAGCATGGCAATTAGTAAAGGCTATCAAGGCTTTTACTGTTCATAAAGTGTGAATCAAGGTCATTCAGGGGTACTAATTCACTAAAATAGGCAAAAACCATTTCAACTGCTCTTTTTTTTTTTTTTTTTTTTTTTCTGAGAGGAAATAAGGAAAAGCTGGCCACACAATAACACAGGTTTTTGCTACTGATTAATTCAAAAAGAAACAATATTGGTGGATTTACAATAGCTTTTCTTTCACAGGTTCTCACCAGTAGAACCGAGAGCCATTCATCCTAGATTTACAAAGGCAACTAGAGATGCCTGAACAGCAGTTCTCAGAATGGCCCAAGCTGAGGTTGGAGGGATCTCTGGAGATCACCTTTCTAACCCAGTGCTCAAGCACGGCCACTGAGACCCCACTGCTGAGGACCATGTCCAGATGGCTTTTGGATATTTCTAAGGACAGGGATTTCACAATCTCTCTGGGCAACTTAGGCCCATGCTTGGTCATCCTCATAGTGAAAAAGGGTTTCCAAATGTTCAGCAGGAGCCTCCTGAGTTTTATGTGGAGGCCATTGCCTCTAGTCTTGTCCCATATTTCAGTAGCTACCAAGATACTCACAAAACACTCATTTACATTTGTAAACCAGTGGAGGGAGCATTTATCTGGCCAAAGACATCTGTGATTGAGACATCAATGTCTGAGTTAGTCAGCACCCTTCACAGCTAATAGAGAAAAATAGGTATTTCTAAGGACACATTAATCTCGTTTTTTAAAAGTATGTCTAAAATAAGTCAAATTAATCACATCTGCAAAGCATCTATTTACTCCATTAACTTTCAGGGAAGTCTAAGCTGACTTCTTATAGGTGAAGACCTCTGTGTGGGGGCACTCTCTGGCTCACTTTCAAGACTAAATGTACACTTACAAGGTCATGGGAACATGTGAGAAACTAAGGCTGTTCAAATATTGCCACAAGGAGCCTAATTTTTCCTACTATTTGGCAGGACACAGAAATTAGATTCTCCCTCATCGGTCCCATTTCCCACATATGCAGACTGCTCTGGTCACAACAGAACACACACCTTGGAACAACAGTCTGTCCCAAGGCATAAATGTCCCCATCATTGTCACTGTGCCTGTCACTTAGGAGACACTAATGAAGGAAATCAGGCTGGAAGCAGAAGGTCATATGCCAGTACTTGCTTTTCCCACAAAACAGTTGAAATAATTTCCTTTCACTTGGCAACAATTGAAAATTAGCTTGAAGGGAAATGCCAGTGTCACATAAAGTTCAATCAACAGCTCTGGCAACTCTGGAGAGACACACCAGAGAGATTTCAACAAGGTCCATATTGACTGCTCCTACGGAATTAAAATGCAGCTGCCAGTAAGGCAGTCTGTTTGATTGCCAATTAAGCAAATTAATCACCCACTACTTCCCCTTACACTGGGTATTCTATCAAGACATAGCACCCACCCATCTGAAGGAATGGCTGTGAGGAGGCAGATCAGGAGTAGGGCTTCCAGCTTAAAACCAAGGTGAAAATAAGGCCTGGAGAGGAGGAGAAGGTAAAAGCCAAGGCAGGCAGGAGGGGGCTGGTACCCACTGGAGACACATCTTCATAAACCTCTAGCAAAAGGCAGAGGATTGTACTTGTTACTGGGCATTTCAATTTAATGGAGACAAACAGCACTCTGCACAGCCCTGGAGCTGCTGAAATTCCTGCTCAATAGCTGCTAAAAGAGCAACCCCGTGGCTGTTTGTAAGGCTTGGGGCCCTTACTTTGAAGGGCAAATTTAAATGGAAAGTCCCAGACCAGAAGAATGTCATTGTCCATCACATGTTGATTGTTCTGACTGAATAATCTGAATGTGCACTTTAGCCAGTGAGTTTGGGGGAATTAAAGACTGAGGCTCAAATAAGTTAATCCTAACAACAGGGTGATGGTCAAAACTGTAGTGAAATATTTCTTCATCCTAGCTAACTACCAACTTACTCTTTGCCTTTTTATTTTACTCCTGTTTTTTTAAAAAGGGGCCACTCAGGGTGTGCTGTGGTTTTCTGCAGTGGCTTTGCTCTGGCTTCGGAATCTCACCTTTCATGAGAGAAGCTGCTTGATGAGCTCTGGGATTGGCAAGTCCCAGCACCCTCTGCACGGGATCCTCGCTTTTGATTAAAACCTTTTATTCTTGGCACTTTCTTCAGAGCTGGGACATTTATAACTCTTCTTCCAGTTATGGATTTCAGAGTTCATGAAATTACATTGCAGCTTTCCTTTAGTCAAGAAGCCAAATGAAATGGAACAGAACCAGCAGACAGGATTTATAGGACTTACATTCTTCTAGAGCAGTGGTAAGTAGACAGTGTTTGCAACGTCATTGACAGTAGGCAATGGTATCCCCCATTTGGGCTGAGATTTAGTACAAAATCAGGCAGTCTTAGCACTGAAGAGCCCACTGTAGGCAGAGAAAATCCAGAGCTTGATTTAGTTGCTCTTTGTAATTCATAAAGTATTTGAGCCATCCTCGTGGTAAGATAAAGGCTCAGTGGTCTTCTGAAGTGGCAGCTGAAGGCTAGGAGAAATGCATGAGGGCATCTCATGTAGCACAGGATGTCTATATTTAGGCAGGTGACTGCCACTCCAGATTGTCACTGACTGTGGTCTGAGACAGTGACTGGTGGAAAAACACAACATATGTTGCAAGATCCTAAAGGAAAGTGTTTACTATTAAGTTAAACTCACATTAGGGTATCTATCTTCAAACAGGTTTGGTTTTTTTTTAATGAGATTTGCACAAAACCATTTCTCTTAGAGATTTCAATCTCTGTGCCAAACCTGATAAATCAGCCAGTGGATGCTAAAGTTAACACAGTGTGAGGAGGGTAAATACCACTAAATACTCAGTACCACAGTAACTCCTAACAGAGAATACAAATTTTTATCACCTTGTTTCCAGTCATTCCCCAAAATCCAGTATGTCCTGCCCCTTTCTGGCTCTGTAAGACTGTTCAAAAAGTCAGGAAACCTGTGTGGCCACCTCAATCTGAAAAATGCCACAGATATAAATTACTTTCTCAAAAATACAGGTACTGCTGTCACAAAGATGTTTGGAAGCCTGGAAGAAAATAAATAGCAGGACAAAAAATAAAAATAACTGCAAAGTTATGATCAGCACCAAAAAAGCAAAAAAACCTGCTTTCATGAGGTTGACAATACATTGTCAATAAAACTGTGCCAGCCAATGATTCTATACCAAAGAAAACCCAGGAATTTGTGGAAACCTAGGACTGCTGAAAGTATGCAACATGCTGCTCTTCTAGTTTTGTTTGTGTAGCAGAGAAGGTAGTTCAGGTAGGCACTTTTCTTTCCAAAGCAGTGCCACACTCTTCTGAATCAGACTATACAGAATTTAATGGCTATCATTTAAGATATATAAAAATTTTTCCTTAAGCTTTCTTGTACATGTGTGTGCGAAATGGGGCACACAACTACAACTTTTTATTGTCACTTGCTTTAAAGAAATGGAATTTTTTTTTCCTCCAAAAATACAAATCAATCAGAGAATGGCATGTGTAAGAGACATTAAAGAAGTTAAATTGCTCAGATATGTCAATCTTCAGTAAACTAGCCATACCTCAGGGACATTCAGATTTGTATCCTGAAATGCCACATATGGAAAATTCAAACACCTCAGAAGTTTTATGGAGCAAGAAATCTGTAAAAGGACAGTTATTAAGAACAAAACCATCAGAAAATTCATTATCAACACTTAAGACTGAAAAGACTAGAGAAATACACGGGGGAAGAAAAGAGGACAATAGGAGGGAAAAAAGAGGAAATTATGCACATTTTTTGTTATAACTAGCTGAGGTACTCTGACACCCCAAGGTGGATGTTACATCATACCTATTTATAAAACTATTGTACTTGCCAACTAATATTATCTAGGGTCTGTATTAGCAAACAGCTGCAAGTAATAACATCTATATTTTTTTGAGATTAACAAATCAAGGTTTTGGACACCTTTATTCATCTATTATTTCTCAGTTTCAGCTCTGAGTAAAACAATTTTAAACCTCCATGTTCAACTTGTCATCTCAAATCCATTCCTGTGTTTATATTTTTCTGCTCTAATGCAGATCTTGAAATTCAGTTTGCTTCCTTATTATAATTAAATCTTCTCAAATGTTAGATTTTTAGCTAATGTGAGAACCTGATGGCAGATTAATAGTAGAAAAGTGTGAACAATGCTTTCACTGATGGAAGTTATCTTCTGCTGACTAAGATATATATCTGCATGCATACATGTTCTCTGCTGACAATATTTTCTCCTTTACTTCCAGTGCTATCCTATAAATCAATGGCAGTTCCTCAGCAACAACTTAAGTTAGGCTCATTAGCTGAATTATACATATAATCATGCATATACAATAAATCTTTTAAAACCATTCTCATTTCCAGTATACTAGTGAAATTTTATGCTATGGAGTCCCCTGTGCTGGCAGTATAAATGCTGTGGGACCTAGTGAAATAGGAAAAAAACCCTCACACAGAGAACTGTTGAAAAAAACATTGTGGGTTTGTGTATTGTTTTTCTGATTGGCTTTGAGTAAATATCAGACCTTTCCACAGGGACAGCTTACATCAATGAATGAGTCCTGCACCAAGTGTTTGTTGAGGAGTCCTTTACACCAGCTTGGCAGCGCAGTGACAGCTTCCAGTGGAAGTACATCTGCATTTACCTTAAGAGCTCTGTATTCTTAGAGGAGACAATTCAGAATCTTGCTTTCAGTGAACACCTCAGTTCTGTGAGGTTCTGTGTACCCTTAAAAGGTGCTAATGGAAACTGAGACTGCATAGTACCTTAGAGGCTTTGCCTTCATTTAAAAATATGCTATTTATGAAGATGTAGATTAGGAACCCAGCAAAGTTTCTCTATAAGAGGTAGTATGCATGACTTAGAATCTTCAAACCAAAAATGTCTTTCTATGAACACATGAAACCATATATACACAAAAAGGTACTGTACATCCCTCCCCTGTTGAAAAAACAAATGGACTTTAAGGCCTTAGGATTGTCCTTTCCCTAATGGCTCTCTAAAATATGAACAGCATTCATTGCTGCTTGATGATAGTAATGACCTTATAATAGTTTCCATGGAAAGAATTCTGAGATCATAAACAGTGACAAAGTGAGTTTGTTAGTTACCAAACACACACGTTCCAAAGGTACATGACATTTAATTCTAATCTATTTTTAGAAATCATAGGAAAATTAAGACAAATTAACTTTTTCCAGCAGAAGTGCTTACATTGTATTTCCAAATACAATTACATAGAACTTCTAATTGACTATTATTAGAAATCAAGTCATTTCTATTACACCCTCAAAGCTCTTCTCCAAAACAGAGTATTTAAAAGGCAGCATTTATGACAGACTCAGTGAACTGAATCTCTGAGTCAGATGACCTAAATTCCTTTAAGCCCCTGTGCCTAATATTTTGTGTTAAATGACATTAGGCTGATACTATTCAGCACCTTACTTAGGCTTCCTGATTCCACTTCATGTTGTGGTGCAATGCCTTCACATACAGAGGCTGGAAATCATAGCATTGGTTCTGGGACTATCATATTTCATGTAAAGAGGTATTTACCATTTACCATTTATTGCAGGGTCTCTCATCCTTATATTGTGACTTTGTAGAGCAGTCTGCTCCCAGAGAACACCTGGAGCAAAAGAATTGCTTCTGTTTTAGATGAAACTTTGGCACAAGCAAGAACAGGTTTTTTCACACACCTGTCCTTATGGGTGGTGGGAATATATTGAATTCAAGTGTAACTCTTCCCTTTCCTATCACTGTGGAGTTCTCCAGCTATTTCTCAAAAGATTATCACATCTCCCAAGTTCCTGTCAGCATCTGATAAAGGCTGACAGCAAAAACTCAGCTGATCCAGTGCTTTGTTTTAGAATAAGCAAATATCATTTGTACCCAAAGAAACAGCCCTCTGGTTTTTCAGGCCCTTTCTTTGCACCCACAGACAAGTCTCCCTGACTGCTGTTTGTACACTTAGAAGTTTTGCCCGTTTAACTTTACTGGTTTGAAACACAGAGTGATAAAGCTGTGCTTCACTGACGTGGCTATTTAGCAAAATACTCTTATAGAGAAGAATTACAGCAGGAAAACTCCCTTTAGCAGAGATAGAGTGCCCCCCATTTGGAGGGGGCTGTTAAACCTACCCTGCAGAAGAATCCTTTCACCTCTGTGAACGACTTCCTCTGGGAGTGGGAGAGGAAGGTAATGCCTACGGGAGTTATGCCATGCAGACCTTAAGAAATAGAGACAAGCCTGCTGTGCCATTCCTTCTGGATTGGAGGTAATCATTTTCACCCTGACAGGCTATTGTAAGGCTAAATAAAGATAAGGAAAGGTGTCAGATAATGACCCACTCATAAACCATGCAAAAAAGGTCATATAAGTATCTAGGGAACAGGAACTATCATGGAGAGGAATGTTTATTTGGTAAAAGCTGAAAATAACTTTTATAGAAAAAATCTGCATTGGATATGCATCTATTTTAGTAACTGTATATAACATGTAGCCTCTGTAACATGCAAAATCTCTGAAAATCCAGAAAAACAAATTCCAAGTCACAAAGAATAAGTTTAAGAGGGAGGGCACATTTCCCATGAATTCTAGAACTGGGCACAGTGGGGAAAACTAGCCAATTTTACATTAGGATATAGTGGTGGAGAACCCAGACCCACTAAGTAAGGTCAGAACAGTTGGAGACCTCTGCCACATTTTCTTTGTTCCACCTATATGTGCCACATGTAAACATATCACATATCCTCCCCCTGGTGCCCAGGAATACCATATATGTCGCTCCCTACACACTGAGAAAATCCCACCTGGGCAGCTGAATCCAAGCACTGCTTCAGGCTCATGTCCTATTCAAACAATATTTAGTGGTACCAATTTCAAAGCACTCTGTCACTGAGGAGATGGGGATCTCTTCATTCCAAGAGATGCTTCTTCCTAGTTTTTGCCAGATAGAGTCTGGTTTCTGAAGATTAGTGTTTTGATGTATTCATATTTGTATAAGAGACAATGAAGACAGATTTCATTGAATTTCAGAGGGTATTCAGCTCACACAATGATAGTTGTTTTAGTGCATCCTAAAATGCTTTACAGTACGATGACATGCTAGGATTGCAGAATGTTTTATTGTCAGCATTAATAAACACATTGTGTTTAATTTAATAAACACATTGTATTTCATTTCCAAAACAGAATTGATAAACCAGTTGTTTGAATTGACTGCTGAATTTTTCCAGGAGTGGGATTATTTCTCATCTGTAGATGCCTCTTTTACTACAGTGAAGTTCTTGATACATTCAAACGAGCTTTAAATGCTCAGTGGAAGAGCTCCTAAAAGGAAAGAATGTTGGGGGTTTTAAAGCTGTAGAAGTCCTACAATGTTTGGCTGGTAGCTTGTTTTATAAATAGTGCAGTAAACCCTGATGCTCACTCTTCTCTGAAACATCTATAATTAAAGGGTAATGGGCCAGATCGTGAATGCTTTATTCAAAGTGAGACTGCTCATGGTACAAAGTACTCTCCAGGGTGAGTAAGTGCATCATAATTTGGGCTGCTGTTGTCAGAGTTTAGTAATAGACTGCTACATAAATAGGTCCTTGGAAAGTACCAAAGTGTTCAAGCCACTGTAATTGCATTAATACAGCAGACAATAATCAGTGGGGAATATTCCGGCATCTTCTGGTAAATTCTCATTTTATCTACACAAAGGTAACCCTTGTGAGTCTGTGTTCCACTGAGAAATGTGCATGGCTTGCATTAATGCTTCAACTCAGGGGTAGCTGTGCAGAAACACAAAACCCACTTATATTGCTAAGAAGCCTGAGATTCCCAAGTCTTAATTTATTGACATCCTTCTGATGAAGATGGGAGATAGTGACTTTTACAGCTCTTGTTGTTGTCAGACTTCTTCATTGCAAGTAGGTTTACTAGGCATGATATTCTCAGTGAGGTAGAGAGCTGCCTCACAAAATTTTCTTTATTTCTATTAAATCTGTGAGATTTGGTCTACACAGAACTTTAAATTTATCTCCATGCAATCAAATTGTTTTATCTCTTCTATCTTCATTTTCTCATTAAGCAAAAAAAGAATGTCGATACTCTCTTTGCATTGTGCAAATAATTTCAGTATTTCAAATATATTGCAATAAATAGTAGAACTTCAAAATAAACACTTAGCTTTCAAAAGCTAATGATAGCTAATCTTTTTTTAAATCCTAACAAAATGATGATCAATGTTAGATATATTCATGCTGTTTCTCAGGCCTCTTCTGGCTTTGAATTATATGCTCTGAAGCCTCATTTGGTTGCACCCTCTCAGATCCATTGGTCTCACTGGCACATATTGTGGTACTCTTTATTTTTAAGCCTTTCACGTAAATGGGATGCCTCAGCACAGTTGCCCTAGATCATGGCAGTAGTTTTGATTGGATGATTTACAAGTAGCTTAAGCCCATCTGCTTCCATACCTGTAAGATCATGGATCATGTGGCAACCGATACAAATAGTCACTAAGCATGCAAAGATCCCCCAAATCTACCTTTAACTAAGTCTTTACTTAAGCTACTACCATAATTATCTACACTTTGCAGTAAAATAACTGTATTTTCTTGTCCCAGTTTCATCAGTATTCTTAAAAATAATTTACACAAATTCTCTGCTCAGTCAGGAGTTTATAATCCCTCTACCCTTCTGTGACTCCTTTCCTTAATTATGTTGTGCATCTGCCTCCACATTGCAATCTGTTTCCTTCTTCCTTGGCTAATGTGAAAAGTTTCCTCTGTTATAAACATATCCCTTCCATCTTTATGAATCTTTTCTTCACTTCTCTGCTCCCGATTTCTCTTTCTCTCAGGTGCTATGCTTTGGGTTTCCCAGTGCTAGTATCTTGAAAGTTTGTTCTTTTGGCTCAACTGTCCATGTCACCAAGTTACCGAGCTCTAGTCCCCAGACTCCAGGTTAACTGAAGCAAACAGGCTCAGTTCTCTAACAGGTAATGTTATCTCACCCGGAGAGAGCAGCCATACCTACACTTATCCTTCCACTCTCCTTTGCCTCTCTGGCCTGTGATACAATTGTTATCTTTTGCTGTTAAGAGATAGGAGGTTCTTTTCAAATTCACTAAATTACTGCAAGGATTGTTTTGTAGACCACAGGAACAGCGTTTATGTAATGAAAAAAAATGAGAGTACATGTTCTATCTTTGGGACACATGAGAGCAAATGAGAAAACACAAAGCCTGGTGGTGTCAGAAGATGATGTAAAGCCAGGAAGAAAAGCCTGTGGCAGTTTTGTCCACACTCATTTCCAGGAGCTGTCTTGGATATCAGTGAAGCTGAAGACCATGTCCAGGTATTGTTGTGTGCTGCTTGCTGGAGCCATCGGAAGCAAAATACAGGGAAAAAAACACAACAAATCTTCTTTCTGGAAGATCAGTGGTCCAATACTTGTATTCATTTCCATATGTATTTTTAGCAACATAAATATACCCAAACAACATAAATCCTCATATCCTGCTTTCACAGTTGTGTAACTTCATTAGCTTCAAATGAGGTACTCCTCATTTAAAATCACAGAAATCACTTGAGATTAAGACATTAGAGGTTTCAGCCATCAGACTTACTTTAATATTTATATTTTATTTTAGCAACAATAATTGTCAAATTGTCACTCACCTCATAGCCAGATTTGGAGAAAAAAAATCAACAAACCACCACTTTCCTTGTGTGTACTGTATTAGATGGAAGATGAGCTTGTTCTTAATGAAATTTTGGATGATCAAGTGAGACCAAAATCTGAATTTTGCTTCTATCAGTAGCAGTGACTACTTTTTTTTTTTTTATTTTAAGAATTTTTTTCTGATATATCACCTCTGAGTTTTTAATACTATACAGCAGAGCACCCCCATGACTCATGTGTCAACAAAGTATCTTTAACACACCTAAAAATTATCAAACTACCTCCTAATAGTAGTGCTGGGTGGCTTGTGAAATGAAAAATACCTAAACTTCCTTCCTTCCTTCCTTCCTTCCTTCCTTCCTTCCTTCCTTCCTTCCTTCCTTCCTTCCTTCCCTTCTGAAATCTCCAAAGATGAAATTAAAAGTCACAGAATCCTACATGGGAATTGGGTTGGAAGGGACCCCTGCCATGGATGGGGACACCTTTCACCTGATCAGGTTGCTCAGATCTCCATCCAACCTGGCCTTGAACACTTCCAGGGATGGGGCATGCACAACTTCCTGGGGCAACCTGTTCCAGTGCCTCACCTTTCTCACAGTCAAGAATTTTTTTCTAATATCTAATCTAAACCTACTCTCTTTCAGTTTGAAGCCATTCCCCCTTGCCCTGACACCACATGCTCTTGGAAATAGTCTCTCTCCTCCTTTCTTGTAGGGTTCCTTCTGTTATAACCAATAGGAGACAGTGAATGAATCATCAGTGTAGGAAGTCCAGTGTTTGATTTTCTTTCAGGCACAGCTTCTAAGCTAGCCATGTAAGCCTGTGCAAACACAAAGTAAATTTGGAAAATTTTTATGTGGATTACATGTTAATTACCATCTCCACTAACAAAAGCTCTTTTTTTGTCTGTTTTGAAAGATGAGTTGATATTGGATTACTTAAAACATCCTACATCCAGTGAAGCAAATCTATTCCAAAAATAAAAATAGCTTGGAGAAAATCTTGTCCAATTTTCAGGCTTGCTAAAATTGCTTGGTTCATGCTTTGACTAGCTGGCAAACATAGGTTATGAATTAGTAGGAGGACATGTGTATGCACTTTCAATGATAATGAGAACAGCTGAGAAACTCTTTCATTGTGAATCTGTGAATGAATGAATGAATGAATGTAGAAATTCAAAGCCCCAGCAGCAGCTATCTCAGTTATTCTGGTCGTTAATGTATTAAAAATTTTAGCAAGCCAGATTCTGCTCTTATTATATCACTTTTATTCTATTACCTTGTTGCATTGTTTGAAACTAGTCAGAGATGCAGAAAATACAAAGAGCTTACTGGAGAAAATGAAAAAATGTATAGAAAAAAGTCTCTTTTCTTACAGTTGGGTTGAGATGAAGACTGAATTAACAAAAAAAATTAATTTCTCTTATAAGTGGCAAATAGTTCCCTTTTGTCTGCAGATCAGAACCAAACTGGAACAGGGAGGAAGTCAGAACTGTCACTACAAATAAGAGCTTTCTAATCAGGGTTTTTCTGTGGGTTTGGCAATTTTGTGTTTGATTTTGGGTTTGGGGATTTTTGGTGTTTTGGGGTTTTTTTTGTTTGTTTGTTTTTGTGGTTGGTTTTTTGTGAGTATTTCTGATTTTTGGTTGGGTTTTTTGTTTGGTTTTGTTTGGTTTTTTGGTTTATTGTTTTTTGTTTGGCTGGGTTTTTTGGGGTTTCTTCATGGTTTTTTGTGGGTTTTTGTTTGGTTGTTTTTTTGTTTTTCTTTTTGGTGGGGTTTGGTTTTGGGTTTTTTTATGTATTTTTATTTGTCATATTTTGGGTTTTGTCAGGAGGGAGTGATAAATTTGTCAGTCTATTCATTATGCTGCAGTACTTAAAAACAAGCAAAAAAATGTGAAGAAAACCTTTAAACTAAACTGATTTTTTTTCTTCAAGATAGGACACAGTCCTTTCTCCTTTTTATTTTTTTCCAGGACCTAATTTCATGGGCCACTTTTATATCTCAGTGTGATTATACATGAATGAAGTCTGTCACATTAAAAGGACAAGGTCAATACAGATGAAAAATAGACACAACAATAATCTTTTTAGAAAGGAATAATGGCATTTATATTAATAATGGTAAATTTTAATCAAATAGCATAAAAAAACCCAGGAACACAAAGGCTGGATAGCTACTGGAAAGCTCCTTACTCGGTTATTCTTGGTAATAATAATGACAGTATTCATCATGTGTTTTTAAATGTCAGAATTAAACAAGTTCACACAGCCATCTTCAGAGGGAAAAAAAATAAAATAAATGGACTGAGGCCCCTAAATACTGAGGGTTAGGGAGGTAGTGCAAGGGAAAAGGAAAGGTACAAAGGCCTTTGGAAAGAGACAAGCCAGGGAATAGGAATTCATTGTCATTAAAACTGTTCTTAGTGGCACTTGGAAAGTGTGACATCCTCTAAAATATACTGCATGTTTTGCAATGGTGAAGTCCTGTTACATCTGTGTGGAGTAACGGGGTTTTCAGGTGGCTGAATGGTGAAAACTGAAAGCAGATCTCAACTGTTATGTAGCAGACTGCAGTTTTTAACATTTGCTTTCACTGGGACTAGTGTTCTTTCCCATAGTATTTATAGTGACCAGAAGAGAGTTTCAGTAAGAGCTGAGCTTTTACTATTGTTTTGGTTTTAGCTGCCAGGAAAAAACTGACCTCTTAAAGCCTTCAGCAAGTCTGGCTTGTGTTTAGATGGGTGATCAACTGCATTTCAATCTAAGTGAAAATAACTTTATACAGAAATAGGTTGGAGGCAGCATCCTGGACATGCAGGGAAGGAAGGACTAAATAGTTCCTTCTTCCTCCTATTACATGTCAGCATAAAAAGGGGTATTGAGAGCAGTACTTGCCTTCAAGAGCGGAAAGTTTGTTTCCCCTGTGAGTGCCTCATGAGAAAAATGGTGTGGGGAGGGAGTGCAATAGAAAAAGCAGTTACACTTTTGCTTCTGTTCTTTTGCTTCTGTGCTTGGTTTACTGAGGAGGGGAGAGCATGCCACATTCATTAGGAGGTTCTAGAAAAGAAATGCCCAGCAATTAGGGGAAATCTGAGTTGGTACTGTTCTTCCCTCATTAACATCTCCTGATGATCCCTCAAGGACAGTGTCCATTCTGCACCTTCTAACCAGGTAGCATCCTCCTGAAAGGCAGGTCAGTTTTTTGTGAAGTGCTAAATGCATAAAACAGTACTTAAACAAGACATACACCCAAGGCAATTTTATATAAGCCTGGATATAAGCCTGGAAAAAAGGCTTAATTTGCCTTTCTTTATGCGTGCTGTCTTGTAATTTACTGTGAGAAACATAAGTCTCTGTGCAAGAAACAAAGCAAAACTGGAAAAGCTATCAGAGGACCTCAAGAAGAAAAAAAAAAGGCCTATCAATATGTTTTCTAAGACTGATATATAAACAAATGTTAGGAGAAAAGAAGAGTATTGTCTTCAAAAATGAATGGGAATATTAAGCCAATACACTTGCAGAATACTGTTAGTGCTTTGGAGTGTCTAATCAGTGCTCAACTGTACAGTCCCAGCCACAGCTGAAACAACTTTGACATAGTGTGGTAGCTCATTATCACATTTTTGTGGACAACAAGGTAAACTTGAATGTAAGACAGTGCAGTAAATATATTCATGCACACAAACGTGCAGTGTCAAGAACACAGGAAAATTCATCTCAACTAGTTTCACAAACTGTTTCATGATGAATTAAAACAGATTCTTCATGCAGGAAAATTTTCTTGCAAACCATCCTCTCAATTCTATTAAGACATTTGAAGGTGAAATGGTGATACAGGCCTCCAGAGTTAAAATCTAAGCTCTGGGTTCAGATAAAACAAAGAAGAAAATAAAAAAATAAAAGATTTCACAAAAAAAAAAAAAATTTCACCAGTTTTGTTGCAAATTTACACTTAATGAATAGTCAAACCTATTTATTTTCTATTTTGGAAAAAAAAAAAAAAAAATTTAAAACTTAATTGTTTACCAAGGCCATATGATTTGTTGACAGCTTTAGTCTCCAGTCAAGCTTTATGGCAAATTTATAAACCATGAAATGTTAGGTTTTAGAAGGCTGGCTGGCACAGCCTTCTGCTGTGGTGCTCACAACCACAATACATGAGCACTGCAATTTCGATTTATAGTATCATAAGAGCATCATCTACATTCCATCAAACTCAATGGGAGTCTCTCCATGGGCTTGAATGAAAGCTGAATCAGACATGCAAAAAAGATGGGACACAATCTTAGAGAGCTTAACTCAGAGCTGAGACCAAGGATCCAAAGATCGAAATAGATGGAAAGATGTTTTACTCATTCTTTCCCCTTCTCACCCTCCAACAGGTCATCTTTAAACTAAGCATGAAAATCTCATGTATGTTTGAGGGCTCACATTTTTGTGCATGGTGCATGAATCATCCCAGGGCTCTGCCTTTGTTCAGAAGCACTTACTGGGATTTAGTAGGTGAGAAGTCATTTAATTCCAAAAATTGGCATCAAAGGATTCCTTCCATCCTCTAAAGCATACAAGAACTATGGAGAAAGGGTAAAACTGAAAGAATCAACACAGTGCTTCTGCAGTGTAGCTTCTCCGTGAAACCCATTTCAAGGCCTAGAATTACAGAATCTCAGAATTGTAGAATATCCTGAGTTGGAAGTGACCCCTGAGAGTCACACGCTGTGCCTGAGAGCATTGTCCAAACACTTCTTGAGCTCTGCCAGGCTTGGTGCTGTGACCGCTTCCCTGGGGAGCCTGTTCCAGTGCCCAAACACCCTATGGGTGAAGAACCTTCTTCTGCTATCCAACCTATACTTCTCCTTACACAACTTCAAGCCATTCCCTCAAGTTGTGTCACTGGTCACCAGGGGGAAGAGATTGGTGCCTGCCCCTCAGCTTCCCCTTGTGAGTAAGCTGGGGGTGCAATGCAATGAGGTCTCCCTTCAGTCTCCTCTTCTCCAGGCTGAACACACCAGGTGACCTCAGCCGCTCCTTCTATGGCTTCCCCTCAAGGCCCTTCACCATCTTCATGGTGCTCCTTTGGGTGGTGTCTAACAGCTGTCTTTCTAATAGTCTTTCTAATATATTGCACCCGAAACTGCCCCAG
The DNA here is from genome assembly GCA_024865655.1 of Emberiza elegans. Taxonomy (NCBI): domain Eukaryota; kingdom Metazoa; phylum Chordata; class Aves; order Passeriformes; family Fringillidae; genus Emberiza; species Emberiza elegans. The sequence continues at coordinate 62,512,107 of JALJVW010003023.1, read as the reverse complement.
CACTCGAGGTGAGGCTGCCCCAGCTCAGAGCAGAGCGGGACAATCCCCTCCCTTGCCCTGCTGGCCATGCTGTCCCTGATGCCCCCAGGACAGGGTTGTCCCTCCTGGCTGTCAGGGCACTGCTGGCTCATGTTCAACTTGCCGTCCTCCAGGATCTGCAGGTCTCTTTCCGTGGCAAGAACAAGAAGCTCTGCAGCTTCTTCTTCCCCAGTCTGTATGTGCATCCAGGCTAGTCCCATTCCAGGTGCAAAATCCAGACTCTTCCCTTGTTGAACTTCATACAGTTGGTGATTGCCCAGTCCTCTAATTTGTCAAGGTCTCTCTGCAGGGTCTTTCTGCCCTCCAGGGAGTAGACAGCTTCTCACAGTTTTGTATCATCTGCAGACTTAGTGTCCCTTCCAGTCCTGTGTCCAAGTCATTTATGAAGATGTTGAAGAGCACAGAGCCGAGGATGGAGCCCTGTGGGACCCCTCTAGTGACAGGTCACCAGTCTGATGACACCCAAGTCACTGTAACTCTTTTTGCCTGACCCGTGAGTCAGTTGCTCACCCATCACAGGATGTGTTTATCCTACTGTGTGCTGGACAGTTTTTCCTGAAGGATACTATGAGAAGCAGTATACAAAGCTTTACTGAAATCCAGAAAGGTTACATCAACTGGCTTCCCTTGGTCAAGTAGGTGGGGTATCCTCTCATAAAAGGAAATTAGGTTTGAAAAACAGGACTTTCCTCTCATGAAGGGACCAATGACTTTGTGCTTGTTCTGGTGTTTTTCAATACCTCACAGAATAACCTTCTCCATAACCTTACCAGGCACTGAAGTGTCACTGACAGGCCTATTGTCAAGTCAGATCATAAAACTCCACTGCCTGATGTGAAGGAGACCTGTTGTCATATAAATAATGAAGAAACCAAGAGCTGCAAGTAGATTGACCAGTTTATTTCCATGCAGCCAAATTTCTGTTGGACATCTGCAAAGCTAATGTTGCCTGCCACTGAAACTTCAAAACTGTGCTGATCAGTAAAAATCACAGAGAGAATTATTTCCTCCTTCTTCTAACATTTACATCCCAAACTACATAAGAACAGTGGCTACTTAATTGATGCCCCAGGGTAGAAGTATCACCTCTTTGTTAAGTTCATCAGGAACTTCAAAGCACATTTAAAAGCCTATACAGTCTATACAATCTTCCCACAAACTGCTACCATGGAATATGTTTGCTACCTTTTGTAGTTAGGCTCTTACAGTTAGGATTTAATGTCATATGCTGTGAGTGTCATTAAATACCAGTTTCTTTGCTATTATTCTTTTGCTATACTTTTTTCAGAGCACTCTCACATTGTGTTGCTGTGTTTGATTTTAGAAGTGTTGTTATTCAAGCTTTGTGGTTTAGAAAAACACCTGGGATAAAATTTGTGTCATAAAGCTGCTGCCATTTAAAGGGTCATGCAATGACTGTAACTGCATGGATTTCTTTCTGACAAATAGGCTCCCCATCAAATTCACACCAACTGCAGATGAGGCTGTGCAAACAGAAAGTAACAGAATGCAGTAATGGGTGAGAATTTAAGATAGGCATAATGAAAGCCAAATGTATTTCATACCTGACTTCACAGAATCCAAGAATGGTTTGTATTGGAAGCACCCTTTGAAGATCATCTGTTTCAGCCACCCTGCCATGGGCAGGCATATCTTTCACCAGATTATGTTGTTCAAAGCCCTGTCCATTTCAGCACAAGGAAATACTGTGCAAAATTATATCAGACAGGATCTAACCCTTAGACTGGAAAAAATTAGTGTTATTTCCAACTCTTAAAGTCTCTAACCAAGTCAACCAAGTTATTTGCCAAAGAAATTAATTGAAAAATACAACTGGGTGGAAGTCTGCCACAGGAGACTCCATAAAATATCTAAAACAAAAAAGGTCATGCTATGAAAATAGCTGTTTAAAGATTTTTTTTCACAAATTCAATATTTCCTTTTGTTTTTATTAAAATATGCACTTCTTTTTGCTAATTATATAACTTTTTTTCATCTGCATTTGGAGGTCATAATTTTAACAGATTTTCACTAACCAAACTTTTTGTGACCAGATGAAAGGTATGTTTTCATGTTCTATGAAAGAGCACCTATTTGCTGTCTAAAAGCTTTATGTCTCTTAAAACCAAACAATAGCATGTGCTTTGGTAGATATAGTGGCCTGGGAATAACTCTAAGAATGCAGAGGTTCACTCTCACCTTTTTTTCTTGGAGCAATATAATTGTTTACCTGTAAGAATCTCATAGGAATGTAAATTACTGTACCATCACTTTGCTTCCACCATCACTTTTCTTCAATCTGATACATGCCTAATAAAATATTAATTTAGTTTGTGCCTAGGGTAAAATATACAATAGACACATGACAGTGGTCTGTGTAATCAACCTAAAGTTCCTGTTCTCATGCCAGGAAGAGTGCAGATTAAGGCAATTCTCAGGCTCGACTTCAGATGACTGGTGAAGAATTGTCTTTGTCATGGATGCTGTCCACTGGTTTTGGTATTGGACTGTTTTCAAATAAAAATAAGAGAAAAGAGTACATGGTATCTTAATCCAGAATAAACTAAATGATCATATTTATTGTTTACCAAGATTACAATTAGCTATCAACATTTCGCATAAAGAAGCCATGTCTTCATGCTTGACTGATTTCCAGTTGTGTTCAACAACCAAAACTCCTCCCAAAGGTAACAGAAGCTAAGAGCTCTCTGTACTTCTAGAAAAATCAAGATACCTTTTCTGACAGTCTCAAGGTGCATTTAACTGCCTCCTTTCAAAATGTGAATACTATGCCTAGCAACTACAATATCTTACCCAGTTGGAAAGAACCTTTGTATTTTTACTAATCAGTACCTTTGATTAGCCTTTCCCACACTCATCTTGTGGCAAAAAAACAAGAGTAGAAGTTGAGAATTCTTGGTTTCTGTTCCTGAAATCAGACCAGTAGGTAATACCTTTTTAGAGAAGAAAACTGTGGGCTTAAGAACTTGATTAGTAGGCAATTATGAATCCAGGTACAGATTCCTTTATTTCCATTTCGTGATCCACTTCTGCAGGTAGGCATACACGCAGAACTAAATCAGTGTCTCGGTCCCTGTGTGAGCCTCTCAGGAGCCCTCGGCCAGTCCCGAGTCGGCAGACACCAGGGTGGGGGCAGCCCCGACACGGCCGACAGCAGGGAGACACTCTCCTGTGCCCCGAGGGTGCTGAGGGCACCTGGGCTGGTCGCCTTTGCTGCGCAGGAGACACCAGAGACATCGGTAGAAGACAAAGGCTCAACTCTTAGCAGGGGTTAATCCAAGGTTTTATTCCAGGAGTCCCAAGGGAGCACCTGCAGCCTCAGGGGGCCTCCTCCTGCCGAGAGTACCAGGAGATGAGCCAAGGTTACATTTAAAGGGAGGTGGAAACCAAAATTAGATAACATTTTACCAACCAATAAGTGACCCTAAAAGAAACATACTGGGGAATAGACATATGGGACAGTGTATGGGGCAAGGCTTGGGGGGCTGACCCCTAGCCTCTGGCTAATCACTCGACAGCCTGGACCGAAGCTTCTAGGTGGAAGGGATGGGATGCTGAGTGATTGACAGAGAGCCAGGGTGGGGGTTTAGGGATGATCTCATCCCGGGAGAGGGATAACACAGGTGAAGGAAGGGGGGTACAGTTTGGGATAAACCATTTGGGGAAAATATGGGGATACAAAACAAAACTACTTCAAAGTATTACAAAGTACAAAAACACACCACAACAAATCAGAATTTTCTGATTTATTTGTTATAGCTGGTTTGATTTCCATCCATACACAAAACTGCCTTAACTTCCAGGACCCTTTTTAGGTCCATTTTCATTACAGGTTCAGTATGTGAATCAAAACTGGGGCCTGGCTTTTCTCAGCCTGCTCACTCCCAGTCCCTCCAGCTTTCGTAGTCTCATGCTTCCTGCAGCTTCATTCATGTGCTTGGGAGCCGGTGTGATGCACTGGCACAGAGCACAGGGTCAGTGAGTGCATGTCCAGCAGGATGTGGCCTCCACCATCCCCGGGCCCCCTGCACCCATGAGGCAGTGACACTTCACGAGTGCTCCTTCCCCTGGGCTGGGCTCAAGGAAGTGCCACTCTTCAGCTGCCGTGGTAGGACATGAGGAGGGTCTGAACCTCATTCCTTCATGGTTCTGATTCTCCCAGAGTCTTTGAGAACAAACTCATTCTCACCTCCCCCAGGTCTTTGCTTCCTCATGTGTTGGCATGCTCCATTAGGTAGAGTTTTATGTGTTCTCTTGGAAAAAGGAGGGCATTTTAATCTGCCCATACTGAACAAGGCAGCATGTAGCTATGAATTTTCTGTATTTATGTCTGATAAGGAATTACCATAGGAGGCTGCAAAATGGCCTTGGAATTTGGCCATATGGTCATTCATATAATTTTTGTCCCAGACTTAAATTCATCTCTTGCAGAGATGAAAACCAGTGGCTGCAGACAGCATCCACGATTTTATTCCAACAGTTTGTTCCAGGAAATGTAGAAAATTAAATCAAGTTATAACTGCAGAGGGCATTCAAAGTAGCAATATATAATGATCTAATTAAACAGCTCCAAACTGCAATTTTACCATGATTAACAGATCCTACTTCTGCAAAAGTATGAGTGGACTATGCAGCCAAGTCCTCAGCTTTAGATCAACTATCAATATTCTTAATAGTAATTTTTATCACACTTGTATTCTATTCATACAAACCACCACCCTTACCAGTATATTCTGAATGTTTAGTAGGGCACTCAGCAGAATAGATTCCTTTGGGAGTGAAAAACTTGTTAATATAAGCTAATACTGTTTTTAATGAAGACAGACATGTTAATCTCCAACGACATGACTGTGTCATGGAACAAATTAGGTAAATGAATGTATTCAAATTTGCCCCAGAAGAAGACGCCAGCTTTTGTTTAGCCAGAGGAGGAGTGTGCCAATCAGTCCCTCCAGGCCAGTAGTGAACTCTTTACCGTAATCATTGAGCAATTGTTCACCTTAGTAATCCTATTACTAAATAATCATTTACTACAGCCACATTTGGACTACAGCAATAGTCTTCTTCAAAAAATTGTTTATGGGTGTGAGCAGGATTTTCACGCTCTGGTCCTTTGACATCTATATTTCATGGATGGGGAAGGAATTCTTCCTGCTAAGCAGCCTACACACATATTAGTGCCTGTGTATGCAATGGCTCATGGATGGGTCAATCAAAACTCCCTTTAAAGTACAGTCATCATCTGTTTTATGAAACTGCCTTTCTCATGGATCATAAGACACCAAATAATTTTCTTAAAATGCTACAGCACAGTAGAAACCCTCAGTATTCCCTACCACCTACATTTTTTTACATTCCTGGATGACTGTCACAAATCTTGTGAGCAAAATATACCGCTGAGTATATATTTAAATATATTTAAACAAATTATATATATATATATATATATATATATATATACATTTAAATAGTCAGCAATAGAATGGACTGATCCTGTTTAAATCTGCATTTTGCTAATATGTGCTAGAAAGACACAGAGTAAGGACCAAGGATGAAATACAGGGTGAACCTGGTACACTTTTGTGTGGATTATCTGCACCTGAAAATGTTTTCCGCCTGTAAATATTCCAACTATTCATTTATTTATGAAACCTTCTGCCTACACAGTTCTGTTTTACACATGCATGTGTGTGTGTCAATATGCAGAGCAGTAAGATGTTTTTGTATCAGGTCTGCACCCAATGCTGTGTTTGTGATATGGCCAGCTCAGACACTTTCCTCCTCCACTCTCAGTGTGGGTGTTCTCTCTGCTGGGCTCCTTTTCAGATACTCCTCCTCTACTTCCCTTCCCACAGCCTCTCATGATCCCAGCTGAGCACTGCCATGACTGTGACTGTGCGTATGTGTACGAAACAGAGATGTAGAGCTGCACATACTCACAATAAGAGGGCAGCTTAGCTGGTGGTTGGGAATTGTGCTAGATCTCTGCAAAGGAGTGGCCTTTTTCCACACAGAAGTGCTGGACTTGGTAACACTCCAGTTTCACCCAGGGAGTAAACATAGCATGGATAAAAATGTTAATGGCTGTCCTTGGAAACAATTCCTTGCATTTGGTTTCATACTGTCCTTTCAGAAATTGTAAGTTCTTGAAACAGAAAACAAAGAAACTGTGATAAAAATAATAGACACATAAAGGATTGTTTTTGAAGTTATACTGAGGACATAATGATACTCAGCAGTACTATTATTATTACAAGTTGCTCAAAGTTTCCACTCACAATCACTTTTTACAGAATGCAATGTCCTGGACATTTCAAAACATATTTTGGTCAGACTTGATGTATGAGGCACCTATAATCTCAGCAGGGCACTTTTAACATATCTTATCTGCTTATACCCAAAAATTTCTTGACCCTGAGATTCTTTGCAAAGCAAAATGTTCTTCTCATCAAGAGGGACCTGACATAAACAGGTACAGAGAAAATAAATGCTGTGTGGGGTTTTTTCAGCTTTTACATTGACAGGTTTGTTTACCAGTGATGAAGAGCAGTTCACTCAGAGTTGCAGAAAATGCTTGGAAAGGTTTGGTATCTGAAAGGCACTACTCAATATAATCAAATGATTGCTGTGTTGGAGGAGCTGCACCCTCCTACCAAGAAACAAGCAGCACCAGATCATTAGTCTGCCTGAAGGAGGTGTGTGGAAAGCATAAGGTAAAGCGGTTGATTTTTGGCTGGTGGGAGGTTTGGGGTGGATTGCAGAATGAAGTAGATGAGACACATGAAGCTTTAGAAACCCACTCCATAGATGGAGATGGCAAGCCACATATTAATTGCCTGCCCACACAGCACTGGTGGCAGAGCAGAAATGTGGGTGCTGCATGCGGGGGTGGCTGAAAATTCTGAAGGATGCGAGATCTTCCCCAGGCTCTGCACACTGGCAAGAAGGGGTTCAAACTGACATGGTTTTGAGGACAGGTGGAAAGAATAGATTGCAGTTAACATATTCTTTAGTCCTGAAGTCATCCCATGAAATGATGTTGTGTGGCTTAATAAACCAGTGTGGATTTAACCAAAGAATACCTGGAGAGGGGTAGCAAACTGGATATCCAATAACAAGTCATTCTTCATATTTGCTTAATATACTGTGGATGATACAGAAGAATTCTGTATTTCTACAGCCCTTTGTCATGAAATTTACAATTTAAAAATACCATCAACATCTCAGCAAGAGGTAAAGGAATTGGGGAACCACAATAGGACCTCTGGATTTTAATCTATGAATGTTTACTTTTGAGTGGCATAACATAAAAGAACAAGTTGAAGGAAACAATACTGCAATCAGTGGCACTTAGCCCTTGTATTAAGTTTTGGAGAGATGGCCAAGACCCAGACATGTCTAAATGTTTCATCTAAAGAATCATCTGTGCATTCAGTTTCTCAAAGATTGTACAAATACTTGCATCCTGCTTCTTATCACTTTGAGGTCTTCTAAATATCAACATTATAAAATAGTAGATTTTTTTTTCCTACAGCATTATTTTTGAGGTGGCAGAAGGGCAACTTCAGAAAGCAGTTTTTCATCCACCACTGTCATAATTTCTGTTGTTTACAATTGCCATAATGATGAATCTAAAATCTTTATTTTTTGTGTCTCTGGAATTTTAGTTATTAACCGTCTGACCTATTTTTTACAAGGTCTTTTGAACCTTGTCTATTCTCCACTGCCACAAAACTGAAGTACTTCATAATAATTTCTAATTTTCATCCTAAAAAACTCTCCATCATGGTAGCATAAAAAACCCTCACATAAAGAATTGAGGTACAAGAAGACTAAAAGTAACATAATATTTAGAAAGATGACAATTAAAACCAGCTTTTTTAGCTAACACACTGGAACACCTGTACAATTATGCAGTTCTCTAGAATTCTTCTTTTCAGGACACGCACATACTAAAGCAATTATTTTTATCTTTCTTTAACTTTGAGTTGTACAACTGGTTTACCTAGTTGTGTAAAAAGTGCTAAAAGCAAAATTTAGCAGTGATCTGAGCTGTATATCTTGATCATGGTTTCTTCAGAGTGTGACAGCTCGGGCTGCAGGCCACGTCAGGTACCCTTGGTATCTTACATCCACTAGGTAACAGACTTTCTGGAAAGCTGATCCTCCTTGTATTCAGTTCTATTTCACTGATGGTGTTAGTATGCCCCATTTTGCTGAGGGCTGTTCTGAACATTCAGTGTCCTTGAAAACAGAAGGAAATTTCTCATGTTTTTTTCTGCTGATATTTGGGGCCTCATCCAAGTCCGTTGGATCACACCCCAATCCACACTTTTGTGTATTCTCATAGAAAGCTTTTATCTGTTAATTGCTGCCACATGTCTCTCTTTAAAATTTATTGTAATAGTTGTTTAGTCCCTAATAAAATAAAACACATATTGTATTTGTTTCTTTTTTTATTAAGCTATAATGACTTACATATTAGCAATATTTTTTTTTTTTTTTGGAAAGACCCTTTATTTTTTTCATTTCTACAAAAACCCATTTTCTGGAAAGGCACATGAAAAATTGTCCCACCTTTCTGTTTTACACCCACTTATGCATTTTAAATATTAAAATCTTAATCCATAATGACATTCTTCTGCATTTGGCCAGCTTGATAATGTCTGCTCCCCTTAGCTCTGTGTTAGACTGCTTCCTTTTCTTAGCTATAATTTTTTATTATGACATTTACCTAGTGAAATTAGCCTCAGGGCTTTACTTTTGGGCACTTCAAAATCTCTTTTTTTTCTTTTTAACTAGCCTAAAATAGACTATGTTCTGCTAGTTGCAGAGGTATTCTCACTTCTGTCATTACCAGAAATAGGTATTTTAAAACTCTTTCACTATTTACAATCTACAGTTGGAACTTCAGTCAGGAAGATGAAGACTCTTCTCTGGAGTCAAATGTTCTCGGTGCCATAAGCCAAATCAATTCATTTTCAGACCCTTGTCTTTTGACAGACACTTATTCCTATGGCATTCTTCTTATGAAGTCTCTTGGAAATGTGCCCAGGATTATTTTTGTTTATTTGTTCCAAATTCCATTCCACTCATACTAACACAGAATTTTAATCTCTGCCTGCTGGCAGCGAGGGGGTTTATTATAATGCTGGAGAAATATGTTAAAGGAATATTTTTTTTTATCCCATCCTTGGAATTTCTGGTCTGCACCAGTAGTTTGAAGAGACATTGCCTTTGCAATTCATGCCAACCTGACCAACACAGACAACATTTTGCTCCCTTGAAGATTAAGTCAGAGAGACTGGAGGAGGGTTGGTTTCCCCTCTCTCTTGATACAGTCAAGCTCCAAAGCACAAGGAGATCTCAAGCTGTGCCATGCCCACTTTTTTGTTGAGCTGTATGCAAGAGTTGGAATGTTTCTCTTTGAAATCAAAGCTCAGTTGTATAGCTAATCTAATTCAGGTTAGCATTCATAAAAGTTTCTTGTGAGGCACCACATGTAAGAACTCATGGAAGTTCTTTGTGGATAAACTGAGCTTAGCTGTGGAAGGCAGTCTGTGCCTTCCACTCCCTCACTTGTTTACGCCAGTTTGTGTCTTGGATTACCTCTGGGCAAAATAGTGCCAAGCTGCTTTGTAAACAAACACAGCTATTACAAGGCTCTTGCACAAAGAAATGAGCCCATCGTTTTGCTTGAATGGTGGCAAACTGCAAATGTGCCTTCAGACCTGGGATTAAGCCGTGCCCCAGATGAGGGTGCTGTGCCGTGTGTGGCAGAGCTTCCCCCGGGGGCTCCCTCAGCTGCAGCATCCCCATTAATCCCAGCTGCCTCCAGGGGCACGGGAAAGGATTCATTAAAATTTTAGAACCAACATCTTGAAGCAATTTTGAGCTACCAGCAGGAGCCAGAGAAAGGGGCAGAGCTCTGGTGTGGTGTTCTGTCTACCATCTAATCCTTTTAGTAGGCAAGTTGCTGCAGGCTGAACCAGTTACTGCTTTCATGTGGCTTTCCACTTCATCTCATATAAAAAACAATTATATTGGGGTTTGATTCTTCACCTGACCTTACCTGACACCTCTCTTGCATCTACCCTTTTTGATGATGAGACATCTGTTATTCAGATGCTTCACTGCATTATTGTTATTAGACTAGGTAGATGTATCCTCCTCCCCCATCAGAAATAATGGTAAAAGTACAGGACGCTAAGTCCATCAGATGAAAAATCTGGTTCTTGTTGCTAAGATTAGGCTCTTCTTGATGGATCACACAAATAACGTATTAGACTTCCATAAAGTCTTCAGCAAGGGCTGTCCACCTGCTAATCTAAGTCAGAGCACAGAAGGACCCTACCAGTACCCAGAGAGGTGCAGAAAGGGTCTGGTTGTTGCAGCTTACCCCATGCAGGTTTCTGATCTGCTGATTTACTTAATGTGATGGTGATAGTTGGTGACAATCTTTCTATTTACAGAAATTTATCAGATATCTTTCTCTTTATCATTATCTGTCTTATCTTGTGCCTCTAAGGGAGACTTGCACCTACTTCTTCATGTTTTATTGACCTGAAGAGATGTGTAGGCACTTTCTCACTTGTGGTATTGAATTCTGGCCCTTCTCCTAATGTGTTCCAGGAAGTGTGCATTCCTCACTGTCAGAAATGTTCAATGAGCATGATTCCTGCCACCTTCACTCAAAGAGGAAGCATTAGGTAGAAATGTTTGTATAAGGAGGAATTATTTTTTTCCATCAGCAAGAACACCTTGTTCTCCTGGAAAGTTCAACATGTTAAGGAAACTCAGTCCTTTTAAGGATCTGGATTATGCATAATATAATTAGTCTGCTAAAGAATGGGCTTAGGTAGCATTATTAGCATTTCCCTCTGCTAAGTGGAACAAAATACATAAACTGAGTGTAGCTGTGCCTTAGTTTAGTACACAACATGATAAAGGACAAAGTGTTTGTCTTTATAGTGACTGTTTATTGGATCAGTTTCTTATTATTTTCACTTTTCTTTAGTATTAAAAGATTTTATTTTGCCTTGAAGAGTCTTACAAAAGCTATGACATTTACATAAATGTAAATGCTGCCTGCTCCCTAAAAACGCAGAATAGATGGGAGGGCTTTTTTTTTAATTTCAACCATGTTCTGGTTCACAATATATATGCCTAAGGTCAGATTCATGAACTACCAAAATCATCTATCTGGAGAACCTTTATTCTTATTACTCACTGGTTAGTTACCAGGATTCCTTGTATGGGCAATCTTAGAGATGCATGAAGCCTTATTTTGTATGTTGTCTTAGAAATTAGATGCTACCTAAACTGAGGTGTAATTTCATAAATTATTGTAAACATAAAAAGGTGCGGTTGGGGGCTGAGAATGACAGGCACTTGATTTTCAGAGTATAGCTCTTTGATTTTCAGAGTATATTCTCTTTTGTTCATTGCTCATGGTTCATTTTTGGCTCAAAACAATTATTTGGCTTAGAACTGTAGAATGGATAACCTTGATACCTTGATCCTGAACTGTTTCATTTCAATGTCTGTGGCTTTTTCTAGTTTGTTTGTTGCTCAAGAGATGTGGGTTTTTTTTTTTTGCCTTCTTTTTTTTTTCTTTCCCCTAATTGAACTAGCCCTGAGTGAGTGTATAAACAGAATCTTTAAGTTGCTTTCTTTATTGTCAAAAACTAGTGTCCATGTTTTTGGGCAATAGTTTCATAGAATATAATTGGTTTTTTTCAGGCAATCCTGCAACTTATTCAATATATACCTATCACTCTGGTTGTGCTGGTTTTTGTATTTAACTTACAATGGATGCATTTTCCCTCTGTAGAGAAGGATACAAGATGTCTCTAGGGAAAATAGGATTTTTCCATGGATGAGGTGGGTCAGACTGTGAGCAGCAGTGCGGAACATTTCTTTCCTATTTTGTGTGCCCTTTTTGACTGTCTCCTATAAGCCTGGAGTAAAGGATATGTGCAGGGCCAGGAGTTGGACTCAATGATCCTTGTGTGTCCCTTCTAGCTCAATATGTTCTGTGATTCTGTGCTATGTAGATGAAAAATTATCATAATTTTCACTTCATGAAATGGTGCATAACTGTGTCCTGCAAAGGGAAGGACATCCAACTCCCCTGACTGGGATGCCTCAATTTTACTTCCTTTTTAAGTACCTCAACCAGGACATGTCAGTTTATTTCAATGGAGGTGCATTCAACAAAATCAACAAAAGGAGGGCTAAGGAGAATCGCCATCCTTTATTGGATGCACAAAAAACAGTGGAGGAAGAAAGGACTGAAGTATTTAATACCTTCTTTGCTTCTGTCTTTAACAGTAAGAGCAGTTGTACTCCAATACCCAGCCTCCTGAGCTGGAAGACAGAAACAGGGAACAGAATGAAGCTCCATAATACAAGTGGAAATAGTCAGCAACCTGCTCCATCACTCAGACCCACAGAAGTCCGTGGGGATGGATGGGATCCACACAAGGGAACTGAGGGAGACAGCAGAAGAGCTCACCAGAGCGCTTTCAATCATTTACCATCAGTCCTGGTCAAATTACACATTAGCAAATATGGCACCCATCTGACCAAAGAAGGACAAGGGAGCTGGTGAAGCCTCTGGAGCACAAGCCCTGTCAGAAGCAGCTGAGGGAGCCATGGTTTCCAGCCTGGAGAAAAGGAGGCTCAGGAGAGACCATTGCTCTCTAAAACTCCCTGAAGGAAGTTGTAACCAGGTGCGGGTCAGCCTCCTCTCACAAGTACAAAAGCACAAGAGGAAATGCCCTCAAGTCACACTAGGGGAGGTTTAGACTGTATATTAGAAATCTTTTTATTTGAAAGGGATGTCAAACATTGGAACAGGCTAATCAGGGAAGTGCTGAACTCACTATTCCTGGAGGTAGTTAAAAAGAACATGATTTAGGGCTGGACTTGGCAGTGCTGAGTTAACTGTTGGACTTGATGATCTTAGAGGTCTTTTCCAACCTAAATAATTCTATGATTCTATAATTCAGCTGCATCCTGAGGAATATCTTATTCACCTAACACAAATTTGCATCTAACTTTGGGAAGATATCTTTCACTAGCTTCCACCATTGACTGTTGGTTTAATTAATCAGTTAAATAAGAACACCTTTCTATCTCTGCTACCAGCATTGTGAACTTTGGCGCTTCCTTCAGGCAGTTTCACCGGTTCAGGTCAACTAAGTGCCTCCAGATCTGGTTCCCTCCAGAAGGACTCCTAAGAAACTAGTACTTTACTTTCAGTTTAAGTTTTGGAAATAATATGCTCAAAAAAACCAACCAAACAAACAAACTCCAAACAAAAACCCAAAACAAACAAAAACAAAACCAAAAAAAAAAAACAAAAACTCCCTCATTTCCTGTTGGAAAACAACAGTTACTCATTGCATCATCACTAACAATGTTGAAAACACGATCCAAGATACAAAATATGCCTCAGTTTGTTCACAATTAACACAAGCAAATAATTTCCAAAGGTTTTTCAGCTTTTTTTCACAATTGACTCTTGTTCTTGTCTGTTTTTTTTTACTTTTTCAGTTTAACTATGATATGCTAATTGATGACTCCTGGGTGTATCAAGTTTTAAAAGAATGAATAGAAGATAACAGTAAAGCATGTGATAGAAGACACAAAAAAGGAGTCTAGTGAAAGAAAAGACACAAAAAGTTGTTAGTAGACTGAAAGAGATAAGGGAAGAGTGATTGGATGTGAAGAAATAGCACATTTGCCTCTGAAAGGAAAACAGAACTCTACAGCTGTATTTGATTATTCCGATTGGAGCTTGCTACCCTTGAACTGTAACTTTCTGTCTGGTGAGATCTTACTGTAAAATGTATGAACACAGAACCTTTGTCTTATTTCTAGGATATGCTCTTTAAAGACAGTAATCACAATTCATTAGTCAAGAATTCACAAATGATTAATTATAAAATAAATAAATCAAATAGCTATCTTTTATACAAGCTAAAGAGGTACAAAAATTTCAGGAATATCAGATTAATTTCACTATATTCTTTGCTTAGCTGTCAAAATATCAGGAAAAAATCATTGCTGATGTATTTAAGCATCACATTGCATAGAAAATGTATTTCTAAGATATATTCTGCATCAGAAAGGTAGGGGAAAATGTTGTTACACAACCAGTTCAAATGCAGTACCATGTAGCTTTGGTTTGAAAATCACTTCTACGACTTAATAATAAAATATCATAACAAATCTCATGTTAAAAGTCAGTTTTAGCTGCTCTTCAAATTATTTAACATAAGGCGAAATGGCCATCCTCATGTTTTTAAAATGTTTTTTTTCCACTAGGAATTCTTCCGCCATGATTCTCCCTGACTTTTACAATCTCCCTAACAACACAGCAGGAGCGCCTTAAAGCTCCCAAACTCACTTGATTAACCTGTTGCAGGTAAGAAAGAGACATGAATTGAAAGGGAGTGAATTTCAGAGGGGGGTGCAGGGCACAGGAGAGTGATGATGGTGCATCTTTGCACAGCTGCCCTTGCTCCTGTGGGAACACTCACTCCACACACAATTTAACAGCCTGCATGGCCAGCCCACAGCCTGCAAGTCTCTGCTTTCTCATTGAAATAACTGATTATTAAAAACTTATTTGAATACTGTATCAGAAAGGACGTTCTATCTCAATAGATATGTTGTAGTAAAGAGAGAGAGGTAATAGATTGCTTGGAAAATATCTGTAAAACAAGCTGTGAAGTGAAAATAACAAATAATACTGCCTAAAATCCTGTCTCTCTCATACCATCTAACTTCCCCTGAAATTGGTGATGTCACTTTTACAGAAATATAGATTTTGGAGTATTTTAAAATATAGACATCTAGCTCTACCCTGTGACACGCTAGCCATGCTGATCTGATCTAGCAAAGCAGGAACTCTCATGCATTCCTAGGCTTCATCAGTTTTCTTTTGTGCTTCAGTTGCACTCTTCAATACTTACTTGATTCGTACCAGAGCTTTCAGCATGTACAAGAGCAAACCAAGTGAATTTAAAAGTGGCTCCCCCTACATCTGATAGAACACAGAACAATAGCCAGTTTTGAAACCTTCATACTGCCTT
Organism: Emberiza elegans; assembly: GCA_024865655.1. Classification (NCBI taxonomy): domain Eukaryota; kingdom Metazoa; phylum Chordata; class Aves; order Passeriformes; family Fringillidae; genus Emberiza; species Emberiza elegans. Next base: position 62,496,943 of record JALJVW010003023.1, on the reverse strand, counting down.
GAACATATAGTAAAGGTGTGAAAATAGAGGTTCCATCTACCATTTGGAAACACAGAATTGAATTGATGGGTGGCTGATCTTTCCTTCCTAAATATTCTCCCTAAATATTTTGTGGAAGATGTAGATGAAAATTCAGACTTGTCAGCTCTTAGGCAGCCTCGTGCTGTCCAGATCACAGGCTCCTTTCTGCTCTTATGTCTGGCTTTGCCCCCAGTGAAAACAATGGCAAAAGGAGCAATGAGGATAATGCAGTTGGCATTTTTGCCAGGATATACCAAGAAGACATATGAGACTCCAGAACTATTAAGAACCCTTGATTTCCATTTTTTAGCAATAGACATAAAGTCGACATAATTTTTGTCATTGACTTAATACCAGTTGAGAATTCACTCTGTTTCATTTGTGTGTGACTAAGCATGAAATACTACTTTAAAATTAACTTTTAAAATTGCAGAGCTGAAGTCAATTTGTTTTTTCCTGTTATGAAATGTGAAATAATTATTAAGCTCACAGTGAAAATGACGCATTACAAAAAACCCTGAAGGAAAATATCCAACTAGACTAGTAGGATAGAGAAGAGAGGGGAAGCAGGCAGAATCTCAAAATGCTGAACAGCTGTTCAGGGTTACAGCAGGATGTATGGTGGCAGGGCTGGACCTGGAAGCGCAGGGAGGATGCCTAGCTAAGGACAGAGAGGAGAAGGAAGGTGGAGGGAGGACAGCACAGCCATCTGTCAGACTCAAGCTGTGCTGGGAACTCCTCAGTGAGTAAAAAGGTTCCCCTCCACTTCCTCCTGTCCCACCCCATCAGTCCCAGGACTCTCTCAACTCTGTGGGCAGCTCCCTCTCAGGCCCAAGTGCAGAGTCACCATTCTGGGTTGAGCTCAAGGACTGGGCATGCCGAGGGCTGCAGTAACCTGACGGAACATGACTCTGGCTGAGAAGTCCACAGACAGGTGGAACCATCTGTAATTTTCACACTGACTTGAAGTGACAAAGAAGTATGCTGGAACCACTGTGAAAGATGTGGACTGTTTTTTAAGGATACCTTAGAAATATTTTCAGTATAATGCCTATAAATTTTTGCAGTAACTTCACAGTTAATCCAGAGCACCATTGATGAAGTTAGTGTATTCACTCTAATGTAACTAATAGCAAAATTTGGTTCCCTGCAGACATGTCTCCCATCCATTCATCCTGTTTGCTACGGCTTCACCCCATCTCCCCTGAAATGATGGATTTTCATTAAATTGAAAACATCTCTCCTCATGGTGTCATCACAAGCACCATAATGTGCGTGTGTTGTATTGCCAAGCATTGCTTAGCAACGGGACCCTGTGTTCTGCCAACTTTCTTTTCATGCTGTCAGTCTGAATTTAACTGAACTTGCTGTGTTGTGTTTCAGAGGACTGACTACATGTCAGTAACGTGACTGATGAATGCTCCAAATATACAAACAAAAACTGGCACTGACCCGCTGTATTTAATAAATAGTGTGAATTTCAAGAAGTCACTTTACATTCACGTTATTCAAAGGCAAATTGTTTACAATCATGATAATTAATCTTGATAAATCCTCATAAAACACTAACCAATTGGAAAGTATAATTAGACACTTTCAGTTTTGAAACTACATTCAATAGGACTCTATGGCTCAGCCCTCTACAACATCTACCAGTCAAGAGCCACTGTTGTAGTAAAAATCACCAGTCATTTGTCACTTAGTTAAATAAAGTGTTGAAAATTTTGAAGGTTTGCATTTGCAAAATCACCTAGTAACTTAAAATATTGTCTCTTAAATAAGCTGTACTGAGTTGGAATGAATGACTTTGGAGAATCTGATTATATGTTCCCATGCCACCATGAGCAGAAGTCTTCTCTAGGCAATGCTCAGAACACTGTAAAATTGGATGGAGATGCAGATATCCTGGAGGACACCAGCTTTTCACTGCTCACAGCTTCAGTCTGGTTGAACAGCTCCAGATCTAGCTCACTACCTTTCAGGTTAAATATATTTGAGAAGCCCAAGCTGCTCCTAGTTTAAAATCATATGGTTGAATCTTCTGATAAGATTGCTGATAAATCAACCTGGTTCAACTTATTCTTAGTCCAATTTAATTAGCTGGAGATCTGAAAGTTTGATTGTGAAAGGTTTTATCAGAGACATCAAATTAGCATTTATATATTTTATATATTATATCTTTAATTTAGATTTTTGTGTGTGTTTGTCTATACACCTTTACCTATTCATGGTTATCTACATGCAATCCAGAGCCTTCCAACAATACTAAAGGAACATCTAGAGTGAGGCTTAATTGCCCAAAGGTAGTGCCTCTGATGAAACGTGGATCTTTATCATAGCCTCTGTCATCTAGCTCTGTGAACTGTCTTAGATACCCTCAAATGTCAAAAATGTCACTATGTACCTGTGTTTTGGAAAGGGAATCCTGTATTTTGTATCTCAGATGTATTAGTCCACCCATAATGTTTGCTGGAAGGCTTTTCCATCAGCCAGTAAGTATTCTCTGTTAGAGACATGCTTGTGTGATGTAACAGCTTTTAATGCCACTCCTATACGTCCTTAGAAAGTGGAGGGGAAAAAAGCAAAGTTGATGTTTTCTAGGCTTTAGAAGGTTCCAATAAAGGCTTGGGTAAATCATGAATGGAAATGGTTCTGCTATGTTTTGGAAAACCTTTGTGCTGTTGCTCATTGCCTGTAGTAGAGGCTCCTTATTCAAGTATTTAATTCACCAAATACCGAGAGCTCCAGGGGACAAAATTCTAGAAACATAATATTGCTGCTGGTGCAGGATTAAAACAGAAATCCATCAGGGAACCAAGAGCTAATGGGAAGATTTTGAGCATATAAGGAATTTGTTCTTGCCAGGTAGATAATTTCTCCCAAAATATTCTTCCAGGGCATGTATTACTGAAGATTGAGATATCACCACTATCATATATGAAATAAATTTGTGCTTTCTTGGGAACATACCAACACACAAAATAGGAATATGGATAAAGAACTTCTGAGAAATAATGGCTAGAAACTATCTGCTTAGGCTTATTTTACTTTTCAGACAGGGCTGAACCAGCCTGCAAGGAACAAGTTAGGCATGTGTACTATAAACCTTGAAAATTGCAATAGAGCTTTGGTAAATTCACAAAAAAATATGCTAAAGTGTTCCTACATTGTTTCATTGTTCCTACATCCTACCTTGTTTCAAAATGTGATAATTTATAATTTTGATAAGACCTTTTCCATCCACCATCCCTTGTTCACTCTTACCTTGCTGGAGCTTTTTTCACAAATATTACTACTGATAGGATTTTCTCCTTTTCCAGTTATCATATATTTCTCCAAGGTTAATATTTCTGTGGGTTCTGTTTTACTGGAAAAAGTTACTATGCTATCAAGCGTAATAATTGTAATGATAACTGTGTAACTGTAGGAAGTCTATTTGTACATGGAACATACAAGTTGCAATACTTACAAGGGTACAGGGTGCTCAGAGGCAGAAATTACGATCTCATAACATTTCTGACTTCTTGTACAGACTTACAACTTTCTGAGAATCTAATATGTTATAAACTCATACCTGTGTCTCTTCAAAGGCTTTTATTCAACTCTTAATATACATGTGTACTTTGCTTGTTCATTTCTTTATTTTTCTAATTCTTAGCTACAAAAATTTGAACTATATTCACTGAATTTCATTAGATTTCTATTTAAGAGCAACTTCAGTTTAAAGCTTACTTTCAGCTCCGCTTATGCTGCCACCTCATTCTAGTTGCACTCACACTTCCAATCATGTAGGGTTTTGGTAGAAAGATTCTCTAGGCCTCTGAATGCCCTAAATTGCTTAATGTATGTAGCTAGGCTCCTAGGTCTCCTGACACTTTGAGCAAGGGAGAATACCCATTTTATGCCAAGAGTGTTGGGAATGCTCCATGGAGCATCCATCACTCCCAATGCTGGTAGGCATTGAATTATATTGCATTTCTGAGGTGCCTACCACTCTTTCCAGACTGCAATTGGCCATTTCATTCAGTATTTATTAGGCAGGTACTAAGAGATAGTGTGATCAGTTAAGTTCCTGGTCCTCAGGAAATCAGATCAGATATTAAGTAAACATAGATGTGGACCCACATCTATGTTTACACAGAAGATGACCCCATATCCCAGGGCTGAACATTTCCAGAGTTTGGTAAAATCTGGATTTGCTTCTGACATTCACAGCCAGCTCACAGCTTCATAATAAACTGAAACAAAAACTCAGAGTTTGAATATTTCCTAATTTGGAAACATTTTTGTTTATGCCAAATGTGTGACTCAGACCATTTCTAGTTAATTCTAGGAGTGCAGAATGTTATCATTTCTTTCACATGGCCATGTGATGTCCAGAGAGAAGCACAGAGACTCTGCTTTTCCTGTAATTGATACATACAGAAATACTTAAAAGCCCAAAAGTAATATAAATGGAATCTAAAGAACAGATAAAACTCAATCAATATTCTTAAATGTTGCTTACAACTGCTGACCTAAGCATATGCCAGCAGGCTAAGAAACCACTTCCTAATCTGTCAAAAGCTGAATTTAAAAAAAAAAAATTGATTTCATGGTAAGCTCTCAGAAAATTTAAAAAGAAAAAAAATTGTGTCTGAAAATTTCAGCCTTTGTCTGATGCAAATGTATCAGACAAATAGTGACCAATTTCAACAGTCTCTTACACACATACATGCAAATATCCCTTCCTTTTTCACTCTTTACTAATTTGAATTTAAGGTGACACCCCTAAACAGCTACTCTGCAGTGAAGGAAGCACTATCTCAGATAGCTGCAACAAACTAGTTTTTGTACCTATATCCATCTTCTTGCCATACCACTGAGCTTTGAGCAAGCTAATTTACTCCATTTTTCAATGACAAGCAGAGGCCTAGGCTTCTGAAGTGAGACTGGCTGGAATTTAAAACCTCTGTCAAAGCCTTGGGAACCCAGGCTGGAACTGGGGGCTGCAGTTTGGGTCATAGACCCAGCAGATATCTGGGAACAGATATCCGTGCACACATCAGACCTTCACGAAATTATAGAACCATGGAGTCACAGAAATCGTAATATCATAGAACCATAGAATGGGGTTGGAAGGGGCCTTAAAGATCATTCAGTTCCAACCCCACCACCAGGGCCAGGGATGCCTTCCACCTTCTCCCTTCTCTGTATGCTCTGTATGTGGCACTGGAAGATAATTTCTCTTGCAAATTGTGCCTGATTGTACATTTATCGAGGTACTCACTTGTCCTGCCAGTACTCATCAGGGAGGAGAGGAGAGGAGAGGAGAGGAGAGGAGAGGAGAGGAGAGGAGAGGGAGAGGAGAGGAGGAGAGGAGAGGAGAGGAGAGGAGAGGAGAGGAGAGGAGAGGAGAGGAGAGGAGAGGAGGAGGAGAGGAGAGGAGAGGAGAGGAGAGGAGAGGAGAGGAGAGGAGAGGAGAGGAGAGGAGAGGAGAGGAGAGGAGAGGAGAGGAGAGGAGAGGAGAGGAGAGGAGAGGAGAGGAGAGGAGAGGAGAGGAGAGGAGAGGAGAGGAGAGGAGAGGAGAGGAGAGGAGAGGAGAGGAGAGGAGAGGAGAGGAGAGGAGAGGAGAGACTGAACCTTGAGTTTTGAAAGGAACTCTATGGATATGGTCTTCTGATCTTTGTACACAGGTAGAGAACATTGAAAAGACAATATTCCAAACTCATTTCTAACCTACTGGGAGGTGTTTACACAGCTTTCTAAGCATAGATTGCCCTTAGCTCCACAAATTCTCCCTGATATGTTCTTCAGGGCTTAGACAACACTTCTTTTAATCCAAAACTTAAAAGTTTACTAAATTTAGTAAATGTATTAAATTTAGTAAATTTAGTGAATTAAACTTTATTATGTCTTTCTCTGAAATTCTTTTCCTGGCCTCAAAATCTATTGCTTTTACAAGAATTTTTATGGACCCATGATGCATCCATCTGTGGGACAGGCTGGAGTGAGTAATTTTGTTTTGAAAGCACAGACTAGTTGGTACAGAAAGTCTCCTTTACTGACCCAATTGCATTAACTGAGCCTGTAGGATGGCAGTGGCAGGAAATACATAGAGGATTTTTGTTCTGCTCAATGGGAATAAGCTAACAATTTTCTGTGTAAAAACACTATTCATATTTGATGCTGGTCATCTTCTAATGAATGGCATTCAGATATATGCATAAAATAGCTTACTGGCAATTCAACAGTATCAACCACTGCTCAACACTGGATGGACTTACAGCTGAAATAGTCATCACACACACCCTCAACTGTGTCAGTTTATAAAGGAAAACCACAAAATGTGATGATGTAAGAGCATTTTGCTTTGACTGGCTCTGTACAATCCATGGGGGAGACACTGCTTAAACTTTTCTTCACAACCAAGTATTTTACTAAGTGTTTAAAATGAAGTTTGTGGGTAGAAAAAAATACTACTACTTAAGAATATCCTTATAAGCTGTTCTGGTGTTTGTAGACTTTGCCACACAGTTATGTTAAAGCACACATTTACCTGAAACATGGAAGACAGCCAACCTTTTAGGAGAATACATAGTTAAGTAATTGGTTTTTTAGTGTAAATAAACTTAGAGGACTGCAGTAGCTCCTTTAGCAACTCTTACAGATGTTAGTAGCTTTGTAAACTTTTCTCCAGTGATTAGACTGCTTCAGCAATGTTGTTCATGTGATAATTTTTTCTGAATCCTGCTTTATCTAATGTTTGTGTGTTAGCCATGCCTTTTCGCTTTAACATGGTTTTTAGTTGCTGACTGAAGTAGAGTGGTCACCTCAAGCTGTTACCTGTTCAAAGCACTTTTCCAAAAAAAGATTATTTCTACTCTGAGATGCCCAGACCCCCATGTGTAACCACTGGCAGAGGCCCTTGATTCAGAACATAGTTCTGTCATCATGCAGCAGAGAGAGGCACCTGTCTCAGATGAGATAAACTATATAACTCTACTGAATCTGTCAGAAAAAAATATTTTTCAACTGGCTTTTTGTCTTTTCTTGTGAACAAAAGATACATTCTTGTGAACAAGAGATACATTTTTTTGTTAGTGTGAAGTCAACTGAAATCATACCTAAATGTAGAAAAGGAAACGTTTCTACTGGACATCTCAAAATAAAAACAGGATTTCAACAAGCTCTTGTAGTATCCCTATGGACAGCATCACATGGATGCTGTTCAGTAGCTTTTTATAGCATGAAGCGTAGGAGTTCTGGAATATGTATGCTTTTAGTAGTCCATTGCCAGGAAGAAGCACTATACAGTAGAGTTTGGAATAAACCCAAATTAAATTTCTTCAAGAAGTCACGCATAAAAAAAAATTATGGCATTACTCTCTTCAAAATTATCATGTATTGATTCATAGAATAAATGCAATTTTCTACAGGCACATAGAAGCTCAGAATAAAAGTCCAGGGTGGAAGTTTACCATTTTACTAACTAGTCTCTTTTGGATTGGTACAATAAACTGGACCTCACAGAAATTTGACTCTTTCCAGTTGAAAATTCTGAAAAAAATTGAATTTTTTATTTTTTAATTTGACCACAAGAGCAATTTTACCTAGTGTAATAAAATGTTAAGGGAGCATAGGACCACTCCAGTGCTGAGCTGCTGAAGCCATTCTGTACGCCAACTATTAACAAAATTAAAGGTATCTGAAGTTCTTGAAATCAGTATAAGAAAAAACCCAGTCTCTTAAAAAAAGATTTTCAAAATGTGATAGCTTCTAAAGTTTGTGCTTAATCCACTGAATTGCCTCATATTTTCATCGTTTTCTCAAAGTCTCAAATTTTAACTGCTTATGTTTTTGTATGAGCCTGGATCATTTTTCTTTAAGACAATGACTGGTGCTGATTTGTGACCTCACTGACATTGGAATAGCTTGGTTTTCTTCAAGTTACTTTTGATCCACAGAGCTCATCCTTTCATATATTCCAGAAAGCTCTCACAAAACTGCACTGACTGAATGGCTGTTTTCATAACCATGTTCTTTTTTTTTTAAGGTAACGTTGGGGTTTTTCTTAACCTGCGCTCTCCTATACTTAACTTCAGCTCAGATCACATGTTTAGGGCCATTTTATAATCATCTGATCAGTGACAGATTGGTACTGGCACATATCAATACTGTCTGAAAAGGACCTGGTGGCAGAAGCTTCAACATGATTCTGCACTCTGCTCATTGTCAGGGGCTCAGCCTTACTCTGAGCACCAGTCATAATCCCAGTTGGTAAAAAAACCCTCCATAAATATGGAGATCATAAATATGGATAAACAAGGAGCAACATCCCTCCCTGAGAAAAAGGGCATTCTTCTCTGGATGGGCAGCAACTGCAGCACGGACTGACGAAAATGAGCTCAGCAGGGATGAGGCAGCGGATGATTGTGTCACAGGAAGGAAGGAGAGTCAGAGCGCTGCGTCAGCTCCGCGTGTAGGTGTCGTAGGTGGTGTTACAGAGACAGAAGTGAGGTCAGAGATGGCTGTGTCGTAGCAGGGGATGACTAAGATGGGTAGGGGAGGAGCTCCCCATTGCAGATGGCTCAGCAGAGAATAAGGACAGCCAGTTTGGATGTTTCTGTGGGGTGTTGCATTTGCTGCAGAAGAAAAAGCCTAGCAGCTCCTGGCAGAGGTCTGTAGGAAATGAATGGAGGGAGGTGTCTTTGGAGCGTGGGAGGGGATGTGAGGAGATGTGGGGGAACAAGGAGAAAGGAGTCTGAGGCAAGCAACATGAGTCACAGCACCCACCACGAAGAACGTGAAAAGGCAGTAAGCAAGCCTAAGACTACACATGAATATTCACAGGGAGGAGGTGGGAGAGAGAAGCTGAATGACTAAACTACAAGTGTTCAAGATTTGCCAAATGCAGCGTGCCGTGCCTCAGCCCGAGAATTTTATTTTTTGTCATGAGTTTCAACACCCAGTATCTCATTCTGCCAGCAACTTTCACAGCTGCACGATATTCTCAGAAGGGCTGCCTGGAAGATCCCCATGGAAGCATTTCCACATTTTATTCAATGCAGAGCTCCTTTTGAGTGTTCTCCAACATTGTTCCCATCTGGTGTGTCTGAGAACAGGCTTACTTGCAACAGAAATGCAGTGGTTGGATGGCAAAATGATCATGCGAGAAAATACATCCCTTTTGGTAGCATGGTCAGTGGACTGTGATTACCAGGTATGTCCTCACTCACCTGGCAGGAGGCCTTTAGTGGACCAAACAGTTTAGAGGATCAAAAGTGGTTTTTATTAAAGTTTTGGGGACTTTTACCATCCTGGTGCTTATTAATCGTCTCAACCAGATGGATGGAAGGTGAAAGCTGTTACAATCTGAATGTTACTGTTGAAGACGGTTTTGTGAAATGAGCCAGGGCACTCAGCCAAGCTCCAAGGGAAAATGTGTCAGCAGTGCAATTGACACCTGAGCTGTTAATCTTAGTTGCCAGTGACTGCAGTGTATTTTGCATCATGGTGTTCTTTCTGCTGTAAAGAAATTTCTGCGGCACAAAAGATCTGTGTACAAAAATACAGAGTTTTCACTGACTTTATTCAAAATCAGACTTTAAATAATAAACATCTCTATAGGAACTGCATTTGTTGCAAGATGTAGAACAGAAACTCAACATACCATTTGTTTTTACTAGCAAGTAAGAACCATGCCTCCATATTGGGTAACTTTGCTGCAGCATGAAATCATTGTTCTTAAATCACTTATTTAAAAAATGGTACACTAATCTTTAACAGAATTAAGCTTAATGCTACAGTCCCAGAATCAGGCAGCTGAATGCTTTTCTTTGTACAGGAGTCAGATGTAGTCCACTGAGTTTACTATGTGAATTGTTAATTACAGCAGGAATGTGTCACAAGTAATTCGACAGATACCATCCAGCACCAAAACCATGATGTACTGAAAAATCAGGCCAAATATGTCTGGACAGACCAAATTTGCACAATTATTTTGAGATCTCCAGAAAGAGAAAAAAAAATGTTTGGGACCAAAACTTGATAGGAGTTAATGCAAGAGTTGATAGAACACAAAAATTCCGTTCATTAAGCTAGTATATTTCTGTGGGATTGTATATCATATGTTCTATGTTGACATAACTTTGGCCAATTTTTAAGTATATTAGCCTGCCCAGTCATAATTTAAGAATTATCTCAAAACTATTAGGCATTCATATTTATTTCGTCTTATTTGACAAGACCATTATTGGTTGGTTAAATTTACAAGCCTAATCAGTACATAAAAATCACATATCTCTAATAAATGTAACGAGTATACAATGGAAATGTTTTAATCAAGACCACCAGCAGTATATCAGTCCTTTATTGATATCTGGCTATTAATAGCTCTGTTAACAGCTCCAGCTGTCAGAGACATTGAGGTTTCCACAGAGTGAATCCATTTGTGGAGATTTAGCAGCATTTATCTCAAATGCCATTTAGTCAGGTCAAGGCTACAGGGCAGTGAGTCCCACACCTCTGCTCCCCCCTTCATTCTGACTCTGCTTTGTGTATCCTTGACTGCCCTCACACAAGGGCTTCCCTCACATGGAAGCCAGAACATTGGGGAGGACTGATATGTGCTCAGATCTTACTCTGGCATGAATTTGGAATGCAGCCAAAGTGACCTCAGAGCTGGGGCTTATTCACAGTTTCTCAGAACAAGCACAGTCCCTGTTAGTTTTCCCTTTGATTCTTTGGTTTAATCTTATTTTTCTCATTCTTCCACAGGTTTCCTGTTTCATTAAGGCATTTTCCCAAATTGTTTCCAGCATATTCATGGTTCTTTGTGGAAATCTACTCTAACACTTTGTTTGTTCAACTGTTTGGACTTGCATGTTGCCATTTGATACAAGAAGGGACATAGATGGGTTCTTTCCCCTATGTGTGTGAGTTTAGTAGTTTTTCTTTCTCGTGGATTCCTCTGAGAGTCACTCGGCTTTTTCAAGATTAAATCACACTCTCTATGATGATCAAAGCTGTCTATTTGGAGAATTTCTGCATGATTGAAAAATGTGTGTATTTCTGAGTTCTCAGTCCTGCCATTCAGCTCCATACCCTCCTATCTTCTCCCTCCAAGGGTCCTTCCTCTCCTGGAGCCATCCCATTTTTTCACCTCACATTGCAGAACTTTCAAAATCCTTATCATGGGAGGAAATTTGGGAGTTGAGAGTGTATTGCTCTGTAGCATGTACAAAATTCATGCTGGTTTGTTCACCAAGGGAACTAATTTGGTATGAGATTTGTACCAAGATGGATCTTAGTAGAAATCTCACCAGTGCATATTACAGTCAAATATTAGCCCCTCTGTTTAGGTTCACCACAAATTTTAGTTAGGTTCCTTTTTATTTTCAGTGAAACTTGTGTCAATATCATTTTCACATTCTCCAAGTGTATTGCAGGTATATACAAGGTAGAAGTTAGGCAACATAGTTCCCAGTGTAATTTGCAAGGCACAAACACTGTAATTAATTACACACACACACAAATATAGATGTACGCACGTGCACATAGAGACACACAGCCTAAATGCAAACCAACATTATTGGCTCCATAAACTCTGGGCTGAGAATAGTTGACACAGAAGGAAACAAGGCATAAAAAGTTCTCTGATAGTACTCCAGTATTGCAAAGAGAGTTTCTGCTGTCTCCCCTCTGATTCCCCAAAAGGTGCCTGCATTTTTCCAGATTATTTTAGTGAACATCAATAGCACACACTTTGGTGGATTGCTCTTAGGCATTAGCTCTGCTAAAGAGGTTACTCTCCAACATCAGGACTTCCTGAGGAAGCCTCTTGCCTGGATTCATCAGAACTCCCTCTACAGCTCCAGCTCTTCAAGGAAGACACCATTTACAGATGTGTGGTCACAGGGCCTCAGACCCCACTGAAAGAAATTAGGCACAGCAGTAAACCACTAGTAACACTGATATTCTCATATCTAATTCAGATTGCAATGTGGAGACATAAGGAATACAAGATGTATGTCTGGTTGGGTAAGATCCTGCCATCTTCAGGGTATTTCAGGATTGAGAAAATATGAAGACAGTCCTGAACCCTCAAATGAAGATATTATGTTTGCTAACATGAAAACAATACAGGTAAGAATAAATTTTGATTGATTTTCCTTGTAACAAGTTCTATATTTGTAATTTTCAGTCCATTCAAACAACAGGGTCAGTCTTAGTCTAATACCTGTAAAATAGGTTTTGCATATCAAGTCCATGTTGGACAGGGAATTAAGCAACCTGGTCTGCTGGAAGGCATCCCTGCACATGAGGAGTTGGAACTGGGTGATCTTTAAAACCATTCTATGAGTCTATGAGCTTGCAAATGTGAGAACTTTTTTTTTTTTTAAAAGAAAAAAATAGGAAAACAGGAAAATTTTGTGGACTTTCAAGAGTTCTGCAAAACAGGACTGGATGACTCAGGTAAAATCTTCTCCCCCAAGGATTAAGAGAAAGAGGTTTTTGTTAAAAGAGAGAACAAATAAAAAGAAATATGAAAAGGAACTGCCAGGATGTGAAAAAAAAAATAGAGGGTGAATGGTGTCTTGAATTTTTCACTCCTTTCCTGCTTCCTCCAGTAACATTTTACATACACAGTAGGGAAATTGCCTGGCTAGAGCAAAACAGTTTCCAAGAACATCCTTGGGACAGCCCTTAAGACCCTGCAGACCTCATTGCTGACAATGTTTTACCATCCTGGTGTTCAAGTAGCCTAACATAACAGGAAAATATATTTGTTCACTGCAGCTTTGTACCATTTCTTGGCTGCAAGTTATTGAGTTAAATCACTCTCATCCTTTAATTTAAACTCTCATTGTTTGCAGTTCTCACTGTTCTAAATGTTCTCAGTGTTTGCAGCTTTGGCACTGCTTGTACCAATTGCACCATAAGGACAATAAAGTCATGTTTTGTGAAATTACAAGGCACTTTTATTTTTGCCTATCAGCAAGAGTTCTGCTGTAGTAGCCACAAACCTCACAGAGCAGATTCCTACCTGATGGCAATCCCTTCACTCCTGCAACCCCAGGGGCTGAAATAATCCGTGCCTGTCAATCTAAAGATCCACAACATTCAGAATTTGTGAGAGCACACAGGTAAAATGCCTACTATAGACCTATACCTCTTCTACAGCCAAAAATATCTTCAGAGCACAGCAAAAACCAAAATTCTCACTCTTCCTCAAAACAGGTGTAAAATACATTCTTCATGCTGAGTCCTGGCAGCAAAAACAGTGTTCAGGATGTCTTGATAGCTTCAATTCCCTTGCTTGAAGATTTTTGGCATACTTTCCTTCCCTTATTCTCACAGCTGTTGTGTAGAAAACAAACAGTAGTCATTTGAAAATGGTGTTATTCAGCTCTCTCAAGACTAATATCTGCCATCCTCTACTTCTAAATTTCTCAAAGGTACCCTTCAGTCTCATGCCACCTCTGCCTAGACTGCAGATGGGAGCAATTCTTTCCTAGAAAAGCATCCTCAGTACAAAGGTTTTCACCTACAGTTATATGTGGTAAGGAGGGATTCCCAGACAAAAAAAATGAAAGAATGACTGTAGCAATTATGTTCACATCCTTAACCACACAAAGCAAATAATTTTGTTCTCACTGGATTCCTAGAAAGTCTCCCATCCTATTATTAGGAAGTTTTCTTGTGCATCCAGTATTCACATTAGTAAGTCTACTATCTGGTCATACAGAACAACAGGGAATAAACCTTTTATTCCACACTCTGTGGAAAGTAGAAATTAAGCCCTTGCATTTCCTTTCACACAGGGAAAAACACTCGTCATGGAAAGCCATCAAGCATTCCCTGAGGACATGTAAACTTCAGAGCCTTTCTGATAATGCTGCATGTGCTCACATGAACAGGCCCTTGATCAGTAGGGTGGGCTGCAGGTTTCCACGTGGAGAATTAATCTCTTAATGGTGAATGAAGATGCTGGTGACAAAGTTGAGAATGCAGAGAGCTAACTAGGGATTGTTGATTGTTTAGGGGTATTAAGTAAAATAAATAAATAAATAAATAAATAAATAAATAAATAAATAAATAAATAAATAAACAAGCTTGTTGCAGAAATTAACCACAAGAATGTGGGAGAACAATTATGCAACTTTCTAAAGAGCATTCCATCCCATTTTTGGCTAATTTCCCCTAATTTCTAATAGACCATGTACCTTGGAAGCAATTCCACAGGACTGAGGGTGAGAAGTATAGAAAGTATATACTCCTATTGCTGAAATCTTTGGAAGAATTTATAATATGAGGAAGCAGTGGCCTAAAGTGAACAAGTATCAGGTACTTCAGCTAAAACAACTGATTCATGGCAGTTTGTTCAAAATTTTTACTTTAAAGAATCTCTGTAAGACAAAAATCTCTTTGTGCTGTCAATTTTGAGAACAGAATTTGAGTTATATTTGCATGAGTAAATCTACATTGTTTTCAGAGAATACCCACAGTGCATCTGAGTTTTTACTTCTTTGGAACTTGAATAGACTTCTAGAATTTGCTTTGTTGGTCTAAACACAAGCATCTGATGGCACCCAAGATATCCAAAGTAGTCCTGCCTAACCTCCTGCCTTGTCTGCCAGATCATATTGAGATGGGAATTTCACAGGCCCTGTAGCTTCCATCCTCAAATGGCACTATATCCTAAGTTTAGGACCTTGCCAGACTGCCATGTTTAGAAAAAGAAGGTACAGAACACAAAAAGTCACATATTTTTATTTAGTTTTCTATTTGTAATTTAAATATAAATAGCTACATAAGGAAATAGGGTGGAGAAGAAACACGGTCAGAACTTGTATTTATTTAATTTTTTAAAAGCATTAATACCCATCCTGCTTACCATTAAATAAAGTGCTGATAACAACAGGAATTATTATGCCAGTAGGGTATCATCAAGCCTGAAGGCTATTTCTGGTGCTACTAAAGTGGCAAGAACCACCTCTGCCCTTAAAGACCACCTGCTTTCAGTTTTAGATTGTTTTAATCCTTCTGGAACATGCCAGCATAGTACTCCATGGGAATAAAACATTTGCTTCGTTTCTGCCTAAAGGTGAGATTGAAACCATTTGTTTTTAAACCTCATGCTGTCATTTATAATTAATGGTATGACCCTGACTACAGAGCTTGAAAGGAGTATATAAATTTTCAACTGCAGTTCTCGTTTTGTTGTTTGGCAACTAGCCAGTTTCTTAAGCTTTTATCTTTGAATACAAAAGGTTATTTCTAGAGATTGAGTGCTTCATTTATTTGCAGTACTTTTCTTATTTTCATCTGCTAGGAACAGCAGTGGATAGACTTTTGCTATTTCAAGCTGTTTGTTGAGCCAGTGTCCCCCAAATCAGAATAGGGAGATCCATTTTCCTTCACGAAGAATACACACCAGCAGCTTTTCTGCCATCTTACATTTTTTCTTTTAAATAGTTGGTCTGGCAAAGCATTGCCATTTTGCCAAAAATGCAAAGGGCCATTTCTTTCATGGTAGATGTACCAGCACATGAAAACAATAGCCTTGTCACTCTGAAAGTCACAGATCTGAAGGAAATTAAGGGCCTGTACCCATACCGTAAATATGAGCTATGCAATTAAAGTAACACTTGGTGGTTGGAAGAAATTGCCCTGTAATTAGATTATTGTAATATGTGTTTGAACATGCTGAACTGAGCTGAAAAAAAATACACATGGGGCACAAGCCTATGCCCCTGGAAATCACTGGAAGTTTAGCTACCCAATTCCCTGGAAGGCAGAATTGATCCTTACTTTTAAAGTTTTGTTTACAAACGTTATCTTGTCCTCAAATCATTGCATTTATTTCTCAACATCAGCATTCTCTCAAATGGAACAGGATTCTTCAATACTCCCAGATGGTAAGCTATTAACACGAGAAACTATTTTTTCCTCTATGGCTTATTCCTTTCTCTCCATAAATGTAGATGTGACAAAGGGGAAAAGCATGGAATTGTAGTTTTAGAGCTGCATTGTTGTTCCCTGTGCCCAGCTGGTAGACCTGTAATTTAAAAGAACAGGAATGATTTCAAATCATTCCTGTTCTTTCAAAGAAAGCAACAGCATGTACAGTCAGGATCACATTGCCCTGAATGCAGCCTTTTCCCCCAACTCACAAACAATGGCACCACCAGCTACAACTTCTAGGAAACAGGACAAGCGTTATGGGCAAAATTAATATCTTCTCTTCATTTTCTTTTGAAGGACTCCATTAAAAGTTTAAGCTACAATACATTTCTAAGGAATATAAAATTACTGAAGACATCAGAAAAGACCTTATTTTCCACATGAAAAAAAACCACATGGAAAATGAGCAGAACTATTTGAACTAGACACCTGTATTAAGCCTTTAGAATTGTAAATTAAGGCAAAATGCTGAGGCCTTAGTGAAAGTGAAAGACCTGTTTATCTTTAGACTCATCTTGCCACTTGCATGCAAAAAGATGAAACAGGCTGCAGATAGGAAGGAATAGTTTTGGTTTTTTAATCTCTATGCATGCCAATCCCTGCATTTGTACAAGACATCACACAGACCACAATAAGATAGCAGAAATACTTCCACAGACCCCCTGACTATGCCATGTTGGCTTTTCTTCCCAAAGGCCTTCCAAACCAGCAATTTCTCTTTTCGTTCTGGAAACAGAGAGCAATGGGATAAATATTTCTTTCCATAAAGAAGGATGTGATTGCTGTCGTGTTCACCAGCAAGGAAGGTCTTGTCCCCTTTTCAGCAAGAATTCAATTGAGAATCATGAGCCTTCACAGACATATCCCAGGAAACATATGACACAAGTATAAACATTTTAAATAAATTTCATGAGAGGCGGAAAAACTACGCTCTCATTTATTAAAATAAAGATACAGTAAGGGTGATCTTAAATGTCATGCTTAGGTCTTTTCAAATGCCCTTAATTTGACAGAAATAAATTAATGTTATTCTCTAATTTTCGCATAGCCAGGGGCCTTCCAACTCACTACTAAGCTTGAAAAAATATACCAAAAATTTGCTCTTATTATCTTGGTATCCCTAGGGGGGAAAAAAAGAGGAGGTAATTAGTTATTATACATGTGTGCATGTCATTAGATGTTTAGTGTGATATGTAAACTCTGTCTGCTAATTCCATTGGAGTGCTCAAAGGTAAACATGTAGGGCCAGAAGTTACACATAGTTACTTTCTCTCTTAGAGATCAAAGTTTCAATGTGTTTTGAAAGTAAAGACTCCACATATTTTCCTAGAGTTTTATACATATTAGCCCAAAATAATCACTTTTATCAGTAGAGTCATATTTTCACAGGTTTATTAGTGATTTGCTCATGGACTTGTCTTATGATTAGCATCACAAAAAGGTAGGAAAAGAACCAAAAGCTTTTGCCCAAATTATGTGGAATTTGTTTTATCAATCTTAAGTGGAAACCCAACAACTAAGTAGTGAAAGTCAAGCATGAAGTATGATCCAAACACTAGTATTATTCAGTTACTTATAGACTTACTTACTCATTTAAATCCAAAAACTGAGATAGAACTCTTTTCATTTCCATATTGGGGCAAAAAATCATGTAAGGTTGAAACTCACATCTGAAGAAAAAGAAAGAAAACAAAACACGTTATCAACATCTTTTCATATTTCAAAACACTAGGATTTAGATTTTTTTTTATTAAATCACTGTCACAGGTTCATTTTGAGGAGTCCTTACAACACATTCATTATTTCTACTCACAGAAATCATTATTTCCCAGGTCTGTACAAATTGTTGTAAAGAGGAACATCGAGTCAATAAAATAACTTCATTTTGCCAAGTATTCGGTAGTCAACCTTGAAAACAGAGTGTTTACTTTGATGCTCTCTTTGTAAGATGTCTTCTGATGCATTCATTCTCAAGTCAGGGAGTGGTTTGGTGGTCAAGGTTAACTTTCTCTTCAGTTTCAATTCATTTGCTTTGACAATTGTTAGTGTTCATTAAATCCTTTTTTACAACACGAGAAAGAGAGTTATACACAGTGTTATCCAAACAGAACTCCTGTCTCTCTTTCCAAGGACCGATGTTCCTGCTTTCTAAGCAATGGGTCACTCTATTCAGAATATCCCTAGCTTGCTCATGCTCTTCTCAGGATGATATTTTCTTGCTTTTTCTGCAGATATGAAGGGGGAACAAACAGGCAAGAAGAAGTTGTATATTAAAGAGAAAGGCTAGCACGGGACAATAAAGGAAGACAAAAAGATGGGGTAGAAGAGATGGAGAAATGAAGCAAATAGCCTAAATTTAAAGCAATAAGTGTGGTTTTCATTGGGCTAATTGTACATTGACTTAGTACTGTCAACTAAACAAGCAGCTGGCAAAATATCTCTATGTCTCCTTCTAAAAAAATTTTAAACTCTTGAATTTTCTTCTGACACACCCTAGTTATATTTCCTCTTTTTTTTTTTTTTTTTTTTCCTAATTAGGCTGGAGGATAGGGTATAGGAAAGCAGGTTGTAATTAACACACCAGATTATTTTTCTTAAGATCAAGTCTTTTCTCAGCAGAATGAAATATAGTCATGATATCTTATCACAGTCTCTATCCCTATCACAGTGAATAATCTCATTATATTCTGTACCCAATTTCCTTTCATGACAGATCCTCAGCTTATGCCACTTGGTACAATTCTGTGGAAGGATCAGACCTATGTCTATATTAGATTTCTAAGTGTCCTGTAGAAGAAATAGCTACAGATTTATAGCATCTTGAAGTATGTATTATGAATTTAAAGATTAAAAAATGTATCACATTTATTTGTAGTTTCACATCTATCACAACAATGTAACTTCTGTCACTTCAAGTATTTTGATTAGCATCAATACAAATTAAATGAAAATCAGAACAACTTTGTAGATATGTGGGACTTCAGCTGCACTGGTCATTTTACTGCTGTGCTCAAACACATGTTTTCACACATACGATGTTGTACATTTATATTTGAGGATCTCAGTGCACTTTATGAAGACTAATGGACTATATTTCACAACAAGTGTATAAAGTAAGGATTACTGCTACTGTTATTTTTCATCTATTTGAAGGTTACAGTGGATTGGGGTTTATTGATTGATGTGATATATGGCTTTTTGTGTTGAGGTCAGAAATTGAATGGGTGCCTTTGTTGCCAGTTGATGCATTTAAGGAACAACAAGAAGGCATTCTGTATTTTCCTTTCTCTTTTCTATATTTAAACAAGAAATAATGGTGACATGCTCCATTACTATGCACATGAGAATAACACCAGGACTATTTTTTCAATGTCTTTCTTTTATACCTAATTTCTATCATCCCTCCCATGATATCTGCATTCTTCCCTTGTTTTTCTATTACGTCCCACACAGTATCCACTGCATCTGAACATGCCTCAGCAGCAGCACATGGCTGTACCTCTCAGCAGCATCATTCATGTAAGAGTTACAGTCCTTGTCAGCCTGAAGACATGAAGAAATAGAAATTTTTTCGCCCAGCTCCTCTATGGATTTTGTAGTGGTTTGACAATGAGGCATAAGTTTAATGACATATCTGTATTAAATGGGCACTGACAGAAGTGCAGGACCAAAGCTTACCATAATGGTAGTTATGGAAACATCATCTGTCAGCTGTGAGCACAATTCCCAGTTTCCTCTTAAGCACAATGATTTCAGCTGGCCCAATGCACATGTCAAAGCCAGTAGCTTTTGAAAACGTGACACCATTTCCTTCACAGTGCTTTCCTTTGCAAATGAATAGGTTCAGCATGTCATAAAAAACTATTGCTTCCATCAGGGAAGGGATGACAAGTCAGCTCAGGTTGTATCATGGTTTTAGCACAAGCGTTGGCCTGACCCTCTGCTCAGTTATCTTAAGGCATCAGGCACCACCCGAGCCCACACACTGTGACTGGTGATGCAACACATGCATGGTATGATCAGACTTCACACGGCAATTTCTTGCCATTGAGAGTGACTATGGAGAGTGACTTCTCATATCTGCATGGAGTTTGTAATAAATCCAGCACAACATGTGTTTGAAAACAGGCACAGAAATTAATAGGAGAGCTCTCTCCAAGCAGAATCAAGTGTCTTTTGTAAACTCAGTGTTGTATTTACCACAGCTGGCAGTAAAGCTCCACACAGCCACTTGTTTGCTTCCCTTTTTCCCAGTCAGATGAAGAAGAGAACTGGAAAGACAAAATGTGGGCTGAGATGAAGAAATAAATGGAGGAAATAAATGGGGTAGAAATAAGTGATGCAAAGGCAATTGCTCACTGTCTTCTCCGAGCAGATCAATGCTCAGCCAGCTCTGAGCAGTGACTAGATCCCATACCAACCACTCTCCTCTCCACGATTTTTATGACTGAGCACAAGGTTTTATAGCATGGAGTATCCCTTCAGTTAATTCAGATCAGCTGTCCTGGCTGCCTTTCTTCCCAGTTTGTGCACATCCCCAGCTTCCTGTGGGGGCAGACTGGGAAAAAGACAGTTTTGATGCCATGCAAGTGCTGCTCAGCAACAACTAAAATGTTGGTGTGTTAGTTGTTTGGGATTTAGTCACAAATCCCAAACACAGCACCATATGGGCTGATGTGAGGAAAACTAGTTCCACCCCAGACAGACCCAGCACACTAGGCTATTGAAATAAAAAAATCATGTGTGCAATAAATTGCCGATAACAAAGAAAGATAATAGCCTGACATGTCTTTGCTCTTGCCCAAAGTAACAGGCCACCTACCTAATCACCACCTGCACTAGATCTCACAGTAGTTTTTTTTCTGTAATAATACTAGCACCCACCTAAACTGCTGATCCTCTCTTAATTTTCTGCCATGTTTCCCTTGAACTTTCATTGTCTTTGAGAAACCTCTTCATCCTTGTTTTGGTGGATATCTCAGTCCCACTACTACAATGATGCTAGAATAAACTGAACATTAAAAAGAATGTGCAGTAAGCCAAACCCCATTTACTTCAGTAGAATTTTTCTCACTCTAATGCACTGCTGTTAGTTAGACATGACCCTGGCCTTACATCGTTAGCTTTTCAGGAATTTTGTAATATAAGCAATTGCTTACTGGTAATCAGGAATCAAAGTTTTTTTAAGAAAAGAGGGAATAAATATACTACTTCTGGTAACAAATACATGGGAGCAACACTTCGCTTCTGGTAATTTAATTACATATGTTAGAATAACATCCCAGTTTAGAGAATGAAGCTTTAAATATTTTGACCATATTACAGATGTTCATTAGCCTCTGCACACAGTGCTTTGGGACATTGGGGTAATTTACCAGGTGATCCAGCAATGTTCTGCAACCATCTCAAAATAATTTGTCTGTATGATCCCATTGCCAATATCTGGACTTTTTAGGTTAAGGACTTCCTGAACATGGTAATGCACTTCTGTCTTATAGCGTGGCTATTTGTAAGTCAAGCTTGATGCATTGTAAGACAGAAGCACTGAAAATTTGACTTACCTCTCCAGAGTATTAGTTTGTCTTCAGATAAATAGGAAACTAAATTCCACAGAACTATTAAATTGGTAAATTCTGCACTAAAATAACTGAATACTTCCTGAATCCATTTAAATTTGACTATGATTCATTAATTCTTTCCTCAAGTCTTTCCATTTGCCATTTCCTTTGTTTTGTGGGAGTTTGAGGAGAAAAAACAAATGCTGTGCTTGCAGTTCTATTAACCTTTCTATATATTCCCTCAAAAGAAGTGCCCTTTGTGAATTCACCAAAGGCTTCATGACCCCAGGGAAGGATGGATAGTATCTTATTTATGGATGTCCTGAGAATTCATCAGTCAATGTCATTTTCACGAGGTCTCACTCCAATGTTCCTTTTCACAATGAGAGGAGTTCAGAGAATTGTCAAGCATCAGAAGACTTCTAAAAGTTCATGTTCTCAAGGCGAAGAGACAGTCTCAGGGAGCCGTCACTGGCATAATTCTTTGTGCCAAGAGCCCCATGCTCACACAGTCAACAGCAATGGAAAGCAAAGAGGCTTGAGACAAGGAACTGGTTGTTTGAAAATGGAAGTTGGCTTCTGGATAGTCACCACCATCTTCACAAAATTTAATGTGACATTGCAGGAAGGGGTGTTTATTAGTGCTTAGTGCTTCCGATACCTAGACAATGTATCTGATGACAGTGACTTTTGTTTGACTGTAGGATTGTTTCTACCTCCCTAATCACCCTGATTCAAGCCTCTGACTCAAGCCTCAAGGTAATAGAGACAGTTTTCTTAATAGTTCCACATAATATTGCTGTTATAGTTTAATTTGTACAATGCAGCTACAGTCCAACCAATGGTGCTCTGGACACATAGCCAGGTTCTCAAAATCTCATGAAAAAGCTTGGTATTTTGACTTTTAGACCATTTGCAAGACTAAAATTATTCTTGTGCTTTATATATTGGTGAGGATCCATGTTTGAATCATTTGAGTGAGATTCTTGAATAACCAAGTAATCTAGTGTACTTTCTAACACTCCTGTTGACTATCATGGACTTTTTGTGGCCATAAAAATTCACCTTGGGAATCCTTATGGGAAAAAATTTGGGTTTTTTTAGGGACATGGTTTCCTCATAGTTTCTACAATACATAAGGAATCTAGTCCTAGCAGGAAATGATGGATTTTGGGTGCAATTTTCCAAGCAGAGTATTTCTCAGAATATTCTATTGCAAGATTCACAATAAATAACATTTTTCCAAAGTTGCAGCTGCTGGAATGGAGACCTATAGGACTGCACAAGAATCTCAGATTTCATTTTAAATAAGTGACTTCCTAGAAATCATGATTACTGAAAAAATGTGAAACTGGAAGCATTTTACTTCTCTTGATTTACATAAACAAAGAAAATACAAAAAAATAAGGCATTCATTTGTTTAAATTTTCAGCTCTTTAATCCTCCCTATTACTTTTTTCAAGAGTGACTCATGATTTTTAATTTGCACAATTAGTAACACTTATTTTCAAAACTAGAGTTTTGAATATCAGAAGTTATTTAGGCAATACATTTATTATTCAGTATCAACCTTTTTTTGTATCTGAGTTACCTTGGCAAAACTCCTCTTTTTGCTATTAATTTATGTGGAAGGCTAGTCTGAAAACACTGAAAACTTAGGACACTCCTGGGCTGTTTTTCACATTATTCATTTTTAACCCCTGAATCCTCCATCCAAGTCCCTACCTAGGGCAAGAGTCACAGATCAAAGGGTCATTGTACTCTGAGAAAATTGACACCCTTTGATCATTTGGCAGTTGTTTTTCTCAGGCAGTGCGGGCGTCCTCCCCCTCTCCTGCATTCCTCCTCATACACATGCAGCTTATTCCAAGCAGATGTTAGCTAGTCCATCTGCCACTTTGATTCTCAAATGACTTTCAGAGCCAGAGCTGCTCTGTATAAGCCAGCCACCTTTGAGGCTTTCTTCATGTTCGCTTCTTTCTACTGAATGTTTTCATCCTTGTCCACTTCCGATATCCCACACGTCTCCATCTCGTCCTTCTGCTTTCCTTCTTTATCTTCCCGTTGTCTGTATCTTTTCTAAACTGCTGTCTTTTTTTTCCACTCCCTATTTATTCTCATTTAAGAAAACGCTGAGCAAGAAGGCAGCTTAACATTTGGTAATTGTAGATAAGGACAGGGAGATTAAGTGATTTGCCCAAGGCCACGCAGAAATTCTGTGGCAGAAAGGTGAATTGATTTTAGGTCTCTATGACTCAACAGACTCATAAAAGAAGTCTTATTTGAAGGATATATTTTAAACATCAAATCAAAGTTTGAGTCCAAATGAAAACAGCTCCAATTATAGGGCTGCTTTTATCTGCAGTTTCATCTTAGCACACGGGCTGTGTCTAGACTTCCCAGGTGGGGCATGCTGCAGTGCCTGTCTGACTCACAGGCCAGGCTTTGCTTTCCTTTACATTTACAGCATGGCTGAGCTGCACACCCAGCCCCACCAGCTGAGGGCTGCAATATAGATCTACACATATAGGGTGAGTGTCACAGCTCACATTGTCTAAGGGCTGTCTCTGAAAAGTACAAAGTTCTCAAGGATTTGGTCTCTGTCAATCTAATTATTGAAACACAATTTTCCTTTTTTTTTTAACAAAGAAATTATTTTTTGGAATGTAATAATTCGTTGGTGTTAGAGACAAACCACCAGTTTACCCAAGGTTTCATTGGTATGGCTTCCAGGTAGAGAGTAGGTGTTTGCTTGTATCAAATTTCTTAATGGAGTGATAAACAAAGTTGTTTACTTACACACTTCAAACCAGAGTATAATGTTGCTTTCTGCTCTACTCCAAGCTGTAATGTCATTATCCTTGGCACAGAGCTACTAGATAATTTTGTCAGCCTCTCTGCGAGAATTAGCTCTGTAATAGTACTGAATTCTGGGGGCTAAGCCAGTGCTTTGGCCCACCACAGGGCAACTCTGTTTTGCAGCCAGAGAAAGTCCTCTTAGAAAAACAACAACAACACAAGTTCATGATTCACTTTCAGACTTTGTTCGCCTAAATGACTTGTTTGTGCACTATAGAGGAAAACAAGAGATTCCAGAAACCTGCACACACAGCATGTCCTTGTTTATGCCTTTTAATTATATAATATATGCACACATAAATATGTAAGGAAGGGCCAGGTGATCTTTCAGTGAGGCTTTTCAAGTTAACTGTCTTTTACACTGAACAACCACAGCCTGTTGTAAATGAAGATTTAGTATCTGAATTTAGTTTTAAGCTGAGCAACAGAGGTAAAGTGCGCAGTTTTTTGAGTTTTCTTTTTATTTTTAAATCCTGAAACTTGATATGAACTGGAAGCATGATTAGAAATATGAGTTGTTCAGGGGAAAGAATAAGAGAGGTTGGGAATTCAAGACATTATTTTTCCTCAGAAGTGTCTAATACAATGAAACTGTAGAGCTTAACAATGTTTTAAAAAATAGTTTAAACATCTGTTCATCTCCAAATTCCTACCTAATATGTCAAGAAAGCCTCACGTTTGCATGAAGGAGTCCTAGAAATCTGTATATCCTTTTTTAATTTAGGTCAGATTTTGTTGCATTCATTCTCCCTCTGTCATGTTTGTGTTCTCTTCCCTGCTGTATGAGGTTTTAATGAGCAATATTCACTCACTCACAGAGACTGGGTACAGGAAAAAATAATTGATGATGTAGAGAAGACTGAAATCCAGACTAGGAAACTGGAAACTTTGAACCCTGCCAAATTGCTAATTCATTATGATACTTCCAGTGAAATCAAAGAAATTTTGATTGGAAAGAACAATAGATTTTTCTTGGCAATGTTCCAGATAGGGATGGGTAAAATTCAAACAGTTGTTTATATTATGGTAGCACCCAAAAGTTCCAAATCACAAAGGAAATTGTTTTCTATCCTCAAACACTGACAATCTGAGATG
Source organism: Emberiza elegans (assembly GCA_024865655.1). Classification (NCBI taxonomy): domain Eukaryota; kingdom Metazoa; phylum Chordata; class Aves; order Passeriformes; family Fringillidae; genus Emberiza; species Emberiza elegans. The sequence continues at coordinate 62,471,462 of JALJVW010003023.1, read as the reverse complement.
AAGTAAAGTCTTAGAACATGTTAAGGATGCATTAAGAGCTCTTGAGGGGCTTTTACAGATATAAAAAAATAAGTAAAAAAGAAGATGTTATTGAAGACCAGTATAAAAGAATAGCAGAAGTACAAATATACAGTTTTCATGGAAGGCTTTACAGAAGCTGAGGGCACAATAATCAATGGGAAACATGAGAGGCAAGGGAAAGAGTTCAGGTAGGACCTTGAGTAGACAGAGGAACACATCACTCCATTAATGAAACAAGTAACAGCTAGTTTCATCCCTTATCACAAAAAAAAAAAAAAAAAAAAAAAAACCAAAGCAACAACAACAATAAAAGGAGATTGATTGTAAACAAGTAAAGAAAATATTGAATTTTAATAAAGGGATAGGAGCAGAGGATGGAACAGCAAAGTAACAGGTTACCAAATATACTGGATGTACTCATGTAGGCAAACCCTGTTGAAATGCACTCAAGAATGCAAAAGAAATGAGGCAAAGTGATTTCTGATCTGTTAGAAAAGTCCTGAAGAGCTCTTAAGAGTCAGAAGACACTTCAAAGAAGTGAAGAATGGAAGGAAAATAATGCATTGCTGAGGAGAAGTGAAAGGAATCTTGAGGGAAATGGGTCAGGTACATTGCTTTAACATATCTGAAATATCAAAATACATTATTGAACAGCTTATTTGTATAGATTGAAAAATAATCAAGCGTTAAACCATCATTTGTCAGTAATGCACTAACATCATTTTCTTAACCAGGACAACTGGCCTATTGAATAAGGAAGAAATTCAGAATTAATTAGAGAAGGCGTTATTTGTGATTTATCTTGTCTTGAACTTCCAACTACTCTACATGGAGAAAACTGGGAAATTTGGCTTTAATTAAATCCATGTCATACGACTGGTACACACTGCTTAGGAAGAAAACAGACTTTTAGGCAGTTACAAATTGTTTCCTAGATAAATAATTGTCTGGAGGGTCTAGAAATAGTTCCCTCCTCTACATATTCTGATCTTAGTTACAGTCAATATTTTTAAAGTACTGCTTTGGGGAGGTGTCTGAGTTTCTTCTGTCATCATTTTTACTGTCTAGGAAAGTAGTTCCAATGTATACTCTGTCTCACCAGAAAAAAAGCTCAGCTGCTTGGAAGATCTGAAGAACAAGATCATGGACAGGCACAGAGGGTCTTCTTCCAGATGCTTTCATAGGTATCTATTTTTCATCAGTGGTTAATGAAAACACAGGCACTTAGGAGAATGACTTTTCTAAGCATCTAAATTGCAGATGTTTAATTCAGGAAAGCAGGACTCAATCCCTTGATAATGAAATTGAATACACTTCTAGATGTCTTGGTTATTCTCAAAAGTAAGAGTTACTAAGCAGTTGGAGGAATAGAAGTTGAATGATGTAAATTAATTGCCAAAATTATTTCAAATTGGTAGATGATATGCAGTAAATACAAGTGCACAGATTGCTCTGAGGAAACACAACTTGATTCTCCAAATAAGAAATATGTTTAATTGCCATGCTGCAAGTACAAAAAAAAAAGTGAATCATAAATTGAATTTATTACTCCTGCAGAAAAAGACAGCCCTTATTCTGATTTTAATGACTATAAGCATTTAATAACTACTTAGACAAACATCTTTCAGGGAGTGTTTGGGTATTTGCTGCTCCATAGGGAGATGCTAAAAGACTTGTTGAGATCATTTTGACTACTCCTTTGATACAGTAAATACACTAGAAGAAATAGAGGACTTAAATCAAAAGCTTTATTATTCACATTTGATAGATGGAAAAAATCAAGCTATATAAATGGAAAGCAACCTACACGTGGCAATGTAGAATGTCTAAGGAAGCGAGCCAGGGATGGGATGCAAATCTGTAAAGCCACAGTCTGGAATTTAACCACAAAGCTATCTTTTCTCTGGCCTTTGTATTCAATGGAGACAAATTCAAAGGTCTGAATGTTTATCCAAAGCCTATCAGGAGTGTTCTTCCCCCTCAGACTAAATCCCTTTGCACAACAGGCCTGGCTCCCCCTCCTGAGGGAAGACCTGGCAAGTTGGGTCTCCTCTCTCGCATCCACCCTGTCATTTTTAATTCTTGGTGAGGACTCTGGCTGCCCTGCCAGGTCTGTCTCCCTCACAGGTTCCTGTGTGATGATGGAGAAATCACTTTGGGTTTCGGACGGCGTCAGCCCCAAGGTGCATTTCGGGTCAGCTGGGAGGGCTGAGGGGGCAGCTGAGGGCACTGGCACGGGCAGGCAGAGACCCCAGTGTTCAGAACATGCTCTGCTCGTGTTACAAAAAGGCTCTGTGAGATTTAAAATCTGTGTCTGTCAGAAACTTCCCGTTCAGACAAAAGCTAACCCAGTTATGTAAGAAGGTGTTAAATGTACATGGAAAAATGATGCTTTTCCAAGAAGCCAGGCAGTGATTACATTTTCTAAATCTGCAGTCATTTTCCAGTAACAAATAAATAATCAAAGACAGCACATTCTGTGAAAAAATAATAATGTTGAACTAAAGGAAGTAATTGCCATTTCAAATCAATAAAATGTAGTTCCTTGTATTTTCATGTTAAATAAAAACAAACACTTGCCCAAGGAAAGCAACAGCTAAGCTGTTTGTTTTTATATTCACTTGGATCCTCAGATCTCTTCCAGGCAGACTTGTGGATAAACAGGTTTGTTTACAAAAAATCTGCTCATTACTGCATCAGTTCTATCTATGGCGTCTTGGTTTCAGATGAAGCTGCTCTAAAGACATTTGTTTGCTTAAAATTAGGGGGTGCACAGCCTAACAGATAAAACCAGAGGGTTACAGTGTCACAAGTGGGGTCTTTGAGTAATTATTTCAAAGCTGTAGACTCATCTTGAAGCAATTCTACTTTAAAATCAACCCAACAAGAAAAGTCAATAAACATTAAATATGTAAACCCTTTTTGTCTTTCTATTTCCTGTTGTATTTGACACTATTCCAAATGAACGTTGCTAATGTTGTTTACACAGGGTTCCTGAGAACTGGTGATGACTACCTCTAAATAACACTCTGCCTCCCACCTGTTTTCAAAAAAATTCATCTGTTCCGGGGCACACAGTTCCTCTGTGATGCTGCCTTTCCTCTGTCTCACTTTTGTGTGAGACAGTGCTTAATTTAACTGTTTTAATTAGTTTCTAGGACTGCATTCATCTCTGAGAACATGCTGCCCCAATGCTTCCAGGTAAATACTAAAACGTGTTTTGCATAATGATTCTGTATTTTTATTTCCGTCATCGCAGTAAGGAAGTTAATTGGGTGGGAGGGGAGCGACTTGGCAGACAATAGTACACAGCCATCTTCACCCAACTGACAACTGTGTTAATAGGCTTTTTAAAAAATGTGTTACACATCACCAACTTGACATAGAACAGCTGTGTCCAGACAGAGAACACTAAAAAATACCACCTGGTAAATGATATATTCTTTATGGATAACAGCTAGTCTTTGGAAGACCAGAGATGTTACTTTTTTCTGCTTTGTTGAAGATTGATGGCCACCTATTGAATGGGAATGTACTTTTAAATTGGAAAGCATCTTATTCAGCTAATGAATACCTTTATCCTCATGAACAGCCTAGGCAGAATTAGAAGTCAGAGGGTGTTCTTCAGCTACTGCAATTCTCTGCACTGCCAGTACACTCTGGGGGCATTGTTTTGAGGTTTTTTTCTTCAGTGGGCTCCATCTGATAAGCAAACATTTCCTTCTTCCAAGTGGACTAATGCAAATTATCCTTTCTCTGTGGGGAGTTGGTCATCAGTCATAGTGACAAGGAACAAAATGGTCAAAATATTGCTGAAAGGGAATTGTGAAGTTGATCTGAAACACAAAGGATCTGATGATTCCCAATGAATGTCCTCTCTTCATGACAGGATGCATGCAGATTTTAATTCATGACAACTTGCTTTGGTAGACTGCAGTGAGCAACCTCGATGCAAAAAGAGATTAAGCTGAAACCCCATTTTATGAAACCAGCAGTCATGTGCTGACACTGAGCAGCAGCTAATCACAGCCAAATGTCCTTTGGTTCTGCAGCCTACACAAAATTCTCTTTTCTTATGCATAATATAGTTCCTATTATTATTTCCCTCTTTCCTCTTGCACTCATATTTCCCCAGACTAGGGCAGCACACTATTATTTCCCCCTTTTGCCTTTGTCTGTACAGTTTCTATTGTATTGACTGCCTGGAGCGTCTTTCTTATTACCTTCCTTCAACATGGGCTGCAAAGCAGCATGCTGCTTGGGCTTTCTTTTCACTATTCATGGGTGAATTTGCATGCTTTGTAGTGCAAACTTTAATTGGAAAGCACTGTCCTTTTTTTAAATGGCAAGTGTGAAAGAGAATCCATTTTCAATGCACTGTTTCTCCCCATTTTAGAACCATGAGTGTTTTTCTAGTGACAGCTCATGGTCCATTAAGGAGCACATAAATGTTCTCCTATTTACTTCTCATTCTGAAAATGGGGGAAGGAAATAATACTCAGAAGAATAATTTTTCTTCCTTGAACTCCAAGATTTGTCAGTTTCCCTAGGGCTACTTTTTTCTGTTGGGAGTAAATATATTGCATGCTACAGAGCCCAGATCCTTAATAACAATAATTAGCAATTCTTTTAATTAATTTTCAAGTAAAATCATATTTATAAATATCCAGATTGTAAAGGACAAGGCTGATGCTGAACTTACATTCGAGTCATACTATTAGCTAGTATAATGTCACAATGAAGTCACCACAGGCCTTGAAAGTATATTTCTATGTTTGCATGTGAGAGAGCATGAAAATTGAATGCTTTTAAGATCTAATATTGCAAAGACACCCATTCCAGCACTTATACTGACTTTGCATTTTCTAGTGAAATAGCATGGCCTTCTCTTAGGATGCAGTGTATTTTCTGGTCTATATTAAAAGGGCCTTTTTGTCTGTCTGCAGATTAAGAGAACTGTAGTGCATAAAGGCTCCAGGAAGCAAACACAGCCTTGCTTTTCAAGGCAACCAGAATGATTTAGATCTAATAAAGACCAATCCAAGAGCAACTAGGTCTTATAACTTACCTGTATTGTACTGGAAAATAGCAAAAAATAGGGTGAGAAATGTGGTTTTAAGTGGAAAAGTGGGCATACCCATAGATAATGGGGGTATTTCTCCACCTGGACACAAAAACTTTCTTTTGCTATAAACTAACAACAAACAAAACAAAACTTTATTCTAACCACATCTGGGGTTAAGTAAAATGACCACCTTTACTGTGCCAGGCATAAACAAGTTGTCATTATAAATTAGTAAATTCTAAAGATATTTTTGAATCTTTGAATCAAAGTGTTAGGGATCTTTGTAAAGTATATAGGGGGATCTAGTGGAAGCTGCCTGGAGATGTGAGCTGGTTAGGAAACTTTTGGTACCAGATATGGAGATACATGCATGGCACCTCACCTGTGCCATGGTAGATACCTGTGTGTCTGGGGGGTGTGGGTTTGGAGGAGATGCAATGGCAGTGTCTGCTTGATGAGTACGACAGTGGTCTTTGCTCCTGTGCTTGCTCCCCAGTGTGTGCTTGAGCCAAGACCACAACAGATTCTGGCAACATCTCAGTGTACAGATGTTGGGCAAAAGCAGGAAAGGAATGGTGTACTGAGGGACAAGGAAGCTCATTGCATAGTTGAATAAATGGTGCTGAGTTGCTCATTCTTAGGAGCTGCATGGAGTTTGAGGGCTTAGTTTTAGAGGTGGGCAGATACAGTGGAAGCTCATGACCCAAGACCAAGTGTCTGGTTGTGGGTGAGAGAGTATAAAGAGAGATCATGATCCAAGATTGGTGGCAGCACAGGTGTGGGCACAACCTGTGCAAAGAGATGAAGTTGCCACAGTGATCAGATCCCTTGCCCCAGACGCTGCTCCTGGCAGCAGCACATTCTCCAGCAGCCATTCCCAACAAGAGCCCCCATCCCACTGCCACTGCTCCTGACCTTGCTGGAATTCAGTCATGAGGCTTGCCCAGACCATGACTGGCAGTGCTACATCATACAATAATAGGAAATTTCTGTCCTAGTTTATTAAGGAAAATCTGGGATCTGTGATGTCTGCTCTAGTCCACCAATACACGTGTGTATAATAGTTGAGGTACATCATCTTTCAATTCTATTTTCTTCACAAAAAAAAAAAAAAAAAAATTCGGCTCTTTAACTTCACTCAGCATAGACCACTGAAGGTGGTTTCCAAGTGGCACAGCTGCAACTGTCTCCACCATTTGCAGTGGTTCATTTTCCTGCTCAGCTGTGCTCCCTGGAGAAAAGACTGGATGCAGTGTGGCTGATGGGAATCAGCCATGGGCCACACCTCTGGACACAGCCACTTCTCCCCTGTCTGTACTCACCAGGCCTACTGGGAAGCAAAGATCATTCTTCTTGTGCAAACAAACCTACAGGAGTAAACACCATATCCTTGGCTCATCGTGCTTGTGAGTCACTCCTTGGTGATGGGTGGTGGTTTCGAGTGTGGGATTGTAGCAACTGCTTTGCTTTTATTCCATGAAAAGAAAATAACTACCATACTTAGCATTCTCAAGGCTCTGTACAAGTTAATCCTTGCAACTTTCCCACGTGGTAAACAAGTATAATTAAACATATTTCAAAATATGTGGAAGCCAGGACATAAAAGGGTAAATCATCCACTCAGGACCTAAAGGTAAGTAAGGGTTTGAATTCAGAAGTATCTTATGTCAGGCAAATTGGTAATGGACTAAGCAAACTTCTTAAGGCCTTTCTCAAGCACCCAGCTGGAAATAAGACAGTTAAAATAGTAAGAGTAGTAATGGCTGTGAATCCAATTGAAGCTGCAAAACAATGCCTGCCCTCACTTTAGGGGATGTTTGGGTCCAGAAAATAGAGCACTGTATAGAGCCCAGCTTTATGTCTTTCTCTGATTTTATGGTAAAATGCTGTTAAAATTTACAGAGAACTAAATGTAAGGAAACTGCATCAAACATCTTACATTTTTTTCATTCTGCTCTTGCTTCATTTGTCACACTGGTTCAACAGGACCACCATTGTCCTCCACCTCTTGCCTCACATCTCTTTCCCTGTTATTTCCTCCACTGTTAAAAATTTCTCCAAGCTACTTAACCTTTTCCCTTCTCTAAAAGACCCTTTCTCAACATCATCCACCTCCTTCAAGTCACTTAAGTGATCCCATATGTACCTATTTGCTCCTCTCACCATGTTCCCACCAGGGAAACATTCAGCTTCTTCGCTGCCTGAGGCATCTTGTCAGGGTATCTTTCCACTTGAGGCCAAATTGTCTAGGGAAAGAAGGGGAGGGGGACTGTCAGTCTTGTCTGGGATTGTTATGAGAGGGAGTTGGGAAAAGCAAAGCAGCCCCTACTTCCTCCTAGGACAAACCAGTGTGGTTTTATTTTTGCCAGGGAAAAGGCAGGTGAAGTAGACAAAAAGAAACACTCAGCAATCTTGACCCATTTTAAATTAAAACTGATCATACCTGGTTTTGCCGCATGATTCTGCATAAGGATATCATTCCATTTCAGAATCAGAGGAGATTGTTTTGACCTTACAACTATTTTGTGCAGTTTTGTTCACGTATTTAATGCCAAAGTAGATTCATTTAAATTTAGTATATGCATGCACAGTAATCTTGAGAAATTGTAACACATAGGAAGCCTAAGGAAACACCATGCAAATGTTAAAAGCCATTTTAAGATTACACAGCATTTCACTGAATGTTTTGGAGGTTCTCCCTTTTGTTATATACTTAAGAATGACCACCTCCTTTTTTGGAAGGTCAAAAATATGTAAAATGTAAGGTATTTTTACAAAAAGCATGTACATATGTGCTTGCATGCATGATTGTGCATGTGCATCTACATGTGTCTTTTTCTGTGTGGGGAGATAGATAGGCAAGACAATTGTGGAAATCATTCTGTTTTCAAAGTCTACATTGTTAGTATTGAATAATTCATTCTAGAAACCTCTCCTTCAAAAAGAGTGGAGTAATTTATCTTTCAGTAAAGCTTTTTCAGTTTTCTCATTTAATTATGAAATTGAAACATTTCTCTTTCCAGATATTACCTGGCAAGAAACGTCTGTTCACTGTTCACAGTTCCCAGGCAAGCGTCCTAAGCCTGAATCAACAAATGGGCTTGGAAGGAATGATTGCTAAGGAAAGGTCAATGTATCTTTGACAGCTGGATTACTGGTTTAGGCCTAACTGAGTGTGTCAAACACTTAATGACATACCTGATTGCCAAAGCAGCAATTTTCATTGGCACTACATTAAATTTTCTTGAAACATTGCTAAGAAAAAAGATTCTGGGCACTGTCATAATTTTCACTGTTTCAAGGAAAGAGTACTAATGATCTTCGCTTTCATTCTTTTCCATGTTTTCTCTCTGTTCCAGTAACCTCCTAATCAACAGTTAATTTGGTCTCGGTTTGCAAGGCCTTTGCAAATGGAAAACCCAACAGGTTGAAGAAAATACTTCTGAGAAGTTACAATTCAGAAGAAATTAACTTCTCAACTATATTTGTGAACTGTTTCTCATTAAAGAAAAAAATGACATTCTAAATGTGAAAATCTCAGACTTCAGACACACGTATCTGAACCTCAATAATGGACAACTGCTCCAGGAAGAGATCCAGGGGGGCCTATGAAGAGGTCACTGGGAATATCTTGAGCACATCATCCAATCATCCAACACACAGCTGAGCTGAGCTGCAGAGTGCCTGGTTGTTACACCATAGTGTGAGCCAGGGGGATGCCCATGGCTCAGGCACCTGTGGCAGAAGAAACAGGCAACACTGAGAGACAGGAGACTGAGACAGAGCAGAAAGTTACAGAGAGATGATGGTTAGACACACAGAGGCCCACGACTGCTATCACAGTCAATGGTTTGAATACAACCCACTGGTCTGAATGCAGCTCACTGTGGGCGCTCAGTGACCTGAGGAACAGCAGCAGATTCCCTTTGAAGGAATCAGCATGGAGAGAGAAAGAAAGATGGGGGACTGGGGGAGTGGGAAGGGAGAGCATCAGGAATGCCACAGTGATAAGCAGGAAGATCAGGAAACTATGGCAATGAACTGACTGTGAGAGCAAGTGAGACTGCTTTTATTTAAGTAATTAAAACTCAGAAAATTAAAAAAAAAAAAAACAAGTGACTGGCCAAGTTTCAAGGCATTCTTTTTAGCTCACTATCAGATGTAGGTTATTCAAATAGTTCAAAGTTTCTTGCTCTGCCCCCAAGGTCACTCCCTGAATCTGCAGGCTGCTCCATTCAGAGGGCCAATTTTAATTCTGCAGATATCAAGTTTGTAGTGAACTTTTCATAGTAAGGGCTGTTTAATTGCAACATATCAGTAACAGATAAGCACCTACACAGATATTGCCACGCTTACAACACTGTGCAAAAGTTAACTAATTGTGTTAAGTATTATTACCTCCATTTTGCACATGAGGGCATTGGGCAGAGACAGGAAATACCACACCCAAGATGACAAAGTTCAAAGGGTTCAGAAGCCTTCTGACCATACTGCTTTTGCCTTTTACAGATCTGGTTACTAAAAATATGGATCATTTTTATTTATGAAAGAAGAGGATTAATAATTTACCTGGGCCATTAGACCCTTTGCACCTGGTGTACAGTAACATGCATTGTGAGTGTTTGAATGATTTGCAGAGAATTGACAAATTTGGAATTGGCACACGATGCCTCAGGCCACGATGGAGCCAGGAATCCCAACTGGCAAAGGCACAGAGATGTTGGGGATACCTCAGGGGGTGCTAAAGGCAGGCAGAAAACTTCAGCAAAAGCGTGGCTCCTGTCCCAGGTAGCAGTGGTGATTGCAGGCTGCGTCACTCGTCACTCGGTGATCTGTACCGTGGGAGGCTTAGCTGGGCCTGTCTGCTGGGTAAAGAGGATTAAGAGCTTAAATGCGTAACACCCTTTGGTTTCTTTGTCCACCTTTTTACTGAAATGCATGCAGAAGCCAGTAAAATATCTATTTCCTCTTACCTGTGTTTAAAGCGCACTTGCACTGTGCATCGACTGTATTGAAACGAACTGCTTTATTTCATTACCACATGCTTCTCCATCAATAAATTATGTTTTAGATCAAAAGAAGGGGGATTGTCTTCTTTTTTCTAATTTATCTAGTTTGCTCAGGCATTTGCTTTCCTGAAGTCTTAAAGGACTTCAATACTGTAAAAGACCTGAATATTATTCACTCTTCAAGAGGACAATATATTCCAGTCACACAAGGACTTCTGACATATATATATTAGTTTGTGCATATGTGCAACAAATGGCTTTGCAAATGACATTTTTATTACGGAAAGTAAAACTCTAGCTTTTTTCTTCATTACTTCCTTTTTTCATCATATTGAAAGCCTGATTTTAGTAAATGTTTAACTACTTCTCTTCAGAAATCCCAGCTTCCTACAGCCTGAAATTTGCCACCTCTCCTGAATTCAGCTCCTCCAAATCTGTCTGTTTGAAGTCATTCTTAAGTCCTAGGTACTTTCTAAAATCATTGCCTTTTAATAGACCTTCTTGAATATTCAAGGTTATGTTCCTTGCCCTCCAAACCCCAAAGAACAGATGTGGCAGGAATTTTTGTTATATTGTATGTGAGCATTTTCATCAGGCTCATTCATTCTCTATTCTCTTCCTGTTTATTTCTAAGGCTTATGAACACAGAGGTGAATGCTGACTCTTTGTGTTCTAGCTTAGTAACCAGCACTGACAGGTTGTTGAATCTGCCTTGTGATGTCTGATACCACGATAGTGAGATAATCATTCAAACCATTCTTTATGCATCACAAATTGGAAAGAAGTCCTAGTGTACAGTGTAAGAAAATGGGTGGGAGGGAAAGAAAACATATTCCAGGCTCCAAAGTGTCTCAGCCATGACTTTGAAGAAGCACATGAGACTGAAGCTAACCTTTAGTAATGCCCCTTCTGCAGCAGCACTTGTCTAACAAGTCTCCATGTTTCATCCTACACGGTAAATGGTGAGTTTGTGACTACAACTTACTAACACCTTGTGAGCTGCTGTGGGATTCTGGAGCTCTAAGCAGACAAGCCTCAGATGGAAGTGAAGTTCATACTGTGCTTTGGAAATTGTAGGTGCTGGCTAGTATTAAGTTTAGGAGGCTGGTTCTCATGTGAGGTTTTTGATGTTTACATGTCTGCACATCCCCACAAAGGGCCCCTCTCAGTACAAAACCAGGCTATTACTGGTTACAAACCAGAGATTTGAAAGTAGAACTGGATGAATATTGAAGCAAATGTTTGTTTGCAGATGGTGATCAGATGGAAAAAGTAAAAAAGAGTACAAAATTGTTACCTGAATCCTTACCAAAAAAGTGAAATAACATCTACACTAAGCAAATTGTGGTGCATGACCACCTCTGATGATCGATTGCCACAGTCACCAGAACTTTTTAGTTTTACAGATTATTTCAGTGGAAACAATGGAAATGTGTCCATGTTCATAATCTTTTCCTCTATGCTTGATTTTTTAAACTTAATTCATGGTGCAGGAAATATGCTTCATAAACAAAAATAATCATGTCATCAGTATCTCTTTTATTCTAAAGCAAAATTTATTGAAGTAATTATATCTTTTCCATCAGATACCCTTAATTCCTTAATGTTCTGTTTTTTAAAAATGATACCCATCCCCTTTACCAGGTTTCTGCTTATGATACACCAGCAAATATGAAAATATGCAAATGTCAGCTGTTTAGTGGATATAAGAAGTGAGTAATACCCAGACAGAGAAGTCACTGGTTTTAATAAGCTATGTACATGATGGAAGGATGCTGTCTGAAAACAACGAAGTTCTTAAGCATTAGCAACAGCACACTGATGTCCTATACTCGTTACACATGCTTGCTCTTGTAGATGACAGTCTCCTTTCACCCTGGAAAAAAGAGATCTTGAATTGAGGGGATTTACATGCAAAAGGAAAAACATGTTAGCTTTTAGTTTTTCCACCTACGTTGGCAGATATTTTAGTGGACTTGCACTGATGTTTGTGCAAATGTTTGTCTTCCAAAAGCAGCTGAGGAACTGAGTAATCTTTTCTCAAGAAATTGATCTGAAAGAGATATGGGATTAAAGAAGAGCATTAATGAAACTCTATGGAAATTAAAAAATTAATGGATGAGTGCCAAACGATTTGGCTCCTAATTCTAATTTTGGCTTTTCAATTCAAGCAGATTAGATGAAAGTTAATTTTAGGCCTCTTCAAAAAAAAAAAAGATTTGTATTTTTTAAAAATACTTGAACAGCTTGAACGTACCATAATTTCTATTCTACATCACTGCAGACAATTTAAATGTTAGCAAAAAAATATTTCCTGTTCTCAAGTAAGGTGGCTCAGGAGAGTATGTGAAAACAGAAATTAACCAATTCAAGTCTCTTGAATGTATATTTCAAGGCTTGGGCTGAAGGTCCCCAACCTCTTGTGTAACAGAGGATCTCAAGTGAGGAAAAGGCTGGAAACAAATGCAATTAGCATTTGCCATTCAGATGGAAGTGTTGCTAAGTGAATGCAGCTTGTGGATGCTGAATTCTTGAGGAGCAGCAGTGAAAGCACAGGACTCTGAGGCCACAGAAGGAAACTAATGCCTTTGCTTTATTTGAGGATACTTGCAAATGAGAGGAAAAAAAATCCACATAGCAGACCACATAGTCCAGCAAAGCAAGACTAACTAAATATAATGGAAGGGTCCAGATAAATAACAGCCATAAGAAATGAGGGATTAGTATAAAATATGCAAGACAGTATCCTGCTGCAGGTATTCTCCTGTTCCCACATGTCTGCTGCATACCATAGCTGCAAAATATGTCTCTCTATTTCCATGAACCCACTCATAAAGGTTTTTGCTTTGCTGATTTTTCAAGTTAATGATAGTCAAGGCACTTGGGAGAAAGATTTATGTCAGTGATGCACAGGTTCAGCAAATTGTCAAAGAGTTCTGCTGTGCAATTAATCATCTTTTCTCCATTACAATTTGTAAGTGCCAAGCATATACACAAAACCATTTTTATAATATAGTTATCATGGGTACATAAGTAGTATATGAATCATGTGTAAAAAATATACAGAGTGCTAGCTACCACATGGATTTGTAAATCTTTCTTTACATAAGACAGTCCCCCAAAAATTGTGGAGGCTGTCACATTTAACAGTCATCATTTTTATGACACTACTTTAAGCAGATCTGCAGATCTGTTATATCTGTGCTTCCCAGGCAGCTTCATCTACAATTATGTATATTAAGTTTTTGGGGTTTTTTAGAGGGAAACATTCCAAGCTAAAAGAACTAAAATAAGCTTTTCTCCCCCTTTAGGGAGAGGTATTCTTATGGTCCAAGCCCCAAAAGCAGACTTTTGAGGGATGTAGATTCTTGGGTCCACCTAAGCCATCTGCCTGCCTCTGTTTCTCTCTCTTTTTCATACCCTCAAAGTCAAGCTCCTGGTTGCTCTACAGTATAGGCTCAGAATGCAGTTTCCTATGAAGTAAAATACAAATAAGTAAAACTGCAGACTGGATATCCCATCAGTCACAGAAGAATTCCAGGGGAAGCAGACTCATCTCCAAAAGTGTTGGTGCTGCGAATGTTCACATCTTACTCTGTTCTCATCACTTTTCCTCTTCAAGGGTTTCTGTGAGAGCTATGTTCATTTTAGAAGCCACACCTTCAATTACCTGTTGCAATTCTTACATGCAGTTTCTTTTTTGGAACTCAAGAAAAAAAAATCTGGACTATTAGTGTTTATTATGCCAATAACTTTTGGAAGTCAGTTTTATAATGTGTATACTACAACATTCCACCCAGATCAAAGAAAACAAACCACTCTAATTGGGTTTTGAGATCAAATACTCCGAGCTTTACATACACTGAGCTACATGTGGCTTAAATTATCTATATTGGACAATCCTGGACTGCATATTTTGTGCTATACAGTAAATAGAGAACATGTGGTTTGGAATGTGCCTACCGTATGTGTTAGTGCTTGTAGTAACCAACAGCATCACTGAAATGCACTGTCAAGAGCCTAATAAAAATTGATTGTGATTTCCAGACTCAGACCTCATGTGGACAGACAACAATTCATTGGGGTCTGTGGGTGCTAAAAGCAGTGTTGAACCTTTTATGTGAGGCTTCAAACACAACTAGACAAAGAATCGACACAGCACAGGGCAAATTCTTGCATCCCTAATGTATTAAATTACTCTGAAGTACATGAGCTGAACAGGTATGTTATAAGTGTGTGTGTGTGTACATGCATGGATAAACTAAAAAAGTGAAACTGAACTGCCCAAAGCAACTGACAGAACTGACCAAAGCAAATACTGAACCACTTTCAGTAGTTTGGAATGTGCTGCAGTGTTAGTTTCACTTTAAACTGCAGAATTGCACACCTCTTTGCTTTAGTCTCTTTTTTTTGTACAAGAAATAGAAGGTTCATACCTAGATATAGATGGGGTTTTATATTAATGCCAATATAATAAACTGATAATCATTTTTATTTTTATTTTTAGCTCTTTCTGTTCCTTAAGAAACGTATAAATTTGGCCACAATTTTGCAAAGTCATTTTGAAGTCCTCCAAATGAGTGATATTTCAAATACAACGGGAAATTTTTGATTATTCAAGTAAGATAGAATGTAAAGCCTGGCACAGAGGGAATATATGAGTGCATTTAACTGGTTTTCTCACTTTCCAACACTTTTGACACCAATAGACCTGAAGGAACACTTGCTAGAGAGCTGTCACTAGCTTGTCTCACAGTAACAACCTTCACAGCTGACTACAGTGAAATCTTTTGTCAAAGCTTCTGTTGACGTGTGCTTCTTGATGCTGCACTGTTTAGAAAGAAGAGTAACAGCAACAGAAAGACTTGGGATGTTTTTGAAGAGGGAAGGCAGAGAGGGATACACAGCTGTAACTGGACATCTGCTAGTGCAGCAGGGTAATGTTAATGTGAGACATGAAGTCCTCATTTTCATGGTGATTTATGCGTGAATTAACCATACAACCAGCAATGCAAAAGGACAAAATAATATCCTAGGTCATGCTATCCATTTTGTGACATTAAAATTAAAATGAAAAAAAAAAAGAAAAAAGAAAAAAAAGGCAAACAAAAGGCCACAAAAGCAAACAAAGACTAGAAAATCTGTGAAATCTTTCCTGGAAAGAGCTTATTTTTCATGTATTCTTATTTCTGAGCTAGCAAAAACCTGGCAAATAGCAATTTTCCAGTACTTTCTGCAATTTGAGTTGGAGGAGGATATTGTGTAGGAGGTTGGTATGTTTAAAAGAACTGCAGATACACTCACCATAAAGCAAGCAGGCTTGGTTTTTCAGAACGATCACTCTGAATATCTGCTGGTTTCAGTAGTGATGAAGGTGAAATATCTGAGTACCCTACAAACAGCTGAGCACTTTGTGCCCTTGGACCTGAACCAAGACAGCGCTTCAGCATTCCAGCAGAACCTCAGGGACTCACCTGGAGAGAACAGAACTGACCAAAGCAAATTCTCAACCACTTTCAATAGTTAGGGATGTGCTGCTTGGCTGCAGAGCTAGTTTCACTTAATTCAACCTGCTGGTGGCTTGTCCCCTCAGCTGACAAGACTGGGGTAAATCACCCTCTCAAGCAATGTGGATGCACAAGAGTCAATAAAGGATTTCAAGATGGAAAGGAAATGGTAGTTGTTTTCTGTAGCTGTGTCAGTGGTGCCAGATGGAGAGAGCCACAGCACTAAAGTCACCTGCCATGGGCTGACTTGTGGTTCTCTCTCTGCCTGTCAGATTTCCTCCCCACAGCACGGGAGCTGGCCCAGCACACCTTCTGCCTCTTGACTGCTGGCTTTGGGACCCAAAGCTATAAATGTTATTCTAAATGTGTCTATTAATTCCAAGGTTTCTAAAATGGTGTGAGAGCTCTGCTCCAGGGTGGCTGGAGCTGGTAGCTGTTATTTGACTCAGGGTGTGATAGGAGAGCACATCTGTGCTAGAGACTTTTGGGGTGGAGTTGAAGGACAGATTGGCCCATAAAGCTTTTTTTGAGAAGCCTTAGAAGCACACTGTGACTATTGCCTTGAGACAGTTTTCTGGAGTGGTCCAAACCAGGGCCAGAGGGCAAGTTGACAGCTACCTGAATGCTTACAAAATCCATGCTCAAACACTGCTTCACCTGCTTTTATTCCATAAATTTACTTCATTCAGTAAAGAGCTGAACTATACCCCAAGTTTCATTTAATGACTATAATGCTGAATGAAGAGGGCAGAAGGGCTCTTCAGTGGAGGCAGGTGGAAGCATTTGTAACTCAAGAATGCAGGCAGACAGATATGGCTAAATGATGTAGTCTCTTTTCTGCCTTTGCTCACAAGGGATTTATTCTCTCTCCGGAGATGCTTACGTTAATGCATTCTTTTGTAATTCATCATTGTATGTATTTTCCATACTTTCTCTCCTATTTTATTTTGTTACCAAAGGTTACTTACATGGAAACAGAAATATTTTGAGGGTTTCTATTTAAATTTTTCTTTCTTCCTACGTCAGGTTTTTTTTTGCCTAAACTTTTTGGTTATCCAAGCTGGATTGCTTCTGAGCAAGAGCATTCCTCACAGACAACTGTCCGACAAAAAACAGGATAGCTCAGCTGGGATGGGGACATTTACAGAGGAGGAGCTGAGTGCTTGACAGCAGCAGCATCAATCCCCCTACCTGCTGGGCATTTCCTGCGTGTGTCTGAAGCCTTAGAGCTCAAGAAGCACTTGAAATTCAGGGCAATTTGTCCAACTAATTTCAGCAGGTATGAACTTACCAGGCAGTCCAGACCCATTTGGGAGTCCTTTGTTTCTTCTCCCTTCTGCTGCAGCTGGAGAGAGGCCAAAGCAACACCCAGTCAGGTGGGGAATGTGGGAAAGGAGATGAGAGAGAGAATCCACATGAGTGTCTGCATGTTCCTGGTTCTGCTCTCCAGAGGGTTAAATCTGTTTCACAATATTAGGCTTTTCCAGCCTTGTTTCCTGCTCAGGTAGAACTGCACCTTTAGCAAAGGTAGAACTGTCCTTTAGCAAACGACAAGAGAAATGGTAGTGGCCTTTTCCTGATGCCTGCCCCTTGGCTTGTATTGTGTTACAACCCTGTACTAGTATATGCGTGTACTTTCCTTTGCTCTTCTCTTCAGTGAGGATTGAAAAGCACAAAGTGTGCTAGGTCAGATGCAGCTGGGAGCAGACAGCAGTGCAGATATGGATGGCATCCAGAAAAGCTGCAGGAGTCACACTCGGACCACCTACCTCCCGCATGCGTCAAAGCTGCTGCAGTGCATAAATTCAAGGCAACAGCGTGCAGCTCCCACTGCTGCCATCCAGAGCTGCCTGCTGTAGGTCACCCCAGGCTGGGCTTCATGCAGCAAGGTCCCATACAGCCCTCTGAATTTCTACTGCCATTCAATTTGTCTTAGCTTTTATAAAATATAAAGTACGCTGAGCCTTCCTTTTTTTCTCCAGTTTATCTTTTCATTTATTGCTTTATTTCTTCTAAAAGTGAAGAAATGGAAATACCCCTTAGCTTGATTTTTTGAAAAAAACAATATATTATCAGGTTTTTTAATTCTTGTTTAATATTTTATTCTTTATTGTTATTACTTATTTTCTTTTTTTATTTTTTTATTTACTCTTTTATACATTATCAGGTTTATTCTGTTAGCTAAAGTTTAAGTGTCTCTATTTATGTTTTAAATATTAAGTTTTTAATTAAACTTTTTTTTTAACTTATAGAGGCTTACTGCTTCCATTTTAGAATGTGACTATTTCTATGAGTAGTTTATTTTAGGAACTCTGAAGCATGGGGATTCTTCAGTCAGTCCTGCCACCTTTGTAGCCAAATGGCTTATAAAAGCTTGATTTTAGATGTACAAAAGCTCCCTTTACAGTCCATGGGAGGGGAAAAAAAAAAGAAAAAAAAAGTTTGTTCAAAAGAAAATTAAGAAAATTCGCACCTCTATCAATTACAGAAATAGAAGAATGGCTGCTAGACTATAAACCAAATTTTTAGTTGGCTGAAAGAGACCAATAACTTTAAAGATATTGGGCAGTACAGCAGTTTTGAAAACAAAGATTAGGAAAAAAGGAGGTTGGTTACTCAAGAAAGGCTTTGATTTTTGCAAAGGATCTGACTGCAGCTTTTAGATTCATGCATATAAATTTCATTAGAAATAAGTGATTTTGTAGAAAGAAGGAGTTCCAGGAAAGAGATATGTGCAAAAAGTCCCATGAAACTCTCTGGTATTTCTGAGGTACTTCACTCCACACAGAGTAATTCCTCCTCCAACATGTCCCTTATCTTTTGCTCCCTCTCAAACTACAAGCTAACAGTCCTAAACAGGATCATGGCTGTTCTGAACACAGGAAGATTGACATGGGATGTTTCATGCAGCAGCCATCCTGGAGGTTGTACCAGATGATCAGTTTCCTTTGTGTGTCCCTACCAAAAACATTTCAGATTTTCTAAAGCAGCTAATTTCTCCCATGAGCAGGTCAATCAGACCAATACTGACTTTCCACAAAGTAAAAGGCTGTGAAGCAAGCGCAGGAGATTGTTTATTGTCATTATTATTGGCTATTGTCCATCTGGTTTTGACCCTACCTTCCTTCATACTCTTCCCCCTCCAATCTTCCCACAGACATTGGCTTGCTGGCTGTACAGATTTGTGCCTGGCCCCTGTGCTCTGTGGTGAGAAGACACCTCTGTGCCACATTCTGACCCTTCCTGGATCTGTTCTGTCTATGCTGCATCTTTCTATCCCTTTGAGCAGGGAAGTGTGAAGTAGAAATGACAAATTATGCTTCAGGAAAAACTCAGCACCCAAAAATGCGCCTGACTGTGTGTACTGGGTCTGGAGTTAATTCTTTAGCTATTCTTGCCTACCCCACCATGGTGTCTTCTGACCTCAGAAGCCCCAAACCTACTGAAATATTGTTAATCCTTTCTAAACCCAAATCTACCCAGCAGCAAGATGAGCTGTTCACAAAATGTTAGGGGCTCAACCTCATCCACAATACTTTGCTTCACATACCACTTAGGCATAAATAAAGGGACAGTGTGTTTGAACACCAGCTAGTGAACGTTCTAGAGTCAAATAAAGAGAAATTGCCAAAAGAAAATGTATAAATGGTATGTGGTTCCATATTTGAATGCTAATGGCTTCATTTCTAGCAGAAGAATTGATTATGCAGATTTGATTTATTGTTAGCTCAGCTCAATATTATTGATTTAGGTATTGAGCATGATATGTGCCACTGCAGTTATTGTTTCCCTGAAATAATTTGTTTTGATATATATACATTGATTACATTTTTACTGTTTTAATGATACCAGTCATTATGGTACTGGCATAACACATGCAAGCACTATATATATATATATATATATACACACACACACTTATATATATAATTATATATATACTATATAGTGTATATATATTTATACTCTATATACAGTATATATAGTATAATATGTACTAGAATTTACTGGTCTTTATTTCCTGAGCCAGTGATATGTCACGACTCAGGGCTATCAGGTGCCATGCTTGTTACTGTTCTCTACCCTGAATGTCAGCAGTCCACATCCACTGTTACACCAACTTAATATTTTGGAAATCAAATGGAAATGACACATTCATTACCAGCTGATACAGCCAGTTAATACAACCTGACAGAGCAGGGAAAATAACTCTCAAATGTCAAACAAGACAATGTTCTGTCCCTCTTCCAGGATACACCAGGTCAATAACACTTCAAAATCCCAGGTCTCCTTTGGTCTTCCTGAAAACGTTCCCCTCCCCAGCCTGACTACTGCCAGGAATCTGTCCCCTGAACCTGCACATGTTGGTTATTCATGTCCTTTTGCCTCCTGAGGCTGGGAGGGAAATGTGATTTTTACAGACACGTGTACAGTGTTCTGGAGAGTAACAACAAACAAATTGTGAACTTTGGTTTCTTTCCACTGTTCTCTCGCTATCATATCTATGAAATGAGAGTACACAGCAGCTATGCCCACATTTGTGGGACGACTGAGAGAGGTATTATCTTAACAGATTGCCAGTTACTCTGTCTTTGAAAACTAGTATTGTTTGTTCATGACCTAGAACTATTAGTTTTATCACCAGATATTCCTTGTCTTCTGATAGCCTCACATCACCAGCTTTTGCAGCCACTTTCCTCACAAGGAGGAGAGTCCTCAGATACTTTTTCTTTTGAGAAAAGTCTCTGAACTGGTGATCTTTGTAATATTCTGCATATGGCCTTCTGGTAATTAGCTATGCTTTTCCTTATTTGGATCAAAAGTACAAGGTTTGCTTAGGATTTGCTGCTTTTTTCTTGGCAAAATTTCAGGTTTTTTTCAAAATGGAATCACTTCCTCTTTATTGTATTATGCACCTGCCCTCAAATTTATTGCAAGCAGGTATTTGTCCTGGTTTTCTGACTCTCTGTGTGTTTTATCAGCTGCACCTTGACTGTTCTTAAGCACTTTTACTTTAAGAAACACAATCTTCACTGCAAACCTTCACTTCTACCTGTTCTGAGCAACATCGTATGCATTTCTTTCAGGGAATGCCTTGCTTTGATCTTTTTGCCAGTTCTAATGCTTTTAATTTGATCTGTAATTATTCCCTATAATAACTGTTTCAGTTCATGTGTCTCAGCTTTAATATAAGGGTGATTAAGTGCTCAGTGATCCTGCTTGGCAGCCACCTTCTAGCAAAGAAACATACCATTCCCTGACAGCATTTTTACAGGAGTCCAAGTGCTCTCAAAGACTACAATGATTTTAGGAATATATATCCTTTTTGTGTTCCCAGTCTGAAGTACAGCCCACCACTGTGCTGATCCCACCACAAATACCACGTGAAACACTTCTGAGCTGTACAGCTGCGCTGGCTTTGGAGTGCAACCACTTTTTCTTGATCTGCTTTTCTTAGTTTGTTGTTAAACACAAAGGGAGTGGCTGTGTAATGCATGAGTGCTCATTTAGAGAGAACTATATGTCCTGGCTTTCCCAGCTTCTCATGGACCAAGATTGCTGAAGGTTGTGGCCCTCTCACATGGCATGAAAAACTCTACTTCCTTCTGTAACCCTGTTAAATGCTATGGATGGAATATCGTAATGAATTGAATTAATTATAGTTTTCTGACTTTGTCAGAGCATGTTTCCTGAGTTGTAGTTAATACTTTAGTTTCAGCATAGAATAAGTATTTGTAAGTTACAAATGGGAATTGAATTTACACAGCTTTTAGAAGGCACAGAGGTATAGTTTAGAGACAAGAATTATTTTTACTTTTCTTGCCTTTTTTTCTGAAAAGGGTTTCATCTTTCAAAAACTGAGAGAGAAACACACTTTAATGATGTTTTCTGTTTCAAGATTTGAGAAAATATAAAATTATGTTACTTCAAGTTATAAATCAGAAGCACATTTCAATCAAATATATATTTAAGCAAATGATAAATATCTTTATGCAGAGCTATGCTGAATGTATAGCTAAAGGTATTGCTATGCATACATTTTTTAAATCATTTTTTATTTATAATCATTCTCAGGCAGATTTCACTGGATTCACATTCACTCTATACTATTCACAGATAAATAATTTTTCCAAAAGCTGCAAATCTTTTTGTAAACATTTTCAAACACCATCAAAGGAAAAAGCTACACATTCTAACTTTGATACAGTCTTCTGGTTTTTTTCATCCTCCTCACTTGCAGCTACTGATTCCCTCTGTTGATAAACCCTTTTTTCAAACATGTCCACTGGAAATTAAAACAGACACTTATTTAAATATAGGTTTATGAGAGTGTGATAGGTCAAGACAAATAGATGTTAACAAGAAATAAGATTGGATTAATGGTACCTGTTCTCATAGATGAGTTCCATGTTTGCCTCTCAGCAATCAAGAAAAATTAATCACCTCTTATACATTCTAGACATTTCTACTTGTTCTTTTCAAAGACAGACAAGTTAGCATTTATTATTATTGAATTTTTTCACTGATGCTGAATTTTTCCCTCTGTGAAGACTGTACAGTGGGAGAGTTGTAAGTACAGCAACTCTACACCTGCTGCTTTGCCAAAATTCTTTATTACCTTTATTATAGGACTCAAGGACAACAGACACTGCTTTTGTGGGGATTCTCTCTATCATCCTTCCCCACAGCCAGATGATCTTCTCCATGTAAGGTAACAAATCCTTTCCCATACCCTGCTGCACCCAGGAGATGGCCAGAGGTGCTGGAGCTGGCTGTGTATGTACTCTTGACTCAAAGACACGGGGGGCTTTACAGGTTGTGGCAAATCAGAGGGAAGAGGGAAGCTACAACCCAAAGAACAAACACAGGTTTCAGTCTCGTTATGGAAAGCAAAACACTGAAACTCAGAATCAAAGCCCACTTCAGCAATGGAGAAGAGATCACTGAGAGGGGGTCTTGTCACTGCATTCAAATGTCTTCAGGACAGGTGTAAAGAGGATGTGGCCAGACTGGTTCCAGTGGAAGGGGCAGGACAAGGGGCAACAGACACAGACTGAAACTCAGGAAGTTCCTTTTGCAGATGAGGAAAAACTTTACTGTGAGGATGGCAGAGCACTGGAAGAGGCTGCCCAGAGGGGTTGTGGAGTCCCCCTCTCTGGAGATATTCAAGAACTCACGTGGACACAATCCAGTGCAACCTGCTCTAGGTGGGCTTGCTCTGGCAGTGGGCATTGGACTGGGTGCCACCAGAGGTCCCTTCCTCTGCCATTCTGTGATTCTGCGTGTAATTGATGAAATGCTGGAACACACATTATCTCCTAAAGGGGCAATTACATGGTAACTGCTGTGCCTCAAGGCCATCTCTTTGTTGTGTGCTCATATGGCTGTCAGCACAGCAGTCCCATAACAGGAGCCCATGGATGTACAGTCTGCTGATGGACAGGTAATTATTCTCTTAATGACAAGTGCCTGAATTGTCCCACTGATCTTCCTCTGAGTAAAGAGGAGCAGATAGATAAAGAGGAACACACAGATAATGTGCTGCTCCAGCCTTTCAGAGGTATGGCATCAAGGGTATTTAGCACTTGAGAAAGGATTCCAAAATGTCCAAGAGGAAAAAAGGAGTGTGTTAAAGGAGACACATGGGCCAATTAAAAGAGCGGGTAAAGGTTATGTGTTGTTGGTCTTGGTTTTTACAGGCCTCGTGTAAGAGCAGGCACGATGACCACAGAGTTGGCACAGCCTTGTAAAAGAGTGGCACATATGTAAATGGTTCCTGAGAAGAGCTCAAAGACTCAGCACTGGCTGATGTTTAGAGGAACCCCAGTTAATCCTCAAATCTTACTTTTGCAGTAGCTGACTGGAAATCTCATATCCATGTTTTTGGTGAACATCTGGATTTCCAAAAGCAAACTTTCCCACTTTCTTGGGAACTTTCTGGTTGGGCAAACTTTCAGATACATCAAATATGGATATGTCTAGTACTTTGACTAGTTTTGTCCTTTGTTAAATTCTATCTCCTATTCTGCCTTCAGCTTTTTATAATCTTTATAAAAGATTATAAAAAATATTATCTTCTCTTCAGTGGAAAAAAAAGGAATTCCAGTTCTCTTTCACAACTTTTGTGCTTCTGCAATCATTTTGCCCTGGACTTTTGCACCTCACCTTCCCATTTATGGCCTGTGGTTAAGAGTCACAGAGGAGCCTATTCACCTATTTTCAATACTAATGCAAATCTTGCTTCCCCACTTTTTATAACCTTCCTTCTTTCCACATCACATTCAGGTTTCTTGCTTCTGTCTTTGAGGTCATGTGATTCTGTCCTGAGGCCAACCTGGTTTTATTTTTTTTCTCCATTTCCCACTTTCTTCCAATCTGCTCTTCAGCTCACTCAGGTTATTTTCTCATGTGTTTCAAAGTATTTAATATTCAGATGGATAGGAATTTTGTCTTCCTATAGTTGTAAACTGCTTTATAGATGAAGATATAAGAAATGTAAGTATTTGTTAATACTGTTACCTATTCATCACCTGCACAACCAAAGTCTTCTATATTAACAATATCAATAAGTTTTGTTCCTCTTCCAAGCAGCAAATAAACATAGAACATGAAAAATGTTTTTGTTCTACAAGCCTTTCAGATTTTAACTTCTGAATTTATCCTAAAGTGACACCCTACATTTTGATATCAGCTTTGCCAAGCTGAAATTGTAGTTGTATTCGTCTACAACCTGAATCAAGTTTCACTTGTCGTGAATATTTTTATGTCCTAAAGTCATCCATAGAATATTACTTTCCTGAGCAACCCAGCCACAGGTATCTTTCAAGTGATCCTTAATTGCTATTCAAGTAAAAATTCCCAATTCCTTTTTTACAGTAACTGCCTAATATCAACGCATTAGATTTAAAAGGGAGATGGATATGGGAAAGAGCTACTTCTGTATAAAAAGACAGTAATTTGATTTACAGTGTCTGGTTTTAGAAGTTTTTTCCCAAGTTCAAGCCAGTTTCTCAGAGAAAACTGCGTATGTAGACATTTTCCAGTTAATAACATTTGCTTACCTTTTTATCTATGTGCATAAACAGGAAAGTTTGAGGTGAGCTTACAATGTGCCTGCAAGCATTCTTCTGAAATGTATGGGCCCAGTCTGGGATTGCCTAACAACAAGAGAAATAGTCTTGCAGCTAAAACGACATCCCTAGCATTTTACTAGCTGTCTTTCCAAATCTATATTTGGTTAATACCTATGCCCTCTTGAAACTGGCAGGGAGTTTTTTGAGTGGGCATAGTGCCACCCCAACAGATGGTCCCAGGCAAAGGCATGCCAGAGAACCAGTATGTGCCTCATGTTTGAGTATTAAGTGATGGATTTCCATCCAAGAATATCAAAATAGCAGGCAATGCAGAACATCTGAGCCTATGGCTTGGGGATGTGCTGACTATTCCTGCTCAGAGCTGGATTACCTTTCAAAATCATGATTTCAAAAAAAAAGAGAAACCTTCTCCAGCTGTGAAATTTTGGCACTAACAAATGAGGAGTAGAAGGAAAGAGAAGTATTTAATTAAATATTTTAACAGCTTCTACACATTAAGCACCTGAAATGTCTCCAAAATAAAAAAAGCCTTCTGAGGCATGACTGAATTTCCAGGGAATAATCTGACTGATGTCAGAAGCTGGACCTGCAGATTACACATGATGGTAGCCCAAGTCTGCTTTGGTTAAACAGCCCAGTCCTATCCAGGGTATATCACATATCATGTCAGTTTAAATTGGCACAAACTGGTGACTGTGTTCGTGCCAAGGCTGTGTTCATTTCTTACACTGACCTATAATGGAAGTAAAGGCATGAAAGGAAAAGAAAAGCTGGATCAGGGTTAACATTTATTTCACATAATCATAAAACACACTGAGCAGGAATGGATCAATGAGGACCATTGAGTCTGCTCCTGTGTAGGGACAGGACACCCCCAAGACTCACACCGTGTGCCTGAGAGCAAACTGTCTGGTCTTTGGTCCTAAGTGCCCAAGGCTCTGTTCTTGAACTCTCTCAGGCTTCGTGCCATGACTTTGTGCCGTGCCCTGGGCAGCCTGCTCAACAACCAATCATGCTCGGTGTGAGGAACACTTTTCCAGTAAATAAAGACATTGCTGAGAAACAAATTGTATGGTTCTAAGGATTATATCGTGAAGGTAAAAGCTTCATGTTCAATCCTTAGAACCATACAATTCAGACCAGCAAAAGCTGTTTAGGGAGAAAAATACTATGAAAGTTTGAAATAAATTTTTTGAAAAAAATTAAATTTTTTTTTTAAGTCCTAGAAGAAGAATATTCAAAGTCATGTCAAATTGGTGGGCAAGAGAAGATGCTGAGTACCAGAATGAGAAGAAGCTGACATTGCCTACTACAGAGACCTTAAGTCACTGGGGAAGGGTGAGTAACGTTTATCCTCTCAAGCTATCAACCCAGCATCTTGCCTGGCCCATTTTGCCTGGGATCTCAGACATTTTAGTCTAAATATACACAGCAATGTCATGCTGGTCTATTTATTTCAATCCAGTTGTGGCAGCTCAACCCTAATAAACTGTTCATTTCACTTTGCTGCCTAACTTGATCTAATTTCCTTGTTAATCACAATGTCAATGAAGCTTTGTGATAAAATTTCTTAAATGCAAGTCCTTTCCTAAAAGAAAACAGTAATACTATTTGGTTCTCCCAAAAATCACTGTTTTGATTTTTCTTGCCCTCAGCTGTACCATAGGTACAAGGCTTGTACCTAAAATCATGCAAAATCTGAGGTAAAAACTTCCATTAACAAACTGCATGGTTGCCATTATTTTTGCCAATATAATTTCTGAATTCTTGAATCATAGTGAAAAAATAGCACTGCCGAATGTCATCATCAGCATAATCATTGTTAACACGTGGATAGAGAATTTAGGACTTGAGATTTTTTTTTTAATAACAAAATGCAGGTGAAGTGTCACTCTTTCGGCACTAGCCTAAGCAATTAAGCAAGAATATGATTCAAGGTTTAAAACAGAAGAGGAATATGGAGGGAAAGACAAAAGATCACTTGGAAGCTCCTGTCTCTAATAGATCTTTCTTAATATCCATAACGTTAATGTTTGGGGCTGATACTAAAATGAACACCTCGTGGGACAATTCTGAAAGGTGTGCCATGTGGGTTAAAGTAAAATATACAGTAGGTTTTGTCCCATGCACAAAAAGGTGCTTCAAAACAACAGTTGGAGACATATAAGTCTGTTCTCCCTTCAGAGTGATGCAGGCATTTTTCATCTTTTCCAGATTCACTGGAAAAATACCTCTTCACAACTCTGCTTTCACAGTTGTCTGCAAACACAGACACCTAATTTTCTAAAAAAGCTCTTCAGTTGCTTTTCTTCCATGCATCTTTCTCTCCCCTACAGTTCAAAATGTTTTAGATTCTCTCTACATGAAGATGCTCCTCTTGCACTGGCTGAGATAGAGCAAGTAAAATGGCAATGGAAAATGGCAATGAAAAAACAAGCACCCCTCCTAACTCCTGTTCCTCAGGAATATTTGCATGCCAGGTTAAAGATGCAGGTTAAAGATGCATTAAGAGATATAGATGGAAGCAGTTAATACAGGTACCAATTTCATGGCAACCATTTCATCCCAGCAGTCATTCTAGCCAGGGTGCAATGAGATTTTCCTGCCATGGAGCACTCTGAGCTGTGCCTGTGTTAGCCAGGTTACACCAACTGCTGCAGGGCACACATCTCCCTTCCCCACTTGCTGTGATGACAGTTTTCATTTCCATAGACTCCAGATGTGGCAATTTCCATATTAATTCTCCCAGGAGAGATTAAGCACTTGGGAAATTCTGTTGATTTTAGGTAGATGAAATAGTTGGGAAGCAGCAAGGCAATAACTGCATACATAGACATGTAAGTCATCTTTCTGCAGGGAGATATTTGTTGCCAAGAAAACATAAAAAGATTCAAACAAGACTTTCAGCTCTCCCCAAAAATAGTCTGAATCCTTAACAGAAGTAGTTTTCTTTGCAGTTTTACTGTGAAATAGCACATAAAAAATGTTCAAAGGTTTCTCCTTTGCAGCAGTTTTTAGAGCTATTTGAATTTTCATATTCACAGTATATGAAAAATAGGGACCAGGTAGCTTTGTCCAGTGGTTTCCTGTTGAGGAGAAAGGTGAGAACTGCTGTGTTATAAATGTCTTCTAGAAGAAGAGAACAAAAGGAGATGACTGAGAAGCCATAGGAACTGAGCTGCAAGAAGTCTATTCTGGGTTGTGTGTGATTGCCTGTATGCAATATTTCTGCATCTTTGTAGTTGCTGGGGATGTGGTTTTTAACTGTTGTGACAAATTTTCTCCTGTTAGCTCCCCATATTGAATAAACAACATTGAGAAAGCTGAGGGCAGCTTTTTGAAGCCAGGCATTTTGCACAGGGTGCTGACTAGAGTCCTTGTGTCCCTATTGCAGCACTCTGCTTTGCAGATGGCAACGTCTGCTAAAAAAGTCTCCATTTCCTCATAACAGGCATGTCATCTGAGCTCCTGCTCTTTCCTAATACTCATTTTGTCTTTCCTTCCTCTCCTTACAAGCTGCACATAAATCCAGGGGTGCTTCCATACCTAAATTTCCTTTAATATATCAGCATCCACAGCCTACAGACTCTGGCCCAGATAGGAATGAACAATTCTCAGAAGTCTGGGACTTTCAAAATACACTAGGTCAAAACACATAGGAATTGATTAATGCATTAAATTAAAAAAAGAAAGGGTTTCTGGGAAGTAGGGGAAGTAGTTGGCAGCTGTACATTGTTATCTGTGAATCCTGACTTCCTTTCTTTTTACCAGTTAGTACATTGTGCTTTTTTTTTTAAATTTTTTCCATTTCTACTCAAAACTGAGCATTTTTCTGTAAAAAGACCCTTGACAGAGTAAATCTTCAGGTTCAAGAACTGGTATATGTCTTCTGAAGCTCTTCCTAGACATGTGACTTTTGATTAGGACATAGTCATCAAATCAGGTACCACTCTTCATTTTCCCAGTGTCCTAATGTGGAATAAACAAGTGCTACTCCAGAGAAGTGCCTCTTTCTGGAGAAAAAGCCTGAAAGAAGAAAAATGGAAATGGAAGAGTACATTGAGCTGCAAAGGGGTGATTTCAGAATGTGTGTTTATGTTCCTGAGGAGGTCAGAGAACTAGGGAATGGGGTAACTGTGTAAATGTGCTATTTCAATTGGAATAATGGTGGTTCATTTTTCCATAAAGAATAATAATGATCTGATATCAAAGAAACACACATCTGTATACCTTACTTTCCTAAGTTAGACCACAACTGAACCTAATTCCCTGCTGCAGAGCTCCAGTTTCACAATAATATACCTCCACTAGTTTTTCTAGCATTTGGTAACACCCTGGACTAAGACAGGAGCAGAACAGATCCAGAATATGTTTTGTTTGTTATCCAGAAGTGACTGAAAATGTCAGTGCATATATCCTTGAGGAGAGTGGGGCTGTGTAAATATTTGAATAGTTTTCGTAACATTTTCCCAGATCTGTTTTTCACCTTTCGGGATTTTAATATTTGAGCAAACATTCACAAAACAGCAAACTGCCCAGAAATCCCTGCAAAGTCAAAAGATCAGTTAGGATTTAACTCGAGAGCTGACCTCCCTTCATTGGAAATCATCCACCTCTTGGATGCAAACTATGCAAAAGTGAAATTCATTTGCAATTTTAGACAAATGCCAGTGTTCTTAAGAGTTTTAAAACTGAATCTAAGCAAGTACTTGCCAGAAAAATAAACATTTTCAGTGATCACACTGTTTACATGATTGCCCTACTCCTACATTGCACCTACTAACACTTTTTTTACTACAAAAATAAGGAAAAACATTGTATCTACCCTTTATTTGTAGGAAAAAAAATTATAAATACAGTTGTGTGTCTCTACTGGCTACAATTTTTTCCCCCAAGACTTATGTTTGCTAATTTCTGAACTATTTCTAATGCAACCTATTCACAGCACAGAATCACAATATCTAAATCCTGATAAGTGAAAAACAAAATCACTTCTAAAGACTTAAAGTATCAGCAAGTTTGAGGGTGAGGAAAACAGTATGGGCCCAGTGATTTAAGGGATAAGAGAGTTTTTCTGGATTAATATGTAGTGTACATTTTTTTTTCCAGCATTATATGCCACTTGCCAGAACTGTTTGATGCTGTGAATTACTTTGGAATTTTAATTTCATGAATAATTCACAATCACTGCAGTGATTCCAGAAAGTCATAACACCTTATCATACATTTGCATCAGTGCTCAACACTGAGGGGAATTTCTTTGTGTTTCTAGAAGCTGTTGCGATGTCTTGGAGAGTAAGTGCAGTTCAGCTAAACATCAATAAAAATTTCTGTGTGCTTACTTGCATTTTCTTCCTTCTAATCTTCTGCATAACCCACAGGTAACATTTTTTTAAATCCTGATACCCAATCTGAAGCTACTATGCAGCCTGTACCCAGGATTCTGTCACTTGTCATGTGTTTCAGTGGCATTTCCTCCATTTGTGTGAGTTACTGGAATTTCACCTTCAGGGCACCAAATAGTTACGTACTGTTGTAGCTTAAAGTAGATTTTGCAGATCCCATCTGAAAATAAACTGAACTTCAAAAAATATTGCTGTCATCTTTCTTTGCAGGCACCAACAGAAAATAATAAACATAATAAGAAGGCAGAGTAAATCAGGAAAGAAAATAATCCTGAAGTGGAAGTTTTATCACTCAGATGGCCAACATTTTCTCTCTGACAATAATGGCTTGACTTAGTATGGGACAAGTCTTCAAATACTCCAACATTTCTAAGCCTTCCTCTGTGAGATACAGAAAATCCATGCTCTTCCCAAGCTGCAGAAGATAAGGGTAGTACAGGACATTGTGAAATTGTAACTTGCTAGATGCAGTCGCAAATCCGAGAGAGAACCATAAAAATGTGCACCTCCGTCCTCCCACTAGTTATTTGTGCAGTATCTTGGACCACTCCCAGAGCAGGGAAGCAGAGAGGCACTGACTTAGAGCAACTCCCCAAGTGATGGCTTCAGGGAGCACAGATGGGGCTCATCCTCATGTGTTGTGACAGATCAGCTCCCCACCACAGCCTGCTCAGTTCACAGCAGCTCTCAGGAGTCTGAAAGGGAGAGAGTCATCAGCTTTCAGCATTCAAAGAAAGATTTGTTTTCCGCTGCACAGAAGAAGAAACACCGATCTGTCCTGCCGTGCTACCTGCAAATTAAGGTCAATTGGAAAAGCACAGAGGCCAGATTATCTGCATTTTGCTGAATCATGTACAACTCAGCAAAAGAAAGCTAAAATGCAGCTAAATTGGAATGGAAGCATTTCAGGCTTTTTTTTGCCAAAACAAAGTTAAAAAAATAAAGTTTTGGTCCAAAATATTTAGCTAAATACCTGAAATCATTAGTACAGAGTCTCAGAAATTCTTAGTTATTCTTTACTCACTCTTATGCACAGGCTTTTGACTGTTTTCCATAATGTCCCCTATGTTCAATGGTCTTTGAGGAGCTAAAAGAGTTTTCAAGTGGAATGATATAAACACAATAAAATATGGAAAGTTCATGGAATTAAATTATTTTCTATCAATGGCTATGAATAAATTAGGTGCCATTTGGAGCAGTAAATATCCTACTGGTGTGTAATTATTAGTGAGTTTCAGAGTCCATGTAAATTATTCAATGAATAATCAGGAGTTGGATCATGTTTATAGTCAAATCAGATGCAGATTTGCTTAAGAAATTCAGAAATCCTAGAAATAATCTTCCTGTAGGACTGCAAAACTGTTTATTTGAACTAACAAAATTGACTCAAACCAGCAGATAATTGAAGCATTCTTTCTTTGAAAATAAAGAATTAGAAACTTGAGCAACCAGATGTGGTTTCAGATGAAACAGAGACAGAACCTGGTTTGATAGACAGGGAAGGGAGTGCCTCTCTGTTCCTGACTCTAAGAAGTTAAATAAGCCCCTAAAATAGCATTCACAGCAGGTTTGCTCTGTGTCTAAGACAGTGATAATGATGAGAATAATACATTTCCCTGGTAGGGTTCCACTTAGAACACAGCGTTCTGTTCTTGTCTATTCAGATTAAACAAGACATTGCAGGATTTGAAAAGTACAGAGGGAAAGTGCAGCGAGCTATGAAGGCAGAATTGTACAAAAAAACAAGTAAACATATGTGTCTTAAAGGTTCAGGGAAAACAGACAACCTCTTGAACATGTGTACAATAAATCTGACAGGTGCAATGATTCAGCTCCTGTGGCCACGTGCAAACCATACCCATCCATAACAGTGTTCTTTAAACATTATAGACAGAAACTGAACACTAATTAAGTCTAAGGTTGCCAAAATACCCATTACAAGATAATGTTTACAGTGAATTACTAAATGAGTCATTCAGATATGGAGTATTGTGATTTGTATTTTTCAGATATGCATTATACATTTGTACCATGTATTGGGGCACATTTCTGCTGAGGGTTTGACAGTTTCCAAGAACAAAATCATGGAAGCACACACTTTTCCTTACTCAGAAAATATTTTTAAGTCATTTTACTGTCAACCTCTAGTCTCTTTCATGTACTTCAGAGTGAAAGCTTGAAAAACATTTGAGTTGAGCTGTTCTGCTTTTTCTATCCCCAAGAAAACTTTCAGTGTCATTAAAAAAAATTGGGAAATTTTGATTTTATGAGGACAGCACTGAGCTGACAAGGATTCTGATAGAGCTCAACAGCTTTGGATGGACTGAAAAGTCCATTCCATTTTCATTGACTTTTTCACTGCAGGTCTTCCACATGATCAAACTGTTTGAACTTTTTCACAAAGCTCTGGGATCACTACAAGACTTCCAGCCACAAGGAGTGCTGCTCCACTCAGCTGAAAGAGGCAGTCCCTGATCCAGAGCTCCCATTCCTTCCTCTCCTGGTGGCCTGCAAGCCTAGGGAAATGTGGTGCCAGATGAGAGGCAGATGAGCAGCAAGAGGGAGTCTCAGACCTGGCAAAGATCTGCACCTGGAGATGTGAGCCAGGGCTGGGAAGAGAGGCAGGGGGGAAAAGCGGAAGCGGGAAAATGGGGTGGAGAATGGGAGTGGTGTTAAAGGATCACTGGAGAGGAGAAGATGGACAGAGACATTGTTTGCATAGGGAGGATTGCCTATAAACTGCTCATTTTCAAAATGGGGAGCTGAGCCCAGAGAACATGTCTGTGCAATGGATGGCAAAGCACACTGCCCCACTCCATGCTGCTCTAAACAGCTGCCTACACAGCCATTAAGGTCTCACATCTGCTGCAGCTCTTTTATTAAATGATACAACCTAGAGAGCCAGCAGCCTGGACCCAGCTTAACAGATCCCAGATCAGAATCCAGTATTGTTCTGGGAAGGGGTATGCTTTTTCCTGTGGGTATTTTATCTGCTTATTTTTAGGTTTAAACAAAAAACAACCAACCCAAATATTAGACTTCTTAAAGAATATTAATCTTGCTAACTCTATTCAAAGGTTGAGAAAGACCAGAACATTACTTTTGCAGTCTGATTTTTTTGCAATATCTTTAATCACAAGATCACATATCATCTTCTGCAGAGCCCTTGTCTCAGTCAGGAGGGACATGATATGTGGATGAACAGGGCTGTGGGGATTGACTTATGATGCCATTAGTGTCTGAGGGTGGATTCAGGCTACCCTGATTGCAAAGCAAAGGACATGCATTTAAGACACTTGCTCTGGGACCTTAAAGATCCTCAGAGATGAAGGCTAAAGGGTGAAGATTAAGCCAGCAATGTATATTAGAAACCATTACTTAACAGCAAGCATTTCCATATTTGAATTAAATTAACAGTGTATGTTTCAGTTTTATCTACAGGCTGTCTTCCTGACCATCATTAACTACCTCATTTCCAGAACCACTCCAGCAGCAGTTCCTGTGCAGAATTTTTAAGAAGATATCCCATTATACAAAGTAACAAATGTCATTAAGTCACTAATCAAGAAGCCTTCAATCCAAATTGCTCATTTCTCTTAAATGAACTGTTTTACGTAACAAATCCAGAAACTTATAACAAATATTTGAGTGTATAAAACACATTTCATTTGAAATGGAATACTGAACTACAGGAGTTAAGTTCAGGATTCAGTTATGTTTTTAAAATGAAGAAATAAAATATCACAGATTAGAAGACTCAGCAAGAACAAAGAAACTCATTTTGTTTTTCTGTCCCTCTCTCTCCACCCAGCTGTACTCACAGCTACAGCTGGTATAGAGTCCAAATAAAAGTTGCTGAAGAGAAATGTATCCATTTTAGTGGAGTAGCTTGTGTGATTTCTCATAAATGCTTTACAATAATGACAGTCACAGCTCGGAAGCTATCATGGTCTTTTTCCCTGGAGAGCAATACGTGAGCCACACTTGGTGTTTAACCTTTTCTGAGAGGGCAAATGAAGTAGAAGTCAGGCATAATCAAGAACTAGAGGGGAAAACCATGTAATCAAACTTTTTTTTTTCAAAAATGTCATTCAAATAGTTTCCTCTGGTCCTTTTCTTTGTTTTGATGGGGGATGGAGGTCAGAGAGACGGACACTCATTGTAAAAGCATTTCACGACAGATCAAAGCAACCAAAGCTTTTCCACGTTAATTTTCATGTTGTCCAGACGTTTAACTCACTTGACTGAACCACAGGCCTCCCTTTCAGAGGTTTTTCCCCCAGACTGGGCAAACAGAGGATATCAGTGTTGGACCCTCCCCTCCCCCTGCACGTGTCTGGGGTGCCACAGCACACTGGGGATCTGCTTACGGCTTTGGCCTTGCAGCCGTGGAATCTTCAGCAGCTCCTGCAACTGATCCCAGTGCATGAAAGGTGAAACCATTCCTAAGGATGCAAAACACCCGTGGACATCTCTAAACTTGAAAGAAACAGCTCAGCCCCTGAAAAAAGCAAAAAAAGCAATCCTAGATTCATTTGTAGTATACTGTAGGATATTACATTAATGGTAGTCTGTCTTTAATGTTGAAGTGCACGCACAGACCCTTTATTAAATTACTAGTGAGCAGGAGCCTTTGCATCTGGAACAAAGTGTTGCTGCAGCAGCCAAATACATATGAAAGACCTTTGTGCTATAATGGCCACTGCAAGTGTATTTTACCCTCTCAAAAAAAAAAAAAAATCAGAGAAATTGCTGTATATTTAGCATGTTACAAATACCTATCTCACAATTAATT
The DNA here is from genome assembly GCA_024865655.1 of Emberiza elegans. Classification (NCBI taxonomy): domain Eukaryota; kingdom Metazoa; phylum Chordata; class Aves; order Passeriformes; family Fringillidae; genus Emberiza; species Emberiza elegans. Next base: position 62,436,565 of record JALJVW010003023.1, on the reverse strand, counting down.
TGACATTAAAATCGTTGCAGTCTTTGTACTGGGGGGGATTTTTTTCCCCCTTAAGTGCTAGGGAGGTAAATGAGAACATAATTACATTGTCAAAGTCAATAATAGCAAGCAGCCTCTGTCAGGTCTTGCTGTGCTCAGCACTGTTTCACAGGAACTGCTGGGGAGCTCTTCCGCCACCAATCCATTTGGCTCCATTTAAGAACTGACTACAGGAAGGTAGTTATTGTACAAGATTAGTTTCCTGTATGCTGCAAACTGGCAGTAGCAGAAAAATACAGGATGAATTTATTAGCTTGCAAGGTCAGCTAATAAAAACAAAAATGATGTAACTCAGACCGTTGTTTACTTTAAGTCGGATGGCTTATTAGACTTTATTCAAAATTCAAACTAGTTAACCCCTGCATTTCCAGCCTGATAAGCTGTCATAACAAAAAAAAAAAAAAAAAAAAAAAAAAAAGTCTGGATGTTTGTTTTCAGGGAATTTTGTAGGACTACTATGCCCTGCTCTTAGGAAAAAACAAAACCCCTGTATAAAACATACTGACCTTTATACCACATGTAAGTGTTCCTGTTATATTTTGTCACTATTACAGAAAAAAATATGATTATAAAGGTGACCCTAGAATATTTAATTTGTGCAATAAGCACTAACATCAAGTTTTAAACTTGGGAGAGGTGGTTACTAAATGAGATTGTGCTTTTGGTCTAAACACTGTTTTTATTAGAAATTCAAAGGAAAAAAACTCAAAATTTTCAGACAGATTATAGCATTTGTAGATAATATTGGCATTGTGATGTCCCTCAGAAACAATATGCAATGCAAATTTAATTTATTGATGGCTTTTCTTGTCATAGACTGTAAAGGCACTATGATAAAACTATAACACCGTCTCAAAAATTAGTTACTCTCTGCTTCAAAGAGCAGATAATTGGGATCAGTTCAGTTTGAGTTTTCTCTGGAGTCTGAACATGCATAGACACAAGAAAAAAAACTGGATAAAAAGAGATTTTGAACTCTGTTGTAATACCTGTACAACAACCTTGCTCCAGATTAGACATTCTGAGTACTTAAATTATCTAACTGGATTTTTTTAAAGTGCCTAAATAAGTTGCAGGCACAGTACCCAACTTACTTTGAAGTACTTTGAAGTAGGAGGCATGCATTCACATCCTTCCTTTCCTAGGGAAATGCCTTAGGCTGGAGCCTTTAGGACATTAACAGGGGCACACCTTGGCAGCTCCCCAAGCCTGACTGTGCTCCCCAGCCAGGCACTGATTCACTGCTCTTTGGATAGCAGGACATCAGGATCTTATACCAAGGAAGCAAGTGCTTCTGAGGAGCACCAGAGAGAGATTCCAACTCTCATTGTTAACCACCAGCCTCTTGCAGCTGGCTGTGAGGTGGAACAATGGGACCTGTGAGTCCTTCTCAGAGGTTAGCACTCAGATCTGTTCCTTTAAATAAGTCGGTCAGTGCCTCTGCCTCCTCCCTAGTACAGGCACATATCTCTGCATGTCATTCATGCACCCTTGTGCAGTGGTTAGAGTTTTGACTCTAGGAAGAATTTTTTTTTTTCACTAAGATTTAATGTAATACCCAAGATGTAAAGTTATTCAAAGCATGTATATTTAATACACAGTTTAAAGATACACATCGTGGAGAGGTAGAATCAGGATCATCAAGAGCATTGACTACAAACTCAACATCTCATAACAAGAGTTGTTAGAGAGGGTTTGTGGTGACCAACTTTGCAATGGCCACAGGCACTGACTGCTTTTTAAATGAAAGGACAAGGAATGAGCACTTGCAGGCCTAACATTTTGTCTGGTAGAAATCTCAACAGCATAAGGTCTGACTTCACAGATGTTGGTGATGTTGCTCAACTGATCTTACATCAGATGGTTATTTGAGAGGCCTCCTGAGCCACTGCACCTGAAACCCAACATCCCAAGCCAGACTTCAAGAGCAAGAATTTTCTCTGCCTCTTTCTAAACAGAATGTTCTAAACAGTCCACCATGTGCCTCAGAAGGTCACTGCTCATCAGATTTAATCAAGTCAGTGAAGGATGTAGGAGGGAAAAATTGGGCCATGGTGACAATTAGCAGGTCAGAGTACCAAATGAAAGCAGTAGATGGTATGGGTTATTGTACTAGGTGTGCTCTTTAGCACTGGGGCAGATTGAGCTCTTCACTTCCTGGGTGCCCAGCAGGGTGTTATCACAGGACTCAGAGCACATTGATCCTTGTTTGGGAATGGAAAGCTGGGCCATATTGTAGCCAGGAAAGTGAGATCCAAGGCAGAATAGGCAAAGACAAGGCTGACTTCCATCAGAAAAGAGTAAACCGAGACTATGAAGCCTCTGCTTTCTAGACACTAACAACAAAATAACGCAGAAAAACAAAAGCTGATATTTTCCTGAGAGTAGGAAACCTCTCCCTTTCTTGCTGCAGAAAGTTGAGATTCAGTTGCTTACACAGCTGTCTCCTGTTCTGTAGGGTGCTTGCCCTAGGAAATAGTGTCATGAAATGCAGGAAAATGATGGCACAAGTTCCTGTGTCCTGCTTAAACACACTCCTTCTAGGCTAACACTTTTACAGTGACAGTGGTCTGGAAAGACTGGAACAGGTTTCCCAGAGAAATGATACATGCTCCATTCCTGGAAGCAATCAAGGTCAGGATGGATGGTGCTCTGAGCAACCTGATCCAGTTGAAGATGCTCCATCTCACTGCAGGGGGACTAGACTAGATAGTCTTTATAGAACCCTTCCAACCTAAACTATTCTATGATTCTATGACTTCCCACAGCTGATGAAGGCATATAGTCATCCTCCAAGGTAAATGAGCAGCTTCATTGCCCAGGCAGCCTTACCCAGATTTATCATCCAGACACAGACAGAGAAGCCTCTGTGTCCCCAGATGTAGGGATGGGTCTTGGCTGTGCCCTGGCCTTGCAGCTGAGCATACCCACCTCACAGTGACACCAGTCTGCACTCAAGTGAAGGAAACCCAGGTGGGCGCCACCTCATCAGAGAAACAGGATTTTGATGTGCGCTGGGGCAGGACCAAACAAATACATCAAAACTCACCTGCAGGAACCCCACTAGGCCTCCAGACATGCTTCTTACCCACTACCACTGAGGTTCAGTGGTGAGACCTCCCTGCCTCACTTAGAGGTGCTATGAGTCACCTTCTTTAGATGGGATCTAAACCTCTGAAACTGGGATCTGGAACTGACTGCATCTTATTTCTGGCCCTGCCCTGTGTCCCACAGATGACCCAGTCCCGTGGAGACAGGGCAAGGGACAGTTGTTTTCCATCCAGCCAGTCTAAGCCTGGGTATCCAGCAAAGAGAAGGGAAGGGCCAATTGAGAAAGCAGAGGTACCACTGCCTTTCCCAACACTGTTTGTGCATTTCTTAACTAAATGTCATCAGCTAAAAAGCATCAGGAGCAGCAGTAAGAACTCAGGCCATCCCTTCTCCCAGAGAAGCAGCTTCATGGCTACAGTCTCAGATGCCTTCTTGTTTATTGGTCTCTCCCTTCAGCTCCTAAAGTCCAGAGTCTCTTCCTGGATCCCCAGTCATGCTTTGTTTGCCCACCCTGTACAATTTTGTCATAAAGACTTGGCTAGGCACTGTCAGATTTGCTGACATCCTGTAGCAAATAAATCAGAGCCAGAGTGGAAATGTGAATCTGTGGAGATAAGTCACATAAAATGCAATTTTCTGGAAGGTCTCAAGCCACCCCTAAAAAAGGCAAGTAAGATGAATGCAAACTCTTTTGAGACTAAAGAGTGTAATGTATAGCATCAGATAGGGGGGCTAGAGCAATTTGCAGCACATAAGACTTGTGTGCTGAGTCTCTATTAGCTGTAGTCAGCAGAGGCAAATACTGCGCCCTTAGCATGCTCTGAAAACAGAGATTAAATGCAGTGGTGTCAGAACCAAGCACTGACCTGGGGTTTCAAACTGTTCAGCAGACCAAAAGCACCAGCCAGCCAGGGCTTCTCATGGGGAATCAGCAACTGCCTTAATTCAGGGTCCAAAGATTACAGTCTTGAACAAAATGCAGCTTTTCCCTGTCCAAGTCATGTTTAGGAAAGACAAAAAAGAAAAGAAAAAGGGGAGGGAAATGCAGTTTGGTGGCAATTGGCTATCATAGATCAGATGACATAATAAGATTATTCACTGATGCTAGTCCAAAACACATGATTCTACTCTCACCAAAAACCTGGTCTAGTGGAAGCTGTCCCTGCCCACAGCAAGGCCTTGGAACCAGATCATATTTAAGGCCTTTCCAACCCAGACCACTCTGTGACTCTGAGCTGGACTGGGTTGCTGGCATGTCCAATGCCTTCTGGAAGTTCTTGAGGGAATCACAACGTGTCAAGAAGATTTCATCTAAGGGGATTTTGAGGGTTATACTTTTCATGTAAACTAAGCAGATTTATGGCTTTGGTAAGTGAAAGCAGTCATGAATTCAGAGATAACTTTCATGTGTGTCACGTGGAAATCCAACACATGGCACATGAAACACTGAAGCGTTTTTTGAAAATGGTGGTTCTGGGGGAGAGCTTTTACTTATACCATAACCCTGCTCACTGAGGCTACCCACCAAAATAGATTAAAACATTTGTTTGAGAGTTACCTCTCAGAATGAGAGCTGCCCACAGCCTCCTGTCTGCCAGGGTGGTGCACAAGGCAGAAGCTCTGGAAGGCTTGAGGGCAGGTGTTTCTGCCTGCTTCTTGCCATCCCACAAAGAGCCTTGGAGCAGGAAAGGGGACAGCAAGCGTGCCTTTCCTTGCCCCATTTTCTCCCACAGGAAAGTGAGGTTGCATCTTGAAACCCTGCCTTAGTGGCCCACTAAGACATTCAGGATTTTAATCTGTAATTAATCTGTGCAGGGTTTAGCAATGTAGCCAGGCTGGTCTATGGCAGGAAGTAGGGTGGGTCTGGCTTGAGCCATGGTGGGCAGCAAAAAGCAATTCCTGGTTTGGGTGAGAGGAGTTGTTTTTGTGACTGCTTCCATCAGATAGAAGAAAGAAATGGTCTTGTCTGGTCTCCAGGATGGTCAAGTAATTGTGAGCAGGCCACGACATGATGCTGAGCAAATAAGATAAATAGGAACAGGTTTGTGCTCACCTAAATGAGGACTGCACAAAGCTTCCTTTCTTTTGTTCAGTTATCTTGGTCCCTGCAACTAAAGGAAGTGGAAGCACAAAGTCTAAGGGAGCATGAACTTGGTTCAGTTCTTAATCCTAACAGAACCTGCCTTTTAAATTACAAACTAAATCCATGCTTTATCAATCTCTGCCTCACAGTCTTGCTGATATTTTTCTCATTCCTTTGCTAGCCAATTTAATTAGAATTTTAAGGCTTTCATGTTCAAGGTGTCAACTTTGAACCAATGGGGTCAGAAGAGTCCAAAGGAAAGGATGAAAAATCTCCAAAGTCTCAAACAGAAACAAACCCCAAGCCTTATCCCAGCTTCACAACAGCTGAGAAAGTTTGGATTTGGTGACAGAGATTGCAGTTTGAGTTTGTAGACAGGAGGGAGAATTATGCCACATGTTATGAAGCTGATCAATGTTCTTAAAAGGCTACTCTAGCCAAACCTTCCCTAGCCAAAAGGGCTACTCCAGAAATTCATAAAAAGGAATATACCCACTTCTCTTGCTTAGGTCACCACTAGTCTGAACATTTACACCTGGAGAACTGTTATCACTACTGAGGTATAAAGATTTATGAGGTCACATCAGACATCATATGTGAGAAATGTTAGTGCTATCTCTTTTTGGAATTATAACTTACCACAATTCCCAACAAAACAAAGCAAAAAAGTCTAAGAAATCATTGATAAATGGAATACAAATTAAAAATTGTCTTCTACAATGTAGTGCATGTTTAGTGACCTATCTGCACATACATATCCAAATTGTTATAAGTTGCATGTCTGGTTTTGAAATTTCTAACGTTTAAATGTTAATGTTGCATGTCTGGTTTTGAAATTTTTAATGAGTGACAAGGGACATGATAAAATTGGGTGACAGGGTTTCTAGTATTATTCAAAGAATAGAATATAAAGAATTATTCCTACCCACTAGTGCAGAAACACAGAGCTAAATGAATAAAAGAATGAATACACACTCTGTAAAATCGTTCTTCCCTCCAGGCGAGATTAGATGTCTGGTTAAGCTGTTCTGCATGAAGCCTGTCATGCATAGCCCTGCACATCCTGCACACAAAGACAACAGTCTCCCTGTGCCAGCAAAGATGGGGCTGACCCCACCAACAGGGTCATCACACAAGACAGTCGGGTTTGGGAGATTTTACCCAATCCAAATTTACTATTCCCTGCCAGCTAGAAGGGGATATACCTTGTAATTACCCTGAACCAAGGTAGCAGCACATGTTACAGTGGAAGAAGAGTACACCTCAGGGCTGGGGTCAGAGCAGGTGCAGCCAGGATCATTGTGTGGATGCTCAGTCTTTTTGACATTTCCTGGAGGAGCTGTATCTGTCAGGTGTTGCTGCCACAGGTGGGTTTATGGCTGTTACCTTGCTTAAAACAGGGGAGCAGCCGTATTAATGCCTGCTGTCTGGAGGTGGGGAGCACCCAACAAGCTTCAGTACAATTACTGTCGTTCCAGGTTTCCTCATCAAGGGCTGTACAAACTCTTCTGGTTAGTGAGAAGGAGGACATTCAAAGGAATGCATCTCTTGGCTCTGAAAACATACACAGCAGCCAAAGCCCAAGGAAAGCAATCAAAACTCTAAGGAAAGATGCTGATTGAAAGAGATATTGAGGAGTATTTGGAACAGTGCAACACTGGCAGAAGGGAAAGTAAAAAACTCTTGTCACAATCAAGACTATGGAATCACAGAATGATAGAATCATTTAGGTTGGAAAAGAACTTTAGGAGCAAGTCCAGCCACTAACCCAGTACTGCCAAGCCCCAGTAACCCATATCCCTAAGTACCATACCTACATGACTTTTAAATAACTCCAGGAGTGGTGACTCCACCTCTTCTCTGGGCAGCATGTTCCAGAGGTTTTGACAAATCTTCCAGTGAAAAAAAAAATTCTAATATCTAATCTAAACCTCCCCAGGTGGAACTTGAAGCCATTTCTTTTTTCTTCAATTGCTTGCTTCATGTGAGAAAAGACCAACCCTGGCATTGCTAGAGCATCCTTTCAGGGACTTGTAAAGAGTGATGAGGTCTCCCCTGAGCCCTCTTTTGTCCAGACTAGGCAACCTAAGCTCCCTCAGTTGCCCCTCATAGGACTTGTGCTCCAGAGCCTTCCCCAGCTCTGCTGCCCTTCTCTGGACAGGCTCCAGCCCCTCTGTGACTTTCCTGCAGTGGGAGCCCAGAACTGAGCCCAGGATTTGAGGTGTGAACTCACTGGTGCTGAATACAAGGGGACAATCCCTGCCCTGCTCCTGCTGCCCACACTATGGCTGATCCAGGCCAGGCTGCCACTGGCCTTCTTGGCCACACTGCCAGCTCATGTTCACCCCCAGGTCCTTTTCTGCCAGGCAGCTTTCCAGCCACTTTTCCCTAAGGCTGTAGTGATGCATGGGATTGATGTGACCCAAATGCAGGACTCAGAATTTGGTCACATAAGACCTATAAAAGGAACAGATGTAAATGGTATGGGGGAAAGGACTGGAGTTTTCTTCCTTTGAATCTATTATTCTCCTCCTCCTTCCTATGTTCCTTTTTTTTCTTTTTTTTTTCCAACAGACTAGAGTTGGAATGTAATTACACAGATGTAAATTTAAATAAAATGTCAAATTAAAACAAGGTTTCAGTAACTGTAGGGCTGATCTATCCTTTTCTGTGGAGAAGGCCACAGTAAGCTGCCCCCTAAAAATATTACCGAGAGAAATTTCACTTTCACAAGCATTGGCTGATCAATGGAAACTTTGAGGAGTATTTTGTAGGTATTTGTGTATGAGAACATGCCCATAAGAGAGGCAGAGAGCAGGAATGTGTTGTTATTAAATACCTCACAGTGTCCTGATAAATCCAACACGTGAGGGCTGCACTTACTTGGCACTCTAGAAGGCATGCTGTGTTATTCCCCTGGTACAATTGTTTTGGTCCTCTTATCAGAGTATACATTAATAGCTTTATGCTACTTACATTGAGAGCTGGAAATTGCTAAGTTCAAAGCTTTATCAGGGAGGAAATAAGAATGGTAGAAGCCCCAGCAACACCCTACAGAGAGATTTAGCTCCTGGCTGCATTTTCACCTTTAGTCTGTTTTTTCTGGCACTATTTTGCTTCAACCTGCAGAGACACCTATTTTCAGCAACTTTTAACTCGGTGCAGGAAAAAAATGCTATTCATGTTCACCTACATTAATTAACTGAGAATTAAATCTGCTTCTGAAATCACATCAAATTTGTAGAGTAGAATAGCTTATTAGCCTGAACACATCAAAGTGCTGAATGAAGCTGCTCAGCTTCTGTAGTAAAGTTACTCATACCCTTGTTTTGTAAATCACAATAAAGAAAAAAGTGATTTGTTCAGTTCTTTTGGCAGCTTTTGTGTTTTCTCTTATATATTTCACCTCTTGATTCCTTAGTCACAGAATCTATTCATATTATTCAAGCCTTTAGAATAATGAAGTATGCATCAGGAAATAGCAGTAAATATAATTTAAAACTACACAGTTGGATTAGAGCACTTTCTCAGAGAATTAAGGCAACAGTGGGATCTACAATGGCATATTTCTTTCTGCCTTTTCAGTATTTCATGCTTCTTGATACACTGCAAAAACCCAGAAGGAAAAGAAAAAGCTCCTTCCAAGACTGGTGACTTTGTGAGACTCAGAGATTTCACAGACACATGTTTAGAAATACAGTACCATCTAACAATGTCAGATACAGTCAAAAAACAGTTAATGATCCCAGTTCTGTCAGATTTCTTAAAAAACTGGGATGAATATGAATTCTGTGCACCTGTGACTTCATTGGATAAAACTACTTTGCATGCAGCTTCCTTGCACGGATTGCCTCTACTCAGTGCAGGTCAGAGTTTTTTATATCAGGACCAGGCAGCCCAAAATCCCTGTTCCCTTAGTTGTCCTTCATAAGTTACTGCTTTGGCTTTGTTTTTGAGGGCATGGGGGAGAAAAAATCCATCCTGTTGGAAGGCAAAAAATAGGGTGAATTGCCATCTCAGCTGAGTAAATGTTATTTTGCCGGAAATCTTTGACCAGGGTCAGGAGCAAGAGCAGTTTGTCCTCCTTTAGGAAATGTCAACACAGACAATCAAATGAACCTTACTGGGGCCAGATCCAGCCAGCTGTGTCTTTGATTCGTTGTCCACATTATTTGACATGGGAAAAAAAAAGGCCACATAAGAAAGTGCTACAGCAGATGGATGAGCAATGAGTGAAAAGAAAGGGGTTGCAGATGGGTCATCAGGAAAATCTGCACCTGAATATTAATCTCCACCTGTGAAAAATCCCTATGTCCTCCATACTCAAAGGCATAAATCCATGACTTCACTGAATTTTGGAAGTTCCATGCAATTCCAAGCTATATTTCTAAAAACTGAAGAAGTACCTAGGGAAAAGCTGGAAGAATGAAGACAGGGACTGGCAAGTGTTGTGGAAAGGCTGTTCTGCAACAGGGAAACAAGTTGTCTGTGGCCTTTCATTCTGGGAAGGGAGCAGAAGAGTATGACAGGAGCCTTAGGAGACAAGAGTGTCAGGGAGGATTGAAGAGTTGTTGTGTGAGTTGTTATATTGTTGTAATACAGAATCTATTTTTTCTTCCAAACAAGTGAGGGCTTTTTTGGTTTCTTTGGATTTCTTTCATGTGACACATAATTAAATTATGGGCCTTTTGGCTGTTGCAGGATGGTAGGAAGCCAAAAATATATGTATCTTTAAAGCTAACTTTGCAGCCTTGCAGAAGGAAAATCTTTTGTGAGTCACCAAGAGGCAAGCCAGTGCTTTTGGGCCCGTTAGACCTTAGCCCACTGCCATAAGAAAACATAAAGCCAAGGAGCATTCATCACTCTCTGCTTGTTCTTACACCCTCCCTCATCACCATGCCACAGGCAGGTTAGGGAACCTCTCAGACCCCAAGGACTGTCCCAGCACAGCTTGTTCCTTGCATCCTTACATGGGATATCTTCACAGTGCATGAGCTAAGACCCAGCAGGAACCTCCATCAGGAAACATGGTCAATGACCAAGAGCCATGGATATATTTAAAGACCAGTTCTTTGGCTCCCAGAGACAGTGTGTGAAGCAGTCACAGCAAAGCAAGTGGAAGGATATATGTAGGAGCTATCAAACTCCATTTTGAGGAGGGCAGATTTCAATGAGAGTTTGAAGTAGCAGGAGCTACAGCTTGTAACTTGTAGATAATTTCTTTAACCACTCCCTTTTTTTGAGTTGGAGAGTTTATTTGTTGAATTGGTATATTTTCAATCAATATGGATTGAAATCACTAAGAAAAACAGGATCAAACCCTGAGAACATGGAGTACATCACCAACACCATTGTCTAATTTAAGTCCACTTAACACCTATCTTCATCAAATACCCCACCTGCAAAAGTGAAGGAATTTTTATACCTCATTGTGACACTCCTAACTGGTTTAAGTAATTTTGAGATTTGCTGTGTTTATCAGCATTGAAAAAGCATCATATAAGCGTAAAACAACTAAGAAAGATGAGAGTTCAGAGCTGTAGAAAAGAATATGTACTTTATTTTGTCCTAATAAATACCTCAATAGATTTCACATAAAAAATACCTTAGTAATCTCTCTGTTCAGTTCCATTTTCTCCAAAATTAAAAAGCACCAGAATACAGCTGAGAAAATAAGCTCTGGCTAGTTGTATTTTGTTTACATTTTATTTATGTGGATCAGCTGCAAAACAGAGTGTTAATGCTATCCCTCTTTAATGAACCTTTGTACTAAGGACAGGAAGTTTATGAAGACTAAACCCTGTGAATAATATTGGACTTCATAACTAAGTCAGCACAGTAGGGCTAAAATGCTTTATTGGATCTTATTCACAAGAGGTTTATACTATACTGCTGATATCTTCCATTCCACTTAATCACTTTTATGAACACAAGCCAAGCCCCTACTGCAAATTGCCACCAGAGAGTTTAGGAGTCTAAACGATCCTCCGCTAAAGCTCCAGAAAGTCTCTTTGTTCTGGAGAAAACATACTTAATCATAGCAACCCAACCCTCTTGGTTTCTTATTTGCTTTAGAAAGTGTTTGTGTCCACTCTTCTTTGGTGGGATTATGTGCATGAACAAAGTCATTATTGAAATGCATCTGCCATTTGTCTGTACCGCCACAGCCTGCACTGCCTGTAGGTAACTCAGTAAGCAGAAGGACATTTATTTGCACTTCCTCAGGGCAGGAAATTTAGTAACAAGGCTTTGTAGCCTAGGTGACTTCGTGTTAGCAATTTTATTACATTTCTATTCTGTAGACACCATCATGGTACTAGTAATTGTCACGAGGGTCAGTAGTTATCTCCCAATTTATGGCAGCAGTTACACCTTTAAACTAGTTTTACTTCCCCAAGCACTCTTTGACATCAGTAGCAACATGAGCAGAGGCCTGAGGGATGTGAGAGGACACCCTGTCTGCAGTAAGGAATTAAACAAACCATGAGCCGTACTCTGGCACCCCAATCAAGTGGCTGTAACTGATTGTGTTCACAAAGCTCCCAAGCTGTTCCAGGGGCTGGAGGAGTGCCAGCTGATTTAGGGCAGAACTGGGGCAGGAAGCACCCTAGCAAGGTGCAGGACAAGCATCCTTACAAGCACAGGCACTTTGGCTGTCAGAGCTTGTGCTTCAGTCCTCTGTCAGGGATGGAGGCACTTTGCTGGAGAGTTTAGACACTCCAAATACTGAAAATCATAAGATGCTCAGATACAAAATCATTGGGAAGAGGCAGAAGTGGCATAGAGGTACCCAAAAGTCAGATGTTTTTCCATACTGACAATAGATGCACTAAGTACAGTAAAAGTAATTGAGAATATCAATACTGCCAGCTTAGAGCTTCTTGGTAGCACAATGAAAACATCAGCAGGTTTTCACTTGCAGGAGGATGCAGGAACGCATCTCTAAGAAGCCACAGTGCATTGAGATCACAAAGGGAATGCCCCATGCAGTGCACCACTAAAGAGATTTCATTCCCCGTGGAAAGCAAGGAGTAAAAAAGTCTACGCTCTCATGAAGAGAACTTTCTTCACAAAAGTATATGTTTTAATTGGCTTTTTTGTAGTCATCATCTGAAACAACACTGAAAGTGTCTTCTGACAGTAGCAAAACAGCTCCTGCCATTATTAATTGATGAGAGTAAAACAGAAAGTAATTAAAAATTCCATGAAGCCATTCATTCTGACTGTCCCATGTGTAGTAAGACATTCTGTCCCACTGTGCTAAAATTAACTGTTTCAGAGAAACATATAAACAATATGAACTGCAATCAATAACATCTGTCAGCAGCACTGCAGAGTGACAATGAATCTTGCCAGCACTGGGACTGACTGCCCAGATTACTTTCAGTTCTGGTGATCAATACAAATATTTAACACACACCTCCTGCTTTGCTCAAGTTCTAAAAGGGCAGACTGAAACCAGTTTGCTGCACAGGACTCTCATCACTGGATTTATGTGGCCATGAGCATACATTAATAACAAGAACTTCCCAATTTTGATTCCAACATTCCTCAGACTTTACAGGGAAATAGTGAATTGTCTAAAAAATAATCTGTGTGGTGAGTTTTATTATCATATATTCCCAAAGCCTGATGTCTGCTTTTATGGACCATGTGAGTAACTTTCTTCTTCCTTTCTTTCTTCCTTTCTTTCTTCCTTTCTTCTTTCTTTCTTTCTTTCTTTCTTTCTTTCTTTCTTTCTTTCTTTCTTTCTTTCTTTCTTTCTTTCTTTCTTTCTTTCTTTCTTTCTTTCTTTCTTTCTTTCTTTCTTTCTTTCTTTCTTTCTTTCTTTCTTTCTTTCTTTCTTTCTTTCTTTCTTTCTTTCTTTCTTTCTTTCTTTCTTTCTTTCTTTCTTTCTTTCTTTCTTTTTCTTTCTTTCTTTCTTTCTTTCTTTCTTTCTTTCTTTCTTTCTTTCTTTCTTTCTTTCTTTTTCTTTCTTTCTTTATTTATTTATTTATTTATTTATTTATTTATTTATTTATTTATTTATTTATTTGAAGAGCAATCCCATTACCTTTTCTACTGATCAGGTCAGTCTGAGTCTGCCCAGCTGATTAGCTATTATTATGTCAAAATACTTCATAATCCTCTCTGATCTCTTCTTAGCAGTGCTGCCAGGACTGCAATACTCTCATTTGAATATGCTCAAACATGCAGAACAACACAGCACGCTTGTCAGCTTTTTATTTTAATTTCTTTATGTCCAGAGCCTCAGGGAAGTCCAGAAGATATTATTTGCTGCTTGTGACCTTCCACAGGGGCAAGGCAGACAGTGAGGCTGCTCCAGAGCTACCTGGGCAGGAGGAGAAGGGACTCAGTGCTTCCTAAGTCTCTGATCCTCAGCTGCCCACAGCTCTTTCCTAGCAACAAATGGGAGATGCTACTCATTCACATGTTCCCTTGGGGTAGAACTGGGATCCTGCTCTTGGATCTTGGCTGTGGAAGGCAATCTCTGATGCCCTAATCCTCAGTGTTTACATTTCTTGTGCTCCTGTGCCTCAGACTAAGTAAAATAGCAGCTGCCCTCCCTGAGAGTTACTGATGGGTAGCTGCTTCCTGGGTTTCAGCCACAACAGAAGATCTAAGAAAAGGGAAAAAAAACAAACAAAAATTAATATTAAATCTAGGAAGACAAAAACCCTGCAGTGCCAAATTCTCCTTTGGTAACCCAGTACAGAGTCATTGTTTACATCAACTAAGCAGAAGAATGGAAACTGCTGACAGAATGGGAGCTCAGGGGCATGTGAGTCACCACTCATTGAATTTCCATACTCTCCTGACCTAGTAATGTTGTTGGGGCATTCAACACAAGATGTTGCTTAAGATGCTTTTTTGACCCAATAAATGAATTTCTGCATTCAGGCTGCATACAGGAGATTTCCAGAAAGCTTTTTAATAGTGAAGACACAATTCAGAGTACCAGCTTGAGATCAGCCAGCCCAGATCTCAGGCAAAAACCACTTACCAGGGAGAGCAGCTGGGGTAAAACAGTCTCCTAAGGAAGCAATGGAAATTCCATATCTTGACACATCATGAGCTACCCAGGATAAAGCACTGGTACATGCATAAGAAGAAGCAATCCTGCTTTTCACAGAGAGATAAGTTCCAAGATTGAGCTGCTGAGATACTTTAGAGACAAGTGTGATGTGAGGTCTAAAATAAACAGAGCACTTCATTGCACTATCAGTAATGAACTGTAGAGAGCTATCCTGATTGTTGTATTTTGCCGAGAGGGCTCTATCCTGTAAAACACTAAACACCATAAATTCTTGTTAGAGAGAACATACAGTTTTTCCTAGGGGAAAAGGAGAAGTAACTCTGCAATTAAATTAAAAAAAAAAAGGTAACAGAGCAAAAAAAAGCCAAAACCAACAACAAGCAAAAAAAAACCCACCAAAAAAGCAAAAAAAATTATTTACCTATGTATTCCCACTTTGGAAATATAACTAAAGAGTAAATACATGATTGGAAAATCCACCACCTAAACAGTGTGTTATTCCAAAAGGCACTTCTCTTTAGTGTACATTTCAGTTTCCTCCATATATGCAATGCAGTTACCCTTGGTTTCAGCATGTTACTTCAAATGTGAATTGTGGAGAGTATGAATTTATTTCAATAGCTCACTTTGACTGATTAACAAAAATTCTTTCCGTGTGAAAATTTGGTCTACATTTGGCTCAGCATTTACCATTTTTAGTAGGTCTAACTCTAAACACCTCAATAAAAACTTTTTCTGATGTAGAAGTTGGAATAAACATTCCAGCTATTTCAGAAAATTAAGTGAATAGAATTTGAAGGTAGAATATTGGACTGGTTCCTGAAGTACTTACCCATAGTTTGCATAATTTGTGAATGTAAAACATTTATCCTAAAATCCAGAAATCCATGCCAAGTCATCTTATTTTCTAATCCTTCAGTAATACTTGTGGTTGCCTGAAATACCTTTCAAGGGACATGGGAAAGACAAAACAACATAACTTTTGCTGCAATTAAATGGGAAATCTGGAAATTTTGGGAAATCATGTTCTAATATACACAAGGGAGAGAAATACCTTTCCATTTGTTCTGCTTAGTCAAGATTTTTCTTCATATAAGTGCAACATTTCTTAGCAAAAAAAATCTATCAACAGGTCTTTATTGAAACTTATACTTCATCTCATAGACTTTGGCACATACAAAGCATATTTTTCACTTTAAAGTTAAAATAACTTTGTGCTAAATCTCATTATTTCCCTGGTTGTGTCTGCACAACTTTTTCTGTGAGGACATGGTGCTGTGGTTGCACCCATAGCATATGGACAAGAACTGCCAGTAACAGTCTTGTATTTACATGGCTTTGAGGCATCCTTGGCCACAGGAAAAAAACAACCAACCAACTAAATAAACAAACCAAACAGAAACCCCAAAGAAACAAGAACAACAACAACAAAAAAAAAATGACATAAAAACCAGAATAACAAACTTTCAATGAAGTTTTTAGTTAATTTTTTAATTGAAAGAACACTAATATAGTGTTCGCAGTACATAAAGCCTTGTCACAAAAAGATGCATAATTCTAGCTATATACAAAACTGGAAAGCTAGTTCTTATTTCCCATCACAACTGAGTGATCACTGGCATGACAGTGGATGAAAATATTTTTGTTGTCTTTGCAGGAATAAAAATGTTATTTAGTGTATTTTCATGTTTCTTACTATAAATGTTTTTCTCAATATTTTTTTTGGAATCACATTAATCTTACTTTTATAATCTGCTCCATTTGTATGGAGGCCTTGAACTGACAGGCTGCTATAACTGACAGAGCCACCTCTGTATATGTTGTGATGTGTTTTATGGTAATCACTACTATCTGATCCATGCAAAATCGTTTCTCTCCACCTCCCCCAAAATCCCATCTTCTGCCTTTTAGTGGCTGTACCCCCACCTCTCGTCAGAATATGGCCACTGAGTCTGTGGTCAGTCACAGTCCACAAGAGACTGTGATAAATCAGCCAACTGAAAACACAGAAATGGTGCCTCAGTCCAGCCTCAGACCCCTGACACTTTTATCTGTTTAGCATTGCACAGGACCAGTTTGTCTCAGATAACACACAGACAGCCTGCAGTGAGTGCTGTTCCCATACAGCAAGTTCTAGCCTGTGTTAGACATATGGACAGTGGCAAACTGCACACACCAAAAGCTGAGGTTACAAGGGAATCTAGTCACAATTCTCCTGGGCATTAAACCTCTAGTTTAGGTTTTCATACTTCAGCAATGATTTGATAATTTCTGCATACAGTCTGTGAAGAAATATAACAGGTTTTTGTTTTACAGGAGTTATGTATGATCCAAACTGCTTCTGGCTGTTATCAAGATACAGACCTTGATTTCAAGCCATAGCATGGCTTTGATAAATGAAATGTCATTCAGCAAAGGTAACTTAGCTCAAATCCCTCAAATGTTGCTCTGAGGGAGTGAGCAATCCTGGTGCTTCCCTGACTTACTCTCTGTTCCCCACCCTGCTCTAGCCAGACCCTTCAGCCTTTAAATAGCATGTCAGCCTGCAAAGTGGGAGACCCTGACCACATCATTTTCTGCCTGTCCTCTGTCAGCCTCCCTATGGCACTGCCCAGAGCTGCAGTGGAGCCTGTTTCTCTCGCCAGAGCCCCAGACCCAGCAAGGAGCTGCAGTTCTGCTCTGGCCATAAGCTACTGAGCCAGCTGAAGATTTCCAGAGAGCTCCAGCAAAAATCCATTCTTAAAATACCTCAGCTCTGACAGAAGAATCTGTCTGGACCCCACATGTCAAAACTGTACCTTCTACCCAGTACCCACTGACCCACCCCTACCTGAGAGCATCATGCATTTGCTCTTTTTATGGCAAACAACTTTTCCATGCATTTCCTTGTTTGCATGATTTTTTTAAATGGATTGCAAGGCAGAACTGTGAAGAAATATTGTGTTTTAAATAGCAATCTCAAACGGAAAACCAAATCCATGATTATTTTTTTTAAAGCATTCAATTCAGTGTAATCTTCAGACAACACCAAAAGAAAAGCCTTATTTCTCCCAGGCTTGGGAGTTACTTTCTGTTAAAGGATTTATCTAGGCTGAATTTTGCTCTTAAAGCAACACTTAATCAACACTTACAATGTTTAACACTGTGCTGTGGATGTCTGATAATCTGACTAATCCAATGTTCTCTTTCCCTGTGCAGCACTGAAATGAGGGGCTTCTTGTGGAATGGGGGACAGCTCCTCACCTGAAGGGCTGAATCTGGGAGAAAAAGGCAGACTCTGAACAGACAAGACCAGTGGCCATGTAAGTGACTCAGCTGGAGCTCTGGAGGGCATTGCACATGAAGAAGTCACAAGCAGGCACCTCCAGCAGCAGCACAGATGTGCTGTCTGTTCCTTGGCAGCCTACAAGCCTCTGCTGGGAGGAAAGGAAGCAGGAGAGGTCTGTTGCCCCTCCTTCTCATCCATCCTTCAGGGATGCAAGCACACACTGTAGCAAAAGGCCCTGTCACAGCTTGCAGGTTGCACAGTCACATAAGACAAGATTCTGCCTTTTCCTCCTGCTCTCTCTACACTGTGAATTTCCTGCTGGCCTGCCCTAATCTGCCCAATTCTGCAGCCCTGTCTCGGCCATGCAGCCACATGGTGCTTGTCTTTACCTGCTGTCACTGTAAACAGGACACTTCCTGCCCCCACAGAATGTCTGTGGCACTCATTTAATGTCTGCAAATCATTCGGAGTTCATGAGGAGCAAGGTATAGTTCAAGCATAACAATACATCTACACAAAGCTCTATCTAACGCTGCATATCAGCTTATTTAGATGTTCCATTCAATGCCAGTGTTCATGTAATTTACAATTAAACAATTCAACTTGCCTGCCTGTAGAATTTTTTTCCCCAGGCAATGAATCAGAGGAGGACTATGAAGTGTTTTGAAAAGCTGACAGACTCCCTTAGTCACACCTCTGTACAGGCACACAGTTACAGAATCCCAGACGTAGGAAGGGATTTCTGCAGATCATCCAATCCAAACCTCTGAGCTTTGAATATCTACAAGAACAGATTTTCCAGTCACCAGGATCCTCCCCCAGCTGCCATGATGTCTCAAAGCTGACAGAGAGGGACCTCATGATGACACCAAGGAGCTGCACAGTGCCCTTGGGTGCTCCCTGTCTGGTCCCATGGACTCATGTATGTCCAGCTGGCTTAAAGGCTCTCTGGCTATATCTTGCTTTGTGTTTCACTCCTGCAGACTCTGCAAAGAAAGGAAGCAAATGTTTCTTCATTATTCCTTATAACATAAAATTGGGACAACAGAGCTGTGAATGGGTTAAAAAAGTAATTAAATAAAAATCCATCAGGATGTTGATAGCACTACCTGATACCAGGCAGTCCTCATTCCAAAAACTGCCAGGCAGTCAGATACCAAACACAGGAAACCTCACAATATGGTATCCACATTGCTTTCCTTTCCCTTGTGTCTGGTCACTATTCCTGCTGGCTAACCCTGAAAGAGAAGAGATTTGACAGACTTCCACTCTACTAGACAAGGTCCTGGACTAAAGCAATTGTGGCTCCACCCAGTAAATCCTTGCCCAGTATGCCTAATGATTTTTCTCTACAATTTAAAGTATGAACTTTAAAGCTTCCACTTCTGGTGAGAGCAGTATATTACAAGCACTCTGGTGATACAGGTCCCGGTGTGAACGCCTGGTCATTCAAACGAGCAATTCTGTGAAAAAAAAATGCTTTCATTGCTGCAGCTGTCCACCAGCACAAGCATCATGCTAACTGGAATACAGCAGCAGAGAGCTGAAAGCACTCTAAAAATAGGTTTTAAACAGCCAACATAAACTGCACTTTCAGCACTGACAAGCACTGAAGCTGTCTGGGTTAGTTGTAGCCTCTGCTGATGATTTCTCCTACTCTAGCAAGGCTTCTCAAGTAGGTCTTATGAGCCATTTCATGCTAGGTAATTGCAGGGAGATCTTGAGTCTTTAAGGCAATTTGTTGATTCCTGACCTCGGCAAAACTACACAAGATTTAAATTTGTCTCCACTTTAAAATACTGTCATGCCCTCAAGCAACAAGTGGGAGACTGCTCATATCAAAGCCAGTGTTTTCATGAGGATGGCAGCAAGCAGAACATGAAGTTGTGGTCCATACAGATCATACTATGAAGTCATAGTGATTTTTCTTTACTGTGCATCCTTAAGGGAAAGCAAAGGTGCATAAAGGCATCAAATTTCATTAAATACTAATAGATCCTGTCACAAAGGGAACTGTTACTATTAAGTAACTAATTCAGTCCACTGAGTTATTTTTATCTCTAAAATTCTGCCTTAGCAGTAATGTTCATAAAAAAAAAAAGACCTATTACTTCTGATTTTCAGGATTTTTTAATGTGTTAGTTTAAAATCTCATTAATATTCTGAGGGCTTCACACGTGGAGGTCAGCAAGGGACTATGCTAGCACTGCCCTCTTTAATATGTATATTAGCTACTGGTGGTTGGAGAGATTGCTAAGTGTGCAGCATAAGCAATTTCCCAAAGCCACAACTCTGCTTCCCTGCCATTGAACATAGATGAAACAGGATTTTTCTTTACTCTACAAAACAGATTTTCATCAAGACTGGAAGCCAATTCAGCTACAGGACAGGTATTAGAAAGACACAAAAAAAAAAAAAAAGAGTGAAATAAGTAAAATAAAAAAGAAAAACGGTGCTGGTGTTAGTTAGCTATATGTTATTTATTCTCTTCAGTATAGGTTTCATCGCAACATTAACGGAATACAAATTGACACAAAATTCATGTAAATTTATGTAAATGCATATATAAAAGAGTTGCAGCCCTCAGGGTCCTGGCAAGTTGCCACAGTGGCTCTGAGCAGAGCAGACACTTTGCACCACTGTAGTACTCTGAGGGGTGTTATTGTGAACTGGAGTGTGGTTTTCTGAGAAACATTAGTAGTTTTATCAGTTTCTACATGGAGTTTGCCAGAGGCAAAAGAAATACCACTTTGTGAACTTTTGGCTTCCTATCTGAGTTAGTAATAGTACTTAGCCTACAAATAGTTCATGTGTGACCATTACAAACCCTTTCACTCTCAGCAGAGTTTATAGGCACTGTGAGACAGAAGCACACAGCTCATGAACATGATAAACTCCACCGGCATTTCTCTGAGACCTGTAATAGCCAGAGCTCAGAAATAGCTGGTTCATGGCCATTATAAACTCCTTTGGTTTCTCAGTGGAGCCTTTCTATTAGCCATGAGCACAGAAATAGCTGGTTCACAACCATTAAGATCTTTGTCAACATGCCCATTGGGAATATAATGGTTGCAAGTTCAGGAACAGTTAGTTCACAGATTTTGTATTTTTTATTCTTGTACTTCACCATCCTGAAAGACAAGCTGCATAGCCAATATTTTGCCAGAAACAAATAATGCCATCATACAGGCTTACTCAGCTGCTCAGGGATAATGCAACAGAATAAAATATAGCGCATTAGGGTAAATGGCAGGACTGGATTTAGGTAGGTTCCCAAAGCCTGTGGTTTATAACTGATGAATTCCTATTTATCTGTCATGGTATTTAGCCACATTGGACTGCCATTCATAGAATCCAATCACATCTCCATTCACAAAGGGCAAAGGACACCACACAGATGTCAGAGAAAATACCAGGAGCATGAATGGGGTCTAAGCCTGAAAGTTTGATGGGCTGTTCAGGGAAGCAGCTCTTCTCATTTGCCCATATAAAGATCTCAGGATGAATTGGACACCTCTGTGTCCTGTCTGGGCAGGCAGTCTGTCCTTTGTCCAGCTCACCATAAAAAGGACTGAGTGGGGGCAACAAAGCATAAAGGTACTGGTGGCACAGGGGGAAGCATTTAGGGTTTCATATGCCCTTCTCCCTAATGCTTTGGGGAATTTATTATTTCTTTTAATAAGGAGTGTTTGTGCAAATCAGCCCCTCAGGGACCTTGTAGTTGTAATCTTGGGACCCAGTTCTGCTCCCAGTGAAGTCAGTGGCCAAATCTCTATTGACTTCAAATGAAGCAGCTGTAGAGTCTTCGGTGTTTTCTCCATATTTCCCAATAGGAAATTTTTCTCATTAAAGCTCTGACATCACATGATGCAACCCCCTATAAAAATTATGCTCTTGGTGCGTATAGATGTTCAGAAATAGAGAAGTGATTTTTCAGTGATAACAATATTTCTCTGTGGCGCAGCAATCACGGGAGCTGAACACTGCAGGATAGAAGGCCTCTGGAGAAAGGATGTACTAACACATCAGGCTTCAGAGAAGAGAGCCTATTCCAGCAATTAAGCATAAGAGAAATCAACAGTTTAAAATAATTTAACCTTCCTTTTCACTGTTTAAAAACCCCCAGCTTTTGAGGATTTGGTAAAAGGACAGATGGGGTTTTCAAGACAGTTAAGGGATGAAATGAAAGATTGAATGGGCAAACTGGGAGAAAAACAATACAAGAAAGAGATGCTGAGGAGTGTTATGGTGGTGCTGGGAAAGGACATTAGTCCCAAGAGAAGAGATGAGACGATCAAGGGCCTGATCCTACAAATCTTTATTTGCTTATGTGAATGATCTCACTGCTCTTAGCTGGACTCTGTGCCTGGGAAACTATTTGTGGAATCAGATCACAGAGTGTTAGAGAGCCAATGCTACCTCATTCATTGCCTGCCTAACCTGCAAACATTCAGCTAGAGGGACAGATCAGGGTTAGAAGGAGATGAAAGAGGAGGAGCAGGATGGCATGTCAGAGTAAGAAGTGACAGTAACACAGTTTCACTCTGGTGTTAGTAGAGTGATGCCATTGATGCCACCTTTTCACCCCTTGATCTAAAAGGAAGAGGAGATGCAGGAATTCAAAAGCCACATAGATATGGCACTTGGGGACATGGTTCAGTGGTGGACTTGGCAATGCTGGCTTAATGCTTGGAGCCAATGATCTTAGAGGTCTTCTTGAGAGTTTATTTAAGAACGTATTTTAAAAATTAAATGCAGTTCCTGGACTGATGTTTACCTCTCCCAAGGCTTAGCCCAACACTGCTAAAAAATAAGAAATAAATGTGTCAAAGTAAAAATTTTGTGTCAAATATTCCCTTTGCATGTCCTCTGTACTCCTTACAGTACCTGCACAATCCCACATTTGAAAAAAAAGTCTTTGAATGCCTGATTCATACTGAAAGTAGTAGGAGTTATGCACTTAAATGTCTGAGACCCTAAGTCCTAGTTCACTAATATTATAAACGTAACTAATATTATAACTAACTGTCTTCTCCTAATTATGCTTCATCTAGTTTCTGATTGTTTATTTTGTTTCACAGCAGAGCTAGCACAATAATAATAGGTATTTATATACAGAAGTTATCAAAAAATGTTTTCCATTAAAAAGATTTTCATTTCCAAAAGCTTTGCACTAAGTAATAAGTTTCACACACATTAGTTAGTGTAAAAAGTTGTATTTACAGCAGTTGTGTTTTCCCTAAGACCACAAATATATATTTGTGCTATATACAGGTGCTAAGGCCCTCCTGTCCTTGATGGCATAAAAGGTTACTTTCCCAGCCCTCAGAGAAAAGACAAAACAGTAAATGTTTTTTATTCTATTGCATAATCTGCTGCTAATCACAGAGCAGTTTAATTGCTGCACTGAGAAAGATAATGCTTTTAGCTCTGACATTATAGACACTGGTGTTTTTCAGAAAAGCTTAAGAAAAGGATTTTAAAAAATCTAAAACAAGAATAAAAATATACAGGAAAATTGCTTAATTTGACTCTAAGTTCTACTGTGCAAAAATATGTGAATGGTGAAACAACTGCAATAATTTGCTGACATGCAATCAGAAGAAAGGCAGGCAGAACAAAATTATCATCTATTAACAATTTTGGGAAATGAAGACTATTTGGTGCTAATCCATTTTGTGTTGTAAGTGGTTGGGAAGGTAGAAAAACCCCAACATGAAAACACAGGGAGGTGACAATAGAGGTTTCTTTTAAGGTTCTGAGCAGCATAGAACAAATATCTATTTTTTTCCCCTGCATGTAAGTTTGGTTTCAGAGAGAAACATCTCAATAATGAGATTATGCCAGAGCAATCTGTCCTTTCACCACCTGAAGTATAGTTTAATCTGTCTGAGGCTGTAAGAATCAGATCTATTTTTAGTAAATATAATGCTAAAAAGCTTTCTTTGATTTAATTGAGCTCATTGGACTAATCACTAAAGATAGGAGATCAAGGCACAATTCCTTAAGAAATATCACTGCAATAAATATTGATAATATTGCAATCTTTTCTAAAATAGAAAAGTATAGTATTATTGATTCTGATCTCTCCCTCAATTTGAATGTATATAAATGTAATTCTGTGGCCTCACTAAAGTTTCTCCACATTTACCCCAGCATCAGTAAAATCAGGAGCAGACTACTTATTCATCATTCTGAAGAAAATATCTAGCTTTTCACAATGGTAGATTTTTTTTTTATAACCAAGGTTTTTATGATCAAACTTCTTTCAGAATATATTAAGGGTCATGCCAGGAGGTGAAAAGTGAAACTCTAAGACCCACTAAGTGAGGACAACAGTCCTCACTAGGATTCCAGACCTAGAATCATATAAAAGGATCATATGTAAAAATGCAATAATTTCCTCTTATGGATGGGAATAAGTATAGGACCTCTTTTCTCTTTAAAGTCTTGACTATTCAGACTCAAAATTGACTAAATGTATGAAGTCTTAAAAAAAAAAATGCACCAAATTTTGACACCTTTATCAAAAATTCCTTTCATGACATGTTTTTATACTCTTGAGGTTTTCTCCACCTCGGCGGTGTCTTCTCCCTTTACTCTTTTCAGTAGCATAGAGACTTTCCAAATGGCACTTGCTCATGAGTCCTCCAATTTATCAAAGGGTGCCCGCCACATAAAAAGAGAACAACACAGACTTGCAAAAGGTGCTCTGGGAGTAGTAAGGAGGAGTGGGTACACGGTAAAGGGAGGGTAAGGGATAAGGCAGAGCCGTGGCAACAGAGCAGCTGGCTGCTACATTTTATGGAGGTGTTTCCTGGCATTCCAGGGGAGAGGTGGCTCTGGGAATCCTGGCTGTGGTCAGTATCAGCACCATGTTCAGCAGCTCTTGGTGGCACGGAGCCAACCTCCACACTGCTGCCACCAGAAGTGGGCACAGCAGAAGCACCCCTGTATTTTCAGTTGCATCAAAGGCAGGACACAAGATGACAAAACCAGCGAGATATGCAAAAGCAGAAGAGTTGCCCCTTGCCAATTATATTACAGGAAACACGAAGCATAAAACTGCAGATTTAGCAAAAAAAACAAGTAAAAACATTACATTTTGATGGTCAATATAGTGACACGTTGTGCACTGAAGACAAGAGCTAGGAACATCCGTATTTTCTGGCCACAGCTTATTCAGATGCTTGGAATGTTGTTGTCCCATATGTCTAGAGGGGCCACCAATGTGGTGATGAGTGACGCCTTCTCAAAGACTGAAGATCATTTCACTAAGCACCAAAGTCTTCTGGGACACAATCTGACCCCTGTCCATATGTCTCTCTTTGACTCTTGAGAAAGAAAAAGTAATATTTCTATGTTTTCTTTTTATTAGTCAGGGAATTGGATAACTCAGCCTTGTGGCAGGAGATTTGGTATTTTCAGACTCTACCTAATCAATACCTATTAAAAGAAGCCTGTGATGAAATGACAGAGAAAAACTTGTGATCAGCAAGAGTCTCCATCTTAAATTAAAAGTATCTCATTTTCTCTCTGTGTGCTGTATAAATCTGGTGTGTATTTTGGAAATACCTAGTATGTGTCACTTCCAGTTGAAGATTAAAATGTAAATAGACATAAGAACATTTGGCAGATAACCCAAATTACAGCCTCGCCATTGCAATTTTATTGCAAAGGAGATATATTAGAAAACTAATCTACTAGGAGGTGTGGAACAAACTGACACTTGCCTTTAAGCTCTTACAATGCCTGAATTATAAAATTTATTCTTATTATTATCTTAAAGTATTGAAATTAAAGTCAATCAAGTATGTATCTGAACTCTAGAATGAATTATTATCACTGTGTCACTGAATTGAAATCTGTTAATTATGTAGGAAGGATCCATTTGCAGAATTGCTGCATAGATAGAGATGTACCATATGCCTGATCTGAAGGTGTTCACCTGTCATTTAAAATCAGATTCATCTCTTGCATTTCAATGCATGAGTGCAGAGTCATGAATCTGAATGAAAGACTGCAAGGCAAACTCATAACAATTTAAATTCCAGTTTCTTTTTCTGAAGGGATCTACAAGTCTTTGGGATATTAGCCACCAGAGAAAGACAGGAAATCTTCTACTTGGCAATGGAATGTAAGACATTCAACAAGCTAAATAGATTCAGGGTGAAATTTTTACTTCAGCCAAGTCAGCAGTAAAACTCCCTAAGATGTTTAAAGGCCAAGATTTTCCCTTATCTCATTATAATTGTCTTTAAGCCCAGTTTGCAGGATGATGAACACCCAGAAGTGATGACTATTCACAGTGACTGCCAGAATTATGACTTAGTTTCAGTTCAGGCATATCTGAAATGTATCTTCTTCCCCTATAGGAGAGGAAATATTCTGTACATGTGGGAACATGTAAACCAGCAGTAAAGCCTGTCTTCCATACCAGAGTATTGTTTATGGATGCAGAGAGTGGAACAAAGCTTCAAAGGAAGAAAATCCCCTGCACTCATTTCTTCCAACTGTCCTCCTCCTACCAAGGATTAAAGAAGTCCTTTTTGTTACCGCCACAAAGAAATTTTCCTATGAAGCAAGATTTTGAATTTTCTTTACAACTTCTATTTTGAATTTTCCTTTGACTAAGTAGAAAAGGAACCAACAAGACAATTTATAAGTTGGTTACTAGACCCCAAATTAAAAATTAAATAAAAATAAAAATCACATGACAGCAGCACAGTAAGGAACAAGGAAATAAAGCAGAAAAGAAAACAAGCAATAAAACTTTCCTATTGATTTCATCCAACAGTACGAATTGTTCTTGGAACCTGATTCAGGGTCAATTGTGAGTTATGGGAAAGGGAAAAAGGACAAAGTACTAGTAACAGATAGAAAACTGTTTTAAACATGCTCTTTAGACCTTGGGAGGGAAAAAACCTAATAGTATGTAAACTGAGAAATCATGCTTTTTGTTTAAAGAAATATGATGGTTCAATTTTATTCATTGTTTACATCCTGGTGTTAAGACAGAAGGATTCTATAGATATTAGTTTAAAATCACACAGAATGCAATTTTTTTTTTTTTTTGACTAGTTAAAAAATGAAATAATAATATTGTCATTTCCTGCTAATTCTCTCCTGGAAAACTTCTTCAAGAAGATAGTTAAATGGACTGCAATTTTTCTGCATTCCTACTCTCCCATCTACATCTGGTCTAATTTCCTGAATGTTCAGTCTTGTCTCTATTTGCTAAATCTTCTTATCCCTATCTCATCTGGGGATTTATATTGACAAACTCAAAAGCTTCCACCTTAACAAGGTGTCTAACACAGAATATTTGTAAAAACAGGAAGATGTCAGCTAGAACAAACCATAAAGCTGTAGTAGAACCTGTTTTGACCAGTCAACAGCAAAACATATCCCCCAGCCACCAAGAGCATTCTAGCACTGCCTCTTCTGCAAAATTACCTCCAGTTACACACCTTGCTAAAATCCTCTAGTAAATTAGATAACACACAAAGTAACTAGCAGTGTATCCACATGATTTTCCTTGCACAAAAATGTTGATTCTACTACATTTCTATTGCATTTCTGCACAGGGCTGGCTAATGTGACCTGGTAGCAGAAACAGACCTCTCTGTCAGTGGCTACAGCCTTAGTGTTTTATGCCCTCTCCTTGTCAAAACAGAAGCATTAGGAAAATGAGCCTCCTGTGAATGCCACAGTTGCACCTGCATTTTGTTTCCTCCTTGTTTTGAAGTTTTGATAACCCATACTTTATACTTTAGTTGGTGTTTGGTGATGACTCGCACATTTTTTGAGGCTTGAAAAATAAGTCTCCAGAGCCCCAGAATGCCTACAACAGTTCAAAGTGACAGACCATACACATCTTTGGAAACAGACAAAGAAATTCTTCCAAAAACATTTAAGACAGAGGAAATAGCCACCCAGACACAGTTTTTTTCTGAATTCTACCTACATAACACTGACTCTAAGGCATTAGAGTATGCATCTTTCATCTATTTTAGCCTATATAATACCCCTTCTTTGGTTCTATCATTCATAAAAAAAAGGTTCACAAACCTTATTATGACTCCTTGGAAGCTCTTGTTTTCTACAAGAAAGAGCAAGACAAACCTGTTCAAACAGAAAGATACAGAATTCTAAACTCCACAGAAGCTTTCCAAAAGGATTTTGCTGAGGTTCAGATCAAAAATTTAATCTTGATGCTTTTAATAGACCTTAGTATATTGGACAGTGTAAGATGGAATCACAGAATCAGAGCTTTAGAAAGAGTCTGAGATAACAACATTGGTACCAGCTTAGCAAAGCATGAACAGCAATTGTAAACAGTGTGTGCCTAGCTTAGCTTTAGTCATGGTAACAGAAATGAGAAGCCTGGAAAGCATCAGTAGTGAGAACATTCATATTTTTAAAGCTGAATGAGAGCTTTCAATGGCTGAAGGTCAGAAAGCAGCTCTGATTGTAAACAAAGGAGACTTCTATCCCCTCTGGCACTGAACCTGCATTCCTGATTAGAATCCCATCTGCACAGGCCCTAAAACCTTGAAACTCTGAGGCTGAACTGAGGTTAAGTTAGGTAAATGCATCCTAAATATCTTGCACCTGCAGCAACTTCTACAATGACTATCCTTCTTTTTTCTTTCTTATTCACACAATTACAGATCTGATCTGTCTCATATAATTTCATATATGCTAACAACAGCTGGCCTGTGCTCTACTGCTCTTTATTTGTTTATTTAATGCACTTGAGGGGTTTTTTTTAATTATTTATTTTCCTACTAGGAGAATATGGTTCATCTACAATCCAGTTCTTTGAAATATCTTTTTTTCCAGTTACATCTAAAGTTCGGCAAGAACAGTCTCTTGTATCAATGAAAGACTTTGAAATACTGGTTAACACTACTTATTGGAAGAGATTTTATTTACAGTGGTGTTCTAGATTTCAAATCATTTTATAAATTGGGGAAAGAACAATAACTTTTCAGTTCTTCAAAATATGTTCACAGAAAAGAAACAAATAATCCAGGATTTAAGGATCATCACATCCATAAGAAAAAATTCTTTGGTTACCCTCAAATCAACTTCATCCCAAGACAGACTTAAAAAGTAAGTACAGAAATAGATGCAGAGAGGTATGGATAGAGGCACACTTATTACTTGGTTTAAATTTCAAGAAACTTCAAGAAATAAAAGAGGGAGTAATGCTTATATGCACATGTACTTTAGATCCACTCAAAGACATTTTACTACTTTGTTTCAAATGCTGCTAAAATGCTCCCATGCACACTCTTCTTAGGATGAAATTGTCTTTTGCTCTCAGAAGAAAACATTATTAAAAGTTGGCTACTGTTAAGCTCTCATTCAAGCTCAAACCTTCACCCTATCACAGACACCTGTGATCTATAATTTAATCAGATTGATAATTGTGACACTGAGGGGTTATTTGCTCCCCCCATTTAACTTGGGGAGTTAATAAGGTCCCCTTCAGGTGAAGTCCTTTCCCCATAAACAGAAACTTTCTAGGGACTATGTACTTAACATAAGCAAGTCATTAACACCCTGGGGAGACAATGTTCCCTCATACCTGGTATTCAAAGACCTCAGCTCTCAGCGTATATATACTTTAAAACCAAAAATCTGTATCCCATATAAACACATTAGATGACAATGGTATTTTATACAAGCCTATAAATTACAGCATGAGGTGCTCATTACATATTGTTGATTAAGGTTTGTCTAAAACTAGACAAAGATCTATTAGGAAATAGTAGGTTTCCTTAAGCTGGACTTTGCAGAATATTATATTGTACTTCACATTCTCCTATGCCAAGCAACCACAGCCATGGTGATGATGAGCATTTCTTTCATTCCAAATCTAGAAAATGTTCTTTATTATATATATTTTAAATATGGGTCAGTCAGGTGTAACAAAAAAGGCCTATTAGCTCCCACAGCAAAATTGTTTCTTTGTTAAAGCTGGATCCCAGGGAAGGCTGAACTATTCCCAGCTGGCACCAGTTCTCAATTTGTATGATCAAAGCTGAAAACACAGCTGTCACCTTGATGTCCTTAGCCTTTTGTTTTCACTGTAAAAATTTATACTTACATCACTGGTTAGAAGTTCTGCTTCATCTGCTGCTGAACATTACCTGGTCATGTTCCCTACAGCCTTTACTGGAAACAAAACCTAAATCCACATAACATAGACATTTGCTTTCTCTATTGGCAAAGCACTGTAAAATAGTTGTTTGCTTCCCTGTACCTGAACATTTGGTTCCTTTCTTTGCAAATCCACCTGCTTGCTGCTGCAGCTCAGTGCCCTCCCAGCTCTGCTGACTGAAAGGGCTGCAGGGCTGCCTTGGGCTCTTTGGGCTGCACTCTGATCACAATCACCAGAAGGATCAGAGACGAGGTTTCTTTTTTTTTTTTTTTTTTTTTTTTTTAATCTGAAAGGAATTTTGATAATTCCAGAGATCCAGCTTGCAACATATCTATACAAATAGTTGTATCAGCATGGCTAAGAAATGAGCAGGAGAAACATAGAAACATTGCACAGAGTGGGAACAGGCAGAGGACTCAGAAAATCAGAACCTCTTAAACTGATTTTGATAATAGGAAAAATATTACCAGAGCATGTCACTGGGATGAAGTTTTTTGGGGTATGTCTTTGTTCTGCAGGATGTTTTGCCACAGGAAAAGAAAAAGCCTACACACCTTTGTCATGTGCTCTGGACACATATATCTGTCACTTACTTTGTGCCAGCTGTGCTGGTTGTCTGGCAGCACAGAGGGAGAACCAAGAAGTTTAGTGAATTCCATTCATCAAAATGATATAAATATTCAGTGGAAACAAAAATGTGGGGTGGTGGGTTTGGGATTTTCTTCCCCAGATGATGGAGATAGCTTAAAGAGGAAGGGAAGGGAATTATGCTTTTGAGTGGGAAAAGAAATGAGATGTGTTGAAGAATCAGAAACAAAAAGTGGAGAAGGACAAGGATGGAATTTTTTCCTTCAAGGGTAGCAGTTATAAATTTGGCTCAGCTGTGTCAGGAAAATTTGCTATTATTCTTAAAAAAAAGAAAAAGCAGCACTAATAAGATAACCATTGCAACCAATAGTTATTCTCTTGCAGGTTTCCTGTATATACAACAGAAATGGATCATCATTGGTAACCAAAACTCCTCTCTGTGATGTTATTGTCACAGATGTGTGTCTGTTCTACTGGAACTTTAACAGGTGGGGACAAGGGGCTGCACCCCAAGCTTGCCAGGCTGGACTTCAGAGCAGGAAATGCAATGAAGCTGTAAATGTGTCTTGTCTGATATAATTTTTAAATCTGTCTGAGAGGGACTTTCAGGGACTCCTCTTCCTTCCATAACCTCCAACACGCACCATGCGCTTCCTTCAACCCCTCCTAAACTTTATCTAACCCAGCAGTACTTGCTGCACGTGGCTCCAAAGCAAGAAAAAATAGCAGGGTGTCATTGCCCAAAAAGTCACTGCAGTGTTGCTAT
This sequence comes from Emberiza elegans, assembly GCA_024865655.1. Lineage (NCBI taxonomy): Eukaryota > Metazoa > Chordata > Aves > Passeriformes > Fringillidae > Emberiza > Emberiza elegans. The sequence continues at coordinate 62,405,561 of JALJVW010003023.1, read as the reverse complement.
TGAGGCAGGTTTTGTCTTCTTTGCAATACCTACATGATTCAAAATAAGGATAGACCAGTTTCTTTTCAAGAGTAACAGACTTACAAAGGAAAAAGGACTGAGAACCCTGAAATCAACTCCAGTTGACAAAATTCATTCAAAAAAAAAAATGTTATCATTGATGAGTAACTAAAATCTCTGTCTGTTACATACTTGAAAATACAGTTCTTTCTGATTTTATGGTTTTCTGAGACTTTGATTTTCAATGCCATGCTCAATTTATGTACTCCATTGCATTGGAGTTAATGCTTGATGGAGCAAACTAAATTTACTAATTTGCAAATCAAGCACACAGTAAATTTATCCTGGCATTAGGAAATCCAAAATAGATGACAGAACCCAGGCAGCCTAAGAAATAAACCTGAGTTCTACTTTCACGAAGAAGCAAGGTAAACAGCAGCATTGCCAGGAAATTGCTTTAACATGACTATGCAAAAAATATTTACCTATTGGCAAAATTGTGCATGAGTCCAGAGTTCCTCGCCTACAGCTTATTAATGATAAATCAGGGAGTCATTCCCCAAAGCACTGTCTCGTCCTGCCACTGGGCTGGATTCTGAGAGCATTACCTGATTTTCTACTGACCTCTTTGAACTTAGAGTGATCAGTAGTTTTCCAAAAAGGGCCAAAAGCTGGAGAGCTTCAAGGGTTTTGATGTAAACAAGTTTGCCTTGTGATTTATTACTAGTAGTATCCTGCATCCTTTAATTTTTTTTTTTCCCCTGGAAAAAGTAAATAAATCCCAATAATTTATTCTGTTAGGAAAAATTTTTTCAGTCTCTTTTGTCAGCACACATCTGACTGCTGCTGTGTCTGACACTGATAGCTTTTGCTCTGTTTACTTTAAAGAATAAAATACTGCTCTTTGATTTAGTTTTTTTTTTTTTAACATGTAAGCACTCTCCTGATCCTGCATTCCAGAGAAAAGGACCTAGAGTTGCTTTAAATTTCATACAAGGTGCCTCTGAAGCCAGAGTCACCAGTGTAAATCCCCCTAGCAAATTTATGTAACTGAGATTTATAGGGGAAAAAGAAAAATAACAACAAAACATCACGTGGGCACCGAGTTGTCCTGGCAGCATTAACATGACCAGTGTACCTCAGCCCAGCCAGTCATTTTTTATTTAACTGTCAGGACACTTGTTTTAGTGCTTCTAGCTGCATTGCACCAGTATAGCTTTTGATTCTAAAGGTCAGCCACCCACACCAAAGTTCAAATAAGCATTTAATGCAAACAAAAATCAACTCAAAGGTGGCTTTCATCAGACCTGGTTTGAACTAGCTAGGCAAGATAAAGTGTATTAACATGCAGGTTCAAAATTTTATAGAAAAAAAATTCTTGTGAGGGCCATATGAATTGCAAAATGAGTAAGTTATAAAGAACTGTGTTCTTCCTTATGTTTGTATTTGTTTAAAGTACTAAAGCTTTCAGAGTTACCCTACGAGGGATTTGTATACAGAAGGAAAACAAACACTTAACAAGTGAAATAAGGACCCTGATGTTCTCTCAGGAAACTTGGTGTAGTTGATTAGGGTCATCAGAAACTGGTCTGAAGTTACTGATTATGAATCCCTAATCCCTGATCTCAGTGGCACTCTCCAAGTCATCCCATTGGAGATGCCTAATGAAGCTGTGACAACCACTCAGCATTTAATATCAAAAGAGTGACTGTCAGCCCAGAGCCCCGCTATTTGAGGCTGCCCCATATCACACCTTCCCCTGTGTCATCACAAAAGCAGAATAAGAGCTGCAATGGATAAGTTGGATGTCAATAGAGGATACCTCTACACAGCTCACACACACAAAGAAAGAAGGAAAACAAATCACTTCCCCTTCTCTCTCCAATCTTTTCTCAACTCTGGAAGGTGGCAGAGGAAGCACAACAGCACTTCCCAAAACCTGGTGGTCCCACTAGGCAGGAGTATTCCTTCCCTGGCCAAATTGCATGGGCCTTATGCTGACTGATGAACAAAACCATCAATATGTCCAAGAAGACTGGAAACACAGTAACAAATGTGAAATTAAAAAGGGGCTTTTTTTGGGTTTGTACAGGACCAAACCACAGCAACAACTGCTCAAGTAAGCCACCCACACCAAAGTTCAAATAAGCATTTAATGCAAACAAAAATCAACTCAAAGGTGGCTTTCATCAGACCTGGTTTGAACTAGCTAGGCAAGATAAAGTGTATTAACATGCAGGTTCAAAATTTTAAGCAAAAAATTCTTGTGAGGGCCATATGAATTGCAAAATGAGTAAGTTATAAAGAACTGTGTTCTTCCTTATGTTTGTATTTGTTTAAAGTACTAAAGCTTTCAGAGTTACCCTACGAGGGATTTGTATACAGAAGGAAAACAAACACTTAACAAGTGAAATAAGGACCCTGATGTTCTCTCAGGAAACTTGGTGTAGTTGATTAGGGTCATCAGAAACTGGTCTGAAGTTACTGATTATGAATCCCTAATCCCTGATCTCAGTGGCACTCTCCAAGTCATCCCATTGGAGATGCCTAATGAAGCTGTGACAACCACTCAGCATTTAATATCAAAAGAGTGACTGTCAGCCCAGAGCCCTGCTATTTGAGGCTGCCCCATATCACACCTTCCCCTGTGTCATCACAAAAGCAGAATAAGAGCTGCAATGGATAAGTTGGATGTCAATAGAGGATACTTCTACACAGCTCACACACACAAAGAAAGAAGGAAAACAAATCACTTCCCCTTCTCTCTCCAATCTTTTCTCAACTCTGGAAGGTGGCAGAGGAAGCACAACAGCACTTCCCAAAACCTGGTGGTCCCACTAGGCAGGAGTATTCCTTCCCTGGCCAAATTGCATGGGCCTTATGCTGACTGATGAACAAAACCATCAATATGTCCAAGAAGACTGGAAACACAGTAACAAATGTGAAATTAAAAGGGGCTTTTTTGGGTTTGTACAGGACCAAACCACAGCAACAACTGCTCAAGATGTAAACATAGTCCTCTTTAACATGGAAACCACTTATACAGGTTGTTTGAATTGGCTGATCTTCAGCAAGGGGAAGATGATGTTTATATAAATCCCACACTTCATCCCAGATAACAACATAGCAACATCTTAATCCAAATGACACAGGGCCTGATCTTTCAGACTCTTTGTGTGAAGACTTCCTGATTCATCCCCTGCATCAGAAACAGGCTATTCATCTATTTTCCAGTGCATTTGTCTGATGCAAGTAATTACAGTTCTTTATTAGGCAGGTCCAGTCCTTGACATTTTATCAGATTTCAAGATAATCTGCATGGTGATGCTGGAAGCACCTCTAGGGATGTACAGCAGTCCCTGACACTTATCTGACTGTGCCAAGTAAAAAGAAATAGGTATTTCAGGTGGGCTTTCCAGTACTTTACACCTTTCACAGTCATTTACAGCTCCAGAGAGCAAAGATTGCGAGCTCCCCTCCCAAAGAAGAGAACAGTCTGAACAAACCTGAATGTCAAATTCAATCATGCTGAACGTGGGGAAGTGGACTCTGACTCAGGACCATATCTAATCTTCAAAACTTTCAGGTTGGTTTATATACCACAAAGCATGAGAAACAAACAAACAAAACTCCACGTATTTTTTAATCTTCATTTTCATGTCATTTTTTAAATTCAGACCTAGGGTCAATGGTCTAAGATTTTTTTCCCTCCTGATTAAAAAAAAAAGAGACCAGCTAAAATTTCTGTAATTTTTCATGTTATGTGAGAATTCAAAAAACCAATAATTATTCCTGTTGGAGTCTTGGCTTTGAGGAGTTTGTTGTTTTCGTTCTTGTGAAAAGTCAAATGATTTTGCTGTCAATGGAAATGACATTTCAAGTGAAAAGCAACTTCTGGTATAAAAATATCATCAGTTCACTTTTGAATGCAAATCGTCCAAATGTTTATGCAAGAACTCAGTGCATTTCAAGGTACATTCATGCTTCTTCACCTCCTTCAATAAGGCTATGCAGAGGCTTAACTTTACGGGTTTGTTCAAGTGTTTTGCTGCAGAGGAGCCCCTGAGCCCCTGGTGCAGAAGGCATTGTGTTGTGGTGATTTCAGACCTCCAGGCAGCAAGGAAATTGCACATGTGGCGTCTTGCAAAGGACAGAAAATAACACTGGCTTTTTCAAAAAATGTAAAAGTGTGTTTTTCCTTGGATTCTAAGTGGACAAATTAGTGGTCATTGGCAAAAGCAAGGAGAGAAGAAAAAATTATAGAGCAAATGAACAGCAGAAGGATAGATGTTTTTCTCCTTACAGACTTTACTGAAATGCTTTCAAACAAACACCTTTGGATCAAGAATTCCTGAATTATTTTGCAAAACAAAGTAGAACTACAAATGAAAGCGATACTGACAATAAAGGAGATGTTTCCCAACACAAATATAGTAAAACAAAAGGTTAGGGGAGCAGAGGTGAAGCCGGAAGGAAGGAAGAAATGCATTACCCTATAAAAGAAAACAAATAGAGAGAGGTTTATAAAGGGGTGGGAAAGGCTGTAAAGACGGAAAACACTTTTATTTCCTGATGTTTCACTGGTACTTATATATTCTCAGCATTTCACAACCACAATATTGACCAGTGTGTTTGACAAAAGAACTTGTATTTTTATCCTACTATGCCATTATTCTTGCATATCAATAGAAGTGTTTTTCTCCAACCTCAAATATCCATATGATGGTCTTATTTAACAAGGGTAGAGGACAAAACCAGTCCCCCACTGCTGTACAGTCCACCTAGAGCTGTCTACAGAATCCCAGGATCATTAGCCTTCTAACATATCTCCTCCAAACACCTGAGATGCCTGTGCTTCAGCTAAGCTGCACCTCTTGCCCATCACTCAGCCTGGTTTTGTTGGGGGCTGTGTGCCACCTACCCTTGGCACTCTTGTCAATGGAGACCTCCGGTGCTGCTTTCTGAAGCCCTTACACAGCCCACAAAACCCATAGTCCCTCCCTAAATCTAGGGTATCTGGATTGATTTTCTTAAAATTGGGATTTCTGAATGAGAGATTGTGCAATGTTTGGAAGACTTCAATTTTTGTGCTGAACTGCACATATTTTCACTGAGGACTGCTGGTCATGCTGGACCTTGCTTCATACATGGTTACCTCACTCAGACACATTGTGCAAACAGCTGTAGTCTAAGTGTGGGGCAAAAGCTGGGCTTGCACACATAAATGCCACTGGTAATGGTCTCAGACACCCCCACCCAAGTACCTGAAAAAGTGTCTTTTATCGCTGACTATTACATTAACCTCATCTGCCTTTTGGATCAGAAGACTGTGGGAGGGAGCAGCAGCCAGATTGCCTTTCCGAAGGGCAGTTGTCATTCCTACTGCTCTCTGGGTGTCTCCTGCTAGCTACACACATGCAGGAACACCACAGTGTAGGCTTCATGCCTGGGAGGACTCAAGACCCCATCAGTGACTGCTGAAGGGCACTGTTGTCATAGAGACAATGAAGGCCTCCCCAAAGGTGAAAAACTGTGTCAGTCCCTTATATCTCCATTTGGAGTGCAAGCAAAGGGAAAACCTAACTCAGACTGGAAAAGGACTTGCTGCAGTCCAGCATTTATATACAAAGTTACACAAAACCCCAGCAAAAAATACATAGATTTATTGCCTGTATTCCAGGAGCCTGATGGAATGGATGCTGCATAGCATTGACCAGAGAAAATTCTCAGCCAGAATAAAATTTTATTCATGGTTTAACCACTCAGATACTTTAATTTCACAAAGACTTTGGTCCAACATTGACGCCAAAAGAAGCAATCCTTTTTTTTTTTTTTCTGTTTCAACATTGCCCTCTCCCTTTTTCTAGCATTCAAAAGATGCATGTTGCTGCAGTGGACCAGAGTGGGGACCAGACCCACATTTGAGCTATCCAAGCTCCTTTGCCTGACACAGATTTCTCCTGGGTGAGTTTCCCTGCCTACTGCATGAAACCTCAGGTGGCATCAGGAATTGCATAAAATCGAGGGGGAAAGCCATGGCAGGGTGTTGGAACAAGATGATCTTCAATGTTCCTTCCAACCCATACCACTCAATGATTTTCAATATGCACAGGGGCAAAGAGAATGCAGGCCTGCCTATTCCAGTGGCAGTGCTGTGTGCTAGTTTAACTTGGCTGGGAATGACTGTGGCACCAGAGTAATTCCATTCCTTCTTGCTGTAGCCTCCAAATTCACTGACCTGTTTTGGAAGTACCTCCTTCACAGCAACGTGCTGTACAAGTGTTAAGAGGCTGTTACTTATACAGGATATTTATAAAAGTGAAGGCATAAAGCTTACACAAAGAAAATATACAGAACATGCAGCATACATATATTACACGGGTTTATAAATGGGCTTAACTACGTTAATGCTGAGTATCTATTAGATATCCACCAGAACTCAAAAGGATGCATTTTACAAACACTGGATAACAACACATGATCCAAAATGGGAAAGGGACCTAAGCTAAGACACTCACAATCTCTGGCTGAAAAAGAAATGCCAAAAGAAAAATAAATGCCAAAAGAATTAATCTGGTTTTAACAAACAGCTTAAATAAATAATATGTATTTTTCTCAGCTGAGTTCTGAATGGTTTTTAATAAGGGGAAAAAAACCCAATATTTTTCTGGGACCAAAATACAGCAGTCTGCTGGCAAGACTGGCCTGTAGAGTAGATGGAAGAAGAGAGAGGAATTAGGCTGTGCTATTTTAAAAGGCTGCTTTCATTTTCTGGAACTATTATTGGGCTGTAGCACTTTAACACTAGGAGGGTATTTTACTTTTTTTTCAATTCTTACAACTTTCATATTTCCTAGTACCAGTCAGATGGAACACTAAGTATTTCCTACGAGATGCTGATTGTTCTTCCGTGCTTTTTTTCTTTCCCTGGGATGATTTGATTTATTGACAAGCAACTACCTGATTGGACTGCTTGGATTTACACATTGCCATTTGAATCACCTTCCTCAATCCACTGGCCATGCTGCTTTGGGTGCAGCCCAGGACACAATTGGCTTTCTGGGCTCTGAGAGCACATTTTTCGTTCATTGCCAGCTTTTCATCTGTGTGAACCCCCAAGTTCTTCTTTCACAAGGCTGTTTTCAATGACTTCTCCCAATCTGTGCTCATGTCTGTGATTGCCCAAACCCAGGGGCAGCACCTTGCACTAAATATTTAACACCTCTGCTTTCCAGACAATGGGACTTTCCCAGCAGACCACTCTGGAGTAGACAAAGGAAAGCACCACCATGAGACCTGCACCTCTAGCACCTTCTCTTCTTCCTGTCTCCTCCTCTTTCATCCCTAGAATTCTCTTTTTTTCTCTCATCCCATAGCTTACTGAACTCCTACCTTCCAACCTGGCTCTCTGCTTTTCTCCTTTTTCTGGAAACATGGCTTACCTTATCCGCACCAGTCCCTGTATCCCCAAAGCCCTGGTCCTTTTCCAAACTCATCCCCCACAACACCCTCCTGGAAGATGGATCAGTGACATGGCTGGGGACAAGCAAGAGCCCTCACTTCCCCATGATGTATCTACACCCTGCAGACAGAGGACTGTGCAGGCTACATCTAACAGATCAAGAGTGTAAGATCAGAGGGGAAAAGCATGGGGAAAGAGGCATGGAAAGTGGATCACATGGCCAGCACACCACAGAACAGATGACTGGTGTTGCAAAAGCTACACATGCATCAGCACCTAATAATTTTGGGACCACTTAATACCATGTGTGTTTAGAATTGCAGCAAGCTGCCTAAAAGTGATGTAAATAGGCTATGGGGGGAGAATTGTTACTCTTGCTTGGAATTTTTCCTGTATTCTAACTGGTTGTTATCTTCCTTGTAATGAGCAAGTAGAGTCGTTGCTGTACAACATAAGGCTGACTATTAACTGACAAGTAGGCACACTAAATCTGCTTTCTGTCCCCTCAGGCAGTGGTCCCTAATTCTTGGCTCAGAGACGACATTCTGAACACCAGATTCCTCAGTGTTACTTGCTGACATCAGGGAAAGTGGAGCACAGCATCAGACATCACTTCTGGTGTGCTGCTTCTTCAGAACATTAGCTCAGACTTGCCGAAATTGGGGTTCTCTGCTTGTGATTAGACATTGGGCAAAAGATATCAGGAAGAGAAAATACCAGAAGATGGAAAAGGAATTGGATGATCACAATAATCTTGTCTGGTGGCTGAAAGCTCTCTCAAATGAAAACAGAGGCCCTCAAATAAAAAAAAACTGGGCAATTCTTTGCTTTTAGTACCCTCCACAAAATTATTCCTCAGGTTCAGGAGAAGACAGACACCATCTCTGCACTAACTTATGGGCTCCTTGTGCCATACTGTATTTCATGAAGGTAAGTGGGAAAGCCACATCTTTGTTTGGCACAAAAAGAAGCAAAAAAATCAAACAATTGAAAAAAGTCTGGAAACATAATAAAATAATTGAAATAAAACAGAACTGTTCACCTGGCTTGGGATGATTCTTTTCATCAATAAAAAGAATTATCTAAAGCAATCTGAAGTTCAGACTGGCCCCACACATCTATTTATATTTTAAGTTTGATCAGAAAATAAAATTATCCATTAAATAGTAGTTAGGTTGCAATGCACTGCTGGACCATAGCCACTGACAGACTGGAGATATTTGTCTGCTATATTCAAGTGTAATAATGGTGATGGAAAGAGGCTACCTGTACTTCTGGTATAAAGGGCAGCAGCATTAATAGCTATCCAGCAGAAATGAAGGGCTGTGCAGGCAAAGAAGACAGATACACAAGTTAGTCTCACAGATAAAGTAATGCTGGCGAGCCAATCTTGAAGTGAAACATGCATTTATGGACATTATTGCAAACATGTGTGTGCCTGACACCCTAGATTTGGATTATGAATTTTAGACACAGATGGGTTAATTCCCTACACAATCCAGTTGTGGCTAAGAGAGAGATGACCTTAAGGCATGGTTGGATCCGCTCCACATTCAGAACCACTCCCCAGGCAGGGCTAACACTCTCATACAGGTCTCCTACACAGAAGAGGAGGAGAAATACCTTTACTGGGCTCCTGCATCTACCTCTGCTGGGTCATTGGCTCTGTCCTTAAGTGTAATGGGTTACCTCAGGTTCATCTTAGCACACTAACAATGTGCTCCCCTTCCTACTGAGTAACTTTTTAATACCCTGCAATCTCCACACGTCTCTTACTTGTGCTGTGAACCGAGTACCTGCAAGAGCACAGCTTGCCTTGCAAGTTGCCAAGGCCAGCCTGGAAACTCTTCCCTCCTTTTCTCTGCTCCTGTATCCTTTTCTGGGTATGTAAATGTCAGCAGTTGTAACCCACTGTAGGGAGGCATCTGGCAGTGATGGCTGCCACAAAGGAGGAGGCTCTTACTGAAGATGCTCTGCCAGCAGCGTTATGCAGACTCCTCTTCTCAATTCACATTTCTTGGCACCTACACCCTGTCTGACTGACTTTTAAATGGGCAAAGAGTCAATCCAACAGATGGGCTAAATGGCAGGCAACCAAGATGCTATGAATGTACATTGTCTGGGTGTGGGGAGTCAAATTGCCAGTCAGGGATATCCAAGTTAATGCCCATCACACAGCTATGTGACGACAGCACAGAGATATGCCCCCAATAGCCAAGTTTAAAATGTCTTCCATAACAGCAGCATTCATAGACAGAAAAAATACAATAAATGGGTGTCACAGCTGACCATGCTTGGGAGGAATCCAGGAAGGAATTGTGATGGAGAGGCAAGTCCAGCGAGGAACAATTTCTCAAAGTCACTGTTGCCATCCTCTGCCATGATACCTTCCGGCATCATAGGAGAAGATTTTATACAGCACAAGACAAGCAGCAGAGAATTTTTTTCTTTTGTCTCAGGAATTCTTTAAGATTAGTACAAAATTCTAATGCATTACATGTTTTTGCTAAATGGCTCAATAAGCTTTTTATGGTATGTGGTGGCCTCTGCATGGTACGAGGAGACCAGCCTAACAAGTCTAGTTACCAAGGAAACAGGTTTTTTAACTTGAAACATAGGTATTCATGATGACAGAGATCTTACAGTTTTTTGGAACATATCTCTTTTGAGGAGTGAATGTGGAAGCTGGCTTTCAAAATCCTCCTCACTGTGGTCATGAGGCCAGTGGCAAATGTTGCATTGCTGACCCTGACTCACTGGGCTAGCAGAATTGGAAACAGAATATGGAACAAAAGATCATTACACATCATCACTTAATACTTTACTTTAAAAAAAAAAAGCAAATGGGGGTGTTAATTACACAAGGACTTCCTTTCTCCGAGGGAGCCAATCAATCACATTTTTTTCCATCCTGAAAGGAGGAGATTTTTTTTTTTTTAACATAAATCTTTTAAGCCTCAGTGCTATGTTTTATAGGAAGAGGAAATTGATCTCAGCTATTCCCTGACAGTGTGGCACTGAACAGAAAGTGTCTTTCTTTCAGAATGTATTCATTAGTTCCTTCTCTCAATCTGACCTTGAATTCATTTGATTAAATGATTAAAATAATTTCATCCCAAAATGACAGTTTGTAGGACAAACTTAATTAAGCTCCAGGACAGAGGAATGGAAAAGCTTGTGCTACGATTCTTGCTTTGTATGAACTCCTATGCTTAAATAATCACATGAGGACCATTGTAAACCCCTGCAATAAGCTGGACATCTGGCCTCCCAGATTCCCTTCTACCTGGCAGGCTCTCAGAGCCCAGGCAGCCACAGGTTACTGCTCCCTACCTGTCTCACTGCCCCAGGCACCGCTCCCTCCCCTAACAGCAGAGTGAAGGGAGCAGAGTGCACTGTGAGCAGAGTCACTCTTTGGCATCTTCTCTTTCACAGTCCATCAAGAATACACAAAGTGACCACAGAAACCTTGAAAAATCATTTGATACATGTAACAAGAAGGGAAGGGACTCTGCTGATTTTATTGTTGTCTCATCATTTAAAAATGAAAAAAAAAGCTACACACTCTGTAGAATACACACTGTGCAGTGAAAGTTGTGAAATTACTGCTTTCTCACCACTTTGTTTGATGCGCTTGTCTACACTATCAAAAAAATTGAATCTGATCACCCCTTTTGGCAGTAGTGTAATATTAATGCAGATCAATATCTTGAGCATTGCTTCTTTAAATTTGTCAGGTTATCTTATCCTGGCAGTTTAGAACTAGGGGGCTTCATTTGCTAACATTCAGATTGCATCTAGTTCTTTTGCAGGGCCACTGGTGCTGGCAATCCTGGATATGTCACATAAATACACCCTTTCTACAAGGCTTGAGAGAAAACTACAGCAGGCTGAGTACAATGCTCAGTTCTAACTAAGGAATTGTATTGACTTCAGTGGGGCTGCATAAAAATAACTGCTAGCCAAACTTGGTTCAGAAACCTAAAAAATTAAATTAAAAAAAAACAAAACAGAAAACCCCTTTAACCACAAATAGTTCATTTTGCAAACAATTACTTAGCTCACCAATATATTAATGATAAAAACAAACCTCCCATATTCCCCAGCCAACAGAAAATATAAACAGTGCTAGAAAAGCAAAATTGTCTATGCAGGGTAAACGACACACAAATAAATTTGAACAGGAAAAACACATTAATGAATCTTCTTTTAAGAGGTAAACAAAATGCTGGCTTCTCGCCAAGGAGGCAGGCATGGAAATCGGTCGGGGGATGCCTGCAAGCGCTGCAGAGCAGCTGACAAAGCTCTGTCAGTGGGGCAGCACAATGCCAGCCATGGCCAGGCCCTGTCAGTGGGGCAGCACAATGCCAGCCATGGCCAGGCCCTGTCAGTGGGGCAGCACAATGCCAGCAGTGGCCAGGCCCTGTCAGTGGGGCAGGCACAATGCCAGCCATGGCCAGGCTCTGTCAGTGGGGCAGGCACAATGCCAGCCATGGCCAGGCCCTGTCAGTGGGGCAGGTACAATGCCAGCGGTGGCCAGGCCCTGTCAGGGGGGCAGGTACAATGCCAGTGGTGCCCAGGCCCTGTCAGTGGGGCAGGTACAATGCCAGCCATGGCCAGGCCCTGTCAGGGGGGCAGGTACAATGCCAGCAGTGGCCAGGCCCTGTCAGTGGGGCAGGTACAATGCCAGCCATGGCCAGGCTCTGTCAGTGGGGCAGGCACAATGCCAGCGGTGGCCAGGTCTTGTCAGTGGGGCAGGTACAATGCCAGCCATGGCCAGGCTCTCTCAGTGGGGCAGGCACAATGCCAGCAGTGGCCAGGCTCTCTCAGTGGGGCAGGTACAATGCCAGCAGTGGCCAGGCTCTCTCAGTGGGGCAGGTACAATGCCAGCCATGGCCAGGCTCTGTCAGGGGGCAGGCACAATGCCAGCGGTGGCCAAGCCGCACACACTCTGCGAGGGGTGGCCAGGGGGGCTGCCCGGGCACCTCCCTTTGAGGAAGGTGCTAAAATACCTGGAGGGTCCCACTCCTGCCTTCTCACTGGGGAGAGCACGACAGCGAGGCTGAGTTGGATGTTTTGGGTCATTCCCAGGTGGTGTGGGCTGGAGCGGGAGCAGCAAGAGGGGAGCGGGCAGGTGGTGCATTCATCCCATAGCTCACCCTAATGGGAAGGTGCATTCAGTATTACCCTGCTTCCACACCCACCACCATGGAAGTTTCCTGTTTAATGATGCACACAGCTCTGTACTTAGCTGGAGAGGTTAGTTAGTCTTCCCTTATAAGGCTCCTGAAAAACCTGAAATGCTAACGGAGATACAAAAAGTCTCACTTTTCTTTTGCTCAAGTCAGACACCTTCCAAAGCATCCTTGCATATTAATGTAGTGAGACAGGGGCTCAAAAAGAGCTTTGCAGAGCTCTTGCCTTCGCTGCATCTCAGTCCCACAGATCAATGTGATTTACAGACACACTGAGAGAGGGGCACAGCTGGTGGTTCAGGCTCTGAGGCAGGAAGATGAAGTCTGGTGGCTGACAAAAGTTGCAGGGTCATTTGAATTACCATTCAGGGAACATTTAGAGATATCACCCTCTAGATCTTCTGTGCCTGAGGACAAGTAAAAGAGTCACCCACTCATTAGAAAAACAGGACAACCAACCAACCACCAACCAACCAACCAACCAACCAACCAACCAACCACCAACCAACCAACCAACCAACCACCAACCAACCAACCAACCAACCACCAACCAACCAACCACCAACCAACCAACCAACCAACCAACCACCAACCAACCACCAACCAACAACCAACCAAACACCAACCAACCAACCAAACACCAACCAACCAACCACCAACCAACCACCAACCAACCAACAACCAACCAAACACCAACCAACCAACCAACAACCAACCAACCACCAACCAACAACCAACCAACCACCAACCAACAACCAACCAAACACCAACCAACCAACAACCAACCAACCACCAACCAACCAACAACCAACCAAACACCAACCAACCAACCAACCAACCAACCACCAACCAACCAACCAACCACCAACCAACCAACCAACCACCAACCAAACACCAACCAACCAACCACCAACCAACCACCAACCAACCAACCAACCAACCAACCAACCAACCAACCACCAACCAACCACCAACCAACCAACCAACCAATCAATCACCAACCAACAACCAACCAACACCAACCAACCAACCACCAACCAACCAACCAACCACCAACCAACCAACCAACCAACCAGCCAACGTCCTCCAAATACACCAACATCTGACAAACTATATTTGAACACACACAAAGCATGAGATTTCTTGAGCAGTAACAAGTATAATTAGGCCCTTGTCAAGAGTATCATCTGTTGATATTCTTGTGCTGCTGCTGCATAAGAGGAGAACCAGAGCATTTTTCTGAACAGTGTGGGAGAACTTCACACACAGAGTGATGGTGCACCTCAAACTGAGATGGTATACTGCTGCTTTATAAATCAAATTGAGGACAATCACAGTGTAGAACAAGAGAATTTCTGAGACATATAATTTGTCACAGGACAGGGAGTTCAGTGGCTGGAAGTCCAAGCAAAAATGAGGTTCTTCTGCTCATAGCCCCTGGATGTTTCCCCTAATCTGCATCCCTGTAAAAGAAGAGAAAAGCTCATGGAAAGAACCTGGCAATGGTGCACTCCAGGTACATCACGTAACTGCAATTGTCCAAAAACAAAAGAGCAAGTTTTCAAAATGAAAATTATGCTGTCTTGAATTTTCTTTATGATGCCTCTTCTCTGGTTTTGAAGGCAATGGACTACAGCTGCCAAATTAGGAATTTCCTATGTTTTTTATTCCATTAGAACAGAAAAATCCTGGGGTCTGTTACCATCTGAGATATACAAGCATAGTCAGTAAAAAAATCAATGTTTATACAGTGAAAGTCTTTCCTGTGAAATAGTAAAACCATTATTTGATTAAAATAATATAGAACCAGCACTGTGATATTAAATATGATGCATCACAGGTAAAGAAGGAAAACATTACTCCTCTTCTGTCAAGCCTGCTACTAAGAAAAGACTCTACTCAAAGTAGAAACACTTTAATATTTGTTCTTAGATAAATAAGATTAAAATTTAACCTTTACTCTTATGAAACCTTTAGAAAAACATTCATTTATCTGCAGCTGAAATAAATACTGGATTGCTTTATTGATTCATTGGCTAAAGACATAGACTAGTCGTGAAAATTTCACTCTGCTTCCATTGACACATTGTACCAGAATTTAAAAAAAAGTCACTTAAAAGCAGTTTAGCCTTGAGGAAATGGGCAGTCATTGTGAGGTTTGGCCTTCTAGGAAAGAAAATACCCTTCATGTATCCCACTTAAGAACTAAGATATTTACATGGAATAGCTTGATAGACATGATAAATAATTGACTATAATTACATTTTCTGAAGTACTGCTCAAAGGCAATCTTATATCACAATGCTTTTAGAGGACATAAGGTTTTTAAAAAGTATCAGAAATACATAAACAACCTCCCAAATGACTCTGAATCAGAGCTGCAGCTGCAGTAAATCATCATGAATGCAATGGTAGCATATTCCTAATCAGTGGCCACTGGGACCAGGGCTCCAGAGTTTATCTTAGTGCAACAGCTTGTGATATTTAAACTACAAATTGGCAGCAGTAAAAGGGCAGCTGGTGGTCACATTGTAGCTGACCAGTGTGAACTTACTCCCCAGGGTCTGTGTCGTCACAACACCCAGTGTGAGATAATTTAAGGCAATCACTGCTCCATAGGGAAGGGGCAAATACCTCATAGTTACCTCTGGACTGGATTAAATAATAGATATGGCAACATTGTTGCCTTGTATTCCTTATTTCTCCTTTATCTAGGTAGCTTAAGTCTATATTCATGTACATGAACCATGACACCTTCACCTATGTTTATCACACAGTTCAAGTAAAGGCATAACACATCCCCTGTCCCTGCACTTTATTGTCCTTTTACGGGATGGTCCTCTTTCTTCAACATCTGCATCTAAACCAGCTAAATTGCCAGTAAAGGGCCAATGATGTTGTACAGAAATTATTTTTTCCCCCAGGAGTACTGCTCTGTCAAATACAGTTGTAATGTATTGTAGCATCAGATAATTAGACTATGCCTCAGAGACCTTCTAGGGGGGACCAGAACACCTTTTGAGAGTCATTTAGGGTACTTGTTCAAAAAGCCATTATGCCTTGCTGAAAGGAATCTTTTAAAAGTAATTAGGAGCATAAGAACATATATTAACTCTATACTTTTAAGGTCAGACTTCTACACAATAATATTCTAGCAGAGATGTGGTTAGTTCATCCCTTGTAAGCTTCATCAATTGATCTTCTATTTTGAATTACACACACACTTCAGTTCACTTTCTGTGGGGAGAAATCTAAGTCATATTACAAGGTCTGGGCCCTTTTACTTGAGCAAAATTTCCACGTTGAAGTTTGTCTGAGGTAGAACAGTCGGCCTGGACGTTCAGCTCTGCAACACAGCTTATTCACACCAATGAATGAATTGCGCTGTACACCCACATTTTCAGAGAGGATCATTATTTAATGAGAAAGAAAGCTACTTTAATGAACAGTAGCAGAAGTTTTGAAGGTTGAGGCAGAATAATATAGTAGTGCTTAACTGCTGTCAAATGTGGGAGGTAAATTGAATAGGTCCATCTGCAGAAAGCATGTTTCCAACTAAGGGAAACCTGTTCCTTTATCTCATCCCTCTTCGAATTCATATTAATGGATGTTTCAAGGTGTGTCTAATTCCACCTTTTGCCTCTTCCATTTGAGACATGTAAACATAGCCTGATGTTTGCATCCTCTTACGTAAGAGCTCGTATTTTAGCCCTAGTGCTCCTCACATTCTAGAGGCACCTTCTACATTCACTTCAGAACTTACTGATGCATTTTTACAATTTTATTTATTACTCACTTTTGACAAAGGGGGAAAGAGAACATAAAAAGAGAAAACACAAGGAGGGCCTGTGAATAAATACTGAAGATCAAGTGGGCTTTTCAAAAACCTTTGACAGCCATTTATTCAACACATGACACTATGTTGCCTAATAAAATGAAAAAAAATGAGGCCATAGCTCATATGAAGCAACATTATGAGCCACATTCATCCCACAGGCCATGGTTTCCCCATCCCTACACTGAACATTATAAAACATATGTTTAGTCTGATAAATAGATAGGATACATTACAATGATAAATTGAAAAAAAGAAAAAAAAGAAAAAAAAGAAAAAAAAAAAAAAAAAAAAAAAAAAAAAAAAGCCCAACTGGGATCTATCTTTTTCAAAAATGAATGATGACATTTTCTATCCCTATTACTTTTTTAACTCTGCAAGAGCTGGCTGAAGCTGAAGTTTCTCAAGGTAGAAAAGCCATCTGGGAAAGACTGAAGATGTAGCAATATACTAAAAGATTTGGTCAGTGATTTGCCTCCCACAGAACATCAAGGCTTGCACCTCCAGCCATATTTATTCCCTTTATGCTATTCAGCAATGGCTCTCCCAAAAAACAAACCCCAGAACACTCACAGATTACTTTAGAATGACTGCAGCAAGGACCTAAACCCTTTTGTATTCCCACGGTGTTTGAGAATGGAAAGCAAGCTGGGATGACACCTGGACATGTATCAACCCTTGTCTGAACCATGTACCACAAAGAGTAAATGCAGGTCCTCAAGGAGGCTGGAAGCCATGGACCCCTTATCCTGGAGAAGTACAGTCACTAGAGAATTACTGAAAAGCAGCACCTCCAAGTCAGTGCAAATGTTGCTCTATTTCAAAGCATCCTACATCACATTAAACAGAGGGAAGCAAATATCCAAAGGTTTATTTTCTGCTTATCAGAAATTGTACCTTCCAGACAATCTGATACTGGATTTTCAGATGTCTTAGCAAAGACGTTGTTCTCCTATGGTATTAAGGTACCACTCCCATACCCTGCTGACAGCAGAAAAATGAGGAAATTCTTTTGGATAGCTGTATTTCTCCAGAGCAAGTTCACAGACTGAAACAATTGCTTTTTCTTGCCAAGGATGTAGGCACCATGAACTCAGTGTCCCATTTTCTCTCCCTTAGGAAAGCCTACAGACAAGAAGATCAGGACAGACAAGAGAAGGAACTGAACATTCTCTCTTGGGGAGCATTTATTTCTGCACTTTGTGGCTTTTATGGACACTCCAGCAGCCACAGGACGATCCTACTGTTGCAAGAAAGAGAACTGCTCTTTTCCATTCAAGCCACTTTCAGAGGAAGGAACCCATCACAGTGAGCCAGGTTTTGCCCTTTAAAGGCCAAGGTGTACAAGTATCATCCCTGAACCATCCCCAAAACATCAGGCAACCATGACAGTACCAGCCACTTAGTGGCAGATGTGGCCAGAAGAATATAACACACATACATAACATAATACAGCATACATATCCCAAGGCAGGACTTCACCTCAAATGAGCTTAAACACAAAAGACAGTGAGATCTTGTCCCCTCCTTGCACCAGCAGGCTTTGCATCTGATCAAAGGTATGTCACTCAGACACTCTTGAGCTTAAGCAAAGGAGTTCTCACCAAGAGAGAGAAAAACAGACATCAAGGTTTTAATGAAGCTACTACTGGTATCCCCTGCCCCTCATTGCCACATTCCCTGTCAGGAGCCTGACCCACACCCATCACTTTCCTGGGTGCAAGGAACACTTGAAAAAGGGTCTCCTGTCAGGTGTGAGACATTCCTACCGACCAAGTCAGGCTACAGTGACCCTGTGGTGTCTCAGACTGCAGCCCAGGTTCCCTACGCACAAACCAGCAGCAGGAGATAACTCCAAACAGCATCAGGTTCCCACTCTCCTTTTATCAGCAGAAGTGACTAACAGCTTCTATAGGGCAAGCCTGTTCTCACTACACAGGCTGCCAGAAGGACTCTCACAGTCTTCCACTCACTTTTAAAACTGGAATTAAAAATTGAGATGATTTCTGCTCCTAGCTGTTTCCTCAAATACACTAACTTCACTTTTATAAAACCAATTGTTTTATACTTAAACAAGATTTAAAATTATTTCATCATGTTTCAGGAATTAAGAGCAAAGCAAGTATGTGCAGTGCAGTAAGATTTATTTACAGAAAGCATGTTTTCATTCAAAAGAGGGAAAAACTGATTTTATGTAAACAACCAGAAAAAACCACTTCACCCCTAGAGAAAATAGGCACACAAATACTTTACTCTTTTCATAAATAATGTATTTTATTGCATATGGCTATTAAGGAGAGCATCCATGAACAATACAGACTAAATACAATACACTACTCTAGTTCCATTTATTCTGGTCTCCAGCAGCATCACATTTATCCTTATATACAGCGTGTACATTGGAAGACACAGCAAGATAAGTTAAGTCTCTTGTCATATCACAATAGCAAGAAATATATTTAACATCTTGATATCCAGAAACAATACGTACCCAAAAAGAAAACACTGCTTAATAACTGTTAAGGTTATATAGCAAAAAATATTTTAAATTTAAGGTAAGTCAGGCAAAATGTACAAAGACCCAATATACATTGTGAAGTTTTAGCAAACATAACATTTATACATTTTGGTTCCATTCTGTAAACTAAATTAAGAATGTAAGTATTGCATATGCCTTTGTGAAATATACAGGATAGAGAATATTTTATTATTTTGTCAAGTTGTTGGTTTTTTTAAGTTGCTGTATGCAGTTTAGCCATTTGTTTTAGTGGCATGGTTTCTTAATTGATTCAGAGGGATATCTGAAAATAGAGGCATTTAAAACACTGAATTCAGCAGGTACCACACTCAGTGCTGGTGGGGGGTGGAGAGGGGTCAGACAGAAAATGTCAAAGGTATGCAGGATTTTTTAGTTCCAGACTTGAACAAGCAGCATTTTAGAATGTCTTAGAACCATTTATAGCATTAGTATTAGAGAAAAACTCAATCAGGTAAGATATTTAAATTGATTTTAGATCTAACATTTTATTAACCTATGCATTGCTGAGATTTAAGACCCCAAAAATTACACTGAAAAATAAAGTGTGCCATGGAGTAGGGAAGGAATTAGTTTACATTCATCTTTGTCTTGTAATACAATCCTCAGTTCTAAAAATTCAGCATGTAAGCAGGAAGACTGCATTGCCGTTCGTTGTATTTGTAAGACATTGACTCTTGTCTTCCTCAGAAAAAAAAAAATCCCAAAAGAAGATAATGCATTGTCAAAAGTGAAGTACAGGTTCCACCAAGCACAATGATTAAACAAAAAAAGAATGAAAGAGCCTCACATAACTCATAACTTAGTAATACTTACATGTCTATCAGAGCAGGCACTGGTGGGGTACCCTTAAAATGTACACAAACACTTCAAGCAAAGGAGAAATAAGGTGGCATGACATTCTGCTAGTCTGGTGCAACAGTTGTATGCAACTTTTGTGACATTTGCTGCCACACCACTCAGATTTTCAGGCCACTGGAAATGTGATGCACAGTTAGCCTTGAAAAGAACTCAGGATAAGTGACTGCAATGGTTCTTCTTCCCTGTAGTAGTGCCTGCAGCTACAATGGTGCTTTCTTGGTAAAAGGCAAATATCAGGACTCCATAGATGGCAAGATAATACTGTGTTAACATTAGCTCTTGAATCTGCCTGATACCCATTATCATCCCTGCATTCCTAGCATGCTTATGTGGATTTTTGGTTACAAGAAATGCAGCTAAGAACAGTTAGCTGACAAAAGTGAGCTTGTAAATAGAAGAAAAGGCTTTTGCAATCTGAAGTACCTACATAAACACCTACATAGAGAGGATTAAACAAGTGTGTCGAAGGTACAGAGATACCCCTAATACAGGTTGATGTTTTTAACTTATGTTACTTCAGTTACACATTTTATACTTTTAAACTACTCTGAATCCTCTGTCAAAGTCTGCTTCACAGAGTTTCATCCCATTTTAGACTTTTCAGTGCCCTGTTTAGGCTTTTTCTGAAAAGTAAACCCTGGGGCTAGTGATTCAAAACCCAGCAGCAGCAGCTGTACAAGTTGCAAGTTCAGTAAGGCTGGCGACCGTTCTTGAGAGACTCAGCACAGAGATAAAGGAGTTCCTGTCGACACCAACTCTGCAAATCCGGCTTTACTTTGAACTGAGGTAGCACTGTCGTAGGCTTGAAATTATGCCAGTAAATACCAGATCTTGCTGCTTCAGCAGGTGTTACAGAATCCCCTAATATGCCAGAGAAGAAATACAGTTTGTCTTTGAAGAAAAAGAAAATGAAGGCATTGGCCATTAGTTAAAGAGGCCGGCAGAAAAGTTCCTATGATTTGAAGAGCATCTCCAACTTCTGTCGAAACAGCAGCAAAATGATAACATAGATGCCATGGACAGGTAATGAGTTAGGCAGGTTGCCTTCCCTTCCTCCCAGATTTGTTGTATGGTTTAGCCCACAACAGTTATGCAACTGTTAGGACGAACACTAACAACAATAAAAAGTAAACGTTAAGCAGCTTCAGTTCCCAAAAACAGAAACCAAAAAAAACAAATAAACAAAAAGGTGTATGCCGAGCAGCTTCTTTGAATGTTGTACTCTGTTGTCTGAGGTCATGATGAGAAAACTAATTCCTTCACTCTGAAAAGAAAAATGAAAGAAAGTCAATCAAAACTGCAAAAATTTCTTCATATATATGATACACACAACACAAAAAATACCACAGAGAGATGATTCAGAATGGGTTTTCATGTTGAAAAAAAAACAGCTGTTCAATAATTGCTTTCATATTTGTAGACAACATAAGGGATTGCAAAGTTAATAAAGGGAGTACTCCTCAATCCAACACCCCTTTTTAAGAACCTTTCAGCTAAGACTCTTTGGGTCAGCAAACTGAAGGACATAGAATGCGTTGGAAAACCTGACACAAATTCTCCCCCACTCAAATTGCGACCATCACTATTTTTTGCATCAGTGGAAAGGAAAAGGGATTGGAGAAAATAAGTACAAGCTTAACTCTTTCCTTTTTTTGTCAGCTGGTTATTACAAAAAGCTTTCCATATCCAGACAGTAAAACAAGTTTGAGAAAAAACAAGTTATCTTGTCTTTAGAGAAGAATTCTACTAAAAACATAAGCAAAGTATAGAAAGAACCTTCTTTTAATTTAGTTATTTGATTTACTAAACAACTATTATTCCAGAAGTAAAAAAATGAATAGGTATGCAAAAGGAAAGAGGCTTCTCCCAATTACTGACTACAAAGCTGCTTTAAACAGTCAAGGTGAATTATGCAGTGAAACAGAAACTGATTACAATGAGACCCATTCTATTTAAAAGAATGCAGATGACTCTTGTAAGTGCTTCTTTGCTGCAAAGAATTAATGGATAGCATGTGCCTACCACACAAAGGAACATTATTATTTATTAACTCACAGCATTAAAATGATTTGATAACATGGCCATTAAAAATCAAAATTTAATAGTTATAGCAATTTTCTTTCTTGTATGTTGTCCCCAAGTTTACAAGTTAAATGAAAATTTTAGATGATGCATTACGTGAGTTTTTTGAAAAACAATTTATTTGGAACATTTTGGGAACAAACACTGTTACTTAGAAAAGTCTACAGTTTTGACTGTATTGATACAGGAAGTCAGTATTCCTATATATTTCAATTCATTTGGGACCACAGAACCAAAATAAATTAGATACGAAACATGGATGTCAAAGTAAGCCCAGCACTTACCAGTGCAAGTTTCAATCCATGTGTGATAAACCAATACAAAGCCTTTTCCCTCAAGTTTACACACAAACAAAGGCTGACGTATCTTGGGAAAACACATAAGAGTTGCTAAATTGCTTTGAATCTCTGACAGCTAAGGTTTACTCAAGGCATTAATCCTGCTGGAGTCAACTGGAGACACTATATGATCAAATACTTAGGATATTACTTGGGATTTTATTTCATGCCACATCTTGAGATGAATTAATAGCTTGTCAAGACCAAAAGGGAAGTGCCTCATTGCCCCCACCCACTACCACCTCCTTGATGCCACTTTTCTGATCAGAAACTAAGTCAAATCTATCCATACAATCTTCAGTAAACGAGTTTTCATTGTTTGTTCTCAACAGGTGTTTCAAGAACTGGCTTATGATGCGTCTGGTGGGGAGCTTCAAATCTGCCAACACCATCCTGAAGGGCTGCATGGATGAACATGGGGAAAGGATGGACAGCTCTCAGGTGGGAGCAGCAATTTCTCATTTGAGGAAGAAACACTTAAAAAACCACTCTGTTCCCATTTTTCTTCAGGGAAGTACCACAGAGGCATGATGTAGGCAAACAAGTGAGTGCTCAAAGGTACCCGCTAACACTGTTATTGCTTTCCTCCTTCAAATGGAAACCAACATGGCAACTAAATTTACATTCCCCAAAGTGAGAATGAAAGTGAAAGCCAAATAAAATATTTTTAAAAAATTAAAAATCCTCATCTTCAGATAGAGAAATTGGTGGAAAAAGGATACAAACAAGTAGGGTTCCAGAAGTATCCCAGCCTAGGGCAGACATGAGGGAAGATTATTAGCAACCAAGTTATATCTGATGTTGTTCTTACAGTACCAGCAGGTACTCTCCAGGCAGAATTAAACTGGAGGAGGTGAAGTGGCTGATGCTTCAAAGCACTTCCATACTTAGCTGGCATGGTTTTGTAGGTGGATGATAGGACTGTGGGCACAAGCCTAAGACCTTATGATGCAATAAACACATCATCCAATGAGTCTATAATGATGATGTATATCTCAAAAAAACAACCCAAACATAGTCTTCAATAATAAAACTATTTCCTCCAACTTCAATAAGCTTTGAATCATGTTTTGAATAAGCTTTGAATCAATAAAGGAAAAATAACTACTGTTACCACTTGACCAATGTAATAACAATGCCAGCTTCAAAGGAAGCCTACTTGGAAAAAAAAATTTGCAAGTTCCATACCAAATAAAAAAAAAAAAAAAAACAACTAACCAAACAAAAAAAAAATCAATATCATGTTTATTTTTACCTCAGTGACTACTATCTTTTATTTATTTCAAGCCTCAGGTCAACCTTCCACTCCCACAGCAAAGTCACAGCAGTACACACTGTCTCTATATAGGAACTCAAAATTCCTACAGCACACAAACTCATTCTTTGGTAGCTTCATTCCCCATGGGCATGCACTAATCAAAATACAAAGTCCAGCACTGTGTCAATACTGAGGTTTCCTCTTGGTTTTGAGCTTTATTAAGAAAAGCATCCATGATCACTGCCAAGCTTCCAAAACTACTTAAGTCATTTGATTCTACCAGCGCTTCTCAGAGAATAAATCAGAGAATAAACACACACACAAACTGCTATGAAACTACCAAATACTCATAGACTTGCTAAATACACTGTGAAGAGAATACAATGGTTAGTCAATTAAAGATCTACTCTGCCTATTAATTTTCAAAGTCAGTAAGCAGCAAAACCAATTTTTTCTTTATTTCTAAAAATAATTCTCATCTGCTAACAAGCACGCAGGCAGAAACAGTTGTTCATGTGGCTTGTGGCAAAACACGTTGCTGGTTATTCATAATCAGTAAATTTATTCCACTGGCAGTGTGACTGCCAGAGCACATCAGGCACTGGACACAGAACCCCCAGCTCTGCTGCAGGCTTCTGCCCTGACTCCAGGCAAATCACTCAGTGGCTTTATGCCCTTGTTTCTCCTCCCCATGTCATCTGCCAAATTGATTAAGGCTGTGATTCTGCTAACTAACTTTTCCTGGAAGAGCAATCCTATTGATACAACCAAACTGGACACTAACAACATGTACATCTGCAGGCATCAGGCCAGGCCATTAGACAGCACAACCCAAGGAACTGAATCCCACTCACAGAGAGGTCTCTTTGGTACAGCAGACACCTGAGAGGAGATGTATGACCCTGGGCAAAGCTGCTGGCCACCCAGAAAGGGTCAATGTAGCCTCCATCAGCAGGTCGAGCTTCCTCCAGCACCAGGCACTGTGTGGCTGGGCTCCTGGCAGGAGATGGGTCAAAGGCACCCACACAGGTTGGAGCCTGGAGCCTTGGCAGCACTGTCCCCATGCCCACAGCAGCCTGTGTCTGCAGGCAAGGGGAGCAGAGGGCGGGAAGGAACAGCACAGGCCTGATGGAAGTAAACCCCTGTTGAGCAGGCACTGACAGAAACCAGACGGGGTCTGAACCACAGCCTCCAAGGGCTTCCTTACTGAGGCACACTCATCATAAGGTCACAAACTTGGCCAAGCACCCAAATGGAGATGCAGCCTGACTGATACCCAGGATACTACTGGGAAGTGCACAGTGGGAACCAAATCCTGACCTGGCTCCAACTCCCATTAAGCAATGCAGTGAATACTGTACTTAACATCATAGGTAACCCTGCTAAAGATAACAGAACAACACATGTGCTGAGCTAAGGCTCTCCAGAAGTAATTCCAGAGAACCTATGCTGCACTTAGCAGGACTACTCTTACCAAATAAAGATGAGCACAGACACTTTCAGAGGAACAGGTTTCAATCAGAGCTTAAGCATTCACTTTACCAACACTTTGCAGGAAAACATGAAGTAGTATGCTCTGAAAGTTTACAAAGCTCACAAATAACATCCATCCAAAGTAAAACGTTTCCACATTTGATGAGAAAAACAAGTCAAAACATGAAATGAAAAATCAACGTTATTTTTATTTTTTAAACAAGTCATGGTTGATCATAATTGGAAACATGCTGCACCAAGAAACCAGGCTCTTTTGATATGTTATTCCACTAAGAAACAGTACATGATGTTCAGATTTGTCTCTTGTTTTATGAATTTAAAAAAGCGAGCATCTGGTCAACATAGATTCTTCATGACAAATAATAAAAAAATCACTAAGTTTCTTTAGAGTAGTAAAGTGGGGATTCTGCATCCACAATAACCTATATTAAAATGAGCTTGACAGTACTTTAAATTCTTGTGTCAAATGGTTAGAAGAGTATCACTTTGAACTGCATTAATATAACCATGGGGAAAGATTAGCTTTTAAAATGAGAAAAACTGCTAGATTGTCTAGAAAAAGATGTTGCATGTCAGTACCTGCAAATACTTTTTAGGTTTGTATGTCCAAGCATATTGTCAAGCAGTCAAAATGCTCATCTGCTGTCATGGACAAATCCCCCAAAATTTCTAACGAGCATCAACTTTTAACCAAAGGTACTAAAACTCACAATTATTTGTATTTGATGCCACATATTTACATGATAAATACTTACTTTACCTATGATCTTCCATTGGAGTTTAAGCAGCTGAGTCTATAGTAGAAGTAGAGATGAGAATGTGGGCTATGCCTAATTGACTTCAGAATTTGATATAATTTGTGTTTCATGTAATTTTGTCAAGGTTCTTATAGATTTTGTAGTACTAATAACTAAACATTAAAATGTAATTATGTAGAAAATAAAAGGATTAAACTTACAAATGTAATTGTAACGAATTCCTAGTGCTAGTACAGAAATACATTTTTCATATAAATTATAATAAATATAGGCGCTTCTAATTTAAAAGTAAGAAACTAGACATGTTCATTTTTCCCAGGATTAATTTAATACAGCTGCAATTATATCTCTTAATTTCAGAGCCACAACCAATGTTTACTTTTAAACAAGTTTGTATAACTGGGATTTAATCCCATTCTTAGTGATAAAATAAATTAGACAGAAACCCCCCCCCAATGTAGTAGTATCTGAAATCTGTTCAATTATCCTCTCCCTTGCAAATTGTGTATACAACCATTCAAAAGCCTTACATAAAATGAAACTAAATCAAGCAGCTTTCTC
The DNA here is from genome assembly GCA_024865655.1 of Emberiza elegans. NCBI lineage: Eukaryota > Metazoa > Chordata > Aves > Passeriformes > Fringillidae > Emberiza > Emberiza elegans. The sequence goes on along the minus strand of JALJVW010003023.1, from coordinate 62,379,181 downwards.
TGAGTAAGCAAAATGCCAGAAAATAAAACTGTTAGTCCTTCTGCCCTTCCACTGGGAGCCTGCAAGAAGGACAGAAACACATACGCAGCAGCAGCAGATGTGGAGATGCACAGAAAATTTGCCACCGGAGAGATTTGTCTGTGGCAGCCACTCAAAGAGCCACTCCACAGTACACACACAGCACTTAGCCATCGTGGAACAAGAAGTCATGCTCCTGGTTGATGACCATTATCATACATGTGAAATTGCCTCCCACCTTACAACCATCACCCTCTTCCCATATCCAACACCCAACACCACAAAGCATGGCCTCAGTGGGGCTGTTGGCTTCAATTCACAGCTCTGCTCACCACACCAAGGAGAAAGCACAGCTTTTCCCAGGTGCAGCCTACCAGCAATGTGGGAACTCCAGCAATGCCACCTTGCACACAAAGTTTCTTAAGAGACAGAAATTTTGCAAAACAAGCATGTGCTCACCTTCCAAGTGATGAAGAGCAAGGCTGGAAGGGATCAATGACTAACACACTGAACCACCTACCAACCCCATCTCTAGAGACACAACAGTAACTGACTCAGCATGCCTGCCCCAAAAACATAAACTGGGCAATACTGAGCTAAATTCTACTAAACTGTGTGTACCACTGCATTTCAGACCTACTCACCCCATAAAGATCCAGCCATTCCAACTCCTTAGAGCCAAGGGAAAGAAACAGTGACTTTTTCGCAACAATTTTTCTGCCTTATTTTATACTGGGCTCTGACAAGTAAGAGCTCTGAAAGGTCTCAAACTCTGTGAGGTATACAACTTGGTATACCTTTTAGGAACAGAGATTATATCCTTTTATACACCTTTAAAATTGCTGGGAAGTTTGCTCAGCTGGGATGTCAAAGGCATATTTGTGCCTGTTCTAATTTATATCAGTAGTCATTAACAAGGTCAACAAGTTTTGACAAGGAAGAAGAGCTCTTGTGAAGCAGAGCTTGATATTCTCACACAACTGCCAACTGAAATGCCATCAAACTTAGCTGTCCTAATTCCAGCAGGTAACAGTGAGGTGGGAAAAAAACCAAAACAGTACAATCAGATTTCTGGTTGAGATCCACGAGTGAGAGCCTGACTGCCATTCTAGGTAACACTGGACAAATACCAAAGTTCAAGAGCTGTTCCTGAGCCACTGGCTGAAAACACAGGTCTGAAAACACAACATGGGAGTGTTCTCAAAGAGCTTAAAAGTATGCTTTTTCCTTCTCCCACTTGGGATAAAAAGTAATCTTTTCCACTGGTTAAATTGAAGAAATAGTCACATTAAAAATTTAAATATTCATAGGAACCAGGATAAAGAATCATGTAAGTTGTGGGAAGTCATGTTCAGTCTCCCTTTCCATTACAGTGGATATCTAATTATTCCATGAAAACAGCTGCAGTAAGAAAGAACAAGAGCACTCTACCCAACAATATATGGTTAAGACATGCCATAAGGTGGTGAGGGGGAAAAGAGGACTGAGATCTTTTTTCAGCCAGAAAGGTACTGGACACTGGTCAGTCCCAAGTAAGTGCTCTTGCCTCATAAATATTGTGGAGAGGGAACAGAAGCACTACATCCTGGCACTCTTTCAAAGACTAATCCCTGCTTCCATCACTGCCGAATGGGCTTAGGCACCGAGTATCAAAAAGGCTTCAGATTTACAAGAGAATCCTGGAGGAAGACATTTATCTTTCAGAGAGCACCAGTTTTAAAACACAGGGCTCTCCAACTTTCACAGTCAACCACCCTCCTGTTTTGTAAACTGACCTTCAAACAGCTTACCAAAGGAGACAACCACCCCTGGCAGGACATACATGCACTTCGGCATCTCACCTGTCACCTAAACACCCTGGAGGGTCACACACTAAATGTTAGCTGGCTACTGCAGCTTTTGGACTTTCAGGTTAGGAGGTACATACAGAGAAATGCATCTTTTTGCAGAAGATACACAGGGAGAGAAGTGAGAGAAAAAGAAACCAGGGAAAGCAGAAGAGGAACAACCTGGCATGCACCGGAAGGCAACATTTTCCCTACAGCTTTCTCTTCTTGCCACATCCCCACTTAAAACTCTTGAGCAAGAGTAGGAAGCAGGATAAACATTTTAATTTTCCTATTTTATCAATACTTTTCTAGAGATCTTTTATGGACTCACCCTTGTCAATGTGACTCTGTCAGTAACAGAGAAGTGAGGAAAAGATGAAGCTAGGCAAGAAGTTTCATCATGTTCCATGATTAAAATACATCACCACTCCCTGAAACCATTTAGCGAAGTGAGCAATGCAACACAAAAGTGCTGCATTGAAGCAGGTTATACTCTCCCCTAATCCAATTTCCTTTCTCTGACAGTGGGTCAAAAGCAGCTGCATACAAAATCCAAGATACGGATTTTGCAAATGGAGGTACTAGCCAAAGTTCTCTTTACTTTCTAATGATTTACCTATAAGGACAAGCCAGTCTGTTAAAGACCATGAGCCAAGCTCTTCTTCTTTGCTACTGTAAACTATCAGCATTTGGCACAGTGCATACTTTCTGAAAGCCAGAATCACAAATTTAGCAGGGTGTCCCAACCCTGTTAATTTCAACACCATCACATTTTTCAGCCTTAATACTTATCACTCCATAGAAGCCCACTAAGTCTTCTTGAAAGCAGCCACTTTAACTCAATCCCCCAGCAGACATTTCCCACTATTCCTTCAACAAACAGCCCCAGTAATCAAACCAAAATGATGTCTCAAAGAATGATACTTGGATTTATTTACAAATTTTCTTCTATTCTTCTTTGCATGAAACACTTTGGTAAGAAATGACAGGAAAAAAAAAATTAAAATATTTTTATGTTGCATTTTTGAAACAAATATGGGCATCTGTAACTTCTTACTCTGACTTTAATCCAGAGATGAATTAGCATTTCTTTCTGTAGTTGACATGGATTTCATTGCATAAAGAAGTTGGTATTATATTAAGACATGAAAGGAAAAGATGTAGCTTTGTCACACGGAAATGATAAATATCATCTACATATCACTCCCACAGGCTAACTAATACTTTGTTGGAAAGCAGAGGCAAAAAGCTTAGTGAGCTGTTTAGAAAAGTAATTTAGGTGGTTAAATCTACTGAGAACACCAGTTTTGAAACTGGACGCTGGTCAGAAAATAATTTGTGAAAGCAGAAAGCATCTAATTATGTCCTCTTTCTTACCCATATTTTACTTTCTTTCTCAAGCAAGAAACACAGATTATACTGAAGGAATGCAATTGTTGCCAGCTCTACTGGATGCACCTTGAATCCTCCCCATCTAATAGCTCACTGCAAAGAAAGTGAAGGAAAGTGAAGCCCAGAATGATTTGCTCTGCAGCAGATCAAGCAGATACCAAAGCTCTGCATTTTTAAGCAAGGCAAGGTGAACACAAAGAACCAAGTTTACCCACTCTCAGGAACAAGAGTATGTGAGACATGCCATCAATCTCAGTTTAGAAACAGCACTTATTTCATTGTTTTTTTCAGCCATGAGACTGCAGAAGAAAATATTACCTCCCCCAAGAAGAAACGAGAAAAAAACAAAAAAAACCCCAACCTGTTAAAGTATGAAAAATAGTATGCTCTCAGAGCACAATGTGCTTTCACAGCACTTTTCTCAAAGCTTCAAAGGGATTTCTTTAAAAAGATCCAAAAAATTAGTGTCAATTACTTGCAACGTTACTAGCTCCAGTGCAAGATACACTTTTGTCTATAACTGTAAGAGCTCTCAGTAAGTATTTACAGAAAGAGAGGTGTACTCTGTTTCACCAGTTTTTTCCTCCTCTCACAAGTGCTCTTACACAGGTGTCTTTTATTTGTTTTATGGCTCCCCATATTTGCTGCCAGCAAATATATTTATAAGCAACCAATTACACTCAATTTTCTAAGGCTCATTAGTACCAATATAGCATTTTTTAAAAATACATTTTACTAACAGCAATATGTCTGACCACACAACTATACAGCTAACACTCACATCTTTTTGAAATTTTATTATGCTGCCAGGACTGTTTCTATAAAACAGATTAAAACCCATCTTTGTCACTTAAGATGGAATACTTTAGAGATTGGCTCTAGTCCCACGATGCTTAGCAGAGAATTCCCCTAAATTTCAGGGAGACTTTCCAGCACATCAAGACCTGCACGCATTTTCTCGTACTGCCAACATCCCAGCTCTTTAAAGCTGCTTAGGACATCTCTAATAGGTGTGACGAACACCCCAGGATATCATATTAAGGAACTATGACTTCCTGTAGGATACAATGCAGTAGCTGAGACTTTATAAAGCTATGATGCTGTTCTAGAACAACAGAAAGATCACAGGCACTGTCAGAAGAAATACTCTGCAGAACACCAGTACTTCCCCAAAGGCATCTGCACCTTTAAAGTCCAAGTTTACCTGCAAGTGCCAAAGCCCTGAAACTGTTGCATAAATCACATATTGTGAGTGACCAGGAAATATATTGAAAAGTGTTCAGTCAACAGTGCAGAAGCTGCACAGCTAGAGGGAACACAAATCCCTTTTAATTTCACATTTACTGAACAAGTACAATATATCATCAACTAACTAAAGTACAGTCCAGGTCAAGCAAGAACACATAACGATGTTAGCTGATCCACATACAAATACCAGTCTTATTTCAAGTCTTTCTGCTTAAAATAAGACACTGCACAGCAAGGTTGATCTCACAAGCTGCAGATCTCTGGAAGTTAGATGCTCCATTTATGCCAAGCATATAGGCTCCCTCTGTGATCAAAGGAGGTGGTTTTGTGCCCATCTCCAATGTCAAGAGGCTCTGACCAGACTCTTCAATACTGAAAATACACCTGTATTCTGTCTTCCATAAGTATTCCACTGCTTACGGAAGACAGATCCTTCTCAGAAGAGGAGTCTTTTGGTAGGCTCCTAAGGTGCAAATGTGGGCATTACACAGTTATTACTACAGTTCTGCATAAAGTGCAACAGCATTGGCTAGAGTAAAAACAGCTACCACATATCTGGAAATCTAAACCAGGAACACGGACCCTTAGGACATACTGGAGACATCTGAGTTGCAATCTGCAACACAGAAGACATGAAGCAGCTTCACTTATGACACATACATGAAGGTCCCTTAAGACTCTTGCGTCCTGGGGTTAACCTCTCCCTTTTTAATTAGAGTCACATCCATCAGACCAAAAGTGGATCCCAGCACAGCTGAATTTCACAAAACATATTAAGAAAAACACAGATAAATTGCCTCCTCTGTAATATCCTCCCTCAGCTTGCAAGTAATCCCATCCCGTCTGGGCTAAACAATCCTACCAAAACATTTCTACAGCAAACACAAGCTGCTTGTTTACAACGAGGAAAAAAATCAAGCAACCAAGCAACCTGAGGCACTAATAAAACATACAGCAATTTTGAGTGTCTTTCACTTTGATGCCTCAGCCTCTCCAACAATCATCATCATCAAAAAAAATAATTCAGATTCAATCTAAATCTGAGACAAGGGACCACAGATACACTTTTGTATAGAGCAGAAATAAGTCTTGGACAAAATCATGTAGCTATCCCCACAAAAGATATAGAAAATAAACCCAGCATGACCAGGCTGCTCTATATCAAAGCTTTTCAAATTACAGTACAAAATCCTCTGCGGACTGTATTAGAGGTCCTTATTTCCAGTAGCTATTTTTAGCTAAAATACCTTGAAAAATTAATTGAAGCAATTAATTATTACTATTCCAGAAAGATATTATGCAGTTACAGATGGCCAAAAAAATGACCTAAGACAAAGAGGAGAAATGGTTCTGAGCTTCCCTATTAATATCTCATCACTGCTACAAAAAAATCTTGGAAATCTCTGTCAAATTAGAAGTACCACATTCCAGAAGCAAGGAAGTTAAAAACTATTGCCACCATATACACCAAGAAAAACACACCTACTAGGAAAAAACCTCCACGATTCAATGAAGAAACAGAATTTCAAACTTAAAAGATAGTAAGGCTGTTCATTCCAACCATTACAGTCATGGCCACTGTACACTATATCTTGTACCACTTATTTTCAATGTTTTTCCTAAACTAAATCAGATTTTACACAAGTTCCTCTTGTTCCTGAATTAATTTAAAATTACCAAATATGAGACAACAGGTTTTTATGTATCAAGCAAAAACTAGGCTAATTCTTACCTTGAGTAAGAAAACAGTGTGTATCTAATGCCAATGACGAGTTAATGCATTTTGAGACATACTAAAATATTTGACCTATAAAATCAAAACTAAGATCTTACTCAGGGACGCACACACGCACAACACAACTATACTCGTGAATAAGATAAAGCCACTTCACAGCCCAATAAAACAATGGGTTTACACAGTAAAAAAAAAAATTAGGACTGCAAAAAAATTTAACATATGGATTCAATAAAAGACTTCTTCGTCCACTGTTTTGACACCTTCAGCAGAACTTAATGTAACTTTGTCTTCAGAGTAGAATGAAGCATCAGCTACTCAGGTAACCCATAGAAAACAAACTGGAAGTTTGCCTCAAGAAGACAGGCAAAAAATGAGTGCCTGATAAAGGGGTTAAGACACTCAACTAAAGACAGGACACACAAACTTCATTTCAGTAGGGGTGGAGAGTTTAAAGTTGTCTCCCTATGCATCACTTCTCAGCTTTTCTTTGTTATTGTTATAAACCCTTCATTCTGTTTCTCCTGTGCCTTATTAAGGATACTTGTGAAAGCAGAAAGTATCTAATTACGTCCTCTTTCTTACCCACATTACTTTCTTTCTCAAGCAAGAAACACAGATTATACTGAAGGAATCCAATTGTTGCCAGCTCCACTGGATGCACCTTGAATCCTCCCCATCTAATAGTTTACTGCAAAGAAAGTGATAAGGATACAGCATAAGCTGCACTAATTCAATACTACTTCTCAGCAAAGTAGAGTAGAATATTTTAGCAAAGTAAGTGGAATACCAGCCCAAATCTACTTGACACAAAAAATAATGGAAGTAACTCCCAGTATGTTTTTAAAACACTAAGGCTAAAATGTTGTCACCCTGTAAAAGTGACAACAGCCCATCTATTAGAACACAGAAAATTAGAAACATGAGGAGAAAACAAGTGAGAGGAATAGAAAATACTGCAGCATTTTCTCTTAATGTGACAACATAGCATCCGCATGGCCAGTATGGCAAGTTAAAGCTTGCCATGTTCATGACTGATGAAGCAGACTCAAGACTAAGAGAGTAATTTCAGACCCAGAAGACTCTCTAAATGACCCTTCACAACAACTCTATCAAACAGCAGCCTGGCATCCAAACATCCCACACGGCTCATCCACAGCACAGCCCTGCTCCCTCTGCATTCCGGCACACCAGTTCCACTGCGCTCACTCAAGCTGCAAGATCTAAGCTGTTGTTTCAACTTCCTCACAGAGTCAAGTGCAGAGTTTGCCTTTTCAAATAAACTAAAACCAACTCACTAGAGTTTTTGAAATATCACTACCAGAGGAACTAGCAAAAAGACTGCATAAAAAATTCATTCCATAACTTCTCAGTAATTCAAGCACGGAAGAGACCACAGTATTTGAAGCGGTCAATTTGGTGATGTTAAAGTTTTGCATTAACTAGAAAACTGACAAACATCCATTTGTCAATTCTACTCTTATTCTTTTAAATAATGCTAAAATACAACAGTACCAGTTATTGCTAGTAAGTTTCTATAGCCTAAATTATCTCTGTCAGTGAAGGCAGATTAAACAAAAAACATTATTGCCTCCTTGTTCTGTAGCAACTCACTGACTTCTACATAAGAGTTAAGCCTAACCCAACCCCAAAAGATTGTCTATGTCTTGTTCAATGAATATCATGACTTCTGGTGAGAAAAAGCCTAGATTCAAAGCAAAACCAAAGCAAACAAAGAAAAAAAATCACAAACAAGCAAACAAACAACAAAAAAAAACCACCAAAGAAACCTAAAAAAACCAAACACCAAACCAACCCAACCCAAAATAGAAAGAAAGTCTTCATAATTCTGATTCCCTACCTTAACTTGACAATGCCACTCAATTTAATGAAGTAGACATGACTGTCATAAACACTTTTAAAAATAATATACTGCCTCAGTGGACAAAATGCAAGAGACTAATCAAAGCCAGCTTAGATCTTATTTCATTGACATGATTTTCCCACTGTTACTGGAATTATTTATTGATTTGTCTTTGACTGAAGAGAATCAAAGTCCTCTGCCTCAAGTTGCATTTACAGTGGTGCTTCTTAGTCTACTTTAAAGCACCTGTGAAACAGATTTGGAAACTGAAACTCAACAGAACAGTGAGTTTTATATCACAGCACATATCAAACAAGTTTTACTAAAGCATCACTTGGAGAAAGCTTGGAAAATTCTGCGAAGTGCTCTACTGTTTCTAAGAAACTTCTGCTGTTTGTGATTTTCAGCAAATTCGCTATTTTGGCATCACACTAGAGCCCCAGTGCCTCCATTTCTGACCCCTTCAAACAAAAACAAGCTGCTCAACAATGTCTAATCCGTGCGTCATGTAATCCTGCTTAATACCCTACAAACTCTGGGTAATATTTGGGTAGTTTTTAAATTTAGCACAGAACATCCTGGCCTAGTTCAAAGATACCCTTGCCTTGGGTAGTGTCCCCTAGAAACATCGCCCACACTTGTTCCAAAGAAGAAAAGCAAACGCACACTTAGGCATAAGAGAAATGAACAAAAAATAAGAGACTGTGGTCTAATGTCATAATGAAAAACACAAAATTACAAATCAAATTATTGAAATAGGAATGCATTATGCAAACACCAAGCGCACCACTCAAATAAAGAGACATTCTGACTTCCTAAGAGCTCATGGCCCCATGTAGCAGCCTAGCACTCCCTGCTCACAGCGAGAGCAGCCAGCACCGCAGTCACCAACTCTGAGCCACTGACACGCAGCACATCACACTGCCAGAGAAACAGAAAATCCCCTCTTTGAGACACCGCCTGCTTTTTGAAACATCATTATCTTACAAGCGGCTCATGCTACGCACACTACCAAAGAGATCTAAACTGAGTCCCATGGTAATTCTTCAGCATACTGTCCTGCCTGTCCTACCTAAGATCTCTCAGAGCCTCACTGAAGGACAAATATGTTCCTGTTTTGTTTAGACTGTCAGGCAGACAGTCTCCAATCATTAGCCTCTTGTCAACAGCGATGCTGGGGTAGATTACTACTGTGTAGTGCTTGTAATGGCAGGTGCATGGCCCTGGGGGCTGCCATCTGCCAGGAAGGAAGTGTTCTCCTCTAGGATGCTGAAGAGATTGACAAATAATGTAAACAAAACACTGAATCATTCCTAATCTATGCAATAAAGCTATTACATTACTCTTCTGCAGTGTAGATGTCACCATCAGAGGTGGGGGCTTAGGTTTGTGGCTTGAATTGTTTATTCCTAATTATTTTTGTGATTGATTTACTGAGATAAAAAACACATTCTGAAATAACTTTCCTTTAACTGAGATGGGCGATTCTGGATTTGAAAATAAACAAAAAAAACCACCCTAGCATCAAGTATGTTTATTTTTGAAAGTATCTCCCCACTGTTCACTTGCAGCAAGCCTCTTTTCAGACAGTATTTGCCTGCACTGTGAGCAAGAACTTTTTTTTTTAAAATTACTGTTTTTGATACAGCTATACACAAATCATCATCACTAATAAAAACAATTAAGAATATTCTGAAGTATTTTTAAAGCAAAAATAGTAACACAACTCCAAGTATTGTCCTTGGTCTTTTAAATTAATTTCTAAAGGGATTTCTCACAATCAGATTGAAAATCTTTCCTAAATAGTCCCCAGTTTAGTATCCAATTTGTCACCTGAGCTACCAAGCAGTAGCATAACTCCAGGGAAATAAGCAGGCACTCACCTATTCTTCAGGAAAGTTACTCATTACTGTTTAACTGGCTACACAGAGATTACAGCCTACTGCTGTCTCTGAGCCAGCCTCAAACATTACTGGATGTGTTAGCACTTTAACACACTAAGAAATACTTTCAAGTGGCCCTCTGTAAAGATGTAAACAATCTGTGCATTGGTTTTTCTATGGTTTGCATCAGGCTTGTAATACCCAACTTTTAAAAGCTTGTGTTAACTACAGACACAATCCTACAACTAAGGGATTCATTCTACATGTATTAGTGTGGAAACTGAAAACACAATCTAAACCAGTAATCCTGGCTTCCTCCAAAGCTGACAGAGATGAAGTGGAAAATGCATGCTACTTTATAGCTTGCATTTAAAAGACAATGAGAGCCACCTTTGCTGGTTCTGTTTACTGCTGCTGGCTCTCCAAAGCCCTAGCAGACTGACTAATCCAAGAAACACACATGCTAAAGGCAGTTCACACAAACACAAGTGCAAAAAAACCCAAAAACAAACCAAAACAACAACAAAACAAACAAACAAGTTTTCCTTTGAAAACTGCTGCAGGAGAGCCAGTGTTTTCAACGACCAGCAACAACGGGACTATTGAGCTGAACTTGGCTTTTCAAAGCTGCCACTCTTGACCCCCTACATACATACACACAAAACTTTAAAAATAACTACATGCCAGACAACAGACACAAAGAAAACATATCTGAACTTTGGAGGTCACTACACCATCTTCTGAAAACTCAAGGGATAATACTGATTACCATGAATACACAGATCACTTCAAAGCAAACACTGTAAGAAACTACAAAAAAAAACCCAGAGAGTTGTAAAGCTTTCAAAATTACACATCCTAATTTAACAAATCAGCCAACATATACACTTGAAATTGCTATTACATACTGTGTATCACCTTAATGTTAAAACTTCCACAAAATTTGCTGTACCTAAACACAATGAACACAGACACAAAGAACAAAAACATATGGACAACCAGTATAAAAAGTACACTATATTTCAACAAATTCAGAAGAAAAAAGCCACAGATACAACCATTTTTTTAGATGTTTATTACTTTAAAAAGAAACATATTAATATATTAATGGTGTTTTTAGAGAGGAAAAACATATAGACAGACAATATCTGAATGTAACTATACTGCCATTTAACTGCTGAATAGGGAGGAAAGTTAGATTCCATACAATACCTGGCTAAATTTTTCAGTGGATGCTTGCTGTGTTTCAGCTTATAAACCACTTCAGCATTCCAGTGTAATTGACATTACTTAAAAATAAGAGTAAACCAAGTGTAAAGAAACCCATGTTAGTCACCCTTTAAAAACAAAAAAAACAAACCAACAAAAACAAACCAACCCCACCATCTAAAACAAGCCCTAATACTCTTTCTGCTCAAACTTTCCTTTATTCTTCTTACTTACAAACGTAAGTCTCTCTAGCTATCTTGAAAGAAATCAAGTAATCAGAAGCAATCATCAACCTAAGCATTTCCTCTGCCTTGAGCCATGACTGTACTGGTTCATTTTAGAACAAACCCTCCATTCAATTTGGTCTATAACAATTTGTCTTAAATGACTGAAAGTAACCATGACATTCTTCCTATGAGCAGTACAGCTAAACATAATTTAAAGTATAAAGCAAAAAAAGTCTAATAGATGTCTTGATATTCTGTTTGTAACAAGCTGACACCCATATAATCAACATAATTTAAAGTATTTAAAGCTTCATTTAATCCTGGATAATTTCAGTTTACATTTTGTGTTTCATGAGTGGCACTGATAGGTTCAGATCCAACCATTTTGGTTTGGTAACCTGCAAAGTGCCATCTGAAAGACAGTAAATGAATTTTGAGACATTTAAAAGAAAACCTCAAATTTTTAATTCTAAGTGCGAGTTAAAAATTCCAGCTATGTAAGTTATTAAAAGTAGCTCAGTTTTTCTGCTGCTGGTTTGATGTTCTTACAGAATTTAGCAGTAAGAGAAACTACTACAATGGATTTATTCAAGAAAGACTTTAAAAGATGTATAAATTTCTAACAAAGCATATAGATCTTCTAATACTTTCAAGAAGTTATTTTCAAATGAGCATTAATTTTGTTAGAGACAAGCATTCTCATGTTGCTCTGAGAACCAAAACTTTTTGGCAGTTGGCATATGAAAAGGAGGTGAAAAAACAACTTAATAATACAATTAATTGTGTAAGTAATCCCAAAGAAAAAGAAAACAAAGTTTATGTCTTCCACAATCTAAAACATCAGAAAGACAGAGAAAGAGATTTCTTAAGATAGGCTTTTTTATTTAGGTGCAACCATAAAACCCTCACAAAACTGAAAGCTGATTGACAAGGCAAGTGCAAGGGGAGGATCATTATTAAAAAAAATCACCTTATTACGATTTTAAGCAGCTGTATTATAGATGATGACTTCTTCAAACAAATCAAGGCAAAAGAAACTGACAGAGGAGGGAAAGAACCCTCAAGGTATTTTGCATTATTACATATAGTATTTGTTCAATTTTAGAGAACTAAGCCAACTACTAGAAACATGTACAAGTTGAAACTACAGAGCACTCTGTGAATGGAAAAGAAAACAAAATTAAAGATAACCCACTCTGGTGATTTAGATTAAAGAAAATTCCCTATTATACGCCCACTAAATTTAATGGTAATCTTAATTAAGAATTCCAGGATTACACACAAAGGGTAAAATGTTAACTGAGACAGAAACAAAACTCCTGACTTCAACTTTGACTTCAGAACTAAGATCCACCATAAAAAATCACATCATTGTTTATTGTAATCTGTCATAAATATACTGGAATAAATAATCCACACTTTATGAGAAAAATTAATGTAAACATTTTCATAAATAATGAAATCCATTCACAGTCCATGTTTCTAAGCAAAAAAGTCACAGTTTAAGAACAAAGGCTAGTTATTAGCAAGTAACAAGTTTTAACCCACCAATAACAGTAGTATTTTATTTACATATCAGATGAAGGCAATTGTTTCTCCAACCCCTAAATATTTGCACATTTTTAGAACACAGTAGAACTAAATGAAGTGGTAATTTCAAGCAACATTTTAACTGTTCTGTCCTTGCTCTTGCCATGACAGAATAATATGGACAGACACTTCCAAAAGCAAAGCACTCCCTACAGCAGAGGCAAGTTACTGACAGCAGAAAAATACACTACACATGGAAGCCGGCCACTTTTAAATTGTACAAATAATTTTCCTTAAAGCATTTATCCACATGAAAATATAACTACTGCTACAGACCTTAAGGAAGAAGTCAAACTGATTTTTAATATGTATTTTGCACAAATCAAAATCCTTAAAGAATAACTCAATGCATGGTTTTTTACATGTATTTTGCACAAATTAAAATACTAATTTTCTGAGAAGGTAATTACAAGGAACTTGTTTGTATATTCTGTATCTCAAGAGTCTTCTGTTCTAAATATTACACAGAAATGGATTCTCCATCATTTCAAAATTACTGCAAAACACTCTTGAAGCAAAACTTGTCACTTTTCTAATGTAGTTAAAAACAAAGTTTGAAAAAAGTGCAAACTAAACAAACAATGCTAATTATGTAAGCTCTCTCGTGCAAATCAACATTTTTTACGGAATTATATTTTCTCAAATCTACCCAAAATACTACTGTTGAAGTAATCTTTTCTATGCACAAAATACAGTTTTCTTTAAACAGAATATATTTCGCAGTAAAACATAAAATTCTTAGTAGTCTCCCAAATAACAATGTTTGAAACTCAAATACATTAGCAAAATTCTAGGTGACCTTTTTAAAGCACTGGCAGAAGACCTTGCATAAACAAACTTTAGTGTGAAATCCCAAAGAAAACCAAAAGGGAAACTAGGAAATTTGCAGAAGTTTATTATTTGATTAAACTCACACCAGTGAAGTCTTTGATGATGTATTTCTCCTTCCCCACGCTGTGACTTTCCCAGATTGGCTGCCGCAAGTGCAATTAACCTGATGCCCCATTTTTGGTACCCAACCCACTGTCGGCTGAGGATGCTGGTAGTGTGAGGTTCTTCCTTACTACCTGGACCTGACTCTGGTTCCATCCATCCATCCCTGCATCCCGTACCTCTGAGTGCACCCTACAGGCTGGCACCCTTCTCAGGGAGGCGAGGTGCTGGAGAAGACAGCCCACCTCCTACAGATAGGGTCAATCCCAACGAGCCTCCCCGCACCACTCCTCCATGTGATCTGCGTTTAGAAGCTTACGGGAAAGAGGAAAAACAAACACACATGCAGATTAAATATTAAAATAAAGACAAGCCTATAACCATCCTTGGACAAACACACGCAGCAGCAGCAGCACTGCGCCCTCTCCGCCGTAAAACCACATTAACACGGCTGCGTTCTCTGCATTATCCTTTTGTTTACAGGCTGGGAAGGACAGCGCTCGTTTCCCTCTCCTTATCTGACCGCCGCCGCTCCCATTCCCGCGCCGGGTTTTCCCGGTCACCGGTGCCGCCCCCCTCCCCCCTCAGGGCCAGCAGCTCGGGGAATGCTGTGGAAACAGCTCTTTCCCAACACCGGGCTTCATGTGTAATCGGGGCTGTAGGTGGCTCAAGACAAGCTCCTCGTTTCTGCGAAAAATCCGTTTGCAAAGCAAAGGGGCGTGTGGTCTGCTGGCGCCCGGGCCCGCCATCCCCGCGCCGGGCAAGGAGAGCGGGGGCTGCAGCATCCGCACCGGGCTCGGGCAAGCCGCAAGGATCCTGAAAGCGACCCCAGCAAAACTAAACGCAAGTGACAAATAAGGCTCGGCCCTCAACCCTTCCAGTCATTCAGAATAAGCCTTCATCTTTTCAAACTCTGACATTGCATTCAACAATCCTTTCGTCTTAATTAGGTTCAAAGCTTGCTCTGCAAACGGTGGGATCTCTCATCTTTTCCATCTTCCTGTACTTCCTATCAAAAGAGAAAATATTTTCTTCTTCAAAATCAACTAGCTACCAAGGAAAGACAAGGAAAAAAAACCCTGCAAGTGGCTCTTACAAGCTTTAGCTGCTCACTTGTTATGGATGCCTCTATCAGCACTGTGAACAGAGAAGCAATACCTACTCTCCTCCAAGCAGCTACCACACGGCCTGTCATTTCCCCCAGCTATACCCACAAACACACATTACAGCTATCTGTGCAAAAGGGTTTGACTACCCAGTCTTGCATAAATCCAAGAGCATCCTTACAAGTGTCTCATTATTAACTTTTCCTCCTGGACAGACTGGCGGCTCTGCACCCTCCTCAACCAGCCCCCAGCTCTGTTCAAACCCTCACTCACTGAGAAAGGGTGGAGTTCTATTTCAGGGGAGAAGGAAGGGTATTTGTTTCTTTCTCTTTTTTTTTCTCAGCATAACCAGCACCTAATTAAAGGAACAGCTACATACTGAAAATCGAAATTCCCTCTCACCCTAAGTTTCAGATTTCTTCAGTTTAACACCCAACATTTGCAATCCATAGTGACTTCTGGAAAGAATTGCCATTTTTAAAATTCACATTCCATGCTCACTATGATTTACTGTTAAACTTTTGCAAGAGATGAGGTATTTCAAAGCCATGATATTAAACCTATCCTTCTCAATTTGATACTCCAGACCTTTTTAGCTAGAGAGCCAAGGACTGTTTCCATAATCTTATGCCCTCAGTCAAACAATGCTGGTTTTAACTCAATCATTTTACATTTATAAATAGTATACAGGAGTTGCATTAACATAAACTATTTAGGTCACATTTTCCAAACACTTTGCAAGATCTTAAGAAAACTCTGAATGCAGCCCAAACATAGGAACTGTGTGAACAGCAGCTTCTCATGGGGTACCCAGAAGTATAAGCACATAATAACGGCACAGTACTACTGAAACATGAATAAATATTCCAAAATAAACCTTTTTTCTTATACAAAGAGCCACCAAGTTCCTCCAAGACTGCTTATTGCAGGACACGTAAAAAGGAATAAAAGTGATTTCTAAGGAAGCCAAGAGGGACAGTGCTCTACACAACAACACACAACCTTGTAATGGTAAACACAAAGCACAAACATGCACAGCAGGCACTGTCAGATGCAGCTACTCACCTTTCACAGCACTGGCTTCTTTCAGGTTGTGAGACAGAAAGTCTATGCTGGCATAGGTGCTCATCTCTACTCCATTGATGCCCCCATTCAGGAGGTGCCTAGCTTTCAACCTGGATTTGTCACAGTTTGCCAAGGACCCATCCACCACATCAATGGCGATGTAGTTGAGGCCATTCTGGAAGCCAGCCGAGGTCTCCCGGCACATGGGACTGCTACCCTGCTCCTCCTCCATGCCTTCGCTTTTCCTGAGGGACACGTTCTCCACAGAGGCTGAGTTGTGTCGTTTGGGGTTGTGTGCGAAGGAGGGGGACACTGGGGTCACAGTGGTGGTGGAGGAGAAAGTTTCTGAGCTGTGCCTCCTCCGCCCCTGGGGATCTGCCCGGATTACTTTGGCCCCCCGATTCGGGTCTGGGGGAGGGCTGGAGAGAATGAAAGCTTCCACCCCAGAGAGGGTGAGCCTCTTCACGCCAGATGTGGGGCTGGAGACCCGGGCACTTTCTGGTTTCTGAACAATGGGTTGAGGTGGGGTAGTGGCCATGCCAAAGGTCATCTCGGTGTAGTCATTACCATCCGATGGGCTGGACGAACAAGCCATCCCCACAGCTGCCTTCAGGTAGCGCCCATTTGGTTGGCTGGTGCTGGAGGAAGAACCCGGAGAGAGAGCTTCCAATGAACCCACTGAGACCGTGCCCGACTGGGAGGGTGACTGTGACCCGAAGTCAATGTTCATATAGTCAGAGAGGGGGGAGCGCCTCTGCCCCGTGCCTGAGCCCAGGGAGGAGGCTGGGCTGTCAGCAGGCAGCGAGGGGGGAGAATAGACGGCAGCATCCCCAAAGTCAATGTTGATGTATTCACCGGGGCTCTTGGGCTCCGGCGGCAGAGGGTGCTCATTCATGCTGGGCAGCACCGTCCGCAAGGTCTCCAAGGAGAGGCGGCTGGGCCGGGCCGCCCGCTGGCACCGCTGGCTAAGGAAGCTCTCGGTCCGGCTGTGCCGCAGGGGCGAAGGCACCGTGTGGCTGGAGGGCGCCAAGGTGCCTGCTCCACACACTGCCTCCTCCGGGATCATCCTCCCCGGGGAGTTCATGAAGACATACTGGTCGCTGTCCTTTGCCAAGCCCTGGCTCTTGTAGGAGCGGGGTAAGGAGCTGTATGAATAGCAGCTGGACTTTGGGGGCTCACTGGACCCATGACCCGAAGGGGCAAAAAAGAAGTCCGGGGGCGTGAGGGAGGGAGCTTGGGGCCCATTCTGGGGGTCCCGAGGGGACATACTGATATAGTCGCCGTTACTCAGCCTTCCGTCTGAGCTCTCCATGGACAACTTGGAGCCGCACAACATCCGCATGTACCCGCTATCGTCAGGGGAGCTCTCCCCAGGAGAGCTGGTCTTGTAGCTGCTTCCGTTCCCCGGGGACCCGCTACCCACCCCTGCCCGGGGCTGCAGGATCTGCTTGGGGGCAGACACGCTGGTGGGGCTCATGGGCATGTAATCATCGCTGCCCCGGCTTCCCTGCCCTAAGGCTGCGGCTACACCGGGGGTCATGGGCATGTAGCCGTCATCATCTCCCCCTCCTCCCCCCACTGCCGGCGGGCCCAAA
Organism: Emberiza elegans; assembly: GCA_024865655.1. Classification (NCBI taxonomy): domain Eukaryota; kingdom Metazoa; phylum Chordata; class Aves; order Passeriformes; family Fringillidae; genus Emberiza; species Emberiza elegans. The sequence goes on along the minus strand of JALJVW010003023.1, from coordinate 62,361,487 downwards.
TTGGTGCTGCTGCTGCCGGAGCTGCGGTGAGAACCGATCTCGATGTCTCCGTAGTCCTCCGGGTAAGGGGTATAGGTCACTTTGGGGGAAGCCCCGGCTTGGCAGGAGGAGAAGAGGCGGCCGGCGCTGCTGGCGAAGGTGGCGCGCATCAGCGTGTACTCGTCGAGGGAGGCGGAGGAAACCTGCGGCGCGGCGGGTCGCTGCCGGCACGGCGTGGTCAGGGAGTAGGTCCGCTTCCGATGGCACCTGTCGCTAGCAGCGTCGGGGCAGGGCCGGTAGCAGAGGCGGCCACTCGGGGGCCGCTCCATCGCCATGTAGCCGTAGAGGTCGGTGCCGCCCCCCGGGTCTCGCACTGGGGGCGTCTCGGCCACCGACTCGGGGGTGTTGCTGCGGTTGCTGGCAGTGGAGGAGGAGGAGAAGGGCCGGAGGTCGCAGCCTGGGCTGGAGCCGTACTCGTCGAAGGACATAAAGCCGGCGTCGCTGGGGGAGCCGGACACGGAGGCGCTGCCGCTGGACGGGCGCTGCGGGTGATGCGGGTGGGCAGGCTCGGAGCCGAGGCCGCTACTGGAGGAGAGGCTGATGGGGCTGGTGGCGGAGGGGGGCGAGTGGGAGGCGGGCATGGACATGGAACGGCTGCTCTGCAGCCCGCCGCCGCCACCGCCGGCCAGCACGGGGAGCAGCTTCCCCGCCTGCCGCCCTCCGCCGCCGCTGAGCGTATGCGAGCGGCTCAGGGGGGTCCGCACAGGGCCCGGGCTCATAGGGCTGCCGGCCGCGGAGCCCACCCGGCAGCCGTCGCCCTCACTGGCCGTTCTCACCCGGCACGGCGCGCACTTGGTGCTGGCGCCGGCGGCGAGGCTGTCGGTGCGGGAACGGCGGAGGAGACCGGTCTGGCTGGGAGGCAGGTTGACCAGGTGGTGGTGCCGGCGACCGGGCACAGTGATGGGATGGGTGGCAGAGGCGCCACTGCCGCCGGGCCCGCCGGCCCCCCCGGAGGAAGAGGAGGAAGAAGACTGGCTCTTGCTGCGGGGCCGGAACTCGGACAGCTCCTTCAGCGCCTTCATGGCCTCCAGGATGGTCTCGTGGATGTTCTGGGCCACCACCGAGTCGTCCGCTTGCATCCACAGCTCGCCGGGGCCGGTGGCGGCCGAGCGCCCCACCTCGATGAAAAAGAAGCTGTCGGAGTGGCCGCAGCGGCGGATGTTCATCAGCTGCAGCGTGACCGAGGGCAGCTCGCAATTGAGGCGCACGAACCCAATGGTGCGGGCCGAGAGGCAGAGCCGGTGGACGCCGGTGAGGTTTTTACTCTGACCCAAGCCCTTGGGCTTCAGCGTCACCTGCCAGACCTCTCGGTAGGCAGCGGTGGCCGGCGCGATCAGCCCGTAGTTAAGGTCTTCGCCGGCCGCGGCCAGGGAGGCGGCGGCCGCGCCGCAGGAGGCGGAGAAGGGGGAGGCGAGGTGGCGGTAGGGGGACCCCTGGCAGGCCGCCTTGCCCTCGTTGAGCAGGTCGGTGAGAGCCCTGTACCAGCCCTCCTGCTCCTGCTCGTTCTCGGCCGCCACAGCGAAGTACTCGTCCTTGGTGTAGAGGGCGATGAGGTACTTGTGCTTGGCGTCCGCCCGCTTGTTGATGTTGAGGCAGGAGTCCAGAGCGATCACCCGCTTGGGCGCCCCAGACTTGTTCCTCCATTTCTTCTCGCTCTCGTAGTACTCCAGCCGGGCGCCCCCCGCCTCCTCCCCGCCGCCGCCCGGGCCACGCAGCACGAAGAAGCGCTTGTGGCCGTGCTTCTGCTTGCGCAGGTACCCGCACTTCCTGACGCCCTGGTTGTTGTTGTTGTTGTTGTTCAGGTTGGGGCCGGGCGGGGAGCTCAGGGGGGGCAGCAGCCCCAGCACGGCAGGGCTCGCCATCCCCAGCCCCGCGGCGGGAGCGCCGCCCGGCTCCTCTCGCTGCTGTCGCCGACGCTGAGCGGATCCGGACACCGAGAGCCGCGGCGAGGAAAAAAAAAAAAAAAGAAAGAATAAAAGGAAGAACGGAGGGAAGCAGGTAAAATAAAGTTATTCCTTCGTAGAAGAGCGCAGTGCTCGGAGCCGCAGCGGGATCCTCCGCTGTCACCTCTAGGCAGCGGGTGTTGCTGGCGGCCGTCCGGCGTCCTCCCTGGCTCGAGTACCGGCGACGCCGCTAAGGCTCCCCGACCGCCGCTGCTGCCGCTGGTGCTGCCGGCGCCGGCGGGAGTTTCGCCGTAAGTAACACATCGCGCACCGAGTGCCCCAACTAAAGAGCAAAACAACACGTGACCGCCGCCTCACCGAGGCGCTCACACACCGAGACGGGGCGGGGCGCCGCCGCCGCCGGCACCGCCCCGCATTGGCCGCCGGGCAGCGCGAAGGACGGCTGCGGCCCTCAATGGGGCGGCGGGGCGGGCTCTCGGCAGCGAGGCAGCGCCACGCCGTTGGACGGCGGGAGCCTCTCCCCCCCGCCCCCTTCCCGCCCCTCCGCCTTCCCGCCCCCTTCCCGCCCCTCCGCGTTCCCGCCCCCAGCCTCCGGCCCCCCTCGGGCGCAGCGCGCCCTGTCGCTGTCGCCCCTGCCCTCAGCGCACACAGCACGGAATGTGCCGTGGGCGCCAGCACGGCGGGGAGATCCGGCACGTCCGGCGAGCCCCGGTGCTGGCCCTCGCCATCCCTCGGGACACGGCGGGGCGCCGGCGGAGCTCGCCGAGGCCATATCAGGTGCTGCGGACCCGCCGGGCGGAGCTTCCGGCCGTGCGTGAGCGCCGGGCGCCCCCCGCACGCCCCCGCACACACGCGCGAGTGCGTCAGCCCTGCCCGCACACGCGCGGCGGCTCCGCGCGCTCCTCCGCGCGCTGTGTCACAGCGCCCACGCGCGCGCGGCCGCCCCCGCGCCCCGCCCGCAGCGCTCGCTCCCCGCGGGGCGGGAAATGCCACCCAGGGAGGGCCGGGGCTGCCGCTCTTCGTCCGTATTCATTAAACAGCACTCATTTATCCGGGCGCTTCCCTTTAGTGGAGAATAAGGGCAGCGTCCGCGTTTCCTCTGGGAACGATCCCGGCCCCGCTGGGGGATCGCGGCGCGGTGACTACGGAACAAGCGGCGGCGGGGGCAGAGCGGCCCCAGGGCCCCCCGCCTGCCCGGGGCACCCCGCCCCCTGCTCCCCCCCCCGCCGCCGCCGCCGCTCCTGCTCCCTCACGGGGCGCGCGGGGGCTCCGCGGGGCGGGGAAGGACGGGGGTAGGCGGGCGGGGAGCTGCGAGGTGCCGCGGTTGTTTACCGGGACCCGCACGCTCGTCACCGGGCGGGCCGCGCCCGGGATCAATGAGCGCCTTTCTCTCCCCTCCACCGGAGGGAGGTGAACGGCGAGGGGGGCGGAGGGGCCCCGGCCGGGGTGGGCGCAGGAGGGGCGGGGGTCTGTTCAGCCCGCATGTTCCTGTGCGAGGCGGGAGCGGGGGAAGGAAGGGGGAGAGCAGGGGCCCAGGAGGGGGCTGCAGGGCGGGGATGCCGGGCTCTCGCCCCCCGATGAGGGCGGTCGCGGCGCGTCACCAAGCGCGCAGAGAGGTGCGGGGAGGACAGCGATAGTAAAAGTCGAGGGATGAAGGGAAGAAGCTGTACTGACACCGTCCAGCCTGTTCCTAACCGCAGCCGCATCTCCGCCGCCCCGGGAGCGGCTGGGGAAGCCTCTCTTTGCACATGCCCGGGAAGAAAAGTGAGGCTGGGGTCACGCAAACATCCATCCGTGTTTTCCCGTCTCTCCCTGGAGTGCCTTCGGACACGCTTTCATTTGTCGGTCTGCGCCGAAGCTGAAACAGCCAAGTTTGCGAGTAAAGACGAGAGGGGAAAAAAAAAACCACAAACGCAACACCACAAACAAACAAGCAAGAGGGAAAAAAAAGACGAAAGTGATGCGGCGCTTCCAGCTGCCGCCGTGCGGGGCCGTGGCCGAGCTCTCCCGTGTTCCCGACGGGGAAGGCGGCGGGGCCGCCCGCAGCCCGCACAGACCGCGCTTGCAGCTCAACTCCCTCCTGCACGAAATTCTCCGCGGTTTGGGTCATAATAACTCATTTAGAAATTAACAGCTGTAACAAGGGCGAGAGGAGTGTGATTGGAAAAGAATTCTCTGTAAATACCGGTATGCTGCAGTAAAGCATCTCATGAAGGAAGAGCTCTCCCATCATTTTATGGGAAAATAATAACATTAACTAGTACTTACCGGGCTTTATTAAATTTTGGGGGGGGGTCAACGGAGTTAGAGAGTAATTTGAGATCAGAGGCACCAACCTCTCCAGAAGCAAGAAAAGAGTGTAACCTTAGGCAAGGTAGCTGTGACCTCTCTGTACCTGTGTGATTCTTCACAGAAAACAATGCTGACAATCTCTACTGTCCTGGCAATATGCTTTGATTTCTATATGTGGAAAAATGCATAGAATTGGTAATTGTAAACTTAGATTATATGTAATGATTTCATAGGAAATCTCAGTGAGGACAGCATCTTATGAAAACTCAGGAATAGTTGATTTTCTAGCTATGACTGCAGCAGGCCAAACTATCTCCTATATCCACACTACCAAAGAGATAAGGGAGTTAGTTATCTAACTAAAAGTTTCTTGCCACTGGGTGATCTGGGCCTATAAACTCAATCTTTTTTCTGCAAACCCCTTGGGAATTTGAAAATATTTTCCCCAGACATTTATGAAATATATTGGTGACCTTGAGCAAGCATTCTTACGTCTGAAATGTCAAAACGATAAATATTATTTCATCTACTCGACACTGTCATATATGTTATTCTTGACCATGTGTGTAATACAGATTAAATATACTGGCTATAGCAGCACAGCTTTGTTTGCAAACAATTTCTGTGACAAAGACATTAGGATACACTAGAATCAAAGTTTGCAGTTTATAGTTTTTACTTCTATATTGGCATTGATATTTAATCAGCAGCTCATTTTTAGCAGGGGCTGATTCATAACAAGCATTATTTTTCCATAGTTATGTTTGAGGCTTTTTTAATGCATAACTGGGGTACTGAACATAAGAAGTGGGACCCAGGTATGTGTAAAATTCAGGTTAAAAAGTAAATTATTTCATGACCAACACTGTGGAATGAATGTTCTTATTTACACAGATGACCTGTCTTATTCAGAGTTTTATCTGAACTCCTCTGAATTGTTTTTCAACACTATATCCCTTCTGAAAAAAATTTCGCAGCCATTTCAATGTAATTAGGGGACGTTTAATTACAATAAATGTGCTAATACCACTTGTCCATCCCACCCTTTCAGCTAAAATTCACTGGTCCTACAGGCTGGCATGTCTTATGATTTAGGTATTCCTGTGCACTGTGTAGCAATGTTTGATGTAGTTTCTGAAATAAGTGGGGTTTCAGAGTTACAGAGAGCCGTGAATTGGGAAGGTTAAGCACAACACATGCACTCTTTTTCCACCCAACAACTTCAGGAAGAACATAGGGGTGACAGAATCTTTAGTAATGCAACAGATTTGCCAGAGGATGTTTGCTTAAATCATCTCTGTAGAACAAGTTCATCATCCTGAAAGAAAATATGATCCTGTTTTATCGCCCATTCCTTTTCTTCTGTTATATTACCCTACCCCAATTCTATTTCACCATATCACTTTCCAGTTTGAGATCTTGACTGGGAATGCTTTGCTAATATTCAAGTACACCAACCAAATAATTCTAATATTAGCATCTTTCCTGCCTGCTAAACTATGCTTTTGCCAGCATACCAGGCTTCAGCCATCTCCTTTTTCCTCCAAGAAAAATAAACTGTGTTGGGTAATGGTCAGATTTATCAAAATATACTATCTGTGTGAGGGGCATTTGCCATCAGTTATGTCAGTCATAAAATGTTACCTCTGTCCACCCTAAAATGACAGAGGCATGCCTAGAAAATTATAGACCTTGCTTTTGGCAATGAAGTTTAGATGTAGCAAATGCAGTTTTGTCGGCACAGAGCCCTACTGATTGCACATTTCCATGATTCAAGTACTTGGGGTTCCTTAGCTGTACTAAAAAAAGGGGGGAAAAAAATGTTGTGATAATTTCATTTATGTATAAGTGTATTTAAAATTAATGTTTTCATTACTGAGCTATGTGGATGGCTGCTAAACACTGGCCAACAGCACTGTTTTGCAAGCAATGAACTCGTCAAGCCATCGATGAATTTTGCTTGGGAAGGCTGTTTGTCTGAATAATAGTTAAATGATTGAATTTATTACTTCTAGGGGCATGCAACTGGTTTTGGTTACATCTGGAAGCTTGATTCTACAAGCCCAGCACATACAGGGTCCAGTTGGGGTTTTTTGTTTGCTCCCTGTCCCTCTGCCCTCCACCTCCATTAGCAGGACTGAAGCATGAGGCCCTATGAATATGTAGCTGTATCTAAATACTGCCCCATGGTCATAGTTACTCAAAAGATCCTTTCTGAAAAACTGGATGTATGAGTAGGTAGAATTTCAAAATTTGTGACATCCTTTAAATATAAGTATTTCCTTTGTTCTTATTCTAAATATCATTTTGAAATATCTTTCAATATCAGGATAAGGAGTAACAGTTGAAAGGGATATGTTTGATGTTTGGCTTGGCTGTTGCCTTCTACCTGTTGCCAGGTTCACAGAGCTGATGGTAGTGAAGCCATGGGAAAAAGGTGCAGAGAAAGATTATGTGCGTCAGCAACATTTTCTTATACTATCAAGAGTACACTTATCTGTTCCAACAAAACAGAGTGATTTATATTTTGATGTCCTTGAACTTCTACATAAACAGGTGAAGTCAGTTTATTCCCTGGTACATTTATTTGCATATTCCTGATACAGTGTCATTCTGGTTATACATTTCATAACCTGAGTGTAAGAGGACATGAACTCTGATGAACTTGTTTCTCTCTAACCTTTCTCAACTCCTTTGAGTGCTAATGTACCATGACTGTGCTACTATCCAGTTGAGAAGTCTGTGTTATTTGGGAGGAAGGACAGGTCATCTTTCCAGATAGTTTTACAAAAGACTCTGTTGATACCACTCATTTAGTAACTCCTAAAGGCAGGGTTTATTCCTTTACAGCAAGACTAATGCTGAATGATACAGTTGCCCTTATCCTTAAATAGGGGCTGTCAATTTTTTTCCCCCTGGTCCTGTGTAAATAACTATGGGTGGTTTTGTACAAGAGGGAAAGATACTCAAAAATCACAGACTCTAAAAATACTTATTTCTTAAGTAAAGGTCACTTGCTTCTGTGAATATAGCACCCACAGTTTTCCAGAGAATTCCAGGTTAAATAAATAGGGGCTATAGTTATGCAACTTTGTGCATATTCAGTAATTCTTGAAGCAAATAATACTTTTATTAATTATTTGAAATATACACAGAAATAATGTTTATGTTACTACCTTGTACGTTCTTGTATGGGAGAGGGGATTAAGCTGAGGAAAATCTGGAGCATGCCTTATTTACAGATTTTTTTTTTTTTTTTTCTACAACTTGGATATTTTTCTCCATTGGGATCATTTCTTCCTCAAATTTATATCTCAGGGGACAGATTCAGAACCCCGGTCCCCAGGCTGGTCGATTCGCTGGTGGTGTTTCGGGAAAGCCCTGCGCAAGTTACCGGTGTCCGAACAAGGAGTCAGTTCATCTTCCTGTGACAGGTGAACCCGCAAAGGGCCGGCTCGGGTGCAGGTCTCGCTGCAGCAGCATGTCCCCGGGCCCGGCGGGGCTCCTCGGGCCGGCCCCGGCCCCTCCCGCCGCGGGGCTCCGCCGGTTCGGTAGCGCCGCCCGGTGCGGGGGCTGCGCGCGTCCGGCGCCTCCCGCGGAAATCGCCGCTTTTGGTAAAGCTCCCGCGGCGAGCCTGGGGAAGGGCTGGGGGCGTGCGGGGGGTGTGGATCAGCTCCGGCCCCGCTCCCGCCCCTCCGCTGCCGGTGCGAAAATTACGCACTGGGGGCTGATATGCGTCAGCGCTTCGCAATCACCAGGATTTTCTTCCTGGAACATCTATTTTTGTTGGTTGCGGGTTTTATTTTGGTTCGGGTTTGGTTTGCGTTTTTTATGGTTTTGTTTTTTTTTTTTTTTTTTTTCCTTTATGTATGTCCGCGGTGGGCGGCGATGGCGGAGCCGCGGGGCACCCTCGGGACGCGCCCGCGCCGCCCCCGGTGCTGGGACCGCGCTGGGGCCGCCCCCGATGGGGGAACCGCGCTGGGGCCGCGCTGGGGTGGGACCGCGCTGGGGCCGCCCCAGGTGCTGGGACCGCGCTGGGGCCGCCCCCGGTGGGGGAACGGCGCTGGGGCCGCTCCCAATGGGGGAACGGCGCTGGGGCCGCCCCCGGTGCTGGGACCGCGCTGGGGCCGCCCCCCCTGGCGGCACCGCGCTGGGGGCACCGCGGGCGCGCTGCCGGAGCAGCAACGCACGGGCTCCCAAACACCTTCTACAGTTGTTGTTGATGGTTTGCTGGTTTCTGTTCGTTCGGATTTTTTTTTCCCACCCTGCGGGGGAAATGCCGTCTTTCATTCCTACTGGATTGATCACCGATTTTAAAAAATATTGTTATTTAAAGAAAAGTGCCTGATAGAATATAACCAGTTCTGTCCTAGGGGAAAAAACAAAGTGTTCGTGAAGCAACAGAGACAAATATTTTTAAGCAGTAATTGAAGTCAATATCCCTCTTGCCTCTGAGAACATACAGCCCTTTCTGCTTTTTTTTTTTCATTATTTTTTAAGAGGTTTTGTAATGTACTTTTCTGACCTGTATGGATAGTCAAGATCTACAGTCCTTTAGGATATTTTTCTCTCCAAGATGAGAATGGATGATATAATTCAATATTTCTTTGATGCAATGTTTACAGAAAATTTGCAAAGCCTCATTTGCCCAAACACCATAGGACTTGAACAGAAGAGGGCTTGTTTGTTTGTCTGTTTTCTGCTTTTTCAATTCTGTTTCTTACTAGTAGTATTCTGTTTGAAAATCTATTTGTTTACTTTTTTTTCCCAAGGCAGGTTACTCTAGCTACTTTTTCTGTTCTTTTCTGAATGCTCTTGAAGGCTGTTCCCCAGCAAAATCATTCCAGTCATTCAGCTTTCCCCTCTGCCTTACAATTCATTTGGCTATTTGTATCTGGCCTTTGCATCTGCTTTAGGTAGTAGCTTTTTTTCCTCTAGCCTTTACAAAAAAAAACCCCAAACTTCAGAAGGTAGCCTAACTTCCTCCATCATTTATCTTGACATCAGGATAATTTTCCTAACAGCCGGAGTAATGCAATTCTGGAGTAGACTGTCAAGGGATTTTTATAGAGTCTCTATCACTAGAGCATTTTAAGATGTGCAAATATTGCTCAGGAATGACACTAGTACAGTTGTCCTGACTCAGGGCAGTGTGATAGTCTAGATGATCTCATGTTTACTTCCAGTCCTATTTTGTTGGATTTCTGTGATATATATACCTATAAATAGCTCCAGGATTATTACTGTTGAAAAAGAAAATAACAATCTTCACTTTCTCTCTCTCTCTCTTTTTTTTTTCTTTTCTTTTTCTATCTGCTAATATAACCGTGCAAAATAAAGAGTGTAAAACTGTGATTATATATCATCTCTTAGTGTTTGGGATACACTTTTGGTGCAATTCCTACTTGTGCAGGACTTTTGCTGATCTCATTTGTGCGTGCACAGAACCACCGGGAATATGGAGAGACATTTGGGGAAATAGAGACACTGCAGAGGAAAATCTTGCCTGCTTTTCTCAGTGTACCCCTTCAGTGGAAGTTTTATGTGAATACAGTGAGGAAGTAGGCTGACTGCTTTCAAGGAAAATTACCATCTATCTGCATTATTTAGGCAGTGTCTGGGAAACTCAGTGGAGCCTCAGGCTTCCATTGTGTTAGACACTGTGTAGATGGGTAATTAATGGTGGGCCTCCTTCTGTTTTGTTTAATGTATATATTGTACATATGCAGTGACTTGAGGAACATTGCCAGTGTGGGGAGGCAAATGCAATTCTGCAGTCCCGTGAATGCTGACTGACAAGCAGCAGCTTCAGCTCACCATTTCCTAACAAATGGACACTGCAGGCACACTCAGCATGTAAAGAACTAAACGTGTCAGCCTTCCATATTTTGATGGGCTTATATGCATGGGGGGAAGCACAAAAGCAACACATGGCCTGAGGGAAGAGGTGGAGGATCTTTTAAAAATATATTTTTGGAAACACGTTTTTTCAGGTATGCAGATTAAGTGCAACAGTTAATTTCAGGAAGGTTAAGCGTCACAACAAGATGAGTACAAAACTCTTGGCACAAGAAATACATGCAGTTTCATGTGCTTATGAAAAAGGTTGAATGAAACCTGCTCCCAGTTCTTGGGCATAAGGGCTCAAACACCCCACCCATGCTAGAGACTCTCTCATGGATTGTGGGGCATAAGAAGGAGGAGGCAGCATGTCCAAGATACTTGTTGTATCAAGCACTACCATGGTTGGAGGCAATCTGGATGTCTAATAATAATAACTTGATTTAAAAGTTGCTGTCAAATAAATTCCACAGAAAGGAAAAAGATTCTTGCCTCTTCTGCTGAGTGCTCATGGATGCAAAATGAAATGGTCACTTAATGTTTTTAAAATACTCATGTGAATGTGACATGTTCATTACTAAAGTGTGAGACCACAAGATGAAATACAAATGAAGAGTGTGTTTTTAGTTAAACTGCTGATTAAGCAAAGGAACAGCATATGTAACAGAAGAGAATGAGATAATCATGGCACATGAACATGTTTTTAATTTCATTTGTTGCATTTAATCTTACAATAAGGGAATGCTTCTGGGTGCCTCGCTTCATTCCTACACACTTCTTTTTTGAGAGACTCTTTACCGACTTGTAAAAACTTTCAAGGTTACAGAAGCAGATTTTTAAAAGAAGAATAATTCCAAATGCAGACATTGCAAGAGCTGCTGTTGCCTCCTGAATGCAGCTGGTATGGAAGTGGATCAGTGAGCTGAGATTCAGTTCACTACTTGGCAGTGACCAAACCAAAGCTAACCCTTTCTTCAGCTGGCGTTGTGTTAGGACCTGAAAGTTGCCTTAGAAATGAAGCTTCCTAGGGGTATCTTTTTCTTATACCTTCCAGTGAGCTGAAAGGACCTTGCATTTCTGGTACAAAGTGTTCTGAGTTCGTTTTAACAAAAACCTCTGTCCCAACTAAATTGAACCTAGTGAGAGATCCCTGGGCTGCTCTGTAGTTTGGCCTTTAGGTTACCCTTGCCAGCATTTATTTACAGAAGTCTCCTCTGCAACTGTTTCCTGAGAAGGTGTCCTTCTTTGTAATAAAATGCCTTTTTGCTTTGTTCAGGAATGGATAAACACAACCGGTGTTCTAAAAATGCAACTATCACACTGGTATAAGTGAAACAGATAAAATTTATAGCTTGTGGAAAGATCAGATGGTTTTAAAGTCAGTAGCTGGCTGTAAAGTTGTTAATTGAACGTTTGCTGAAAAATGCCTATGGGGAACTGATCTTGTTATTCATGCAGGATAATCAAGTTTAAAAACAACAGTTGTTGCCTATATTTAAAGAAATAATTACAAGGTAAAAACCACAGTTCCCAAAATATTCCCACTTTGAGACATCCTTACATGACCAATCCTTTAGGCAGGTAATGCTGAAGTAATCTTACTACACCATTTAATGACTTGTTGATTTAGTGTGGGTTTTTTTGGTTTTTTTTTTTACTTTCAAATTGAAAAAAATAGTGAGTTTTCATATTTCTCATTTTTGAAGGCTCTCTGTAATTAATTAATTTTTTTTTTTCAAGTGCAGGTTCAACTTTGTAACCACACTGCTCATACAAATCAAATTGATACACTACTGTAAACATTGCCTCCACTTGGATTTTGATATTCAGAAAAACCTGAAAATCTTACAAACCAGTCACTGACTTGCAGAATTCCAATGTGACTAAGGTTGGAAGGGATCACTTGAGGTCATCTACACCAATCTCCCCGTTCAAACAGGGTACCCTAGAGAATGCTACTTAAGATTGTGTCCAGATGTCTCATGAATATCTGCTGGAAATGAGACTCCACAATCTCTCTGGGCAGCCTGTTCCAGTACTTTGTTACCTGCACAGTGAAGAAGTTCTTGCCTATTTTCATGTAGAACTTCTGTGCTTCAGGATTCCTGTGTTTCTGTTCCCTCTGAATTGTTTCAGCAAGACTGAGGAGCCCACATCAATTGACAAGGCTCCATTCTATTTGAAAATTACCTCACAGAACTGACAACATTTTGTCTCAACTTCATTAGTTTCAGTAAATTAATTCCTGTCCCTCATTTTAAACTTTAAGTGCTGAATACTTGCAGGTGCTGATAAAGAGGTGGAGCTAGGCTGCTATTCCATACCATGCGCATCCTCTCTGGGTACAGTGGCTTGGGGGAGAAGAAAAGGGGAACACACTCTGGAAGTGGGGCCATTTTGTTCCATTTCTTCCTGAGGAAGTCACCAGGACCAGCCCTCCAGACTTTGTCCCTCTCTCATTGTTGCCCATCCCTTCCCATCCCTCGGGAAGAATGCAGCTCCAGGTGGCAAACACAGCTGAGCCCAGCAGAGCGCGCAGGCCGCGGGGCTGCTGTGGGAAGCAGCACAGGAACAGAGCAGCAGAGGTGAGCCATGCCTGAGCTGAGCCTGGGCTGAGCCTGGGCTGAGCCTGAGCTGAGCTTGAGCTGAGTGGAGACGAGCTGAGCTGAAGACTGCCAACAGCAACCGAGCCAGCAGCCTGGGAAGTGGGTGGCACAGTGCAGACCATCCAGCTCTTTGGGTGTTTGTCCGTCACTGTTTCTCGTTGTCTTGGGCTCTGGGACAGGGAATGCCAGCTGTGGAGAGTGCTTGCCATGATGTCTTTGTCTCAGTAGCCATGCAGAACAGGGTCAAGGTGGCAAACACCCGGGTGTAAAGCACCTTCTCCTTTGTACACTTCTGTTGTTAATGCCATTGCTATTATTATGCATTTCTTATTCTATGGCTGTTTGGTTTTGATAAATTATTATCTCAACACATAGTATCTTCCTTTGTTCCTCTCTCACCGGAGCAGAGGCAGGGGGAAAAGAAACAGATTATTTGGAGTTTAATTCCCACCTGGTTTAAAACCACCACAGTAAACCAGGGTGTATTACAGAAATGCAGCAGCTGTACTCTGCATTTCCAGAAGAGATGTCATATCTGAAGAAAACCATCACAATTCACAAGATGTATTTTCTCTCAACAACCTCATTTGACTTTGTTGTTTTTTCTTGGATAAATTTTATACTTTTTTGCAGGCTTAACAAGCCACTTAAGAATAGGTATTCACAATTTAAGTTGTATTTATTATAGCAGCATGAATTTTAAAGCCAGCTGTGGAGGTTTCAGATCTGATGTCCTCTGCAGCACAAACAACTTGTGATCAAACTCGATTATGATATTTAAGTCTTCCTGCACAGGCCTTGAGGGGCCATTAGGTTATATCCATAAGTGATGGGGTGAGTGAAGACATGCTGTAAACTTGGCTGGATTGGCTGTGCCTGAATGTTTGGTGAGGTGGTTTCATCTCAGCTAACCACAGCTATCTAAAAGTTCAATGACTAATACATTTTAGCCTCTAGAGTTCCTCCAAAGTAATGAAGGGAGGGTTATTAATGCTTTCTTCAGGTAGTTCTGAAGTTTAACATTAAGCGTAGTGAATGTGGTTAATATGTATTTTAATAATGGAGGAGATAATGTGTAGCCACATTATGTAGGTGTTGATTCCTACAATTTCAACTACTAATTCAATTTTTTTACAAAGAATTAAGGTATTAACTTTATACCAGGAAGTTTATGTCCAGGCAGATATCATCCCCTCTCACCATGCCACACTTCATCTTCTTGCCAGTTAGATGATTTTTAGAGCTTCTGTAGTATAAAACCCTGATGCACTCAACATTGTGTGCTCTGCTCACTTAACAAAAGCATTCAGCTTAATTTGAAAGACCCTTATGTTTAGCTGTATACAGTTTTGGTGTCAGCAATTACAAAACAATGCATTAAAAAAGGTGTGACATATTTCCATTAGAGATTAACTTTCCTCCATTTGCTGTAAAGGGACTCTAGAGAACTAGCTAACACTTGCCCCCCCTCTTTTACAAGGCCAAGACGAATATATTTGATTGCTTGCCTGCCTGGATACAATATGACCACTTTGGAATCTATTGGAAATTTTTGGAAAACATTTTCGGCATTACAGAGCACAACACAGATGATTTTCCTGAAAACCAGGAAACAGGAAGACATTTGGACTTTAAGGTTACTCTTTGCTCTCTAAGTGCTGTGTGACAGCTGTGGGACAGATGCTTAGCCAGCAAGGGAAGCCAGTGAGAGCAAAATACAGACATTTCATTTTTCCCCCTCTCTCTTCTCACAGATGGTTTGTTGATGATGGTAGAGAAAGAAGGAAGACACCAGCTGTTGGGTCATTGTTTTAGAAAGGGTGGAATTACAGGCTATTTAGAAGAGGGGTTAAAGACAGAAGCCCACAATATCCTTGATGGTGAAGATGCTGGGATGTTGTTCAGCAGTGCTTTATTTACAACCTATCCATTTTATCCCTTTTCATCATTATTGATCTTCACATTCCATATGAATATCAGCAATGATTAGATTAGATTAGATTAGGTGATTTTTTGTCTCCTACCCTCCCAGCACCTCTATCAGTCCTGTCCCCCATTTGCCTCTCAGTTCCCAATCTGTTGAATCTCATGCGTTAGCAATGAGATTTGTACCCTTGCTCCTGCCTGACTTCTCCCCATTTGGCCCACTTTGTACTTATTTTTGCTGCAGGCTCTTCTGTTCCATGAACTGATGTATTGGAAGGTTATAACGTGTCAGATCAGAGAGAAAAGGCTGCAGGACTGTAAGGTAGTGAGTCACCTTCAGTGGTGGTACTTTGCACCCTGAGGTGTGTGGGGTATGCCTGTGCTGCAGGGCAGCGTGAGGGCTGCTCCCTCTCACGGCCTGATGCACCAGTCTGATTCCCCATCACATTATCAGCCATTACTTCTGTCTTATCCACAGACGCTGACTAATACCAAGAGATATGCATCTCCCCAATTTTTTTTCTCTTCAGCTTCACCTCTCCCCAGTTTTTTTCTCTGCAGCTTCACCTCTGCTTCCCTTCAGCAGCCTACTGAGCTCTACCAGATTACCAAATCCCAAGCAGTTTCTTCAAACTTCAGGTTTGACTCCCTACAGAAATGGAACTTAAATATTGAATGTCCCCTTTTCCTGCTCCATGGTTTCCACCCAAAACCCTGGCCATGGAAACTGGAGAGGACTAAGAGATCAGGGCCCCTTGGCTGGCTGCATGCAATCTCATATAGTTCCTCAAATATCCACCAAACTTATTTTATACATGCTCTCTCCTTTCTGAACTGCAAGAGTGAGGTGAGACCTGCAGAGAGTCTGTCTTTATCATCTTTCCCTTTAAAAACATGCCAGGAAGGAAAACAAAAAGTGGAAAATTAGTGTCTTTCTCTGGTGTTCCTGGAAAAGAGAGACTGGAGGAAGCAGGGTAACTGTGGATGGTGTGTGGGTGTGTGTGTGTGTGTGTGTGTGGGTGTGTGTGTGCACCACAGACAGCTCTGTCCTTCCATGCCGGGGAGGGACCAGGAAAGAATTCCAACTCTTACACAGCAAATCCCTGGAGAATACAGAATACAGGAATACAGGAAAATAAGCAGAACATGGTCAGGATAAGTTTCCCAGTAAAAATCTCGAAAATTTCATCACAGCCTCAAGCTTCTTGATTCACTCTGAGACTTGTTTTGTACTTACTGAAATCAAAAAAACCCAAAACAAAAACACAAACACCACAAAGGCTAGCAAAGTTGTGCAACGTTATTAACAAATAATATAGCCAAAGTCTGGTTTCCCCAAACACAACAAGGAAAAACTCCCTGCTGTTCTTCTTGTGCCTTATTTATGCAGATGTACATAACCCCTGCTAACTATTTCTTCATCTGCTTCGTTTGCAATATATCCCAAGGAAACTGCTTGGTTTTATAGCTCAAAACAGAGTAATATGTGTCGGCAGGGTGGTAGCTTTCATTGCTTCTGTCTTTCTCTGTGGAGAGCTCAATTTGTTGTGACAACAAAAAGACCAGTTCTCACCCCTTCCAGTGTAAAACCATGGATCACATTAACCAACTTAGTGCTCTTTTGCACTAAAAAATTAACCATCAACCATCGCCTACCCATTTTTTAAACCCACTACACAGTCCTGCAAGTGTAATCTCTATGTTCTCCTCCCAAAGCAGCTTTTAACTGGCAATATTTATACCCATATATTTTTTACTTAGCTACCATTGTATAAATCACTTCCTGTTTGTAATCTGTCCTCATAATTTCTTTCCTCTTGCCATTTTCATAATTTAGAGATATTATTACAGTTTAAGCCCTCTTTTTTTTTTTTTTTTTGTCATCGCACAGGTAAATGGACTGAATAACTGTCTAAGGCATGGAAGAATCTTTGTAGCAGCACACTGGTGATACTTGGTAAATTTTAGTTAACAATTACACATTGAAATTCTGAGTTCTAGGGTTTAGTCTCATTTGTTATATGTTGTCTTGGTTGTGTTCTGGTGTAACATTTAATCAGTGTCATGTGGTATCAATACTTAACTGAAGTCTGAAAGGCATTGTTTTGTCAACATAGTTACCTTTATTAAACAAATCGAATAATCAAAGTTCTTATCTCATAAAAGTACTAAGCAGCTTGTTTAACTTAACCTGTTTTGCATAAAGTCCTGTTGACTGGCAGTAATTATGTTACCATTTTATATTTCCTTATGGACAGAGTCCCATATCAGCTGTTCCATTCTTTCACACAGAACCAAGGTCAAGTTAACTCATCTAGAGTTACCCTGGTCATCCTGTTTACGTTGCTGAAATATCAACATGGCATTCGATTTTTCCAGGCCTCTTGGACTTCTCCAGTATGCCAAAGCTTTTTGCCAATGCAGAGCAGTACAAATTGTTTTTAAAATCTTTCAATCAAGTTCTGTGGACCTGCCAATTTCAAAAAATTAATAGACGTTCTTTACCATCTGCTTTAGAAAATGTCAGAAGAGATGATAGTTTGGCAATGCAGAAACTGCTTTTCTTTCTAAATGCAAAACAGAAATATTCAATGAGTGCTTTTCTTTTCCCCAATTAGTGATGGAACTATGTCAGCACTAAGATTTCTATTGTGCTAAATAGTCTTACAGAAATTCAGAATAAAATAAGGACATATTCTTGTTGTCTTTATCCCTACGTTTTCATAGATCTATTTAGTTTGCGTACCGATATAGTGCATTTATTATTGTATGAAATTACAACCATTATCTATAATTGTCTTTTAAGTGTTCTATTAGCATGTATATACACACATATATGTGTATATACACTAATATACTGCTGTATGCAGTAATTATAATACACATAATAATCAGCTCTGAATTCTGTGCGCAGATCTTTAATTAGATCATTGCTGTGTACTTCTTGGCATGTGTTTTAAGTTGAGTGAGAAATCAGTTTCACAAGTCAGAATGAAGGATAATGCAGTATTATAATGCGCTTTTCTCTGTGATGAGATTTCAATCTTTAAGTTTTATAGGATCTAGGTCATTGTAGGGAATGTGGAACAAGAGCTTTAGCACATATTCTATTAGAAGCCCTTTTTTTATAGAGGCAATGTTTCTTTCTTTATAGATATTTATTCTTGGTCACAAAAGTTACATGGGGTGGAAATCATCTCACCTTACTTGATAACATAGATATCCACATCTAAGCTAGTGATTCCCCAGGGTGACCATGCCTCTGTCCATACAGAAAAACAGACATTTTAGAGCTCAATGAACCTGACCTATTTTAGATGCCTGCATTAGGATGGTATGAATCATGCCTTATAGTGTTTCTTCTTTCTTCATTTTTCCCCCCACAGACAATAAAAGGAGCCTGTGGTGATTAGTTCTGATCCAGTTCTTTTGCAGAGCAGACTTCTACATCTGGACATCCATGCAGCATTTTGCTTTTCTCACTGAGATTAAAAAAAAAAAAAGTTTGTTATATAATCATGAGGAAAAGAAGCAAGTGAGCCTCAAAATCTTCAAGATACAAAAATTATTTTAAACCATTAATTTTCTGTACCAGTTTTGGAGTTGAAAACTGAAATGCCTTAAGGTGCAAGACCTCAGTCCCCCTTATGTAAAACAACTTTTAGATTAAGTCTGCTGAACAGCCTTTAATCATGGTTATTCTTCTCTCCTATTCTACCATTTCCATCAGAGACATCCATGTGGAACAGGGCAATATTGTGTGGCCCAGTAAGTAGAAGGTAAGTTAATTGTAAGAGCAGAAACAAAAGGATAACAACAGAAAAAAAGAGGATATAATAAATATTCTGACTTTTTTTTTGTTTTACCTTCAGCTTGAGATTGAGTTGTTACAAATCACCCAACTCTGACTACACAAATATTATAATAACTACAGAGATTCTCAGTATTTTATATCTTTAGTGACAGCAGAATCATAGTTATTTAACAGATGACTTTATACTGACCCATGGGTATTAAAAAGAAATCTTCAGGCAAACACAGTTCCCTATTTTGGCAAGGATATTGTGCAATTAAGGAAAAAGCTGTATTTTTTATTTTTGGCACAGAGGCCATTTCTTTGGTAATGACTACCTGTTCCTTTTTATCTTTCTCATCCATGCTACATTGCAGCAACCACAGCTACAGGTGCCTACACTAGATGAACACCTGTCCAATCTACTACACACAAAGGAAAGGAAATCAAAGTGTAGCATATTTACTGATTCTCTTTACCCAAAAAAGTGAAAAAATTATGAAGAAATGGAAAAAAAAAGGTTAAATTTAGCATGATTAAGAGGAGAGTTGAGGAGAATGGTCCTGATCCTTTAGAAACAGCTTTTGTAGAAGACAGACAGCAGATAAATCTAAGTATATTCTTTTTTCAGAGATAAAACTCATTCACTAATAGTGTGTCTACCGACGTAGCAGTTTGCAGGTACAGGTTTGTTCTTACACATTCCACATTGCAAAGCAGCAAATAAAATGTGATTGTGGTGGACCCCATAAATTTATTCATCTGCCCAAAGGGGTAGTGTGTTTCTGAATTCCAAAGAATATTTTCTGCTGCTCTCTTGCCCTAACTTATACTTTCTGAAATTATTTTCCTAACCTTGCTTGATTATATTAATAGCTTTACAGAATTCCATAAAATCCCTGTTGTGTGATATATTAAAAAACTTCATATATAAAAATTTCCCTACTTCTGCCCCAAGAGGGCAGGCATTTTGTTCACAAATGTGCATTCATTTCACAACTTGTGGGGCATCACTGACTCTAGTCTTTCTGATCAGACTGAGGAGCTTACCATCACTATTTTATTTACTTCTCAAATTTTCTCAGTGTTTCTGTTTACTTTGTTCTGAAAGAATCTACAGATTTTCTTTCTACAGAGAAAGTGATTTTCATGAGGCAGATTTCTCCAATCAAGCATACAGCTTTTGAGCATTATTAATGCACAATCTAAAATCTCCCCACTTGGTCGAAATAAAGCATCCTTTGAAAGTCTCCAAAAACAGGGGAAGCATTGATATGTGGGTATGCTCAGTCTTTTGAACAGACAAAAATAATCATAGCATTATTATTTTCTCTATTTGCCCCTAATGAAAAAAATAGCATTAAATAGTCTAGTATTTCTAAAAATGTAACTTTCTTGGACTTACTAATCATGTCATTCTAGTATTAGTAAGTTCCCCATAGTGATCATCTGCTATATCATAGGAAAATGCCACTTTCTGTGAGGTACAACCTGAAGTGAGAATAACCTTATTTGTCACATTACTGGTAGAATTACCTAATGACCTAAACAAAATTAACTGCTTTCAAATATTTAGTCTCATCAATAAATTCTTGTGTGTTGCCAACCCATATATGCCAACCAGGATTTTAGTTCTTGCATACAACACATTCACAATAAACCTGACCACTTTTCCTGTGGATTTCTGTCTGCAGAAATGGTTACCAAATGAGAATGGTGACTCTGCAGATGAAAATGGATGAGTATATTTCACCAAGCCAAGATAAACCCTTATGAAATGTTCCTTTCTTACAGTTGTGGGGCAATTTCTCCTTTTAAGTCTCTTGAAGGTAAATATTCCCAAACCTTTTGAAATGTCATCACTACTGAGCCTCACCATTTCATGAATTAATTTAATCAGTTCCCTTCTCAGCTTCAGCTGTGCACCTGCCCCTAAAGGTATGCAAGTAGCCCCAGGAACCTCTCAGTAGTGTCTTGAGTGCTTCTTGTCTGATGATCAATAGTCCTTTAAAAACAGCTCATTTCCAAAGTTGTGATGAAATGAGAGAAAATCATAGAAAATACTCCACTACTCTCTGTACTGGAGTATTCACAGTAAGCGAGCATGGGAAAAAACAGAAGGGTAAGGCAATAAACCATGGATCGCCCAAGAATGCAAAGCAGCAGTGTTGTAACAGCTGTGTAGGCATAGCAATTCCATGTGTGTGGACATGACTATTCCAAACACAAATTGCATCAATAAAGATAATGAAACACCCTGGACATACTGCTCCCTGTTTCAGAGACTTGTCATAGACATAGAGATGTCCCCAGCAAATTTCAGTTGCATGTAAAATTTAGGTTTCTTTTATCAGCTTTGTGCTATGTGGAGAGAACTGCTGAAATACTTTTGAAGTAACATGAGAACAGATTACAAAGACTAGTTATTTGCTGCTAAAAAAAATCCAATGTTTTTCCACTAAAATCACTTGTATATATATGATATGCCAAACTGGAAACACAGCCAAGAGCTGGATACTTCACCATAAGTTTAGCTTAGCAAGATCTGCCCTGTCTTCTTAGGCTGGGTCTGACCTTGGAAAATTCCCCTCAGTCCAAAATTAAAGCACCTTATCTTGACTATGTTCTTATGACAGGAGAGCTGGCACATGTGGGTTTCTCTAAGGTAAAAAAAAAAAAAAAAAGTAGTTAATCTTTTCAGCAGTAAAGTCCAAATCAATACAGTCATCTTCCATGTGTGCCTCTGCAAAACCAATGTGTTACCTGAGTGTTATATGTTATCAGGTGTTAAATGCGTTCTTCAATGCGCTCACTACTGCATTAGAACTTGATTAGCAGCCATGGTAGGGATAGAACAATAGTCTGTCTGGTGGTGTCTATGCATCACCAGACTAGTCTTAAATGACATAAAATGTGGTATAAAATAAGATAGATGTGAGATTAACCAGACAAAGAGGTTGGTATAACAATAGCCTTGGTAGCCATACAAATGGCTGGCAAGGTGCTTTGTCTTGCATCTTTTTATACCATTAACACCCCAAGGTGAAACCCACTTATTGTTGCACAGAAGTGGTACAGCTTATTTGGCCCTTTTGCACATGTTTTTGTGCACGTTACACAGGCAAAGCCTTTTGCTGCCCCTACAGGATGCCCCTGTCTTAAGAGAGCTTCCTAGAAAAAACTATTCTGACAAATCTTTTCTGACATGGATTTGTCTCTTCATTTTTTTATCAGAGCAAACTTTCACGTGTACATTTTTATGACAGAGTAAGCATGATTTTTCCCATTTACTTTGAATCCATTAATGACAGGTTGAAAATGAAAAATGCCCTCCTATACCAAGAAGGTGCATATCAGGGACAGGCACCGCAATAAATATGCTGGCTTCAAAGCTAATTAAATTTACCTTAGTGTATCTTTCCCCCATAGACAAACCCACAGGTGCCAACCCCATCAGTCATTGCCTCACTCACCTTCCTGACCTATCTTTAAAACTACAAAAAGAGCTGATCATCTCCTCTCCATTTCAGTTTTGTGCTTCCCAGCCTGAAGATCTTTTTATCTCCTAGCTTCTGGCATGATGCCTTCCAGTCGCTGGTCAGATTCAGCAGTGGCAGCTGCTAGCAGAAAATCCTCCTATTCAAGAGATGACCTTATGTGCTCCAAACAGGGCTTTCTCATCCTGACTAAGTCACTTCTCCGTGTTCAACATGCCTGCATTAACACCATGATGCAGATAGATAGCTGCAAGTGCTCTAGAGCCAAAGGTATTATTTAAAAGGCAAGAGATTTTGCATTTTAGATTTGGAGTGATGGTGAGACAGTCTTTTTCACTAAAAGAAATCAACAGAATTTCACACATAGCATCCAGATTTTATTTTTAAATCAATGCCACCATATCATCCTGATTTCCTTCTTAAAGATCCACTGTAAAAGCCTGTAATGCCTTGTGAATAATGTTAGTTATTCACTCCCATGCAAATCTCTTATTTTCCAATGCAAATATTGCATAAGGGTAGCACAGTACTCTTAAACACGAACAAGACATAAACCAATTTCATTCAGATTATGATTGTGTCATAAATAAGGCTCTGTATCCACTCAGTTCAAATCAGCCTCCTTAAGCAGGCTTGCACTTGTTAAATCCTGTCTGTGACCTCAGGCAGCCTGTTCTAAATGCAAGACTCTTGCATGTGTGAAGAGAGGAGCTTGGAAAATAACACTGAACCGAGTTAGGGGAAATCTATTTGGATTCTTTACATCTATGACTGGACTGACTTTGTAAATAACACTCATTTACATATGTTTTAAGAACTGTTGGGTTTACATATGGAAAAGACAATCACAAGAATATGAAAAATTCATTCAGGTTTGGGTGACACACAGCCAACAAAAAAAAAAAACCCTGGGTGCTTGTCCCTGGTATTTTACAGAAAATATAGTCAGTGCATGCCTACTAAATTTACTACATTTCTTCCATTCCTTTTCCCCCCACACCATTCATTTTTTGTTTTCTGCTCATCATATTAGTTTGAGTACTGGGTAGGTTTGACATATGCAATTCACTGTGTGCACTGAGTATGTCTGAAATTACTACTATTACTGGGGGACAAGCCAGGAGCTTTAGGAATTTTCCAGCAGCACAAAGAAAAGTAAAGCAGCAAAGTAAAAAAAAGGTTGCATACAGGAAAATTACTGTTTTCAAACAAACATTTTGTGATACTTTTCCTCTCTAAAGCATACTTGTCAGGTAACAGTTTTTCTGGATGTTAACCTGGGTTTAATCCTGCTTAAAATGGTTTCATTCTGTTAGCCATTTAATTTTAAAACATAGGGCTTGTTCCTACTTTAGGCTTGGCTTAGGGGCCCCAATAAGCTAGAAATTTCTTGTGGTTGTGCTGATACAATTAAGGGACTTGACTCATGCTCACACAGGACTCTGACTCAGGAGCTAGAATGGCTTATGCTTGCCTAGCTGTAATATTCCCTGCTCATAGTCATCTATTTTGGTTTAGCTTTCTCCCCTCTTCTTGAGTTTTACTCACTCTACTGCAAGATGGGCTAGGCTCTTTGGGAAGCAGCCATAATAACCCCAAAGATTTTAGGCTTGCCAAAATAAACCAGCACTGATATGTGCTTCTTTAATTCATGCCCATTAGCAGCTTCATTCATGACTTAGTCACCCTGAATGAAAGGTGGGGATGGAGAACTGCACCTGGAAATGCCCTCTCTTGCCCAATGTTGGTAACATTTAAGTGACCATTTTAAGACATTAGCTTGGGGACATGCATCCTCTTCAAGGGTTGCCCATGGTATCTGAAATTACTACCATCTGTAGATGGCTAACACAACCATCATTGCTGTGTTGTGTTAACTGAGCCAGTTTTACCCAAGAAAGATTAAAAGAGGTAATAGGGGGAAAGAGGGAGGTGTCTGTCCCGAGAGGATACTGAGAATGTAGGATATTAACACATTATCAGAGTGTGCTGCTGTTTCCAAATAGTGCCTTATAAACAGTGTCAGGACCTGTGTTCAGCTAGAAAATCACCTCCCAGCTGGGAGCCAGGTGGATCAAATACAAGTCCATGTGTTGCCATGTTGATCTAAAATCTGATGTTCACCTGTACTAAAAGTTAATGCCGAGCTCCCTGACTCTGCTGTAGGGTGGCTGAGGATCACTCCCTGTGGAGAATGGCTGTTTGCCTGAGGCAGCTGGAACCTTGGTCACGGAGAAAAGGGGGGTAGAGAAGCAGATGGCTGCAGGTGACAATCTCTTTAGATGCTAGGATTCACTTGACATCTTTATAAATTTTCAATAGCAAGAGCAGGATCAAATGGACATCATGTGACTCTGTAGAGGTCCTAACTCATGCTGCACAGTTAGTGTGGAAGATCCAACCTCTGCTTTCAATGCAGAGTGGAACTTGTTCATAGGACATAGTTATACAGCTGAAAATAAACCAGTTTGAATTATCTTTGCCTAAAGGCTGAGACCCACTGAAAAACTAAGATTTTTTTTCCCTGAATTTACTAAGTATACATTTTGGTTCTAAGTGTAACTTCAGACAAGTCAGAATGGATTTCTGCAGTCTAGAATTAGGAGTAAATTGGAAACTCAGGTAATATTTCTTATTGGAAAAGGTTATATATGAACAGGATGGATTAAATTGACAGGGAAGATGAACTAGATGACAGCCTCTAGAAAATGTTAATGATAATTTTGTTCTGTGTCTTATTTTTCATCCGTTTGCTATGAAATACACTTTTTACAAGACTGTTCTTCTTATGAGAACATTGCAGCCTTCTCATGAAGAATCTGTAGAGCTACTGGCCCTGAAGACGACAGTGGAGGCAAGAAAATAAATGTGATCACTGTCTGAAGGCGAGTCTTTAGTCCAGGTCACCACACACACTGTTTCCCACATGAAACGCCCAAGACCAAGCCTCAGGCTCTATAAGGCTAACTTAACCCTTAGAAAACAGTTAAGAAAAAGGCTTTTTTCTTCATGAACAACAGCAATCCAACTGCATAAGGGTGCCTTAGAGTGACACTAGTAAACCTGTGTTGATTCACACTGGAACAATTCAGCACGTAGTGCTCCCAGGATCTGCTGCACCTCTCTGTGGACATCACCATGCCCAAAACAAAACCAGTGTGTTTGCTTCCCAGCCACATCAGCCCACAGTCCAGCACTTTAGGTTTAACTGGGATTGATGGCCATTTAAGCCAGTCTGCCAAGCTTGAGGCAGTGGCAGCTGAAGAGCAGACCTGGTGTCTGCTCTCTCAAGTTTACCAAGGGGTAACAGTTTCTTCCAGAAGAGAAGAGCAGCCAGCAGGAGCTATAAACTGTTCTACATTGTCCCAGCTATGCTCTTTTTGAAGTACAGCTTTTCTTTTGTTTGCTGCTATTTTGCATTTTCAGCTGCTGCCCCTTACCTTTCCCAAGTGATCCTGTGTAATCTCCGTTGCTGCTCTTGCTGGTGGTGTGGCCATACCCAAGGCAGAAGGTGGGTCTGTATTGTAAATGCACAGCGAGGCCCGTGGCAGGGAAGAACGATGCATCTGATTCCATGTTGTCAGAAGGCTAACTTATTACTTTATTATACTATATTATATTACTTTATTATACTGTATTATATTAAAGAATACTATACTATACTAAAGAATACAGAAAAGATACTTACTGAATGCTAAAAGGATAATAATGAAAACTCATGACTCTTTCCAGAGTTCTGACACAGCTTGGCCCTAATTGGCCAATGAATCAAAACAACTCACACTGGAGTCCAATCAGGCAATCACCTGGGGTAAACTATCTCCAAACACATTCCACATGAGCACAACGCAGGAGAAGCAAATGAGATAAGAACTGTTTTTCTTTTTCTGAGGCCTCTCACTGCCTTTCAGCTTCCCAGGAGAAAAACCCGGGGCGAAGAGTCATGTTCAGAGAATGTGAATGCCACAGGCCTGCTACTCTGCTCCCAGTGTAACCACAGCAGTGAGAAGAAGAGCATCTGAGACTCAGCACAAGGTATCCTAATATCTTCTTCCCTAGGAGTCAGGGGTATTAGCTGAAGTACAAGCCTTATGTCCATTACACAGTATGTTTTGACTGAGAAGCACAAGGAAAACACTAGATTTTGGTAGGCCACCTGTAATTACTGTGTTGCCTAGTGGCCACACCTGAGCTGGTTTTAACAAATTTAACAACTTTAACATATTTCCGGAGTTTTGTCCCTTCTTCAAGTTGAAGATAGATTGCTCCCTCCCTGGATAGGAACATCATATATTTTCTTCTCTTCACATTTCAGAAAGGGGAAAGTTTTTAACCAGACGTTGCTTAACAGAAATCAGAAATCTTCTCTAAAACTATCAAGTAGGTTTCAATTAATGAATTCATTTCAATTCAGTTCAATGGATTGGCAGCCTAGGAAGATAAACAACAGACTGTTCTTGCAAGTGTTCTGTTACCTGCTGGAGAAAGGCTCACTGATGCATCAAAACTCAGTTCCTCACATGATTATAGAAAGTCCTGTTACCACATCAAATGCATAAGGTATCAGAAACAGTTTAATTCAGTTTGAAAAGCATGGCCACTGATGGAGCTGGTTCTTCTACCTTGTCCATGGCCTGTCCCTGCTGTCCCTGTCATGCTGGCACACAAGGTGACATGAATCAGTTTTCTGATATCACTAAATGCTTATTTTACCAAACATAAAGTTTCTGTTTCACAGAGATGTGAAAGCATTGTCAGAACAGAATCACCACTAAAGCAGTGCAAACTTAGATCACTTCCCCTACACAATGTCTGGTTAGTGATTCCATGTTCAAAGAAATCTGATTTGCCTGTGGCTAAAAGTTCAACACATTTAAGAAAAGGCTTGGTGTAGTCAATTTGCTTTTTATAACTCCTATAGTTTATAATATAACAGTTATAGAACTTACACAGTTTTCCAAAAGTTGGTAGAATTCTAAATATTCTAGGTTTTGGAGTGTTTATTATATTTTCCCATATTTTTCCATATTTTTCCAACTATTTTTTATTATAGTTTTCCAAATACTGTACTTTCTGTGAAGGAGGTGTGATTTAAGTCAGATGGGCCCATGATACTCATTTTTGGACTGCACAGCAAAAGCAAAATTGCATTCAGGCTGAATCTTATGCACGTGTACTGGCATTATGCTAATTGTCAGAAAATAGCTCATACAATTAACAATTAAACTACACTCAGATCTGAGTGTTAAACTATGCTCAAATCAATATTGAGCTTCTAATTATACTGGTAATTCCTCTGTATAGCATATCTGCTGCCAGGAGAGTATTCTTTAGCACTGATAGATCAGAATTTCATTATAGGAATAGCCAAGTTAGGAGTCAGGCTTATTGTTTTGGCTCTGAATAACTGTAATAACGTTTAAAAACTTGTGAATTATTCAAAACAATGCTTTATCCATCTTGCACCAAGTTCTCTCTCCTGCTCATGTGTTGTAGCAGCTATTGACATAGGTTTTCTCTTGCCTAATATGATGCTGAATTTTTCATTGGTAAATCATAGTGTGCCTGGATCACTGATGGTGTAATGGGGAATTACATTTCAAAATTACTTTAAAATTAGTTATTTCCCTTACCTTTTCAATCATTTAATAACTAAGCAGTTAAATCTTCAAGTGATCATTTGTATTTCATTGTCCTTCCTTTTCCATACTAGGTAAGAAATAATTAGAAATCTATCTTATTTGTGGATGCTTTCATTTTAAAATAATACCTATTATTATGTGTGTAATCAGAGTAGAGTGGTATAATTTTAAATATCTAAAATTAAAATGAAATAATATCTCATAGCTAAGAGAAATTAGTAAAAGGAAAAGACTTTTTTGGAATTTTTGGAATTTTTTGCAAAATTACTCTAACATAAATTTTTGGAAAATTACTCTAACATAAAAAACCTGTATTAATTTTGCCCTGTATTTTATTCTGTATCTTGTATTAGAAATTTATAGTCTTAGGTTATTTTTGTTTTATTGACAGAAATGCTACAATAAAATGTAGAAAACAAGCCGTAACTTTATTTGTGTGTCTCATAAATATATTCTAATATATAACACAAATAAAAATCTTTTTTGACAGGCAAATCTAGGAGTAGTTTTAATTTCACATTTATGGAATGGAAACATTTTCTTGAAAACATATTCTAGTTTCAAAATGAATGCAGAATGATTTTTTGTATAATTAGCACACATACTTGCAAAGGTTCAGATAAAATTATAATTCAGTCAAGATGAAAAACTACTTAAAATGCACAAAAAGGGACCCACAATTAGAGACTGGAAGGTAGTTATGCACAATAGTGGGAATACATAATTCAAAATGTCACTCAGCACTCGACTTTGGAATTATATTAGTTGTACACTGATTCTCCTGCTTGGCAACTCAGAACATACTTTGGCTCAAAACAAGAAAATAAAAGGTACTTCACATAGTTCACACGCTTCACATTCAATGATGGTGGAAAATGGAACATTTTCTGGCTGGTTTAGGAGACATCCTTATCAAATTAAATAAGGGTGCTGCCTTTCACCTGGTTATTACTCAAAAACATAATTCACCTAGGCACTAAATTCAGTGCATATTTCTTAAAGTCCTCAACATATCTGCCCTAATGTTTTTAGCTCACTAGGTAATACAGCTTAACATGGGCTAGTTTGAAACACAGGAAAAAAACTAAGAAGCAGAGGGGAAAAAACAGCAGAGGAAGAAAGTCAAACAAATATATTATAGAGATTTAAAATCTTTTCAGGAGTCAAAAACCCATGCAGTTAAATTATTCTTACCTTGGAGTTTCATTCAGATATTTCCTTTTTTTTCAGAAGAAGTGTTGAGAAGGAGAAAATAGCACAGGATAGAATAGCAGGAAAATATAGCAGAAAGGACAGTATAAGTGGTTATAGAAAACTGGCAGATAGTGACAGGATAGTCAATTGACAAGAGCAAATGTCAGTATAAAAGAAATCAGTATGAAGGCCCTGAAGCATGGAGAAAACTGTCTGCACACTCAACAAAACTGTTTACTTAGTTTTGATTTATAGACATTGCATCATGAATTTCAGTTGGTGCATGAGACATTTCTCTTCAATCCAGACCTTGCTAGTAAATGAAAATATCTGACTTTCAAGCAACCCTTCAGAGAGAGAGTATTAGGTAACATATGATTGATGGGTATCTATAGTGTTATTAAAATTAATCTAATCTAATATAGTCCCTAAGTCTAATAGTTATTGAGTCCATTGTTGCACTTTAAAAAGCTGGGAAAAAACCTGAATGGACCAAAACACATTTTTAAAGGCAAATTAAAACATTAAAAAAATTTAAAATTTTGTGCTCTGTGTTTTGCCTCATGTTTTCAAGCAGCAGCATGGTTACTTATTTTTGGATGGTTGGTGAAGTGTCTGCCCATGAGCCTTTCTGGATGCTATGAGACATTGAAAATGCCTTGAATCCTAACTTGTATCATTCAGCACTAACATTTCAGAGCTCTCTAGTTTCTTGCAACCATTCCACATTAGATTGCACTGCAGCCACTGATATTGTTATTCAAGGAGCAGTTCTGGCCAGAGCTGGTTCTTCCTCAGTTTGTTCTTCATGTCTTTTATCCGTAACTACCCACAGAGGTAGCTTTGGGGGTTTGTGTTACCCTGACTGACTGCCCAGGTGAAGTTGTCTGTTTACAGACTGAAGTTACATTGTGCATATGAGAACAAGGTAAAATTTAATAAATTAGCAAGGTAATGTAAACACATGTAGTTAATGGCTGAGGGAGGGATTGTGCAGCTGCCCCGGTCTCCATTTTTGCACATCTGTGAATAGATGAGAATACAGAGAGTGCCAGTGCACGTTTTGGATATGTAACATGTAGCACATACCTCACAGACCTTCAGAAAAATATGAAACAAATCCCATCATATAGAAAGTGCCTTTTCAGCTGCCTGTCTGATGTGCTCAGGCCCCCTGGGACATGGGGAGATGTTCACTGCAGAACACATGGACTTCAATATATTTTACTTTACAGCTGCTTAGCATCACCTCTCTTTGAGATGCCATTTCTATGGCGGAGCCAACCATGTGAGAATCCTTCACCCACTGCAGTGCAAAGCCACTTAAACTAATTTAATCCAGCTTTTCACTGGAGCAAATGAAGTGTCTTTATGTAGTCAGTTCTAACATAGCTCTACACTAACCTCCAATGAAACTTTTACACTACTGAAAGTCACAACTTTTTAAATCAGTCCTTTGAAATTCTGTTCTGGTTACCCAGTCTACAGATGATCACTTCCTGCAGGTCACTGCAGAAGTCTAAAACCAGTAATGTCTTAGCAATGGCTAAATGTAGGGAATTTACCTTTTTAGCAATTCCACCTTTATTCTTAGTAATATCTGAGACGGCATTTGGAAGCCACCTTGACTTTTATTTAGCTGGCTTCTAAAGCAATATTATCTCATTTGGTCAGCTCTTTGATTTATTGGTTTGTTTTCAATACTGATTATAGGATGCAGTAGGCCTTGGTGTAAGCATGTGGCAAAGTAGTTGCCTGATTGGGGATACAAGAAACAGGAGTGTTTAGAAAATAAAGAAAACAAATGGAAGGACCAGCATAAAACTGCTATTTTGAGTTGCTGTCAGAAAATAAAATGCAGAACTTCACCTACCATGAAAATTTTATAGAATGAATATTAATGTTATGAAGAAAAGTAGGGTGGATTTGCATTATGTATTTGACTCGTCCCTGGAGTGAAGAGGCTGACACAGGCTTGTAACTGCATTAGCTATAGCCAAATTTTAATTGAAGATGATTGATTGTTGAGCTTTCTGTTAATTAACCTCCTATTCTGCATTTTCCTACAAAACACCCTTTCAAAATAAGTTCTTAAATTTAACCATCAAAAATACGGTCATGAATTTCACTTACAAAAGATGCCTTGTAATAGCAATCCTGGAAGAAGAAAAGAATGCATAACAAATAAAATACAACTGGATTTGAGCTCACCAAGGTTTTCAGGAAAAGCAAAAATTTAAAATCTAAGCTATTTACTCACCATTTCAAGAAGCCCAGTCCTCAGAAGCTCATAGGAACCTGGGCCTTGTAATACAGAGGTAAGCTCTCACAAATCCATTTTAATAACAGAAAGATAATAAATATTTTTTTTTAATTATGCCTGAAAACCTCTCCCCCATCTAATTGCAAGCAAACTATTTCACTTGAGCTTTTCACTTCTCCACTTTGTCTTGGATTTAAAATTAAATACATATTCAATCACAAAATAAAATTTCATCATTGGCTCTGTATGATTTGCTAACGGGGTTGTGCACAGTGTGTGATTCCTCATCCTGGCATAATACAAAGGTCAGATTGGCAATATGAATGATTAAAATAATTTGCCCAGGATGAAGAAGGAAACTTGTTTCCTAATGCAAAATAGCTTCTTTCAAAATCACTCTATTTTTTTTCAGTTTTTTGTACCATGAAGGAACCTTCAACATACGGTGACACAAAGAAAGGGAGGGATTCTTCTCTAGTCAATACAGTGAAAACAAAAACAGATGTTCTATGTCTAATCAGGTGTCATGCCATCACTCTCCAGCTGCTCCACAAATAGCACCTTTGAAGCATCTTGTCAGTGACAATCTAATGCAAATTTCAGCATCTTTACTTCGCAGTGCAAAACAGATCATGATTCACAGAAAACCAGAAGGAAAACAAGGCTGTTAAAATGATTTACCTGTTTTGGGATGGCACACTGTTCCATTCAGACTGAGATTTAGGGAGGGATTAATCTAAACACTGAAGTCATCCCAACTCTGGAGGACTAAGCCAAATTGTTTCTGTGCACTCCATCAGTGTTGTCCAGGAAAAGAGATAGACACCCCAGACAGTGATCACCTCATTTTAACACAGGTGTCAGAGGTAGTGTGATGAATTGCTTCCTAAGGTACCTTTCTCTTTTCACTGACTACAGGGGAAGCACAGACCAGACATCTTATTTTATAAACTATAATCAGATGAGATTAAACTCAACAAACTTCATGGGAGGTGCAGAGAGCAGGATCAGGAAAAGATGAACAGAGCACAATGAATGGATCGTTGTTCAATATTTCTGTTTAGACTCACCTCTCAATGTCTGCCCTATCCATTATTTACTGCTCTCCATCCAAATGCAGCACTGAATAGAGAATCACTCATTTTCTCATGGGCTTTCCCATAGTACTCTTGTTGTAGTGCTCTAGTTCTCCACAAATATTAATGAATTTATCTTCCTGACACCCTGGTGGCATTGTTAATTTTCTCTTGCATGTCATGAGTGAAGACACTGAAAAAAAAGAAGAAAGGTCCTCTAATGCTGTTTCCCCCCTGTAACATGCCTTTCAGCTGGATTTTTCAGAGAACTTGGTAACTTCAGGGTTTCCTAAAATCAAAGTACAGTTCCTGTTTGCTTCTGCTGCAATTATTTGCCATTAGCAATCACCTGAGTACTCTCCAGGTGTTTTAACATGGATACCCAAAGAAAAGTGAGAGGCAAGCAGGGACCCAAATTTAAGTTCTCTGCCATATTCATGACACACTTTCCAAGATTTGCAACCAGATTTGGACACTTTTCACTGTTCAGCTGTTCACTGTTCAGCTTTGACTCATTCCCTGTCTGAATGTTCTTCCTGATTTCCCCTCCTGGCTGCGAGATCTGTAGAGTTTTGGGCTGCGAACAGTTGCACTCAATGATCTTAGAGGCCTTTTCCAACCTTTATGATTCTATAATTCCATGCTTCATATATCCTCAGACATGAACAGTCACAATCCAAGCCACATCCCAGGCCCCGTGCCAGTGTGAGCAGGCCCTGTGCCTAGGCAGAGCAGAGGGGGTGTGCTGGGCTGGGGACAGAGAGGGCCACCAACAAGTTAAAGAAAAGTGCTCATAAACTGAATGTGAGCACTGGACCCCTGACCATGGACATTGCTGGCTTTTCTGTCTCTGAAAGAAGTTCCCAGGTGAACAGGGGTAATTCTCTCTTGGAAGTCCAGGCCATGGCAGAGATCTCAGGACAATGCGCACCATGGCAGCGACACCCATCCTGCTGGAGGAGCTGTGCCTGGCAGTGTGGGAACAGCATCTCAGGGCCACCAGGTTTCAGCAGCAGGAGCTGGTCCTTGATCCTCTTGTCTAGCACAAACACTCCTCCAGGGCCGTGCAGGGAGGGCCACAAGACAGAATGACCTGCAGAAGGGTGTGACTGTCCTCTTCCCACAGCCCTGCTCCGTGGGGGCAGCCTTGGAATATGAGCATTGCGGAGTGCAATAACATTTTATGAAAATTGGTGGTAGTGTTGTGGCTGAGGTAGGCTAGAGGCACAAGAACAGCGGAGTTTGCAGGAGGAAATTCAATTTTTTATTAATTGTGGAATAAGGAAAAATACATTTTTAATCACCTGGCTCTAAATCATGCTTGTGTTTCAAAACCAGGGTGGGGTTCTTTTGGTGTTAAACAGCCTCAACCCCTGAAAAATAATGAAAGAAAGCCTTTTTTGTTTATGAAAGGATTGCTGCCAGAAAAATGTTTTTGCCAGTGCTGTGATCTATCCAACTGTGTGGCAGGGGTACACCAACTGGATATGCTAAAGAGTAAGCTTTATTATTTCAGTGAATTTCAATTACTCTATCAAAATAAAACAGACTGTTCCTCTTAGAAAAAAAAATGTTACAGGAAGAAATTAGAATGAAAGTCATCAATACCATGGTCTGATTTTAATTTAATCAAAGTTAAGCCATGATAAGCACAAATAGTAAATTAAGATAAGAATAAACGTTGTTTATAAAATCAGCATAAGTCTTGGTTTGTAACTTGATATAAAAATAAGAAGTGAATAGGATATTTAGTCTTGCCAAGCTACTAGATTTCCAAAGCTGAATATGGGATTGATCAGAGTCCATTAATCTTAATTTTCTGTCTGACCAAATGTTGTAGTTAACATATTCCGTAAGTCCAATCTCATATTGTTATATCTATCATATTCCATTGTTGTATTTAACATATTCCATAAGTCCATATTAGATAAGTCCCAAGTTGTTATATTAAGCATATTTCATTAGTCCTGTACCTCTTATTGTTGTCTTGTGGGCGGCAGATCTTCACAGCACAGGACCAAGATCTTCCTTAGTCAGAGCTCCATCATGGTTCTGCCTGACTAAGTAGCCCACTCCCCTTTTATCCTAGTTACCTTGACAAACTACAGCTGCAGCCCAATGAAGAACATCGCAGCTGCAGCCCATCAAGGATAACTAGGACTAGTCAAGGGTAAAGATATTTAAGTACAGGTATATATAATATGTATTTAATACCTCCTCCATTCATAATACAAATATTCAGGGCCTCCTACAACCAAATATAAAGAAATTTTACTTTTTCAACCTCATTGATAATTTTTACCATTAACATTTCTTAGTTCACAGAAAACACTCATGTATTGGTACATTCCTGCTTTAACAGGAATAATTTATGTAAGAAACTGTGCAAAATATAGATTTGACATTGCACCGCTTCTGTCTTCCCAAGTCCTTCTTTATCTTCACGTCCATTAGCTGACTGTTTGCAATATGGATTTATTTCAGTCTGTTTCTTACACCATCGAGGTCTTTAAATGAAGTTCTGCCCCTGTACATGAAAAGACTTCTTAATTTGCAGTTTCATATTATACAAAGATTAGCAGTGGAAGGTTATTAGCAGAGCAAGGTTATTAAGGGCGTGTATAATGTTATTTGAACGATAGCAGAATCCCATGGAATCCCGTTTCAGTATAACTTTATTAGTGACAGAAGTATTCTGTGCTTTTTCCTAGAAGGACCTATAATAAATTACTGCAAATCAGTATGCATTTTAATCTCCTTTTCAGCTAGCAGTTGACAATTTTGTGGTCTATTAGAGGCCGTGGTTGCTCAGAGCAAGTGTTGAGAAGTGAATGTACTTTACCATCGGCAAAGCTAATAATAATATCACTATTATTTTAAAGAATTTTCCTTCTGGTTTAATTAAAATCATTTCAGATACATTTGGAAATTTTTCAGTTTAAGCCTAGCATTCAGTATGCTAATTTCCTAAACTCTGATGAGGTCCAGATCCTGTAATGTCTCACTTGAGCATACTCCAGGAGGAAGAAGAGGGGAAGCACAGAAGTTAGATCACTAATTTGGTTTGTGAGGTGGTAGAGGTGATCATTTCTGGCTCTAAATGGGGTTTGCAATTAGGCACTCTGAGAGTTGTCCCCAACCCTCAGCAGAATGTCTTTGCCCCCGAGCTCAGCTGATATCAGGGGTAGCTCAGGAGTGTTTGCCCCTGCCTTGCCACAGGCACCCAAAGGGACAGCAACCCCAGCAGAGCTGTGCCTGGCAAACCCTTCCAAGATTGCTCCCAACACCTGCGCTGATGGTTCCACCTCCAAACCACACGGCAGGTGTAGACAGCTTAAACTGCCTTGACTGTTTATAAAGTAATCATAAAGGTCTAAGCTCTTAATCAGCACCTGAGCTGAAAACACCATAGACTTAAAAGAGTCTGCTAATGCATGAAGAGCACACACCTACACATACCAAGCAAAACTCTTCTTGTCCAAGCCAGGGTAATACTTTCCCTGTAAAGTTTCAAAATCTCACAGTTGTTCTCAATTCTCATTCCTGTGAGACTTTCTCAGAAATTTCTTGCACAATCAACCTGGGTGCACAAAGATGCACTTTATAAACACTTGTTCTAGTTTTCCACTAGAAAAATAAAAGAATGATTTGCAGTTGAAGGATAGATGTATTATAATTTTGTAACCAAAATATCCTCAACCCTAGGAGCTTTGTTTTACCAGCACTTTGTTTGTTTAAATTCCCTGCTGCAGCATATCCTGTGGGATGCTCATATAGATGAACCCCTGGCTGCTATCAGTACTTTTTAATCTTCATATTGTCCATCCCTCCTCAGACAAGGGCTGTAGTGCAGTTCCAGACTTCATTTTCTCTGGTGACAAAACCAATTTAATAAATTTCAGTCCTTTCTCACCCCAGCAATTCGTTCCCTCCTTGTACCATAATCTATCACCTCCTTAGCTGTGCCCGTGTTGCAGGACAATGTGTGTTCAGTGCCATGCTCTAAATTATATTAGTGAAATAATCTGTGTTGAAAAGACCCCTTTTTTTCCTTTCTGGAGTATTTTTCTTACCTTACAACATTTTTTGCTCCTACTCAGTAAAATCTTATCAACCACTCCACTGGCAGAGCTGAAGAGATAAATATCAGTAAGGGAATGTAAGCAAGCAGCTTGAGAGGAAAATATATTGTCAGAAGGAAAAGTGTTCATGGACCTCCATCCTTGGAGACTGGAGAATCAGGAACACCTGTTTTCTGTGATATGGAAACCCTGCAGTGCAAAAAAACCTTGAAAACAAATTTAGTCATGACTGTGAAATCCACAATATCAAGAGCTCTTAAAGTCTTATAAGTACTTTGGAATTTTTATCCAGAACAAAAAATTGTTATTTGACAGTTGTTTCCTAATTTTTTGTCTATTCAGCTCTCTGCCTGGGTCCTGAATTTGCAGATTTGTAAGATCTGACTTTGCAGTTCTCATTTGAAAAGGTTTTTTTTTTTTCTGATTCAGAAGAAGGTTCTGGCCCTTCATCACTCACAACCTTTTTGTTGCATGGCTTCTTTTCAGCCAAGAGTGTGAGGTAAACTGACATGGAACAGACAAAGTCTTGAACACATAGCCTGTGAGATTTGTGAAACACAGAACTTCTGTGCACAGTGCAAAGCAACAGCCAAAAAGTCCACGAGATCCCACCAAGTAATGAAAACCCTGGAGACAGGTCTCTCACCTTTAGGCTGCAGCAACAGGTGTCAGGGCATCCCTGCCCCAGCTCAGTGGGGCCAGCAGGGCAGGGCTGTCGGGAGCTGTGCTCTGACAACACCAGGGCAGGAGCTGACAGTCCTGGGGGCTGACATGGGGTCCTGGGCAGGGAAGGGGGAGCCCTGGGTATGGGCAGGGAGGGGAGCTTCTCTAACCCTATGGGTCAGGTCAAGCAGTGATGGGGTGAGGGAGGATAATGTCATCCAATAAATCTGCCAGAATGCATTTGCCATGGGTTAGGTGAGAAATTTCAATGAAAAATCCTAGCAGATTTCACAGTTTGCTGAATGCAATTTGTTGCAATATTGATCTAGAAATAAAGCATACTCTATGCCTCCAAGCCACTGAAAAGCAATCATAAAATTACTGCAACCAATAAACATACCACAATGGAAAAAGAAATGTAAAATAAATTTTTAAGACCTGGTCTTGCCTCTGGAGAGGAGGGATGTTTGCTCTATTGTTATAAAAATCACAGAAAACATTTTGGACAAAAGTTATACCAAATATATTTTCATTTAATTCTGACATATCCTGCTTCCTTCCTCTTCCCACTGCATTCCTGATTTTGAAAAACAGGATTTGATATGTGGGTCTCTCATTCCTCACCTTTCCCTTTAATCTCATGGGTTCCTTTGGGATGTTAGTCCCCAAGGGGAAGATGCATATTTTGCCCCCTCCTGCCTTATTTTATGAATAGGTAAAGCAGGTTAAAAAAATAAGTAGAGAGCCAACCAGTTGTTTGGGGCTTTTCCTCTACCTTGAAGAAATAGTTTAGTGTTCTTACTGGCAGGTTTTCTGAAGGACAGAAGTGGTTTCACAGCAGGGAAGGGGCAGGTTTCAGAAGGGCAGCACCGGGTGCAGGGCAGCCCCAGCGCCCTTCCCTGCCCAGCCCACCCTGGGCTCGGCCACTGTGGGGCCAAGGAGGCTGAGAACAGAGACATCACTGGCCATGTTACATCAGCTTGTGCCTCTCGCTGCTCAGAGTGACCCCAAGAAATGTTAGAAAATCTCTTTTCCCAGCCCAGCGCTCGAAGAAGGAGTCAGAACTCTTCAGTTCTCAGTCTCAGGGTTGTTTATTGTTCCTTATCTATAAAATATTTTCTCCTGTCCAGCTGAGGTCTGTTCAGCAGGACAGTCCAGGCACACTGCCTGCCCCTGGGGCAGTGCTGTGTCTTTATACTAAAAACTACGTGTACAATGTTTACAATTACTTTCCAATACCTTTCACCTATGTTAGACAGTGAGCTTCTACTCTAAACCAATCTGTAAGTGCCAACATCACAGCTGAAGATGGAGGCCAAGAAGAAGGAGGAGAAAGGCTGGACACACCCAGATCCCTCCATCTTGCCCTCTGGACCCCCATTCTAAAAAACCCAAAAATCTACTTTTTCACCCTGTGATAAATTCACTGTCATTCTACTTAACTGTCGTGGCTTGCAAATCTTCATCTAAAGTTGGTAATTTGCTCCACAGGTTATAATCAAAACCACAGGCATTTCTGGGCTCCATGCCAGGGTCTCTGAGCCCCCTGGCAGGGGTCTCAGCTGCTCAGGACAGCCAGAGGGATGTCCTGGGCTCCGACGTGTGCCTAACCCACATGTCCACCTACAGACCTCTGAACGGGAGGGCTTTGTCCGGAGAAGCGCTGGGATGTGGGAAGGACCTGCTGTACCTGTTACACAGCCACTGGCTTTATTGTGCTTTCTGCTGAGTTTCCTTCATTTCAGCTCTTTCAGCAAAGAAAGCCTACTCTCACTTTTCTCCATTGTAAACCATACTGCACATTGTTTGGAAATGGTTACAAGTAGCACTTGTTCTAAGACACAGTGTTTAACATTTTATTTTTTTGAGTGAGAATGGGTCCTTTGCAATTCTCTTACTGCTGCTTTTGGACAGTTTCTGTTTTGTATGAGGCTGGATCACATCAAATAGCTGCAGCATACTTTTTCCCAAGTAATAGTTTCTAATTACTGCTTAACTATAAAACTGAATGAGGAATTAGATGAGCATTAGAATGACAGAGTTCAACAACAACATTCAAAATTAAAAATAAACTCACTGGGGGAAGGGGCGGGGGGGTGTGGAGAGGAAAACAACAACATGTGCAACCCATTTTAAAATTCAGGACAGTCTTGAAGATTTCAGCTCTTTCTTCAGTCTGGCAGAACAAAAGGCAGAAAAAGGCAGATTACCAGAACACCCCAGCTTTAGGGTTTGTATGAAGACAAGGTGATTTATTTTGTTGACTTTCTCTACTGAGATTTATGTTCTGATTTGTTGATTTATAATTGTGATAATGGTTCCATCGGTCTAACGCAAAAAGTCTTTCATTTCCAGGTATCACTTTCAAGCTGTCATTTCACAATATGCAGGCCCTAACCACTCATCCCTGCCTCCCCACATTGTACCACCTCCACAGTTGTGTCAACACAACTGTTTGTGGAACTGCAATCTAAACTGGATCACTGAACTGATTTGGACTACAAATAACATTTGCTTTGGAGGGGACAGGGCGTGGGAATGAGCAACTTGGGGCAGAAAAGGGCCAGCTGAGATGGAGAGGAGGAAAAAGAACGGGAAACTAGTTTTACCACTGAATCTGAACTACTGTGAAACTGAATTCATACTCACTCATGGCTAGCCCAGCCATGCTTTTCACCTAGTATTAATCAAATTAGATGTATTGAATTCTTATTCCCATTACATTTATTACAAACAAGAGGATGAATTCCATGAAGAGTTTATGAACTATCAGTCAAGACTACATTAATGCCATGTACTGCTCCTGCTCTCCCAAACAAGTAGAGCAGTAGTACTCAGGGAGTGAGTTCTAGCCCTGATTTTAATCACTGCCACAGTGATTTGATAGTTCACTCCCCAGCTCTGCACTGGCCTGTCACATCCTGCTTGTTTGGGCAAGTCTTGTACAAGAAGACTAACCTGAAGCAGTGTGGCTACAGGCCAGAGGGAGCACGTGCACTTCAGGCCAGTTACTCATTCCTATCCCACTTTTGTTATGCAATATCAAGAGATCTGACTGCCCTTCTTATGCTTTCAGGAGGCTTCAGCTCAGAATCCAGAAACTGGACTGCCAAAACAAGTTATTGATATTTGAATGAATACTGAAAGTTGGAGAGGGGCTTTTTGCAAGGGCTTGTAGACATAAGACAAAGGACAGTGGCTTTAAATTGAAGAAGAGTAGAATTAGATTAGATATTAAGAACAACTTATTCACTGAGTGTGGTGAGGCACTGGAACAGGCTGCCCAGAGAAGCTGCAAATGTTCCCATCCCTGCAAATGTTCGAGGCCAGGCTGGATGGTGCTCTGAGCAACCTGGTCTGGTGGGGGACACCCCTGACCGTGGTAGGGCTGCTGGAACTAGATAATTTTTCAGTCCCTTCCAACCCAAACCATTCTATGATTCCATGAATTTCACACAGAGAAGTGTATGCAACACAAACATACTTGCAGCCCTTTATATTTTGCTTAAAATAGATCTGGAACTAAAGGAATTCATGGGCTGAATTAGAAGCTGATTCCATGAAAGGATGATTCCTTCTTTTAAAAATTACCCAGTGATCACCCAGTGTGATTACCCAGTGACCTGGAATAATAATTTAATGACATCAGTATGTTAAGTAAACGATTTTACAACCAAACAGTTGAGTGACCTACATGCAATCCCTTTTTTATAGCACAAGTATCAACAGTACATAAAATTGTAATTGAACATACTAGATTATTTCTCCTAGGTTGATCAAAGAACTGCTAAAATAATTGCTAATATGACATCAGCTTGAATAATGATTTTGTCAGATTTAAAATATTATTTCATTATTTCTCATAAAGAACAATCATATTCCAGTCACCCTTTTAATCCACATAAATAAAAACCTAAGAAATTTTCTAACTTGTAGCAATGATTCAGTGTAATAATTTGACTTTTGCTATTGAAATATCCTTGGGACTATGGGTAGAATCAAAGTGTCTCTCTTTAATAGAAAAAGATAAGATCTTATGTTCTCTTGAGAAGAAAACAAGTGCCAGGAAATTAGCATTTCTTGCTTTCCAAGTAATTATTATTTGACTAGCCATAGACACACAAGTAGTTATGGTTTTCAGTCTAGCCTGTTCTGTACTAGGATAGAACTAAATACAATCTAAATCAAAATATCAGTCATGTTGAATGGAGAAAAAGAAGTCAAGATTTAGGATTTCTCTGAATGTTTGCCTGTGAACACTTCTGATAGTGGGTAATGTTCATGGGCAGACACATTCATATGCTCTTAATCCTGCTTAAGCAAAGGTTATTTTTTGACAAGGTTATGATTGTCACTGCCACAGACCAATTAGTTACCCATGTATTATCTTTTGACAAAAGTGCTGTGTAATTCCTCATGTATTTGGGCTCCCAGTGGAAGCATTTGGCAGTGAATGTCTCTCCAGAAATATTTAATTAAGCTTGAACTTACCAGGAGAGCTACAGACATAACAGGTTTCCTTCTAACACAGGATGCCACAGTATGCAATTTTTCCTCCTGTACTGAGGTGCACAAATGTGACTGTCCAACTCCTGCTTCTTTACCCTGTTAATAAAAATCCTCACTTTTCTCATTCCAGTTTCACCCACAGCTAACAAACAGAAAAATAACAAAACCAGAATTTACAATAGAAAATCACACTGCAATTTTTTTGCACAGAAGTGATTGCCAAATTCTGATCAGATACAGCCTTGTATCCTTTTGGAGGAATGAATCTATACCCTCAGCCTCAAAGAACAGTCACAGAAGGGAATGACAGCATTTTCCTGCCTGCAATGCTTCCACATTTTTATTAGATCTGAACAATGCTGTCATAATGGAAAAGAAGATCCAGTTCTGTAAGGGTGCTGTGTGAGGAGTCGTGTATGAGGAGGTCAAAAACTGTGATTTAACTGACTCATAGAAGTGGAATAAACAGAGCAGGATGATTTTCCAACTTCTGGAACAGGAAGACCTGCAGTGTCTAGAGTGACAAGTGATTTCTGGGCCATGGTTTCACACTACCAACAGTTTATCTGCAAGATTTTTAGTTCATGTTCAACCTCACAGTGTGGTGCCACAAACAATTTTTCAGCAGTGCTGAGGGTATGTTTTCAGCCTCATGCCACAGTACAGGGCAACAGGATAAAAAGGGGGAAAGAGTATCTGAAGAAAGTTTTTTCACTGAATACTTTATGCCATGAAAATACATCTTGGATACCTTGTCAGATATTCACATTAGGCAAATCAAAATAATTGGAAACACAAGTTCTTTTAAAAAATTCAGACCTTTAAATAACAACTCAGAATAAACTGTCAAAGACTAACACATCAAAATTCATTAGTTAAAAAAATTCCTAAATGAAAAGAAGTATAAAGATTATTCTTTATGGATTTTTGTCTGTCCTAAGCAAGAAATTGTGTTCCAGTCACCTTTTCTGATGTACAGATATTAGTTTCTTCTTGCAGGCATTCAAAAACACTGTAGAAAAGTGATAAGTTCCATAAATAAAACAAAGAAATTAAAATGTACAATACATTACTGCGAGTCTGATCAGTGAGTTTTTAAAGCTGTAACTGAAGTCACTGCAGACAACACCTGAAGTTACTGCAAAATAAATTAATCACTGAAACAGATGGCAGAAATTATATTCCCTTATACATGGAAAAAGAAAGTGAGAATTATTTGTTACCTAGAAGCCAAGTGAGAACTATTTGTTACCTAGAAGCTGTGGATTTAAGCCAGTTTTCCAGCAACTTTATAACTAATAAGATTTATACAAAGCATAGAATATCCTGGTT
The DNA here is from genome assembly GCA_024865655.1 of Emberiza elegans. Lineage (NCBI taxonomy): Eukaryota > Metazoa > Chordata > Aves > Passeriformes > Fringillidae > Emberiza > Emberiza elegans. The sequence continues at coordinate 62,318,828 of JALJVW010003023.1, read as the reverse complement.
TCTAAATTTATAACTAGCAAAAAAAAAATGGCAGTACTGTCCAAATACATATATTTTACTTCAAAATTTAGCTGCAATGTAATACTACTGGTTTAGATTCAGTTTAAAAGTTACTTTTAGGAACTCCAGCATACTGAATGGGAAGCATCATAAACCCTATTCTATTATCAGTGAGAAACTCAACACAGTTTTATTAGTTATTAAGAATAGTGCTCTCAGTTTCCCTAGTGTGAGTCATGAAGCCAAGAAGCAATTATGTAAGACAGTTTTTGGTAAGTATAAAACAAAACAAAATAAAATAAAATGGATGGATCTTTTTGGTTACAAAAGTCTCAGACCACTTTATGAAATGCTATGTTTTTTGCTCCCATCAGCTTCAGCACGTATTAACTGTTGTTTGTATCTCAAAAACTAGGGCTTTTTTGCTAAAAGTTAAGTTGATAATCTTTATAGTCAGATTACTGTGTCTTGCTACAATTTATTAAAATTGAATTGCAAGATACTAATAAGAATCCAGAAGAACAAAAGGAACAAGATGCTCAAGGACAAATTTCCTGTTTTGTGTAAATGGGAAGAGTTTCTAGATTTCAAAGACTTCATATTAATCCATATCTGCTAAAGACTTAATTCCTTAAGTACACAGATGCAGACAACACTTCAGTAAATTTATTTTTCTGCTGAGGGTCTACATACAGATTCCTGCTCATCTCACCCATTCCCACTTACAACAATTTGCATGTTCAGAACCTACCCAGAGTGACAAGGTTAGGGAAAGCAAAGTCATAAATTGTCAAGAATCAGTGACCTGGAACTCTGGGAATGAAATTTTTCTTTCCATGTTTTGGTGCACTTGAGGACTCACCTGTTGAGAGTGTTTTTCCAGGCTTCAAGCAGGAGCTTGTCAGTTTTCTTTCAGAAAAGCAGCAGTTTGGCCATGGTCCCCTGGCAGCAGGAACGTGGTTACTGCAGAGCACAGAGAAGGCCTCCGAGGCCAAAACACTGTGCTCACTTCCCCACCACAATGAATTGCCATCTGAAAGGTGCCAGATCCACAAAACTAGAAATTCAGGCAGACAGAGGGCTAATAGGAAAGTACCTGGTTTCCCACTGCATTTTCAAATACACCGAGAAGGAGTTGGTGCCCGTGTAAATCAGCAGAGGCTGGTTCCTCACCAGTAAATCCTGTAGAAGAATGGCAACTGTCCAGAAACAAAATGAGTTTCATGTCTGAAGAAGTGTGATACAGAGTAATGACAAGGGTAGGCTGAACTGTTGAGAAATTAATGTGTTTTAAAGTGTATGTGTTTCAGACATGAGGTCAGTTCAGGAGGGCCTCAGGAGTAGGTTAAACTTCATTGGAGAAGGAGGAGAGAGAAAGCTAAAATGACCTGAAATATGTCGGTAAGCATTTATATTTTGTCCTCTCAAACTAGCATCTGGAGAAATAAAAAAGCTATCAAGAGTCTGAGAGAAGTGACCCCAAATTTTTAGGATCGGATCTGTCTGTTTTAACGCTTTAATTTTATCTGGAGACTGCCCTGTGCCTTTTATGATGGTTTTGTGGCAAGCAGTTTAAATGTTTCCAAGGACCAGATGCAGACAACATCTCAATCTTTCCTTACAAAATCTGTGAGTGGCATAATTTTAACCTACTGTTGATTATAATTTAAAAATATTTCATTTTACTGAGAACTTATTGGACTACTTTCAAGGGTCCTGAAATAAAACTGCAGTGGTTGCTCAAGGTCCTAGTCTTGAATAATGGTTCATGTGATAAAGTCTATCTCTACAAGGAAGTCTAGACATGTCTTCCCAAAACTTGTCCTCCAAACCACCTCCAAGTTTGTAGCTGACATACCAAGATTTAATTTGCTGTCTTTGGAGCTGAGCAGCAATTTTAACACCATTACTTAACTTCTCAATAATTTTAAATAGCACTTCACTAAATTATTCTTTAAAAGATGTCTTAGCTATCCACTAGATTGAGACCATCAGAGAAAGCATTATCTCTCTTCTTCCTTCTTTGCTGAAAACCAACAATTATTAAGAGATAAAGTGAATTGTGATAAGCATTTCCACTTTGTGATATCAAAATTCCTCTTCACATTTGGTAGAAAACCTAATTACTTGGTTTTGTCATTATGAGGTAGATTTTAGAAGGGAAAAATGCATACATTTGAGAAAATGCAAAACAAAATATGTCACTGAAATTCAGTTGAAGGATACCAATGTCACACGAGGAGCTGGTAAGGGACATTTTACATTCTGTATCTAGTCACGTGGCGTGTGTCAGCATCTTCCAGATTACCCCTCATCACATGAGAGGCATCAGTTTCCACTGACATGGGAGCTACTGTTACAGCAAGCTTAAACCCAGAATGGTTCTGCTCCCCCATTCATAGCAGTAGTTAAAGTGTTTGTGCCTATCTCATAAGCTTTTTCTGGCCTCAAGACTCTTGCTATTTTACACTGCAGGGTACATTGTGTGCTGTGCTCTGGAATATCTCCTATCTGTACTTCACACACAATTGAGACATGAATCATTCCACACTAAGTCAATTATTACATTACAGATTTTCACTTGTTATAGATTTCTTTCCATCCATGTTAGAATGGCTAAATCTTTGTCTCTACTTTTATTATACCTAAACCTTGCAGATATTTTGTCTTAGTTGCCACATGTATTTTGTAGCAAACTGAGGTCCAATAATAATAAATTTTAAAAATTCTTTTAGCTTTTCTGAAAATTGATACTCCCTCTCCCCCCTAAAATATTCAGCTATTTAAGAGACTTCTGAACACATGATCTTGAAAGACTTTTGGCATACAACAACAGCATTTGAACTCTGAAACAAAATCACCTTACAATGTCATCAATTATTGAGTATTGACATTCGTATCACACAGCCTTTTTCTGAAGCTCCAACAAACAGGCCCATCTATCTTTTGAGCTCACAGGTTGTTTTTGCTATCTAGTTATCATAATAAATTATATAAAATTTTGGGACAATTGCTGAAGCACAATAAACCACACAATTTGAAAAAAAAATCCTTATTTTCATGTCATTAATTGAAAAAAATCAGTGGACTGCTTTCCAGTGGTACTTACTACCTAACAGCACCCAGTTCCTCTGCATAGAGTGGAAAGACCTTGCATTGAAGTAAAAATATGACTTTAGAAGTAAGACCTTTTCCATACTGACTTTAAAAGATCTGGAAAAGGAAAACATATTACTATGCACATACTTAGATGTGTATATGTTGCTTTTGTATTACACCATTTATTTATAAGTGGTATAATATTATATATTACAGTGTCATCATTGATATGACTTGGGGAATTTGTGGACTACATCACCAATGCAGACATCCTTGTAAGGCTGGTAACGGAATGAATGAGGAACCCAAAAATGCTGTCTTGTGCTTCTGTGTTAGTGATTTACAACAGAGCACTTCAGTGGTGTTCAGGGCAGTTTCCCTGCAGAGGCAATAAAGGCTGAAGAAACACAGAGGGCACCACCCAGGGCCCCTCACAAGAAGCATGAGCTGAAGGTCCTGCAGCAGTCACCTGCCACGCCAGCAGTGTGTGTGCCAGGGGCCACCAGCCTCACTGTCCTTCTGGGCACTGCTGGAAGGCATTTAAATAATAATGTAACTACCAGGCACAAGGCAATGTGGGTTCACAAAGGGACAGTCTTGTTTAGCCGATTTGATATCCGTCTCTAATAAGCTCACTCATCTAGTGGATGGATGGAAGGTGGTGAATGTAGTTTATCTTGATTTTTGTAAGGCCTTTTATACTGTCCTTCACATCATCTTGCTGTGCAAGTTGTGCAGCCATGGGATGGGTTCACAGTGTGCAGCCTGAGGAACTGGCTGAAGAGTAGGGCTCAAGGAGCTGCAGGGAATGAGGCCCCATCACACTGCCAGGTGCGTTCAGTGTAGCTATCAACAGCCTGCATTCAGCATTGAATGCACTGTTAGCAAGTTTGCTGATGATGCCAAACTGGGAGGTGCTGTTGACTCCCTTGAGGGACAAGAGGACTTACAGGGGATCTAGATAGACTGGATCATTGGACAATGATAATTAGGATTAAACTGAGCAAGTCTAAATGCTGTATTCTGCAAATAGGATAGGAAATGCCACACAAAGGTACGAATTTTAAGGAGACTGGCTGCAGACCAGTCCTGCAGAAAAGGATCTGGAGGTGCTGGTTGACAATGGTTTCAGCAGGAGTCATCAGGGAACTTAGGCAGTCAGTGGGCAAATCCCGTTCTGGGTACATCAAACGCTGTCGCTAAAAAACAGGTGATTGTCCCACTGATCTCAGCACTGGTGGAGCCTCACCTGGAGCATATGTGCAGTTCTGAGCTCCACAATTTAAGAAGGATGTGAAGATCCTCTAATGTGTCCAGTGGAGGACAACAAAGCTGGTGAAAGGGCTGGAAAGAATGTCCCGTGAAGACTGGATGGGGACTTTGGACGGGTTTAGTTTGGAGAAAATGAAGATGAACAGGTGACCTCATTGCTCTCTGCAGCTTCCTGAGGAAGTGGAGAGGGAGGTGCTGAGCTCTTCTTCCTGGATAGGATGTGTGGGAAGGGCTCAAAGCTGCATCAGGTTAGGTTCTGACTAAGTATTAGGAAGCATTTCTTTACCAAGAGGGTGGTCAAACTGTGGAACAGGCTTCTCAGAGAGGAGGTTGATGCCCCAAGCCTGTCAGTGTCTAAGAGGCATTTGGACAATGCCCTTAGTAACAGGGGTTAGTATTTGATCAGACTTGAATTTTTTAGGCAGTTGGACTGCAAGATAATTTGGGTCCCTTCCAGCTGAAATATTCTGTTCTAGTCTATCATATATGCTGTTCTGTTCTGTAGATGCAATGCAGATATACAGTTCTGGAACCACAGTACATCTCCGCAAGACAAAATTCAGTTCTTCCACTTTGCATTGCACCACCTGCTGATAGAGATGTATGGCAAGCATTAAAAAGAAAACTACATTTAAAAAAACCAACCCTGAAACACATGCCCATCATTTGTGTAATAGATTTCAGACATACTTATTTGTGCATTCGCACAAAATGCAGCCTCATGATCTGTAAATAGTGTGGCCACTCCAGGTTTATTCCCAGAAAACATTTCTTTCACAACATCATGTATATATGCATGCAGAAAATAGGCAGATATTTAATGTATTACTTAGACAAATGTTGTAAATACCTAATCATTAAATAAAGGTAGTCTCACAGTGATTTCAGTGGAAGTTAAATTCTATGTACATAGCTCTTAAGCAGTCACTGACAAGGAAATAGTAACCCACCATCCAAAGAAAGAATATGAATTTACACAGCATTTTACACCAATATGGAATATATTTTCTTGTATTTCTTGCTTTTATAATCAAGAATTTCACATTTTAGTTAAAGGGCTTTAGTTCACATTTGAATATGGAGGTGCTTTGAAAACCAGCTGGTGAAAAAAATAATTGGTTTATTTTATTTGTTTATTTCCTTCAGACAACAGAAGAGAATGCAAAAAATAACTTTCTGCAACTTATTTTGCACCAGGCTGTAACATTTCTGGTGTGCATTGACCCACAAATCCCTCTATTTACATTTTTGTTGGTAAACAAATTAAAGATCACTGAGCTGTGATAGTTTCCAGTTCAAACAAACCAAACCCAAATTTCCGTATGAGATGTATGCGTGGCTTTCATGCAGGCTTTATCAGCAGGAGTTAACAAGGAGAGCCATGGTTTCCCCATGCAGAGCCAACATTCCACTCATACCAGCTGAGAGTAATGCCACTGAGGTTACAGACATCTCCTCTGATGTTTCCAACTTCAATTAGAGGTATGGTTGGCAGGCAGCAAATGCCTAAGCAGTATAAAAGACCCAGAAACTGATACAGGAGCTTAAATTAATAAAGGGTTTGGTTCCATTGTATTAACCCCTCCTTTTTGCAGTGAATTCCTGGAGTTCCCTGCTGCTGCAGTGACAGACTTCAGCAGCAAACTGAGCACATGCTCTTGGTGTAAAATGTGCATCTTCAAGTTTAAAATGAATGACATCACAGCATAAAAATCAGGAATAGTCACGAGATACAGGCATGGATTTATGTGGGAGAGGTAGGAAGATCATTTTGGCAGCAAGTTTTATCTATAACCCAACCACAAGGTGATAAAGATTAAATACATTGGTCAATAGCCATTGGTGCAAGCCAAATACAGTATTGCTTAGAGAAAATATACACTTGGAGTGCTGACAGCTGAACCCATCCTCAAGGCAGGCTGCATTTAGGGAGCACACCTGTGTGCAGCATTATGCCACAACAGTAACTTGGCAAATATAAATCCCTTTTCCTCTCCATGTCTGCACAGACTTGGAATCAAATATTCTCCCTGCAGTGAGCTCTGTGTACATGTTTTGCGTGTTGTTTTAATTTTAGTACTTGGCTGGTAGTAAGTTCACAGCAGTAGCATTATAAACAAAATGAAAAGGCCACCTTCCATCTCAGACAAAAACAAAATAAAAATATCCCAAACAAAGAATATGAATTGAAATAAATTCTGCAGACCACGAAGATGCTATTTATATGAAATTACAAATGACCTGATGATTCAAAAACCTACTCTCCTTAACTTCAAATAACAGGTGTATTTAATATGTCAAAATACTAAGTAGACCTTCTAAATCTGTTGTCCTTATTCGAGCATGTTGACAGCAAAATTAGGAAAGAAGACAAAAATTAAGACTTCTGTAACTGTCATGATGTGAGAATGCCAGGAAGGACAGGACCAACTTGAAGTCAGTGGATTTCTGAAATAGACAGAAGCTCTGTCGAAACATCATAATTTAGATTTAGAGAGAAAGTGTATTTAGACAAAAGTATTTCTAGGACAGTGTAAGAGATTCTTTCAACCAGGAAAGGTAGTAGTTAGTGAGAAATGTTTTATTAAATTAAGAGTTTCTCCCCTGTTTCCTGTAGGAAGTGGAATCAGTGCCAGATTCCTGTCGCAGCTAACGTCCAATTGTAGAAGTAGCAAAATACCAATCAGCACTTTGGATTTCATGTAGTGCTTAATGCACTTTGGCCTCAAAAGACATGCCAAAGGAGGGTATTTGTCTCTTCACTTTTTGGACAAACTTTGCCCTGTTCCTGCTGTTCTTGTCTCGGGCAAGGCTCCTGGTAGCAGCACAATGTCAGCCATGCTCACCTGAGGGCTGAGAGAAGGGAGGTCAGAACAGCTCCTGTCCTTAGGGGTCAGGTCCCCTTTTGCTAACACAACATGTGACAGGTACAATATTTACCTGGGGGAACAAAAATTTTCTTTCTGTCATTCAAAGTACCAGCAGCCAGGTATTACCTTAATAGCTGTGAAATACTCAGAAAATATCAAAACAAGATTGGTAACTTTTTTTTTTTTTTTGGGGGGGGAAATAAGGCTAGAAAAGGACTGCAGAAAGCTTTTATGCCTTAACTTCTAGCAAATAATTGGCAGCAAATGTCTAACAATTTATATGAGAGCGTAAAAATATTCATTGTGTGTGTCTGTGTGTTGGCTTTGAACACCATGGTCACCCTCCAGCTAAGGAGCTGTTTACATCTGCCAGGCAGCAGCCAGACACCAGCAGGGAGCTGGCAGAGCCCTCTGGGCTCATTGTGCGAGTCCAGCCAGGGAGCAGAGCCAAGGCTCCTGCTCCAGCTCTCCCCAGCAGCCAGGAGCTCCCTTGGAGAGCTAAAAATCACCTCCCTCTCCCTCCCTCCCTCCCTCCCGAGCCCAGGTTCAGGTGGATGCTGCTCCCCACCTGCACAGCCTCCTCCGCGGCTCCTGTGACATTGTCTGCTGGGGGCTCTTTGACAACGTCTGACAGAATTTCAGACAAAATTTTTAATGCCTCGAAGTTTCAGCCTGTGATTTTCTAGTTCTGATATATTACTGCAGTCCTTATATGCAAAGTAAAATAAAATTATCAGATGATTGTCTCTCACTTCCTTAAATCCCCAAGAAAATTTCTCTTGAGCTCAAATATGCTGTCAATTGGTATTTTTACTGACCTGTTTATTCAGGTAAGTCCTCTGGAAGCAAGATATGAAAAATCAGTTTTAAACTCACTAGGAAATTAGGTGAAAAAGGTGAGTTACAACTGAGATTTTCACAGATTTGATAGGTGTTTTTGTACTTAGAACCAGAAAAAAAAAGAAGTTAGATTTTAAGGCTGTTAGTAGAAAACCGTAACATTTTGATGAGTTTTTTATGTAGTGTTTCCAAACACAGCAGTCAAGAATCAAGAAAAAAGGAATGAGATTGGCTTAAACATCAAATTTTGCTTGTGATAAATTTGTAGTTCTTTGTATTTATATCTATTTTAAAGCATTAGGCATTTTAATTGATGATGGCTAGGAAACATCTAATAAAAACTGGAGAATCTTCTATATCTAAGGGAAATGTGTAATGTTTAAGACAAGCGTAAATTTACAAAGCTCTGTAAACTGAAGTATTGTCTAAAATTTTGGAATTGTGGAATAAGTTGAATACTAGAAATTTCTTTGTGATAAGAGATAATTTGGAGCCCTTGTCATCAAAAATGTTGATGTCCAGTTTCAAAGTCTAAAAAGTTTCATTTGGATGGTTGGGGGGTTTGCCTATAAAATAATTTAGAGGAAGGTGCACTGCAGAAAGTGTTTAAGCTCCAACATGATTAATTAAAAAGTGCTGTGATTTATTTTTGTGACTAGCCTTAGTGATAAATTAGGTCTGGTGCATTTCAGAGCTCAGCACATGCTTTGTAAATGTGGTGAGTGAGAAATTCTCGAGTGCTTCTCATGGAAGCAGAGAAGTTCATCCTGCTCCTATGGAGTTTCTTATATTCTAATGGCAGCAGGGAGGAAAATAGAGAAGGTCAAAAGCTCTGTGCCCTGAGGCATTTTTGGGGAGTGAAAACTGTGCTAGGAGTAAGCTCCTTCCAAGTTCCACAGCTTTCTGCACATTCACTTCTGAGAGGAAGTCTTCCAGAGTGCAGAAAAATAAGTTTAAAACAGAAAATAAAACTCCTTGAGCTATCTGAATCTTTCATTAAGTAAGTGGATGAAAGATAATTTTTTAAGTAGGTAGTGAATGACATTAGCAAATGGATAGATGGGAGCAGATGAGTGATGAGACAATGAGTAAGTGAGGAAGGAATGACTGGTAGGTGTGATTTGAAAGGGCATAGCCCAGAGCTATCTTACAGCCTTAACAGGACTCTCTAGGAAAAGGAAAAAGAAGCAGGAGAAGCACCTGAGTCACCTGCTCCATCAGTTGTTGTCAAATATTTCACTTTTTTTTCTTACTTTTCTTCTTGATGTTTTGGGGAGCTTGTTTGTTTTGTTTTGTTTTAGTATTGACATCTTTGATGCAATGATTGTACCAATTAAGCCTCTGGAATACACTGCCAGCCCCAATTCCAGTCCAACTAGGACTTATCTACTTGCTTGTCTGGGAACTCATAATCTCTGAATGGAGCCTCTAGATACACACATGGACACCTCCAGCTCCCATGAACTTACAACACAATTTCTAAGAAGGCTCAGGCTTGTGCCCACTGGCCAGTTGAGCTGGGATAGCTGAGGCAGTGCTCACAACTATCCCATCCACCTCCCAGCAGTGGCTGAGCAGGACAGATGTCTGAATTACCTCTGTTTACAATTTGCCCTACAGCCATAAACAGAAACTGGTAGGCATCAGTGGGGGCATGTGAATGCTAATCATATATCATGCTGGAAATTACAACATTAGAGGGTTGGTTGTCAATCCCATTTAAACTTCTTTGTTGTTATGGTTGAACTTTGAGCAGTGTGCAGCTGGGACAATGGCCAATTCCCAGCTAAATCTATTTCTAAATGCAAGTTAAAGCCAAGATTCAAGCAGTCTTCAGCTGAAGTCAATATACTGAAATCTTAATAAGTTTCAGGCTGTTTTGTGACAGAGACTCTTGCATATTACCACAGATGGTAGCAACCACTTAAAAATTATTTTAAGTGAGTTTTTTAAAATATCCTCTGAAACATAATTCTGTGGGACTGGTAGTGCAAATAATCCATGTTTATCAAACATTCCCATAAGAAATCTGACTTTCATTTCTGGCATCATTTACCTGTAGTATTACTTACTTGGGACTGTAAAGCAGTGCATCAGAAAAACATTCAAAAACAGTGTGGCACACTGAAAGTGTCCAGTTCTTTCAGTGTTTTTCAAAGTACTGAAAAGTATGGTTTTTGTCTTAGCCTTGTTTTTCTTCTATACTGCTGACAACCTGAAGTAGACTGTAACCTCCTTTATAGCTGTAAAGCTTACACAAAAATATCTAAAGCACCCAAACGATCCAGAAATTCCACTGTCAAAGGTAACACCTGTCCCTTTTGCATGTAGGTCTACTTTAAGGAGATTTAAGATTTCAGGCCTTCAGAGCATAAAATTTCTGTATGATTGTGGGCAATGAAGCATAATGAACTTAAAAACAGAAGGAGGCTAACATTTAGTTAAAAGCTCTTTGGGATAAGACTGCTTGTTTCTTGATGCCCATGACAAGTAGTTTGGCATGTCTCCTTCTGTTGCTGCTTGCAAGATTTCCCTAGGTGAAGGGGAACCTGGTGAATGATTACACAGGGTTACAGAAATCACTGCCCACAGAATGTTGATTCAAGTACTTAAGGAAGAGAGAAGTCACAGAGCTTTTCTTTCATTCCCATCTTTTTCATCCCATCTTCTTCTTCCCATCTAGCAGAGAAGGGAGCTACACTGAAGGGAGAGAGAAAGAGCCTTTGTCAGAACAAAGGGAGAAGAAAGGAGGATACCTACTCAGCTACTCTTGAGGGGAACAAAGGGTTACCTGTTTTCTGAACTGACCACCAGATAAAGCCGTGAGTCATGACGTACATGAGTATTGTATGTCACAACATAACAGAGGAAAAGAGATTTTTAAATTATGACAATACATGAATTAATAAAAACATCTGCTATTCAGGACAAAATTTAACATGAGATGCTTGCTAATTCTGAAAATAAAGATTTAAATAGAATCTGACAAAAAAAACCCCAAACACAACAGTGTAAACTGCTAGTGTTACAAGTTTTGGACTATCATAAAGCTTTATAAAGAACTGGGCAATAATACTGCAGAAAGATAAAAAGAGGATGAAATGACAGCTGCTTCAGTTCTATTGCTTGTTCAGTGGTCTTCACTAAGAGGGACTGCAGACCTCTCTGCAAAAAAGTAGAGAGAAAACAGGGGAAGTTATTTTCTTCACATTGGTCAACAGTGAAGTTAAAATCCTTAAATCTCTAACTTTTTTTGATTTCTATGACCTCATTACCTCACCAATGCTTACACTAGAGAGTACTGTGTAAAGCATATTTCCTGTCTGGAAACAGCACTGTTACTCAGGTAAGGTGATTTTTTAAGAAAGCCAATCTGGCAGTCATCCTATTGCAAAGCATCCCAGTGAAAGCAAATAGAAACCTACATCTCACCAGGAAAAAAAAAAAAAAAAAAAATCCATTCTGCTGCTTGTGCTCTGCTATGTCTATAAGTAAGAGGAGGGAGTACGAAATAATTCTCCTTGTGACGCACAGCTCAATGGGGCTGGAGTGCTACAATGTGCTGCTTGAGTCAGAACTGACAGGGTGCCAGCCTTGCATTGGTTAGAGCAAACAGAGCTCAGCTTTAAATTTCCGTGCTGTTACACAACTGTGCTAGTACTTAAAGAACTGCTTGTACTCAAACAATAAAGGCCATCTATTTTCCTGTTACTGTGCTGATATAATTGTCCCTACCACAGGCACATTTTCATACATGCACATACATATTTAAATACACATGTACATTGCAGCATTTTAACTGCTCACTACTTGGCCTTCAAGGATCTTCCCTTGTTTTTACGGAAGTTTGAGACTTGAGGCTGCTTCAACTAGTGAAGGAAGAGGTGATCTTGTAGTCCAGCTAATGATGTGATTCAATTCCCTACCAATCTCAGTAGTTAGCAGCATCCACACAGTGAAGTGTCAGAAAGCAAGAGCCATATTTGCTGCTGCTGTTTTCTGAAAGGGTGGTGCCGTTATAACTCGTTATAACTCACTTCCATTGATCAGTCATTAGCAGAGTCATTGCACTCACCAGGTCTCTATTGGCTTTGTGGGAGATGCCCACTGATAGCAGAGTGTACAGAGAAAATACCTGCAGTAACACTGTTTGGGGAACTGTTAGCAAACACATTACTGCAGAGAGTAAGTTTGGTTACAGGTTCCATTGGACACCAGGTTACCTTACAGTCTGGAAATGACAGATCCTAGGGTCTGTCCCCAGGAAATGGCTGTGCCTAGGTGTCAGCAATGCAGTCAGAAGGCAGGACAAATGGACAGAGCTCCCTGAAACCCATGGAGGGCTGGCCATGGGACAGCATTTAGATGCTGCAGCAATCAGCTTACTTCCTTTCAGAGCCTGAATCAAGATAGCAGTGCTATTCTAATTTAGTTTATCAGAGCAAATCATATGACTAATCATTCAAGTATTTATCACTTCAGTATAATTTCTGCATACTATTATTGGGGTTGCACCTCCACTAGTGTGGCTTAGGCACGATTGGATCTGACACTTGGGGAGCATCTTTCAGCAAAGAGCTTAAAGAGCTTGAGAGCCTTAATGCTGACAACAGGTGAGGCTGGCTGGCTTGGAAGCAGGCAGAGGAACAAGGCACAACAGCTGTGACAGAAAGCAGAAGCAACACAATTTGATACCATCTCCAGACTGCCCCTTGAGGTCATCCCTGCAGACCCAGGGCTCTTCATCCCCCACGGAGGGGAAGGGAAGAAGGCTCCTGGAAGGGACTGTGGATAAAGGGCCTGAGCTAGACTGCCCTGAGGCATGTGCTGCTCTGGCAGTGATGTGATACTGCTTGTACTGCATGCAAAAGTACTCCTCGGGTGGCTTGCTCCAGCTTTCCACCTTACCACGTGTTCCCCCATGCAAGCAGAACAAGCACTTGTGACGTCTTCTTTCCTCAAGGAATCCAAGGCAGTTTGTGCATCACCTACTCAAACAGGACTGAAGGGAAGGGATAAAGCAAATTCAAAGGTAGTCAAATGATGGTATGTCTTGAGCATCCCAAGCTCATATTTGTCCTTTTCAATGCAAGTGCTGGTAGGCAGAATTTCTGAGATGATTGTGTCATGGAACTTTTCCCCTGTTCAGCTTTTGATGTAGTTAAACTTTCACCTGATTTTTGTTATGACATACCTGCTTGGGGACAGCTAATGCTAGGAAAATCCTGATATCATACCAGTATTTCTGGATTTCTCTACAGCCTTTCCATCTGCACAGTTGACTCTCCCATTTCATTTTTATGTGTTTGTCTAGGCAAGTGAACTGCAATCATTTCTACAGTCCAACTCCTCCCCTGGCCTTTCCCACTAGTTGCTTGGGCCTCAGGCTAAGAAGACTTTTGTCCTACCAAATGTGTGTGAGGGTAGGGGGCAAGAAAGGTCTATCCTTTCTCAGATCCCTAAGTTGTAATTCTGTCAGATTACTTTAGTGTTTTGGTTTTTTTTCAAAAGTTGTTGCTAATGGTCTCCACAAATACCACAATCTACCTTTCCTTCACCCCACTGTGAAGGGGAATGCAGGGGCTACCACAGAAGTGGAAGGACTGGAGACAAGTATGAAATACAGACAGAAGAATTAATCTTTGGCCTATTCTTGAAGACACAAGAGAATATCTGTGCATTCCAGTCCCTTCCTAGCTTAACTTTATTGTTTTAAATAAAATAGCCATGGGTTGACATGTAGAAATTGAACTGGAAACAGGAACAAAGCACTCCAAGCTTTCAAGTCAAGGCAGTACCTAAATGGCAATCTAAAATTGCAGGCTTAGTCATATACATTTGAATTTTTGGATGTTCTGATCCCTAAATCCTGTCTCACATCTTAGCCCAACTCGTGATAGTGCCTCCTTGTGACTCCTTTCATAGAGCACGAAGTTTCTACAACGCTTACTGTTGACCAGTTTTGTGAAAGTGTCACAATGAATAGCGCAGCAAATATGAGATTACAGTAAGACCCACTTATTGTTGTAAGCAACAGGTTAGATGGCCACCAAATAAACAATAGCAATTAACACCCCTGTCTTCCAGCCCCACCATCTGTCTGGGAAATCCTTGATTCCTAGGTACAACCTCAGGCTTTTTGTCTACTATTACTGATGTATCACCCCATAGGAGGAATTTAACACCAAATTCTACCTAATTCTCATCAGAATGGAGTCCTCTCTACTAGATAATCTCATGTCTCATCACTTTGGGTCATATTCAGACAGCTGTTAAAAAGTTCATGCTCTCAAAGTGCCATGTGGCCAGAGGGTAATCTTTTCCCTTCAAGAGCTCCCTACATCAAGACAGAGCAGGACCAAAGTCTTCTGGTATGATTTAAAGGTCAGAAATTGTCAGCCCTGTGTTTGTACCCAGATAATGTTTTGCCTGGACAAGCCAACATGATGCACATAGAAGGCAGTGCCATGGTTACTGTCCTACTTCAGGCTACAGCCGGCATTTGCATTCATTAGTTGGAAAGGACCCAATTATTTAGTTACTCAGTTGTCACTGTGTGCATCCACACTGTGTGTCCACAGGGGCTCACAGAGCAGCAGCACCTCCAGCATGTGACACAGGGTGCTCTGGGACACCCCCTTGTCAGGGCCACAGGCACAGGTCAGGTGTATGACCCTGCCCCACGGACCACAGCCACCCATCACTGACCCAGCCCATGGTGTCTCACAGCCATGGCAGGACCACAGCCACCCATCACTGACCAGCCCATGGTGTCTCACAGCCATGGCAGGACCACAGCCACCCATCACTGACCAGCCCATGGTGTCTCACAGCCATGGCAGGACCACAGCCACCCATCACTGACCAGCCCATGGTGTCTCACAGCCATGGCAGGACCACAGCCACCCATCACTGACCCAGCCCATGGTGTCTCACAGCCATGGCAGGACCACAGCCACCCATCACTGACCAGCCCATGATACCTCACAGCCATGACAGGACCACAGCCACCCATCACTGACCAGCCCATGGTGTCTCACAGCCATGGCTGGACCACAGCCACCCATCACTGACCCAGCTCATGGTGTCTCACAGTAACTGCACAGCCTGTGCTCGCATCCCTGGGCACTCTGCTCAAGCCTGTGGACAGCATACATGTCACAAGGTATGGCATGTACAGTTTCTGCTGTTCAGGGTATGTGTACATATTAAAATAAAGCCATCTGTAAGTGTTTGCCTGTGCTTGCCTGGGGATAACTCTGTGCAGAACCAGGATTCAGTCCTAGGGCAAAAGTAAGAGAAGCACTGTCCTATGGGCATTTTAAAAAATATGACTTTTAATAAAGTGATGGTTCTGTTTTTAATTTGGCTTCTGTGTCTGCTCAATAACAATTTTTCATAATGATTTATTGGCCCTGGCTTTTTACTGTGGTCTTCCTGCTAACACTTTAGGAACGATAAAAAGCCTTGGTCCTAAAATATAGTGGCTTATATTCTTCTGGAGAGAAATATCTAAAAGTGTCATGGGTTAGCCAGGTTTTTTGGTTGTCCCATTTCTGCTTGGCTCAAGGCTTACTTATTAGACATTTTCACGTTCATATCCCTGGCAATGGAAGAGCTATACATTCAAAAATTTGGCACATGCACAAAGATGTGCACCGACATTCACAAAACATTTCCTAAGGTTGTAGCTGCTTGAATTTCAGCTCCTTAATTACCCAGATGCCTTTGAGAAGACATTTTCAGGGTTCTTTTTAGCAGCTGACTGTTCTATCTTAAAGGCTTCTCTGAAGATTAGCTTTACAGTGGGGCTGGACCTGATATATCCATGTATTTCTAGACTGGTTCTCAATTAAAATATTTGGCCTGGTTGAGGAAGACTGATTCATAATCAACAGTCATTTTTGATGCAAAAATCAGGTGTGAAGTAAAGCCAGCACAAGCCAGAACACGTTGGCCTTCCATATGAGTAGTCAGCCTGACACTATCAAAAACCAATGTTCTTAGTGCATGTGTGAGGATAATCATTAGGTCTGCCTTGTCTCTGAGGCATTGTCCTCAGGGTGCTTGTTCTGCATGGTAGGAGTGCAGAATTTCTTGGAGACAAATGCAGAAGCCTTCCCCCATCCTGACAACTTAAAAGGTTTTGTCTAGACAAGAGAACATTTTTGGCATAATTATCCTCTTGCATTTTAATTTTGCATGCAAATAATTAGAACTGTGGTGCTATGATTTCAAGCCGGCCATGCTGCTTGTAGAGACCTGAACGAAATTCTGAGAGGCCTTTGGGAAAAGAAACTAGAATATTGAGAAGTTAGCACAGTGTCTTATAAGAAAAAAAAGTTAAAGCTAACATAGTTTTGAACACAACACTAATTAATATATATACAGAAAGGTGGTGAAGGAATATGACCCTGTTTCACAACTGTGCCTTTGGACTGATTGACAGCCACTGGATACACATACACTCATCTTTGATTTGGAAATTATTCATTACCACCTTTAACAGCAGAAAGTTTTCTACACTTGCATAAAGCAGAGGAAACCTCCAAGAAAATAGAAGGAAGATGGGTTGCTATTGCCAGACTGCCTTTTGTTTCCCATTGTACACCACGTGTGGTACAACTGTGTGAGGCACCAAACAAGGCCCCCAAAGTGGAGTGAAGAATTAATACAGATTAAAAAGATCTCATTTTTCTGAGTGTTTTTCTGGGTTACCAGTTTCTCATCCTGGTTCACCGTGCAGTTGTACAATGGGAGAGCATACGGATGGGAGATACAACATGGGAACACACTCTGCCACAAAAATAAACCTTCAACTAAATGGGGCCTTAGTCAATTTATCATTCAAGCAAGTAAACTAGTTCATTACATTGGATGTGCTGTACTCAAACTGTTAAAAAATCCTTACCTCCATAGTAAATATGCAAACTGGGAGCTTTGTAGACGTGCTTGTAGCAACCTCACGCACTCTAAATGGCTTTACAAATGTAGAAATCTATGACTTTTTAGAGAAGTTACTGACAGCAGAATTATATGAGTAATCAAAATCTTCACACACTCTCCATATTTCCTTGCTATTCCAATATTACCGAATGACTCCTCTATAAAGAGACCCTAATTTGGAACAGAAATTATTTCATTTTGGGATATTTACCCTGCTTTTTGAGTAGAGCAATTATTCTGGAACATGCTCATTTACATTTTGGATGAGCGCCCGAAGAATGGCTCAGCAGAATAATTATTTTGAAAGAGCTATTCTGATCAATTTCTGCATCTGAGGCCCTGCAGACCATATGTGTCACCAAAGGCAGACCAGAACTCCACAAAGTGCTAAGTGAGGCCTTTTACTTAAAAGACTTCAACACCATTTGATATTATATTTAGAATTAACTATTTGTAATGAAAAAATACCATTATCACACTTTTAGGACATTGTTTATAAGCCATTCAAGCACAGAACATAATCATTAAGCACCTAGTCAAGGAATTTCAGTGCAATACAGAGGAAATATATTTGCCTACAATAATTAGCATTAGCACCTTTATGGTCCCCATGCTTTGTGCCATGGCACACTGGGTATCTGCTGCTAAACTAAAACTCAGAAGAAAGAAGTCAGCCCTTTTACTGTGTAAAAACTGTGGTCTGGGTGTGAGGGTTTTATTGAGCTGGTGAACACGTTGAGTGATAAATCCAGACCAAGTTCTTTTCTCCCTCACATCACCCACAGGAGGCCAGGCCAAAAGACCACAGTGGAGATATCCACCAGCACAGCACCAAGGGTGAGGGACTTTCTGGGGTGGGTAATGCTCCCTGGTAGCCTGTCACTCACTGGTATCGTCACAGTCTTATATCTGTCAAGGAACAAGACCGTAGGATGATTCCTAGCTTATTTGTGCTGTTGCAAAATGTTAAGGCTTTGTATACAGTATATCTCTTTATTGCTAACATGGCTCACATTCCCATAGGAAAAAAAAAACAACACAAAAAAAAATCTCAACAAAACAACAAGATAACATACGCTAAGAGCAAAAATCTCCAAGGAGATGTTGTGGAAAGCTCCTCTTTCCATTGGGATGAAAGAAATTCTAGTCCTACAGGAATAGTTGGGGGTTCTGCCCCAAAGAGTATGCTTACCAGAAGTTCAGGATTTATCCCAGTAGGAAGGAGAAATCAGAACCTATTCATTAGTTGCTCCATAATAGATTTAAAAATATAAACTTGCAAGGTCACTTACATAAAGCCTGCAATACCATATGCTCAACACATTCCAGAACACCAAACACATGAATCACTGCAGTTATATTCATAAAAATACTCTTCTACTCCCCCAGCACATCACACAACGATGTAGCTAGAGGAACTTTTTTTTCAGGTGGCAGCTGATTTAAGAGGTTCCTGTATTTGCTGCTTATTCTTGCCCCATAACCCTAACCTATCACTTCCTCAGCTGTGCTGGTTTACTTCTGTGGCAGTGAGCCAGCCACCAAACTGGGTTTAAAAACCTAAAACAACAAAAAAACCACCCCACTAATATATAAAGTTTTCTGAAAATAACTCTTAGGTTATTTCAGTGATGTAACTGTTGCTTCAGCACTGCTGAGGGGGCAGTTCAGCAATAGTGGTGAGCAGCCAAAGGTGGGGAGAGAAAGAACTCTTAAACCAGCTTTGCAACCTGAGCCAAGAGATTGATCAAGCTAGATTCTTAAAGAACAGTGAGGGACATAACTAAGCATGCCACCAGAAAAAGTGTCCTTCTCAGAAACTTTTACATGTTTTTTAAACAGTGGGGGCTATCAGTAGCTGTATGAAGATGTCTGCATAACAAACCCATGAATGCCCCAAGTCATTCATGGGAGAGATGCATTGGTTGGTTTGTGGCTTGCATGCAGGGGCTCTCTAGTGACTTTAATTATTTGACCTTCTGAAAATTCTTTTCAAAATATGTATAACAATGAAAATATTAAAGCTGAATATTATCAAAACAAGTTTTATTAAGTCAGGCTTTTTTACCCTGGACTTCACTGAAATGCAATTTTACCCCAGCCCTTTTTAAAAGCTTGCTGTGCATATTTTTCTCTTTGTGTATACATTTATAGATGTATAGTTATAAATGGCATGAATCCTCATTTAGGGTTGCATTGTTTGCACAAGCCTTCAGACTCAGTAAGCCTGTGGGGTTTTTTCTCACTTTCACTGGAGTTAGACAAGAAAGCCTCAGTGGAACTGACAGAATAAGCCATTCTAAAACAAATAGTGGTGAAAGATGAAGGAAAACCTCCATGCCTTGGATTTAAAATAAGGTCAGTTGGCAGAAGAATTTCTAATTTAACAATACTAATCAATAAGAACTTTCAGTTTTTCCATAAAAAAGAATTCCATTTGTTTAAAGAAGTTAAGTGTTGTGAACACTGAATGCTAGAATAGATGAGAGGGTATGGAAGATTGAATGCAGCTGTGACCAATGTGTTTGTTAGAAGCTTCTTGAAAAAGATGATACTTCTTCAAAGAGAAAACCAGAAAAAAAACAGTATTCTTTTGTATGTTTTAAGCTTCTTGGCTCATCAGTGCATTTTGTTTTACAAAAGCAGGAAGGCAAAAAACCCTCTGCTCTGAGAGAGAGTAAGCTGACATTGACAAATCAAAACCTGCTGTAACTTACTTTTCACTGAAAAACAGGTTTTTTTGGTACTATTGCTTTTAGAAATAAACAGCAGGAATGATGAGAATTAATTATTTTCTTTTCCTACCATTTGATGGAAAGGCTAGCAGTTGGTGTCTTGAGAACTGTTGCATCTAGAACAAAAACTTGGTCATCAATACAAGGGCCTTCTTCTGTTGTAAGAAGGCATTAATCCACAAAGTGAGCTCACAAGAAGTCATGTTTCAGTAAAAAGATGTTCCTTCCCCATGGGCAGCATTATGGCTCTGGTTTACAGGTGGGGATGGCATGGCTGAGGATGGCTGGTGTGATCAGACTCAGCCCCCTGCCCTGCTGCTTCCAAGGACTGTTTGCTCATCCATTTGAGAGGGCAAAGGACATGTCTTACTGCTGTCTGCAGCTGCTCCATGGGAGGGAATAAGCCACCCTGGAAGCACTGTTGGTACGAGGTAGCTGTCACTGGCTTTGAATTGTCTGAGAAGTTTAGGCTGTACTCTGAGGGACTTCAGCACCCAAGGTGGGCTCAAACAGAAGGTGCTCACTGAGCATCAGAGTTGAAATTGCTTATTTAGATCTCCTCACTCATGCCTCTCTTTCCTAGTTAGTTACAAGCTCAGAAAGGTCCCACTCATGTCCCTTGTCATTGTCCTTTTCTCTCTCCAGGACTCATAATTGCTGAATTGTGGACATAGTGAGTTTTTTCAGGGTCTTACATGCAAGCTCCCAGTTTGAACACAACTATATAATGAGAGAAGGAAAGAAAGCTCATTTACCTGTAGGCGCTATACCATCATCTCTCTCTTCAGCCTCAGAGCTCATTCCCATTTGGTCTTGTGCCTTCTGTTTTCCATTCTCACAGATAAAGCAGTAGTTGGGCTGTTATTATCCTGGCTGCCTCAAAGTCCTCTTCTCTGGCCCCAGCAAAAGGCACCAACATCTGTAAGCAGTGGGCTGTAGAGATGGCTTTGACTTATCATTATTGATGCCTTAAGTTTTTAGCTTTCATATTTTTTCAGACCCTGTACTGCATTAGTGTATAACTCTGGATTCCATATAGTGTGTTAAAAAGCTCTCTTCATATTTTGGTCAGACAAAACAATCCTTCGTGGCCTAAGAACCAAGAATACCCTCTGCCTCAGGTCTGAAAAGTATAAACAAAAGTGAATTGGGGAGATGAAAGCAAACCAGGGGAATATGACTTCATTACCTGATATCACAGTGAGGGAGGCACAACTGGCATCAGAGAAGGCTTCAAGCATCAACCCTTTATTGTCCTTCAGGGCAACATTTTACACCCCTCATATTCCTGCATTGCACCTGTGTGCCCTCTGTTCCCTTCCATGCCTGCTCAGCGCACCTGGGCCCTCCATGTCTCTCTGCTTTCAATGTTTCCATGGCTTGTTGCTCTCAATGCTGCTCACCTGCTTCTCACAGCTGTCCCCACTGGGGATGAGGCTCAGCCACAGCCCCACTCCCAATCACCACAAACTGTGTGCCTACAAACTGAGGCTGTATTTGGACAATTAACCCCTGATATGCAAATAGACCAAACTTAATCTGTCTGAAGAACCTGTGAGCATCATTCATCTTGGGTGTAGCCTCTGGGAGGCTTTTGACTGCCCAAGGTGTATCAACTGAAGGCCTTTAATAAATACCCACTTTAGTCTCTTAACTCTGTCTAGCCTCTGTTCTAGGCATCCACACCAAGACATTGTTATGATAACATCATCCTCAATGTTACTTCCCAACTTGACTTCTGCTTTGTCTATTGCATCAGTCACTAAGCCTTCATTTGCAAATCCTCTAACTTTTCCTCCAGGATGGAGCTCCAGCAATGCATAACACTGAACTTCACATCTGGGAGAACAAATGAGAAGTTATAGTTAAACTAGGAAGGATAAATGTTAAATTAGGATGGAAATGCATAGGTGGAGTGGAATAACCAAACAGGAATGGAAAAGTTTCTGAGAAAGATTAATTGTACTATTACTTTCTAACATGTTAAATTTTCTCACTGGGTTTTGAGACTTATGCAGATTGCAGGTGGGAGGAGGGCAGGCAGGGATGAAAGGCTTTTATAAAAATGTCTGTGCTGCTTAAACTCATAAGTACTTTACTTGACTCTGAGAAAGCCACTGACTGTGCTGCGTGGGACCCCAGGAGGGATATAGCACTACACAGTGGCAGTAAGCCTTAGACATAACGCTCTCCTTGAGATACTGTCCACTTACATCTGTTTTGACTTTAAAAGCTAAATGTTGCATTCCTGTTAGCAAAAAAGCTTATAACTGAGACAAAGAGGACAACTGAATCTTCTAGTTTTTTCAAATGATATGTATGTATGTGAAAATTTCTGTGTTTATTATGTACCCATGCAGAAACCTGACAAAGCAATAATTTTGTACATAGCACTTCTGAGCTGTGCTTGATGTAGTGTTGCATTTGGCTATAATTCAAGATGTGGCTTGATATTTATATGCTATTTTACATTGAAATATGATTGCATGCTTTTAGATTTACAAAACTCTAGTCTTGCCAGGAAATTCTTGCCTGTAAAGCTATTTTAGGACTTTATCAGTTAAAAGGCTTATGAGCTAAATTTCATCCTCACATTGACTAAAATGGATATTGCATATGCATATTCACAGGCATACTTTGGCCTTAACTTTCATTTAATTGTTTAGCTTGGTTAGAAATACATACTTAAAAATCCAGGGTGATTAATAAGATTGGTAATAGTTTGAGAACTCCTAACATTTCTCTGATGCTTGGAAAAAGCTCTAAATTTCTTTTGCTGACATATTACACAAACAAGATCTTAAATCCCCATGTGTGTTCTATTTGTCACAAACACAGATGATTTAAAAGTTTTAATGAAAAACTGCATTCGGAAAAAAACCCTTTCACATAGCATATTTCCTTCTTTCGCTTTTGTTTTAGGGACCAGTTAAACAGCTGGAACTGAATATTTTGTTCAGAATCAAATGCTTTTACTATTGCATTGAAAATTTGAAATATACCCTATTTTACTTATTTTTCCCCTCAGAGAAGTTTTTATAGCTCCTTAGTAAAATTCTGTGGAAAATATTTAGTGTTTTCTAGCTGACCTGGAGACCAGAGCCAGAGGAGAGCAGACACTTGGTCAGTAGCAGCTCCTGGCAGCCATTACACAGTTAGCAGCCCATTGGAATCCCCCAATGAATCCAAGTCTTAACATAGGAGAATAAATATGTTTTCAACCCTAACCACTCCAGAAAACACTGCATATATGAACTGGGAGTAAATCCATGCATTGTTCCTTTACTGACTGTGCTGACAGCCTGAAATAAAGCCTGCAGAGATGAGGGTGACTAGACCACAGTAGACCACTAACTCAAAATCCTAATGCCATCATTCAAGTCTTAACATTAAGTGAATCATAACTGCTTATCATTTTAGCAGCATCATTCCACTAATGTGCACATATTATGATCCTCAACCAAATGTCAATCTTCTCTGTGTGAAGACTGCCAGAACCTCCCCCAAACCTGAAAAACATAACACATTGATTTCTGTGTCACTTAGAAGTCAAGTCACAGAGGCCTTGTTGCATAAACTGCTAATTAACACCAAACAAAAGGCTAGTCTCTGCCCTAAGGAACTTGCAGATTAATTATGATTGGAGTCAGCATGTAAATACCAACAGAAAATAAATGAACATAAGGGTTCACTTAAGATTTCTCCAGGGAAGCAGGTTTAAGACAGTCCCATATTCTTTTATCTCAGCTGCTCCTTCGTAGGATCAAAGAAATGTTCCCATTTAAAAACACCACCACTACTATTAGGGCAGGACTGGGGGGATATTAGCTTGGAACTTTTCACTTTTCAGGTCTGAAGTGTAACCCTGAAGAGGGCTGGATCAGCAAACCTGATGGGATGGCAAACAGTGTCCCACAGGCAGGTGGTGCTTCAGCCTGAGACTTGGTGCAATGGAGCTTCTGCCTTTGGGATTGCAACAGGGCACAGCTGCCAAAGAGCACAGCAACACAGCAGGGTCACAAGGGGCAGCTCAATAAGCAGCAGTGTCAGTGTGCCAGCTCCAGTGAAGAGTTTCAGTGCCATTATGGTGTCCTAGTGCAGTGAAACAGCAGCACTGAAAGCACTTAGTACTTGCTTGAAGCCTAACAGGTGAAGGTCAGACTCTTTGACAAAGAAGAGGTGGGAGTCAACATTGCTTTACTACATGAGGCCCAAGAGGAAGAAAATTGGACCAGTCTAGAAGCCAAACCCTGGTCAGTTAAGTACTGACTGCATATTAGCCACTGTCAGTACAATATCTTGTGATGGTAGAGGAAATGGGCAAGAGCTGGAATTCAGTTTTTTTCATCTTAAAGCAATGAATGTGCATTTGTTTGAATCCTTCAGAAGGAAGGAGCAAGTGAAGTCAAACAAAAGTATTTTCCATGTTTTGCAGCAGAACAGGACAAATGTCATCAATTTGATATATGGCAAACTGCACCTGTATTACAGTGTCCAAGCTATGGGACAGGATCTCTACTTTGCTCTTTTATTGTCCCATAGATAAAGGAGCAGCACTGTCTTCTCATTATAACATGCCTGACTTAAGGGATAGTTGTTATCACAATGACATTTTCTTGTAGACTTTATACATACAGTAGCTGTTATAAAAAGTAGAAAGAACTCCTCTCTGAGTGTGTTATCTATACACACCAACTGGGCTTTGCTGAATTCCCTATGTAATTGTTATGCTTTGTTCAGCTTATAAAAAAACCTCTACAGACCACTGCAAATTTATGACACATGTCAGCTTTAAACTTGTTTGTAAAGGTTTAAAGACAGGAGTTGAATTCCCTGGATTAAAATTAATTTTAAATGCTTTAATGGGGTGAGCTCTCTTGTTGAAGACTGATATGCCTGCAGGCTTTATAAAACACCAGCATTCTAGGATGCAGAGATATTTTCTGAGCCAGGTTGCTAAAGGATATCACACACCAGTGGCAATTACCATCCTCCCTTTTGCGGTCACATACGATGCCATAAAAAGGCCCCAGACTTCCTTGTTTAATTGCCTGGTTTCTTTTCATCTCAAGCACAGGGCAGAAGAAATGCATTCAGCTCACCCTTGTAAAATAGCACACACTTTCTTACTGTTACGCCTTTGAAATATCACACATGACAGCGAATATTTAGAGAACTTCATGAATGGGAGACTTGTAAGCAGCCTTATCCTGGGGATATTTATTGGCACAAAGCTTTGGTGGCATCATGCTTCAGCGGTACTGAAGAGGTAAGACGAGTTCGTGCTGGTGGATGTGAGTGTGTGAAGACTTTTTCCCTGTCAGAATGGTGACTTTTCTCTTAATCTGATTACCTCAGGATCATGCAATTCATGTGAAAGTCAAACATTTTCACACTTTTCATTAGGCTATTTTGAAAGAAGAGAGATGATAATGCCACTTTGTAGCACTATTATCTTATTGCAACTTGACAGGTGATACAGATTCTGAAATCCAGTGTGATCTTGGATGAATTGCTTAATGGAATGAAGAAATTGCATGGATTTGCCTCAGTTCAGCTGTGTATTAGGAAGAACAGAAATTATAGAAACCCTGCCCTCCCCACTGAAAATAGTCAGAGAACATTTGATGAAGGTTTTAAGCTCAGGTGAAGTATTTAGTACTGTTACATAATTCAAAATTAATATAAGATGTTCAAACTTTTCACTAGAAAGAGAAAGATCTCCAGGAGTCCAACTAACCTCAGTGATGAAGGCACTGCCCTGATGTCTAAATGATGTCTAAATGTCTCTATGATGACACATAGCCACTGATAAGGGTCACTCAGCATAAGATGAAACAGGAATGATATAAGAGAGGTGGGGAGATGATAAGGAAAGAAGAAATGGTCAGAAAAAGGAAATCAAATGGAGAACAAAGTGTAGAGAGTCTCTGTCCCACTGCAGTCTCTTAAGGTGAGAGCCAAAGTGGAAGCTGAGGACAATACAGCTCCAGCTCAAGCAGCTGCACCAGATTGCTGCAAAGAATTGGGCACTGTGCATCCCTTTTACCTGTCTGGGACCTCTGTTCAGAGACAATAAACCTGTGGGGAGAATTGCTCTGCATCTGTTAAGCAGTGCCACCAGTAAGCCACCTTCCCTGCACCGCTGTGCTGACATGCCAGTCAATCCCCAGTGCAGGAGGCCAGTGGGACCATCACAAGCACCAGCATCTGCCCACTCACCTCCTTCTCTCTACAGAATTATAGCAGAGCCTGGAAATGCTTCTCTGAGGAACCATTTATTTTCTCTGGTTTTTCTTTTTTTTTTTTTTTTTTTTTTTCCTCCCGGGGTGGTAGCAGGCATTTTGGCATTCCCATTATGCCTAATCTTTCAGCTTCTCCCAGGAAGCATCTCATGGTCTGTATGTAGGCCTGCCCTTGTGCTAGTCAAGCAGGAAGAAATGTGGGTTCCTCTGATCTCCAGGCAGCAGAATGTCACTGACAGCACCTACAAGAAAAGAAGGAAAGACAATTTTTTTAAGACACACATTTTCCCACCTCAGACAATAAGGGTTTTTCTGTTAAAAGTTATAAAACAGTGTTTAATATTTGCACATAATGAGATCTGGACTGAAAGACAGGTTAAAGATATAATTCTTTTTACCCATTTGGCTTATCAAAAAAAAATCCAAAAAAAACCCCAAAAAAACAACCAACCAACCAAAAAACCCCAAAAACCAACAAATAACCAGGGAAAAAAAAAACCAAAACCAAAAGGAACAGGGAGAGTACACAAACAGCAATAAAGATACATGCTTTTAAAATATGTAATCACTCTGTTTTGCACAGAATGAATGAGTCAGAAGCTCAATGAGCTGCAGAAAAGAATTTCAGGGGGAGCATGAAAACAGTCCTCCTCCATAGCTGGATAATTTCACTTATGCCTGGAAAAATAAAGCCTCCATATTCTAAGATTGAATATTTCCTTTTATATTCCTTCCTATACAAATTCATATGTCAGTCCCCTAGCAAACATTGGCACTAGACTACCAGTTTTTGTTGTGCTAAAAAGGAATCAGAGGCAAAAGTCTTAAGAGAAAGGAAAAGACAACCAAAACGTTCGCTGATTAGGTCACCACTCCCTCTCTGTTAGCTGGAAAGCCACTTCCAGGGTTGTCGCTGCCAGGCTCCAGAATTTACTGTCTGAGGGGCCTGCTGGCTGAGCTACTTGGATAGGCAGTCCCTGACCCACATCCATCAAAATGAGCCAGGTTAAAGCTGAAACAGGGTAAAAAGTGCTAGCACAAGCAAATCTTCCCAGGGGACAGTGGTGGGGATTGCCAAGCACTCCCACTTGAGGCATTGCTGCTGTCAGGAGAGGACATGCACTTGGTCTCTTGGAGCTGAAATCTGTAGGGACCTCGCAGTCTTTAAAGGTTTCTGTTACTGAACTTGTGCCGTGCTCAGCGTGGGGGTACCTACCAAGCTCTACCCCAAGGGTGTGAGAGAAGAACACATGCACTTAATTCCTCTTGGTGATATTTGCATAAGGGAGTTGTTGCACAGAACATTAATGTATATTTTGGGGAATGCTCAGCCATGAAAATATGACTGCTAGTAGTTAACCTAGTCGATGAAAACAGGAATGATAATTCTCAGTCCAATTTTAGCGTGGTTAACCAGGGACACAGCTCTAGCTAAAATATAAATGCACTGAAATTTCTGTTTCACTGTACTTAATAAAAGAACTGATATCAAGAACAAGCTTTCGAGGAACTCATTTTTTCAGTTGAAACAGCTGAGAAGCAGCTCCAGGATTTTGTATTTGGTTTTTTACAGACCAGTTGCACTTAGTACTGCACTCAGACTAGAACTGTGCTTAGGGACATTCAGATGCTCAAGTCCAAGGGGAGCATTTGTAAGGGGGTGTAGGTCCTTAATCCTGAGTTTTATATGCCAAGCACAGCTTTACTTATATTGCTGTGGAAGGAATGGCCAAAAGGTATGTTGGGCAAACCTTGTGGGAATATGTAATATCTTTTATTAAACTAGCCAGCAAAAAACAACCAGCCTTTTGGATAAGGATGCCTTCTTCAGGCCTGAAATCAAAGTTTTTTTATTGTCTTCAACAAATGTTACGTCAGTTTTGGATAGGTGTGGGATATTGTTCCTGCTATAGGTAAAAATGAAAGACAAATGATTAAACACTCATCAGTTTACAGAATGAATCCCTATAGAGGAGGGTAGGAGGAGATGTGATGTGCCTTGGGGCAAGCCTCATCTTGTCTGTAGATGTTTCTCCCAAGAAAACAAGTATATACACTAATGTGTACATGTATACATTTGAACATCATTATATACTTGGTACCCTTGGGGTGATTTCCATTTGCAGTTCAGAGCAAAAGTGAAATATTACAAATCATTTGACACAAAGCAAGTGCTAACCTATGAAATATGTCTGCTGACTTGTTGACATGAAACACAAGAGTCTGTAGAACAAGCTTATGAAACCTTACTAATTTCAGCATATAATTCCCACTTTCCCCACCACTAAGACCCTACACCATTAATTTATACAAATTCACTCTTCAATCCATATTAACTCGTCAACCTCTTCTAGGATCAACTGGACAACTGTACTAGAAAGAGAAAGGAAACATCCTAAAAAATTCAAATCCTCCCAGCCTCACATCAAAGACTCTCCCTTCCCAAAGCTTGTGAATATGAGGGATCTTCCAGTTCTGCAAGTCCAATTTGCAGAACTCCTTTTGTACTGGGACAGAACAGACTAAAATCCAGCTGAAAGACAGTAAGAGCTGATAGTGGAGGTGTGCTTAAAGGTAATGCCTACACTAAACATCCTTCCTCCAGTGTGAAGCAGCAATTAAATATTCCTTTGGTCTCTGGCAGCTGTAACACTGAGATAATGCCCAACAAAGCAAGAGCTATACCAAAGCTATGTGAACTGATATGTTTCCTAGGGGCTTGCTTGCAGAAACAGGATCTGGCAGCACTGATCTGTTTTGCAACTGGATGTGAGACAGTCAAAAAGTGAGTACCATGCCAGAAGGAAGAGCAAAATCCAAAAATTGTGTGTTTCCTTCAGCCAGTAAATTTTTTTGGTAAATGATGTTCTTTGGGGTGAAGTACTAATAAAAAGGACATGTCTGAATTCTTGAAAATAGAAGGTGCCTCTTTCTTAATATTGCATGTTCAGGAGAACAGAATTTTGAGACTGTTCCGCTTTTTTTTTTTTTTTGCGTGTTAAATATTTAAAGACTGTAACAAAGAAATTCCCTCTCCATAGCTAGCTACTTCTAAGATAAAACTATTCTGGGAGTTTCAAGTATCAGCACTGGGTGCTTGAACCAAGAAGCAAAACTTAGTTTCCATGGCAAATAGAAGCATCTCACAAGCAACTAGGATGCATTTGTTCAACCTGTTTTGCATTAGCAATTTTGCAGGGAATGTGTAACAGAGCCACCTTAAATAACCAAGGGTTATTTAAGCCCTTGTAGGGCACAGACCTGTCATGGCAGCTTTTCTTTCATCAGGTTAACTTTGAGACAGGATCAGGGAGATGAAACTGTAAAGATTTTGCAATTTTTAATTAAGAAATTGTGTGAGTATATGGAACAGCCATGTGATGAACAAAGTAACCAGACATGAAAGAGTTTATGTTTACACAATATGTACAGTAATAAAAAGAGTCTTATAAGGAGAGTGATACCTCACTTCAGCCTACCAGAAAACAGTGTATCCTCAATTACCTCTCCCTGTGCTTTCCTGAATACCCTCTTGTTTATCACCAGCATCTTCATCAGAATTACCAGCAAAGCTGAGCCATACAAAACTGTTGTTGAAAAAAAAAGAGGACATTGTGAATTGCAAATGGTATGGCACCTTGAGAACAGGCATGTTTTCTGTCAAATTAGAAAAACGACATGGCCTATGCATGCTGAAGGAAATGCAGAAATTGCAGGCTGGAGGAATATTTCTTGAATTATTTGAGGACTAACTCCAGAATTAGTCTGGTTTCTGCAGTGTAACTGGGATTAGAACAAGGTCAGAGGACTTCACAACCGCCAGGGGGGTGTTGAAAAAGCATGATCATATTCCCTTTTTCACTCACTGACAATGTCATGGACCAATCTGGAATTATTAAAAGGTTTCTTCACCACTAAATATGACCAGTGATATTGTTAACATCTTTTCAAAAACCACCAAAAAATCTTCTCATAGGAAGTATCTTAGTTTTTAAAAAGCTATTTCTCAAATGATATTGTGGTTGTAGACTTACATATCTCTTAACAACTTCCTATACAGATGTATTCCAGCTGCTGGTTCATTAGAAAGCACCACCTCCAATGACAGGTATATCTTTAAATGTGGCTTTATTTCAGTTACTTCTAACCAAAAATGACAGCATTTGATATTGCCCAGCAACATCATTTGTAACAGAATCATAAAAGGATCTCTGTATCCTGTGGCACAGAGCTGGTATTGAGATCTCTGCCAGTTGCAAAACATGCTGTTTACTTGAAACATATAAATTGGACAAACACAGAACAAATGTTGCTGAAAATATGTAAGCAGGAATAATAAATCACTGATACAATTTTTTTAATATGGTATATAGGATTTCAGTTGGAAAAGTACAAATTCCTGAAAGTATCCATGAATTTTCATATGCACATTCCAAAATTTCAATTACTCTTTAAGAAAGTAGCAGAAATACCCAATAAAGAAAAACTGAGTTTTAAAATATTTTATATTATTATGGAAATGTGCAGAGAAACATCAAAATTGCTTTTCAATAATTTAAACATTTCATGAATTTTTTTGCAGATTTTAAGCCTTGATCTCTCTAGAAATATCTATATTATGTTCTGTGTATGCTTGGTTTCATAGGCATGAATTAGTCAGATTTCAATTTGTGAAAAAAAACTTTTAAAGTAATTTTATGTTGTCTGATTAAACCATACATATTCTCTCTATGTATCTACATTTTAAATTTTAAAGGTTATGTAAAATATTTTGTCCAATTATTATGACTACTGAGAATTTTATTACATTGACATTAGGGTGCAACATAATTTATTTGTTTGTTATATATAAGCCATGAAAATACACTTCCAAAAATTATTGTAAGAATTTAAGTCTTTTTAAGGTCAGTCACATGCTTTCAACATTACTTTTACACTGTAGTTTTCAAGATAAAAGATTTTATTTGAAATCTTAATTAACATAAGGATTTAGGAATAGAAAAAACTCTTCTTCAGAGGATTGAACAAGACAGGGTATGCTGTTCCTGCCTCTAGGCCTGACTAAAGAAGAAGTATAAAATATTAAGTGAACAGAGCTTCTCAAATCCTACAGACAGAATTTTTCAAATCCAACAAAATCTTCTAGGAACAATACCAACATAATGGGAGGCCAGACTTCAGGAAAAATGTCCAGCAGATACCTAACGTTATCTCATCCTTTAATTAGACCCATAGAATGATGCACAAAGGATATACAGTCTTTTTAAATGTTTATTGTAATCTACTTCACAATGCTAGATGTAATTAGGGTTAGCAAGTATAGTAATTTTTTTTTATTATTTTCACTGGACTTTTGAAAATAATTTTCCAGCCTTTGCAAAAGACTAAAATTCTTCTGTAATCCTCAACTGATCAGCATGCCGCCATTATGGAGAGTCGGTCAGTTGGTCAATTCTGTGATCATAGAAACTCTCTGAGTGGCAAAATCACTGTAAATACTGTACAACTGTGGCAAATGAATAAAAAGATTCTTCTCTATGGGTATGTTTCCCTGGAAAGGTAGAAGAAACGTGACACAGAAGTAGAGAAATTAATATCTCACCAGATTGGGTTGAGAGCTATAACTTTCTAATCCTTTTAAAATGGACCAGTTCAACTCTGAGACTGTCTGTTACCAGATCAGTGATTTTTTCCCAACCCCCAGTTCCAGGTGAGTTCTTCATCCAGTCCTCAGCTCTGCTGTGAGATGAAAGAAAGAAAGCATTGTTCTTCCTCTTCATTGCTTTCACAGAGAAGATACCAAGGGCTGGAAAGGAACCCAGGGAACCAGGACCCCAAGGTGCCATGAGACACTCAGCAAACAGCAGGTATTCACTGAGCTGTGTTTGCCCCTGCTGCCAGAGGATGCATCCATCAGTCTCCTTTGGGACCTGTCCTAGAGCTCACCTGGTTCAGTCTCAGGTTGTTTTCTTTGAAAAACCCTGCTTGGACATAGTAGCCCATGCAGGACTTACCAGAATTTTTTGGGGATGGCATGAGCCCATTTTGCCCAAGTCCAGCACAGAGAAAAGCCTTCCAAGGTCATGAAGGTCTCAACAATTTGGCACATTTTTTAAAGGGCAGAGCAAAATACTGGTTTTGTGTTGGCTTCTGCCTCTCACAGACCTCCCAGATCTCACCTTGCTGCCTTTATGACATGGTAGTTGCCATTTGTCAACATAGCATTGATCCACAGATTGGTTTGTCATCCTGAGTCTGACAGAAAATGTTTCAGAAAGAGTGTACAAAAACCCAGAAGGAACAGGAGCAGAATAATCTCTCTGTGAGGGTAATATCAACCTAACTTCCACTAACTGGTAGTTCTCTTATGCTCTTGCAAACTGTAAGTATATCCTGTACATTACTTATCCTGTCTAATTAACTATGAATGTTCCCATTATCTGTATCTAATAATTTTTTAAATCCTGCTAAGCCCTTTGCTTCAATTATATTTTAGCAAGCAGTCCTAATGGATAATTACACAGTGCATAAAGAAAATTTCCTTTAAGTCATGGTTAAACATGTTGTTTCCCAACTTCACGTGCCATCCCTTTTCTCTTCTCTTCTGAGACACATGAAAGGACTTTCCCCATTTACATTCCATTTAAATTTCCAGTATTTTGTCTCTGTCACTTAGTCTCTCTTACTTGTCTCCTTTCTTGCGTGATGTATCTCATGCTCTCATGATGCAGAGGTTTCTACATAATACTCATTATTTTAGCTAATAAGCATGAAACCCCCGTTTAGGCTTTGTTTTGCTTTACTTTATTGTTCTTAGATGTGGCTACCGTGATTTGGAATACTGTCAGTTTGCATAACCATATTCTCCTCCATCTTCTTGTCTATCTTAGCACTGTTTGATTTTTACTACTGATGTTGCATGCTGAGGAAAGATTTTCATTGCAGTTCAGATGGTGAAAAAATAAGTTTTTCCTGCATCTTGACAGAGACGTTTGTTTCCAGCAGTCCCTGAAGCTCTGTTTAATCCAAAATAGATAACGTTATTTTTCACACATAGCTACAATTATAAAAGTACTGGGACAGGCCTTAACAAAACCACTTTGGGTCTCAGGACTGTGTGCTTATCTATTAAGGAGGGTTTGGAATTTTTCAACAAAACATTTTTATATTGAAATGTAACTTCTATTTCCCCCTTCTAGAGAAACATTCAGTGGATACTTTTCTATCTGTATTAAGTTCACATGAAATTGTGACAAAAATAAGTGTGTTTTTATGTGTATTCACATAAGAACAAGAGAGGGAGGGAGGGAGGGAGGGAGTTTACCAGTGCTATAGAGTTGGTTCTGTTCCCCAGGATGAGGAGTGCTGAGACTCAAGGCTGTTCTGAGTGCTGAAATCCATGGATGTATACTTGGATTTCCTGTCTAGTAGGACCTCCTGGCATTTCCACAAAAAAGTTAAAGGGATCCAGCCAGCTCAAACATCAAATTTGCATACAAAGTGAAATTCTCTCCTTTTTTTCCTATCAGTCCCATCCCTTGGAATCTACTGTTATCCTGAGACTTTCAGAAATAAATATTTTCTTTTCAAAGGCAGCAATTATTTTTCCCTATTACATTCATGAGAGTATTTTATAGTTCTGACTACTGGTCCAATTAATTTACTAGTTAATGAAGAACTGGTTTCTCTAGTTTTGATCTCATAAACATCCCCTATGATATTTTTGAAAGAAAGATATAGCATGTACTGCCATCATATTGACAGGTGCAGCAACTGATTTTAGCATTCTGTATAATTTCTACCCTTTTTTATCATAGACCTCAGAACTTCTATCGCAAACCTAGTCACAGAACAGTGTTAGACCTCATTCATGAATGATTGCTATTATTTGTAAGAAGGGCACAAACTTCTCCTGGCAACCTTTTTTTCTATTAGAGATACATTCCAATGATATTTTAATTTTTACATGCTTCAGGAACCAGAGTGACAAATCAGTTTTTTTGATTGCTTTTGCTTTGTGGCTGGCTGAATAAGAATTAAGGGAAAACTGGCAGGGTATGTGAGTTCATGGCCATTTGGTTAGAGGGCTCTACATGGAGAAACAGTGCAGCTGGCAGCCGAACTGACATGATTCAATGAGTCTCTGCTGCCAAGACAGAGCTCAGCACCAGAGATGGCAAAAGTGTGCCCTAGACATATGATACCTTTCAAATAGGAAGTACCCTGAGAGGAAAGGGTGGGAGGAGGGCAAGCAGCTGCTGAGAGTCAAGAAATTATAGATCAAGAAGCATATATAGCTCATGACACTGGTTGTCTGGAGATGGTCAAATGTTCACGGAGGTGGGTCTATTACAACCTTAATTTGCTTTTGCTAACAGCCATGCCAAAGATATCTGCAACTGGAACACAAAGCATTTTGAAGATATAGTTGTACTGCTATGGAAACCTGAGGTGTCCCATGATTTTTCAGACACCTAAGCAGTACTTTACAAATACATTTACTGTGTGGGCTGTGTAGACTCTCTAATCCCCTGAACGCCCCCAATCTGCATACTTAGGAATACTGAAGGAACTTCCACAGTGTTTTTTGAAGTTGTACTTGATAAAGAGCAAGGACAAAAGCTGGAATTTATGACCCTACAGGATGTAAGGCACCTCCCTCTTTCCAAGGGCATTGTCACATGATGCAAGGCCTCCATGAGCACGGGCTCAGCAGGTTTCACCTGTGCATTCATGTACTGCATGTTTGGTATTGCACTGTGCAGGTTTTTAGCACCGAGTAACAACACTACTGTTCAGCTCTGACCTGTCAGAGCAGTTCTGTGTGCAAAGATGAATGCCATGCTCCCTCTATATCATGTCGGGGTTCTGTTCCACAGGACTATTCTGTAGCTCACAATAAACCTCTGCCTTCAATCACTCCAGATTTTGGCAAAGTGTGTCTTTATTGTCTCAGCAGTGGTGACTGTTCTCTCATCCCTAAGAACACACAAATGTGAGCTTAAGTTGAAATTTGTCTTTCTAGAGAGGAGCTAGTGAAAGAAGATTTCATCTTCATTGATGCTCTGCTTGCTGATCTCACTCTTGAAAGTGAGAGTGCTAAAATGAAGACATGAGAAGATGAGCTTTTGGATGCTGCATATATTATAAGCAGCACAAAACTTGGCTAACTGGACTTCAGAAGCTGAATCAGCCAAGTGTTGGAGCTCTAAGCCCTCATGTAATTTGATAGGAACACACTGTCCTCTAACTTCAGCCTTTTCAGGTGCAGCCGTACCTAATCCCCGTGTGAACAGCAAACCAGTATGTTGCAAGTGGACACAAATTCTGGATATCAACCAACTCCACACCAGCTGGGTGCACTCAGTATCTGCATCGGCAGAGCTAGCAGGCCCTCTCAGGTGCAGATCTTCTGTCTGTGCCTCCTGTGGTTTTCCAGGCTCAAAGGTACATGGGATGAGTTTGCCAGAGCACAATCTGCAGCTCTCCCAATCCCTTATGCATGAACCCTTCTTGCCAGGGGTGAGCAAGTCACAGCTTCAATCCTTGATTAAATCTGGCAAAGTGACAGAGAAGAAAGCAACCTAAACTTAACTGGAATTTGCTGACTGCTGAAAATCATATACATATATTTATGCATATAATATTAAAATTCTAAAAATTCTTATGATATAGAGCACTGAAGAATTACTGAAATTCTCCTAGTGTGACACTTGCTCTTTCTTTAAGTCCAGACCTCAGAGCTTAGAGAGTGGATCCTTTCTGCTCATGCTCTGCACACACATCTGGAAGGTGTAATATTTGCTCAAGTATTTTCTGTATGCAGTCAGGGACTGCATGTTCTGGCTATCAATGAGCACTATTTTCCTATTGCTACAGTTTTTAAATAAGGAAAATAGAACAGGTGCAACCCAGATTTTGAGAGCAAAAGCTGCGGATTGCTGTGACATTAACACATGGAAGTATCCCAATTTTCTTGCTGAAATGATCCATTGGAAAAAAAAAAACTTAAAACAAATGAAATTCTTTATTTATTTCCAAGTAAGATAACTAGAAAGAACAATAAGGTAATTTGCTGACTGAAAATCATATAAATATTTATGTATAAAAATTCTTTTGTTATAGAGCACTGAAGAATTACTGAAATTCTCCTAGTGTGACACTTGCTCTTTTCTTTAAGTCCAGACCTCAGAGCTTAGAGAGTGGATCCTTTCTGCTCATGCTCTGCACACACATCTGGAAGGTGTAATATCTGCTCAAGTATTTTCTGTATGCAGTCAGGGACTGCATGTTCTGGCTATCAATGAGCACTATTTTCCTATTGCTACAGTTTTTAAATAAGGAAAATAGAACAGGTGCAACCCAGATTTTGAGAGCAAAAGCTGCGGATTGCTGTGACATTAACACATGGAAGTATCCCAATTTTCTTGCTGAAATGATCCATTGGAAAAAAAAAACTTAAAACAAATGAAATTCTTTATTTATTTCCAAGTAAGATAACTAGAAAGAACAATAAGGTAATGGCAAAGAAAAGATAGATGTAGGCATTGAAAAGAAAAATGGCATGGAAAAAAATCTACCATTGATCT
The DNA here is from genome assembly GCA_024865655.1 of Emberiza elegans. Classification (NCBI taxonomy): domain Eukaryota; kingdom Metazoa; phylum Chordata; class Aves; order Passeriformes; family Fringillidae; genus Emberiza; species Emberiza elegans. The sequence goes on along the minus strand of JALJVW010003023.1, from coordinate 62,282,232 downwards.
TTTAGACATCCAAGGTGAAGGAATCTTGGATGTCTGAAAGGTCCAATTTCCTCCTTCATCTGGAAATATTTGAACACTTTTCTCTCCATAGAAAAAAAATCCATGCACTTATCCAGGAAGAATAAAATTCTGGAGGTTTTAGAAGGAGTTTCTGCATGACTTCAGATAATAGAGGTCACTGAACGTCTCAGAATCCCATATAGATAGGAATGCCTCAACTCTCAGCTAGAGAGACACATCACTTATTTCAGAGCATTCTCTGCTTGTAGAGCTTGAGGTCTGAGTGCAAATCTGCTTAAATAGACAATAGAGCTAGAGGTCTTACTGCTGGATAAGGAGTCAAAACCAGTCAAATGTCATTTCTTTTCCTTATTATAAATATGTGAATCATTAAAAATATAAGAACTCTCTTTTTGTTCTGAGATACACTTTCTTCATTTTTAAAAAAATATTTTAGTTTTGAACTGTAGGTCTACTTGTGTGGATAATGGAGGAATTTTTCCATATGAAATTTTTCTGTCAGTTTTTCAGAAATGAATACAGAATGAGCTCTTATGCCGAAGTGGATGTTGGCTAGTTGCATGATCAAATACAAGTGATTTCTGGAAACACCAAACTTCTACAATTTCAAAGCAGCTGCTAGGCTTCTCCTGGAAAAAAACAAACTTAGCTATCTTAAGTACTACCATTCACCTAACATGCACTATACTTTTGTTTAAAAAAGAAAAAGCTATATGTCCTTTATAACATCATAAAGGACCCAATAAAGAACAATGATGATAGAATGGTGCCAGAAGTCCCAAGCAAGTGAAATGTCACAGTTTATGGGCTCTGGGTGATATTACTAGGCCTGTGTGCTAGTTGATGCCTGCAGCCTGGGCTCTTTTACTCATTCATTGACTAAACACAGCATGAGGCATTGACCTTTATATTTACACACACACACATACGTACACGCACATACACACATACATGTGCCTATACCCACCCTGAACAGCCTCGCCTTGAAAAACTTTTAATCTGTAAACATTAACAATTTATTTGTATGGGCACTGTTTCCTTCTAAGTATTTCATAACATCTCCTAAAAACCTTCTCCTGGCCTTTCTGATCAATGGGAATTGTTCTGCGGGCACACCCACACACGCACACACACATACGCAAACACACGCAGAGTAAACTGAAAATAGCAAATATGCCATTCAAGAAGGCTGTCATGGAAATAAAATTCCAGGGCACTGGGCAAGTATAACAAAGCAACAAAAGGTTGTGTTTTTACATCAGCTGCCTCATCCTAGCTCTCTTTGCTTGATACAAAAACAAACCCACAGAGAAAGAATCAGCCAAAGAAGGTGAAATAGGTTGTGAAATATTTGTGAAAGAGTCAATGCAACTCTTTCATTAGAGAAAATGGCTAAAATATTATTTTCAAATGTGGAAATACTTTTATTGGAGAAAAAAAAAAGAAAGGAGTAGGCACCTCACCAGCTTTGATGTATTTCAGCTGAGGACTTAGATCAAACATTAAACCTTAAAGTGTCTTGTTTCACCTAAGGTGGTAATGCATATTCAGCATGGATTAGGAACCACAGATTAAAAGGTATTTTTGTGCTTAACTCTTGTATAGTCAGGAGTTCATATACTTTGAAAAAATATGTAAAATTGAAATGAAAAGTCTAATAATAACTAAAAACACCCTGACAGGCATCTCTCTGCCAATTTTAGCATAATTTCTGAAATCACTCCAGGGTAATTGGTTGTCCTGTCAATAGGAGCTAAATGATGTATTTGAATGAACAGAACTCATAAAGTAGCCACTGCATGCACAAAGATCCAAAGAGAAGAGGAGCATGAGGGCTACTCCTGGGAGGAGTTTCATCATGAGAAGAGAAAGAGACATGAAAGGCCAGAGTTGGGGTCTGCAGCTTCCTTGCCTAGCACCAGGTTGGCATTGCCCTCTGGCCTCAGCTTCTGCACAAACTCAAGCGTTTAGTGTTGTTCTTACATGGGCATCCTCCCAGAACTGCCTAAGAGCCATGTGCAGCTGGCCAGGCTGGGGGAGAGAGAGAGGGACAGAAAAGAATGTTTCCTTTAGTAGGCGGCTCATCCTGTCTTCATTTAGCGTTCAGAGAGACTCCTGTCATCAGGCTGTGGATAGCCTACATGAAAAATTCCTGGTATTTTATTAGCTTGAAATCCTCTTTCTTTTTTTAACTGGTTAATGTATTTTTTTTTTAAAGACAGTTTTACAGAGGAAAGTTGCACTGTGTATTGGTCTTTGTTAATAATATTGCAGGTTTATACTTGAGCATTAATAATTGCTGTTGTTTATTGTTGATTTGCAAAATAGAGAGGACAACCCCTTCATGTCTCACAGGGGTGCAGTGGCACCTAATGAATTCTTGTGTTGCATTTTCAGCTGCAGGTTAAATGTTGAGCATACTGGACCAGCATAGCAGTTTCAAACTCTTTTCTGGAATTCTGAAGGTTCTTATGGATCATTGTTCTAAAAGAACCCTAGGGCTGTGACAGTGAATGAGCAGACACGGGAGCTATAGACTTAGATGGAAGAAAATTATCAGCTTTTCTCTTTTTGCCAAAAAGCAATGCTCCTTTTATTTTTCTCTTTCACAAATCCAGATGCTATTGCTTCTGTCTTTCTTTAATAGTTCTCAATGGATTTCACTGTTGTAGGTTCCAGTTTCTCCTACCAGGCTGTATTCTCTCTGGCTACCATTCTAACAGCTGATGGATGGATGGAAGGAAACCTAATTTCTTACCCTGTCTAACATCTAGTCTGTGCATCACCATGGATTCACACCACACACCTACTCTCTTTTTCACTTTATTTTGTTAGGTAACTAGTTGAGTCTACTCTATGCATTAGCTCAAGGGACCAGAAAGAACAGTGATTATTTCTAAATAAGATTGTGGAATTTGGCAGACATTAAGAACATCTGTAGTTATGCTTCTGTCCCCTGCTTGATGCTCAAATTTATGCTGCCTGTGACTGCCTGGAGGAACAGGAAAGCCTCCGTGGCACACACCCAGTTTATATCTGGTTAGATAAGTTCCTGTGCTTTTACTATTTTGGCCACAGCAAGAAACATGAGGACTGATGGGCAGTTTCTGTAACTGCATGTTTCTGTGGAGCTATTAGCCAGTGAGCAGAATTCCTGCTGTTACAACAGGGAAAGAAGTGTGCTGTCAAAATGAATTAAACACAGCTCTGGTTTAATTAGCAAAGTGGACTGTGCTGCTACTATCCAAGACTTTCAACTGAATATGCACTTTAAGTTGCACGATCTAAAATAGAAGAAGGCCTCTTCACTTGAGCAAATGAATATGCAGGTCCTGGCTGGAAAGAGCAGAAGCACAGCACCCCTGCCAGACTGCTCAGAGACAATATTTTACTCATCCTCACTTCCAGCCCACAAGAAGGGCAACAAAGATGCCTCGAGGAGTGAGCTTGCTGCCAGTGGTCCTAAAGCCTTGACTGCAGAGGCACAGAGGCTCCATCAGGAGTCCCTTTGGTAGGGAGCCCCTCAGAGGATGCATAGGCATTAGTGGCACAGGGATTGGAAAAAGCCTAGCCTTGGCATGGAAAAAAATATTATTAAAGATCATATAAGTACTTATGCACCCCTACATTTGTCTACAGCATGCCAGCTGTACCTTGGAAGTATGACTTTGGCCACCACTGACTTCTGCCTTGTGCCCTGCTGAAGCTTTCAATTTCATCCTTCATTATGAATAAAATAGTGTCAGAGTCCAGGTTTCAAAGTTTTATATTGGATCTTCCATAAGACTTGAATTGACTGAAGGGAAGTTTTGGTTGAATATGTACTCTAATAATTCACTCTGATATGCTCTGATTTTACAACATGGACAGTATTTTGTACTGCACTCTAGCAGGCAGTGCATGATTCAAGGATAGTAAGCATGCTTTGTTTTCCTTTTGCATCCATGAACTTACACTGCTATTCAAAAACATGAATAGCAAAATGTATAAGATACATAAAAAGCAGCAAAAATTTTTACTATTCATTGATAGAATGATAGGGAGCTGAGCCATACAAGTGAAACTGTCTGATGAAATGAAACTTTGGTCATGTGAGCAATTCAGATTAAAATAAAATCAGCCTTTCCTTTCTTAGTTCACCACTTCATGGAGAGCAATTAATGAGGCACAGTGTGCAAACATTCCTGAGTATCATTCATCACCTGGCTAATCTGCCTGCCAACCTGCACAGCCATACCTTTCCACAAGACATTTCCTCTCTCTTCCTACCTTCCCTCTCTACCCTGACTACATCCCTTGTTTAAGGGAGTGGATATCATGGAAGGAGAAAAGAAATTAATAAGGTAAGGAAATGAAGGAATAGTTTCCTTAACAGTGCAGATGTATTACTTTTCATAAACAAGCAAGGTATGATCAATGACTTTTCACAGTTGACTTTTTGACATCATCACCACAAAGGTTAATCCTAATGACTTCCTGTGTTCTATTTTAGAATTTCCTAATCCATCCTAGAACTCATTTTACAAATATACACAAGGTCAGAAAACTTTTTGTATTACTGCTGGATCAGGAAAGAATACCATACACAGCATTAGAAACAGTCTCTGTGGTCATTGCACATGCCTTTCCCTGAAGTATAAGATATTGGTTGCTGCCTCTTAAAAAATGATTCATTTTAATCTGACAACTTTTTAAAATCTCTCTGATTTCTCTGTAGTATAGTATCTTCACCATTTGTTTTCTCACCTTATCCCCAACCAGGTTTTCTGAGAGAATAAATGAGAAATTATTAATATTCAACTATAAATTCAGAAATAGTCTCACACTTGAAAGACACTGTGTATGATAAGGGGTCTGAAAGGAATCAGAGGAGGTTCAGCTGCACAAATGGTTATGTCAGTAAACTCCCACACCTCAGAGAAGCATCTGTTTATGTAGAATATCCCTTTATAGACAGGCTTCCATTCCATAGACATCTGATAACATCCTACATTTCAGCATAGGAAATAAGTGACTGTTACAAACAATAGGAGAAAGAGAAGGATGATGAGCCGATTATTTCTAAGCACATGACTTAATGCAGATAAACTATAGGAATCCAAATCAAGCAGAGCTCAATTTCTTATTCACTAATTAATAAAAGGAATACCCACTGCCATTGGACGCTAGTGGCTTTCCCCAGAGTTGAGGTACAATGTGGTAGGATGGGTGCTCAGGGAAGAGCAGGTAGCAGGCAGCTTCTTGAGCTACACTGGGAATGTGCTCCTTAACCTGTTCAAAATGGGAGAAGAAGAAAACAAGGGCACCAAAGATCACTGACCAGCACAGCAGGGCACTGATAGCGCACGGAGTTTAAAACTGGATTTGCTTTGATTTATCTCTCCCATGGCTCTGCCAATCAACCAGCAGTGCCTCCATGCCAGGAATGACTTCTTTGTGTCCTAGGTGGAGTAACTGAACCTCGTTTGCCTCAGCGCACATGCGGCTGGACTTTGCCAGCAGCTTCCTGCAAGGCCCTTGGCCATCAGGGGACTCTTCACCCTGGGTACTGCTGTTAACAGGAGAAAGAGAAGGCAGCGTGCAATACTATTTCTCATCTGCCCTTCTGAACTCTGAACTGGCATTTACACTTCCTTGTTTTGCAGAATATCACTCAGGCCTGGATAATACCTCCTTATTTTATCCAAATATCTGACTATCTGGTTTCCTGTCAGCCTTTTGTCAGCCTGAAGATTCTTCTCACCTACATATAAATGGGACTTGATGATCAGTTAAGGATTAAACAAGTCTGATTGTAAATATATTTGTCAGGCAAGGCATTTCAGGACATTTCGGTGCCTCATAGTCTGCAAAATCTCAGCAATTATTCATCTTGAAATGCTGGAATACTTTGTTTCCAAAGTAATGTATCAAAAGAGCAAAATCAAACAAAAATCTCCTATTGATCATCACACAATAAGTGTAAAAAGATATATTAATCTTGAATATTTGTGCTTAATAGTTGAAGTAGATAAAACTCTTAACTCTGAGATAATCCCTCAGGTGTGAAGAAAAAAGTTTGATGTGATCATGCAGCTGAACCTCAGGCAAACATCTTGTGATGGTTCTTTGATGCTAATCCAGCTGGAAGATATGAAGTAGTAAAGAGGAAATGCCAGGCAGAACATTGGAAAGTTTTCATTTCATGATATATTAATTATAATTCTAAGTGAAAGATTTGCTTTTAACATGTGTTTCCTAAACAGAGTTGATTTAAACTAGAAACCTTTCTTATGCTTTGGTGAAATAAAAAAATCCAGTTCATTTTTCCATTTATTTCAGTTCCAAAAGCATAATTGAAAGTGAGAAATTTAAAAAAGCACATAGGCCCAATGGGATAAGTTTACTGTTTCCAACTACTTAGATTACTTCTGTTCAAGCTTTTCCATACTACAGAACTTTTGGAGACATCTTCTTGGATAGTTTACTGCCAAATAACAATAAAAAAACCCTCTACATATAAATAAGAATAAAGGTTTGACATCAAACTTGGCCTTTTTGGACACAGTAGAATCCATCCAGCTTTGTGCAGCACTGTGTCTTCAGGGGAGGCATCCTACCAGTCATGTCCTTATTACTGACCTGTGGGGGCTTCCAAGTTCCCAGGTCCAGATCCCAACTTTTGTATGGGTATGGGTCAGATGCTAAAAAGGATCCCTACACTCAAATTCCTCAGAAGAGAAAATGAACATAAAAAGTGGATGGGGGATCCTACATCAATCTACAGTGCTACATCTCAGCTGTGAGGGCACAACAGTGACATAAAAATCTTAGCTTGTCTCCCCTTATCCTCCAAAGAGTGAGGAAAGAATTCTACATGGACACTGGGGCTTGAAACAGTTGTACAGTTTTGAAGAGACCTGTTTGCCTCAGTTCCAGCATCTTGGTTCAGCGTGATTTTGGTGCACATAAGTTAAATTCCCCTTGGAGGAAACTAAAATGAAATTACATCTTTCATCAAACTGTGAGATGAAGAGGGGGAAACTTTATGGGATAGTTGAATAACATTGTGGCAGTATCTGCAGGTTGCTAGCAGTGTTGCTTGAAATTTGAGAAGAGAAAGATAATTTTTCTGAAGAAGACAATCACGTTGTCAGGACAGGGCAAGGTCTGTGTCCATCACAGACAGCTTTAAAAGTTCTGTGCCTGGGAGTCCACCACAAAGTTGGCTGCTTGTTTGAACCTCCATAGCCCTGCGTCCCAGTGCCACCAGGCCAGTACTGACCTCCAGAGCCCACACCTAAACCTTGCAGGAGGCATGCAAGCATGTGAGGACATTCAGATCTTCTGCTTTGGCCACTCCCACCATAAATGGCAATAGTCACCTTCCATCTGAGTTAATTGGAGCATGGGTACAGTTTCACACTCACATCTCCATGCTAGGAAGAGAAGGGGTGAATCTCTACCACTGCATTACAGGTGTGTATTTGCAGCTGTGATTTACTGCATTGGGGATCTGACCACTTTGCAAAGTATTCTTCAAGGTCTGAAATCTGCCAGAGTATTTCTTCATGCAGCAACTGTCTCTAGATCCAAAACTTTTCATCCAATACCACTCAGCAGGAGCCTCTAGCTCAGTCCAGACATCCAGGAAAGCTCTGCATAGAGCACTCTATGGTGGTTCATCCTTCTTAGCTTACTGAAAACTGACACTCTTGCATGGCCCCTTCCTGCAGGCACTGGATTATCACCTGAAGATGTAGATACGGTACCCTTCACAGTAACACTACTGCTCCCACTTCTGCCCTCAGTCATGAGATGGAAAAGCACATCCTGAAAGGCTTCCCTGTATTTACAACACAAGGATGTTACTGAGGGCAGCTTGCTACCACTCCTCTCCATCTTTCTTCCACATTCCCTTAAAAGGGCCAGGATCTCAGGAGCAGAAGAAGTGACAACAACAGCATCTCCTTCACCTTTCTTCAGAGCCCCAATCTCAGGTTTCTGAGAAAATAATATGGAGGAGAAAGGGACTTAGAGAGGAACCTATACCCAGCAGTGTCAGGTAGACAGCCTGGAAGAGAGAGGAAAAGTTCTGGACAGCACAGTGACCACTTGCCTTTTACCAACAGACAGCTACAGGCATTGTTTGGCCATTTTGTTTGGCCATGTTTACCAGTTTTAACCAACATTGTCCCCACTGAACTGTGTTACAACTGACAAGTGGCAGGGATTGGGTCTTTTTTCCCACTCCCTGCTTCTCATCCTGGTCTTCCTTTCTGTGTCCTTGCTCCTAAGTAGGTCTTTCTTGGCCATGTGGATTTTCCCACCGATTTCCCTACCACACTGATCTCCTCAGAAGTGATGAGGCCTGTCAGCTCAGAAGATGATCACCTATGCTAAACCATTCTGCTTAGATACAGGTATTTCACCTTGAGCTAGAGTCATCTTAGCATGTGCCATCTTTTTTCTTTTTCCATAGGATAAGAGCAAGATGCCTGAGAAGGGCCTGTGGGTTGTAGGTGTTGATGGCCTTTCCTAGCATGGGAAGGGTATAGTGGTTCCTCAAATAACTGTGTCATTGTGGAAAGCTTGGGCCCTGAGAGTTCATGAGTAAGAGGGCCAGCACACAAAGATGGGACTCAAGCTTTAAGTCACTCTGGGGCAAGGAAGTGGGGCAATTTGTGAGGCTGGAAGGGCTCACTCTCTGTGAATCAAACATTTGAGGCAACAGCCAAGGCATGGAAAAGATGGGAGATTTTTTTCCTAAAATTTGAAAAGAATGAAGGAGAAGAAAGACAGTTTGGTCTGACATAAGAGGAGAATCTTCCTGCTGAGGGGTCCTTTCCCACTGCTCAGGACCAGCTAGATCTACTACTGCAACATTTATTGATTGTCCCATCCCCAAGCAGTTTCAGCTAACAGAACCTTCAACAAGCTTCTCTCCCACCACTGTGTTGCTGCCAGCTCCCTGCAGTGCCACATGCAAGCAAACCACCCTCAAGGCTCTCTTCTCCTGTCAGATCTTTGTTAAGCATCAAAAAACACACCCACACACCATCCTTCTCAGCTGAATCCCATGTATATTCTGGCTGCTACGTCCCCCAGATCAGCTACTCCAGGAAAGACCTGTGAGGGCAGCAGACTCATCTCAGGAGAGTGAGGGTGGTTTCCTGAGACTTACTGACTCAAAGCACATACTGATACAGAGAAAAAGTCACAGGAGACAGAAAGCTAGAGAAGATTTAACTAGAGTAACCATCTTTGCTGAAAAGGAATAGTGTATTGAGGGGCACTGCTGAGAAACTGAAGCTCAACACTAGGGCTACAAAAATCCACTGTAGCCTCTTCCAGAGGAAGAGTGAGGACTAAACAGACATAAAAGATACTTGGAGATTTTTTTTTTTTTTTAATCTTTATTTTCACTATGAAGTTTTATTTCTGGAAAAGATGGGGACATGTAAGCATCTGGTTTCAGATGTTCTGCATCCATGAAGGAACAGATACCGCCCCTTGCATACATGTCACATAGGTGTTTCATGTGCAGGGTGCAGCAGATTTTGCACAGTTTTTCTGCAGAAACTGTTCCTCAGCATTTCAGTCCAAAATCTGTTCTCCCACAATCCTGCAGGACACAGCAGGCACCCATAATTTGGAGGGCACTGTCATCAAGGCTGCCTTGTGTGGCCCTCCACCTAGCATTGTGCTGCATGACTTGCACACAGAGTAAGAAGTGTGTCATATTTGACAGTGCAGCCCTTAGCACAGACTCATGATCCAGTCCTGCATGCATGAGCAGCATTGCCACCTGGCCTGAGTGCCCTGAATGATCCTTGTTCAGCTTGAAAAGATGGTTCCCACACCCCATAGACTGCATGGCCAGAGCTGCAGAAGGCATGAGTATCCTCATTCCTTTTGGCACAGACCAGCAGATGCTGTGCAGGCAACAAGGAGGAAGTGAACCAAGGTTTAGGTAGTGTCTTGCACAGCATGAGCAAGAACAGAGGTGATATTTTCATGTGTTTGATGTTAGATGGATAATACTGGGAGGAATCTGCAGTGAGTAGTGGCATTTATCTGCATAAGGCATGCAGACAGAGTGGCCCTTCCTAAAGGAACCTAAGATCCAGGAAGAAAAGGTCTGAAGCACAGATTTCCTTTGGAAAACTTTGAATCACATGTGCAGTAGAGGCAATAAACTGAAAGAAATCATATCTCATGCAGTATGACTCCAAAGTGCCTGTGAAGGATATAACACAAGAGTGTCATCAATGACTGCTTTTGCCTACCAATCCAGCTGTATTACTGCAATTCATTTGCTAATGCAGCCACAGCATGACTGTTCCATTAGCATCAGGGAGGATCTAGTTAAGCTTTCAGGTATACTTGTATGAGATAAAGTAGGCTAGCAGTAAGTTATACTGGGAGAGTAGAAAGTTTCTAATCTTGCAGTGAGAACCTGTAGCAGTGAAAACAGACACTCAGTTCCATGGCACAGAAACAGAAACTGTTGCTGGCTGCAGTTGGACAGGGAAAGAGGAACAAAAGTTGTGACTGACTATTATCATGAGACAGAATTATACAGCTCAGGCAGGCTCCTTCAGGTCCACAGTGCCATGTGCAGCTGAGAAAATCCCAATGCCTGCTTTGGAGTCTTCCATCCTGGGCCATGGCAATGGAGGTACTTTAGGGAAGTGAGTATTTCCAGCATCCTCTGCCTGCCCAGGAAGACCAGTCCAGGTCATAGACAGCATAATGAGCAGGAGGCCAGGCAGCCTCTGGAAAATGCCTGTGTGCTCTGAGGATGAAGTGATGCAGGGGTGCCACAGTGTCACTGCAGCTCTGCTCCCTCTGCTAGCTCACGGCGTTGGTAGACCAGGAAGGGAGACCAAAGCAGAAGCAGACAGCTCTGTTGTGTGTCTGCAATAACCAGGATGCTTCAGTAATTGGCAGAAGCACAGCTTCAGGAGTAGAGTTTGATTAGTGGTTTGTGAAAGCAATTATATGATATAGTTTATTTTTAGCTTCTACTACCAGTGGGAAAATCTTCCACCGATTCTAAGAGGTTTTGGTGTAAAATCAGCATAACTGTGTGTATTGCAAAGAAAAACAAAGACTAAACATCCTCATGTCTATGTTTATTAGTTACCTTTTCCAAAATGTGGTAACAAATTAAACATATATAAATTGTATAAATTGTGAGTATCTTTGCTGTGCATATTTTTAAACCAAACAGTTCTCCATTTTAATTTATCTTTATTTCCTGAGGGTTGACAGAAGGAAAGATATCCACACTAGGGTAGATTTTCTTAACCTAACAACACCAGCTATAAGACTGCTGCCTTGCTTTGTAGATTTTGAATACAATGTTTAGTCTTCCCTTAGCCATGGTATTTTAGATCATAGGACCTCTACCTGGCTTGTTTCAATGCAACTTCTTTCAAGCAGCACCTTAGCTGTCTTCACTGATGAATACACTTGGCATCTGTCTGGGTTCATTGAGTCAGAGACAGAGAAAGATCATTATATCATCTAATTCAATATTTGTATCTATAGGTGTATATGACAGAGTTACTGCTTGACAAGAAACCTTCAAGTTATATTTTATTCTGTTTCATTTATTTTTTTTTTTTTGCCAGTCCATGCACTGCAGAACCAGCTCTGTTCCCATGCTCATTATTAACATCTTTGCAGTTTAAGCCTTTGGGTCTAATCTTGCAAAACCTTCCTACATGGCTCTTACTCAGAGCTATCTTATTTTTAAAAATGAGAATATTTTCATTGGCAGATTGGTCCAAAGATTTTAAAATAGTTCTTTAAGATGGTTTCCTCTTAATTAGAGAGCAAAGAGCTCCATCTAGCTGTTTTGGGCTCAAAGATGGAGGCTGACATGAATTTATGCCAAAAGAACATAGAAATATTAAGAGAAGGACAGAACATACCCCGTTCTGACATCTCATAATTCTATTCTTGAAAAAAATCACCTCTCTGTAGACACTTTATCAGCATTGTATTAATGGTAAAATAATACCAAGAGTAATAAACAAAGCTACTTTCAGAAGATATTTGGAGGCAAGGGGAATCTTTCCAACCACAAATGCACATAATTTGCTTTCATTTTAAGACATAATTATCCCCAGAAGAAAATGTACAATAAATTGAAGCAAAACAGTCCACAGCTCATTTTGTTTGCTGTCTTTTGTTGCATCACCTGCTCTGCACTAATAAACATCAACTGCATGGTGAATAGTTTTCAAGTGATTCAGCAGAAGTTATTAATTATTCATTATTATTTCTATTGCAGCAGTGCCTGAAGATCCCATTGGGGAATTGAAACAAACAAATAAGGGCAGAGCTGAACTGTTTGTGCAGAGCCATGGCTGGAACTCATGCTCACAAGCCCAGTTTAACTTTAAGCTCACAGGAGTGATGTTACTGGGTAGCTATGGCAGCACAGTTCTCAGCCTGGGTTGTGCAAACCATGGGAGAAGGTGAATAAATAACTGCAAGTGCAGCCTGCACTGACCCTGGGCTGCCTGAGCTGTTTGTCAGGCTGTGTCCAAGGCAGCTCCTTCAAAGCCTGCCCAGATACATCTCCACTGGCAGCTCTGACAGGCGATCACAGTCACTGGTAACTGCTCCAGTGACTAAAGGTGTACCTGCCTGTTCTGTACCTGCCTTTTTTCTGCTGGTGGTCACCTACAGTGTCACAGAATAAACTCTGCAGAAAACCACAGGCTTTGCACTTTGGCATCCTAATGTCAATTCACTGCCATCAGCTGCTCAAGTGTAAACGGGAGCAGCCAGCCTTGGGCCCATGCTCTGCTCTGCACATCCTCCTTGGGGAAGGAACTTCAAGCAGGCTGCTAAGGATGATAGCATCCAAAGCTAGCCCTGTAGCCTACCCCTGAGCTCCTCTGACAGAGACTTTCAATAAGAGGGAAATGAAGGAGTAAAAAAAGGAAAGAAGAGCGGCCTTTTCCAAAAGCAGCCTTTGAAGGCAAAGCATATATTGTAGTCAACACAGAATGCTATTCTCAGAACTTGTAAGAAAACATTTGTGTAAATATTTTTAAAATATCATTGAATAAACTCTACTTTGAGCACCATCTGGGCTGACAGAAGCATTCCATCCCTACACCTTGCCAATAGCTGTTGATCAACCTCAAAGAAAATAAATATGCAGCTATCACTGTCAGAGTGTTCCAGAGCATGGAGCACAGCAGTCACTTTTTTCTCCAGGTATTTATACACACACAAACTCACACACACACACACAAATGACTGCCATCAATGAAGCTGTTGTAGGTAGTGAAAAAGCAGAATACTTGAGAATGCAAATGTTGCAGCATTGAGACATAAGAAAATACAGTACCAGGGGAAGGTCCACTCAGAGGAGGTGATTCTGCCCCTCTACTCCACTCTCATGAGACACTACCTGAAGTACAGAATGTAGCTCTGCAGTCCCCAGCACAGGTAATACATTGTCCTGGGGGAATGAGTCCAGAGGAGGCCCACCAAGATGATTAGATAGATGGAGTGTCTCTCCTATAAACAAAGATTAACACAATTGTGCTTTTTCAGCATGGAAAAGAGAAGACTCTGGGGTGACCTTATAGCAGCCTTCCAGTACCTAAAGAAGGCCTACAGGAAAACTGCAGAGGGATTGTCTACAGATGTGTAGTGATGGGACAAGGAGGAATGGCTTCAAACCGAGGGAGTGGGTGTTTAGATATCAGGAAGAAGATCTTTACTCTGAGGGTGAGACATAATAACAGGTTGCCCAGAGAAGTTGTGGATGCCCCATGCCTAAAAGGGTTCAACACCAGGTTGAATGGGTCTCTGAGCAACCTGTCAGGGGGCTGGAAGTAGATGATCTTAAAGGTTCCTTCCTACCCAAATAATTTTGCCATTTTATGAAGTTCTCCATAGCAGGAAGGCAGAGATGGCAAGGATTAGTCATCTGTAATAAGAAACGTTTTTATAGAAGAGAGTTTTCTAAGCTTCAACACAGTAAGATTAATTATAGATTTGTGAAGAAGCTGAAGGACACAGCTGGAAAATGGTGAGTGATTGAGAGATAATGTCTGTCTTCTGCAACACAAAGCTAGCCAAAAGAACTCAGCTACACAAACTTTATGGGGGGACTGAGATTTTTCTAGTGACTTGGTTAATTTGCCTATGAAAAAATACCAGAAAGCTGATCAAATCTCCAGCTGGTGCTCAATAAACTCTAAATGCATTACAGAAAATTCAGTCTTCAATGCTGCCACTCTCTTTTTTAAAAAAAAAGTAAATTAAACTTTGCTCCTCAAGTAGATTTCCAACAACACAAGTACCCTATACTCCCTTTAGTATATAAACTATCTACTTTTCCTTCTCACCAGTGGCATTTGATATTGGGAACCATGATAAAAAAGAGGTAATAGAAGTTTATTAAGGAAGACTTTAACAACTTTTAGAGCCTTCTAATTGGTCACTCTGTTGGGAAATGGTATCTTCATTCCACCCTCTGTTCTGGCCATTTCTCCATTCAGCGGAAGCACAATGCAATCTGGTTTTGTGTACAATGTCATAGACAAAGCTTTATATAAAGTTTTACATAAAAGAGTTTTCTGTTTCTTCTTGAAGCATCTAAAGGATTGAAAATGTATACAGGGATCATATAAATATTACTGTCACTTCAGAAATGGTTTGAAATTGCTGAGAAGTGTTTGGTGTTTTATATGTGAATTCTCCCTTGGTGGCATTCATATGCTTCATGTGGGCCAGAAGAAACAGAATTTAAATCATAAAAGAAACATCCTGGCTTATATGAGATTGGTTTCCACGGCATCTGGATGCCATAGGGATAAATTATATCCACTTTGGTGCTTTCTAGTATACATTCAGAACAGCACCAGTGTTATTCTTGTTCCCATTATATGTCCCGTTTGAAGTGTGAATGGTGACACTACAAGGAATGTTGCAATTATTCCCCTTCCCTGCCCTCAAAACTACAGCTGGGAGAAGGCTGCTTGTCATACAAAACATGCCAGTACAATACTTACAAGCCTCTTTCCATGTTAAAGTTTTATGCAAGTGAAAGGTTATTAAATTCTTTCAAGTAAAGGAGCTGGCTTTCCTGAGCATAAGCAGTTATTTCTTATTTTCTGAAGTCACTTACTCCTTGGCTGTGTTGCTGAAATATTTTAGCTGAAACTGTTTCTAGGTAGTGGGGTTTGCTCTGGTAGGTGTTTCTGTTCTGACCAGTACACATGCAAAATAATTTTCTTCTGAATACTAGCTTTACTAATTTCCCCTGACACGCACATTTTCCCATTGATTTGTAAGTTCTGTCTTGTCACACAGTGTTTCCAGAACTTCTTTACATATGGAAGGAACTATTTAAAAGAAACTCTGGATATAATTTTAAATGTGTTAGATTAATGTGAGTAAATTTATAAACTGTAGGTAAACCTGTGAACTGAGGATTTATAAACTGGAACTATCTTCCATTTTTAGAGCTATTTCTGAACAAACTGTATTGACCTTCATTAGTGTTATGCAGTATCTGGCAGGGATTTCAAGCTCCAGTCTGGATGAAATGCAACTTTGCATGCAGTTGCTGTTAAAAGCAGATAGCCAACACCTAAGGGTGGAACTTGAACTTTGTACAGTGTCTCTTGGAAAATTAACAAAGTACCTCATAAAATATAGGATCAAAAATAGCATGGAGAAAAATAGTAAATTTAATTATTTAAATCAAAATTATCAGGGTCATGCTATATTCCATAACAATTCCAAATCATGAGGATCTCTCATAAAAAGTTTGGCATTTTGGAACCCGTTTTCATCTTCCATTACATTACTGGTTTTTTATAAGGACAAAAAGCTTAATACCCCTCTGCATCATCCAAACAGTTATATGGAAACACAATAAAATCTTTAGATGGCGGCATCCTGTAAAGATGGCATTATGCCCATACAAAAAGCATGTTTAGTTTGAAGGGAGCCCCTTGGCTCCACGACAGTGATATAAGATGCTTATGCCCTGCATGGATCACAGAGCAGATGGAGGTTGTGTGAGTCATGCTTATACACACCTGGGATTTTTAGAGGGTCCAAAAATGCAAGGTAGAACAAGAGATGTGGCAGATGGATGCAAGGTCTAAAAAACTGGAAGAAAATTTGGGGTTTATTTTAACCTTTTAGCAGTTACAAACTCAGGTTTATCAGTCTGCAATATATTACTGAGCAATTGCTAGCTAAACCCTGTTTTCATGAGATTCTTAAGAAAATATCTGTGCAATACGAAGATTATTCTTGTCAAGAACACAGGTTCTGCCCCACTCTCTTTTGGATAGTCTCTAAAAAGACAGATCCATTAACTAAGATACAATCCCTTCAAATTCTCTCATCAGCATCTTACCTCCAGTCCTGCAAAATATTGCTTCCTCCAATGAGGCCAGTGTAGGGAATACTTTAAATGAGTACACCACAGTCCGGACACTGCTAAGACATCCAAGGGGTTTTGGTAAAGTTTTTTGTCTTGTTTTCTGGGATGCATACAGCTTGTTTAGTTTTCTTCCTCAAAATTCACAGTTCCAAATATTTCCCTTACCTTTGTGTCAAAACCAGAGGAGGTGAGGAATCTTACCTTGCCAGACGTAGCAAGAGGTTGTGGAGAGGGCAGTGTCAACAGTGTCCCCTCACAGCCAGCTGCTGTGGCTTTCTGCCTGGCTCATAGGCACTTGAACCCTCTCCAATCTGAGATTGCTGAAGAGAAGGGCCAGGTACCTGGCATGGTCCAATGGTCTGACCCAAATAAAAGCATCAAAAGGTGAAGTACACAACCTCTAAGTCCTTTTGAGGTCTCAGAGTAAGACTCTGAGAAATACTGTTTGATCAGTGTCTTAATAATTTCTGTATTCTTCTGCAGAATCCAAAGTTATATCCTGAGTTTCAGATAGCAAAGAACTGAGATGTCCAAATTACCCTGCAAACATTAACAGGCTGTTGAGAACAGGAGGCCATGCCAGTTGCCAACTACAACTTCTTGGACTGATTTTGTAGTGACTAATGTCTTATCAGCTCCATGCTGGCAGTTCCTGAAGGATGGACCCAGTTTGCCAAAAAGGCAATATATCAACACAGACATGATACTTGCAACAATGATTAAACATTACCTAATTTTTCCATTTTTTCTGAGACTCCAACGCCAGTCTGTCTTGTACTGACTGTAACTTATCCTTACATATATTCACTTTATGTCTGGTTAAAGATGTCAAAGGCACAACCCATGATGCATGAATGATAGAATGCAATGGTTTGGGTTGGAAGGGGCCTTAAAAGATCGTCCAGTTCCAACACCCACTGACATGGGAAAGAACACCTTCCACTAGACGAGGTAGCTCAAAATCCCACCCAACCTGGCCTTGAGCACTTCCAAGGATGGGAAAGACATTTGTTCCTTGAAGAAAGGATGGCAGGTGGGAAAGCACCAAGGTTAGTAGGGAAAATTATGAGCAATGTCTGCAAAGTCTTAAGAGGGAAGAAGAAAATGTGCTGAGCCAAATAGCCCAGACTCAGCTCCTCCTTATCACTGATCTTGCTGGAGAACTACTGACAGCTGCTGCTTAGTCAAATGAGATAGCATACACACTTCAAAAAAGTCTTTATTAATTTAGATGTTTTTACTGAAATGGTTTTGGAGGGTTCACCTAACCACTCTGGTAGCTGACTGGAATGACAGAACAAAGAAATGGCATGGTCCCACTGCATGCAACATGGGAAGGTAACATTTTCCACTGATGCATTTTGATCTGGAAAATGGCATCTGTCTAAAGGCTATCTTGAATGCCTGGAAAGGTAGCAAAGGTACTATAACAGTCCAGGATGTGAAGTAATGCAATCCAGAAACAAGGAATTTTCAAAAGATTGTCAAAAGATTGCCTAGTTCAACCCTTTCATTCCTTCCGCTACCCCCCTTCCAAAGTTTCTTGGCTGACGTTTTTCTAACCTGCTCTTTCAAATCTCCAGATGATCAAATTTCCAGCACTGTTCCAGGGCTTGTCTCGCCATACCATTACAGTGTGTTTCCTAGCATCTCATCTGCCTCTCACTTAGCACAGTTTAAGATCATTCCTTCTTGCTTTATCAGCCATCAGCTTGGAAATAGATAAGTAAAGCTGCTTATTAGATATATGAAAAGTGTTAAAATTTTCAGCCTCTATCCGCTCCTGTCTAGACTAAACAACCTTGGTACCTTCAACCTTTTCACATGGCTTATGTTTTCTGGATCTCTACTCATTTCTGTTACTTTCCTCCAGATTCTTTCCAACTGGTTCTCATCTTTCCAGAAGTGGAGTGCCAAAAAATGACCTTCCAATATCTGACGCTCAGACTTGTTTGTATGAGTAACATAAATTTGAATGACAAGCAGTGCCTGAACATAATAAAATTCGCATTCAGTAAAATTCGCAGCATAACGCAAAAGTGGTTCAAAACTGGAAACGGAAACTATGAGCTTGATTTTAGTTTTAGCAATACAGAAGTTTCTGTTGTATGTCTGAAATACTCTCATGTGTTTTTGTGTGTGTGTGTATATATGTATATATACACATGTATACATTTCTAGTAATTAATGCAAACATTGAGACCATAGCTGCTGTTGTTCTTCCTGTAACTGACCTGGATCCATAAATAAATCTTTGAAATGATTTGTAAATAAATATTTGAAAAGAAGAAAGATTAACTTCCCAGCAGTGAAACCTTTGGCAGATTTCCCTGATTGTTCACATATGTAATTATATTCAAAAGGACAGTTTCCATTACTGATGTCTGAAAGAAATTGACTGTAAGCTATAATGCAATATTCCTCCCAGTGAACTAACTTTTTACTGCTAAAGGAAAAAAACACCTCAATAAAATAACTGTTCAATATTTGTGGGTCTTTTTTAATTAAAGTGTCAGTTTACTTCCAATTAGGAATTATATTAATTATCAAAATACAAAGTTTATTTTTCCTAACTTTAGGAAGCAATGTCTGTCTGTGAATGGTCAAGGAGTACCAGAAAGGACACAAAGCCATCATTTCACTCACTAATAGGCTTGCCACTATCAAAGAAGTAAAAACATAATGAGTGTGCAGGACTTTGTGTACTTCTTCTTTCACACATAGTGGGTGGAAATTCCCCACTACAAAGTTACTGAAATTACATCAGACTGTAACAGTTTGTTCCTTTCATGGTTTGTTTTATAAAATTCTCATTCCTACATGTGTGCTGCTTATAGAATGTCAATCCTGTTTGTGAAAGACTGCTGTTTATGTAATGAATACAGTTTCTGCTTGTATCATTTTGGTTTTGTGGAATAAATTGCTATGCAATAACGTTTTATAGATCAGTAATAGCCACTCAACCTTTAAAGGCTCTTAATGCTACGGCTGCAATCCACAATGCAGTGCCAACTTCAGATATACGATCTATCATTAACGGATTCTCAAGAGCCAGCTTGCTAGCAAGCAAGAAAATTAGAAGGCAAGTTTGCTTTCTGAACACTCAGCCACTGTGCAGCAGAGACACTGCAGGCCTGCCCTGAAAACCAGTGCAGGTGGTCTACAGCAATCCCTGGAATCACAGAGCCATGAGGCTGGAAAAGGCCTGTGAGATCATTGAGCCCAGCCACCAACCCAGCACTGCCAAGTCCACACTAAGCCAACTCCTTGAGACAGTACCTCTGGAATACTGTCAGGCACCAGACACCCACTTCTACATCCACAGTTTCAGTGAAAATCCACACACACCCCATGCTGAAACTATATAGAAAAGTCACTACAAACAGGTTCTGGGTAGAACCCAGATGAATGAGATTTTGGGAGAAAGAGGTATAAAGGAAAGTGAGTTCAATTCCAGATCTACTGCTCAGATGCTTTTTCTTTGAAGAAAGTCAATAATATTTGTAAAATCATTGTTATCAAGAAAAAGTGCAGATCCTGAGTTTTTATTAACAGGAACATTTCCAATCTGCTCATGAAGTAATTCAAAAGTGGGCTGAAAACTTCAAGCAATTATGATATTTAATCAGAACTACAGCTTGTACTTACAGATAATTTTAAAATGTTGGTATGATTCCACATATTATGAAAGATAAAATTATTATGAACAATGTAAATTGAAGGAATAAGTGTGGAAATTATATTTCAGGTGAGGTCAATTCTTTACATGTGTATAGCCTACTAATAACTGATCCTCCCTAATGGAAGAACAAAAAAACCTCATGTTTTGTTTGAATTGCTTCAGACCTTTTTTGAAGGATGCAAGAAAAACTCTTCTGATTTTTTAAATGTATTTCACTTTTTTTTTTTTTAGACTTCACCCAAATTCATTATCAGATTCTTCAGGGAAGAGGAAGGGAAACAGAAACAGAAATTTCAAGGCAGAGGCAGATGAAGATTATATGGGAAAAAGACAAGCATCATCCATTTCAATATGTACTTGGATTGTGTTCGTCATCTTTATTTTCTGAGGCGAAAAATTGAAACAGAAATCTAAGTTGATAAAAGTCATCCAGAAGAAAAAGGATGTGCCATTTATGAGTTAAAGTAAACTCCTGGTGTTATTGTCCTCCAGTTTCCAGATGCCAACCTGAGAATAATGGTGCTCAAGCTGTCATAATGAGGTCAGTATTTTTATTATTTGATTACATGCTTGATCACTAAGATTTAGCTGAGATTTTCTTGTATTCACCACAGTCCCTATGTGGCTTCAGCTGAGGGAAGTGAACATGAGTGGAGGCTGAGGGGTGACATATGTTAACTATTTATTCAGATAGCTGTTTGCAAAATCTCATCTGCAACTCCATTGGTACTATACCTTTGTTCCTTATATGCGTATACTACACTTTAGCAAGCACAGAACTCTTAGCAACAACAAAATCTAGAGCCATGAATGAACCTATTCTTTCCAAGTGGCAATTTGGCTATGCCAAGAAAAACCCTGAGGTTCTACTTCCAACAGACATTTCCTGAATAGATATATCTATTATGGAAAACCACTAGTCAGTTGCTCCTCCATCCCAAAAGAAATGTCAAGTACAGCTGTTTAGTCATTAATACTTTTTAAAAACATTTAAAGTCTATGGAAATAATTGACTTAGACTTGAAAAATAAGTAGGTCTCAGTCAAATCTCAAGTTCCTGAGAAAATGTCAAGAATTAAGGGGGCAAGTAAAAGCCATTGAGAGAATTCTGTGACTCACTGTGGTCAATGTGACTCCAAAAGCCTATTTGAAAGCTTTTGATGAAGGACTAGACCAGCAGAGGAGAGGCTGGTTATCAGGGATGTGGATTGCCATAACTCTTTCTTGTCCCCACTTAGACTGGGATCATTACTGTTGCTTTCAGTCTTTAAACAATTATTCCAAAATAATTATTCCAAAATTCCAAACTCTATTAATCTTTTTATTGCCTCCATTAAGAATATATTAATTGTGAGGGATTATAACACAGCATTTACCCTCTAACAAAAAAACCCAAACAAACCAACATAAACCCACAAATATCACAGTTGTGCAGCCATTGCCTTCTAATCCACAGTGCCTCCATGCCATGAGATATCTTCCACAGATGCTGATAACTGAACTGATTTCTGAGCAGTACAGCTCCACCTTGAGCAGGGGCTGTCAGCAGAGATGCCATACAAGGCATACAAGAAAGCTGCTGAGTGGCTTTCAGCAAGGCTGGGATGGGACTTGTGGGCAGGCCTTGTAAAAACATCACTGAGACAGCAGTTCCCAGGTCCTACCAGAGAGAAGAAGTGTCTTGCTTTCAGTGAGAAGGAAAAGCTCAAGGGGTTTATGTGATTTGTCCAAAGCCTGGCATGCTGTGGACCTCTGGTGTGAGAGAAATGTCTAACTTTTGATTTGCTCATCTCAAGGCTTCCAGCCAGGTACCTGAACATGGTGCCATTACTAGCCACTTCACAAAGCCAGGAACAAGATTTCTGTAAGCATCAGGACATTTCTGTGATCAGTATCATGACGGATATCCACCCACACTGCACACAAGACAATTTAATTTTGGTGGTTTCATGTGCAGATGAGAAGACAAATGGCCCACATGTATGTAGGTGAAAACTATACACAAAGCCTCATTTCAGCAAGTGCACCTTAGAAAATATGGGCCCAAGATCATGCAGAGTACTTCTAAATGAGTTCTTGCAATATAAGCTGGAATTATTTAAGAGGTTATTACTCTCATCTGCCTGCCCACACAGCCAGGAGTTACTGCCCAAAACCCAAGTCTTATTGCAGTTTCAGTGAATACACCTGGCTATGACCTCTGTAGCAGAGAGAAGGTATATCACCCTCTCTGCTGCCTCTGCTGCTGTGGTAATAATATCTGGCAGAAAAATGGAGCAGGTATTTTAAATCACTCCTACAGGAATAACCAAAGTTCATCTTAAGGGTACTTTCTGGAAGGCCAAACTAGAAGACCAATGGCCTTAGTTATTTGCTGCCCAATACCTCTGTTTGTGGAACTTTTGCAAAATTCAGAGCATATCAAACCATCCAGTTAAGTTTTTAATAGATAGATAGTATTAACATGGGAGATAAAATTCATATTTTCTGTAATTATCTAGGAAAGGAAAAGCAGGTAACAATAGATGAATTGCTTATCAGGCATGAAAGGGAAATCTCATTTTCTTGAGAGTCTTCCAGCTTTCACATTCCTCTACAACATTCAACATATCTCACTTTTCAACAGAGGGGTTTTAAATAAAGAAATGCTCTAAACTAGAGCCAAAACCTCAGGAGATCCAGCAGGCTTAGCATAGGTCCCATTTACATGCCCCTGATTGTATTGAGTTCTTTAGTTCAGGCTTCTTATCTCTGTTAGTGTAACTGCAAATGAGCACAACGTGGTCTTTAACCAACCATGTCAGCAGACCCCACATTGCTTGCCAAATAATTATCTTCAAACTTCAAAGTCTCCCTGGGAGGCTTTTATGTATAGCAATGTATCTTTTAAAAATAAAATTTTATATATTCTCAATCCAAGCAATGATTAAATGCCAGCTGATAGAGTTAAAGGATGTCCTCATGTGAATGTATGTACCAAATAACTTGCCTTGCACAAGCAGGGTGATGCCTAGGTGAAACTGAGATGTGAAAGCATTATTTTTCACTCAAGATGCTGTCAGAGAAGAGAAAGAGCCTTTTTCTGAGTTGGAGAGTTGACAGACAGAAACCACCCCTCAAAACACAAGCAACACACAAAACACAGGCAACACAAAGGCTGGTCAGAACTGAGGGAGAGATTATGTTTGATGTGACAAGAATGGAGTCAAAACCTAAAGAACAATTTAATTTAGCACAAACAGAGAATTATTTCTGATATTTCCCATTGAAACAAAGCGACACCCTGAAAAAATAAATCAGAAGTTGCTCTGCACATTTCAGTTGACTCATTCTCTTTTAGATGCTGTCAACAAATGCAAAGAAAATGATGAGTTGGAGTCACAACACTGAGAGAAGTCTGCAGGGAAGGAGAATACATAGTTATTAGGGCATGTAGCAGGACAGGTATCTAGACTCCAGCTATACTACTGCCCAAATGCACATCACTACAAGCAGGTTACAGAGTCAAAACTGCATTTTATTCAGAGATCATATCAAGAGGTCATCTTCAGCATGCCAGGTATTGAAGTGTTTCTCTCTGGGTGATGTATCTCAAGGTGACCTCAGTCCAAGAAGGGAAATCAATTTGAATCTACAACTTCCCAGAGGCCTCCACTTCCACTACAGCTACTTTAAGAAACATGAAACAACACATAAAATAACCAAGACTTTCCTGATTATCCTTCCTCACACATCCCACACTGCCCTCAAATTTTGACCTGTTTTGAACCACCCCAGGACAACAGAACCCACATGCCATAAATCAGTTGTCTTCTCAAGAAAATAAAATTACCCTCCACTTCTCCCTGAAGACTGGGGATAAGGATTGCAGGGATGAGGACAGGTAGGAGACAGGGAAGGTACCACGTGACAATTTATTGTAATGTGTAATTTATTGCCCCCCATAAGCAGGAGCACACAGGAATCTGTTGGACTGCAGAAAAGAATCTCTGAAGGTGACAATTTGCGCCAAAGATGTGCTCCTGACATGAAGCCCCGGGAAAACTCTTTGCATGGGGTGTTGCTGGAAGATACCCCCAAGAGTAAGTCCTCTCTCCAATCCCTTTCAAATTCATGGCAATAATGAACTCGTAGCAGTTTGTCCTGTTACCAGAAACATCCTGAATAATGACTAACCCTTGGTGACAAGCAGGACAACAGAACAGAGTCTGCAGCATGAGTAAGATCTGTGCTCCCCAGGCCTGGTACACAGAACTGGCTCACCAGTTGCCTCTGCTTAGGTAAATGTCACATGTGCTAAATAAAGGCTGTGACTAACTGATTTCTACTGGGAAGGAATGAGGAAAAACAATTGTTTTGTTGTTGTTTTTATTTTTAATACATCCAATTACTGTAGACTAGCAACAGTTGCCAGGACAAGCTGTTCCAGTCTCATTCCCAGTGCCAGGGAAACAGACCATTTTAAGGAGTGGTTCATATGGGCAAAGAAACAGAAATACACAAAAAGCTGAAGTGTCTATATACAGTAAAGCATGTTTAAGAAATCTGGCAAGCTACTTGGGTTAAAATCTCCTGAGAGAGACTGCTGAGGTGAATTATTACAGACTTATTGTAGCTCTAAAGTTGCAAACAATAAAGCCTGGCAGAACATCAGTGGAGTTTATCTTGAGGGGGTCTCCACAGACATCTAACTTGTTCCATTCACAGTTAAATTGTTGAAGAGTTTGAAGATCTACCCTGAATTTTTTCTGGCCATGGCCTAGTAATTACTTTCTAAGCTACCAGAAATAGGAGAATATTTCATGTATAGGATTCAGTTGGAAAGATACAGAGCTTGGCCAGAAATTCCTGCAAAAGGAGTTGTGACCCTACATCCTACTTTTCCACTGCCTTTAGGCCTTCTTTTGGAATTTTATTTTATACAGAATCTCTGTGGAGGAACCAGGAACCACACAATACTGTCCTTTCAGTCTAGATATAAAGAGGTGGTTTCTATTCCAGAGTACTCTCAGCAGAAGCTTTTTAACCATAACTAGATATGTGTTTAGCATAATAAACATGACTGTGTATTAATTGTGAATAGCATTAGATAATTCATCTAGGCAGGATTTCATTGCTTCTTGAGTTCGTAGTGGTCTCAGGCCAAGTGTCTCCTTCTCTTAGGTTTGAAAAATTATTCAGGCAAACTTACACTGCTAAAGTAGGCAACCATAAATTTATCTCAGTAACCTTTTAGAGTCAGCAGAAGTTGAATGTGTTTGCCAGGTTATAATTCTTTGAAAAACAGCCACAGATGATTAGCAGTATTGTCAGCTCCAAGTATTTCAGAAACCAGTACCTCTTCATCCTTTCAGCTAGAAATCCCCCACCCTTCTGGCTCCTTGATGTCTGTTTGGCATGAAAACAAGTGCCCTTACACAAGAGAAAGACAGACAAAACCAATGAAATGAAATTGCCTCATGAAAATTTGTTGTGAATCTCTTTTTGGTGCAATATTTCTATTCCACTGGGAATTAAAGTGTATTTGCTGCACATTCTTCTATGTAAATAAAATGTTTATTGTTTAGACTACATCTTCTGTGAGACACTACCTGATCCCCTATTAGCAAGAGACAAAATTGCATCAGTGGGACTGCAGTTCAGGTCACGAAGAGTAATTACCACAGCGAAAGAAAACCCAGAACAGCCTAACTGTAATTCTTACAGCAGAATATCTGAACTGAAACTTATGGTTAGTTTGTGTCTAAAACCAAATCAGCTCAAATCAAGACTTTCTTGTGAATTTTTTTCTTGAAAACCCAGGTTTCCATTTATAGCAATTTTTAAAATGTACAGCTAGTCATCCATCTGACCCTGCAAGTCTCTTGTCTGAACTAGATAAATTCTTTGCAGTCAAGATTTTTGTGTCCTATTTGTTCTGTGCAGTTCTCAGAACATTAACATCTCCCATAACAAACACTTTATCCTTTAGATGAACAAGTGTAAATACCTAGAATTCTGAACAGAAAAAGCCCTTCGACAAGACAGAACAATTCCTTCTTTCACATGTTGACATATGCCAGCTAATCCACCACATGGGACACTGAACACTGCAGGAGACACAGATGGCAGTTTGGGGCTGATAGTCCTACAGCAATGGAACAGCACACTGTTTGTTGGCAGAATATATTGCCATTTTTGTGCTGATGTCTGTGGAGTAATCATAGCAGTTCTTGGTCTTGGTAGTTACAGCTTCTCTCAGAACAGAGTCTTAGGAGCTAATTTATTTTTACTTTCTTTAAAGTTCAGCTTCGTGGTAACAAAAAATAAATACACCACAGTTGTGTAGGATGTGATGGGAAGATTTGAGTACTCTTCAATTTATGGATCTATGCAGGTACTTTGGCTACACCCAAACTATTTTGCAAAGAAGTGTACAATTTACTTTCCTTGCCCTTTTATCTGAAGACCATGTAAAGGACAGGACATGTGGGGTAGATGTCCTACCATCCAAATATGACACCAGATTAGATCATCAACACACCATGCTGCAGGTTAGTGTACGCACACCAATGCACAGTACCCATTAATTTTTTGATAGTATAACAAAATAATCATGAGACCTTAATGTAGTATTTGGGTACAAATCTCTAATCTTTCTCTTTCATGAATGAACTGCTCTCCAGGTATTCAGGGTCTCCACAGAAGGGGACTATCCTATACTGAAAGTGTCATCCCTACATCACCTTTTTTTAATGTATTTAAAACTTATTTTCAAAATTATGACAGTGCTGCCACCATCCTGAAGCTGTTTTGGTGACTTGGCACCCCTGCCAATTGATCATCATCATTCTGATAGGGGAAACTGGGAGAAACCAGCTCTAAGTTCATTGTTGTGCTGGTTTCAGACGCTGATCTCATTCATGCCAGGCACAGAGGAAAACAGAAAAACCTACACTGCCTGGAAACATCCCTTCAAGAGTTCACATTCATTTTCAGAGCTAAAGAATGACTGAAAAAAAATCTTTGTGGCAAGACATCCTCATGCTTGTTTTTGAACTTCAGGGCACTTTCACAGGTTATGACATTCCTGGAAAACTAAGCTGGACCGTGGACCAACCAAACTGTTGGTAGGTCCCCACTCATAGTTTAGGTCCTCCCAGCCAATACCCAAGCATGATTCATGGGGAAATGCAGATAAAGGCCTGCTGCTCATAGCGTCAATGGATAAGAACAGCTTATTTGATTGCGAGAAGAAAGTGAAATGTTATCATTTCATTGACAATTGCTTGGTGGGCCAGATAACACTTGTTGCTCTTTATTTTTCAGTGGGATACATGTATCCTTCAATCCAAAACTGGAAAAAGTGTATGAGAAGTAATGTCCTTACTATTTTGTTCTAAGCCTTTGTGCCAACAAGGCATTTCATAATACTTTTAGGAAGATGGACATAAAGGTTGCCTGTTAGCTTGCTCCCAAACATAACTATCATTTTGTTTCCTGGTCCAGACTCCTCTGTCCCCAGGCCAGAGCAGGCCTCATTCTCCTTAATACCACTTAATTCTTCTCTGCCAGGCTTCTCCCTTCTGGAAATGCTTCTTCTCACAATCTCTTTCCATCACATCCCTGATATTCTTCCAGACCTTCTCTCATTTCCTGGCTATTTTCCCCCACCCTCCATTCCTCCTTACCTCGTCTCACATCCTTTCAATCCTTTTATCTGGATTCTCTTTTATTACTCTGGTAGACAGATGATTCCAAAACCCCATGATGTGAACAATCTCCCTATGAGATTGCATTGCCCAGAATTTCCTGTTATTAAATCCTCAGTGAGAGGGCTCATAACACCAGTTCTTAAGAGCTAGTACTCTCAAGTTTGATCACAATCTTAGATTGCATTGTCACTGTAAGACTGGCAGATATACCCTAGAAAGGAAGAAACAGGTCACTTTCTGCAGCACGTTTTATGTTTAACAGCATATGACAGAGGAAACCAAGGCACCAAAGCCAGACCTAGCACAAATCTGTTGCAGTGCTCATAAAAAGAGAAAATGTTGTTAAAGGTGTTTCAATCAGGTGCTTCTATGGCATGTTTTTCTGCAGCATGGAAAGCAAGCTAGTTTTCATAGATCTCTAAGCCATTAAAGGTTACCTGACTCCTCCCAGTAGAACACCAAGAGTCACATAAACAGGTTTTGAATAGTTATCCAAAGCCTTGGAAAATAGTGTGGTGAAATACACTGAATTTGATGAACAGAAACAATTTTAAATATGTGATAAACCGGCGCAGAAGTTTTACCTTCTCACACAGGTTTTGAATTAAATGCACCTTAAGGAACACCTCACAGGACAGAAGATAAGTCACTCAAGCAAGAGATTAGATGGAAATCCATAATTGAAGACAAGAAGATAAGACAAAAGGGATTTGCAAATTGTTTGTTTCTACTGGGAATTTGCAAGAGAGGACAATCCTGAAATGTTATTAGTAGAGGTTGAAACATTGTGGACAATTTTTAGGCTTCATAAGCATATACAGGGAAAAAAGTTACTTCTCAGGATCTGAAAAATCCTGTGTCTAGAGAAAAAAACATCATTAATAATTATTTTTGTATTCTTACTGATGCAGAGAAAAGAGACAAATGTACTCCAGAGCTACCAGCAATTTAAAATTTCCAAGGGAAATGCATGCACTCACGATAGTACATCACATGCCTGTTAAGCATGCAACTGCCTTTCAGATTCCAGAGGCCAAATATATTAGTGAAATGTCATATGCTTATGGATCCTGTTACCTTTATTCAGCACCTCAGTCTTCCCACCTCCCTTCCTCCGTCACTACTTAGTTTGTACAGTACATCCAGCACATAGACCTCATTTCCCACTGGTGCTGAAAACAACTTGGAACACAATTAGCCTTGTCAAGTCCTTCACTGGCATGCCATATAGGGCTGCCAGCTTTCCAAGCAATTCAATAATCCCTAGAGCACTGCCTCGGGGTCTGCGATTAATAGAGGTGTTTACATGTCTGAAATGTACCAGGCTAAAAATAGAAGTCATTTTCTAAGCATCCTGTGATGCTGGGTTTGTTCTTTTCTCTTTCTTTTCATTTGTCAGATTGACAAATGAAGTGTGTTTGCTTAATTCCTTTAACTGATATAGAAGATCAACAACAGAAGATCAACTTCCCAGTTCTGTGGTAGTAGAGGAAAACAAATCCCAAATGAATTATTTTCTGCTGCAGGCCAAAAATAGAAAAAACACCCAAGAGTGCTAGCAAACTGGTCTTTTCTGCAGCACCATGCACAATTCCAGACTGGGGTGTCCAAAGGAAAGGATCAAAGAGAGTGCTCAGCATCCCCCCCACAGATGTTTTGGATCTGAAGGTAAGGGCCTGCAGTTGCATAGGGAGAGGTGAGAGGCATAAGAAAGTACCGGGGGTGTTTCTGAGCTCCTGGTGTAATAAGACAAGTAGATAGATTCATATTTATTTGTCTTTCAGTGGATCATGGGTGATAAAGATCTCTGGAATAAAGCAGTGTAAAGAAATATTACTCAGTGATCTCCTGGATGCCTGGCATCATTAAAATAACATTTTTGGTACTCTTTTCTGAAGGTTAGTTTCTACCTCTTCTAAGGCAACACATCTCTTGGAAGCCACAAACATAGGCTCTGCTGCTCAGCAAGAGGAGAAGCAAATGAGTTCAGCTCCTGGAGACTTGATTGTTTCCACTGCATGGCTGCTGTTTCTAAAGGTTCCCATTTGCTCTTGAAATGGAAAATAGCATCTAGAAGTGCTAGCCCTGGATTGGGTGGGCAAAATCCAGCCATGGCACAAGGCCTTGGGCTGAGTATTTGTTACAGAACCTCCTTTCCTTTGCAGCAGAGACTCGTCCAGACCTTCTTCCCTGTGGCTGCCTGTTTAATGGCTGAAAATGGCTCTTCTAAAGATAAGGTCAGCTTTTTCCCTTGAAGCCAGAGCTCTGAAACACCTAGAAAACTTGTGCCCACTTCATGCCATAGAATGGGTAGGAAAAATCCATGCTCCTCATGAATTTAACATGAGCAAAAAGAACAAATTTCTTTGAATTAAAGTGTGCATGCAGAACACATGAGAACCAATGCACGTACAAAACCCAGAGTCCCAAAATGAACAACAAGCCACAGGTAGTTCTAGCATCAGACAGTACCAGTCATGTTAGGATAACAGAATTCTCCATCCAGCTCCATCCCAGAACAAGGTCTAGTGGGTCACCTCTGAATTAGGACTTGCTTAGACCCTGGTGCTGGTAAGCTTGAGTTCATGTATTCTGGGTCACTATAGCCAAACCCGATTTGATCACAGGAACTGCTTGTCCCAGGATATGTGCCAATATGGGCATTTTCAGGCTTGTCAAATTTGGGCTTATTTATTTGAAATCTTTGAAGTAAAATTTCCTGAGAAATTTTACTTCAAAGATTTCAAATAAGTCCGTGCTTACACTGGTGTGCTTGTAAAATTTGCAAAAGGCTACTAAAAGATTATGGACCCAGATCCTCCCAATGAATGTTGCAGATTCACCTAATGTATTTATATTCTGCATTTAGCATTTGACACTCATAGATGACTGAGAAGTAAATACATTCACATATCAGTAGGTTACTGTAGATCATTTCACAGTTAGAGATATTGAAAATTACAGGTTGTCCCTGTCAGCACAAAAATAATATCTGTGTGTTTCAGGTGGCAGGCTATCCCTACCCACATTCCAAAAGACATATTCATCTTGGAAAACTGAAAGTTTAAAGAGGGATAGAGGTAGCAGGTACTCCTTTAAACATAGAAATAAAATAAAATTCAAGAAAGCAAGATGAACAATTCAAGATGAAAATTCAAGATGAAAATTCAAGAAAGCAAGATGAATTTTCCCATATGAACTCATTGCTTCCAAATATCCAGGACCCAAGACTCAGAGTGTTCTAAGTGATGGGAAGAACATGGGACAAATTCCTAATGTAAATTCCTAGTGTAAATTTTATCCCTGTAAATTATTAATGGAAAGAGGACTTATTTTACCTCCAAATCATAGTCCACTCTCTATCTGTTAAAGTCTCTGAATCTCAACACAATTGCTCACAATGTGATGTAAAAGAAAGATTGTCTGAAGACTCTTTTACTCTGGGATATAATTAACAAAATGTCTGTCTCATATTTTGTTCCAGATTTCAGTATGGACAGTCATTCCCTTTGGCCCAGGTATTAATCAAACTTAAAACAAACAGCCTAGTAAAAGAAAAAATTGTTCTGACTTCCAGGCTGAGGAAAACAAGCATGTGTAGTTTCTCTACATTTGACAGAATGGCCAAATGAGAAGCAAAAGTACATTTAGATACTTTAGAAGCCTCCTGCATGGCAACATTAAAGCAGCAATCCCCCATGGGTTTGTCCCTGATTGAACTCCTTCAAAGCATTTATCTTTCTAGCAGGTACCTGTGGACAGGAGACATGAACTCAACCAGTAAGAGTGGAACACGTTGACACTACAAAGTCATTTAAATATGCCATAGGGAGTGCTCACATTTTAACAGGCCAGGTTTGTTAAATGACCCCTTCACTGTGGCATCTTAACCCATGATTTCTGTCACTCAGCAGCTACTCCATAACTGGGAGAATGCTTCAGCCAAAGGACTGGCCTTTACATGAACACTCGAGGTCTGATTTTTCACGATGATGTCTGATGTGACAAGTTTCCACCTCCAACATGAGCACAAATGCTCCTCTTCAGCTGACAGCGTTATTTTTATTTTGTGCTTCTTCCCTTTCTACAAGAATACACATGGATCATACCTTCTAATAGTCACCCTACCATGATTAAAATGTAGTGCAGGAGTTACATCCACACTGTTGATGTGTATGATTAACAGCTGGGCTTCATACTGCGTCAGAACAGAGCTGGGGACGTTTACAAATGAATTGAAGACAGTCCCATGAAGAATATAATCTTCTGTTCCTTTTCTTTCATTTCTGTAATTTCTTGTCCTTTCAGACAGCTTCATAGATCTTTCTCATGGCTGTAACATTGCTCTTATCTAAAAATATTACCCATATTTTTAGTAGATTTTTAAGAAGATCACAGAGGCTTCTCATCTCTCTGTCTCCAAAATCTGAAACATATCTTCAGTTTACTGAGTGCCAATCATAGGAATTATATCTTGCCACCAAAAATATTTGATCCCCAATTATAGTTGCTATATAAAAAAGTCACTAAAGGAGTTACTTTAATGGGAGGCCTATAAATGCTAGGCAGACTGCTCTGGAACAAAAATGTGACTGTATAGCCATTATGGCAAAGACGACTAGTTTATAACTGTGGAAATACTGAGGTAACTCAGCTTTCCTAGATGGAAGTGTAGCATAAAGGAATGGGAACTTAATCCCATATTTATAACCCTTGGCTGAAGCTGTAGACATATGTCCTCTTCCAAATCCACCCAGGTCAGCTGAAGATAATATCAGCCCCCTTCCCTCCCAGCTCTCTTGGCACCACAGCACAGCCTGCATTAGGGGTGTCTTCTCACACCTCCCTATGCAAGGCTGCCTTAGGAATTTAAAGATTTGAATGTAATACTGGCTTTTGAATGTCTTTGCCCTGACTTTTACAGTTCTAGGTAGCTGAAAATCTCCTGTGCACCTTGTGACTCTATGTCATATCAGATTCAGTTCACAGTTGGTATAAAACCATAGAAAACATACAAAAGATCTGACACTTCCTGGAGTGCAGATGGAAGTTTGTATATAAAAGAATCTTTACAAATAAATATGAACAGTAAAAATCAGTACTGTGCTTATTTCAGTCTTGATTGATAGAATTGAGTTTAAATGATAAAATCTAGATTGTCTGTCCCAGTGCTGCCAGTTGGCAGGAGGAAATTGGATCCCAGAATTATACTTCTCAGGCTGCTTTGGAACTTACCTTGAAAAATAGAGAAACAGGATGTCTCAGTTTCTTTCTTCACTATTTACTTTTCTCTAAAGTCACTCATATATTTAAGTATATTGAAGGCTGTGATAAATTAAGCTGAAAGTTTTGACCTATGAACCATATTGGCTGGAGACGCTCCTAGAAGAACGTGCTTTAAACATGATATTGTGTGAGAAGTGGTGTAACGACTCTGTGAGTTTCAATCCCCTTTAGATTTTACTTCTGGTAGGTCAGATTCCAATGTATGATGTGTACTTGTTCGAAGTTCACTGACTTATAAATAGCAAATGCTTTCAAGGTTTACCTAACTGGTTTTGACCTTATTGAAATCACTGTTGTATGCACTGAACGTAAAGAGCAAGCCACTTGACTCAAATCCATCTCAGTGTTCAAAGAAGGTGTTTTACAAACAAATTTATATTAATATAATTAATTCTTGTCCACTTTTAGGTTTTGTCATTAAACAACAACCAAGATTATAATGGTATAGATTTTAAAAGCATTTTGTGTTATATATAGATTAAACAGTTGGTTCTCCACTTACTTTGAAATTGAAGTTATCCATAATGAAGTGGATTACCTCTTCCTATTACTGTATGAACAGAAACTGCTGAATATTTACAATATAATGGCTCTTGGGGATACATATGAAATTATTTATAGAAGATAGTATAATACATTTGTTCCTCTTTTTAGGAATATAAGTAGAGCTAATTCTATGTGAGAGCAGGTGCTGGAATACTTTTCTGGAGTGTTAACAGCATGGAACTCAAGATCATTCTGGTACAAAATTAGCACTTCAAGACTCTTGAAATCTGCTTGAAGGTAATAGATGAAGACTTCTTTTTTTAGTTTAACCATTAAAAGCCATTTCTACCTTACCTAAAAAGCTACTAATGTTACATTCAAAGGTAATCTGTGCTCACCTTGCCTTCCAAACTACTCATGTTGCCATTTTTATTTAAAAACAAAAAATTTAAAAAGGATGTGCAATTTATTTTGTAATCATTATCACATGATTGTATCATGCAAATAATGGTTTGCCTAAGTAGCAGATTTCTGGGAGTCACTAAGCCTTAGATGGCAGGGCATCCCATGTGTGCAACATTTTTGTATAAATATCTTACTCATAAGGACCTCAGAACATACGCCATATTTAAATGATCCTTCTTCTGTTTGTGGCCACTTTTCATAGAAAGTTCCTTGTCTCCTCAGAGGTTGCCTGTATTGCCTAATTTGCCCCACCAACACTTTCTGCTGACTTGATCCTTTCTTGTGCCTACCTTGAATTCTTCCACCTCTCCTGCTTAAGTTTTTCATCCCGTGTTCCTACTTAGCAGTAAACTTCTCCAAAGTTTAAACGTAGTGGGGAGATCTGAGATTTAATTTCCATCTTGTTGAAAGACACCAAATAATAACAGAAAAATACTGCATGACTTCATCCCTTGAAATATCTCTGATAAATTCGGGATAACTGTGCAGGGCCTGGGGTTCCTGTAAGGGGATTTCCTAACTTTTCAATGCCTTTCAATGCAATTGTGTAAGCCCGAGGCTAAGAGTTCCTATTTGTTACAGAGCCTGTTTCTTTCTCTCCACCGTCACCAGTTCAGCCTAATGTAAATTCCTTTACCAACAGTGCACCTAGAAGCAGTGCACCTTCTCTCAGATACAAAGTTCTATGCACACAAAAGACATGCAGGCAGCCATATAAAATCTCCTTAGGAGTAAGAAATATTTAGGCTGGGCTCAGATTCTCCACCAGCAACTGAGTGGCAGTAATCCTGTATGTGTGTGTTATCTTGCAAATGTGAAGTAATTGGATTTAATTGAGCCTGCAGCAATAAAGAGTTAAGATACGCTGAATTATCTTGTATTTACTGCAGACTAAGAGCATAGGAAGGCAGCCACCATGGCAGCTGATGAGTGGCAGCTTGTTAAACTCTGGAAATGAACTTTACGTTATGTTCAAATCTGCTGTGGTAGCTCTCAAAATCTGCAGATAGGATTACCTCCTGTGGTACTAACTATACCAATGAGCAATAAAGAAATAAATATTAAGAGAGCAGCAGAAAAAATCAGCCTTGAAGCAGATCTGAGTGTGAGACACCACATTGCGCTGTCCTGTGCGGGCTGGGGAGCGAGAGCTGAGAGCTGAGGGAAGGCCAAGGGGACAAGAAGGGGCTGAGGTCTGACTGAGCTGTCCAGTCAGCCAGGCGGGTCTGCACCAGTCAAGCCAGGCACGGATGCCCCAGCAGGCACCACAGGCCAGGGCCTGAGCAGAAAAGGGGTCCCAGGGCCCCCAAGGAGGCTCCTCACAGCCTCATCCCCAATAACAGGCCCTAAACTGCTTCACAATCACTTGTTAAAGGAGCCGTGCTTTGGAAGGTGGCAAACTCTCAATGTACTCTGTCCATGTGACTTGAAAAGTAAATGGAAACTTTGAGACAAAACCTACATGGACAGCAGAGAAGCAGCATGGGATGGGAGGCATGCATTTTTCTCATTCATGCCTGGAGTTACAATGCAATGCAATCTGGAAGGGGCTGCTAGATTTCAGTGGTTTGTCTCTGTCCTCCACACCAAAGTGGAGAAATTGGACCTGTAGTCAGGAAGAGATCAAATGGTTGGACTCAATGATCTTTAAGATCTTCTCCTGACCTAAGCAATTTTACAATTCTAGGAAAGGCACATACATTTCCTTTCTCTGGCTATCTGCAGGCTCAAGGATTCAGGGAAAAAAATTGTAAACAGGTATACAAGCTGCATAAGAACATCTAAAGCACTGCAAACAATGAAGAATAAAATGGAAAAAAGGTTTGAAGACTATGAAATCTCTCAAATATGTCAGAGGCAAAGAAATTGACTGCATTTCTTCAAGGGTTACACAGCATCCACCAAAAATTACTTTTTCTCCCTCTTAGCACCCTTTCTGGGAAAAACAAGCCTACAGATCTTTCATTACATTTATTTTCTTAATATCTCCCACTCATCTTAATTACTCTTTCCCCAATGGTAAACATGTTAATCAGGAACATGTAAATAAACAATTGGGTCCATATTCATGTCTATGCCTTTTTCCTATACAAAATAAGAAATAGAGGATGCAGTGCCAGTGAGACATGGTTTTAGTCTTTGTGATCTGACCCTTTTGGAAGACTGACCCCATCTCCAGCCCAAACTGGGATGCTTGAACTTCAGTGTAATCCAAATTCATCTCTGCAGAGCATAAATGTATCCTAAACCCAGAATAAGGTGCATTAAACTGTGCTGGACAAGATCAGTGCCTTTGTCAGGGAGTCCTTAATACACATTATTTTTAAGCTCCTGCTTGACTTTGCTTCTTTATTTCCTTGGACCAGCATGAAATATGCAAAGCAAGTGCAGCTGGGACCAGATTCCTCCATCACCCCGTTCTTGTAAGGACCTGCAATGCCCAGAGGTGCTGAAGCCAATTATTCTATCAGCCAAGCTTGGGTGAGCCTTACCAGACAACACCTTCATAGGTGCAAGCAGATGAGAAAGGAGAGGCAACTCTTCTGGGGTGACATGGAGTAGAGCTGTCTCTGTGACACTCTGATTTCACCACAAACCAGCAGGTCTGACCTGATAGAAGGGCTCTGGATAGCTCTTCACTTCTCAGGCCAGTCCAGGATGGTAAAATGGCTCCTCATTTCCTCTTGAAAAACAGCCACACCTCTCCTGTCTGCCAAGCCGAGTTTGGGACTTATTTTGGCAGCTGGCACAGCCAGCGGCTGAGCGCACACACCCTGGCCAGCAGCTGCCAGAGGGCTCCCAGCCCAGCCACAGCCCAGCCCCAGCTCTGCCTGGACCTCTGCACAGCAAGGGGCTCTCACAGCAACACAGATTAACCATGTGCAGTTCAGCATGAGCAGCTCAGACTGTGCTACACAGCTCTGCACTCTCCACAACCACCTGAGATGCAGCAAGACAGCTGAAATCCCAAACAGCATCTGCTTTTAAAACTCTGCATTCTATTGGCAAATGGTCTATTAATTATACCCCAGTGACTAGTTGTAGAAGCAGTACCCAGTCTCTCTAGCTGAAGTAATAAAAATAACCTAATCACTTCTCTGGTTTTCCCACTCAGAAAGCTGCTGTGCATTAACTCAATCTATCATACAAAAGATTTCATTTTGTTTCTGCATTTCAGCCCTAAAAGGAGACTGTCAAGCTTTTATGATAAAAAAATAATTGCCTCCTTCAGCAATGGTCCCATTTAAATGGATCTTTTAAAGAAACATCTTGGGTGTATTTTTCCTTTCTTTTACCCTGACAAGAAGAAATAAAACATTCCTCAGCCCATTATTCTCTCTTTCTTACAAATTCACATTTAAAAAAACAAGCTGGCCTTGTTTATTATGTCTCATTTTTATAAGCAGTTGTTTGTTCAGTCAGAACTTGATACAAAGCTAATGGAAGTCAATATGCTTTTTGAGCTGTCTTAATTAAGTCTTGGATGAGGCAACATGAAAACACAGTGTCAGCGTGACATATTTCACTATAATGTTCAGTAGCTGGTGTTCTAAATCAATAAATGATTGATTTTTTTTTCTCTATACTAGGTGGGATTAGTAGCAACTCCTGTTAGGAATTTAGCCTGCCATGTTAATGATAAGATAATTATATGATAAAACTCTTTACAAAACTGCCCATAATAGGAATTGTCAACTTCTAACTTACACATATGAAAAGCTGCAGATTCAGTTGGACACTGGGTGATGAATAGTTGGGGAAAATTTGACATGACAAGATCTAGCCATCCACAAGAGTGAGTGTGGGGAAAGAATAGTGTTTTGTACATTTTGTCAGACTTCTAAATCCTGCTCTTAAATCTAGAGCCTCAAACAAGTCACTTGAAATCCAATAGGAGATAAGTGACTTATGTGAAAAAACCTCCTGCCTTTTTCCATCCAACATGATCCACTTATAAGCTTTTCAGAAACAGTGATTTCACCTATTCAGAAATCAATAACTGCCTAGAAACTGCACCCTCCTTGCACATGTTCCAGGTGGAAGCTGAAGATCACAGAGCAAGATTTCACTTTCACCTGGGCACAGCAGAAAAATGAAAATGGAACTGGAGCATCCAGGTCTAGGAAAGTGTTGTAGTTATATTGCAAGAGTCCTATTGTCATTACATTGCAAGGGTTCCATATTGCTAGAGTTCCACACCTCCTTGATGCTTTCTGTAGGCAGCTCCTCTAAGCTCTACCTCATCCTTACAGTAGCCAATTAACTCCAGTTCCCCTCAACCAACCAATCCACTCTTTTATAACACTCTTCTGATTGGCTACAGCTGCAGCCTGGTAAAGTCAGGCCGGTTCCCAATCTCTAATAATTAACTCAGCTGCAACTCCTTAAGGGGTAAGATTACTTTCTATACAACCTTTATTTTCTTATAGTGTATCTCCCCACAGGAAAGGACTCCAGGGTGAGGGTGGGAAGGGGCTGTGGGCAAGGGGCAGCAGAAGGAAAGACCTTGTGTGGAAGCACAGGAAGAACAAGCCTGTGAGGGAGATTTGGAGCTGACCAAAGGCAGACACAAGGGGAAGGGAAGCGGAAAGGTGGAAATGGGCAGTTTGCAAAGTGGCTCCTGAGAAGTAACCAGGAACAAGAATGCTTAGGGAAAGAAACAAAAGATGAGCAGTCTGAAGCTAAAATGGTGAGATGGGTTATTTTTTCCTATCAGACAATCAGTGTATTTTCCAGCAGTCATAGAATCCTAGAATCATAGAACGCTTTGGGTTGCAAGGGATCTTAAAGATCATGTAGTTCAAATCCCCTTGCCATGGGTAGGGACTCCTTCCAATAGATCAGGTAACTCAGAGCACCATCCAACCTGGCCTTGGAAACTTCCAGATATGGGGCATCCACAACTTTCCTGGGCAACCTGTTCCAGTGCCTCACCACCATCCCAGGAAAGGGTTTTTTCCTAATGTCTAATCTAAACCCACTGTTTCCAGTTTGAAGCCATGTCCCCTTTTCCTATCACTACAAACTCTTGTAGTCTCTTTCCACCTTTCCTGTAGCTCCCCTTGGGTACTGGAAGGCTACAATTGAACCGTCCCTGCTAAGAGAGCTTGTCCAGGTCACCCTGGATAGCAAGTACCTATTGACATCACTGAATTTAAGAGGAACACCCCTGAGTAAGTAGGATAAAAAGCTATGCTCCAATATGGGATTCAAACACAAGCATCAAATCACATGCAAGTTTGAGGTCTTATGCTTCTCTTCACCTTGCCATCACTGGAGAAAAGACCCATTGATGTTTCCTGCAGAGCTCCAAAGCAAGTGGCTCTGAGGTTCTTCTCTCCTTACCCTTACCTAGTGCTTTCTTTTCTAGCATTAGAAACACAGCAGAGGTGAGTGGTGAACACAGCTCATGGAGAGGTATGGGAAGGGTGCCCAGAGAACAGGAGCATGAAGGGAAATAGTCATTCTGGGCAAAAGTGGAGAGTATGAGAGCACAGAAGTTGAGTGAGGCTTGAAAAAGGGTCAGGAAGGTGTGATTTGGGCACTCAGAGTGCACATACCCCCCCCAGTGGGTTGCATTCTTCCTGGGATTTCCCAAACACAAAAGTATGTGCATATGCCACACAGTACAACATTTCTGGGAAGTGACTGCCTGGTCAGAACTTGCATAGGAAATCTGATTCTTTCCAGAAACATGCACCTCTTTGGGTTTTTCAGTTACATGGCAGTGGTTGATGTTTCTGTACAGGATCTATAAAATAGCAGACCAATGTGCATTAAGAAAAAAGGGACAGAGTCTTCTTCAGCTTTACAGAGAGAGGTAAGAGTTACACATCAACAGTAACCTGTCTTCATGTGAAGTGTCTGACATACTCAAAAGGGTTTTGCTGTTGAAGACTAAATTTCTTTTTTTAATAAGACCTATTTGTGTCACCAAACAGCACAGGATATAGTATTGAGAAAGCCTCATTCCAGTGCTTCAATTATTTATCTGGTATTCTCCTACAAATAACTACATTTTTAAAGTCCTGGTTTAAAGGCATTGTTACTTAGCAGACAGTTAATTACAGTGCATTGCCAAGCAGCCAAAGCAATGCTCATATCAGCAGCTACAGGAACACCACAGCATGGCCATAAAAGGAAAATACTCTATAGAATTGACATAACATGTCACCCATGTGACAGAATTCCCAGCATAGCTACATACTAGGAAGACAAGCAGAAATCCTGTGTGATAGCTGTATTCCTCTCTGCTTTTGGTCCAGTGCTAGCCTGGTTTTTATAACCTGCTTCCAGAGATGGTAGTGGAGACCATTTCCAGTAGCTAACCAAACAGCTACAACGTTGTTTTGTTGGCAAGTGCTGTTTGCATTGCTGCAAAACTACAACAGGGAATCTGGGAAATGGTCACTAAGAGGAAGCCAGTTCACCCTGTGCAGCCTAGGAGTTGGTCTGTAGGTCTGCTGTAAATAGTAGTAGAAGCACTTTTGCTTTAAATAACAGTTCTTATGTTCCCCTACTCTGATAATAGACTCTTCCACAGAGATACTTTTATATCTGATGAGCAAATGTAATTAAACACATCAACAAATCTACTGTGGAATATCACAGAATCACAGAATGGTTCAGGTTGGAAGGCAGCTCTTCAGTTCAGCTAGTCCATTCCCACTTCTCAAGCAATGTAAGGCA
Organism: Emberiza elegans; assembly: GCA_024865655.1. Lineage (NCBI taxonomy): Eukaryota > Metazoa > Chordata > Aves > Passeriformes > Fringillidae > Emberiza > Emberiza elegans. The sequence continues at coordinate 62,241,491 of JALJVW010003023.1, read as the reverse complement.
GAGCTGGTTGTCCAGGACTATAACCTGATTTTACATGATTCCATGGACAGAAACTCCACCACCTCTCTGAGCAACGCATTCTGGTGTAAGACCACTCTTGCAATTTTTTGTGTTCAGATTGATTTTTTTTTTAATTTGTGCCCATTGCCTCTTGTTCTGTCCCTAAACACTGCTGAAAAGATCTTGTCTCCCTTTTGTTCATGGGTTTTTATACTCACTGATAAAATCCCTCTCAGCCTTGTCTTTTCCAATCTGAAAGTCTCAGCTCCCTCAGCCTTTCCTTATGGTAGAGATGCTCCACTCTTTTCATCACCTTTGTGACTGTTCACTGGACACTTTCCAGTGTCTCTGTGTCTCCTGTACTGGAAAGCCCAGAACTGGACCCAGTACTTAAGGCATTTCCCTATCAATGCTGAGAGGGAGGGCCAGTTCTATCAACCTGAGGGCATTGCTGATGCTGTCCTGTTGGCCTTCACCACAAAGGCACATTTTTGGATCATATTCAGTTTACAGATTCTCACTTTTCTCAGATTCTCATACTTTTCTGCAGACCTGCTTTCCAGCTTGATGCCCCCAGCACATACTGATACCCAGTGTTATTTGTCTGTGCATCTGGGACTTGGCATTTCCTTCGTTGAAATACACAATCCATCTTTGCCCAGTTCTCCAGCCTATCTAGGTTCCTCCTAATGTGAGCACACCATCTGCCATACCCACCACTCTTCCCAGTCTTCTGTTGTTTGCAGTCTCACTATGGGAGCACTCAGCTCCACAGTCACTAGTGGGGGTCATTAGTTGAATATTATTTGTTTCACTATTGACTCCTGGAATACATTTCAAGTGGTTTGCTATGGTGTATGTGACGGTCCCCAGGATGAGCTGAAGAGATGAGAATTTGTTCTCAGAAGGCTGATATATTATTATGTTATGTTATGTTATGTTATGTTATGTTATATATTCTATACTAAAACTATACTAAAGAAAGAGAAAGAATACATCAGAAGGCTTAACAAGAATGATAATGAAAGCTCATGACTGACTCCTCATAGTCTGACACAGCTGGACCGTGATTGGTCATTAATTAAAAACAATTCACATGTTTGGATAAACAATCTCCAGACCACATTCCAGAGCAGCAAAACATGGAGAAGCTGAGGCTTCTCTGCTTTGCAGGAGAAGAAATCCTGGCAAAGGGATTTTTCAGAAAATACACAGTGACAATTTGCCTCAAACTGGGCTTTATCACAATGACTGCAATCCTCTGGGTCTGACCATTCTGCCAGTTTTTGATGCACCTTGCTGTGTACTATCTAATGGGCATCTTGTCAGCTTGTCTATGAGGATGTTGTGATACACAGTGTCAAAAGCCTTACTAAGGTCAAGTTAAACAACATTCTCTATTTTACGCCCATGCCGCAAGCTAATCCCCTCATGGAAGGAGGCTGTCAGGTTGGTTAGACGTGATTCCCCATTTGTAAATCTCTGCTGGCCAATCCTGATCACCTTTTACTCCTTCACTGTCTGGAGGAGGTTTTCAGGAGCAGTTGCTACACCACCTACCCTTGATTGAGCTAAGGCTGACCAATCTACAGATTCACAGATCCTCCTTCTTAACCTTCTTGAGCATTCCATTACTTTGCAAACATAATTACGAGTGGCTTCATAGTGATGTCAGCTAGCTCCTTCAGCACTTGTGTATGCAATCTCTCAGACCCTATGGACTTCAGGATGTCTGGTTTGTTTAAATGTTCTCTAACATGATTCTAGTTAACCAAAAGTAAGTCTTTCCTGTTACATATTTTCCCACTGCTTTCAGAGGACTGAGATATTTTAATATTGTTTATTATTCATTATGTAAACAAATACACACAAATGCACATAAATAGCATTTATTTATAATGACTATTGGCTATATATATAAAGCTATAGAAGTGTTAATTTTTTATTAAAGTTATCTATTTTATCCAACACATCTACTTTATTCAATATATATATCTTGTCAGGGGGATTGAGATTAGGTTTTCTGTTCGGTAAGGAATCACTAATAGATGGGCTGCCAAAAGCTTTAAAAAAGCATCAGGGGAAAAGCCTGAGAAGATGAGTAGGCTGTAAAGGTAGATCTGGGTTTCCCTGTGCTGCCAAAACAATGAAAACTTTTTAAACCACTTGACATGAAAAAGAAAAAAATCTATTGTTGTTACAATCAGCTTTCCTTTCCTTCATTCATTTCCATGGACTAGGTACAGAGTTCCTTACACACCCTTTAGGCTCAATACCTTGTGAGTTAGGGCAGTGCTGACCAGACACTGCACAGTGATTCAGACCAGCCTTCTGGAAATTCACACTTTCCAGTCATGTACCAGCAGGTGCATTTATGAAAATGAAAATTTTGAGCACATTAGTTTGGCATTTCATAGTAGCAAATTCAAAAAGCAATTTTCAGTGTTGTAAAATTGTCTTCCTATCCTGCAACCTGAGCTGCAGGGCATCACTACACACCCTTGTACAACACCACTGATTTCAACTCGGTTTTTCAAACTGAGGTTTTCCAAGGCTCTAAAGTCAGCACCCATAAATCAAACAACAAGATCAAATCCAATGCTGGAAAGGCTTAAGCTATCAATTATGATGAAGTATAATAAATGGAGGACCCAGTGACATCTCATTTTAAGACACACATGTTATTATCGGGGCTCAGTGACATAACACTATCGAAAAGTGATGTGACTTCTGAAAAGCATAGCTGCTTGATTATTTTTCCCCCTTGTGAGTTGCTGCATCTTCAAAAGCCTTGAGCTTCTTTCTAAGATGTCATTTCTTCTCCCAGCATAGAAAGCAGCTTGTTTGTGGACTGCCCTTCTAATTAGAAAAACAAGCCACAGATGTTCTTGAAAGAGCATTAAATTCCGTAACTAAGCCTCTACTCACTGGAAACATACCTCGCTTGGAAAGGCATCAGGAGAGCTGTGCCACATCTCAGCTGTTTACAAGCAACTCTGCATTCACTCCCATCTCTGGGACCAGATGTGACAACAATACCACAGGCTGCTTGCTGTTCGCTGTTTGCCTTTTGTGCTCATGCTCCCAGGGCCCTGCCTTGTCACTTCTGAAGCTCAAATTTGTGCATGACTGGCCTCATGCCAGGGCCACAGTAAGTACTCCTCACAGCATCCAGAAGTGCCTTATCTCACAACTAATCAAACCCTTTTTTTGTTGTTGTTGTTAATTGCAGAGCAACTTGCTATTAATATGCGTCAAGATTTAACAAGACAGATGCCAATTAATCTTGGATTCTGAGATGCCCAGTCAGTTCAAAGTGCACTGGAGTAATCTCAAAGAAATAATGGCAGTGGCAAATTCAGGCCTTAAAAGAACATATGTTTAACACAGATGGTATGTATTCAAACATTTCATTTGTACAGTTGAATCTACTTTTAGAGTCTACAAATATAGCCACCATTTACATACACTGTAAGAAAGTCAGAATTCCAGATTTCCATTTGCACATCAAAACAGTTATATTATAGCCAGGCGTCATGCATATGATGAAATTGTTTTGATTAGAAACAAAACCAGATTTTTATAATGGGATCCCATTGTATCTGTGAAATTAATCTGTCTTAATACTCAGGAGGAGCATCTGTTTTTAATAGAACAAAAATACCTCAGCCAGTATAGCAAATAACACTGTAAACTTTCCAGACTTTCCACAGAAGGGATTCCTTGGTAAAGGTGACTTAGGCTTCCCATGTTTCCACATTAAAGACTGTGATTCAGACATTTCCTATGAGAAAATAATTCTATTAGCTTTGTGTTGACAAAATGAAATGTTAAAAAGAAAGGAAACAATAAAGAGCCCAATACAAAGCAATTTTATTTTGAAGTTGTGAAGTTAAGGGGCTCGTGAAACAAGGCACAGCAAACTAGAAATTGAAAGATTGTATTCTCTGATTCCTTTATTATACCTTTCACAAAAGCCTTTTACATAGTTGATCATTAGGTCCTTGATAAACTATTCCCTGTTTGAGCATCATTCCAGACTTGAAGCATATTTGTAACCCTAGGATAAGATAGGTTCTCATCTGACCCCAATCCCTGCTGTCTTCAGAAGAAAGGCTACATCACTGTGAGCATAACTGGCTACATAATGTGACAGACATTTTAATAGGATGAAAATTTAAAAGTTTGTTCAGAACATTCACAGTAAGATCTGTTGCTAAGAGCTTTATGCTTTCCTGTAAAGAAACCTTCCAATATGGTTCCTACATACCATGGGGTGAGTGAGGTTAGGTCCTCAGGTGGGAAGTGGGAATGCTCTATCCAGACCTTGCTTTCTGCAAAAACTGCCAGGCCTAGCATGATTCTTTGGTGTTGTTCCATTGGAGTCAATTAGATAATGACAATTCTCCTGTTGTACACCAGTGGTTGCAGGACTGAAGGCTGCAAAAATATAAGGATATATTTATATTATCCTTATATTTATATATAGAAGGATAATATAAGGATAAGGGCAGCAAAAAATGAGGATGAAAGCAACTTCAAGGGACATCTTAAATTAAAATTTCTTTAAGCCGACAAATCATTTTTACATAATTTCATTTTAAATGAAACATCCAACTGGTTTTCAAACAGACCAAACATCTTTCAAACCAGCAGCATTTTATACTCCAGGCACTTGCAAATATTTTAAAGTTTTATGAGTGGGGAGCTATTTCTAAACATTTTTAAGTGCTTGAGATATTTTACTCTTGAAAATGGAAGTGAATTAAGCTGTGTGTTCAAACAGGCAGTTCAAAGACATATTGAAGCAATTTGTAGCAAACAAAAGGCTCACAATGAAATAAAAAGCAAGTATAAAAACACAAACCATTTAAAAACAAAATAAATGGAGCCAAAGTTTTATCATCACTGTTAGACAATCGGAAGGGACTTAAATGAGTGCTTTCTTCTACTACAATTGTCCATGACTTGACTAACCTCCCCTGACACTGGTTTTACCAGCCCTTCTCTCCTTTCTCTTCTTCTGTCCCCAGGCCTTTGTCTCTGGAGTGAAATGTTGTAAGCTGTGCCTCAAAGGCACACTTACCCTGGAACTGGTTTTCACCAGTCTCCTCACAATCAAATCGGAAAATGATCCTGGAATTAAAGTGTTCATACCGGTATGAAATCATTCAGATAAAGTTGCACCAAAAATTCCAGAAAATTTTTTTTCTCTTTGATCATAACTAATTTTTGTCAATTCTTCTTCTGGAACTACTGTGGGTTTTGCTTCATGTGGTTTTAGATATTTAGAAGTCAGATATTAAAGTGCAAATTACTCAGCCTCTCCTCCCTTTATAGCTAATTTAAAAAACAAGAAATGTCAGAGAGATCCAGCAGTTATCCCCTAGGACCAGCTCAAGTGCCATTTTCAGATTATATGGCTCACCTTCACTAGGAGCCTGTTTATAGCTACACCTGTGAGGGAAGTGATACCCTCTAACTTGGAACTAGCACCTATACGGGAAATATAAACTAGCAGATATGTGGAAAATAAAACATTTAAATTAAGAAGACCCAAGAGAGCATCCTAGAGGCTCATTCTAAAACAGTCTCAAGACTAAAGACTCAAACTAAGATTCAATTCAGCTACTTCACATGTACCCTTGGGCAAAAGTGTCCAGCATCCTTTTCAGGTGCATGCAGTTCCCCAAGACTGGCTGATATAATACAAACCTGTTTGTCCTTTTTGTGTCAGGAGAGGCAGCTGTAGGCCAGATGGCAAGCCTAGGACACCTCTATTGGCATTAGATGTCTATATTTAGACAGCAGAATCATGCCCCAAGCAACATGTCTGCTGTATTTCTCTCTGGATCCCATTGACTCTCTCTGTTGACAGCAGTAGGAGCTTAGACTAGTGGCCCATGGGTGACACCCACATAACCACAATTTGGGCATCTTAGACTCAAACTGACTCCCACCTACCACTTTTGGGTGAGATGCTCTCCATTCCTCAATTTGATCTCAAATGTTAAGGTCATCTTGACTGTATGCCTGTGGATCTAGCTGCTTTCCCTGATGTCTCTGCATATTTCCTACCTTGACCATGACATGCTGCTGCTGAAATGAGTTTTTCTTACCCTTCATTTTTGTCATATCTCAGAAAACCTTAGTCCTTTTCTGTGGTGTGATTCAAATAAGTCCTTCAAGAATGAACAAGGTCTACAAAGGTGTGCAATGGTATCAGGACCACAGTCTCAGTCTCATTGACCAGGCTGGGGTCAAGGCCCTTCTACAGGGGTAGAAATTGTGGTAAGGTCTGGCCTCTGACAGATATTTTGCTGTTGATACAAAGGCGTGGCTTTCACTACATAATCATGCCATCCAAAATCAGGGCAAATATTAAATTTTTCTGAACGAAGCTGTCTGAAGTAAATCACAATGGGAGGAATTGGGGGATGAATATGTTGTTGAACACTGTCTTGCATGTGTCTTTGTTTAGGATTTTTCACGTAACAGCTGTTACATCTTAGTTTCAAAACATGTTGCTTTACCTGTCTACCCTAAAATCAGCAAAGTTTTGCTTTTGTCTTGCCTTCTGACTTCTTCTCAGCACTGAACTGCATTTCCCTTACTATTCTGCCTCACCTGGTAAAAAAAATTATTCTTTCTTACTTTTTTTATCTCATGGTTTTGCAACTCTGAGCTCCTTTTCACTATATATTTACTTTAAAAAACACTAACTCATATAGTTAGTGGTTTCAACCCATAGTTGAGATAAAAAGACACATTGTCAGTGAAGCCTAGAAAGGCTTTACTTCCTCTCTTCTTTCACTAGAGGTTTTTCCCTTTTTCAAATGATGCAAAAAGTTCCATGCTTCAGACCTAATTTTGCAAATGCATATGCACACAAAAAAAGTTAATCACATCACAGCTCTCATTTGAAATCAAAGAGATCATTGGTGAGTTTGCAAGATTACAGTTTTCAACTTCTTAGAGAAGTACAGAATCATTTAGATTGGAAAAGACCCAAAAAATCATCATTGAATAGGTTTCCCCTCTTGCTGGTCTGCAGAGTTCTGTGTGCATTTTGAAGGTAGTTCATCACCTGCAAGATTTATCTTACAGAACTGTCATCAGTGGAAAGGACCTTTAGCTGAGCAATAGCAGGTTAAAATGAACACAAACTGAGATGCAATAGTTGTTCTTTCTAATCAGCCCTGATGTGAAGGTATGAAGTTTATTCCCTTTCCTAGAATTTGGCACTTTCACCTTGTGGCTTTGTGTCTTATATAGTTAGCAGAACAGAATGTCAGCTTCACTTGTGAAGTTATTGTAAATGTTATTCATAACAAGCTAATTTGTTGTTTTGCTAAATTGGAACTCTTTCTTCTCAAGGGCATTTATTCATTGTGATTGTGATCTGCTGCATTCATGTTTTATGTTTGGTTAATCTAGTGAGTGCTGCAACCTGGCTTGTCCTCCTTGAGAGAGTGGTGTGATCATAGTTCTGAAGGGTAGGATTACAGTCTGAAGACTCTCAGAAAAGAAAAATAGATGGTATTTACTGTGGGTAAAATCACTGAAGTTTGTATCGGTACCAGACAAGTCAGGAAGCAAAGAATTCTGGCAAAAAGATTAAAAAACCCAAACCAACCAAACTCTCACTGATAATTCCATGTGTATGAATATACCAATGCAAACAGAAAGGCAAAGAGGGCTTGTTAAGATCTTAAAACTATCTTGAGAGGTTTTCTATGATTTGAAACTGGCTGCAAAACTCTTCTACTAAGCAAAGATATTTCCTTAGCAAAGTCTCAAGACCCACAAGAAGGAAAACTAGAATCTCTATTCCAAAAAAGGCTGCTGCTTATTGATTCAATCAGTCATATAACTGCATATAACTAACTTACAGTGCACCTGTGTGACATGGTTGTGTATTGTAGAAGTGAGAAGTGAAGCAGAGGGTGAAACCAGGACAAAGGACTAAGTAAGACAAACATATGGAGCAGAGAGCTAGAGCTACACCCAAAGTGTAAAAGTCAGCCAGATGATGGGAACCTCCTCCAGCCATCCCTTTTTTTTTTCTTTCTGAAGGGTTTTTTTCATTCACTTCAACAGAAGTCACACAGTGGCACTTCTGCAACTGTGGATATCCCTGTGCACTCTCTCACGCTGAGGAACTGAGACTGCAACATGTTGTAAACCAGTAAGAGAGGCATGACCATCCTACATTATTAAAAACACAAAGCAACAGACTACTGAATAGCTAAGCACACTGATTTTGGTTTAAGCTGCAATAGTGAAGAATAGCAGGTATTCATTTAACCTTAACTGGTTCTGAGCCCAAGGATTTGGCATGAAAGAAACCATAAATGTTTATGTCCTGTGACAGACATTTCAGGAGAGCCCAGGCTGCACGTAGAAGGGATCTGACAAACTCAGGCTAGCTGCTCAAGCTCAGAAATAAGCTCCTTGCTCCTCACTCCCCCATCAGAGCCAAGGGTTTGACAAAGGCTTTTTGACTGCACGCCTGGGCTCCAGCCCACAGCAGCACATTACCCCAGCCTGCCTGAGCTGAGCTGGCTTCAGCTGGCCTGCAGGAAAGTACCTTGAAAAAGTCACTCCCAATGCTTTCTTCTCCCAGCTAAGGGTAACAAAAGTGACAACGACTGCAAGATGTCAATGAGATATTTATAACCAGGCTATTAACTAACCTCATTCATGTGGCTCTTGCACACTTCCAGCCTGTGTCCTAGGCTGGGACTAAAGACTGCCATTCATGTAGAATGGGTTTGGTGTGAAGAGTTAACTCAGAGTTAATCTAAGCCTAAGCATCCCCCACTTCCTCAGCTCACCTTCAACCCACACTGTGAATATGAAGCAATTTTGGGCTCACTACATGGTTATAGTCATGTTCAACTAATCTTTGATTTTAAATCAGCTCTTTCTACACATAGCTACAGTGACTCTGTGACATGGAGATCTGGTATTCATGCTGCAATCACTCCAGTGTCTCTCAAAGAAGCCAGAGGGAGCAGTCCAGAATTTATCAATATCATTTTAGTGTGGGTTCTTACTGGATGTGACCATCCTGTCCCTTCTAATCAGCATTTTATTACCTTGGACCATTTTCTACCAAGCTGGATTTATTTCATTAAATACATAAATTTCATAAATATCTTTAAATACATAATTTTTTTATAAATGTCATTCATTATCCTTTCCAACTGTCTGGATTCACAAGTGTTCAAAGTAATTCAAGTCAGGTAGCTCTGCTTTGTAGGTTCTCTCTTTTTCAAGGTGAAGATGGATGATAGTACGAGCTTTTGATACTCTGGTGGGAAAGGGATGGCAGAGACATCCTGGGCTACCAGAGCACAGCATGTCTCCATACAGGAAAAATGGCTACTGTCTCTCAGTGTTTTTTCCTAGAAAGCTGATGAGGGAAGAAGTCCTTAATTTTGCAGTCTGGACCCCAGTTCTGTAAGAAAAAGAAAATCAGGAAGGAATTACAAATTGTGCAACACCACTGTTCAAACCAAAGGGATGCTAGTAGGGTGAGATGAACCTTGAAGGTCTTCACAGAATATTTTTATTTTTCAGAGTGCTATATTCCCCATTCTTGGGTGTGTTTGAATTACTCTTGCCATGGCCCTGGCCCTACCAGAAACCAGAGATTCACCAGCTAAAAAGGAAGGTATCTTGGTAATTACGTGTCCAGAAAGGCTGTGGCACCAGCATTGTGATCTAAAGCAGAGTCTGTGGATCCCACTGACTAAGACATCAGATATTGCTTCTGAGCATGAACCCCATTTCTATGCTGCTGTCCAAATTCAAGAGTCTTTGAAGTATATAGGCTTTTGTACCCCATTCATAATGTATTCAGTGAGAAGCATATAAAAATGGTAGGGTAGATGTTAAAAAAATTGGAATTGAGCATAGAAGAACACACTCAAGGTACAGCAGGAGAAATCACATTTACAAATAGCATGCTGAGGTTGGAAGGGATCTCTGGAGTTCACCTTGTCTATGTTTCATCTGTATTATAGGAAATAGATTTAGGAGCTTTTACAGAAAGAGTAACTTTTTCTTTTACAGAAAGAGTAACTTCTTTTACAGAAAGAGTAACTTTTTACAGAAGAGTAACCACTTTTTTAGGTGGTGGCAATAGATAAATGACAATAGATGTTTTTCACGAGAATCTGAAAATGTGCTAGTGATTAAGTTTGGGAGAAGAGCTAGCTAAGATAACTACAGAGGCCCTAAAATATTCATAGAACATGACAATAAGAGAGTTGCCATGTTAGAGCTCATTTTGATGGACAAGCAAATATTCACTGCAGATTTAGAATATTTATGTTTGCCTGTCTATCAATGATCATGATTGGGTTAAATATATTTGACCACAGTACTGCTACTAATCAGCATTACATTTTATCAAGCTTCAAACAGCAATTTTTTAATTTTTAAAATAATTGGCAACATTTTAGACTGGAATGTGTATATAGAGCAAGAAATGCTTTTAAAAAGCCCATGAGGAAATGCTTAAGAACTAGTTCTTGGATGCTAAATAAAGCACTGTGATGGAGAAACCATAAGAAATGCAATGGATTATAAAAAATATGCAGAGAAATCATTAACTCCTCAAAACAAACATTTAGAATCTGAGAAGAAAAAAAAAATTGTCAGTTACCATAGGTTTTTAACTTTAAAAAGGAAGGAGGGGAAACAAAAAAACTGAAGGAATCAGTCATCAATCATCATTGAATGACCAGGAAATGTCACAAGTCACAGTGAATGACCACTAGAATTTAGAGCTCTTTAAAAAAAGAACAAATTGGAAAAAAAACCCTCTCCAAGTCTCAGGTCCATCACAGGATGGACCTGAATCTCTGGTTTCTGGTAGGGCCAGAGCCATGGCAAGAGTAATTCAAACACACCCAAGAATGGGGAATATAGCACTCTGAAAAATAAAAATACTCTGTGAAGACCTGTAAACAGCAATGAACTGTAAACAGTAACAGAAAAAAAGGGTAGAACTCTTAACCTGGTCCTCTATTGGAGAAAATGCAGTGAAATATACAGTTGACAAATCTGCCATTCTGAGTAAAAAAATGAGCAAAAATGACTGCTATATTTAAATGCTTTTGAGTTAATGAAATATAGGTTGATTTATATCAGTGGCCAAGACACAGGGGGTCTAAGTGACAGTCCCCAGCCAGGATTTATCACCAGTGCATATTTGGATGGGAACAGCATCACAACAGGAATAATACTCTTCATGGTCCCACATCTAATGTTGTTGATTAGAATAATGGAATGATAAAGTAGTTTGTGTTGGAAGGGACCACAGGAGGTGCCTCCTGCACCACAGCAGGGCCAGCAGTGAGGTCAGACCAGGCTGCTCAGGGCTGTGCCCAGCCAGGTTTTGCAATCCCCCAGGGATGGAGCCTGCCCAGCCTCCCTGTGCAGGACCTGCCTGTCCTCATGGAAACGTTTCAGTGCCCAGCCTGAGCCCTCCCAGTTCAGCTCCTGCTGCCCAGGGCTCGGCTGCCTCCTGTCCCTGCCCTCCCCAGGGGCTCTGGGCTGTCTGTGAGGTGCCCCCAAAGCTGTCTCTGCCCAGGCTGGAGCTCCTGGCCAGGCTCCAGCCCTGAGCCCTGCAGGGCTGAACTCGCTCCGGTTATCGGCGTCTGTCTGCGCTGGGGCACCAAATGGGGCTGCCCAGATGTGCTGTGCCAGCGAGGGCTGGGCACGGGGTCCTGCCCCAGCTCCTCACTGCGCTCCTCTGTTGCACCCAGCCTGTATGATTGTAAGAGATTCTTCCTTCCCAGCTTTTTGCATTTTGTTTCTTGAAATTCATAAGGTAAAGTTCCTGTTGGCCCATCTCTCCAGCCTGTCTAGGAGCCTCTGAAAGACAGTCCTTCCATGGAGAGTATTGCCTGGCCACCAGCAATTTGTATTATCTGTGAGAGTGTGCTCTACAACCTCTTCGGGTAACAGGGCAGGACAGGTCCTGGGATAGACTCTGTGGTAACTCTCCTGTTGCATGTTCCAGGCAGAAAAATGATCCCCTGACCCTGAGACTCTGAGCCCAACCATCCAACTGGTCAGGCCCTGATTGTCCACCCATCCAGACTGCAACATTGCAAGAGTCAGTGTTGAAATGTTTGTTTGTTCACATGGATATGTTTTTGATACCATTACAGAAATCCCTCAGGTCATGGTGTCATGTCAGTGTTTAGTCACAAGTGAGTTTGAGGTAATCCCAAGTACTTCCCTGCCACATAACCTGGCTTCTGGTTCACAGTTTTGGTTTTAAGATATTTAATCTGCACCAGAACTTCATACCTCCATAGGCCCCGGCCTCAGGTGTCTGTGGGTCGCAAAGAGCAATTTAGGACTGAGTTTTTGAGCCTTCATGGTACGCTGGTAGTATTCCTATGACATCCTCCACAAAGGCATGCTGTGACCAGAGTAGTTTTTTCCCATTTTGCCAAAGATGTGTCTCTCTTTACAGATCTTTGTCTTTGGAGAGCATTACTGACTTGGAACCATTTTGTCCAGAAGTAAGTTACTTGAGCACAAGTCCCAGTGTATTCACCCAACATGCCTAGCAATCATTCAAAGAACACTCATGATAAAACCAAGGACTCTACTAATGACACAGACTTGGTATTATTAAGATTATGTAAATGGAAAAGTTGATGGGTGTTTACCTCCTTAAAGGTATTTTCCTTGCAGAGTATATGAGTATTAGTTGACTTGAGTGCTTTGTTATCTACTGATTGTTAATACACTACCTTCCAGGCAATGTTTTATTATTTTCACTTTTTCCATCACTGACCCTGGCTTCTGTTCTCTTCTTCTGCATGCCATGAGCATTCCTCTGGGTAACAAATTTTATTAGACTAGATTTATAGTGACAGTGACCTACAAGTCATGCTGATGGAAAATTCATTATGGTTTGGGATTAGTTGCTAATCTTTGGGATTATTAAAACTATACCACTTGGACATTCGTGGTTTTGTTTTAATTGCCAGAGTTATGAACAAAGGGCACAGCCAGTCTAGCATCTGGCGTATGTGTATAATTTGTTATGAGCATTGACAGACAAATAAATACGATCTATTTTCAAAATGACCTTCTCCTTCCATCCATATTAGAATGTTCTGACAAAATTTATAATTGACTGAAGTCTTTTTATAGCAGCAATGAACATAATGGCCAGGGACAGAGTTTCCAGGCTGCCACGTCCCTGCCCAGTGTCCTGTCATAGCTGTGGCTCCAGTTGGGCTGCACTCGATCAGGGCAGCGCCTGTGCTCTGGCAGAGTGCAAAGACTCAGCAGCCTCCCTCCACTGTGGGGATTTGACTTCACAGCAGATTGCATTTCTAGCTGGAATAACCCTGCTTTGGAAGTGTCGCGTAAACCCCAGCTGGCCTCATATCCTAATGTTCACAGAATGAAAAGGAGATTAAGCCATCAGCAGTAGTCAACGGACAGTTTATTTCTAAATTCTAGAAAAATCCTTCTTGTTCTCTCCATCATACATTACTAAATGATATTGATTTTTAATACAGTTTAACATTCTTGGTTCAGCCTATGGCAAGAAGAAACCAGATTCATCATAAAGACATAAGATATATTGTGAGCTTCCTGGCAACTGCACCAATTGAAACAACTTCTTGCTACTTCATTATAATACAAACCCCCTTGGTTCCTGAGGACAATGAAATACCTTCTTTCCAGTCCCTGGAAGACTGAACAATGTAATAGGAACCTCAGTCATCTGCCACAAAGAAAGAAAACATAGGACAGAGAGTATATTGCAATTTAACCTCTTTTTTTGTTTCTTACTCAATGTGTCTTCACATTGCTCTGAAAGTATCTAAGGACTATAATACCATGTAAGAGGATACCAATGTGGAATGAAAAGGGAATTTTTATATATATATTAAAAAAAATAAAAATCCCTCTTTGGCAATATGCCAACCTGAGACATAACAGAGTGCAGTCACTTGTAAAATCATTAACACTTGCAGGGGCTTGGTCGATGTGATAGTTTGAATGACAAATGTCACTGCATTCCTAATGTACTCTTAGTGACCTACACATAGACACATATCTAATAACGTGTCAGATTAGGCACTTCACTAGCATTCAATTTCCTAGGCACAGAGAAAGAAAGTGGAGCAGAAAAAGTGAATTTAATATTAGGTATGATTGGTTTGGGGTAAGTACTGCAGCACAAAAAATATTCTATATATGTAGTATTATCATATGGTCTCTTAAGATGCTTTAACAGGCTGTTCAGCGAGGCTGTGGATTCTTCTTCTCTGGAGACATTCAAAACCCATCTGGACACAATCCTGGACAACCTGCCCTCAATGAGTCTGCTTTAGGAGTAGCATTGGACTGGGTGACCTCCAGAAGTCCCTTCCAATCCCAGCCACTCTGTGATTTTGGGAAGAGTTCAGAAGCAATGGTTTTATACAGCTGTAAAGGTACTGACAGGAACTGTGGACACATAGACAGCAGTGCCTGTGGACATGGGCTCAGAGCAGGCACTGTGTGAAGAATTTGGGCTCCAGCTCTACTCCCAGCCCAAGGTTCCTGGGCATCTTTGCTTCAACTCCTCTGCCCACAGGAAAGGGGGATGATCAATCTAATTGCAGAAGCCTGGAGCAAATGGCATTAGGTAAGGTGGAAAGGCTGACATTTGATGACATTTTTGCATTTTGGTGTGGCCACTGGGAAAGGACAAGAGCAGCAGGTAGGGAAGCAAGCCAGGTGCTTTGTCAGAACACCCCAGATGGCACTATGTGTCATGACAATGATGTCAGGAGAACATATATTTCCTATTTCACAGGAAAATCATTCTTCCAGGCAACTTTTGCTTCACAATGTTTAATTGAAGTCCAGTTTGTCTACAACTTAAGAAAATTACTTTTGTTACTGGGTAAAAGTAATTATTTAGAGAACATAGCCCAAAAAGCTATCTTGAATATATACATTTGTTATACTTCAAAAGACTTCTGGCAATTCTTGACCATAAAGTAGTAAGTAACAAGCCAGAAGAAAAGGTAAAAAATGGAAAGATTAAAAGTAGTTCTTAGAAAGCAAATTACTTCCCCACATATGAAAAAAAAAAAATTAGAGAGAGGCTTTATGCAGATAACCCCCTGGAGATAAAGAAAGAAGCTCTTCAATTGCATCAGGAAAGTTAATGTTAAAAGGCAGACTCCAGGCCAGGCTGTATTTTTAAAGTAAAGGCTTTTGTTGTTTGTTCTCACTATTTAAATCTTTTTCAAGCAGACTAAAAGGACACAAAATTAATTCTACCAGGAGTTTATAGTTTGCCCTTATAAAAGGGACAGACTTTGTCTACATATAGCAGGGGAAGATGAGAGTTGAGAGCCTTACTCAGCAGCACAATTCCTGCCTTTCTTTAAAAATCCAAGATATTTTTTCATCTTTTTTGTGAAGCATTTTACTTGCTCTTGTGCTTCCACCCAGCTGTACCTTTTACCTTGTCAAAGGAGAATTTCTTTTGTTGCAGAAAATTTTCTCAGACCTATTGTTCCCAGAATTTCTAAGCAGGACCAGATGAGTATGTGTTCCTAATACTGACACACAGAGGTCACACCACTCTGAAACAAAACAGAGTGGACACTACATGTTGTGGTGGTGTTTGTCTCTGAATAGCCTGCAGAGCTAGAGCACAGGGAGAGACAGATGTTTGGGATAACACATGGGACACAGTGAAGAGAACTAGACTTTGCTGGGATTTTAACTGTGATACTGATAACAGACAGCAAACAAAGGTCAGAATAAATGGTGGCTGAAAAGGACCAGGTCTCTTCAGTTTGCTTTCATTTCATTAGGAAAACACACTGTTTGTACAATCAGCCAGAGCTTTCAACAATGGACTGGCTAGAGATGAGTCACTAAAATGAATAATCCTTTTTAATCTCTATGAAAAACATCCTGTTAGCATTGCCATATTCTAGGAATTGTTATAACAGAGGCAGAAAAAGGATTAAGTGCTTAAACCTGTCCCATCAGTACAAGTTTATTGGAGTAGAATCTCTCTGTTGGTAATGAGCCTTTACTTCTTACAAAAACAAGAGACTATTTCTATACTGTGTTCCTTTTCTTTTGTAACAAACCCTCTATGACCCACCAATAACATGGCTATTTAAAAAATTTAAATCTAGATCAAGTCACAGCACATGCTGAGGATGACATAAAAGTAAGGATAACAAGTTCACTAAGATCATACCAGAGCCTGATCTCAGTGCCTTTCAATGAGAGTATTATACTTCTGCCCAAATTGTTCAGAGGTTATGAATCCTGCAGACTCATTGCTGTTCTTTCTGTGTTTTGCAGCACAGTGCTGTGTCTCTTTCAAAAGGTGAGTGATTCTAGGAAGTTATTAAAATATGTAGCATGTTCTGGGTAGCATAAGGCTGGAGCCTGTGCTTTCAATACCAAATGCAAAAAGGCTGTGAGCTATGCTTAATGAAAAAGCTCTCCAGCTACCTGACAGGAACTATTAGTCTCATGAGCTATGAAAACTCCTAGAGGAGGCAGATGACTACTTTGTTTTCCCCACAATAGTTAAAATGGCAAGTGCTTGCTAAAATATTTTGTGCCAATAGGAGCTGATGACAAGCCTCTACTGGTCTCCTTTCCAGAAGTGAGAGTTCAAGAAGATTGCCTCATCTCACTGCCTCTGTCACATTAAGGTGTCTGAAAGATATTGAAGGTGATACAATACAGAACCCATCTTCAATTAATCTCAAATAAATTGACAAGGCAACAGGTGGCCCAGCAGTGCTTGTTTTGAATGCCTCTTTTAAAATACATCATAAGATGTTTAAGCCTCACCATCTTTCCTCCCATGAACTAACGCTGACTTGAGCAGCAGCAGAGTAGGGTAGCACCAGCTGTATTTGCAGGGTAGTGCAGGTGTGGTGTTTTTAAGTCAAGGACCTTGGTCATATCCCAGCCACAAAGAAAGTTTACCCCACAATATATCATCAGTCCTAACACCCTGGCTGCCCACACCATGAACAGGCTGGAGCTCACGACCAGATTGTCCGCCCCTTTTTTTTTTTTTTTTGTGCTGGGCTTCTTCCCAAGAGCAAACAGGTTGGAGAGGGAACAGTCTGCACCTGTACCTCCCTTCCAGGTGGAGCTGAGCCAGAGCTCACATTTGCACCTAGAGCTCTCCAGCTCTTGGCACATCTTCCACCTTCAATGAATAATTAAAAATAACTGAGCAAGACCTCTTACTTACTACAGATTGGGTTCACCCTTGTGTCAGGTGAATTTCAATAATGTTTGTGATGAGTAGTACATGTGATGGGTTAATAGGCCTTTGAGGTAAAATATATAAAAATAACTGTTGATTTATTGTGTTATGCATTATATTTATTATTTTAATGTATATATTTAGAGATATAATCTATAGGAAGAATCTCACCTGAACACAGAAGGGTAGTATCTGGTAATAAGAAATTACAGATATGGACAAGAGCTGTGCATTTCTTTTCAGTAAGTGATAACACATCTTGGGATGGAGTGCTGGTTTGGGCCCAGACGGCAATGAAGCACCATTAAGCTGCTCACTCCACACCCCCCACCCCCTCTTAGTACTTAGAACCATTTTAGACTTCCAGTCCTGCTAGCCCAGTCAATCCCACCAAATAGCTATGCAAATTTGTCAGGCCTTAATGCTTAACATTTTTGTACCTACATTCTTATTGAAAAAATAGCTCCAAATCTCCCTTTTTTTTTTTTGATGGTTACAATAGACTTCCCTGGGTGATTTTTTAAGGTAATTTACATCCAGTTTATTAAGTTCTTTCTCTATTAAATAGGAGGAGTTTCTAATCCCCTCCTTGAAACTCTGTGAAGGAGTTTTAGGCTTCTCATCTTGGAAAAAGGACAGCTAGGATGGATCAAAGAGGACACTTGTAAAAGTCCGTATGTCAGGATACCTGGTTGTGCAGAATGACCTCTCCTAGTGATTGTTTCTCCTTTTATACTGACTCTTCCTGGGGCCCAAAGAAAAGAAAGTAAGTGATAAACTGTATTTCCTGAAAAACTACCTTGCCTCCTTTCACTTACCATTACTTTGCTTTGGAGGCGCTGCTTTGAATACCATGATATTGATTTTTTCCTCCTTCAGGAAAGTGACTGAGAAGATAGAAAGTGACTCTCATCAGGAACCTTTCCTCAGGTTATTTGATATCATATGTACAATACCCACATATCTGATTCAGCTGTCATTTTAAAAATCACTGCAACACTGTACAGTCTATGTAAAGTTGTATACATTAAAAAGTCTAGCAAGTGCAATGGAATAATCAAAAACTAAACAAGTTTTCATCACCATTCAGGAGTGCCAGACACATAGGGAGTCCATGACCCAGCAGGGACACACCTGTTTGGGAGTTTGGAACTGACTTCCTGTCTAAATAACAGCAAGACATCTCCCTTTCACAGGAGCAATGGCATTTATTTGTAATTGTAAACAACTTAGAAATACAAAAAGCCTGTATATCGGTTTATTCTAAGTAAAGGTTGAAGACAGTAAGTACTAAGCTCCTGTGGGTTCATTGCATAACAATGTACATAAACATAACTTTTGTCTGAGTTTGCCAGATTCATGTTTGCATCTAACATATTTTTGTTCAGGAAGCAGAAAAAAATCAGTTATCATGAGTCTATGCAATTATATAAAATTAGATTCATAAGAACCCATAGGAATGATAAGAATGTCCTTTGCTGAACCTTGGTGCTGAAGACTTGGCCACATGTGAAAGGAGGTAGATGATCTTACACATTCCCTCTCCACTGCTGCCACATGATGAGTTAATATTTGATTAGACAGTGCTGTATCTATGACACCTGTTCACCAGGGAGACTAGGACAACAACTGATGTAATCTACCTTATTATATACTTAATGATAGAGGAGAAGCACTGCTTTTTCAGCTTCCCACGTCTGCTTTTCATTTCCTCTCCTACACATTCCTGAGAGGTCATGTTCAGTGCCTTGCAAGAGCAAACAAACAACTACATTTTTTTCCCTCTCTCTCTTTCAGTGATTCTCTGCAATTTGTTTGATAGAAAAGAAAAACTTTAAAAATTTCCTCTCTACTGTGTGTTTCTAGGAAGAAAACTACTTCTTGAAAATAGTTATTAGTACACCTGTGTTGGCAAGATTTCTCTGATTACAATAGGAGAGTACAGAAAACACCCAAAAAATGCTTTGGTACCAAGGCTACACTGAAGAGCCATAATGCTCACAGTGGTGGTTTCCACACTTGGCTGCTGCTTTCAGATCCTCATCACAAATGTCCTCTCAAGACAACCTTGCCCTTTGACAAGTAGGAGCTACTCAATTTTTTAGGTCACTTCTCTTAAGTTCCACTTTGCAGGAGCTCCAAAACACCTTATCTGAGCAGATTCCCAACTTTTCCAAGTTGTTTGTACCTGTGATTCCCAGTCACAATGACTTCCCCTAGGAAATGTGTAATCCCAGTTATCTTTGCAATCTGAATACAACTTTTTATTTCAAAATTATATGGTTGTGTTCAGAAGACTCTTTTTTTTCAATTCAGCCTTCACAACTTCAGTAGCTTTCCTGCAAAGAAATCCCGATCTCTACAGGGAATCCCTCAAATTCTCACATAACTATGGGTGATTATAGTATTTCAGATATTTTCTTTCTTACTTCTTACTTTCTTCTACTCTACTGTGAGTAGCTGTTGTTACAAAGTGAATATATAATCCAGAGAATAATGTTTCAAGTTTCCATTTCCAATTTTTTTCCTTCTTATTTTAAAGAGGTCAACATCTTTCCCTGAAGTAAGATTTGCCTTTGAAGAGAGGGGAAGGAGAAATGCAGTGGGGGTTTCTTTGTGGTTTTTTTGGACATCAGAACTTCTTTTCTTTTCTATGTGTTTTTTTTATTGGGAAAAGAAAGGCTGAGAATTAGAGTGTATCTTTCATTGCCCTGGGCTAGGTCCTTTCCTCAGTTCAGGAACAATGCCAAAAGGCCTGGATAGTATTAGCTTTGAACAGTGACAGTTGACAGTTCCCAACTGATCAAAGGTAGCAAAAAATAATCTGAAATGATTAATGAAAAAGTTGTAGTCTATCAACGTGAAACAAGACCAAATAGCAATTTTGTTTTCAGATGTTGAGAGCTACCAGCAATCTTTGTTTACTTCTGTTTGGTACTCACCTTCTTACCAGCCTGAGGTCCCAAAGACACTGCAACACATCCAGGCCAGGGAAGTAGGAGGTGGATCCCAATGTAACTATAAAACAATGTGTACTGAGACTGCCCTGGGAATCAGTGTTTCTGTGGGGATTCCCAGACACATTATTGAAAGTGGTACACAGAAGGAATTCTTGACATGGGATTCATGTGACTGTATTTCTAGTCCCTATGATTTTGTTGACACTTTGATCACATCTCTCAAACAGGTTCATGTCCAAAATTAGGCTGGAAAAAATACCGCTATAATTATTTAGAGGAAATAGGAAGATGAGAACATCTTCCACTGCCAACTACTATGCCCACAAAGATAACAAAAGCTTTGGCAGAAGGTAACACCGGGCATGTTCTCTTCACTTTGAACCTCTTCCAGGAAACAATGGTGAGAAATGAGCACTCTGGTGTAAGACTGAGAGGAACGTTCTGGCAAAAACACACCATGGGTTACACTGGTCTAAAAGCTGTGCACTAAGCATAACAAAAAGGTTTGACCAATGCTCTTTAGACTGTTTTACAAGGACTTTCTTCCCCTACCCAAGCCATTTTACATGTTTATTTACTACAGCGTAAATCATTCTTCATGGGGTTGAGATGACAAATGAATCCTGCCACAATTCTGCATGAAATCTAACATGTTTTCTTAGGCGAGACAGGAGTTGACAGAGCATCAAATGATCATGTTCCATCTATAACTTTCACTCTGTCAAGTCTTCCATCCTCTGCACACCAATTATAACAAATACAGCTGACTGCATACAGCCAGAGGGAAAAAAGGGGCAATTCTCTAACATATGTTAAAGATTCAGACATTTAAAAATCTTTTCAATGTTTATACTCTGTTCTCTGGTTTGTAAACAATGAAAAGCTGGAAAGGCATGTGCCTTTAAAAATCAACACTGAAAAGTAAGAAAGAATATTCAGCTCTGAGTATCATCCTCTTATGGTGGGAGCTGAAGAGAGAAGGTGGTGTCAGTAAGCTTGACTGGGTAAAATATCTTACAACAGAAGCATTCCTGTGTTCATGAGAAGTAGTAGTGATTTATCCTCCCACAGATATTAACACCTCAAGCAACACAACAAGCTTATTGTTTGCCAGAGAGAAACAGCCAAAACCCCCACACACCCCTCTGCATTTTTAAGGACTTTCCTCTGACACTCTGAAGAAAGAGAATGGTTTAAAGATTATACTTCCAGGAAATTTTTTGAGGTTGTTTTGTTAGTACATCTTTCACAAAGAACATGTGCTTCTTGTTTAGCTTTTAGTGCTAAAAGTAAGTTTGTGCATTATTTTTTGTTTATAATTATTCTGTAGAGACTTCAGCAATATTACAATTTCACAATTTTTATCCATTTCATACTATACTTTTACTAACAGTTGGGTGGAATTATTTCCTCCTCTCTACCATCTTTCCTCTGAAACCGACAGGCTGCACACTTCCATGTAGCCACTTCTTTTCTTAACAATGATTAATTATATCCCACACCATCCATCACTGGTCTCAGCATTTGTCTGAGCTTGAAATATGCATTTAAAGATCCACCCTGCTCTCTCTTGTTCTCACTGTTACCTAATCCAGAATGTGAAGATCATAAGAAAGATAATTTCTATATGAAGAGGTGGAAACGCAGTGGGCAGCACATCACTGCCACAATGTGACCAGCAGAGAGAGATAAGCTCCACTGCAGCCTCTGAAAAGATGCTGCTGGTCTCCTCCCCGAAGTCCCAGTGCAGGCATGGCCAAGCACCTTTACAGAGTAAGGGATGGAGATACAGGCAGGTACTGAGGTAGCTGCCATTTCAACTAGTCAGTGGTCTTTCTTTGTGCCAGGTGCTGTATTTTCTATTTAGCTGGTGCTCTGAGATCCACAAGCCTGGCTCCATGTTTATGTTTCACCTTATGTGATTAGTGCAGATTATTACAGATTTATAAAACATGGAAAATAGGAAAGGAATTCTCAAAAAGTCATGCAGATACACAATTTCAGTCATGAAGAATACAGTCACTTTTCTGGGAGCCTAGTATGGGGATATTGTTCTCAGGAGTCTTGTTACATAAAAAAAAAGAGTATTTCATCAAGGAAGTTACCACTATGAAACCAGTAAGAGATATACTTATAAATGAATGTACATACTTATACTAAATGTACATTTATCAGAAAAGACACACTAAGGCTAAGTGTGTCTTAAGTGATGTCAGGTTAAGACATCATTTGCTTCAAAATATCTATCGGATCACTTAATTATATTATATTTTTATTTTGCAGTATGTATAGAAATTTCTTTAATTGAAAACTGATCCATTCCTATTTCAAAAGGAAAATTGCTGGTGACTAGAACATGTCAAAGTAGAGATGGAGACATGAGAGAATAGCCATGTATTCAATAGGGTCATGTTAGCAGATGAGAGACCAAGGTATTTGGTATTAGTGTAAAGCTGTCCGTCCCAGCGTTACCGCAAAGAGAGCAAGGGCACCACCTGCTGTTTTACAAATGTATTTATTTGGAACATGACAGCGACTCTTCAAGTACTGCACTCAAAATTTTCTCCTGAAGCTTCTGCAACACGATTTGAGTAAGTGATGACTTAGCAGTTGCCTGTTCACACGATGAACTTTATTGTAGCCACAACACTGGCCATAAATGCCTGGATATGGGGTACTAAAGAGGTTTTTGAAAGCAAGGCAGTGTTTCACACGGGCTCTTCCTCACCCAGGGCATCAAAATCTAGCATTCACACGTTTTCAGGAGATCTGACTGATATTCAATAAGCACCAAAAAGTTTAGTGACTGATTTAAGAAATAGCATCTTTAGCATGAGAATGGTTTAGGTCATTAGACGAGCTGGAGGTTATAGAATAAATAATTGCTATTAGATAAGGAAGACAGCAAACTACAGTTCAAGCAGTTTTCAAAAATTTTCAAAGGACCTTGTTTCCAAATGCTCCCAGCTGAGAAGAGAAAGGTTCATACACACCAAGCTGATTTAAACATACATGAAGAACTTCATAAACCCAACTGTCTGGCAGTTCTAAGACAATTTGACCATAGCAAATTAAATCCCTAGCTGACCAGGAGATAAAATGTAGAGTGTGAGCAGCAGTTTGGACGCTCTGAGTCAGTGAAGACTCAATTTTTGAATAATTTTTCCTAGATGCCACAAGGAATCACCTTATAGTTAGTCTTCTTCTCTTCTTCTGGGTGTCAGGTGTCCTTGGGAAAACCCTGCATGAGGCTGCTCAGGCATAATCAGACCGTTTTATTTTATAGACTAGAAAGGAACTTTTGTGAGGAGTGGGCTTTTATAAATAAGATTATCAAGTGTCAGAACTTCCATGAGAGTTAAGAATCATTGCTAAATGAAATGGCCAATTTCTATGCAGGAGCCTTCAGCCACTTGGTCAGACAATGTCCTGAAGGATTTTAATTGAAAGACAAGTTCAAAACAGCAGCAGCCACAGTGTCCTCACAAATTTTGGAAAACAACATGAAACTTCAGCAAATTATGTGCTTTTGCCAATGAAAACGATAGCATGGCCCATTTCCTCTTCAACCAGAGCCAAGATTCACCTTGCTCACTTAAAAGCAAAGTTTATGAGATATTTTCATTTTTATCCTAAATAATTCAGTTCTGTTTGTGCACAAAAAAATTCAAAGGAAAAGTGAAAAATGTGCATAATTTGTTGATTCCCATGAGCTGAGATGAAGTTAGCAGATTTTCGTATGTGTTCATATCAAATACATTTCAATGATAAGTTTCTCATGGTTCATCTATCAGTTTCAGTTCTTACAAGATAACAAGAGGTGTCAGTACAGTGCCCTGTTTCCCCCTTTAGAAGATGCTTTGTACATCTGCAAGATGTGCAAAACAAAAATCATCTATGATTGCATCAAGCTTTTGCATTTATTGGTGGCTTATTAAAATTAATTAATTGCTGTGAATGAATGCTAATAACAAATTAGTAAAAACATCTTCCTTTCTTCTGTTTTTTTTTTTTTTTCACAAATAGTTTTATTACAAACTTGAATTTTTAAGAAATACACATGTAAGAAATTACACAAGGCCTTGGCATTTGCAAAAATATTTTGGTATTTGCATGGTAATAGTCCATAAAACATTTTTGGACACAGACGTGCTCAAACAATGGTATCATTGCATAGAAATTCTTTAGAAATATTTCTGAGGCCACTTTGAAGATTTTTTTTTGGCACAATATTAACAAAATTAAGGCCTTATACTTTTCAAAATCAAGTAATTCAGTGTGTGAGTAGTGTTTAAAACCCTGAAAAATATTAAATACAGAATAAAGACTATAAGCTCAAAGCAGAATTTTACTATTATAAACACAAATAACTGTTAACCTGGGTTCAGTCTCTGCAACTTCAGCATTGAAATGGCTATGTCAAATGAACATTTCACATCATGTTTTGGCATTTAACACCTAATTCATGACACTGAAAAGAAGAAAATTTTGTAAGCTTCTTTTTGATATGATAAACTTAGAGCTTGATTTGCCTAATGGTTGATATCTATATAAATTACTAAAATATTTATATATATATTTTTTCTTGACCATTGCTGGATCATTCTTTATTCCACAGGAAAGTTTGTTCTACTGCACAAAGAAGCTGCATAGTACCAACATAGCAGAAACACTTACTTGCCTATTTGTGAAGTCAATTTGGCAATTTCTTCCAGATGTAGACCCATTAATACTGACAGCACTAAAGGCTACAAACAGAAGCAAAGGTTTGCAGGATGGCACTCTATGTTGTGAAAAGATGGTTACATGTTGCTTAACCACAGTCTGTAATCCCAAACCTCTTTTTTACATTAGTATTTCTTTGTACAAAAATAATAAGTACATACCCAAGAGTCTGGGATTTTAAGACACCTAGATAACGGTAACAAACTTATCTGGGGAAGAAAAATGAATCTAAATATATAATACAAGAATGAGAAAGGGGGGTCAAACAGTATAAGGCAGAACTGCATACCTCCTAGCACCTTTGCATTTTTTTTCTGGATAAATGCTGACTTTTTATTCTATCAGTGCATTGCATTTATATAAAAAATACATATACTTTGATCAAAAGTGCCATTTGGCATGTCGACATTTGAAGCTTATCTTTGTTGTCTCTTTTCTTCTTTAGCAAGGACAGGGCCAGTAAAGCAGTGTGTGTTAGTTATGCAAGTTCCTAAAAGGCACTTTACTGTTTTCATACTGGACAACAATGAGGTACATATGATATATGTCTAGGCTTCATTGCTGTTAAACGAATAGCACCATATTGTGTGAAATTAGTTGAAATTCAAAAGTCATTATGTTTTTCTCATACAGACTTGACAACGGCTAACATTTGAGCGTAGATCCCCGGCTTTCAAGGTTGAGGGAGTCGGTTTCCTACAGAAAAGAAAGAAATTAAAAGACCCATTAACAACTTTCAGGTTCATAACTGACAACACCAGCTTGGAATGCAAGTCTCCCTTCCAGCCTCTGCTGAATCAAGAAGGTGTTCCTAAGTTCTCCAGTGTGTAATCACTTCCAAGTTTGGTCACAAAGTATCCTACGACTAGTTTTAAACATCACACACTTACTGAAGAATTCAGTTCTTTCACAAGGCATAACATTTCCTTAACCTAGAACACCATCTGTTAAAGCAACAGCTTGAAAACAATCTAGAATTTGGGTAATAAAATAAATTGGGTAAAGAAGCTGAAATTTGACTGTTTATGAGTTTTTGCTAACTCATGTGACTTTAAAGAGAAATTAAAAGCTGGCAAAGGAAATTATGTGATGTCATATAGAAACACAAACCAAAGCATTGAGTCTCTAACCTGTCATAAGGAATTACTCCTAGCAACTAGAAATAAATAATTTTCAGACAAAGGTGTGCTTGCATTTAATGCTTTTCATTAAAAAAGATTGAGTTTACAGGAAATTGAGGAGTATTTGTGATTTCTGATAGCAGGGCAGGTCCCCTGATCTGGGATTATTTTTTTAATCTGAGGCATAGTTTGCAGCCAGAAAAGTGTGTGAAGTTGAGAGGTCTCTGGGTAGGACTCGAGGAATGGAAACAACTGTAGTGCTCACTCTACATTTTCTTCTGACCAGCTTTCCTCTTTCCTAGGGATCCAGGGCTTACCCCAGTGGTGGGGTGGTTGTGGCAGTAGCTTCTTCTGGTTGATGAGATTATTACAGCCACAGCAATACTCAGTCTCAATGTTCAGTTTTTCTACCTACTCCATTGACAGCTATCTGATAAACAAAGAGTGAAAACTGGCTAAACAACCTGTTTCATTCGGAGACAGGCAAGGCAGCATTCACAGATCCAGATAGAAGACATGAAGAGATGAAGGGTAATAGGAGCAGCAGTCAGGACTTTTGTGGAAGAGAATGATTACCTGCACTCCAGAGGAATGTCTGCTGACCAGTTAAGCTATGCAGACATGGGAACTCACCTATATGCCAACATATTAGTAACATTCATATAGAGCAAATGAGCCTGTGTTGAAAAATACTCATGTGCAGGAGACCAGAACAAAGCCTATTACCACCAGCTGCATTTTACTCAAACATATTTCCTCTAACATTAGGGAAAGGTAAATAATTGTTCAACTCACTTAGTTTAACACCTGTACAAATTGCTAGTAGTTCTAATATATGTTAATGTCCCTTTACAGGAAATGTTATTTTCTAATCTAATTCCAATCAGTATGTCAGCCTATCTCAGTTACCACTTGGTGAATACAATCAGAAACATAGTGAAATTGTGAACATTGTTAGATTATTCTGAAAAGCAAAATACATGATACAAATGATGCATTGCAAACACTAACTGATGATATATTCATTTGAGATTATTACAGCCACAGCAATACTCAGTCTCAATGTTCAGTTTTCTACCTACTCCATTGACAGCTATCTGATAAACAAAGAGTGAAAACTGGCTAAACAACCTGTTTCATTCGGAGACAGGCAAGGCAGCATTCACAGATCCAGATAGAAGACATGAAGAGATGAAGGGTAATAGGAGCAGCAGTCAGGACTTTTGTGGAAGAGAATGATTACCTGCACTCCAGAGGAATGTCTGCTGACCAGTTAAGCTATGCAGACATGGGAACTCACCTATATGCCAACATATTAGTAACATTCATATAGAGCAAATGAGCCTGTGTTGAAAAATACTCATGTGCAGGAGACCAGAACAAAGCCTATTACCACCAGCTGCATTTTACTCAAACATATTTCCTCTAACATTAGGGAAAGGTAAATAATTGTTCAACTCACTTAGTTTAACACCTGTACAAATTGCTAGTAGTTCTAATATATGTTAATGTCCCTTTACAGGAAATGTTATTTTCTAATCTAATTCCAATCAGTATGTCAGCCTATCTCAGTTACCACTTGGTGAATACAATCAGAAACATAGTGAAATTGTGAACATTGTTAGATTATTCTGAAAAGCAAAATACATGATACAAATGATGCATTGCAAACACTAACTGATGATATATTCATTAATTCCCACAAAAGCTACTAATTTTTTTTCTTTCTGTTACTAAAGTAGTTTACTATATAAATTAACTGTGCTGGTGGACAGCCAACACTTGAACCTGTATTACATTAAAAAAATACTTATTTTATTCAGTGATAAGGCTCAGCTGAGTCTCAAAGAGCGATAAATAAACCATGAACTTACCTGAACATCTCATTCCTTTCTATAGTGGCAAGCCAGAAGCTGTAAGCATTTGCATAGTAATTGCAGGTGCCCCGGCCATGGCACTCAATGAAGGGAGCGCTGCGGAACTCCTCTAGGCAGGAGCCAGGGGATGCCAGGGCCTGGCCAGAGCCCTCAGCACCAGCACTGGTGTGCTAGGAAAAGGAAAAAGCAGTGGTCAGAGAGTGACTCTCTACCTCCTCTGCTACAACTGCAATGAACTCTCTCGCACAAATATGTCTGCACACTTCCCTCCTTGTCCTCTGTTCTGTCCATCTCCTCCCATCTCCTCTGTTTTTTTGCTCAGCTCAAGGAGGAACAAGAAGGTGGAGCTGAAGACTCCAGAGATGGCATTGGGCTCTCTCACTCAACAGCAGCATGACACATGAGCAATATCAGCTTCAGGGACAGCTGTATGCACAGAAGTCCTTCAGGAGAGACAGCAGGACTCAAGCCATCTCTATGTAAGCAACATGCCAGGCCTAGCTCTTGACCCAGGAGGCACAAGGTCTGGTATGGCTTTTATATGAACAGCTTAACTCCATTCCCACCCCACATCACAGTGGTCTCTCTCCCATTGCCAAGTGCTAACAGCTCTGGATCCAGCTGTGTCTCAGACCATGCCCAGGCCTTGCCTGGGAAAATGATCAGATTATTTTTGAAGTCACTACAAAGGGTGGAGGACTAATGCCCTCCTAAAACCTGAAGGGACAGGGTCAGATACTAAATTTCCATAGATGAAAACCCTGAAACAAATGCTTTGCTCAGCTCAGAGTATGTCCCAGTGCACTTACCATGACAAAGGAGTAACCAATCCAAAGTGAGCTCCAGCCTTCAGGACATGGTGGTATTTGAATTGTTTGACTGTGAACAGCTATTACCATAGCAGGAGCTTCACACACAGAGCATCTAGAAGGACCAAGACATGAATGAGCTGTGTGCACTTAAGGATTAAAAGTTCTTTATTCAGAAACTACTTTCTTTATGGAATCTTGAAATAGAAAATGTTGTCACATTCAAAACCAAAGGAAAATCACAATGTTTCATTTAGAAAAAAAGCCAACTGGCTGTTTTTTCTTTTTTGTTAATTTCTAATTTTTTTGATAAACTTCTAATTTCTCTCTTACTTAGAGACAGTTCAACTATTAAGTCTTATTCCTATTAGCTTTCCTATGAGAAAAGAACAATAGAAAAGAATATTTACATGTATTTTTCTTTTTCTAGTCCTGTTTGTACTGAAATTTCTAAAAGTTCTCAGTGTCATGAACATGGGAGGCAAATAGCCAAACACTGTATCTCTGCAAGGATCACTTAAAAGTGGTCTACTCAGATCAGAAGCAAGTAATAGCAATTTGTCATCCTAAACTTAGCTCTGACTTCCAGAGAAAAAGCCATCTCTCTGGAAAATGTCTTACAAAGGCAATCACTGCTAATCTAATCTAATGCAGACTCTTTCCCATGCATTTTCCTTGAAAGTGTTTTTTATTTACATTTGTGGTCTATATCTCCAGTAAGAGATTTCCAGCAAAGTAACTTGCACAACAAACTTCAAAGCGATTCTCCAGAAAGGCATGAAGCACAAGTTCTTTTACTTTAGATAAATTCCTCATGTCTCAGAACTGCTAAATTACTGAATAATCCAATGACCAATCATTCCTCCACAGAATCACAAAAAACCCATGATCTGGGCTGGAATTTTAATATGGGGGCTGGCAATAAGGAATTTGGTAGATATAATCGGTTTTTCCTTGTACAAATCTTCAACTGGCTGCTGCAGTTAGCAATTATGAACATTATTCAAAACTAAACAGTCTGATTCCTGTTATCAGAGCAGGGAAAAGAATCAAGTGCAAAATGGATTAAGCTGGATTCTGGAAAATGCAGACGAGCAAAGGTATTCAGAATGAAAGCCTTCTATTTCTGCCTTGTGAAGACTGCTTTCATACCTACTGCCTTCATCTTTATTGCAGAAGCAAGAGAGTTATTTTAAGAAACACATCAATGAAAGAGTAAGTTAAAAGAAGGAATGTAAAGCTGTCTCTATTCTTGGAGTTCTGCTTTGCTTCAAGAGATTTCTGGTATTTCAGTAGAAGGCCATACAGGAAAAGAAGTCCTGTGATTCAAGGCAGCAAGTGACACTTCTACATTTTCTACATTTCGACAGATAAAACTGTTGGTTAAAAGACATCAACTAATAAAATAAATTGAAAGAAGAGTTTTCCAGATTCTTGGCTAGTTTTCTAAAATGAATATTACAACTATTTCACTCATTGCTATGACTGAAAGAAGAAAGACACATAAGCATACATGCACACACACACAGACGTACATACATTACACACTTACGCGTTCTTATGGTGCAAAAGCTAATCCGTAGGCACAAGATAAGGCAAAGTGTTGGTTAGTATTTCCTTAAGCAAGAGTTTCAAATGCGACTGTTAAAGGCTACTTTGCATGATATGGGATGCATAAAAGGAATATGAATTTCAGAGGCTGGCAATTTGAATTTTTTCTGAGTCAAGCCCCTTCCATTCACATGCAACAAACAACCAAAAATTTAAGACCAAAAAAAGCTATAGTCTCTCTTGAGATTCCTGTCCTCAATCTGCCCATTCATTTTCAAAACATACCAACTTCTTTGGTACTAAACAAAAAGTAAGAATAGAGAGTGCAACTGCAGATACAAGATGGATTCCACTATGCAAAATAAACATCAAATGTTTTGCAGTAGAGCCATATAGCTTTTCAAACATCCAAGATGTCCAGAATACAACCAACTGCTGATTTGGATTGTCCATTCTCTTGGATGTACCTGAGAAATCACTACCAGCAATCTCCACTCCCATTCATTAAATATGGCTGGAAGAGGGATCAGCAAGAGCTGACACAGATTAGAAGCAATGACAGAAAGGACAGTAATGCCTGTATCTAATGATTATCACTTAAGCTGTAAGCTGAAGTTTCCCTTGTCAGACTCATATCCAATGGTAGGGCAGTTTGCCACACTCTTGCCCACAACTCTGCCTTCAGCACTGGACATATTATGCAAGAAGAGGTTTTCTAGTGGCATTAAAATTTCAAAAGGACCAAAAGTTCAACACTGCATTGATGCACAACAGTTATGTCTCTGATATAAGCATCCATTCTTTATGCTAGCTGTGAATCTGGAATTATTTAAAAAAATAGATGATTGATTTTTCAATTGTTTCCTTTAATTCAGAAAATAATGGCTGTATTCAAGCAGAATGTCTAAAACAATGGAAGAAGCCTGTCAGTCTACTGGACGATAAAAATGATACCATTTTCAAACAAAAGGAAACTGAGCCCTAAAAAGCTTCTAGCTATGGCTAGTCAAAGAACAGAAGTGTTTCGGACAAGAATTGTGAAAAAATGCACAACATTCTTTCATTCAAAGTTCATCACAGCTTTTGCAGGACAACATTTCAAAGTATATCTTTTAATTTCAATTATACCCAAAATAGGCTATTCTATTTCTTTGGGTTTCCCCCAAAATGGCTTTATTTTTGATCAAAGTCTAAACTGAAAACATGCACACTTTGAAACATTTCATCAAAAGAATTCAAACTTTAAATTTAAAGGCAGGAAATAAAAATATACAAATTCAAAACCTTGTCCAGAAAAATAAAGTACCCTAAGCTCTTTCCACAGGGTTTTTCACTTTATAAATACAGCAGAACTGAAACCATACCTGCTGATGAATGGTCTGATATTATCACCAGTGATAGGAGCCATATTCATTGGCATGGGCTCAGGAGTAGACAGCCAGTAGGAGTAGTCATTCCTTGATGCAAAATTACAGACATTGTTGATATTGCAGAATAAGAAAGGCATGGTACTGAATTTCCGAAGACAGCTTCCTGCTGTGCCTGAAATGTTAAGTGAAAGGTTATTTCTTAACAGTTTTGTTAAGCCACTGCCAACTGCCTAACAATTACTTCCAGGAGCAGCTAAAAAAGGCAGAGAACACTTGCTCTGGATGGCCTAGTTTTTCTCAGAGGAAGTGAATCCTCTTAGCTTCATGAGGAATGAACAGGACAAGGAAAGGAATAGCCCAGTCTTGCCTGTAGAATTACAGAATACATTAGGTTGGAATAGACCTCTAGAGGTCATCTATCCTACGCCCTGTCAGTTAGATCTGGTTTTTGGGTCCAGATTTAGTTGAGTTTTGAGGATCTCCAAAGACAAGAAATTCAACTATCTCTTTGGGGTTCTGTTCCAATGGTTGACCTTCAGCTTGACAAAAGAGCTTTTATTTATGTTTCACTAAAATGTATCTCATACTTGTGGTCCATTGCTGCTTCTGTAACTGAGACCCTCTGAGAAGGGACTCCATACTCTCTACCCTTCCTCTAGACAGCTGTAGACTGCAATAAAGACCCCTCCATAAATATCTGTTAAGGCTGAGCAAACCCACTTCCATCAGACTGTCCAAGACCCCATGAGCCATCTCAGTAACTAGGGGTTGTATTCACTGTGGTGTAAGAAGATCTTTCTTATTCTGGGATGCCTGGGTCTGAGCCAGAGCAATTACATGGATTTGCTCAATGCAGTTCTACAAATGAAAGCAGCATTTGGTTTGTAATGAATTCTAACTGAATTCTAATTTGGTCTCCACTTACCCAGATCCTGGCCATGTGCTCTTTCATTGCCTTGTACATAAAGCAAGGAGTAGCCATGGTAAATCAGCCTTGTTCCAAATGGACACGACGGCTCTTCAATGGTTTGACTGTGTCTGGTAACAAGGAATCCATGAGCAACAGATGGTGCCCCTGGTGGGCCCATAGCCCCAGGCAAGCCATCAGGGCCAGGGGGACCAGGAAATCCTCTGGGCCCTGCAATACAGAGAGGCTCATTTTATTTCTGCAGACAGCAGTACTGCCCCTACATAACTAAAGAAGTGAAATTAGATATATTCCCACCTAATATCACATGTTATTTTTCCATGAAGGAATCAAGTCTTTGAAGAATGCAGGGACTTACCTGGGGGACCAAAAGGACCAGCTTCTCCTTTCTGCCCAGGCTGACCATCAAACCCTGGACTACCAGGTGGTCCAGGTACACCTGAAGGTCCTGTCACCCCTGTTGAAAAACAAGCAATAATTATTAGTGGATATTATTTCATGTTCGTTCTGACTTTTTGGCTTTTAATACAGTACAGCATAGGTATGCCTCAGCATAAACTAAACTCCTGCAGATTCAGTGCATACAGTTCCATATCTAGAGAATTTATGAGGGTTACTGCAGGCAAAGTGATTCTATAGTAGAGAAGGAGAAGCAAGGAGAGAGCATGTTTCTAAACAAGCTAGCATTTGACTGGAATATGAAAAGGAATCTCTTCTCTCTCTGCTTATCATATGACTCAATCAAAAATAGACCATAAAAAATTAGAGTCATGAACAGTGGGAAAATGGGTATCCTCTTAGCTTCTTCCCAGTTCAGACATATTTTATGTCTTCCCTTTATCAATTTTTAGGGATGCTATGAATCCTACATAAACTCAGCAAATCTGACTTCAGTAAAAGGAAGTTAATACCATCAGCACTATAGCAATATTTCTGTTACTCATCAGAAGCTTTAGACACTCAGAGCTTTTCTTTTCCTGATCACCCAAAAAAAATATTGTGTTCATGTACTGAATTGACTACTAGTGATAGAGCAATGGATTCTGCACAAGCAAACCCATGCTGTGTTCAATCACTGAGACTGTTTCACAGCTATTTCATAAAGGACAGCAGTTGCAGAGTTGTATCATCACCTTCAAGGGAAAACTTTCATATCTACTATATTAACTAGGAAGAAGCTATTCATTATCCTCCACTGTAATTCCCCATCAGCTCAACATAAATCATTCAGGAAAGAAGCTTTCCCTTAGAATCTTAACACCCCTGAGTTCCCATTCTCCATGTCCCATTATTCTGAACAACATGTCCTTGTGCCAGCATTTCATTTTTCCTACCACTTGCTCCATTCTCTTATTTGCTGATGTGTTTCATTTTTGCAGTTCACCTACTCTTTAAAAAATTGCCATATCTGGACTAAAAGAAGAAATCCAGGACCATGGAACAAGCTTCCTCAGAAATTACTTTTCATTCCAGCATCAAGTGTTTTTCCTCATGCTTTCTTCTCCCAGAGACACACTGTAATTAAGTTTGGATTCAAGACTAATGACAGAAGACACTCTGACAAATACATTTTGAGGAAAGGATAAGCAGTGTGCTGCAAGTCATTCTGCCTACTGCTGATTTCAGATACTGATGTGCTGCCTGCAGAGTGAGAGCCTATAAAAAATCACTAGGAAGGCATCTGTTTTGGATGAGCTTCAAAAAGGAGCTTCTTCATCACTGACACAATTTAAGTGGCTTACAAAAATTGGATAATATTATACCAAAAATCTTGTAGTATCTATCTAGCCTACCTTTGGTCTATTTTACATTACAAAAAATGTGTTTCTACTGGCAAATTAGAAACTCTCACCTTGTTGTCCTTTGGGACCTGGAAGTCCTGGGAATCCCTTGAGACCAACTGGTCCTACAGGTCCAGGTAAGCCAGGATCCCCTTTAACAAGCTGAAAAGGACCTGGTGGGCCTGGTGGGCCTTGTAAACCTGTGGAAATCAACCAAGAAAATCAGCATGTATTTAGTATAGCACAATTTTAAAAAAAGTTACCTTGCATTGCCATTTATATAGTCAGAGACTGGAGCCTCTCACAGATAGTCCCAAGATATCAACACACCCTAGACTTTACACGTGAACGAAACTGCAAAACTTCCCAAACTGAAGGCTATCTATGCTGATATCTCTAGCCAAACAGACTTCTCATGGGCTGAAATAGCTGTCCAGACCTTAGGCTCCATGCAGCTGTCTCAGCAAGTTTTCAAACAAGCCCCAGGTTGAGTGGTGTAGTCAATATGCTAGAAGGAAGGGATGCCATCCGGAGGCACCCTGACATGTGTGACAAGTGGGCCAGTGGGAACCTCATGAAGCTCAACAAGTGCAAGGCCAAGTGCAAGGTCCTACACATGGGCCAGAGCAATCCACAGAATGAGTACAGACTGGGAGATGAACGGATTGAAACAGCCCTGGAGAGAAGGACTTGGGAGACACAAGTGGATGAAAAACAGGATGAGCCGGCAATGTCTGCTTGCAGCCCAGAAAGCCAATACGGGCCCACATGAAAAGAAGTGTGGCCAGTAATGCTCCTCCTCTGCTCTGCTCTCATAAAAGCCCACCTGGAGCATTATAAGTGGCTCTGAGGTCCCCTATACAAGGAGGGCATGTACCTGTTAGAGCAGGCCCAGAGGAGGGCCATGAAAATGATCAGAGGGGTGGAAGAGATCTTCTATGACGACAGGCTGAGAGAGTTGGGCTTGTTCAGCCTGGAGAAGAGAAGGCCTGGGGAAGACCTCACTGTAGCCTTTCAGTATATAAAAGGGGCTTATAGGACTGAGAGAGATTTTTTACCAGGGTCTGGAGTGACAGGGGAAGGCGCAACAGTGTAAAAGAAAGAAGTGTTTACAGGAAGAGTGTGAATTTAGATTGGACTTAAGGAGGAAAATTTTTTTACTGTGAGGGTGGTGAAGCACTGGAACAGAGGTTTCCAGAGAAGCTACAGAAGTTCTATGCCTAGAAGCATTCAAAGCCAGGTTGGATGGGGCTCTGAGCAACCTGGTCTAGTGAAAGATGTCCCTGCCCATAGCAGGCAGGTTGAAACTAGAGGATTTTTAAGATCCCTTCAAACTCAAACCATTCTATGATTCTAATCTGACCATTCAGATGCTGATACATGACACCTGGTTTCATATTCTGAGTTTTTACACAGAACAAAAGGGTGATGGAGTTATAGCCACAACCAACAACAAATTAATCAAAAATAACCATTTTCCCAAAAAAATCTGGGGGGAAAAAAGCACAAGTCTTCATTATACCTTTAGATCCAGGAAGACCTTGGTCACCTCGCTCACCCTTAAGGCCTGGGAAGCCAGGAGTCCCTTTTGGACCTGAAGTAAAAGGAAATATTTGCATGAAAATTCAGTAATTTCTTGATTTGGAAGGACATGTGTAGAATAATCATGTATGACCCCCATGATCCTGAAAAGGATATGAATTTATTTGCTCAAGTACTTTTTAACTATTAGCAGAAACATGATATAAACACCACCACTAAGTCACAAAAGAAATGATGACCAAAAATAAATTTCTCTTATTTTTTCTCTTACTTCTCCTCAAAGTTCTCTTACTTTAATAATATCATTCTCTAGATTAAAAGCATTACATTTTTTTCTATTAATAACTGTATTTTTTATACACCTGATGTTTTCATGTACATGATGGTGACACTAGCAGGAATTTATTCAACAAGAGAGACATACAGAGCTCACTTCCTCACATTATTATAATATCTTGACTGGTAGCATCTAACAATCGATTTTACATCCATCTTTTAAAGGAAGTGCACATTTAATATTTGCAATGCAAGAACAGGCAAGAGACAAAAAACCTTAAGAAAAATCTCAATGCTTTTGTATGTTTTTTGGCACAGCTTTCAGTGTCTTGTTCGGTAATTATTAACATAGAGTCAACATTCTTTGGGCATTTCTTTTGAGAGAGGAAGGATAGGAAAGAGATATTTTTGCATACTTTTCAGGAGTATGTTAAGTCTTCTCCTCACCTGGAACACCTGGAACTCCTGGAGGTCCGAGATCACCCTTTGGACCGACATCTCCTGGCAAACCAGGACTACCCTGCATAAAAGAAAATGTGAAATATAGTTATCCTACACTATTATGACATGACTCTCAAATAGGCTGTGTATTACTGGAAACCTATGAAAAAATATAATATGACAAAGCCATTGAATTTAAGAAATGGTCATTCTCTCCCTTGATTAGTTGTGAAGCTTCTCCTATGGGAACAGGAGTGACACTTTGCTCTTTCCAAACTATTTTTTGCCTCAAAGATACCAGACCAGAATGAGGTACTACTAGCACTGCAGCCAGTAAAAAGGTTCTCCATCGACCATATAATTACAAAAACATCTGTAAGCACAAAGCTCAGCAGATACTAATTTCAGTGCAGTCCCAGCAGGAGGTTGCTAGTTAGATAATTAAATGGGGTAGTTCTAGCAGACTTGAAAACTTCTACATTCACACATGAGATGAAATTAAATATGCTGAACAACTTATAATTCTCTGAAGATTTTTACTTTTCAACAGGGATAAAATACTCAAGGACTTAAAACACTTCAAACACAATGGGAACTCCTTCTGCCTTCACCATTCTAAACTGTAGCCCTGAAATTAATGGTAGCAAGTTCACTGTAGCCTCACTTCAAGGAAAACCAAGACCCTTTCTCAAAAGACACTGTAAATAGTCATTCAAATGGCTGCCAATTTATTTTCTTCTGTCTGTTGCAGATCATCTGCAAAAAGCTTGTAAGTATAGTTTAGAGCTTCTCCCTGGCTGACTTGGTATGACAGTGATAGTTCACGATATAATAAAACACGGAACACAGGTGGAGGAAAGAAATAAAATCCCTTTGCTAAGTAACCTACCAACCAGAAGCTGGAGATGTGAATTAAACACACAGTGAAAAATAATACCAACAGTAGAAGTCATCTTATCATATTTGCAGAGCAATAAAATAGGCACACAGAAGTGATTTTTCATTCAGTGCAAGTTAGATGTTTATATTAAGGTGGGAAGAACAACAAATGTCTACTTCTTTTCACTGATTATAAAGGGAGAAGAGATGACTAGTTCAAAAATGGATGCCCACAGTTAAACTTCTAAAGACTCCAAAGTTAAAAAAAAGAAGTCTTACTCTCAAGAGTGCTAAGGAAGCGTGAATGCAGTAAGATTCCCTGTCACACAGACACAGTGCAGAGGATTGTTTAAAGAAATGGCCATCTCTTTGTGTTATAATATGTGAACTTCTGAAGCCCAAAACAGGAGGGCTAACTTTCATTCAGAAGGCTCTTACGAGTCAATCACATTAAAAGAGGGGAGTTTTAAAAAAAAAATATATATATATAAGGTTATGATTATAAAAAATATTTATAGGAGGAGTTTATTGGAAACTTTCCATCAAAATACATTTCCCATAACAGTATGCCTTTTTTTTTCCTCATCCGATACAGCTTGGTAAACAACTTTTTTGGGTCTGTTCCAAACAGAACAAAACTATTTCAGGAAAATGTTTATTCTCCCATTACAATACTAAAATGAACAGGAAAAAACCATGAGATCTGTATTTCACAGTCTGATCTCTGCATTTACTTTTTCTGGATACAATTTTTGGACAGGTTGTGTCACTCATGTTGCAAGAAAATCTCCATTCTGATATAGGTAACCATGTACCTGGAGACCTGTATGAGCAACTGAGCCATAATCAGGGCAGGAGCCTGTCACACTGGGAACACTGGAAAATCATCTTAGTACGTATCACCAGAGGAAGCTTAATATTTAATATCACTCTCACTGCAGCATTTCATCCTGAGTTAACAACCTGCTACTATGAATTATGGCTCAAGGATAGTGAAACATTTTTTCTGATTGAAGGCATGGAATCAAAACCCTTAGGCATTTCCCATTCTTTCTCAGCAAACAGTCTCAGACTAGTATATCAACCAGTGAAAAGCTTTACAATTTCCTGGGGTATAGAAATTTAGCTCTCTGCAAAAGCAGTGCAAATTATTAAACCAGGGAAAATATACTGGAGTCTTATGTTGGAATTTACTACCTTCAAAGCTGGTATGGTACAGTATGGTATCAAATATAAAAAGGTCTGAACATGGAAGCAAATCCTTAAAGTCTCTGTGAAGTGACTCCTGGATGCAGAAAAAGATGCACTAGATCTTTGCATTATAAAAAATAAAGTGGGCCTTTAAAGTCCTGCATTTCATATCAGGACCTTATTCCTGAGTCTTTCTTCCTTTTGTACACTAGGAATTTTCTCATCCTTTTTTACATTATTTTTTTATTATTATTTTCCTTTTATTAATAGAATCATTGATATTGGAAAATACCTCTAAGATCATCAAATCCAAGCATTAACCCAGCACCACCACATTCACCCCTAAACCAAACACCTCAAGTGTTATACCCACACATTTTTTTAACACTTCCAGGGACGGTGACTCCAGCACTTCCCTGGGCAGCTCATTCTAATGCCTGACAACCCTTTCAGTGAAGAAATTTTTCCTAATATGCAATCTAAAGCTCCCCTAGCATAACCTGAGACCATTTCTTCTTGTCCTGTCGTTTGTTACTTGGGAGAAGAGACCGACCCCAATCTGGCTACAATTTCCTTTCAGGGAGTTGCTGGAGAGAGTGATAATGTCCCCTCTGATAAGGTCCCCTCTGAGCCTCCTTCTAGTCTGGGCTAAATGATCTCCATTCCCAGTGTAGTAGGAAAGAAGGAATGAAAAGTTAAAAAATGGAGCATATTTTTCAGTGTGGAAAAAGGGATCATACACCCTGAGAGAAAGAATAAAGAAGACAAACTATTCTGGGTGACTGTCCTACTTCATTCTCGTTAGTATACTGAAAAGTGACTATTTTAGGCCAGGGAAAATGAATAATATATGACAAAAATGTATTAATAGGATTGCCTGTTTGTAGTTCTAAATCAGCAGCAATATTTCATCACTGACAGTACTGAAACTGCACTTTATTTGAGAGCCTTCATAACAAAAGCAAACAGTTCAGGTATTTTCAGAAGGCAATTTATCATGAAATATGCAACCTTTAAAATTAACTACTAATGCATTTACCAGATTTATGGATGTGCTTCAGCCATCCCGTGCTGTTAAAACACTGTAAATTATATTTTGGTGTTGTATGTTACCACTCACTATCTATAAATTTCTAATAAGTTCATTAGCTCACTGGGGTAGCCTTTCCAAGGAGAGCACTGAAATGCTTTCAAACTGACTTTACATCATCAGCAGTGAGCGCCAAGGCACTTTGAACATAAAATATCATTGTTTTGAACAAGAAACTGTATGATTAATATATCCATTAATTACAAGAACCAGCTTTCAGCAAATCTGGAGTGTACTGAAAGTAACTTACTGGCAGTCCTTGGAAACCCGGATCACCTTTCATTCCTGGCCCCCCAGGAGTACCTGGCCAGCCACTGCTCCCTTGCTCTCCTTTGGCCCCTTTCAGACCTGGAGGTCCTGGTGGCCCTATTGGACCTGGTAAACCTAAAAAACACAAGAAAAGAGTATTTTGCAGCAAAATTGGCTTAGGGTAGTATCTCATGGAGGACACACAGGGTCTACAGATGGTCAGAACCAAAATAATTGTTGTAATATTTCAAGAAAATAAGTAGGAGAATCTGTTGCAGGGACACTTCTCATGCAATCCTCTCTCAGCCTGTAGCTGACTGAAAATAGAGGCAATTTTCCACATGTGCAGAACAAGCAGATAGTCCATCCTCAGGCATAAACATGCTAAAGATACTTTGTACTCTGCTCCACTCTCCTCCTTAGCCTCTAGCACAGGCCACTGCCATGGAAAGGCCAAGCTGGGTCATTTTTAAATACATTAACCTCAGTACACAGGAACAAACAGCCCCAGATGCCTCAAAACAGTAAATAAAGTCCATAGGGAATCACGGAAATGGGGGGCAACCTTCTCAACCGTAGAAAGATTTCTGGACAAAGTTAACTGCTTGAGGACATAAAACCAGCCTGCTCTAGGACATACTGCCAAAACCGCCTGTGAACAAAGGCTTTTCTCTGGCCTGGGAGAAGGGGATAAACAAAGATATGCAATATTGATTGTATTAATAATTAATTAAATAGGCAAGCCTCGATGAACAGCAATACTTTAACACTAAAGAATTACCTGGAAGACCAGGTTGGCCTTGAGGTCCTCTGTCTCCTTTAGGGCCTTCAACTGCACTTCCTGGCAGCCCAGGAAGACCTTGGTTCCCTTTAGGGCCTGGTGGACCTGCATACCCTGGTTCCCCTTTCAGGCCTGGGATCCCTGGACTTCCTGGGGATCCTGGAAAACCCACTTCACCTTTTGCACCTAAGATTTGAAACAACAACAGAACATGATTAGAGAGATCACAATCACTGAAACCTTCTGCCATATTATCCACTGATATTAAGCTTTATTCTTTTTGAAAACACTGACCTTAACTTCATCCATTTCTATAAAAGTTGAAAACTTCAGGAAAAGTGTATGATTCTTCACATTATGATATAAAATATGAGGAAAGTAGTTTGACTGACATACTTTTTCTTATCTAAACTTATCACTGGGCTATTTTTAGTCACTCTTAAAATAGAGTAACATTCAGCATCCTTCTACCACTCCTTACACAAAGATTACAAAGCCCCCAAAACCCTAACTCCACAGCAATTATTATTGTCGTAGTCAAGTAATGGATGTTGTGCTTGACTAAGCACAAAAGGTCTTGCTCCTGGAATACTTTTTTACTAAGATCTAGATATAGAGCCGTTGTACAAATAGTTAACAATTGCAATTTAATCTAGTTTTAGATTGAGCAAAAGAATATAGAGTAACTGGTATAAGTACAATAATAAAAAACCCCAAAATGTATAGAAAACACTATTCCTGGGTCTCTGCTTGAGCAGAACAAGGTTTTTTAATACCTCAACTTGTTTCTTTGGAACTATCAAAGAAATATCTTTAGAACACAAATTATTTAAGTAGAATATATATTTCCTCTAAACCCAGATATCTTTAAATGAGCTGAGCTGACAGAATGAGAGATAGGGAAGGTGAGAGAAGTGTTCTCAGTAGTGCTCTACACATTAGGGCTTTCACCGTAGTTAATGACTGTTAATTAGTCTAAGATGGTAAATAAACAGTATTCTGAAATTCTGGTTAATCACTTGGGTTGTCC
This sequence comes from Emberiza elegans, assembly GCA_024865655.1. NCBI lineage: Eukaryota > Metazoa > Chordata > Aves > Passeriformes > Fringillidae > Emberiza > Emberiza elegans. Next base: position 62,199,591 of record JALJVW010003023.1, on the reverse strand, counting down.
AGAAAAGTTTCCTTTATTAGTAGAATGAATGAGTGAGGTAGGGCATTGATATTTAAAGCTATGTAAGTTCTTCAAAATCTGCTGTGTCATGTTAATTTCATGGATGAACTACTTGAATTGTTTGTGTTTTCCACAATGGAAAATTGTGGATAGTTAAAATTGAAAATTCCCCATTATAAGCAATTTCTTTTATCAGCAGCAGTTTGACATTTCTTCACTACTGTATCTACTGCAGCCTAGTGTCTAGGATATGCTTATTTCATTAGCAGGAGCATGGTGCATTACAGACACCTTGAACAACTGACACTGACTCAAGCCAATCACACCATTCTCACAGCACCGTGTAGTGACACTTTTCAAAGAACATAAGGGGACTTGAATTGTCATAGCCATGCGTCTGTACCCAAGCAATTAAGTCCTGAGCCCAAGTGTCCTGGGTTGACTATATTATGCTTTTATCCCCAATCGTCTTGTTCTGTTCATGCTGAATAATAAGTTTGCACCTTTAAGAGTGTTCCAGAGAGTGAAGGGGGGGAGAGAAGAAGCGGCAGTTAATAAAAATTTTCAGTGGGATCTCAGCAGGACTCTGCTATCTTTTGCATCTCTGCACCATGCTCCTGTGCATAGCTTAGACATACTCTACTGAGATACAGTAAATGACTAATTTAGCAATTAATATGTCTGGGCTGCAAAACAGGTTCAGGCAAAAAGATTACTACAGTATCCTGGCCACAAAACCACTACCTATAGCTGTCTGTGCACAGAGCCTCACTAAACTTTGATTCTTGCAAAATTAGTAGGAAAACAGAAATACTTGGAGTAAAAAGCACAGCACACAAATATGGGAGTTATTTATATTACCTCATCACACCACAGCTCGCAGAGAATTCCACACTATGAATAATTACCTATTTTAGGATATATCTAACTCCAAGATGTTGCCACTGTAACAGAAATCAGTATTTGAACCTCTCAGAGCTTCTGCCTGCTCTCAGAAGGCAAAGGGTGTAAAAGAATGTAGAAAGTATGTCTGCATTACAGAATTATGGTTATAGTATGTTGGGAAGGAGTTTTATAATTGTTTAAGTAAGTGTTTTACCTTTATCTCCCTTTGCACCAGGAAATCCTGGAAGTCCTCTACCTGGAAGACCTGCAGTACAGAGAGAGCAAAAAATGAGAAGTTGGGAAAGTCCTTACATTTAACCTGTAATGAATAAAATACTATTATGCAAATACAAACTCCAAATAAATGGCTTATGCAAAAGTTCCTCAGGGCAGAGGCTGTTTTTGTTATGTACTGGTATTGTATTTAGCACAATGGGTCCTGTATGACTGAAAACCCTACCCAAGGAAAAGGCAAGGCTGCTCCACTATTTCACAGCTAAGTTTCAGGCTGAAATAAATGCCAAAACACAATTCTTTTAAGTATTACCAGCCTTTGTAAGAAATTCTTTCAATATTTCATTGATTAAACACAGTTGCTCATCTAAATGATCACATTGCAATGCTGGATGATTGTAAGACATCAATACTGACTTTATTTTCTAAGGTTTCATCCAAAGGACTCAAAACCAGGACACACCTCTACCAGCTACTCTTGTGCAGCCTGTGTCTGTGCATTTTCATATCATGGGAACTGAAGATGACAGTCACAGTACCTTGTTCACCCTTTGCACCAGCTGCACCTGGAATCCCATCATAACCTGGTTCACCCTTCTGACCAGCGGCACCAGCAGGACCCGGAAGACCAGGTTCACCTGAAAAATCATTGACATTTTCATTTGAACTATGACTTTTTAGACCAGGTTCACCTGAAAAATCATTGACATTTTCATTTGAAAATTACTTTTTTCTCTCTCATGAAAAACTTTACTCTTTCTTTTGCTCCCACAGAGACCAAGCAGATATTGCATGATGAGTTCAGTGTGACTTTTCACTGAGTTTACTTCTGAATTAAATCAGTCTGAGACAGGGCTCAAGTATTAAAGATTTTGACACAGCTAATTATCATGAATCTCAGTGAGTTCAGAATGCAGGACCTCTAGCAAAGACTTGTGAACAGCACAGTCCATTGTCCTGTAAGATGATGTGTCCTGCAGCCAAAAAACTGAGAACAGATGACTCCAAGATCAAAAATGTTCACAACAGCAATGTATTTACTCTCTTCCATACTAACCTCTTTCCTTTCTAACAGCAGTAAAATGATGATAATGTGGTTTGGGCATAAAGATTAACTGAATTGTTTTAGAATTAACTCAGAAACAACAGAAGTAATGGCTGTAGCAACAACTGGTCTTGTGGAAGGTGGTAAAATCTATTCCTCTAACAATGCAAAAGAAAGTGAGCCCCCCATTACATTGACTCATATTTACCTAGGAAATATGTCAATATTGTCAAGCAATGTCTTTTTTGCTTATGAAATGAACAAATGCACTGTGAAATAGCTGAGCCAAAATTAATGTAGAATGCAAAAGATTTTGTTTTAGCCACTGCCTGGAGACGAACAATATTTTAAGTGTCCTTTGTTGGTTGCTATTTCTTTTTTACCTGGTTCTCCTTTTAAACCTGGAATCCCACTTAAGCCAGGAAGACCTTTTTCACCCTTTTCTCCATGGCGACCAGGGCTTCCTAAAGAAATGAAGAAAAATGTGTTTCCATGTCAGATATTTGATATAATTTTTACTTCAATTTTTCACTGCAGTTTCTGTTTTGTAAAAGCATAAACACTTGCCTGGAAATCCTGCCATGCCAGGGGATCCTTTGGGACCTGGGGCACCCGGCATTCCAGGAATTCCTATATTACCCTTTTCACCTTTATCTCCAGATAGACCTGGACTACCCGTTCTTCCTGGTTCTCCCTAGAAGAAGCAGCACACATAAAATCCAGACATTAATTCTGAAACAGTTTTTTCTGTATGCAGTGTCACCCCTCCTATCCATGTGAATTTAAAGAATTCCGTCATTTTTCCACTTCTACACAATGTAATTTAGGATTAAATTTGGTATTAAATTTCACTATCAGAGTTTTTCAAGTAATCTAGCAACTGCTTAATACCTACAAATGAAAATGAGCAGTCTTCTATGCATTTTTAGGATGGTTATACAAAGTCTTTTCAAAATTAGCCTTTTAATTTTTTACACTTCATCATCTTTAAAGAAGTCTTTTTTTGAGTCCTCAGTAAGTTTGCTACCAGATTAGCAGGTATTATTTTTTACCATTTTTACTTATAAATTCATTATAACTGTCATTGTACAGCTAGGAAAAGGAATATGAAACAAATGAGACTCCTAATAGATACTATTAGAGATTAATTTAAACTTTACAGACAGTATTAGCACAGTTCACTTTTCAGTAGTAGCTGAGCACTGTATAGTATCTTTGTAAAAGTACAGTAACAATTTTTTAGTGGGATTATTTTCCCTGTTCATAAAATGCCCTTTTCACATTATTGACTTAGTATTTTTAAAAGTTCTTCCCCTTCCCTACCTTTCTGGCACTGTCAATTAGCCTATTTTGATCAGAGATAATAAAAAAGAACACTGGAGATATTGGTTCCATCAAACAGAATGCATCTAAACCTGTACATGTGCACACTTTTTAAGTTTTTCATAAGGCAGTTAAATTAGCATAATAGAAAATATAACAAAACAGCCTAAAGGCCAACAGCATCTCTTCAAGTGCTTGATAGAGATAACCAAATCCTTAGGGGTATAATTACCTTCTCACCAGGAGCCCCTGGGAAGCCAATTCCAGGAAAACCTGGTGCTCCTTTGTCTCCTTTTTCGCCTTTTTGCCCAGGGAACCCTGGTGTGCCTGGTGAACCTGGCACTCCAGGAAGACCCTTTTCTCCAGGTGTTCCTGGTAAAGGGAAGGAAAAAATGGGTACATCAGAACCAGTGGTACCTTAGCAGTGTTGACAGTGATGTTTCAGTGTTGCTTTAGCTATTCAGAGCTATGAAAGTAAGTGAATTTTCTTTTGAGATTCACTCTCTAAATGAGACTTTTTATGGGATGATCAACTCTACTCATAGAAGACATTCATAATCTTGGATTCAGAGTAAACAAAGATCTTGCTAAAATATGAACTGAATAAAATTTTATTTTTATTTTATTAATTTTTAATAGTACTACAAAGTGACTCTTCTGCAGCATGTTTTCTGTCCTCATTTAACATTTCAGACTTTCATGTTTGATTTCTAAATATGGTAGACACAAAGCCATCCCAATGAAGACAAAGTTTCCATGCTGAGTTATAGGTTCTTCTCCATTTTATTCTTTACCACAACAACTTTATTCCCAGACCCCTAGAGTTCATAATTTATAGGCAGTACACAGCAGCTCACCAAACCTTTTAGAAGGGGGAAAATACACAAGAAGCTTAATGCAGTTCACAGACTATGAGAGACACAAACAGGTACCACTCAAAAAACTGCCTGCCTGAAACAAATACAGAAAACCTAAAGATCCAGATAAAGGACTTGCACATAGAAACTCAGGAAACAATCCTATTATTTGTATATGACAATAGGATTGAAAAGCAATGTCTCAAAAGCGTAACATTCAGTCACTGCAAACAGTGCAATTGTTTAGTAGATCTGCACCAAGAGATATTCCATGCAGGTTTCTCATAATGTTCTATATTAATTAAGGAAAAAAATAAGAAATTCCTAGCAATCAGTACCTGGCAGACCCATTTCACCAACCGATCCTTTTTGTCCTGGAACTCCTGGATCCCCTGGGTACCCTGGGGGGCCTTGATCACCTTTTGGTCCTACGGACAACAGAGAAATGAAGAATACCATCACTAACAAGGTTTAAAATACCTGACAAATAGTCTGTCTGCTGTTATCTTCAGACATACCTGGCTGTCCTGGAGTACCGGGTTCACCATCTCTCCCTGGAATTCCTGGTTCTCCATAATCCCCACGTAGCCCTTTTTCTCCTGCTTCTCCATGGTCCCCTGGACACCAAAAAGAAAAACACAGTGAGATCAGCTTTATTACAATTTACTGTAATAACATATAATAATCCTTCTAGTTAATTTTTGATCACTGCTGCTTCTCTCTGCTGAACGAGGAAATGGCTGAGTAAAACACAACTTTCCAATCATTAAACCAGTACTGAGAAAAGGCTGAAAACTATTGCAATTTTATGGGTGTCTGTGCAAATTGCAAAGCAAGTTATAGCTATAAAAGAAATGGAATGAATGTGTGTTTAAGTTAGATTAATCAGTTATTTGAAAAGTGGCCGACAGGTGTTAACAGAAATTATTGATTTGACTGTTCAGCTCACTAAAAGGGCACATGTGAACACCTAGTAAACAGAGTTTTCCCTGTTCCATTTAATGTAAAGCACCTTCAGAAGGCTTGATCTCTTACTCTCTAGTGTGCCTCTTCTCCAACATTATGTCCATGCCTTTTGGTCATAAACAATTCTGTTAGTGTTGCATAGAGCTGCAGGACAACAGGTTACTGAAGATAAATCACTGAATGTTTTTAAGTAAACAGTTTTTATTAAAAACATTTCAAGATGTCCAAACCCAGATTTTTTCATTAAGCATCACTGATAATATGCCATAAAAATCTGTGTCTTCTCTGCACAGTTTGTCTTTTGGAAGCTTCTAAAAGCATTACTGTGATATTCACGTCTAGAGGAATGAAGGCAGCTGAAAGATCAGCAAAGTTAGGGAGTATAACTAAATTCTTTTTCTCTGCTGGTACTAAGTATCTTTTAGTTGGAGAGGATAAGAGCAGAAATTTGCAGGCTGGGATCTCTTTGGAACCTACTCTTCCAGGCTGTGTGAGCCAGGCCAACCTGTAGACTGCATGTGGTGAGGAAAAGTAGAGTGTAGAAGTTTGCAAACATGCATTGTTAGTGCTGGAGAGATTAGTAAATTAGAAACCAAAGAAATTAACCATTTGAATTTTTCAGCAAAGGTTCTTTTATTTGCATGTAACAAGTGTGCCTAATTTAGATTTCTAGGTACAAAATAAAATTAATCATTCTACATGCTAGTAGTATATAAGGAAATAGTGAAGACGACCTATGTCGTTTTAAGACTTTACATACCACTGTACATATCAAGATCAGAAACAAATGAGAAAAAAAATTCTAGATGAAATCTTTATGGGCTGGGAGCTTCATTAAAAGTACTCTCAGAAGCTGCATCTCGGCTGAAGGGCAGATGTACTCACTGCTCACTGGCTGGCGCCCTCCCCTGCAGTCCCTGGCTGCCCAAGCTGCAAGGCGCTACTTACCCACATGCCCAGGTTTCTCTGAGACCCAACCAGAACACGTGAGCCCACATCTCCTTCTGACAATTAGCCAGGACATGGAGATAAGAGGTAGCTAAGACTGGGATACTCTCCTGTTTCCACAGTTCAAATACAACATAGTATAGTTATTAGTGATTCACTGTCAAACTGGAAAGGAGTCTGCCCCAGAATACACCGATGAAATGTACAGATGACACTCAAAAGGAAAGGCTCAAAAAGAGGACAGGATTAGACTACAAAAGGATTTTGAAGAGTTGAAATGAAGTTTGAAAATCATCACAATGAAAATCAAAAAGCATAATGCACCACGTGTGTGATAGAAGAAGTCAAAAACACGCATACAAAATGAAAGATTATTACACAGTAGTCTAGAACTAAGGGACTAAGAATTATAGCTAATCAAAAACTCAGTCATCTATTGTTTCAAGAAAGGGAAATTTCATTCTAGCCAGGCCTGAGTTGAAGTACTTTGCTTGTTTCAGCTATGTGCACTCTAACAAGGATGCAGCCCAACTGGGGAGAAATCACAAAGTATAAAAGGAGCGATAATTTTTTCAGAAAACATGATATACTATTAAAGCCTGAAGGACTTGGTTGAGGGAAATTAAAGACCACAATATCTCAGTAACTCCCTTTTACGTTCTCTACATTTCTATTTTAACAAAAAAGTAACCATTTATTAAAAACTCTTATTTTTTAAATAAAACATAATGTATAGTAAGAGGAAAAAATATTAAAAATATGCAAAATATACACAATTTTTTCTTTGAAAAGAAATACAGGAGAGAAAATTATTTCAAACAACTAATTTATCAATTAGCAGTAAAACTAAAAAACCAAGAAGAATGTATTATCTAAAAAAGCTAACAAATCTATAACCATGAAGTTTCTAAACAGAAAACTGATTGCCTTTCTCCTGCATACTTCCAGATATTTCTAAACTGATCTAAGTTGATCTCTAGTATCAGTGACATAAATGCATTTCTTTCCTGAATTTTCTTCAGGTCACAAGGAAGTGTGTCAAAAAAGGCTGCTCACTTCTTTTCTTACACTATCAGTTGATCTTCATGGCCACAACTACATGTTTTACGTAAAAGACAGCTTTTCCCTTCTGGAAAGCTCTAGTTTTACTTTTAAAATTTCTTTTATTTTCAGGGAGTCTTGTGATTAAAGAGGTAAAATCAATTATAAAAGGACAAATTGAACCTCTTCTGTTCAAACAAAACCCTTCTGCTCTGTGATTATTCTTTTTTTTCTATAGAGTTGAAAAACACCAGAAAAATATCTGTATTTGCTGTGCAAAACCCTTTAATTTTATTTTAAGAACTGTTGCCTAAAACTAGCACAAAGTACTGCTGCTTGGTAGTATATGAGTGTTAATTCCACTTATTCCCAGAGTTAGAGAATAAAGTTACCTTTTTCTCCTTGATCTCCCTTCTGGCCTTTGAGGCTAACCATGTCCATGTTGTCTATTGTTCCAGGTTTTCCTGGGAGACCAGCTTCACCTTTATCTCCCTTAACACCAGGATCACCCTGTGGTCCAATTACACCTTTGAAACCTTGGCTACCTATAAAGAGACAGCACTGAATGTTATAGGGGCATATAAAACTTTGCAAGAATATTTAGTAGACAACAACAAATTAAATTAGCTATTTATTCAGATTTTGAGCACCAAATACCATGTTCTGGAACAGTTCCTATGAATTTTTTCTATACTTCACAATAGTTCTGTCAGAAAGTTGACATATTTTTCCCACTTCCTAGCCAATAATTTTAGACTCTTGAAACAATAAGGACAGAGGTTTGGCAGTCATGCAGAGCATTATCTGAGGCTCTTAATTAAGACCTTCCTGCTGGCTTTTAATAACTTCAAATAGTGTACTTTTCTTGGAGTAATACCTATGGCAGCCCCACACCTAGCAAACCCTTATGTTCTTGAAAAATTGATCAAAAATCATGTTTTGGTGCCCAAACTCATGCCTGCTCCTAGAATGTGGCCTTTTATACTATTTCTAACTTAGAGGAAAGTCTCTTGACATAAACAGCTCCTTAGGCCAAGTATACTCCTTATCTTTGGTTATTTCTCAACTTCTGTTGGGGAAAAGGTGTGGGGTTTGCAATTTTTATTTTGAGAAAATCTCTCTCTTACCTTTTTCACCAGGAAACCCTCGCTCTCCAACAGGCCCAGGAGTTCCTGGCAACCCAGGAGTTCCCATAACTCCCATTTCTCCTTTGGGTCCTGAAGCCAAAGAAGAAGAGTTAATAAAAAAAATAAAGCAAGCAGTGTAAAGAAATACAAGCAACAGAATTATTTACTGCCTATCATATTAGGAGTTGCACTATTTAAGGAAAAATGGGACAAAGAAGATGATCAAACTAAAGCAGGCCAATAGAGAAAACAACAGTAAAAACAGTATTACAAAAACCAGAAGAAAACAGTTTGTAATGGGTTTTTGACAAATTCTTAAAACTCCCTATTACAGCAAACAATGCTATCAATAACAAAGGCATTATTAAAACCATACTGTGTCACTAAAACTGTGCAGAATAATCCTGTTTCATTACTACAGGAGCAAGGCTGTTTCCTTCAGCCTGCTGGAATTGGTCCATGAAAGGACTTCAGCAGCAGCAGTTCAGTTACATGTGCGCAGAGCTGCTGTACTGACATCAGTCCTTGCGTTTTCCCAAGCTTGGGCTCTTTGATCAATCAATTCCTAACTGAGTGAAAGGGTGTGCTATCACAATTCAATAAAACAGCTGTCAAAGATGCTGATTTCTGAGGGACAAGGCGTTTACCTGTTGATCCCTTCAGTCCAACAGCCCCCTGTGGACCTGGCAGGCCAGGTAACCCCACAGAGCCTGGGACTCCTGGCTGGCCCGGGCTGCCTTTATCCCCTTTAGGTCCTGGCATATCTAGACCTGGGACACCAGGGAAGCCCCTTTCTCCTTTTATTCCAGGAAATCCTAAGAAAAACAGAAGATACCAGATTAGTCCTTAACAAAAAACAAGGAAAACCATTAATAAGCATATCTGACCATGTCCACCCGTGATTCACAAATTAGATGGCATACAGGATGAAGAATCAGCAGAATCACTCCTTATTTCCTAAGAGAGGCTTTGAACCTGTATCAATAACCCATCAATGACCCGAGGAGACCAATCCAAATGCCAGAAATCCTCTCAGGAGGCCTCACCCTTCACTTTTGACCACATGAAGGAGGCCCACCAGCATGCCCCCCCACCCCACCCCCACCCCCATCTACCCCTATCAACTTCACACTGCAAAAAGTTCTCAAGCAATACTTTTACCTGTGTTATCCACTTATGTCAAAATTCTGCTCTTAAGCAGCATCATGGGAGTATTCTCTGCTCACCTGGTGGTCCCTGGGGTCCTGGCTGCCCAGCGGGTCCTGGCAACCCTGGAGGGCCCAGTCCTGGAGCACCTGGAGGGCCCTGCAAGCCCTGGAGACCTGGGAGACCAGGGTCACCTGCAGGGAGACAGGAGAAACATAGACCAGGCATTCTCTGATGCTGTTTGACATCTTGCTTGCTGAAGATGCCAGACAAGGTGCTTTGGGCTTTGGAAGCACATGGCCAAGGAGACTTCATTCAGCCACCAACTTCTCCAAGGCTGGGCATGGATGAAGGGCTGCTGTTTGCTTCTAGCATTTGCTACTGGTGGGTAGTAGGAAAAAATGAGATGGGAAAGGGGCAATTCCCCAAGATATCAGTAGGATATTTCAGTAATGAATAGACTTTTCACTGCATCTGCAGGAGAGTGACTTCAAAAAGAAATACAAATACAGAATTGTATTTTTCCAGTGACGTTACCTCTGAATCCCTGCTGTCCAGGTATGCCCGGAAAGCCCTGCTCGCCACGTAAACCAGGCAGTCCTGGACTTCCCTTCTCTCCAGGGATGCCAGCCGGGCCAGGGGGGCCTGGCAATCCCTTAGGGCCAGGTAGACCTACACCAGGTTCACCCTAGCCAAAGAAACACTATAGATTAGGAATCAACACATCAAAACCAAGAAATCATTGATTAAATGTATTTAAATCATGCAGTATAGGGCTTAGTACAGACCTCTATACATGACTTCAGGGGAGAGCTTTAAAAGTGTAAGCCCTTTAAAAGTGTTAATGCCAAGCACTTATCCATCTACTCTGTCCCCTTGTGTGCAAAGTGGGAAACATAAAATGAAAGGCAGTTTGGCCAACTTCTAAGGTTTTTCCTTGCATGCGTTCCTGTCAACATGGGGAGTCACAGATACAAGTATCAGCAGCTGACATCTACCTTTTGGCCTTGTAAACCTGGAACTCCTGGCAAACCATCCAGACCAGGGGTTCCGGGAGTTCCTGGCAGACCAGGTGAGCCAGGCTGACCTTGGAAACCTATAAAACAAAGCAAAACAAACCAAGAGTCACATCATTGTCCTCTCTGTCCCTAAGTGACTTCTGCTGTTTCTTTAGGCCTCTAAACTGAACTATTCACAAGGACGTGTTAACAAAGACCTGGGTAGTCAAACTTGTAGGCCTGCCAGTATGCAAATGTCCCAGCTAAGATTCAAACACTGACTTTTGTGCAGCAGTTGGCTTCTGATGAGAAAAAAACACCCAGAAGAAATAAATGCTGAGTGTCTCCCCTTAAATAATAGCCTTGTGGGTTCTTCTCCCATCTCCCTTGTTAGAAACATCCTGCAAAACCGGGTTCCCAAAGTCTTCTTCAGAAAAGGCAACTTAATGTGTGGGGCATCAGACTGAGGGATGCACAACAAAGCCCACTTATGAATCAACACCTTTTGTGCAGTAAATGTCTTGGGACACGTTCTACGTGTCCTGCTGAGGGTTTCATACAGAAGGTTTCTATGCCAGAGCTAGCCCAGGAACTGCACCTTGGGAATGCAAGAAGGAGTACCTACAACATTCTACAAATCCCTTAAAGATAGCACTCACTCAACATCAGCACACACACAAAAAATCCAGACCAAGCAGTCAGAAATCCAGCTTTTAGGCTAAGACCTCAGAATGTCATTGGGCAGGGCTGAGTTCATGGAAGGGTCCTTTAAAGAAATATATTTAATGTGTCATTTCTTTCATCTGGCATCAAAGTGCATACAGCAATTCTTTTACAGATACAATGGGCCTTTTCTGTTCAGGTCCCAATGCTCTCTCAGAGGAATCAGACATGGTTACAGAGAAAAATATGCCCTTTCTCATTATTAAATTTCTGACCCTCCCAGTTCATTCGTGTGTGGAATCATAAGAAAGAATGACAAAGACACAAAAGAATTTTGGTGATTGAGGTGGCTGCTGAAAGTTCAGTCATCTAGTTCTAAATGAGCAGCAGTATTGTGAAATACATCTTCAAAAATTCAAAACATTTAGACTCCCTCTAAGCTACTTGCATATGCTGACAATGGCCATGGAGGGAAAACTACACTTATGTTGAGTAAGCTGGAATTCTAACCAAGCCACTCTCAGATGTCTGGGACCCAGCAGAGCTGTAAGTTCTAGCCCACAACTGTTACAGTTACACCAGCATATTATTTGGACCAACTACACACAGTGGTTTTGATCTCTCAGAAGAGTCATCTCATCTCAGTAACTTCAGTTGCTGCAATGTAAGACGCTGTACCATTTCACTTTCCATTCTGGCAGCAGCTGTGACATTGTCTGCGGGTGCACCACTGCACTACACAAAGCAAGCATGCAGCTGAACTCCACTGAAAGGATGCTCCTGTGCTGCTGGCTGACTTTTGCAAGGGAGCTTCTTCAGCTGCACCTCCCAAATCCCATGCAGCTATGGCTGGATGACAGTGCAGGCCTAAGCCTCCATCCACACTCCAGTTACACCAGCTCTGTTAGATGGACAGCTTTATCTTACCTTTGGGACCTGGAGGTCCAGGGAACCCTATCCCTGGCTGCCCAACAGCACCTTTTTCTCCTGGTAGGCCAGGTCTACCTGGAAGCCCAGGATTCCCTTTGTCACCTTTGCAAATAAAAACAAGACAAATGTTAACACAAAGGCTAACTTCTGGGGAACAGAACCATCCTGATCATCAGACAAATATTAACAGACTGCTGTACCTTGGGGTCCAGGGAAACCAGGTGGCCCAGGAAGGCCATCTGCCCCAGGAGGTCCAGGGAGCGATATAGTCCGCCCTGCTTCACCCTTTGCTCCTGTAAATGTAAAGTTGTATTAGAGTACAGGAACTGATGAAATAAAACAAGGGACTGCTACCTTGACAGCATTATCAGTTCATCCATACCATTAAAAGTAATTTGTTATGAAGTATTTTTGGTAGAAGCTTTGTAAAAAACTAGGATGAACCTAAACCATCCCATTTTGCCTAGCAAATCCTTCAAGAAAACTGCCTTCAAAAATTTGCAATTATACTGGTGAAAGAGAGCACTGATTCAAAGTAGCAAGTCTTTTTATTTCAGGCTTAAATTCTGATGATCCTCTAGGCTGTATCATTTAAAGGGTACAATTTAATTTTTTTTTTTATTATTTTTTTGAACACATTATAGCATTACCTGGAAGTCCTGGTAAACCCGGTGTTCCAGCAAAGCCTCTGTCTCCTTTTTCACCAGGTAATCCTGCAACACCTATCCCAGGAGAGCCAGGGAAACCTCTTTCACCGCGCACTCCGGGGAATCCAGGTTGGCCAGGGGGACCACGTTCTCCTTTCAAGCCAGCTGTACCCTAATTTTTGGAAAGTATAAGTGTACTTCTTGCCTGGCTGGCAAGACAGAACACATCATTCTCTCTGAATATTTTGCAACTGGGATTTAACACAGGTATCTGTAATGTTGAAGAAAGTGGATTTTTTCTACTGAGTTCAATGGAAACAAAACAAGGTTCCATGTGGAATAGCACATGGAGATCACATCTAGCAGCGCAGCTACCTGTAACATGTAGGCCATGTTTCCAGTAGTGGATCTGGGAGCAGAGGTGAGCTCCACATTCAGCTCCATATCCACATCAGCTCAACTCTATCAGTGCCAGATTTTGAAGCATTCATTTCCACAAGAAGAGAAATATGCTAGAACTGACTTGAATCTTGTCTTCACAATTTCTACTTGGATAACTGCATTTGTTCAATCATCTCCAAATATCAGCTGAATCATTCACACTAGTTCTCACTATCAAGGTGTGAGAAAGGCAGAAAGGAATAAAACTACTGTCCATGTTTGAACCTTTTCTCTACAGTCCTGAAAGTAACAAGCCATGCTGAATGCATTTGAGTCTGATTACTTATTTGCATGACATGTAAAAAGAAATGGTCTGAAAAACCTAGCTCTGAAATAGTCTGTTGTTGAAGAACTGTCTTCCTCACTACTTCCAAAGAAAATGGAATCGTCTTCTGAGGAAGAATGTACTACTCAAGGTAAAGAAGAGATGTGGAAAAATAAATCAGGCCAATAAACATAAAGCATGTATAGGGCACAAAAGCATGTGAATTCTGATTTGAAAGACAGAATGTACAGCACAGTAAGTAAACATTTTGTGAACACACAGTAGGACAATATGCAAACATAAAGAAACAAACATACCGCTACTCCTTTTGGACCCTGGGGACCTGGAAATCCATCTTTTCCTGGTCTTCCTTCTCTTCCAGGAATGCCTGGCTGTCCTGGGAAACCAGGATCTCCCTTTTCGCCTTTCAGGATAGAATCGTAGGTAAAATCTCCAGGTTCTCCTTTTGGCCCAGGGCTGCCCATAAGCCCTGGAGTGCCAGGGGGACCCTGAAATTTCATAAATTCAGATGTCATCAGCTGCCCTACTAACCCTTCAACTATAAAAGAAAGCAAACCTCAGAAACTGAATTGCAAATCCAAATTAAGGGAAGCACCAAGTCATTGACTGAGGAGGTCAAATGAGAATATTTTCCAAGACACAGCAGTCTTGGAAGCAGAAAGCTTCTCCCTTGGGTAGTTTATTCAAAACATTCAGCGGATATGAATACATGTGTTCAATCATTATTAATATTCATCGACTTTGAAGAGCTGACACAGTCAGTTGGTAATATCAGAATATAATGCATGTGCTCAGAAAACAGTTTTGTAATCTCTTCTGGAAAGAAACTACCTACCTAATGCTATGCCTATAGGATTTTCAGAATTTCAATTTTTCCCCTACATATTTTCTAGGACTTGATTGAACTTTTCTTATGGGAACAATCTCTATAAGTTCTAGTGACTCAAAGCTACTCATTAGGGTAGTAAAACACAAACTTCATGGGCAATGTCCACTATGTACAGCTCATGTGTACCCTCCACTTCAGCCTGAACCAGAACATGGTCAGTGGTAGTTTCTTCATTAGTTCTGAATCAGACTCTGATGTTTTGGCATGGCTGTAAGCAATGTCAGCTTGCAAGGCTGGCCTCTATGTAGTTCTTCCAAGTTAAATTATATGCTGGATCACCACCTGGCTGAACTTTGCAGAGTAAAACAAACTTAAAAGCATTCAGAACAGCAGCCAATCCTTGTCTGATTAAAGACATGAATAGCACTTATGAGGCAATAAAAGTAAAATATAAAGGTGTGGCAAAACATGTGCCAAGAACAAATGACAGACAGCAAAAAAAGCTTAAATACATTAGAATGTCTTCCATTTTTTCCCACTGTTTCTTTAATGAATTCCATTGATATTATAATACATTCAGTCACTGGGTAATGCAATTTATTGAGGTGGCAATAGATAAGGAATTCATCTTAGTCAACTTTCGTTGGCTGAATTCAGGCAACAAGGCTTTATTTATCCTTCAGTGAGAGAAACAGATTCCTTGAGTAATGAATTCATACAAATGGTTTGGTTTTTTTTACTTCTGAAGGTACCTCCCTCTCACCACTGGTGACAGAGGGAGCTCCCATAACCCCAATGTGTGATAAAGCCAGTGCACAGGGATGTCACTGAGAACTTAAGTCAGAAAGGATCAGCTGTAAGGAAACAGCTTTGGGGAGAAGAGGTCTGGGAAGACAGTCTAATCACACTAGGAACGGTGTCAAAACCCACATTATGCTACAGGAACACGTATTCTGAGGCAGGTTTTCACAGCAAACCTCAGTGTCCATAGAGGCACTTAAATGGATTCTGACAAGGTCAAATGTAGTTGTGGTACTGCTCATCTAGGAGTCATTTGTGTCACATTTTAGACAAGTGTTACACTTACAGCTGTTCTGCTTCTGGCCTTACTGAGAGTCATGCTGTGCTGCCTCAACATAATTTACAAGTAATCTTATTAGGATGCTACCCACTCTCACAGCTTTGCTTTATTTCTTCCAAAGTATTTGACTTTCCTGTTTACTAATTGTGTTTTACAGAACATACTGCAGACACTTCCCAAAATCTTCATTAACAACCTGGATGCAGGACTTGAAGGAATACTAAGTTTGCCAGTGACAATAAACTGGGAGGAGCTGTCAGCTCCCTTGGGAGCAGAAAGGCCCTGCAGAGAGAAACAAATCAGAGAGATGGGCAGTCACCAGCACAAGGCCAGATTCTGCACCTGGGATGGGGCAATCCTGAGTGTGTGGACAGACCAAAGAATGAGAGGCTGCAGAGCAGTGCCAAGGAAAGGGACCTGGGGGTCCTGGTCAATGGCAAGTTGAACATGAGCCAGCAGTGCCCTGGCAGCCAGGAGGGACATCCCTGTCCTGGGGGCATCAGGGGCAGCATGGCCAGCTGGGCAAGGGAGGGGATTGTCCTGCTCCGCTCTGAGCTGGGGCAGCTTCACCTGAATACTGGTTTTGGTGCCACAAAATAAAAATTATATTAAACAATTGGGGAGCATCCAGAGGAAGGCCATGAGAATGGTGAAGAGTCTGCAGGGGAAGCCTTATGAGGAACGGCTGGTGCCACTTGATTTGTTCAGCCTCGAGAAGAGGAGATGAGGGAGAGACCTCTTATCAGTCTACAACTTCTGCATGAGGGGACGAGGAGGGGCAGGCACTGATCTCTCTTGTCAACAGTGACAGGAACTGAGGAAACAGCATGAAGCTGAGTCAGAGGAGGTTTAGGCTGGATATCAGGAAAAAAATTTACATCCAGAGGGTGGTTGAGCACTGGAACAGGCTCCCCAGGCAAGTGGTCACAACAGCCTGATGGAGTTCAAGAAGCATTTGGACAAGTCTCTCAGGCACACGGTGTGATGTTTGGGATGTTCTTCACAGGACCAGGCCTTGGACCCAATGATCCTGATGAGCTCCTTCAAACTCATCATTTTCTCTTATTCTATGATTCAAACTTCAGCAAAACTGCCACAGTGTGCTGCATGCTAACATTAGATTGCTTACACCGCACTAGATGGCACTGTCTCACTCTCAATATATTTGTACTCACCAGCAAAATGTTATTGGAACAATTCAGAAGGTCAGGGAATACCTGCATCTGTTTCCTGAGAAATCCCAATCTTTACCCAGCCCCACGGCTTAGCTTGCTTAGGCAGAAGGTGATGTGTCCCACCGGGTTCTTATGATGGATAAACTCAGAAGTACAACCAATATCTGACAGCTCTTTTTTAGCTCTTACAGTTCAAACCCACTTCTTCCTATGTTATTTTATTAGGCACAATTTACCCTAATTTTATCATATCAGTGCACTGTTTTGGGGATGGGGGGTTTGTTTTTAAAGAGAGCTGTTACACAACCACACTGCTACACTGATCATCACATGTTTTCCGATGATGCCCAGCAGGACATGTAGTATTTGGCAAGGCCTTACTTACAGGCACCCCTGGAAGGCCATCAAGTCCAGGTAAGCCTCTGTCACCCTTGAAACCTGCTTGTCCTGGAAAACCTTTTCAGAGAGACAAAAATATGGCTTAATTTATTACATAAAATATATTGCAAAAATATGTATTACACACAAATAGCTCATTGTATGTTAATGGTGATCCCCTGTAAAGTGTCTCATTCCATTCCCAGTAAAACCAGCATAATGCTGATAAAGGGAGTGAGGCTGTCTTGATTCAAGCACTTGTGTTGCATGCCTGCATTCCTAAACTTGGAAGCTGATGATTCATTTGACTTAGGAATGCATTTACCAATTCATGTAACCAATGAAGAACTGAAACTAACTAAACCACATTCATTTTTCTGAACAGCACTAGAATAAACATTAGGTATAACATAATTAATATAATTTTTGGCATGTGCACACTTCTCTCATATGGTAGCAAACAAAAAAATTATTTTTGGGCCATAGAATCTAGTGCTGCAATTGGAAACAAATTTATGGGTCACTGTCAAGCCTGGGCACATAAGCAAATGGTTCCCACATTATGTCTCACTGTGAAAATATTTGGGCCATAATTTGCAAAGACCCTTCATCGTGGCCAGTTTCTGCTTCCCTGTTAATTCTAGTTAATTGTATTTGAAATTTGGAATCAGGCCAAAAATAGGAATATGCCACCTTCCTTTCATTAGTTTCACAAACAATTTGATTAGTGGGACAAAATGTAATTAATTTTCTTATGTATGCTGCATTTTTAAAATTTAGCCTACATAGCTCATTCTGGGGTAATTAAGGAGTTTTTACCTGCTGGACCTGGTGGCCCTTGTGGTCCTGGAAGTCCAGGAGGTCCTACTTTATCACACAAGGCACAGGCTTCACCTTTGTCACCTGAAAAAAGAAAATAACAAAAGACATGAATAACAACAAAGAGATTCAAGACAACTGCAAGCAGGTGGATTCAGAGCAAATGTCAATTTAATATTTAAATAAATTGCTGCTTCTAATTCCATGCTTCAAGGAGAAAATATCAGCAAGTTGATGTTCAAAATTTTTAAAATTTTTAAAAGAATGGCATGAAAATCAACAGAAGTCTTATCCTAGGGTTAGTATTTAAAAGAATGGTTAAAGGGGACCAGGTTGAAGAGGATCAAAAAGAAGAAAATAAAATATTCAGTGGGTATAGAGAAAATAAAATTATTAAAGCAGAAAAAGGATAACTTCTATAGTCACTATAATTTTGCAAAAAAACAGTGAACAGAATGAGACTGGAAAGGAGCAACCACCATGTAAATGAATGCAGCTCTTTTTTTTCAATGTTCATTTAGTCAATGCTGCTAAAGCATATGGCTGACAGTCCTATTCACAAAATCCCACAGTTAGGTCAGAAAAGACATTTGCCATCACTGAGTCCAACCTATGACCAAACACCACCATGTCAATAGACCATGGCACTCAGTGCCACATCCAGTGTTTTCTTAAACACCTCCAGGGATGGTGACTCCATCATCTCCCTGGGCAGCCCATTCCAATGCCCAATCGTCCGTTTTGTGAAGAATTTCTTCCTAATGTCCAACCTAAGGTTGTCCGTAGGTGTTAAAATTTTAATTATTATTAATTTAATTTCAATTATATTCATGGCAATGATTCATAAACCACTTTCATTCTCAACTCATCTGCCCCTCTTTAAATCTGCATCTCAGAATTCACACCCTGAATTGCCTTCAGCAGCTCAATTTACATAGGGCATAGGGCTATACTGAACCCTTTCTGCTCCTCTTGCAGCCCTGGGCCATCCTTTATCACTTCCCAGCAATGAGCAGGCCAAGAGAAGTTCATATCACACAGTTCAAAATGCAATATCCTTCCTTACTCACCAGAGAGTCAAGAAACATCACCCACGTCCATGAACTATTTAATTAACTTTAAGCACACTTTCTCTGGATCCTGCCTAATTTACTCAGCCTCTTTACATACCCAACCTCCCGGCTACTATGCATTAGAATACAATCAATCACTTTAAAATATTATTACCTTTCTCTCCCATCTCTCCTGGAAATCCGTCTCTCCCTGGTAGTCCAGGACTACCTGGTGCACCAGGTTCCCCCTGCTGGCACTGATCAATTCCATCTGAAATGAAATTGCAATAAATATTGTTTTGAGAAGTGCAAGTTTCCATTATAGGGTTGCATTTATATCCTACCTGAAATGTAACCTACGAAAAGTGGTAACTCAGGATAGTATTTTACTCCTTTATTTGATTTACTTGGAAAAATTTAACTGTGATTCTGTATTCTTATTCCATATACACTGCTTAAGAAACCCTGAGAATTACAGAGAAAAGACAGGTTGTGCCATAATAAGGTTACAACCAATTTAAACATAAAATCTATTTTCAATTTAAGTTTCGGCTTGTTAAAGTATCACAGGTGAAAAACTGATGTTTTGACCCTGAAGAGAATGGAGAGTATTGATGTTCAGAGAGATTCATTAAGAAGGTTTTTTTGTACCCTGACTTCTCTTTTTCAACATTTTAGGAAACTTTCTAGGTAAGAGCAGCTTGTCAACATCTATTTAACTTCTTCACACTGATCAGGCTTTCTGAAAACAACAAGCTTTATATGTTAGGATCTAAAATAGGTAACAAATGAGAATATTTCTCAGGCTTGATATAAGAATATAAATAGTGTTTCTTCTGTTTGATGATATGATGCAGGATCTGACCCAACACAGCATGACATCATTTTGACTAAAGCCAGTAGTCAAAATGCTAATGTGAAGTTTGGAAAACAAGTTAAATGAAAAAGAATTACTTGAGATGATGTACTTGAAGAAGGCTAAAGAAGTATCTGGGGCAGGAGCAGAATTAAGCAATGACAATAATTTGTATGAAAAATGGAAATTTCTAGGAAAATGTAAGATTTAGCTATTTAATTCCATATGCTACATGCTGGATTTTGCTTCATTGGCAAACACAGCAACAACCAGGCATCTGCCTCTGTTTTTGAACAAAGTATCTTTGGTTTAGGAATTCCATAGAGAATAATGTTTCTTTCAAAAGCTTTAAAGTACCTTAACTATTGTAATAGGGATATCATTCCTGATGTTGGAATGATAATTTCACTCACAATATCAGTATCACCTACAGTAAAAGTTTTCTATTAGTTAAAACATTAGTTTTAAGGAACTATTTGGCATGGACCACTTCCACATGTACTTGGTTACTGCTTCATTGCACAGCAAAAACATTTTTCTCTTTAAAATGCCTTTATTACAATCAAATAAAATGTGTGTAATGTTGTTATTATTACTAGTGATGTTATTATTTACTTGTCACATCATTACTGGCTTTTCATTTATTCCATAAAGCAGGTGTTTTCCCTGATCTAGTAGGTGGCATCCTTGCCAGTGTTGGGGGGTTGGAACCAGATGAACTTTAAGGTTTCCTCCAACCCAAGCCTTCCTATGACCCCTTTCTCCTCTAAGATAATTTTATTTTAAAATAAAATCTTCTGGCAAACTAGTACCTCACACAGCAGTTCTCACACCTGTTCAATCTGTTACACAGACTGAAAACCTGCAGACTTGTAAATCATCACACTGAACAGCATCTTTTATGCTAAGAACAGTATTAATATCTGCTATTTTTAATTTAAAATATACAAATATCACTACATTGGCACAATAGGACACAGAACAAATTAATGTGAATTAAAATCAATTGTTTAGTTATAACAATTAACAATGAATTTTGTAGACATTTTTGAAGTATTTGTTTAACAAAGAATCCTTGTGCTTTCTCAGTAAGGAAACCAGCAGCTTCCTACACTGTGCAACAGCTTTTACTTGGTTCATCAACAACTCAGATATGTTTCTTCCAGGACACAGATGCATCCTGATGATAGATTTTATAATCTTGTCTCCTTTTTCTTTTTTTAATGTGCATTATGAGTCCTCAAGGTGAAAAGCAACCAAGGGCTTTACCTACCTGTTTTGCCTGGAGGTCCTGGTGGGCCAGGCAACCCAGGAGGACCTGGGAAACCATCTCTTCCAGGGATTCCAGGTGAAGGGAATCCAGGAGAACCCTTTTCACCTTTTTCACCTCTCTCTCCAGGGACACCAGGTGATCCTACCCTGTCTGGAACTGGTCGACCTTTGGACAGAGTAAAACATACATGTAAAAATGACAAGTGAAAAGACAGCAACATTATCAACACATGAACTTTCACAGGGTTTTAGAGAGAAATAGAAAAATGTTAATGCAAAAGAAAAAAGGAACTGAATTTTAATTACTGGTGATTTATTAAAAAATGGGGTTTGTATACTCACTACAGTTGAGAGAAACTCAGTTCTGTTAGGTCCCTAAACAAACACACCTCATCTGTATTAGAGTGCTTTTCTGAGATTTAGCTGGACACACCTTTGCTGGGTAGTAAATAGTGGCAACACTGTTTAGGGTTAACAGCTATTCCATGTAGAAACTATTGCACACTTCCTTACCTCATAAAAAAACAAATCTAAAACACACCTATAAAGGGAGGGCATGTCTGATAACTTCAAAAAATAAGTACTCAACAATGCTACAGATTTAAGGAATGCTAAAATGAAAATGCTTTGTAAGAATAATAAATGAAAAACAGACAATAAAGAGAAGCAGATAAACAACTACCAAAACCCCTGCTTAAGATCTCCTTTTAGCTATTTGTACAGTCACACAGGACTTCATATTTTAATGACTTCCAGCTCACAACTCATCATTACACTTGACCATTAAAACACTGTGAGTCATCTGCAACACTGCAGGAAGATACAGAAGTCACACAAAGCTCATCTCTGCAGGGTAATTACAGACCAAGAGCTATCATTACAGCCTGTGGTGTATAGCATCTTCTCTCTAACCTGTGAAAAATTTCCTGGAAACTGTCTGACCCTGGCTCACATTAATTTCATATTTAGCTCACTGCCAAGATAGAAAATGAAAGCAAGGAAGGTAATGGTAGTATCAGAGCAGGATGTGTGAAGTGTCAGGTCTCCAGAGACGATTTGCCTAATTTTTAAAAAGCAAGGATTGTGGTCAAGGTCAAACACATGTACATGTACTTATATACATAAAAGCAGTGTTACCATGGATGGGAAGATGTTAAGGCTCTGAAAAAGGCAACACTTGTAGGCAAAAGAAATAACTTTTATTAGACTGACTGACACGGTCAAAAAAGCAGGAAACCTTCAGGAATGACTTTTGACCAAGTCAGCATTATTTCTTCCTACAAACCTTGTTTTATTATACTCACACAAACACATACAGAGCTGAAGTGAGAGCCAGAGAGCCAACAAAGATATGAGCAGGTGCATGTGCACACACTCACACACATTCCCAGTTAAGAACTCTTCTTGCCCAATGGGGTCATACTCTGGGATGTCTCTGATGGACTCTGCACCACATTTTCAATTTCAGCAGGAAGTTATCAGAGCAGAACAGAAAGAGCAAGGCTGGATCACATCAGAGACCTGAGAAAAGCAATCCAGAGGAAGGGTCTGCAGGGCTGATTAGACCTGGGGAGGTCAGTGCTTGGGTGTTCAGAAAGTCAGGCAGTAACTGAAAGCAGCTAAGGAGAATATCCCTCAGGACTGTTCACTCAAGAGCACATGACAAATGTGAAAAAATCAGTAGTTATAATTTCATACCTGGAGGTCCTGGGATTCCTTGCGCACCAGGGAAGCCTTTAGAAAGAGAAGGTTTAAATTAGGCAATGAATTCTGCAATGCCAGTGAAAGAGAACTTCTAGGAGATATAATTGAAATTCATATTTATGCATATTCACACTCAAAATCAAATCTGAAGTTAAATAATATATATATTTTTTCAATAAATGCATTCAGACAAAAGGTCCTGCTGTGTGCCAACTTCCCCAGTGATTTTTCTTGAATTGGCTAAGATCTGTAATGGGGAAAACAGGAAGGGAAATCCTTGATATTTTATGATTACTAAAGTAATTTTTAAAATATGCAAACCAATCTTAGGATAAAAAATTAGCAACTGACTTTTACAAAGGAGTCTCAAGATTCTTGGCATTAGTTACTCTCTTTATATTCATGTTGATTTCCATACTTTAAGAAATATATAATCTCACTGAATTATTTAACTGCCATAAAAACTGATCCCAGTTATTTTTTCATCTATAAGTGAAAGACAATCTTAGCTATGTTGAGAACCAGAAGTGTCTTACAAGCTACTGGAAAATATAATAACCTGAAAACAATTAAATAACTGGAGCATTACACTGTTATACAAAGCTCCTGAGCAGAGATAGTACAATTTTGATTTCCTTTAGTGAGAAAACTAAAAGTCTAACTCAAATAAAAATACAAGACAAAATACATACCTTTTTCACCTTTTTGACCTTTCAGTCCAGGCAAACCTGAAACTCCAGGGTCTCCTTTTTCACCAAAGGTATCTATTGGTCCAGCATCTATCAT
This sequence comes from Emberiza elegans, assembly GCA_024865655.1. NCBI lineage: Eukaryota > Metazoa > Chordata > Aves > Passeriformes > Fringillidae > Emberiza > Emberiza elegans. Next base: position 62,176,102 of record JALJVW010003023.1, on the reverse strand, counting down.
CTAAATCACAGGACAAAGACTAGAAACATGCAGCTGAGCCATCATATCTCCCCCATCTTCACCTGATGGTACAGAGGCCATCTTAGTTTTATTGACAATTTTCAGCAGTTTTGATTACACTTGCCATTTCAGCAAGTGAGAGGATTGCAGCTGCTGAGGAATTACCAGAGAAAATAAATATTTCCTATTCTACTCAAATGCTTCCATATCAATTCAAGGATTAAGTGGAGAGCTTATATAGCATCTTCCTCAAAAAGAATGATGCCAGAAAACCTTAATGGTCTAAGAACTAATCCTTTAGATTTGTATTACCTTTTATTTTAAAATATTATCTAGCCAATTTTTGCTAACATTGATCTGAGCTCAATATATAGGATGCTAATATTTACAGTACAACATTCAGGGGGTAAGTACAACTTTCCAAACCAAATTAGTAGATGTTGGGCATTTGTCGCCATAGGTGGGAAGCAGCACCACCAATAATCTATTTGTTCCTGACTAACCCCATTTTTTATTTAAAGTGTTAAAAAATTGTTCCCCTGGTTACTTCTTATGTATAAGAGCCAATCTCTGCTCAGGGACCCACTGGGCATCAGTCAGCAAGCGGTGAGCAATTGCACTGCGGATCACTTGTCCTCCTCAGGTTTTATTCCTCTCTCCCTTCTTCTTCTTATCTTCCATTTCTTCATGATTACTACTACTATTAGTAACTTTATTTTTATTAATTAATTGTTTTTATCTAATCAATTTTACCTTTTTCCAATTTTCCTTCCCATTCCATGTTGAGGAGGGACAGTGAGTGTGTGAGCATCTGTCTGGTGCTTAGCTCCCAGCTGGGTTAAACCACAGCTCTGAAACTGGCAGATTTACTCTTTTGAAATGTCTTTTGGGTACTGTGTACTGATTAGCTATGTTTATAATATTCACAGTCCAAAACACTTGAAGAGGGTTCCTTTCCCAAATTTCAGACATACTTTGAAGAACTGCACCCAACTTTTGCTTCCATTAAGGAAAAATACGGACCTGACTGAAGAGAACAAGATCAGACTATACATTGTATCTCTTTTTTTCTTCATTGTTTGAGCACTTAGACTTTCCCAAAATTTAATTTAAATTTATTTTAAGTTTAAAATTAAATAAAAATTTATTTTACTTACTCTTCCTGGAGGTCCTGGAAAACCTCGCTCCCCTTTGTCACCCTAAATCAAAATGCAATTTATGTTTTAAATCCAGATCAGATTTTTTTGCCAACAAAATCAGATTTCCTCATCAAATGAACACTTTGATAAAGACTTAAACAACATCCACATGGTGAGTACCTGGAATGCTATAATAGCCAGCAGTAGTAATTAGTTTGCAAGCCTGTACTGATTTGCACTATTTGAAGAGAAACTGGAGGTTTTAGGGAAGCATACTTATGCCTATGCTGTCTGGACAAAGAGCTTGTGAAAATAAAGCCTGTATTAAACAACACAGATATGATCTAAATTTGGGATAGCTTCATTTTGACTTCTCACTGTCTCTGAACGATGACATACAGCTAACCAACATTCAGTTAATATTGCTTTATGTGCATTCACTGCTTTAATGCAATCAATGAACACACCACAAAAGCTGTTAACTCATCCTGTGTGAAGGGAAGCAAAAGCTGCTACTACTCACCTTTGTGCCAGGCTCCCCAGGTCGTCCTGGAATCCCAAACCCTCCAGGCAAACCCTGTGTGGAGAAGGCAGTGAAACCAGAAGAGACAAATATAGGTGGATCTCAGCTGTGGCAGCAGCAAAGTTTAAAAATTTTAAAAGTCACAAATTCACTGAAAGCAATTACTTCAAATAAACAATTCAGAAGGCTAGAAAATATCAACTATCTATAATACACAGACAGTTCTTTGTTTTGAATGTAAGAAACAGTACTGAAAAATGAGTAAAATACATACAGGTTCTCCTTTCAGTCCTGGTTCACCATCTTTTCCAGGCTTGCCCTGTAAAACACCAAGTTCCATTCTGTTTTAACAGACAACCACATACATTCAATTTCTAAATACACTGGGTGGAATACTATAACAAAATTATCACTATTGCAATGCATTAATCAAAGTGTGCTAATTCAGCCAAAAGAGCAGAGGGTACAAATGGTGACTATATCTAGTGCTTGTATTACCCAACATCCCCCAAGATGCCAAATTAAATAAAATCCTGTAAATCCATTCCCAGATTCAGAAATAACAAAGATTTCCCTGTCACAGAGTCTTCAAGACAAAATAAATCTACAGCACAAGAAGCTGGAACCAGATCCATCTTTTTCCTTCACAACAATCCCATTCTACATATAGGCCCTTCAAATTCACAAGACATTTATGTATAGATATTCAGTGGCTCAGCTTCAGCAGAAGGGTTGGAGAGTGGCCCTCTATCAGACTGTGTGGTCACGTAGTGGTAAATCCACTTCCCTCACACTGAAACTCAAATCATAAGGCAGATGATACACTAGAAGCAAAAATTTCCTCCTCCAGAGTAAAACTACAACTATTAGTCCACTGTGTCAACCTAGAGGGGGGAAAGGATTCCCTTGAAGTAGTCAACAGTTATGTGATAAATGATTTGGATGGGCAAACCTACTTTTCAGTATTTTCCCTTCCTCTGCACCACAAAAGGACTGGGACATCAGCTTGTAGCATAAGCTGCTGGTGGCTGGGTTTCATTTGGCGTCCCAGTGCTTAGATTGTATGTGTAGCATAAGCAATATGAATTTGTCCCATAAACCCAAGGAAAAGTAGGCACTTAATATACAAAGTAATAGTGCATGTAATTAAGTCTAAAAATAATCCCATCAGTTTAGGCATAAAGATTTTGTCTTAATGCAATCGAAGGACAAAAATTATAGAACAAATGTGAACAGGCACTGAGGTGTGCAGCTATGGTCTCTTATAATGAAGGGTTACAAGAAGATTTTAATGATTAATTAAAACTTTGATCTTCAAAGCCAAGAGAGTCTTCAAATATACACTGTGATCAGAATTAGTCATATAGTTTAGTTTCTCTGAACTAGAATATCAGATTGTAACATCTGATCATCTTTCAAGGCTTAGCTTAATTTCAGAGATAGCTATGATTTCCTGAACAATTATATATAAAATATCTTAGAAACTTTGTTCAGGGAGCTCGTCAGAAACTGAAAATTGTACATTTGATAAATTCAGATGCTCTGGTTTCATCAAAAAGCTCTAAGCCAACATGTCTCTATTCCTCCAGCCTCAAGCCTGCATTTACAATAAGAGTAAAAATACATATATGATAGAAAAATAATCCCATCACATAACTTTACTGAAAAGTTAACAGAACATCTGACTTTGAAACACAGTAGAAAGGGAGACTTTTCTTTTTTCAGATGGAAGTACAAGCTATCCCTATAGGTGTGCTGGGCCTAATCGTTTATCAAGACCCACACCTCAAGAAACACAGAATTACTTAGAATACATTAGATACATTTGAATGTAGATAAAAGTACAATTTTGTTACCTGCTCAGCTATGAATGATACAGCATGACTCATGGACAAGTTCTATGGATGACACTACGACATTTGTCAGATCAGACAAATGTAACAAACCTTATGTCCTCAAGCATCTACCGCCAGGCTAGAAACCAGCAAGCAAAAGGATTTCAGTCACCTGAAACTTTTGCTCCTTTCATTTTCTTTGTACAAATCTCTACCTTCAGGCTAAGCAGACTTATTTTGTCGACTGCACATGAGAGTACTTGAAATAAATTCAACATGTTCCATTTAGCACTCCTACAGAGTGATTATTTTTCTTTGCATTTTCTTCCGTTCTGGAATGACTGGATCTTTCTTCAGTTTGGATTAATGGGAGTTCTGCCTTCACCTTCAGCACTGCAAGCCACTATTAAATGTCCTTAGTTAACTGAAATGTTACAGACTAACATTACTGTATGTTACTACTACCTTGATTGTACACCTGTCCTACAGAAAAAACTTGCTTGTTTGAAATACAGCAAATTTGCTGTTTAACTAATGGTTACTAAGTTTAGTTAGCTAATGGAAACATACACTAACTGCAATTATGATATTGATAAAATTGATTATACTTACACGTGGACCAGGCTGCCCAGGTTCACCCTTGTCTCCTTTGAAACCTGAACCTGGCAATCCCTGGAAAATAAATACTCACAAGATTAAAAATACTGCCAAATTCCAAAGTAAATTTGCTTTTAACTAATAGGCATAAAGATATTCAGTGGTATTATCAGAGTCTTTACAATTTTTATTGTAGCAAAAAAAATAATACTCACTGGGATTCCCTGTTCGCCCTTTTCACCTGGATCACCCTAATGAAATTATTTAAAAAATGTAAATTAGCAAACAAAAACTTAAACATTATTCATTTAGGTTGCAAATAATTCTTCATTTCAGCAAAAGCACATTTAATCCTGTTCTCCATTTCAAGGGCTATGCCTAATAGTATGATATGCAAGAATTTAGACAAAGGTCAAATGTGAATCCATTAAGCTAGTTTATTTTACTAGTATATACTGTTTTGACTGTTTAATTCAGTAATTGAAAAATTCATTACTAAGATTTCACAAATGTGTGTATGAAAAGTATATGCTACTCAAAAAAAGTATATGCTACTAAATTCAAACCTTCTGAATATTTTTACAATATCCTATCCTTATCAATCCTCCTTTCTCAGAAAGTCATTTGCTGCTTGCAATTTATGCAATTATTGATGCATTTACCATCTGTTGTGTATTTTTTAGAGAGACTTCTAGAAGGAAAATTAAAACTCCATAAAGTAAAGCAGGCAGAAATTTTTGAAAAGTTTGTTCTAAGTGACTTTGTATTTTCTTTTTCCTGTGTCACTTCTATTTGCTAATTCCTATAGATTATACTTTAATGAAAAGTACAAGAAGTTTAATCATTTAATGTCTCACCTTTTCTCCCTTTATGATTTCACTCCCTTTTTCTTTCATATGAGGTGCTGGTCCTGGGGGTCCTGGGGGGCCCCTTACCCCTTGTTCTCCCTGTCAATAGCAAATCCAGATTTGTCCATTGAAAACAGAATCACACTGAGATCAAATATGGCTAAGACCAGTAACATTAAACAGAACTACCACTTGCTTTTAAAAATGTAGCTAGATGGTTTCTTTAAAAATTCTTTTTTTCAACAAAATCCTCAAGACAAAGGGTTACAGAAATCACTACTGTGTAACTGGTTACCAACACAGACTGCCCTGAAGAAAGACCTCTGAATCTACTCTTAAGGTCAAGACTGATTAACCAAATATCACAAACTTATCCAAATAATTATAGCGATAGTACCAAAGTTTTATAGTGCCTCCTTCAGGAGGAAAGAGGTCAGATACAGAAAGTCAACAGCTGAAGGAAAAAGCTACCCAAAGTTTATAGTGTTCCAAAAGCTTTATGGAAGTCAATAAGGCCAACTTCAAGAGGATAACTGTGGATAACTTTTTATTATGCATGTGTCCATTGCAGGGTCAGAGCCTCACCGACTTCTATGCTGCAAATGCTCTATCTTTAACAGTAAAACACCTGTGAACAGACTCCATAAATTTCTGCCAAGCAGTAATGCACAGCAATACCAGTTATCTTTTGCTAAAGAAAAACCTGTGGAGTCCAGGAAATCTCCACACACTTCTATGTCATCTTCTCCAATATTTTTCAATAAATTTCATTATAAAAAATTAATTTCAACAACATGTCATGTTACAAAAAAATTCTATCCAATATGAATATTGACTCAAAATCTACTGATAAGGTGGTGGTTTAAAAAAAAATCCTACATAAGTAATATAAGTTACTTATACTGCAAAAGCCCTCTGTCAATGACACTCATGAAAAGCTTCTGGAGAAGTGCTCAGACACATCATGAATTTACTGAACAGCCCTTGAATGCATGCAGTTCTTGGCTCCCACAAACACAACATAAGGCACTTTAGCCTAGACCTCTCAGTGTGAGAGGTAACAGATTAAAGCTGACACATATTACCTCCCATTTGATGCTCATGAAGAGAATAAATGGGATCCTGGAGCACATCTCTTGGCTTAGATTCACTCAAAAGTAAACCATTCTGTGTGCTCTGAAACCTCTTCCTGGTTGTGTCAAAACACAATCAAAGGGGACAACTGAAAGATCTGCTTCAAATGTGTGCATTACCAAACCAAAATAAGGCAGACAGGCCTTAGAGTCCTACAACAATTAATTCTGATCATTCTGAAGAGCACATTAAATCTCATCCCTTAGAACTAAATAGATTTTTTAAAAATCTCATGGTGAGTCTTAATATACAGAAAAATGTTTCCAGATCTGCACACTGCAAATTAAAACAGCTTTCCAGGCACAGCTGGAAAACAGGATGGTGACCTAAATTAATGTCAGGTATAACATCACCATTAAAAAAGTCTGTAGCTGCTCATGACTTTCCATTTAGGTGTAAGTTACAGATTTACTCAAGTCTTCCAAAAATCACAGCATTGATTTTCTCCATTGATCGATTTCAAGAGTTTTCTTAATTTAAAACTAAGTATCAAGAATAATTCTGACATTTGTTCTCTAGAAGTTTACAAGAGACCTACCTTTTCACCTTTGGGACCCTGAAAGCCCAAGCCCATGTAGCCCTGAAAATGTAAATTACACACACTTAGTCAATTTTTTTCTGCAGTGCATACATGCATATATATGAACATATGAAGGTATTATGTACTTGTCAAATGCTAAGGGAGAATGTAAAAGACAGAATATATCTTTTAAATGCACGTGTGAAACAAATAAATAATCATGTCCTAACTCCCCTGCTGTTTTTTAAGCCCTGTGTCACAGCAACTTGTGAAAAATAAGATTGAAATTCATCAGATAATTTTCTTGTCAATTTGCTCTTTTACCCAACATTTAGTGAAAATGTTGACGTTTTAAAATTAATTCAAATAACCAAAGAATGCTGTAATTACTACTGAATTGATTAAGTGACATAACAGAACTAGACAAATTTGAGAAAAAAAAAAGCAGTAAAAATCTCTCTTTATGATACTCACTAAGACACAGAAATAGATCCTAAAATATAAAAAAAACCCACACCTTTAGGACCATTAGTTTCCAGAGTTCTGAGGATCTGTAATGCAAAATAAATAAACAAATGGACTTAATATTTGTATTAAAGAGTCTTACCTTCTCGCCTGGAAGTCCTGGCGGCCCTGGGGGACCCTACAAGATAATATATTTTAGCATCCTCATGTATAGAGTACACTAAGTGGAATAATGTCTTATTCTATGAAAATGGCAAAAAGGCAGATATTTTCATTAAACCCAGTAATTTCATTTTGCTCTTGTTGTGCATAATTCACAACTTAGAATAAAAAAATAGTAACAAAGTGAATCTGAGATATCTCATTAATTATTATAATAACAGATAGATGATAATGTGCTTCCACAGCAATGCTCAGTGCTGCTACCCACAAAAGCAACCTCAGCAAGTTTGGATTTTGATCTGGATGCTTGATATGTAGTTTATTTTCTATAAATTAAATTGGGGAAGAGAGGAAAGGACGACCAAGGAGAGTTACAGCCTCTCCCCCACAGAAATACCCTCCAAGAGTGAAAGAAGAGAAGAGGACTGTAGGAGCAGCTGCTACTGAAAACCCATGTTGCCCAGTAATTTCTGCCATGGCAGAGTTCAGAAGGCTGAACATGAAGTCTGGAACCACGCCTTATCTTTCCCAAATCCCAACCAAGATCTGCTACACACGCCTTCCACAACATTCCTGTAATAAAGATCTCAATGTGAAGTGCAGATCACCATGAAAGGAAACTTACTGGCTCTCCTGGGGGCCCATTGGTCCCATTGGTCCCTGAAATCCTGAAGCTCCAGGTGGACCCTATGAAAAATTCACATGACATCATAAGAAAGTGATACTTACATGGTAATTTCATGATACTGATACAATTTTAGCTGAAATTCACTGCTATTCCAACATCATTTTTACTTACAGGCAGTCCAGGTTGGCCAGGAAACCCTTTTTCACCTTTTAGCACACCAGGAGCTAAAAGACCAACCACTTCACCTGGATCTCCCTATAATAAGAATGGAAAAATAGTAAGTCTTGAGCATAAATTCAAATACATTCAAACTCACCAGGAGAGGAAAGTTGTAGCTATGCATACTTTGGAATCATTTGGAAAGCTGACTTTAAAAAATCACCTTATTTCTTTTAATTCAGCTGAAACATAGAGGTATTAAAAGTTAAGATTTTAATTGCCAAGTGTACTCTAAAGCAGCCTGAAGAGATTTCAGTACCAAAACTATCTTCACACCTCATTCCCTGCATTGTAATGGGTAGCCAAAATGATTTTTCCATGAAATCTATCACTACTACAATGTCACCACACAACTGGATCATCTGGCCTGGCTGCTGAGAGGAGTGGTAACCTCACAATCTCTTTTCCCCCACTGAGATCTTTATGCTTACACTTAATTTTGACATAAAGGCCATTTATGGTGTTCTTTTTCTTCAGGAAAGGAACACAGTCTTTCTTTAGAAAATTATTCTGATTGCCATCCATTTCTTTATGTTCCTTCTTTTGAGAGTAAAAATCGTATTTCTCCTGTGTTTTTGTACAAAGTTACAATATGGTAAGTGATTTTATTTCAGCTCTGTACCTATGCATAAATGTCTAGGGAAGAAGCATCTGAGTACTTCAGTGTTTCTATAATGAATCAGTTCTTTCCATGTGAGAGTATGAGAAGTGGACTTAATCACTTGGGTTGTCATGTCTTTACAAATTTGAGATTACTTTTAGACTTATATTTAGCTTACAGTTCCAGATAATATCTATTCATTTTAAAGACAAAAGGCTCTTGGGTGTCATTCAGTGCTTCACTCTTCAGTTCACAAAATGCACTCGGATACTTAAGTTAGTCTGATTTCTTGTCTATATGAAAAATGTCTAGTACGTGTTGGATGGTTCTCATGTTGTGGGGTATAGGACCTTCTTCCACAAACACCATCCATGTGAAACTTTTTAGATACATCAAATAATATAAAAAATGTTTCATTCATAAAACCTATCTAAATTTTTATACCCAATGGGTGGCCACCATAGTGTTTATACATAATTAATGACATGTACTGCTTCTTTTCTGCTGTAATCCATATAATGCTTACCCTTTTAAGACCTGCATGGAACAACACACATGTTGAATTGTTATTAAGTGGGGAGGTCACCCCACTATCTTTATTTAGTGGCGTTGCAAAACAGAGTACAAAGTGAAACAAGGCAATAGAACTTTTCAGTCCTTAAGTAAAGCCTGCTGCTAGTCTTAAAGGGTGTAGAGATCACACAAATTCTTATTGTTAGAAGCAGGATAGAAATACTCTAAGAGTAAAACCTACCTTCATTCCAGGAGGTCCTGGAGGTCCCTGTGAAAAAAACAGACATAGTTGTTGTTATTGCTCCTCAATATTGTATATATTACATCTTAAACTCTGTATCATTTTCTATAGATATATTTGCATTTCAAGAGTCAGCCTTAAAAAAAGTGAGCCAAGCAGGAAAGAATCTACTTACTATACTTCCAGTCAGTCCTGGTAAACCTGGGGGACCTACTGGACCTCTTTCACCCTAAGGGGAACAGACAAATTCATTTTGTTTAGGGAATATATGCTTGAGGCGTTTTTTAATTTCAACACAAGATGCTGTTATAAATATATGTAAATGTCACCTTTGTGCCATTACATCCTGGAATACCAGGTGGACCAGGAGGGCCATCTTGTCCAGGAATGCCCTACATGAAGAGAAAGTAAAGAAATTAGCAATATTAGGAATAATCCAGATCAGATGGCACGACTAAAAGTTTGATATTCCTTGTAAAAACACATATATTTAATACATACAGGAAGGCCTGGGTTTCCTGGGAAGCCTGATACTCCTGGGGGGCCCTGCAATTGAGAAAAACACAAACTGAAATGACAAATCCACAAAACAGCAAGAACAAGCTGCAGCCCAATTTGCATTCCAATGCTGACAGTAAAAATCAGCAGCATTTAAACTTCCTTGACAAAATGCTCTAATCAAAACCTCTTAAATATGTCCCCTTAGTAATGAATAACTGAAAGCAACCTTTTTTATTTCTTTAACTTTTTAAGCAGTAAGAACTAGATCAGAGCCTCATGTAGAGGTAAAAGGGAATTCACAGGTGTTCCCTTCTCAGAAACATTTTTCCCAAAATGAAATTTACTGTAGGCATCTCTTCACAGCAGAAGATAATGTTAACACACTATAAAGATGCTTCTCTGTCTTTCATACTCTTGAGTGTATCAATTCATTCTTATTATCAAAATTCTGCCAGGCTGAGATAATTCTTTCTCCATGAAAGCTTTTCAGTGTAATGAATCAGGCATTTAAGACAGCACATAATTTTCATCCTATCATCTTACTTATCCATGCAGCATTTCCTAAAGCATGTATTATGAGGCAGAAAAGATGTATGGGAATCCCAAGCTCAGACAGTGTATTTGCTTCTTTCAAACCTCATAATTCCTAAAATACATTTTACTTACTCTGCAGCAAACAAATATATTAGCCAGGAGGTGCCAGTTTACATTAACACTCAGGATACCCCAGGTCAACATGAACATCATGGATTGCAATATGGATTTCTTGATCTAGCAGAATATCCTCTCTGTAACACCTCATAAACTGCAGTTAATTCAGCAAATTCTATTTGCTGCAGCAACTGCAGGCAAATGGAGAACAAAACTGAAATGGCATTTTAAGACTCTGTGAGCATGAGGGTATAGCTGAAAATGTATGCATCATTACTGGCCAAGTAATTTGAATCCTCTTTCGTCATGAGATTAGGAAACATTAAAATTCTCAGAAAGAGCTTGGCACCTCAAAAAACCCCAACAGGTATGGCCCTGGACAATATAATATACTAAAAGAAGTGCTATATAAGCGCCCCATTTAACAGAAATGACAACAGGAAGATGACAGATATTCAGAGCCTCTTCTAGCAAAGTTAAAAAATCTTTGTCCCTGGCTTTAATTTGTTCTGTATGTTTTCAGCACATATCTGCTCATGACTGTGTCAGCTTCTCTGCTGGAGTGCTTCAAGGGTAGATGGCAAACATAAAGGAGATTTTGCAAGAGGAAATAAGGTTGGTTCATTCTGAAGCTGGAAAAAAGCTTTTTGGTATGTCATGAAGATAGCAGAGGCACACTAAAACCAGTGCTGTTGACACAGTGATGAGTATCAGGTAACAATGCAAATTAATAAAGGTACTGGCTGTCCAATGCAGCAAGAAATTCAAAGGTAAAAGTGAGAATTTTGAAATTATTGTGCAGCTCAAGATGATGTCATTCATTAACTCTTGCACTTGAAGGCAGTCAAACCCAAAGACATCAGAACTGCAAGAAAATAAGACAGAACTCACTCTTGTTCCCTTTGTTCCTGGCAGTCCTGGTTCTCCAGTATCACCCTGAAAAGTAAAAGAGAAACAACAACAATTTAGGGAAATTTTGGGGCAACAATTTAGTGAAATCTGATTGTTTTGAATACTAAAGCTGAAGTTCTTACCTTAAGCCCTGGTGGCCCAGGAGGACCTTCAGGTCCTTGCATTCCAGGAAACCCAATCACACCCTGTAGTCCCGGCAAGCCTCTTTCTCCCTGTGGAAGAAGAAAAACTAATTAGCAACTACAAAACTGAAGCTCCTTCTTCAAGTAACTCACATATCCCATTTCTGTGCTTGAGGAACCTGCTAAGTGACAATAAGCTAGATGTGACAGCAAAGAGTTCATGTAGGTACTTGAAAGAAGGATTGTCATAAATAAAGAAACATTTATGGTTCAATAACAGATTGGCAGGGGCTAAGTGTGATATAACACAAAAGCATTCTTTAAATATTAGTTTTTTTTCCTGGATAGCGCTCTTCATAGCAGATTTGTTCTCCTGGTAACAGGAAGGTCACTCTACCTCTAATCCAACCTACCTGCATTCCTCCAGAGGTGCAGCTAAGTCCCAGAAGAAAATCTAACAGCTCAAATCAGTAACTAAATTTCTGAAAACCAAAAATATCACTGTTTGGTCAACTAGTGTATGAATGATAAATACCACTCTTCTAATACATCACTGACAACAGCAGGTTTTGGAGACCAAGTTTGTCATTTGGACTTGAATTTCAGGGTGGTTCAGAGACAGGCTGCTTCAAGATACGGGATCTTCCCAAGAAGCTGAACACAAAATTGGATTTGCATATGTGTCATCCTGTGTCATCCTTTTGATTGTATTTTACTGCTGTATGGGACATGTGTGCTGTCCCTCTCCCTACAGCTCCAAATGTATTTAAATCAGATAAATTTAGAGGCAGAAAACCTATCCACACTCTAGATCAATATTGCAGCTATTATACATTCAACTATATTTGCAGTCCCAGTGAAACCAAGAGGAACACTATCTGAATAAAGGATGCAAAACCTACACGTGGGGAGAGGGGGGAAAATGTACGCATGTCAGTCCCTAATTTGCAAATCAAGCAAATCAAAAGCCACTGGTTCCATGCAGGAAGTAACCAAAGTTATCCTTTCAAGGCCTGATGTGAAACAAGGAGAAACACTTAATCCTGTCAAAGACTGTGGGAAAATTGGATGAATAAAAGGTTAGTGTGAAACTGTAAAAAGAAAAAGTTTTACAAGTTTGGACAACAGCTAAAAACATGGCACCTGCTTTAGAAACTGAAAATACAGCCATTTTCAAAGGACTGCAAAAAGAAAATAAAATTAACAATGTTCAAAACACATAAAAGGACAATACAGAGACTTACGGATTTTCAGCAAAACAGTGAGAGACGAAATTGCAACTTGCAATTAACAACCGATTAAGTATTTGATTTCAGGATGGTGATTAAGAATAAACTTTTCTCCTGTTTGCTGAGGACAAAAATTCCCAGAAATATGCTGGCTACTTAAGGGTCAGCTGAGGACTGAGCACACATGAGAACAACTGAGTCTTGGAAAGCTCATTTGTCCAGGAAGTGTAACAGGCATCTTGCAAAGAAAAAGTTATGACATGCAGACAGAGGAAACTGAGTGATAACCAACAGACATGGTGTTCTAGTGTCAGAAGATGAGAGGAATTGGAAAATTTGTGGAATTACTGGGCTGATGTTGTTCTTTAGTTCCTTGTCCAGGATTTTGTTAAAATGAAGAGACAAGGGGAAAGGGACATTATTGATGGCTATGAAGAGCAGGGCCAAGGAGGGAGGGAGAAAACTCTAACTGAGATGATAAGAGCACGAGGAAGTAAAATCAAAATAGCATTTATTTATTTAAAATTCCTGATAGAAAAAATTATCCTGCTGCTTCTCCTCTCCATCTTCCCACAAAAATCAAATTTTTCAGTATAAAAGTACTTTCTGAGGCAAACAGTTCCTTGAAGTGCTGAAATGGCATGAATTCCTGTATTTAATTTCCAATATTCTTTATCATGGTTTGAGAACTCTTTATTTGGTCTGAGCCAAATCTGAAGCAGTGTGTTAGACCAGAAAACAAACCAAAACAAAGCAAAGACCAGAACAGCTGGAGAAATATGTTTCTAGGTCAGCTGTAGAGGTACAAAGTCCAAGTTCTAAAGTAACTGAAATTGTTTTGAAAAATATTTGAAGGAAGAATGAATCATGATTGAGGTCTCCGAACAAATGTTGGAATAATTAACAATCTGAAATATATCTGTAAAGTTAAAGAGTTTAACATAAACCCATACTTTGACTGGCTAATTTGCACTGCTGTCACAACTATACCAAATCAGTTGTTCTGTCATTCAGACCAGAATTTCCCCCTGAACCCTGGGCACTTGCTCTCATGACCTGCTGTGAGACAGGCTAAGGAAGGAGAAGACACTCAAGTACACACAAGAGGGTCTTCCACTGCTGAAGGAATGTACAACATGTGCAAATGAGAAGAAAACATGATTACTCTGACAGCCACAGAGGAATATGCCCCCCGTGCACCATAGGTGACTCTCATCAGCAATGTGTAACATGGCTGACACCACCTGCTCTCAGAAGTTCTGCCCCTGAGGAGTTCACTACACTTTGAACCACTGCACCCTGCAACACAGAAAAATAGTCCTTCCTCCATTCTTATGGAAAGTTAAAACTGAGGTTTACAGGTCAAATTTTCACTTGGTCCTTTAGACCATTCTGGAACTGTAAAAGGGCCTGTAAATCACTTACTAAGGGAATGACTGCTTCAGCTGGCCAAGGAGGTTACCTAAAGGCTTAAAATACATAAAAACTTGCAACTTCTAAGGCAACTATAGTCAATTCTCTTAAGGCTATCTTCAACCTTCCAGGCTGCCCTGCCTGAGGGGTAAAACAGCTGGAGGAGCATAACAAGTCACTTTGAGCTGAGATACATTGAGGTTTCCCTGGAAACATTTTTATTTTCCTACTTAAACTGTTAGGCCAAGAAGAAAAACAACTGGCTATTTGTCCAGAACTTCTGGACACCCAGTCAAGGTACTGGATGTTCCAAGGCCTGGAAAATATAACTCCTGAGCACGTGGAGGTCTGTACCACCCCAAAGCCTGCAGACTCATGATTTCTCTTTCTGGAACTGAGATCACTTTTTGCAAGAGGGAAGGAAACATAAAAGAGATTGAACATTTTAAAGCTGCTGGATCCCTCTCTGCATGTAACTTGCCACCTTGGTTGCTTATTCTAACAGGGAATCATGGACTTACATACTGCTAACACCTCTCCTTCTACTCTGCCTTCCCAATTGATTTTACTGCAAAGTAAGCTCAGGGTAAATAGTCCAAACTAAGGATTGTGTAAGAAGTCCAAATTTCAGCAGTTTTAGGCTAGACAATTAATAGGATTTAACTTCTCTATGCCACCCATGGACACTCAGAGAAGTTAGGGCAACCTATTCCACTGAGACCCAGTAAGAGACCTTAGGGATGCCTTCTGGGTTCCATTTCCTTTCTTTAGTCCAGGTATCAGTCTTCCACTTTGTACAACAGCCTGAGAAAACTAATGGTGCCTGCATTTGTAAGGGCTAACAAATAAAACTTTTACTTCAATACTCTTGTTTGAGTTAGTGCAAACTTCCATCATCTCTTTTTTTGCATCAGTGATACTACACTAAATTACAGTAAAATTCTATCAGAGAACCACGCTGAACTAGAGAGTACAGAAACTCTGCATCCCCTAAACTGTAAAATCCTATGACTGAAGGGTATCCTAATGTCACTGGGTAGATCAGACCCCACAGACCACTGGGGTAACAGCAGTTACACTGCTGCATTCCTACCTGAGGTGGCTTACTTGGAACTTTGAGATCACATGAAGCTATGACTCATTATGCCACACAGAACAGACATAAGCATGTCCTGAAGATGCCTTGACCTTGCAAGAAAACACTTGATCTGCTCCATCCTTCCCCCGCTTGCCTGCCTGTTCCTTTCCTCATTCAGTATTCCAGCCAAACAGCCCAACAATAAAGTGCTTGTGCTACATTTATGCTGCAACTCATTAAGCACATGCACTGCATAAATTGGCAAGCACCAGGTCATCACTGCTACCCCACTTATTTTTTACTCAGTACTGAGATTTCTAGCTGTGATGCATGAAGAGCATGAGACTCTGACTGCAAGGGTTATGTATTGTTCAAGTTCCAATGTTCACAGCTGCAAAATCTTGGCAAGTAATATTGAAAGAGCTTCTGCTTCTTACAAATCAATTCATGAGACTCAAAGATTAAAACAGATGTAACCATGTCATCTGTACCTCTGCTGATTCAATGCAAGCTGTCAGAAAGCACAAAGGAGAACACATTACTCAGCTCACAAAAATGAATATTCTGCCACTCAGCTGCTGAAAATGTGGAGGTGCTACGTAAAAAGACAGCAAGTGCTCATCACCACTGCACTCATTTAATAAGCAAAATGTCTGTGTTAGCTCAGCTTTTGTAAAATGCCTTTGCATTAGCTAGTTTAAAATAAAATTGAATGGACTTCTAAGCAGACATGAACCTGTTAAGAGCTGAACTGCATGAGCTGATGGGGTTTTTTTCTGACACCTACCCTTCCAAATTAGCCATGAAATGCTGTTTGGCACACGGAACAACCGCAGATTGCTAAGCAAGAGAGTCACATAAAGTAAGTCATTTCAGAAGGTTCAGCTGTAATATATCAAGGGCTGAGGGGGAGGAAATAATCACCACCCCATTATAAATTATTTCCCCTGTTACTTTGCCTAGGGACTACTGGACTGGGAGGTTTAGGCTTGAGAGACTGGTAACATGGATATAAATCAGCTGCTTCCCAAAGTGTGGGCTCACAGGGTGTCTGTGTCTGTACAAATATGATGTTCTCAGGCTCTCCAGAGACACAGGCACATGGTGAATAAAAATGTGTAGATCTTCCCAAAGCCATTTGAAAGATGCTTCAATTCTTAACATTGGACTCTGCCAGAGATCCCCCAGCAGCTGAAACAGTAGGACAGACACGTGTCTGCCCCTCAGCTGGAAGGGCATACAGCTCAGTCTAAGGGAAAGATGTCACAAGGCAGCTAAACTGACCTACCCAGCAAAGGTGGCTCTTCTCCTTCTAAAGGGATGGTGCCACCTCACCCTCTTTACACCACCTGGTATGATTCCCTCAGCCAGTTCAGCTCACTAAATGTATTCCCTTTTCCCCTTTTCTCTAGTGAGTGAGCTTGGTCTGGCCTCTGTGAGCTGAGCCAGGTGGCCAGGCAGCTGCCAAAGCCCATGTGAGGAGGACACAGCAGGACACAAGGACACAAGGTGGAATGGCAGCAAGAGCAGTTTCTCACACCAGCACAGTGGGGTTTGCTGGAGCTCCTCCACCACAGCTCCTCAGCTGTGCCTTCATTGCAAGGGAAACTGAGCTGGGAGCCAACAAACGCTTGGCCTTGCCAGAGGGCTGTCTTCAGACCACTGTCACTGCTGACTCCAACGTGTTATAAACTCAGAACTCTTCCCACAAACACACGTGCGATCCTGTTCCCAAAAGTTAACATTCATTGAACTGAAATTCTACCGGGGGCATACTTGGCAAAGAAATGTAACTGCTTCAAAATGCAAACTGGCAATCCAGTTTCCAAACAGACTAAAAAAAAAAAAAAAATCCTGATTGTTAACAGGAAAAGCTGACATTCAAAACACTCATCACACCTTGATGCTCCAGTGTGACCTCATAAAATCCACAGCAATGGACTGCATGGTTTCTACCCAGACTACCCCCAGCCCCGTGAGAGGTGAGTGCAGGCTCTGTATTTGTTCCTTCAGCTGATGTAACTGGGAGCACTCAGTGAATTGGCTCCAAGGTGTTAGACCAGTAATTACAGCCTGCAGTGGGAAACAGCACTGTGCAACCTGAGCGTGGCTCTCAAGTCACAGTGTTTCTCTCAACACTCTTTTAAACATGTGTCAGAGAATTGTAATTGGCTCACTGGTACTCAGTGTTACATTAGAGGAGACCCAGAGAATAGCCAATTATTTATTAAAACGGTATTTTTAACCACCAGAGGGAGCACTGGCCCTGAATATATGTCAGGAATAAAATAAACGTACAATAAATGTCATCTGTTTGTCCTCAGCTGCACTTAGAATTTTCAGTATTTTATTGAAAGTGTGAGGTGGATATCAGTCAAGCAGAATTACTGCTATATGCTTACAGGACATGTGTCCTCAAATGCACTGAGCATGTTTGACATTACAAAATTCCCACTGCACATTCTTCAGCACAATCTATCTGCACCATAGCTATACAGTTCTGGAGCCACACAAGTAACAAGCAATTAATTACACAAACATAACCCTGCAGACATGCAAAGAATCTGTGTAGGAGCTCTGTAAAGATCTTGGCTCACCCTGAAGTTTTGTAGCTCAGTTCCTGACAGTATGTGGAGCGGAAGAGGGGCTAAGGCAGAGACAGGGGGGAGAGTCAGCAAAATCAGGATTCTTGCATTGCCAGGAAGCATCTGAAGGAACTCAGTCCCATGGAAACACGAGAGCAGCATTTTTGGCAGGGCCAGCAGAAGGAGCAGCCATGACAGTTTCACACTGCCTGCCCAGCTCCACAGCCAGGCTGGCTGAGGCCCTGAGCAACCTCAAGCACCACCAGGGCTGCTCTGCACTATAGTCTGACATGTGTGACAACAAAGGGCCACCCCAAGAGCGGCTGGGGAACAGCACTCTCTTCCCCATGACCTCTTTGCCATGGTGTTCATCCTGCATCTCCTTCTCCCTTTGCTCCTCCCCAGTGACTTTCTCCTGTGGGACTCCTCCAGTGCCACAGCCAAATGGGCTCTCAGGCTGCATTTTGACGGGAGGACACTGGGAAGCAGCTATTTATGGAGCAAAAGCCAGTGCTGTACCCTTAATTCACAGGAACCCATACAGGTTCACATACCATGGGGCAGGCACCCTGATCACCAAATTTCACTGTGCTTTGTCACTCCCTGGCAGGATTACTCTTCTTACTATGAAAGTACCCTTTCTCAAGGGTCATGAATTCACAACACTGGGGAACCTCTGCAGCTTGATCCAAGATGAGCTCAAACCTCCAATAGTGATTCCATTGATATAAATATGTCATTAGAGGGCTTTTCAGGCTTAAGGTAAAGGGACTGAGCCTGGGCTTCTGCCTCCTAAATACTAAGGAATGCTTAGAGCAAAAGCATATTTCTGTGGCACCTCGTGGCTGTACAGAACATTCCTCAGGAAACTGCTAAGTGTTTCCCAGGAGTATAAAAATAGAAATAACAATCTTTGATTATCCTTTCCCCTACATATCAGTATCTATGTGCTTAGCTGGTGCTCAAGTGCACGAATATACAGTGTGTCTCAAAGAAATTCAGAAGCTGAATAGGAAGTAAAGTGAGTTCAAAAGCCAATCATGGCTATCATTTAACTGGTGCCAAGCAATTGGTTTCCTCATCAATTGTATCAACATCATACCATTTCAGTTAAACCAATTGTAAGTAAGAGCTGCTCCCTACATAATTTAGAAGTCGTCCTCATGCAATTCCTCTTCTTCCTTGACCCATAGTTATATTCCTGATTTTCTAAATGTAGTAGTCAATTTTTTCAGTGCAGTTGCCCAAAGTTCACATTTTAGGACTTCTTGAGTCATGTACACTCTTACCTTAAGCTCTCAATATTCCTTATATTTGCATGTCTTTGGTTCATTGTGCAATATTGCATTCCAGCGTTGATAAATGATACAGATCCAGAAGTAGCTGGGATGCTGAGGGGGTACATATGTATTCATAGCATGATTGAGAGCATGGTATATGAAGTACAGAAATAGAAAATGGGTGAGAAGAAAATGACGACTGACAGCAACTAAACGTTATCTCCAGCTGTGGAAGTCTGCCTGCACAGTTTGGCAGTTTAACACCAAAGTATGTGGTTCATTGTCTTTTTGTTTAAACTTTTCTTGATTAAAAGAAAAGAAAAAAAAGCCCAGCACAATAACACAGCTTATGATGTTTCAGAAGGAACTCACATAAACCTTTTTACAAAGGTACACATGAGGTTCTCCAACTTCATTTTAGTTTTTAAATCTTTTATCACATATCAGTCAAGGAACCTCTTCTCATCAGCTAGAGTCACTCAGGGGAACAGAAGAACCTCAAAGAACCATAAGGGAAGAGGATGTTTGAAGGACAAATGTGTTTGCACTGTAAAAAGAAAAAGGAAGTTCTATCACCTGCATACAGGTTGAATCAAAAGGGTGCTATATTTCCCACCCCTTCTAATCATCTGTTGAACACATTAGGTCTGAGTAACTCTTCCTTTGTTTTATTACACATTGTATTAAATCACTTCCAGTGCTGAAGGTCCAAGAATATAAGGGGTAAAAATGTTCCACACCCTTCCTACTTCATTAATGAAAATTATTTAGCATTTGTTTGCATTTGGCATTGTTTAAAGGCTCACATTTAAAGATGAAACAGCAGGGGGGAAAAAGGATCTTAAACTTCTCTGGGTTTTTAATTTATTTTTGTTCAGATCCTAGACTGGGAATGAAATGTGACATTACATGCAAGTTTTATTCTCTTGCCAAAGGTTCGTCATGGACATATTTACAGAAAATAACCTCTTCCATAAATAGTAAAAACATGGGCAGCTGGTCCTGGACAGTACAGACTGCAATAAAGTTCTCATAATGAGGTACTCCTATCTTGAGGGCATGCGACAGACAGCACCATTTGAGACACTGCTAGTCTAGCTGCTTTTTTGGTTCGGGTTGGAAATGGCATTTCTAAAGATTAAAACATTTTGAAAGTTCCACAGGAGTAAAATATCTTTCCACAAAATAGAGAAAATACTCTGGCTTCTGACTTTTAATCATGTCAATATCACAAGGCAGACAACATTGTGCCTCAAAAGTGTCAATCAGTGCTTCTTCACTTAATTGTCTCTTGACTCAACCAGATCCACTTTAAAACAGACATGACAATATATATTTTTGTAATACCTCCAGGGTTGTTCAGCCTAAGGAAATAAAGTTAATAAAGATGCGGTAATTATTAACAATAATGAAAACATCTTTCTTATTTTGACATTGTAGAGCATGTCAGTATCTTTGTCAGAAAGTGTCAACCAGAAGTCGGTGTATTGCTCAGCAGGTGGCTTTAAGGTTTTTCTGACCAAAAGAAGGGCCAAGGACGCGCAAGAGGCCGGTGAGAAGAAAGGACATCCGTAATGCCTGACTGCCACCCAGAGGAGCCCGCGGGGAAGTGACACGGGCGGCGCTGGGACACGGCCAGCCCGGGCACAGCCCTGCCCTCCGCCCCGCTCCTGCTGCTCCCGAATGCAGCCCAGCGCCGACAGCGGGCAAAGGCAGCTCTGCTGTCTACAGCTTATCCTCCGGAGAGCTTCACACACACTGGCTTTCCCCTTTCTTGATGAGGGAAACGGTGTCGCTCACTTCTTCTCCTGCCTTGACACTGCTGATTTCACTGCATTTAACACTAGAACGTCCTACAGAGATCCTTTTATAGGAATTTCATGGGGCTGGACGTGTCCTTGCTGGATTTCCAGCCTCTATTTCCACACTTTCAGACAGAGGCGGAGTTTGAGTTGAGGTGCTGCGATCACATCCTCAACTCACTATGCCATTAGAGGCGCTGCCATACAGATGGAGGCAGCGCTGGTTTCTCTGTTCATTGCTTGCTGTACAAGCCTTCGGTGTTCCTCCCTTTATTTCATCTAACTACTGACATTGGAGCCAGAGGGCACTTTAGACTGCTCCTCTGCACCAATCCCTCCCCTCCATCTCCACCACTTAAAACCATTTATTTTATAGTTCTGCACCGTTGTTCAGACTTTGCTTGCCACTGAAGCAAACCTAACAAAATTAAGGGTTACTAAACCCCCTCAAGGCTTTAAGTATTCTGCTAACTAGCCATGAAATGCTTTTGTTGCATGTGTTTAAGTCAGTGAGAAAAGAGTGAGAGAACACCCCATTTGATGCTGGTGGCTGTGCTCACTCAGCTCAGTACACTGTGCACACTGAACTTTGACACAAGCCTTGAGGAGAATTATTTTTGTTGGCATATCAATACATTTAAAAATGTTCCAGATGAACTTCGGTGGAAGCTGTCACATGCTTTCTTTAAGAGCTACAAAATTTATGAGTATGTTTTGCCATTATAATCACTCTTGAATATTCTAAGAGATATAAACATGATTTTCCAGACAGGAGTCAAAGTTTCTTTTCCTTGGCTTTACCTTGACTTTGCATTTCTCTTGCTGTTAAAGATTATATAAGAGAACATTTCATTAATGAAAGCTGGTAATTATTTTCATCATTTAATTGAACTCTCTTTGCTATGTTATCAATACTTCAATTAACTATTCTATAGCCCTTTCTCAGGTGTTGTAGTTACTTGAAAAGAAATGTAAATCCTCTTGAACATCTCTTAAATATGGTTCCCAACTGGTTTTGCTCCTACTGTGATATTAAACTTCTTTTGTGGCTAAACTAAATATGTTCTCCAGCAGGTTAGAAAATTCCCTGTGTGATAAAGCGCTCCACTATCACTCCTTTAGCAGCTACTTCAGGTTTCCTCTTTGAAAATTCCACTTTCAGGCTGTTTCTTACTGTTCTGTCTCCTTCCAGGCATATACTGTTACAAGCTTTGCTATTGCTTCTGCTGGAAGTGGTTTTGAGAACTTTGTATAAAATCTGGCTTTTTACCCTTCCTTAATGAAATCCAAACTTTGAGAAAATCCAGATCTGCTTTCCTGAAGGCCAACATCATATGGCCAGATGTTTTCAGTGACTAATCTTAGTTATGACCTTTCTCTGAAAGTATAAGTCTAAAATCTGAAATAAGAAGTAGCTGAAAGGAAGCAAAAAACTACCATGAGGTAGGAGATTTAAAAAAATAAAACAAAAACCACCAATTTCCCAAATGACTTTTTGCCCTTGGCTAGAAAGACCAGAAAATTATTTAAGAAGACTACCATATCCCATATTACTATGGTTCCCTAGTGATAATTATGTACACCCTGGTCACTTCTTGGGGATATTGCTACAGAGAAAACATACTCAGAAAGTGATTATTAACTGCATTGAGGATTAAATTCTTGTGTGGGAACTGAAATATCACAGAACTGTCTACTTTAATGTCTGTCTTGGTCTGAGATCCCAGCAAATACAATATAAATTGAAGAGCAGGATTATTTAAAGAAACTTAAAGGATTAACTACAAAATGCAGCTACTGCTACCCCAGGGTTTGCTGTCCCAGACTCCTAAGTTACACCAATAAACCCCTGCAGCATCAGAGTTTTAGTGGGTAATTAGACCAGATACTGAAAAACTGCACAGGACAAAAGTTTTGTAATCTGTATCTAGTCAGTAGATATTGACCCTGTATAGACATAATTTTAAATCTGGGAAGATTTCAAACTATGTTTTGCACAGGCACTGGGCAGCTCCACTTCCTGAGCATGAAGATTTCAGAGCAGCAGAGATTTTACACATCTTTTCATATCTTACATCTCATATCTCACACTGGGAAAACTTGACTAATTCATTGGAGGCTCGCATACCTCGGATCAAGCTAAGGCCCTGCAATCCGTCAAGAAACCATAGTGAAGGCATACACTAACAGTTGTTGTGCAAATTTAAAATCAAGCTCTGTGAGTTTGTTTTATTCCATGAAGAAGAAAGCTTGAGCTCATTGTGCCAATACTCTTAAAATCAAAGACAGTACATCTAGCAACAGCCGCTTAAAAGGGCATATTGTGCCAAATGAAATATTACTTTGTGAATACCTTCAGAAGACAGCTCTGAAAGCTAAATATGAGCATGTCTCAGCACATAATACTACTGCTTTTATAGCCCTCTTTCCATAAATTGATCAGTGTAATTCACTGGTTTGTATTAATCACAGATACCCACGGTACTGAGTGCAGAAATGTATCTTAACATAGGAAATGTTGCCAGAGACAATTGGGACAAACGGTTCCTATAACTATTTAAAACTAAGAAAAGCTGATGGCTTCAGATGCCACTTAGCAGTTTGGTCTGGCAGCTGTCAAAGAGGAGACTACTTTTCAACATTTAGCATATCGCAGTCAATACTATTCAAAGTTGTTTGATATTTTGTTCTTTTCAAGAATAGTAGGCTTCTTCATGAAAAATTATGTTCTTTCCCCTGACTTGAATTCAAAAGATTATTTTTCTCAGAGTAAAGGATAAATCAATAAAAATATACTTCTGTCAAAGCAGAACTGACAAAAACCATTGTGACAATATCCCGAATTTCATAAATATGAATCACAAGTTTCCCTGTAGAACATCAGATCTGCAGCTGATCAGTATCTCTGCTTATTTTATTACTGTCTTCTGAGTCTGCCCTTTCAGGAATAATTACATGATTTCATGTTATCTATTAGCCCTTTCCAGACTGCAGACACATCTTGCCTCCCACACTGCCCATCACCCCTCTTTCCAATTTTACGGCCATCCCCAGAGCACATTATTTGGCTGAGGTTTCCCTAACATCCCCCGTTCAAGGTCTTTCCAACTCAGGCATAAACTGGTGCTGGACTCCAAGTTCCTAGCGCAGCCACATCACAGAATCACAGAATGGCAAGGTTGGAAGAGACCTTCAAGAGCATTGAGTCCAACCCATGCCCTTGCACCTCAAATAAACCATGGCACCGAGTGCCACATCCAACCTTTTTTTAAAGACATCCAATCTTTTTTTAAACACATCCAGGGATGGCGACTCCACCACCTCCCTGGGCAGACAATTCCAGTTCTCTATCACTTTTTCAGTAAAAAACTTTCTCCTAATATCCAACCTATATTTCCCTTGGCGCAGCTTGAGATTGTGTCCTCTTGTTCTCGGGGGATTTAAATAGGAACACTGAGCAGTGCTTACTAAAACCAAGCAGCGTCAATGAAAAGTGATTTAAAAAATTAACACTCTTGATTCTAAAAGATCTCATAAAGGTTGAGCATGAAAAGATAGATCTATGATTACTGATTTGCTCCACTAAAGGAACTGACTTGTTGTCTCTGATACATTTTCAAGGAAACTCAAAGTACTTAATAGTGATCTTCCCACTGACTGCCAGGGCTTGTCTCCAACAAGGGGGTTTATCTTGTGTTAAATCATCAATATTAGAAATATTTTTATTCTATCTTTTGATATGTAAAATGACAGAAAACCCTCAAAGGTCCTCCCAGTCTGGTAAACCTTAAAAAAAAAAAAAATTCAAGGACACAGTCCACTGCAACAGTCAACTCTTCATTACAGAGCAAAGGCAGAAGCACAATACCCTGCATACACCAAAACCATCTGATTTTTAAGGCTGTAGAAGTGTGTAGGAGAGAAAACACTGGTCTCTGCTCCTGTTGATGGGGAACTCCAAAGATGTCCCACTGACTCTCAGCCTAAGTCAGAGCTACCTGGCTTCCAGATCCAAAACACCTCAAGCAAAGCCAGTCTGTGTACTTCTGCAGCATGGTCAATCCACACAGGGGTGATGCACCCATCAAGGGAAACAGAGAATTAAAACTTATGTAGGCATAATAATACAGATACAGCCTCAGAATAAGGGAAAAAAATATAAAATAAAATAACATTATTTGCTCAAGTTTTCCTGCTTTCAAACAATAAAAATGTCAAAACCAGCAGAACATTAAGAGTTAATTCTATTCTTATCTTCTATCTAGCAAAGATTTTTTTTTAAATTGCAATACTTCACGCTCAATGACAAAAGCATGTTTGATATTCTTGTTGACTTCAACTTTCAATGGGTAATGCTGAGACAGTGAAATCATCATAAAATATTTATACTAAAGAATGAGGATTTATACTTCAGTGCATTCTAACTTGATAAGTTTAAGAAGATTAATCATTCTGTGTTACTTACAGCAAGGTTCCAGTGTTGGCTCCATTTACACTTGGTTCTGATACAGAGTAAAAGTAGTGCAAATGGTCATGAATGAGAGAAGGAACATTTTTAGAAAAAGTCAGTGCATGGAGAATTTTACTCATCTCTGTGCAGTCTTTGTTTTGAATGGTAATTAAGTGCTTAACATGTTTTTTCTGCACACACTAACAGCTAGCACTTCTTATCTCGACAGCTGCTTGAAATTGTTCTCAAAATCTAGGTAGGCATAAAAGAGAAAACATAGCTTCAGTCTTCTTCTGAGTAGCTCAATAAAATGCAGGCAAGCATTCAACACTCTAATCAGTTTAAACAGATCTCACACTTCAGTGAGGTTTAAGAGAACAGTCAAGTTATTATGCAGAAAACCAAATAAAAAGTATGAGGTAATAAACGAAGATGTTTTAGGCTAATCTCTCTAATGGAAAACAGTAAGGTATTATTTATTATTTTAGCAATATTATATTTTTCTAAAATTTCTGTACCTTTTGTTTAGCTAATATGTGAAATTTGACATTGTATAGCTTAAAACAACAGCTTGATGTTCAGTGTAATAATAAAGGCTTTATAGGATAAGGGCCATCTGTTGCAACTACACTCACTTTCTGAATTTTCTGAAAGGGATGAAAACCCTTAGAATTTGTCAATTATATGCCCTTGATAACATATGAGTCATGTTAAAGGAGTTTGGCATAGAAATGCAATTTTCATGGAAACAGTCTGATGAGAGAACATTTTAAATGTACTCTAAATATGGCCATCATATTGATGAAATTATTCTCAAAGGAGAGAGAAAAATATGGCAATGTGATTTACTCTTCCATGTCTGAAATGCTCTTGGGTATTATTTCCTGGGCATTTCATAGCTTTTGAGTCAAATACCATTTTCAGCACTTTTTCTGATGAGATCATGAATATGATTATTTGGCCAAATGAATTTTAATTGAACCCCAGTCTGGAACTTCTGGGTCTGAAACTTCTTCCCACACTACAGTAGGAAATATCTCTCCAGATGTTAATAATTAAGGCATTAAAGAGTAAACCCAGCACCCACTTCCGCAGCTCCTGGGGCTCCCATGGCAGTGAAGTGGTGTGGGTGGATTGCTGAAGAGTGTGGGAGGATTGGAAAAGGCCCTTCAGCATTTGTGCACTTCTGCATGACATGGAAGCCAGATCAAAAGGGTTTCCAGGGCAGGCAGAATGTTGGCTGTGGATGGTGGAGGGTAGAGTGGATACGTCCTCCCACATGAGAAGTGGAGAGCAGATGTTCTTTTATGTGGTCTCTTGGGCTACCACAGGAGCTGGGCATGGCAGCCTTCTCCTAGCCCAGAGCTTGGCTAAAATCAGTCTTTCTAATCTGTCCTCTGATTAAGAAATCTTCACATAGATTCTTGAAGGAACAGATACCATTAGTGAGGTGTGTGTTAATGGGAACCACATTTAGCAGGGACCAAATCCAAATGCATTGGTTGGAAATGCCATTTACAGAAATATTACAGAGGCAAGCAGGAAGGATGCTCCCTTTACTCTCCCCCACCAGGTTCTGTCTCCAGGCCTGGGACCAAGTGTCAGGCTGTCCTTATTCTAGACAGACATCAAATGTAATGAATCAGGATAAAAAACTACGCAGGGCTGAAGGGCAGGGGCAGATTTTTTTAAAATAAAACTCAGTTTTCTGTTCTAAATCTTAAGAATGCTTTCAACAGAGTTAACAAAAGGAGCAAGCATTGATCTGAACCAGATTTATGCATGTTAAATGCATTCCAAAATACCTTGAAATGCCTGTCTTGACTGTTGTTTTCTAGGTGTAACTAGACATTCACCTGCCCAGATGTCTCTAATGTCAATAACTACATTTCCTACAAAGTCTAAAATTATGTGATTCATTATATACCTGCTTTAAATCAGATAAATTTGTGATTGAACCCATTAGGAAGAGTGGAGAGTACATTGACACACTAGAACTTAATATGCCTTCAGTTACTATGGACTGATATTTTTCTCTTATCAAATATTTTTAAACAGCCTACACTAATGTGAAGTACTTTTGGATTCTAGCATATCAGACAAGCATCTATTTCTTTTAAACAGAACATTTTGAGATGTTCTCTGGACTATGCAAATGAAAAATGCCAGCAAAAGCTCTAGCAAACAGACAGGAACACAGCTGGAAATAAATGAAGCATAAGGCTTAATACTATTCATTTCCCCAAGCTATCATTTTTTTAAAATTATCTTGTTACAAGATGTTGGCATACTCTACGAACTGAAAACTGATGTCTTTCAACAAAAGGGTTATAACATGTTTCCTTCATTCTACCGTGACTCATTTGTACTTGTTACTGAGCAATAAGATCAAGCTATCAAGGAATAAATTCAGAGTTTTGAACCTTTCCCAAATCTTTGCTGTATTTGTTTTCAATATATAGTTGACTTTTATTAGATATTAATTGGTCATTAAAAAAGGTGACTCCATCTGAATGATGCTCCAGACCCTGACACTTTTTATCTGTGTCACAAATTCATCTATGCTCTGTTACAAAGAAAATTATCTTGCTTGGGCCTCCAATTAAGTAATTTACATTCCTAGTTATGGAAAACACCAAAGAAAAGCCACCAACAGACATTCTTAAATCCATCATCCATAAATATGCAGCTATTGCCTTTCAGACAACACAGAACACCAGCTGTCTATTTATTTCAAAGAACAAAACAATCCCCAAAACAAAAAGCAAACAACCCCCCCATCCCTTCCAAGTAATCCTTTGGGTGACCTAAGCAACTTAATCTCAAAACACATACCCAAAGCAACCACAGGATGAGAAAACTGTGGTTTACATTCATTTAGAAAGGTAGATGTACAGCACATTTGCATGCACAAGAGAACACATCATAGATTAAAATCTCTACAAGCAAAATTGGAAGAGATAAGGAGAGTGGTTGAATGTCTATAATATTTACAAAAGCAGGTAGTTTACAGGGGGAATTCATGGAGTGCTTAAGTGCTCTGTAATTTTTCTTCACTGTAACTGCTTTAAAAGAAGACTTTAAAGTGCCTTTTTTCATATACAAGAAGTTTAGATAACTGAATGGGAACTTTAAAACTCATTTGCAAGGTTCTGTCAAAAGTTTTAAATTTTTTTTCCTTGACCTGCAACACTTTTCTGCATCTAAGTTGATCATTAACATTCCTCTTCCTACTGCAAGTCTTTGCCTCCCAGGGCTCACCCTGGTCAGGGAACATTGATTATGATGCATCACAGCCATCCTGGAGAGCAATCTGCATGGCATGCTGAGAGGAGCATTCCTGAACTGAACTGGTTGTCTCACTTCCAGAGGTGGTCAGGATGTCAAGCCTGCTCCCCACTGAGGAGGCTGGAGATGAGGTGAGGGAATGGTGAGGGTGATGGTTAGCATCCCTCTCGATGGGGGAGGACAGAGGGCACGGCCACGTTAGGCTGGGGGCTTAATCCAGAGTGAAGGCATTCACCTGTCCCCAGTCCTGGCCCTCCTGCCCTCTGAAGCCACAGCCACAGAGGTGGCTGCTGCTCAGAAACCCTGCTGATGGCACTGGCCTGGCCTTGGCAATGTTCCCTGGCAGTGCAACCCAGTGGCTCACCTGGCTCCCAGTGGATTTTATACCCTGTGGTTGAAATAGGCAAGAAAATTAAAAGGAAAGAGCTGACTTACCTTTTGTCCTTTTACTCCACTGCAATCACATTTTCCACAACCGGAACATCCCTGAAAATAAAAGAAATGGAGAATTAAATGTATGAACTGAGTGACAGGCAGAACACACTGCAATGAGCCAGGGATGTCAGCGGCATCCCACTGACCACCCCAAGGCTGGTCAGTGCAGGGAGAGTTTGCTTAAACCCATACATGGGGTAAGTATATGAGAGAAGTCAGATTAACTGGTGCACAGGTGAAATCTTACAGTCACTTTGTGTTACCAAAGATGCTCTTAAGTGCATCAGGCCAATCTCTACTTTTCCTCCTCACAGTCATGAAGCAACTGCCAAGCAACTTAGCAGTCAATTGCTTTTACTGTTGTCATGCCTCTCAGAAACAAACTATGAGGAAAAGAAGCAGAACATCTGTATGAGTGAATATTCCACCAACGCACAGATCCTTCAGCAGCCCCTTCAGGCCATCATTCAGAAGCAGTCAAGGACAGCACCTCCCCTGAGACAGCTTTCAGCACAGATGCTGGGCACCTGTCCCTCTACACCTGCAGGCTCCACAGTCTACTGGGATCTCAGTACTGCTGGGAAATGAAAAGAAAATGCACCTAATCCGTTTTGAATTTGGAAAGCCCCCAATGAGACCAATAAAAATATTACCCCAGAAAGCTAAATAATACAGTAACATTTTTACTTGGTAAATACATTTTATTTTAAAGGAAAGCATCAAAGAGAAATGGGGCTTTAGTACTTTTAAAAAGGCTGTCCAATGAAACTACAGTTCTATCTTCTGAAAATTTTATTGTTTTTGCTGACACCTTTTTTTTGTATATGTACATCCACTGAATTTGTTTCTTAAAGTAGAATTTTCTCCATACTGACATAAAGCAAAAATAGTTACAAATTTTTATCTTACATTCTTATGCCATGTTATATCATAAATTCACACAAAGGTGAGAATTAACATGGTTAGAACGAGTTTTTATCATATAATGCAGAAAGAGAACTGGATCTGAAGACAGCACCAAGAAGACATGCTGCAGTGCAACCTCAGCAAGGATCAGAAGGGAAACGTGCCACCCACTGAATAATCAGCTTTACTCCTTGCAGGACTTGGTTGTGCCTGGAAAAACATTGGGTCTCCCATTACAAGAAGTGACCTGGTGTGACCTCTCTTAGTTTTTCAGACCCGATGAGATCTCAGCTGGAGGACGCATGCTTGCAGCTCATACTTCCTCCTCCAGGATCATGTAGAATGTTATCAGTTTTATCAACACATCCCCTAAATTCAGGAGAAGTCTGTTTTAATTGCGTCTGGGAATGTACTTAACATAAGTCACTGAATCATTATAAACATCTGTTTTCAAGTTAATCCCTGCATATTTCCTTCAGCCTATTATTTAACATGCACTGTTTTAGAAAAAAACTATGTTGTTATTTAAGTATGGTTTTGTTCTCAAATTTAGCATAGCCAGAAGAATGGGCTTGTGCTTTTGAGCCACTTTTTGTCCCCACAAAAATGAGTCCATTATATTCAATTTTTCCTGTTTTTAATGCCTCAGATGAGAACAACCAAAGGCGAGGAAGGTAAGAAGGTACTGAGCACCAGGGAGCACAACGACACAAGGTCCTGCTAGGGGCAAGGGCTGCAGCCTGCCATGCCAGAACAGGCACCTGCTCTACAAAACACTGCCTTTATTTCACAGTAACATCATCTCCTGCTGTCCCTGACTGCAGCCTCTGCGGGTGGGTGGGAGGGTGGCCAGCTATGACAGACACTGCTGAATAGCATCATCCTCAACTACTAAAATGCATTTAGAATCTGAGCAACGTGATAACACTCTGCCTATACTAGGAAGAAGTATGAGGTTTTTCCTTCTGCTTCTCTGGTAAAAGGGGAGGGCCAGACTGGAAGAAGCTTGTGGATCAAAGGCCACTTTAAGGAGGTCAAAGGGCACTTAAGTAATGAGATGCTGGAAGAGAGAAGGATGATTATAGCACGCACAGGAATCATCACAAGGCAATTAAACTGAAACTATGCAAATTATTGTTCATTTCTAAACTTTGGTTTTAAATCAGTCTCATGACATGAATAATCCCACTATATGGGATTATTAATGATATCCCACTATATATGACTAGAAATATTGAGACAAACAGAGAGAAATAACTTTGTCCTATCTCCCAGACATCCTCATAGAGACAACGCCTTCCCCAGAAACTGCAGGGAGCTTGGAACAATCACTGCTGTCCTCCAAGTGCCAAAACACAGAAGGAACAGCGCTGGGCAGGAAGCACAATCTGTGGGGGAGTGATAGATGAAAAGGCGCTCTCTTTATCCCTTGTCTAGGAGCCAGTTACAGGCTAATCCAAAGATTTTGGCCAGGTGCACTGCACCAGGTACCTCCCCTGTTTTGCATGGTACACTCACGATTTTCAAATAGCCACAGCTTCCTTGCAACACAGGCCAGCCTCTCATGCAACATTACAGGACATTAATTTTATCTTACTCCACCCACAAAATATAAGTCTGCCCAGAAGCAGAAGCTTATTTTAGTGATGCAAATTGTTTCATTTCTTGACAAGCATTTCCATTCCATTTCATTCTCCCAGACTGTCTGCAACTGATAAGCTTAGTGAATCATCCTAGTAAATCAGTATTAAACTATAAAAAGATTACATCCCTTCAACACAACACACACAGAGGTGCTACATGCAGCCTGAGTGTTTGCCTAAAGGACACCTATCCATTTTCTATCACATTAATATACAGTTCAAAAAAAGTCCTGCTACTGAATGGGTGTCCCAGTCTGGACCTCTAGCTTCCATGACCCACATACTGAGCCTTGCAAGCCTTAAGCCCCGTCAGAGATAGAGCTGAGAAAGCTGCTAAAATTCCCTGCAGCAGACGAACAAACTGCTCTGCGAGGCAGCCTGTAAGACATCTGTCAGATCACAGCTACAGACTTGTTGCGTTCTGCCCTGTTTTTCCACGTCCAGCTACTTTCCTGGCATTTGAGGACTACTGCTTGGAACTTGCACAGGAACGATGCAAACAGCCAGATGAGCAGCCTAGGAGGGAGATGACTGCCATATTTGGAAATGCACCATTTCTGGAGGCTACAGACATCTCCAAAAAAATACAAAGGCAGAGTCAGTTCTTGGAAGCTACACTCTCTTACAGAAGTGCATTTCTCAAGACAAAATGTAGTTTTCTTTCCCACAACATCACCTCAGGCTCTGCTTACTGAATTTCAGTTGCTGAGCAGCCACCAGCTTAAGCTAATTGCCTAGGTATCAACAGAGTTCACATTGTAGCCTGCAAAGCACAACTGTAAGGTAAAAATTTAGTTAAACTCTCCCTGGTTACTTAACTCTGTTCACGTTAAAAATCACATTCCAGGGAACATAGTCACTTGTCCTGCACAAAATATACTGTGTTTCAAATCACAGAAAATTCTGTGGATAGGTGAGGCTACAAGAGATATAAAAATTCTCTGACTATTCACTAATTACCTATTTCGTAGCCAAAGTGCTTCAAAAAGGTAAAAATAATCATAATTACTTCATCTCGTGATTAATTCATTATAAAATGACAATTTCTGTTTAGATGGGATGCTTGAACTGATGATGTTTTCTGATTAAACAGTGAAGACTTCCTACTCTATATTGCTTTAGACACCAGTTTGAGCTGAATTCCAAACTGCAGTTTCAAGCTGAAACACAAGAAAGGCTAAGCCAATAGGATGGCTGCTTGACAGGGACAACTTTAGGTCTGAATCTCCTCTCTCCACAAAATCAACCCCTTTCCACCTCTGTGCAAACCCAGTCTCTTGGAAGCCCAAGGGAGATTTATCCCTATGTAGCAGACACTTCTTCCTAAGTGCACATGCATGCAACTCATGTAGCTGACATGAGAGCTGGATCAATAATATCTTCACATTTCACATCCCACCAAATACAGAAACAGGGAGTTGATGCCAACTGCAGGACACTTATCTTGCATTCCTCTCATATTTTCTTCTCTTTCCAGAATGTCAAAATAGCTCCCTGGCTGTATTACTATTCTTGTCTTCAACCTTTAGATATGACTACTGAATTAGCAGAACTGCTATTTTGTGTACAAAGTACCACTAGAGGAAACCACTAAAATTAGTTAAATTAGTATTAGTTAAAATTAATAATTAATTAAAATTAGTATTTTGTTAACTCATTTTACAGTCCATTAACAACTTCAAAAAAAATCATGTAGCTAAAACTCCTGATTTACACTTAGCTAGAACAAAGAAGATAAAAAAAAAAATCTGCACTGTCTTAGCAATTAGCAAAATTTAGTTCTACACCCTTAAAGGAGTTGATACAAAGCCAGTTTTTCTGAACTGATTATTTGAACTTCAACTCTGAAAATGGTTTAGGAAAAGGAACATCTGCTATTCCTTCATTTTGACAACTTAAAGCAAAGACCAGAAGTTGAGCAGTTCTCATGTCTTTTGTAAACCCATCAATTTCAGATGTCTACAGACAGAAAAATAGCAGACAAAAAGACTTTTTTTTTTTTAATGTCAGCAAGCTCCAGTCTTTCCTCCTCTCTGGATTTATTTTTCTCATTATTAAAAAACAAAACAAATAAAAAAGACCCTTCACAAACCAATGTTGGCAGCTTATCTTCATGTCCTTTTTATAATTTTTTTTCCCAGCAAATCATGGGTAGACTCCATGACTGTTCAGGGAATTCCCAAAACCAAGGGAAGACTTATCGGTTTGAAGCTTTAACCCTCTAGGTCACCAAATTAAGTTCAGCTCTTGTCAGCAGTGACTGGAAGCTTCTGCCATGCAGTAGCTATTTAAAGTTCTTGGTTGTGTCATTTCAATTTTCTGCAGATCCAGTCTTCACAGAGGACAGCAGAACAGTGCCATTCAAGATGTCCTGTGGGATATCACCTGCTTTCAATTGCCAGGCCAGGTGGGAACAGCAGTTCCCTAGGTTCCTGGTTATACCTGCTTGATCTGTGTTAATATTTCAGAAAGCACCAGATGCCTGCGTTTAAGCAAGGGAAATACATGCAACCCATAGTCTCCAAACACTCATTAAACTTCAGGATTACAATACTCGTTCTCCTGAAGACCTGCATTGCTTGTAGGCTGATGTACATGAGTGTAACAGGAGGAAGCATTTCATAGGTCATTTCTCTCTGTGAATGCAGAGCCGTTCTTCTAATGTATCTTCTGGGGATTGCTTTGGACCAGATAAAAACAAACCCACACAGTGGAAAACTGTGGCACTTCATGATTACCTGCATGTCAGTGCATGAGTTAAGTAGTCCTGTCTGAGGGGAACTTTAAGTTTAGAGCCCCAAATTCCAAATTAACATATTTGTAGTACCTGAAAAGAATGGCAAGTCACTTT
Organism: Emberiza elegans; assembly: GCA_024865655.1. Taxonomy (NCBI): domain Eukaryota; kingdom Metazoa; phylum Chordata; class Aves; order Passeriformes; family Fringillidae; genus Emberiza; species Emberiza elegans. The sequence continues at coordinate 62,141,531 of JALJVW010003023.1, read as the reverse complement.
CTGAAGTATTGCTGTGCATGATGAAATTTGAACTAATTACAACAATTCTACTCTGGTTTTATTTAGAAGTTTAGCTCAGTTGACTGGAGCATGGTGGTAGTTACACCAAGAGTGTGGTTCAATCCCTGTACGGGGCCATTTACTTTAAGAGCTGGACTCAACAATCCTTGTGGATGCCTTCCAACTCAGAATACTCTGTGAGTCTGAGAAAAGCCTTGTACAATTTTTGGAAGATAATTAATTTTAAGAAAAACTCTATAAAATAGAATTGAAAAAAAAAATCATTATGGCTATTGGGACAGGAGGGGGCTGTTCATATATTTTTGGCATGGTTTTTCTGTTTGGCTGGTGGGAGGGCTGTTTTGTTGTTGTTTTTAGTATTACCATAATCATGCAGGATGTTCATACAAAAATTGCAGACAGACCACAGATTCTTATCTATCTCCAGTGTACTTTAGTCACTCAAAGGAATATTAGCAAATTTTCAGAATTTAGTAGATTTTAAATTAACTATTCATGAAAATATTTATTTTGTAAATTAGCATCAGTTGGAAGTACTTCACTTAAAATATGTTTAAAAAAGAGTTGTGTCTTCTTAATCAAAAGAATATCAGATTGCTGGCGCTGAAATGTTTTGTTGCCGGGACCTCATTTTTCACATTCTTTTCCAAATTCCCCAGGGGTCTATCCTGGAGGTAGGGTCATGGGACTACCCTAAAGGCTGCTTTGTGAATATGACCTTCCTGTTGGTGATGTGAACATGGTTTGCACAAAGTGATGCAAATCTAGGGGGCTTCCCGTTAGTTCACAGGAAATATAGTTATTCCTGTTGTTCCATATTTGGACAGAAACGACATTTAAAACAACTGTTTCCTCCAGCTACATTCTTTTACAGGAAGCTCTGGAAACAATCAAGGTATCTGCTTACTTAGGGAAATTTCAGAATATCACATTATAGAACTCCATACTGCACAGCTCAAAGCAAATAACTGGTTTGTGAATACAAGCTAAAAAAGCCTCCCATGAGCATTATCTACTAAACTATCTTCTAGGCTTATTTCCACGGACTGTCAGATACGGCTCAGCCTCCAACAGAGAAGACTGTATTTACCAATCCACCCAGTAGGTTTTGTACTCTTTTCCTACACAAGAACTCCACTGTTAGTTTTATTTTCAAATAAGTGAAAAAAATTTCAGGTGCCAGTAAGATCTTTTGGTGTTGCAGCCTCTGGTGTTTCTTCACTGACAGCTGAGGATTAGAGCATGTTCCAGGGCTTCCCAACGACAGGCCCTTTCAGGAATACATTTCCAAGGGCATGACCCTTCCTAAATTCAATTACGGTAATCGCTGCTAACAATCGTCACTCAGCTCTTTTACTTTGCGAACAGGCAAACTGAAGCCAGTTGATACAGGTAAGAAACTCCCATTCCTCATCTTGCTAACCTGAAAAAACCTGCAGAGAGGACAGGAAATCCTATTGCAGAACCCCGCTATGGCTGTTGCAGAGCTCACCACCCACCTCATATACAACTACCCTGGAGCTCACAAAGCAAAGTGCAAAGAAAGTCCTGCATGGAACAGATGCAATCTCCCTGTCCTGTAACTCACATGTTTGGTGAAACTGGCATTAGCAATCCCTGCATATCCAAGTGGAGGGCTAACAAAACATCAAACTTCTTTCTTGTTCATGAGGCAGAGAGGTTGTGGACTCGGAAACAAATCACACAAGTTTGTTTTTCTTGTTGCTTTATGGGATGGATCTACAGAACTTAGAGCACCTGCCAGAGGTACAAGGCTGGATCTAGCCATAACCTGGCAAAATAGAACAGTGTCATTACAATGGTGTGGCGGCTGGTGGTGCAAGGACAGGGGGCAGTCTTCTTACTGGCTTCTCAATAAATCCACTCCTGCGGGGCTTCACTGCTTTCTAGAAATGTCTTAGAGTTTCTCTGGCCCCTGTGCCTTTGCTGTTCAGTGCACGACCCCATTTTCACAAGCACAGGGGGTATCCATAATAACTCTGAGTATGGGCACTCAGTGTGGTTAAAAGCCTGCCCCAAAACAGTTCCAGCAGGGAGGCAAAACACAATGCCACCAAAACTAGGCAGGGCTGAGGGAGAGGCGGTGGTGGCCACCAGCTCAGCAGGCAGCAGCCCCTGCAGCACCTTCCACCTCTCAGTGCTTTCCCAACCCAGGCTGGAGGAAGAACCAGGATGAGAGGGAACTGCCAAGGTGGATTCCCTCCCTCCCTCCTCCCACAGGGAGCAACCCTCTCTAAGCAGCATTGGGAATGAGGTAAGAGATGGATGCCATGGTGGCAACCAGCCCCAGAGCTGTGCCACCATGGGCCACGATGGGCACAGGCCATCCCTGTGGCTGCAGTGGGTTTGGTCCTGATGGAGAGGCCACCTCTGCCACGCTGTCCAGCCAATCACTAAGTCTGCCCTTTAAACTTGTCTGGCCCCAGCAAGCCCCCATTACATTGGGGAGTGCACTGAAAGAGCATGTCTGCAGGGGAGGCACAGCCCTCCTGTGCTGCAGCCCCTGTCCAGCAAGGCATCTTCATAAACCCAAAAGCAAAGGAGATGCCTCAGGAGAGAGATGCAGGAAGCCAGTGAAGCCATTTTGCAAATGTGTACAGCACATCCACGAACGGTGCTTTCCCTTCCCTTAGCTGATACACATGAACATCAACATAAACAAATACATTTAGAAGTAACAGGTTTTAAAAAACACAGTGCTGGGAAGCAGAGCTCTTCAGCCCCCACCATTCTCGCCTAGACTAAATAAACGGAGAAGCAATATCCTCTTAGCTGGGATGCACACCAAAGGATGTGAGAAAAGCACAGAAGATAAACTGGACTTCTGTGTTTGAGCGCAGAGGAGAAACCCAAGTGACACACAGTCCAGCACAGGCACAGAGTGCTGTGTCCTGAACTCACACCTGAGCAGGGCTTTCCCCTGGGCCCTATTTGTGACAGCTCCTAATTTCCATTTACCACCCTCCTGCAGTGTGATCCACCACCAGCGGAGGAGGCTGTGTGCACTTCCAGGTAACACCATCATCACGGAAAGGTCTGTCCCAGTAGGCCTCCTGCCTTTCTTCATGCCACCTCCACTGCATGACCAGGGTCCCCTTGCTCCTTTCTTAGTCCTTTGCTTCCCATCAGCAGCTCCTTACCCTTCAGCTCTCCCAAGCCTGAACTTGCATTACTCAGGAAACAAAGAGGCTTTATGTGGGTATGGCTGACCTGCAGCCAGGCTCTGCACAGGCTCGGGCAGCAGCTCCTCAGTGTGGCAATCACTCTCTGAAGCTGTGGCTGTACCAGCACAGCACCAACATCCACAGTGCACAGCCCTGTCTGACCTTACCAGAAGATCTGCCCATACCTGTCAAATGTGGCACCTTCTGCAAGGAAAACCTTAATGGAAGACTCCTCTGACCTCCATAGCATATTGCAGGTATATACAACTTGCCACTAAAACCTTTCCAAGAGTCTCTGTCAGGGCATTTAAAGATTAGCAAATTTTACTAGAACATATGCAACTTCTATTGCATAAATTTATCAGAGCTGTCCAAGTGATTTCTGGAGTAAAACATGAGAAGTTATCTTTTCTTCTGAAAGGAGCCTCAACTTTTTCAAAACTTCTGACAATTAAATAGTAACAATCAATATAAACAATTTTAAATACATTGTTTGCATGTCACAACACCAGCTCACTCACCTCCTCAGTAATACTGGGAAGAGGAGACAGGTAGGGTAACAATGGCCTCACTCTGGCCAACAGACTCAACAATGAATCACAAGATTGTTAATGAGCAACTAATTTGTACATTTTAAGAGCCTTATGGTATTCTGGAACCAGCAGTAGTAACCACAGCAGTTCAACATCCTTGTCAAACACAGGATTTAAAAAGCATGTAGCATGTTTAGTCTACTTAGCAGCCAGCCAAAATACACAAAAATTCATTTGATAAACCTACTTAACCCACTTTTCTTCCCCACAGATCTCAAAGTTTTTCCAAGCAGGTTCATCCTATGGCAATATCACTGTTACAGTAAAAAAAAAAAAAAAAAAAAAAAAAAAGCTGTATTTAATTGCCTTAGTGAAAGATTTCAGCCACTTCTTGCAGACAGTCAGCTCTAGAAACTACAGCACCACAGGGAAGGTCTAAAATTGGAAGAGTACTTCCTAAAGTGAAATATGTTTTTGGACTATTTGCATTATAATACCACCATAATTTTTGGACTGGAAGCAGTACCAGAACTCTACACCATGTGTTTTCTCTCAAATATTTTAACAAATTACCAGTTATCAATCTATCTGGGCACCTTCTCTTAAGCTCCATCTCACAACTTTAGTTCTATTACACTGATAATTTTAGCAACAAATCACTAGTCATTTATCAGTTTGGATTCCTAAAATGCCATAAGGGGAAGTATTTTGCTTTTCTGCTCCTTAACAGGCCGCTGAATTTTGTCTTTTGCTCCAGTCAAGGATGCCATTGATTAGGAGCTGCTTTCTCTTCAGGACACACCAACATATTTTCTCCTAAAAACTCTGCACACCCCAGAAATAATCCACTCAGTTCAAGCTATATTTCAAAGGACATTGATGCATATCTAAAGACTCCAGATGCATACGGGTCTGTCTGACTAAAGAGTCCCAACTTTCAAGCGATATTCCTCTTAAATGCCCTTGCTCAACAGAGAAGTGAGGACTCAGCTCCTGTGAAGAAGCACAAAGAGGATTGGCCAGAAGTCAAAAAAATGGGTTTTTACTTTCCTTTGCTGTTATAAAGAAATGATCCCAAAGGACACTTTTTTCCTTTCTGAGAAGCACCAGCTAAGCAGAAAGATTTGGTCTTTTCCAAGTGGATAATTGAGAAATAACCCCCAAATTACTATTTCAGTTCCCAGGTCTGCTGTGCAAGACTTTACAATGCCCCTGAGGCACCGCCTCACATCTGGAGCAAGGTGCTGGCTCTAGATCCTTCACAGACAATGCCAGCAGCAGGAAAATACTTCCCTCAGTGAACAACAGCCTCTGCCTTTAACAAACACGCTTGGACACCCACAGCTTATGACAGTTTGACTCCCTTCTACCTGACTTCAACAAAAACAGTGAAGATGAGCTTTGCCACAGCCTCACCCTCTGGATGGCAAAACTTCTCTGAGAAATAGGAGTTATGGAGAGTAGCCCACATATTTTGCTCTCTCATGGGCAGCAGTATCAAAACATTGGAATGAAAGCTAACAATGACCTGAATGACACACAAGAGCTCACAGAATTTGTGTGCATTGGGCTTACAGGAAGTGGATGGATTGGATCTCTTTCAGGATGTAGCTGTCTTCCTTGTCCATCCAATGAACATCAAAATTACACGGAAAGAGAATTTAGGTGCAAATCAGATGCTTCAGACTCACACTTTGTTCCATTAAATGCCCATTTCCAGCAGTTACACACCTTATGTTGTATTCATTTCTTAGTTCAGAGCCTTATGGTATAAAGGAGTTCAGAGAAAGGCAGTGCAAATCATCAGTGTGAATTATTTTGCCCTGAAGTCCTGTAGCCCGAACCTGTAACTTGCTCAGAAATCTACCCTTACATAAACATAGCAGAATATTTATACTGGTAGAAACTATAGTGCCATGTCTTCCTATGCAAATTAGCTTCTTAATCCAAAACACATTTTCACTTGCAACTGGATTGTGACATTCTAAATGCACATTGCACCACAAATAAACATATATATTAAAGAGCGATTCGTATTAAAAAAGTAACTGAATAAGAACGTAGTTTGATTGTCAAACAACCTTTTTTTTTTCTTTTTAATTTATTTTTTAGCCATGGAACTCACTTTTGCTTATGAGGCAGGTCAACTGGATGCCATTTTTAAAACATAGTCGTGAGTTAAAACTGGTGCTATCGACATGTTCTCTAATTTATTTGTCTGGCCCAAATGAAAAACAGACAAAATTTTCTCCAACCCATATTTTTCCAAATTGACATTTGAAAATCCAGTGTTAATAAAAATTGAAATGTTGGAGAATGAGAGCAAAATAGCCACAGGAAATATTATTTTAGTGTGCAACATTTGCCAGACGCAAAAGGAAACAAACTTGTCAGTCCTCTCTTTCTTTTATGTTTCTTTGTTGACTAGACAGGAAGCTGACAAAAATTGATTTTTTTCCTCTTGTAAAGCATACAACATAATTTTTATTGTACCACTTCAGTTGCAGACTGCATTTTGTAAATAAAAGCATACTTCATGAGCATCCAGGGAAGAGCTTGCTATCTGACAGTTTACAAAAATGCAGTACTAATTAGGTACAAGAAGAAAAGTAAATAGCGCTCACTGCAGAAACGGAAATAACATGGTTTAGAAGAGAGGCTGAAAAACCATTCTTTTCTATGGCAACTTCCTGAGTGATGGAAAAGTTATAGTTGAGTAAAATTAAACATTTTCCTAACCTGTATTCCTGCATGTAAAGGTCAGCAGAAGGGCAAACATTGATGGACATTGAGATTCAGCTGTAAATATTTTGTGAGCAGCTTATTTAAAAACTGTAAGAAGCAGATAGATAATGTTTCAGCAATAAGATATCTTCCACTGATTAAGCAGACACAAATAGGCTTCAAAATCCATGCTTGTTATTTAGAATTAGAAACAATAAGCTTAAGGTTACTCATCCAGTGAAAGGTCAATACTAAAGATCTCATACTTCATCAAAAAATTAATCAAAATTTTCTGAAGTTAATAAACACGGGCTATTATAGAAGCAGGCTCAGTATCCATTTCAGAATTCTTCCAAAAAAAAAAGATCCTGCCAATAAGAGGTGTAAGGCACCCAAAGGGCAAGATGAAGGATGCAACAAAGGCCTTTTCTCCTGAGACCTTCTGGGTCACAATGGGTAAAGCCACAGCGACCTTTCTTCCTGGAACCTGCCACGTGTTTGCTCTCCCTTCTGCAGTCCCAGCCCTACTCTTGTCCTGCCACTTCAACACATCAAACCCACCCTGGAATTAAACTATGTGAGTACTAAATACAGTGACCTTTTTACTCACATTTTTTAATGGTACAGTTTAGTTTATTGAATTACCATCACAATGAGGTCAATCAAATAAATGCTGCCATGGTGGAGGGGCAAGACAATGCAAACAGGACCACAGGCAAAACTGTCCAGGAGCATTCTCATGCAGGGGGTTTAAGATTGACACAAGACACAAGCTGTCACAAGTACTTTAATCATCAAAGGCATATATCATTTCATGAGATAAATTGGGAAACTGATATATTTATGAGCTACTGCATGATATTGTTATAGAAAAAGATGGAGGTCCCCAGAGTTTACCTTTATACTTAAATACTATTGATCATCCTCTCTTCTTCAATAGTGTAACTAACAAAGGTACTTTCATTTTTATTGGCATTTGTGGAAGGTTGAAAGTATCTCTAAACTTATGCTTATCTAAATTATTCTTGAAAAAAATATGATCATTACTTTCCATTTTCTATACCTGTATGACCTGTATGTTTAATGACCCCATTTCATCTGGGTTTGTAAGATATTTTTTGAAAATAGGTTGACCAGCTTTTTATCATTATGGGTAATGGCTGAATTCACTGTAGCAGTTCCTTGTACTGTGACTGCAAGCTTAGCCAGGCTTGCTAATTACAAAGATGATCATACATTGTGGCACTAACAGCATGGCTTTATATCATAATTAGCAAATTTCAGGGAACTCAGAGAGATGTTGAACATGAGCTTTCCAAAAAACTCCCAGCCTGTGAACACCTCTAGAAGATGAGTTATCCAGAGTTCATCTAGAAAGAAATTTAAAATTTATAATTATCCTTCATCCTTAAGCATACATCCTGTGATCTGCAGTGTTCTCAGCAGTAACATACCAGCATAAACTCAAGAAAATGATCCTCAGATAATGTAAGTCCTCAAGTCATGTACAAAAGAAAGGTGAAATCTCACACAGTCCTACCAGACCAGCATTTTGCTAGAATTAATGCTCATTGCAAATAAGTGTCTAGCTGTTTTCAGATGATTCCACATAGATTAATGAATGAAAAAATGTTCAGCTTAATAATTTCACTATAAAATATGCAAATATTGACAAATTTAAGTAACAAGTGCTCTCAAAAAACCAGGAATAAAAGTGATAAATGTAAGCAAAACCACCCAAAGTCACATCACGAGACTGCCTTTCAGTGCCAGCACATCTGCAAAAGTCACACTAAAACTCAAAGTTCAGAACATGTCATTCTTATGGCAACATCCTCAACGCGCCAGATGTATTCCCAAATCACTCCCTAGAACAGACCACACTTTAAACCACACATCTAAATAATACTTTTTAAAAAATCTCATATTTACACTGCTTGAAAAGTTAAAAACTGAAGTCATTAAAATCACTACCTCTACTTTATAAAAGTGTGCCATTAATCACAAGGGTATTAATCCTGCCTATACACAACCTTAAACTTGTGACTGCTGCCTTGCAGACACACAGCAAGTGCTCATGACTGTCAAGGGGCCTTTCACTTTTGGCATTACTCTTCAGACTGGAGTTAAGTGACTTTATTGCTGTCTTCTAGCTTTTTTTTTTTTTTTTTTAAAGTCTCATCCGTTTGACTATCTTATAGATCAGAAATCTGCACAGTAAAGATCACAAAGAGTATATAAATTTCAACAGGGTAATTATTAAAAAATATTCTTTTTAGCTAAAATCACATTTCCTTTGGGCTCAGCTCATGTTTCTTGCACAAGGAAAATGGTTACTCCAGCTAAATTGGCTTATGTATCTTTTTCTACTTGATGTAATTCAGAAGTTGAAAGAGAGGAAAAAAGTCAGTTATTAAATAATTCAAGTTTTTAGGGCAGATTCAGTCTGCTTGATAAAGTAACCATTAGCATATTTTAACCAGACGTAATGTAAGCAAAAGTTTTACAAGGGGATTATTTGCTTAATTTCAGTTGTGCTTGCTTTAAAATGGATATTTATTTATATTAGGTTTTTATAATATTTATTATTCTCTGTCTCTAACAGTTTATTTGATCATCAAGTAAAATAATTTGGGTCTGAAAAGTACCTCATTAAGATAAAACATTTAATTGAAGTAATATACAGGGCTAGAAAGATACAGAAGTTCTTTATTTAAAAGCATTTTAATAACTAAAATGTGCAAACGCCAGTAGTTCCCAGAGTCATCAGAAAATGAAGGGTTTACACCCCTATGATCACCTGACATGACCTCAGTGAGCATCACTCTAGACTGGCACTACTTGGAGGACTTAGAGTGGAGAAAGGAAAGCAGGAAAACAGCATTGCTGTGCAGGATAGGGCAACCCTGGATGTGGGACAGACTGGGGAATGAGAGGCTGGAAAGCAGTGGCTGCAGAAAGAGACCTGGGGGTCCTGGTCAGTGGCAAGCTGACCATGAGCCAGCAGTGCCCTGGCAGCCAGGAGGGACAGCCCTGTCCTGGGGACATCAGGGACAGCATGGCCAGCTGGGCAAGGGAGGGGATTGTCCTGCTCTGCTCTGAGCTGGGGCAGCCTCACCTCGAGTTTTGGGTGCCACAATATAAAAAAGGCACTGAACTACTGGAGAGCATCCAGAGGAGGGCAATAAAGATGGTGAAGAAGAGCCTTGAGGGGAAGCCTTATGGGCTGAAGTCACTTGGTCAGTTCAGCCTGGAGAAGAGGAAGCTGAGGGGAGACCTCATTGCAGCTTCCTCACAAGGGGAAGAAGGAGGGGCAGGCACTGATCACTTCTCTGGTGACCAGTGACAGGACCCAAGAGAATGGCCTGGAGTTGTACAAGGGGAGGTTTAGGTTGGATAAAAGGAAAAGGTTCTTCACCCTCAAGAACCTTTGGGCATTGGAACAGGCTCCTCAGGGAGGTGGTCACAGCACCAGCCTGGCAGAGGTCAAGAAGAATTTGGACAATGGTCTCGGACACAGGGTGTGATTCTCTGGGTAACCTGCCTAGGGCCAGGAGTTGGGCTTCAATGATCCTTCTGGGCCCATTCCAGTTCAGGAGGTTCTGTGATCTATGATTAGGAGTTCTGGTTGACAAATAAAAGCAGAACAAAGAACAGAGGCAGGTTGTCCCAAGCTGGAGAAGGAGGAGAAGAAGGACATTCAGACTGCAGAACCTGTAGGACTCTCCACAGGGGCAGATCTAAGATTATGAATTGCAATTTTATTTTGTCTGACATTCCTTTCAACTCCAACTAAAATTAGAGGGGAAAAAAACCCAGCAAAACTAATCTCCACAGACCTCAACAGAAATCAGAATCCAAACATCTGCAGTCACAAACAAACTCATGCCACAGCATCTCACAGATGGAACATACTCCACAGTGATTTACAAACTGTACGCACCAGCAGAATGGCTGGGAGGATGGATACTGTTTGCCAAGACAAAAACTGGACCCAGACAGAAAAAAGATACATGTGGGGTTTTTTATTTTGATATGCATCCATAATACCTGACTCCTTGCCACAATTTCTTCAAAAAGGAGACAAAAGTGATGTTAAATAGGCCATGTGAATCAAAACACCTTCAAGAGGTTCTGAACATCCAGCAAGTTTTGAGGAACTAAATGAGCATTTTGCTGATAGGGAAACACTTAAAAGCATCAAATTTTAAAAATAGAAGTAATGAGAAACCACTGGACAAAACATATACAAAATGTAGTCTAGCAACACCATTAACATTCATACCTCCTTTATAAAAATCAAAATAAATTTCACAATTTTCAAATGTATGGGACACTAAGCAGAATCAAACCACTGCAGTAGTTTCTTTCAACAGTGTTGCACCCAGCACATCACCCAAAATTATGATCAGAAACTTCAGAGTATACTCAACAACTTTGAAAAATCTTGTTAGATTTAGATTTGGCTATATGAGCACAACTTTTGTTGAATAAATATGACTACATTCAGTCTAATTTTCTGAGTCAAAGAGCTCTATTAATTTAAGAGGCCAACTAGCCTAAGTAAAACAAGATCACCACAAATTCTCTTACCTTCAGTATAGGATCCTGACTTTATCACTATTTATTAATAATGCATAAATATTCAATATAGCTGTTTTATTTCTCACATGATAAGAATTTCACATCCTCAATTAAGAATAGCATGTTATAAATAAAGTGGTCTCATATAAAGTCATCTCATATAAAGTCTCCACACCTGGCAGATTTTCTGAAATAACCCAAAATACCAAAACCAAAGTTAGGAGCTGCTAAGGTAAACACAAAAGAACCCTGATTTTATCTCAGAAGCAAGTCACCATCCCAGGATGTATTGAACAGATGTCTTGAAATGTACACATCAAAAACACCAACGCTCCAATCAAGGCATCCTGTTGCAGTACCTTGTATCACTTTTTAGATCATGGAGTCACCACTTCATCCCTTGGAAAAACTCTACACAAAAATAGCATCTGTCGGAAGATGGAAACATCAAGCAACCAGTACCACAAAGATTCTGCTATAGTCATTAAGGCAGCATCCTTCTTCCTTTGGTCTTATTTTTCACATCCTTCCTTCCTTTTAGGTGGTTGTGTGTCGCCATTTTGTAAAGAAGAAAGCATCTGAATTTTATCATCGCAAAACCTCAAATGTATTACTTCCAGAATTTTTAAATAATTGTGGAGAAGTAATGGAACATTTTTATAAATGTGCCTGTTACTAAAACAAAAAAAAAAAAAAACCAAACAAAAAGTATATTAAAAATGGTTTTGTTTCTCTTAACAGTCATGATTAATTTCAAATACCTAATGAAAGAGTTCATTCTAAAGTTAGAGGCAGAAGCACAATTGACTTTTATAACTTTTCCCTTACAAACTCTCTTGGTCTTTTCTATTTTGGGTGCTACTTGTAATATGTGCACCACCTCCTAAATATTTGAATCACAAGTAAACTTCCATTAGGCTCTAAGAAACGTGTAAAAGTACAGAAACCTTTTGATTATTTCTGACCAGAAGACACCACTGGCAGTTAAATGTTGTCTTAAGGATACTTTGGCAGTGAAAAGCTCAAGGACAAACCAAACAATGCCCAAGTTGTTCTATGCTGAAGAATCCTTAGGTTGGCTCCTTCTACATGCACAGTGTTGGACAAGCAAACACCTGGGATGACAAACACATTTCCAGCTCACATCCTAATCCTACCCTTGGCCATTTGTGAAATGCCTCAGCCATGTCCTGTGTGGAAACTTCCACACCAGTGACAGGTCCCTGGAGACTTTATTTTATTTTATAGCTTACTTGTATGGTAATGTGACAGATTTGTTCCACCCTGTAAAGGCATGCAGCAGCATTAATATTTAGTTGTTGGTTTGCTCTACCAATTCACATTCTTTAACTGTGTAGCACGACCAGATTTGGACTTGGATGACCATGAAATGGCAAGAGCTGTTCTAGCAATGCAAATGCAGTACCTGTATAATAATAAATCTGCTATAAAAATAAATTCATTTTACAGGCACTAGCTTGAGAATTCTTGAAAGGTACTTTCAGGATTTAGCAACATGATACTTAAAGTATTATAGAAGTGGACTATAAAAATGCATTATTACAGAAATAAATTTTTTACTAAGTTTTAGCCTTTACCCAGAAAAAATAACCTAAGAGAGGTGTATGTTGAACAACTGCTTTTCAGTGACTACTGTAATATTTGTCCTCCTATTTTCACTTCAACATAGAAACTTCACTTTATATTTTCACTTTCATGCAAAACCAGCTGACTTTTCATGTTCTTTCAGTTTTTGAAAATTAGTCCCTGGCCATGATTTAATCTCTCCTCCAAATGAAAAAAATTAGATTACAATTACAAAGCACCAAAAACCGGAAATGTTGTAAAGTCTGACACAGTTTGAACTATACTGGTTCAAATGACACTGTGAAATTTTCTTAAACACCACCATTTGTCTACATAGCTTTTTAACCTTTGACTTCTAGAAGAGTTGCATGAGAAACAGCTTCTTCTAGGAGTGAAGTCATCACCAGGACATAAGAATTAAGAAGGGATATTTAAAATACTTCCAAATCATGGCACACTTGTATTTCATTACTGAACGAATTCCAATACATGTCTGGAAATAAAAAATATAAAAACAATCCTTCACTATACTTCCTTTGTTGACAGAGCTGGAGGTTCAGTTGGTCAGTGGGATATTCATGTCAATGGAGGCAAAAATTGTACTTACTGTGTGGATCTTCACAATACACACATTTAATTTCAGTGAATTCCCCCAAAGACACACATTAGTTAAGCTCCCACTACCAGCATTCCTTAGACAAATGGACTATCTCTTTGTATTGTCACCGATTAACTGAAATAGTACTCAGAGCACACCTGTTTCCATCATTCCTTTTACATGGTTAACTAAGAGAAGAGAGAAAATATTTCTAAGAAAAAAACAACATTCTTTAGAACAGCAAGCCTGAGATGAGCTACATCCCCAATTGGGATGAGCTCTACTCTGAGCCTAGCATCATGTATCTTGGCTTTAACCAGACAATTAATTTAAAAACACAACAAAAAAGCTATTTTAAATATTCATGTATTTCAAGTATCAACATAATTAAATGACATGCAAATCAGCAAGGGGAAAAAATTAAAATATAGCCTTTGAACTATGATTAACAGGATCCCAGGGGAAATGAAGCAACCTCCTAGAAGCAGCATACATTGGGCAGCATGGCAAATGGGATGAGCAGGACAGAGGATGCAATCACACACCGCTTCAGAACCATGCAGGACTGATGGAAAAGTGCAGAAGCATCCAAAATCCTGGGGAGGCTTCCTGTACTGGGAGGCTGGGAGTATGGAAATGGCAAAAAGCCAAAAGGAAACAGGTTTTTTTCTGTGACAAAAAGGACCAGGTAAGAGGATGGACTGAGGAGGCTGCTGGGATGAGTGCACTAGACCATGGTATCTAGAAAAAGATGAAAATGTCATTAGCTGTAACCCGGGGCAGATAAAGCAAGGGCAGCCTCAGAAAAGGAACTGTGAGAGTCTCCTGCTGATGAGGCAACAGAGGTATGGGAATCATATTTGGAGAACAGGAGAATATGAAGGAGTTTGATTCACAGAAGACTGGTGAGCAGGAGATGATCTGTGAAAGGTGAGCTGTGAAAAAAGAGGAATCCCCCAGATAGGCCACAGATGAGCAGTAAACTGAGACTGGATCAGGACTGTGGACTAAAGGAAGAAAGGATACATATGGAGGTATCTGTCCATCTCTGGCTCTTCCAGTCCGGGTGTGTTGACACTTACAGCCCTTGGCACATAGGGCTGCCACCCAATCCTAACACGTGGTAAATTTTTTTGTTTGCTATCAAGAATCCTTCTCATCTTGGCCAACTTTTATGAATCAGCATCTCTTATTTTTGTGGCTCTTAAGCACAGGGGGAACACAGCTCTTTCTTTTTGGCTTCTGAGTAATGACAAAAACTACTAAAAAAATAATTGTTTGCATCCCTCTATTGAACTGTGTTTGCCTGCAGTTTAGAATACCCAGGATCTGGGGTTTTATTATAATTACATGCACAAAGTCTAAGCTCTGAAAAGAAATGTCATCTCAAATTACAAAGATGGATCACTGTAACAATACAGTCTTCCTTTTCCCACTAGGGGAAGCATTATCTTCATAACAAAAACAATGCTTAAAAAACTCACCCTGAAATACTAAATCCATGGTTCAAGTAATTTAATGTAAGCTGCACATATATCCAAGGCCATATGTGAACCAAATTAAGAGAACAATATATTGTCTCTGTCTTTTTGCTAAACTGTCCCCATACATATATTTTATGTAAAATGTAAGAAGTGCTGAAAAGCTGTGCTACATGGGAGGGCAAGCAAGCAGGGTGAGGAGAGAGCCTTCCAGGAGACACTGGAGTTTTCTTCAACATCGACTGGCATGTTTGGCAGCACATATCCCTCACCCCTGTCAACATTATAAACATTAAAACTGCTCTCTGCTCCCAAACAGGTCCCCACTCAGTTCAACCACATTCACTGAAGTTTTTCAATACTGCCTCATAACTCCTATGAGCATTCAGTCCCAACGATGATTAAAAATTCACAGTTACAGGCAATATGAAGAATCTTGGAGAATGATAAATTTGGCTACCAAGAAAGAACAGCATTAGACAAAGACTTATTTTGTGAAGCACCTTTTTACATTTCCAATTTCTCTGAAGCTTCACTCATGTTTCTTCCTTGATTGATTTTTTTTCACTTTTCTCCCCAATATTTGAAAAAAATGTAAGCAAAGGGTCTGGAGGAACAGGCAGTTAGGCTCTCCATCTGGTGCACAACCCCAAAAAAAGGCCTAAAGATCCTCCAAACCTTTAACACATTTATTTTTCAGGCAGTTTGAGGTGCATTCAACCAAAGCCATTTTGCTTATAGCAATCACCCACAGCCTTCTTCTTCAAACAAACAAACAATAAATTTAAAAGCAGTTCCCTTATGCATCCCACAAAGGGGAAGATGGAGAATGAAGAAACATAAAAATATAGCATGTGAATAGGTTTGATTACTTTCCCAAGTGTTTATTGATGCACACTGAAACTGAGTTTAATTGCCAATATTTGAGAGAACTACAGGACATCATGTAATGCCTAACAGTCCTTCTGCTCCTCTGAAGCAAAATAAATTTAATTGAAGGTATCTTGTAGCACATTGTCCACACATTGAATTTCTGCTGGTATGTAGTAGCAGTTAAGAGTCATGTTTCCTCTTTAAGTTGAAATACTAGAAAATAGTAACTGAAAAACAGACCTCAAGAAGCTACTAAGCCTACTGTCTCAAGAGAGGATCAACTGTACTTCACCTAATGCTTCTGTCTTTGCTAAAACTTAGTACTTTAGTGACCAATCTGAATTCTTCTCCTGGAAATTTAATGATTCTTGTCTTACCTGGAAAACAGAAAGAATTTATTCTTACCCACTTACAAACAACTTTTCAGTTAGCTAAAGTTTTTTGGTTCTTTTTCTTTTCTTGCATTTCAGAGATGCCCCTCCTTTTTTCCCAGAGAGGATACACAAGCCTCCCATGGAGGATGGTACGGTACTGTCTCTCTCTGCCATTTGACCCAACATTTACACATGACAATTCCATCACAAAGTAGATGAGACTTGTTAAAATCATTACTGAAATCACCGTTATCTGCTCCTTCCCTCTCTCCACTTGCTACTGTGCTACAGAGCCGCTGAGCTGATTTAATACAGCTGGTGCCAGCATGAGCCGCGTGGGTGTTTATTTACATGGGTGCTTCCACTCTGTTTAGTCGGCCAGGGATCCTTCTGGGGAATTTGAGAAAAACTGAATAGTCTGAATGAGTTCACAGGTATTCCTTTCCAACATTTAAAGGGGGTTATTACAGCTTCTCTGTCCTCACGTAACTTCTCAAAGATAGGTGCTGACAAATGCTGTAAGAGTGCTACAGCCCACTCACCGAAGGTGGAGCTGAGTCTATCTCACTCAACTCAGTTGCTGCCACCATAAAGGAATCATCCCATTCTCCCCCCTAACAAGAAGACTGTTTTTACAAGAATAATTCTGCTTTTCACAGGCTACTGAACTTGAACTGGCTCAGAGTAGGGCAATTACAGCAGATGTAACAAGAGTTCGGTGCTAAGTGTAAGAAGACACAGCCAATCACATTAGGCATAACCACTACCCCCCATAGCTCTTGTATGCTGGAACTTCAGGATTACATTCACGAGGCAGTGCTGTAGGTCCACCAAGAGCTGATGTAAGCTCAGCCACTGAAAGTAGACTTCTCCCTGATGCCCTTCTACCAGCAACCTAAGTGTGCAGGGGACTGGGTAGGTGAAAGCAGTTTTCCAAAAATTAACATAACAAAGAGTTCTTAAAACATCAAAACTTTTGAGCCAAATCAACTCCCTGCCCTGTTTTGCCACATAACTGGATGAATTCCTGTGGCAGCACAAGAAGGGGCAGAGTTCAGGAGTGGGAGTAAGCTCCTGGGACTGGGCAGGGGCAGGAGAGAGACACTGCTTCGTCTAATGGCTCTGCAGCTTAAAAAAGCTAGACTGCAAGTGCTGCCATGAGTCTGAGTCATGGGGGTCAAATGACTTTAAAATAACCATCTAATTTTAAGTAGGTTCTAGCTTGCTCTCTTCCCAAGATAGCTCAGACTCTTCATGATGCATGCATTAACCACCTGAACATAGAAGCCTCAGTCATGAGGTTTTCATTTCCAGTTACTAAGGTGCAGCTTCTTGCCTTTTGGTTTTCCCTTACCATCTGCAAGCACAAGGAGTATCTATTATGCCCCCAGATACTTTTATTTCATTCATCCCTTTCCAAGTTTGTCCCTGTATGCCTGTGGTACTTATAAAGGTTTTGAGTAATTTGGCCTCACTGCCATTTTCTGTGGAATGTGCCCCAACTCCTTCAATCTCTTCAGTGCATCTCTCAATTAGTTTCTGATTACACTTTCTGATTTTCCCATTGCGGTTGTATAGTTTATGCTGCTTAAAAGTACAACACTAACTGTTTAGTCTTGCTTCCAGCAAGATCCTACCAAAGCATCCCAGAGCCTGTTGAAGACTGTCTATTTTGACTTTATTCTTCCAACTACTTTCTACTTCTTCCCCTTTTCAGAAATTATTAAAACTATCACTCACAATCATCACCAACCCCAACTCACAATTCCACACCATTTTCACAATCTCTAAAAGCTCATCTGGACAGGCGAAAACCAAATTTAAAAGGCCCATGTCCCTAAAATTCCTTTTTTTTTTTTTTTGGTCTTAATAGACCAATACTCCTACAATGTCCTTTTTCAGCCTAAGAAGTTATTTCAATTTCCCATTTTTCTATGAAAAATGCAAGTGGTATATCCTTATGTTAGAGCTCGTTGTAGGATGTATGCTAATAAACAGGATATTAAATAACAAAAACTGTCAGACAAGAACACATACTGGGAAAACACGCACTCACAGAAAATAGCATTATGAAACTTCACGAAAATTTTGACATGAATGAAAGAGCATTTTATTATCTGTGCATTCCAATTTCTCTGCCACCCCCACAAATATCCCTGGACAGCAGACACATTATCCCTCCTATTCTAAGGACATGTATCTAATCCATTACAGGGCATGCTTGGGTCCACAGAGCAAGCTGTAGTAAGCTGTTAGATTAGTTCCAAGCCAAACATTAACTCTCAGTGAAAAAAATCCCAGATGCCTGGGGACAAAGGGGGTGGATAAGAAAAGTTTGCTGCATTACTGTGCAGTGGGTAATAACACTACTTAAAACACATGAGGGAATGAACCCGGGAGATGTACCTTGTCCTGGATATTCTAGCTTTATTTCAGGTCTAGGTGTGAAGATTTGATTTTCCCTCTACCATCTTTCATGCATTTCAGTACTGCACTAAATGAACCAGGGCATGTCTACAGGCATGCTTGCAATAAATGCAATATCCTAATCACTTGCTAATTAATAAAATAAATAACTCTTTTAATTCAAAGCATAGAAGCAGATGGGTTTGCTCCAGACTCAGTCTGCCCACCAAAAACCCCATTCCTTTGATGTAAGATCAGATAATGATGATTAGTCTAGCAGGCTGTATGATCTCAAAGCTTATTTAGCTTGTAAATTCTCAGGCAGTCATCATCACTTGTTCCACAGTAAAGACCCATTTAGTGAAGAACCAAAAAAAACCCAACCCAATGGGAACTCATTTGCCTGTTTTTGGTTATTGGGAAGACTTTCATTGATATTCCTGGCTTGGCATATTTTTTCCACTGTACACAAAGATGACAAAGGTCATGCAATAGCATTTAAAATTTCTCATAGAACATAAATGAATCATGACTCATCCATGGGTACACCACGTCCTTTATTTTTCTCTCAAGTAAGAGATAGTACCAAGTTTTTGTTTGCAGCTGCACAAACTGAATATGAAAGATATATATCCCTGAACATATGTTTCTAAAATTCACAGTGGAACAATTGTACTCAAGTTTTCAAAACTGAGCATACACAAGGCAGTCTGGAAGAACATCAGTAATCTTCACAGTAAACATCTAGTGACGCATATCTCCAACATGTTGCAATACAGGAGATTAAGACAAAAGCCATCTTCAATTAACAGATCAGTGGTGGTGGCATCTGACCATTAGTCTTCTAAGCATTAGTCACATTTGGTCAGCATAACAAGGCTGCAAATATTAGGGCTCCCATATGTTATGTCTCCACTTGACCCCCATCATCTCAGTCACCTTTCCTGCCCTCCCTTGTGTCCACGCTGTCACCCTCATCCCCACAGCAGCTCCAGGGTCCTCTCTCAGGGAACAAAGGGACAAAAAAGAGGCTTACTTCTGTCCCCATTTTCTTTGAGGTGAGAAACATGGCAGCCAGTGCAAGCAGAAATGGGTTTATCCTGGGCAGCCAGGGGGCCCCTGTCTCCCACCTGCCTATAGCTAAAGCAATGGAGGGGAGGAAAAGCACAGCACACAGCAGCACCAAGGGCATCCAGACTTCCAAAAGAGCTCCACTGCCATGGCCATCAGCCAGCTGGGCACAGCTGCTTCCTCTCTAATCTTTATTTCCAGTGATTTAAGGTAAATTTTTTCTCACATGCAGTTCTCTGCTGTAAAATCCATTTGCCTTAAACTTAGGAGCAATCATCATCAGCCTCACCTGACTTTGATACTCCTGGCTCATCGAACACACTGGGATGCAGAGAATTTCACTTATTGCACGAGTTGCTTCTGTACTAACTTATTAACTGAAGAAAAAAAAAAGGCAATGAAATATCCTACATCTACAGGCTTAGGTAGCTCTCATTTGCTGAAGCAATTTTGTGCTCCATAAATCAAGTTGTATATTTAACCACTTTAGGTTAATCTGTATCAGGGAGCACAGCAGAGGCAGAGTGGACATTTTGGCCAGCTTCAAGTATTCAATCTCCTGCCTTTCAGCCCACACTGAGGCTCACCCTGCTCTCCTCAGGCAGGCAGAAAGTTACAGTATTATGAAAGACCCGAGGCAACAAGGCAGAAACACAAGCTAATTTCTATTATGTCATGTAAAGTTTTGTTTAGTACAGACATGAATTAAATTGGCAGATTAATTTAATAGAGCAGAACACAAAAGTGAAAGGCATGACAGCTTGTGTTCCGTTTCTGTGTGACACAGAGCTGCCCCTATTAACTTCAAATTATCTCCTTTTATGGACTCCAATCTTTTTGTATTTTTCACAACTGTAACTGGATGACGGGTTAAATACTCGGAAGAACGCAAGAATGTTTTTTTCTGCAGCCAGCACAGAGAGGGGAATCACTGAACCCACAGCTTCTGTGAAACAGGAAACTGTTTCATGTGTTTTGGGTGCATCTGATTTACACTGCTTCCCAGTGCCACCCTTAGGCAGAGGTGGCTTGGTCCCCCAGCCCCTGTGCCATGGAGGGAACTGGAAGCTCTACCAATGCTTTTGTTTCCAATCTTCCATCTGTTTATTCTATCACACCCATACTTCTTTAAGGTAAAAAACCTTCCCTATAGCTCAAAACAAATTACTGAGAATTTTTATTGTACAACTATACATACCCTTCCACTCTCCTATAAAAAAAAACAGAATGAAAAGCCACACAACTACGGAAGCATTTCAACAGCTTTTCAAAATCAAAATATCCCTGACTATCAGACAGGTGTGTTAGCTCAAGCCCACAGCACAAATCAAACCAACAACAAACGCTCCTTTTTCTGTGGCCTTACCAGCAAAAAGTTGTATAGATGCCCAGTCCAATGTGCTTGGCATAAGCAGTGGCCAGGCTGGATGCTCTGTCCATCTCTCCCTTTAATTGCTGAGAAGGGTACTGGGAAGCGAAATGTTTCTCCCTCCCTTATTTCTAGCTTTGATACAATCAAAGGCAGACAGACAGACAGCTGAGAATCCAGTCTCTGCACAACAGCAGAGCCCAGCACGGGGAGCAGGTGGTAGAGAAAGCTCATTAAAGCTCGAGAGTGTATCCACAAAACAAATAGTCAGAGGAAAGCAGCAAAGCAGGAGCCCACACAAAGGTATCCTTTCTCTCCTCATCTGCAGGAGCCATCTCTTACCTACAAAAGCTACTCTGCAGGCACTACTATTGGAAGTTTTAACTTTCTCTGCAATTCTTTCATCTAAATACAAAATAGGGCTCAAACTACAGAGGTGAGGAGGTTCATTGAAACAAAGAAATCATCTGCACTTAACTGCGGCAATTCAAAGCTCAGGCCTCTCAAAGCAGTTTTAGAAACACCTGCTCTTCAAAAGTCCTTGCTTCTGTGAAATGCCTTTCAGGCCCAATGTCCTGCATCTCAGTGAAATGGGGCCTGTGCAAGATTCAGATTTTGACCTAAATATGTAGAAAAATATTAACTGAACAATAATCCATTTTAATACTGAAACTCACTTATAAATTTGCTGAAAAAGCAAATGCATGGCACTGTAGTACTGAGGTGCCACACTCTTCCCTTGGGATACACTTTAACCCATATAATACTACTTGGGATTCAAAGTAACAGTTTATGGGTGAGTGATTAATAATTTATCTGGACAATACTTTTGCTTGATTTTTCCCTCAACTATGCAGGTCCAGCAGAAGTGAGGTGAGAGAGAAGAAGGGTGTTGACAAGTTTTGTCATCCTTGTTGGTACATCTAAACCAGGTGCCTGAAAATGGAAGTAGACATTTCAACTCTGCTTTGACCTACTTCGGATGTACAGTAAATAACTGGGAACAACATTTGTGTTTCCTCCTTATGGCATTGTTCAACCAAAACTGAGCAGGCCTGGCCACATCCCCAGCCAGGACAAGTGATCACCAGCACTGCTCATCTGCGTACAGTTCTTCTGGGGTGGGCAGGACTGACAACAGAAACCAAGGTCACCCCTCAAGGCCATATCCCACTGCTGGAAAGCTGGACAAACCACTTGGCAAGTCCAGAGCCCGCTCCTTCTGACTGGCTGGCACCTCAAAAAAGCTGGTTCACAGCTATGAATGGATTTTTACAGATTCCTGAGCATCACAACAAATCTCATCACCTTCTGCTTCCAATGTATGGTATTTTTTAATTCTTCTTTCTCTAACATATAAAATCCATTTATAGCACACAAAAAATTAATGCCACACAAAACCATTGCACATACAGTGCTGCCCTGAAGAATAGCTGAAAGAATGACCATGTTAGAAACACCATAATAAAAAGAAGACAAAGTTTAAGATTTATGTACTGCAGAAGTCTTAATCTAGGTATCTACCTATTTCTCACCACCTACAATCAAAACTGTTCTACAGTGAAAATTAGACATATCTGCTAACAAATACATGAACTACCACAGATACCCCAGACTTTGGTAGAAATAAAGCCTGACCCTCAGCACACACATACACGCACAGGCATCTCTTGCTATGAAATTGTGAATGGAAAATCAGAAGCAAAGAAGCTAAAGGCAGAGCTAATAACAAAGATGTACATTACCAGTCTGAGTCTAAGAATGTAAACTTACTTAGGGTGAAAACAAGATTGGCATTATATTGGCATTACTTCATTTTAGTACTGTTGCTTAATCTGTATATCTAATTCCTCACATAAAGCTTGACTTTGTGCTAAATAAGAAATGCCTTTGCACTCCACCAGCAGGCTCTGTCCGTTTTACAAAGAGGGAACATCCATTTATTTCATCTAAAGGTCAAAAGTGAAATGCCTTTGGGAGATCCCATGCAACCTTAAAATAAAAGTCGCATTCCTGAACTCCGAACTATCTAGAATGCAACACAATGTCATTATTATTCCTTTGAAAAATGTAAAACAATTGATCATTTATATTAAAATCAAATCTCTTTAAAAAGAACTGGTTCTAAAAACCAATGAAATACCAACAGTGAGAATTTTAAATCTTGCTGTTCAAGAAGTACAACTTATTTTCCTTGCAGTTTTATGCATTATGGAAGTCATAACACCCATAAATGTTTAAAAGACGTGATGTAATCCTAGTATTTGTTCACTTTGAATAAAAGGAAAACAATTCTTATTCAAACACCAACAGTAGCCAAAGCAGCCAGTCCCAGCCAACTTTTTAGTGATTCTTAGTAGATTACGTTTATGCCATGGTACCTACCTGCAACTATTAATCAATATTTATTGATCCCATTTAGCAAAATCAGAACACAGAACTCCAGTGGAGCAGGAACTTGTGCCTGTCAGGTTTCTTACAGCTTTCTTCTTCATTTCTAAGACTTAGTACAGCCCTAAGCCCAGTGTTCAGGATCTGAACTAAAGCTTGCTGAAACAACAGGTAGCTTTTTAGTTCTTCTAAGCTTCAAAATTATTGAATGTGCAAGCTATAAAACACCTGCTGCAATATTACACTCAACCTTCTAATTTTTCCCTTCTATTGTAGTTCTGCTCAGCTTATTAGGAGATTGAAAACTACACACTTCTTTTTGTCCTAAAAGCTATATAAAATTACACATTGCTTATCCAGCTTCACAACATCAAATCACTTTATTCAGAGGAGGCATATCATGATCTTTTTGGACAACTTAAGACCTTTTTTATAATTAATTACCACTTTAAACAGATAATTAGAACAATCTCCCAACACAGTGTGTGGTTAGTACATGTACAATGCACACCAGGTTGATGATTACTTTCGAGGTGCTCACTGCCATCAGCAGATGCCTGGGGCTACCAGCAGTGCATAGAAGGCACCACGTGTAGGAGGAGATGTCCTGTCACAGTGCCAACACTGATCTTCTGAAAGATACTCTCTAAGGAGAAACATGCTTAGGAAAACCTCAAGTTTTACACAGTTAACAGTAATATACCCTTTTCTACTACCAAAGATAATTCAAAACAGGTTGCAAAAACAAAACCTGCATCTGTCTACATGAGGCCTAAAAACAACCATACTGCTGTTTCACCATTGCTTCATCTGAATACATAGATTTTATCATTCTCCAGTAGTTTCAACACAGCTTTTAGCTAGTTTTAAAAGCTCCATATTCGTGACATAGAAAGCAGGTTTGCAAGGAAGCCCTGCAGCATCTGACCTTTTTATTTTCTCACGGTAATTTTAAGCGTAGAAGGAGACAGAGATAAACACAACACAGAACCCCGCCATAGCAAAAGCCCACTGAACTATTTCCAAGAAAAAAGACAGTTGTTCCATGAACTCTTCCATGTTTTCAGACATATGAATTATATCTGGCAATAGTTCAACAGAAAGGAAGGAACACCAAAGGAGAAGCACAGCCTAAGCATTTGTAATCAAACAGATTAAGCAGCTGTAAACTGGGAACTCCTGCTCATCAGCAGTAAAAAGGGAAAAATACTCAAATATACACAATGCTAACATCAAAACCTGTAGTTTGCTGCCTAATCTTTTCCTGCTTAATACAGACAAACTTGTAGGCCTGCCAATGTATGTAAGGTCAAATGGTTTCATATACATAAGGTCAATGGTTTTCATGAAGAAAGATGGGTAAAACTGAAATAACAGTCAAACACATTGGGCTGGACTATTAAGGCACAAGAACAAGGGGAAAAAGATGATAATATAGGTAAGGTAAGATAAACAGGTAATGTAAATGGAAAGTAACCAATACAGTCAGGTGAAAGACACTGGGCTGAGAAAATGAGAAGGAGGAAGCAAAAGCACAGGCTCTTTGGTGGACAAAAATGTAGTCTGGAAGAGTCACAGAAAAATGAATTTCCATTTCACCACTGCTTCCAGTAAGTAAGTGTGAAGCTTTTCAGAAAGGATTTCAAACACCACACCTTCCTCCTGCCCTGAGAAAGTGATGGAATAGCCGAAAGCAGCAGGGAAATGGTACATCTCATCACAATCTTTGTGATGTACCTACACCTCATAACCTTAGGACTGGGGAAAAAATGTCTTTCTTGAAAGAATCAAAATGGAAAAATAATTACTTTTTTTTTATCACCTTTGTTGTTTCAACTATTTTTTGAGGTTTTAAATCTACAACCTTCTCCTTCCAAGCTAAAGCAATTTAGGAAATGCAAACTGAGGATGTTCTGTGAAAGCTCCATACAAGTCTGCACTGAGCAGACTTTCTTCTCAAGCAGCTCTTTTGCTCTCCTAACAGGCTGCAGTCATTAAATTACTTCTGCTCTGAGGCAACACAAGCCCTCCAAACCAGCCTGGCCTGGCCAAGGTTCCATCACCCCACCTGCCTTGCATTTCTCCTGCCTGGCAAGTCACAGCAAGGAACTCTGGTAGAAAACATCTATCCTTTCTAAAAATAGGTATGAGCTGTGAGAGAGCATGGCTATGCCTGGCCAGCACCAGCCCTACTGAGACCCATTTAACATGGAGAATGTGAAATCTCAGCACTAGGCACTGCAATCCTAGAGCTGACTGCCTGCATGTCTGCTGCTTGGTTGCTGATGTAGTGGGGGATGCAGAGAGAGCTGGGACAGACAACTGGAAAGATATTTCCTGGTTAAGGCAGTTGCCTGGTGCCTTGGAGAATGGGATCCAGTCCGTGCCTCTCCCATGAAATCAACTGAAGATGCTGCACAAATCATTTCCACACTTTTCGCAGGCAGCCACTAATTATACATTCCCCATTTTTTCTACATGTTTAGTGTTGGATCTTTTCTCAAACTGAACAGCCAAAAGGCCTGGCTTCAGCTGAAGTTACTGTGTTAAAATCAGACTGTGAAATGCCACTGAATGCTAATTAGGAAGTAATTTTGACATTACCTTTTCCAGGCTTCCTCTCCCAAAGAGTCAGCAAATAGCTATGAAAACTTTAGGAAAGGTTAAACACCACTCTGGCTTTCACAGACAGAATGGGATGAAAAAACTGAGAGCAGCAATACACTGCCTCCTTCCTTCTGGGGAGTATGCATATAAAAATCAGCACATGCTTTCTCAAAACATTCAGGTATTACTGTGATAAATGCCATGGGAAGCTCATGAGAAGCTGAATGCATTTATTCTGCCTTCAAAGCACAACTTGATTATTAGACGTTAAGTAAGAAACAAGTCCAGAAAGTGAGTGTAAGGCAAAAATTCCTGCATCTTCCCTTGCTCAGCGAGCACATTCTGTTCCATGTATTGAATTAGATGTGATCCTGTGAAACCCATCAAGCAATTAAAGGCTAGAATGATGCAAAAGGGGCCCATGTTTAGGTTGCACAGAGCTTGACTATGAAAACAGAATATTCCTTAAGCATTTTCTCTGTAGGAAGACATTAATATGTCAGCACATGGCAGTGGTGGGAAAGGAGAGCATTAGACTATACGTCATGCATAGAGTGGAGATGCCCCTCCACATGCAGACAGGCTGGAGAGAAAGCAAGGCTGCAGCTGGCAGAAGCCAGTCAACAGCTGGCTGTGAGCAGGTCAGCCCCGCTGGTCCTGCAGCCCTGCTGCAGGTCAGTGCAGCTCTGAGGTGGGAGCGCACCTTGGGGCTGTGGTTAGCGCGGTTTGTGCCGCCAACAGCTGCGGTCTGGCCGCGCTCCCGGCCCGCTCCCGGCCAGCAGCCAGCCCTGCCAGCAGCCAGCTCGGGAACAGCCTCAGCTCACAGCAAAACCATCCCTGACACACCTTTCCCTATGAGGAAAAGGAGTGGAAATGTCTCTTTTGACAGCCCTGTGGGACACAGCCACTTAGGCATCAGCCAGCGAGTCAGTCCAACCTGCCTCCCTGTTCTGTCCAACACTGTTAAATGAATCACAAAACATTTACAACAGAGACCAAAAACCTTCACTGCCAATGCCTTGCTGGTGTGGCTAAGTATTCTCCTAATCCTACTGCGATGGCAGCACAAAGACTTGCTCAGAAGGCTGCTTGTTCTTATTACTCCCCAAGGAGAGGCAGCAGATCTTTTTCTCCACCAATGTGTCCTGGAATACTTCCCTGCTACCTGGGGCAGGGAGGTGATGGTGGCTGGGAGATCTGCTATTCAACTCCACATGGAAAATTGCCCTCAGGCAAAAAACAGTGCTTACAAAAGTCAAGTCACATCTATCCCTCACTCTATAACCATGTTTATATTTCAATGGTTTTTTCTGGATATCTCAAAAACATTGCATTTTCAACACAAAATGAGAGTGAAGTCAACTGATTGGATACCTGCCTCACATTTCCATCTCAATTTCAGTATTTCAGCACGTGAATGCAGAGAAATTTATTTTCAATATGATGCAATGGACTGATTTAATATTTGTAAGTGTATTTAAGACAGGTACAGCATCTAAATGCTCAGCAAAAACTAAAAGTAGTGAGGAGAATGAAGAACAGAAGCTGTCTACTTACTTCCTAAAATAGATTGACACGTACTTTTCTAAATAAAAAACACCCAGGGATGCCTAAAATTTTTGGGATTAGGTGTAGTTTCATGCCTTTTATCCTGGAACTCTGCATTTACCTCACCCATTCTTCAACTGGTGGAGCACACATCAAGTATCCCTGAGAGACAAAGTGCTACAGTATACAGATGTGCCTATTTTGGAAGCAGTTGGATCACTTTTCCCTACGAGGTCAGGGTTTTCAGAGCAAAAGAATAGCCCTACTGTTTGTTATCCAGCTGAGAACAGCCTGGATTCCCTGTCTTGCTCAATGCTGTAAATTTAACTGTAAAGAATAAAATCAGTCCCCCCTAATTTCAATTAGCAGAGAAGGAAGAGGAGAACAGGTAACATACTCTCCTATAATGACACTAAACTTCTTGCAGTTACTTGCAACAATCCAAAGCTTATCATTGTTTGGCAAGCCTTTCCTTTATTTTTACTTCATTTCCCCTCCTTTCACTGGACAGGAATTTCATGTTAAACTGGAAAAAAAAATTTAAAAGTTAAAATTTCCATTTCCAAAGACTATTTTTAATCATTAAAATAAAGTTATATGGAGATCTTGGCTAGTTTTACCCCATAAAAACTGGTGGGCTTCATAAGGTATGCAGGTTTAAAGCTATTCTGTCTTACTACTTTTATTTTCCTCCTCTGCCTTACTCATCTAAATAATTCTGTGAATACTTGCCTGTTCTGGTAGAAAAAACATGATTTTTCTATTTTGGGGTCCTAGGCAGAAACAATTTAGAAAACAAGTTTTTAAATATACTGTGATTATTTTGAGGATCCTCCTAGAGGATCAGAGGGACATAGCCAAAATCACTGGATGGAAATTCCAGGTTAATCTGGTACACCCTCCTGAACCCATCACAAAATTCCCCTCAACCACTGCCTTTTTTCCCCATTCTGATATTTAGCCTCTGTATTTAAAGTTTTTTGTCTCTGTGGTTACTGCAGAAACACCTAAAATGAGGCAGCAAGGGCCAATACAGGAAAAAGCTTGGCAACCCAGAGTTACATGTTAGGTCATGAGGGCCAGTGTGCTGCCAACTTTTGAGTGTGTGAACTCCTTTTATTCCTGAAGCTAGTGATACTGAGAAATTAATCCCCAGTCTCCATCAAATACATTTTTATTACACACTTTCAAGCTTTGTATAATCCCTGTCACAGAATATCACACAACTTACTTATATCTTACTTTGACTATCAGGAGGTTTTGTTCTCCTTACTTCACTTTTAGGAAAGGGAGACACAGGGAAGCTAAAAGTACTGCCTTAGGGCTGCCAAAGCAGCCTGTGGCAAAACAGGGACTGGATTTCTGCTCCCACACGTGAACCCAGGCACACTCATCTGCAGCTGCACTGGATACTGCCTGCAACATTCCCTCAGCCCACCAGATCAGCTCCAAGCTCTCCTCACCCTTGGACAGGAATGGGATCACCAGCTGAACAGCTGGAATGGAGCTGGAATCCAGGCTCACACAGGGTATGCAGCCAGCTGGAGCTGCTCAGGAAGGAGAGACCCTTCCATGCACCAAAGGGAAAAGGGGAAAGGCAAAGGATGGGACCAAGCTCCTTACAAATATGCCAGATTCATCCCTTCAGGCTGCAGGACCTGAACTGTTTGCAATTCTGCCTGTAGCTGAGAGCAGGTGGATGTGCAGCAGGAGGGGAACCACTGGACTCACAATGATTGCTCTGGAACCTTCAGATAAAAAATGACAGCCCTGGAGGCGTTTGTGGCATGTGGTGCATGTCCAGAGGCAACACTGGAGACCTTCTGAAACACACTCCACCTCTGGGCAGGATGCAGTGCTCATATCCTCATATCTAAAACGGTCTGATGAACATATCAGTGAACAAAGTGAAATGGAAAATAAAACCTTAGATTGCACAGTGAGAAAGTTTGTAATTTAACCTGAAATAACAGAAAAAAAACCCCACCATTTTATTTTTACCACTGAATCAGAATACAGGCTCTGACAATTGTATTGGCAAAGGAAAAGACATTTGTTGGAACTCTTATTCCTCTTTGATTATCTATCAAGGTCCATGGTGCACACTTAGATGGGAGAGCTCTCCACAGGTTTTAAAGGTGTTGGGAGTGGGCAGGAGGGTATCACACTTTTCCTGAAGAAAAATAAAATGGAATGCGGGGGGAAAAAATAGTATCTGCAACAGATAACTGCTTCTCAAAATGAGGTTTTATCACCATTATGCATAATGCATCTCTTAGTCCTAAAATGAGTGAGCCATGCTAGATATGTTTGCATGAAATGAATGATAAAATACTTTTGAATATTACATGTAATATTGAGGGGGTTCTACTAGCACATACTTCCATGAGTAGGCACCAATGGAATATGTCTAGAACAGAGAAAAAGAAAATGTTGGAAAAGATAGTGTCAGTATTAATATCAGTAACTTCTAAACAGAAATGAAGATTTCAGAAACAAGTATGTGCATAGGTACTTCACTATATAAATAAAATAAAGGAGATGCTTCTGGTAAAAAAAAAATCTTAGCCAAGAAACAAATATGCCAATGCACAACAGCATAGTGCACAGGATTGAGAATAGTACAGATTGCAGTTTACAGGAATTGTGTTTGGCTGATACTGCAGGTTCCAAAATTAAGTTGTTTATTCAAACTATTTATAATTTCAGAAAAAACTCTGATAAATGTAAGTGCAGTGGTAATACATTTTCATTACCCTAGCAATTACTTTACTGCCTATTCTAAGACAAAAATACATAATATGTATTTCTTTTGCATTTTTCTCCAATTTTTTTCTTTCCAGTATTTTGTGATAAGGCCTGAAAAAAAAAAAAAAAAAAAACCAAAACACACAAAAAAAAAAAGCCACCTTTTACTCCTTTTGGACTTTTCCAAAAAAAGAGCCCGTATGTATTCCTGCATTTCACATGGACTCTAAATGCTGTGATCTGTACCAACTCTCAGTTGTCCTTAAAGAATAACAATAATAAACCTGCTGGGCACAGCTACAAAACTTTTGGCTTTCAGTCAACCTTACATTTTTGATTTCTCTTTCCTGCAATTACCTCTGGACTAAAAGACCACTAAGTAATTCATCTCCTTGGCAATGTTAAGAGTTCCAACAAGGAGAAAAACTTAGGGTATCAAGAAATATACCCACCACCTTTGAAGGTAGCTTGAAGTGTTCACTTAACAGTGGGAAAAATTAAGTCTAAGGAAAGGTTGAAAAGGTTGTCTTGTACTCTACTGATAACATTCTAGAGGATGTCTCTTTGTTAATGTCTTTATTATTTTAAAAAAAATTCTCTTTGATGACTCATCCAAGAGCCCGAGGAGACA
Organism: Emberiza elegans; assembly: GCA_024865655.1. NCBI lineage: Eukaryota > Metazoa > Chordata > Aves > Passeriformes > Fringillidae > Emberiza > Emberiza elegans. The sequence goes on along the minus strand of JALJVW010003023.1, from coordinate 62,110,800 downwards.
CTTCTCCCTTGGTAATTTACCTTGATCACAACACCTAAGTCGTTTCTCACCTGTCAACACATCCAGAAGGTTTTAATGGCTTCCCAATGATAGACAATAGCATATATTTATATATTTTCATTTTCACGTGCTATATTTTAATTGACTGAGTTTTTAGGAAGTGATGATAGGCTCATCATCACAAAGCCCCAGCAATGAAATAAGCATGAAAAATTAAGTGATTACAGACATGACATTTTGGACTTTCAGTTTGGGGAACAGAGCAAGGCTGGTTAAAAGGGAGGAAAAGAGGCACAGAACATCTGACCAGCCTCTATTTTCCATCTCTAGGCCTGTCAAGATAAAATCATCCTCAGACAACCAAGCTGATGAAATTCATTTTTACTCTGCTGATCAAGATCACTAACCTACTTCTCTGCATGTCATAATTCTCCAGTGACAAAAGTAATTTCTCACCCATAAATTGTTGAAAAACCTTAAGAGTAAGAAAAGACACATAGATCTTACAGACATTTTCTGGCATTTTTACTGTTGTTCCCTCCCTTTTCTCATGGCCTTTAGGTTTTGAAGGGAATGCAACTGGCATTGCTCTGGCTCCCTACTGCAGTCAGCTGGAGAGCTCAGCTTCAAAGGCAGCCTCAGGAAGGGATGGAGCAGGGCCACCACCTCAGGCTCTACTGGAGAGCAAACCTCTCCATTCCCAGCAGGACAGGCAGTGATGGACTCACACTGCCCACCCTCGAGCTCACAGGAGGAGAGGAGGGGTCTCACCTGGGATGTGCAGCCCACCAGCTGATACGCTCTCCTCTGCCGCTCCCCTGGCATGATGGGCAGAGGGTTCTGCTGCTCCTCCTGCAGGAGCACATCCTTGCTGCTGGCCAGTCCAAGCCTCAGCAGCTCCAAATGCCAGTGCTGACAGTGGGTAAAAGGCAAATAGTGTTGATTCACCTGCAAGGCTTCATGTGTAGGAGGCACCAGGCAGGAAAGAAAAGCTGGCATTTCTTTTCCATACCCCACAGTAAAGCAGGTGTAAGGAGCACGCTGAAACACCAATCTGACCCCCAGGGAGCATAGCACACACAGGAAGGCACAGGGGAATGGCAAAGTGTAGCTGTTGGCCTTACCCAGACAACACACTCAGAAATTATTCTTCACCCAGCTGGTACCTCAGCACTTCATCACAACATGCAAAGTGCCTTGACTCTTTTACAGTCCCACCCCTTTTACACCTTCCCAAACAAAAGAGGTAAATAACCAGTCTAAAGAAGCTGATGCCTTCTCCAAAAACAGACCCAGTTTTACATTTAATGGTTCACTAAATAATTCCTGCAGCCAGTCAGGTATTGAAGCATCAGCACCCAAAATTTAGTCAAAAGACTAATTCCTATCAATTATATCACTTGATATTGGGCTATCAGGATAATAACAATTGGTACTTAGGGAAGCACACAAATGACTATCCATCATCAGTGACAACTGTGAGATAGGTTAATTATGAATGTACATCATAACTTTGCCTTTAGCATGGTGTGACTCAGATTTTAAAAATGCAGCTTCCATCTAATACTATAAATCTAAGCACAGAAATTCTGCACTGTATACTTTCAAACACAGCAAACAACAGTCACAAGAAACAAATTACTTTACACACAAACTTACAAATTCTGTTTTAAGGAGTGGTCCTGGCCAAAAGCTTTACATTTTACCTAACACAATAGAAATTCATCAGTTGTCTTCAGGTACAAAAAACTCATGTAAGAGGCTCATGTTTTAAGCACATCACAACATTAAATTATTTTCAGCAATATCTCATACAATAATATGTGCAACTTCGCAAAAAATCTCATTCTGTTTTCGAGATGGATTTGATAGGATTTATAGTTCTCTGGATTCAGAACTATGAAATATGTTTCTATACAGCTGAACCACATTTATCAGAAAAGTAGGAGTATTAACCAAGACAATACCCAACATGACATAATCACATGTGCAGCCTCCCATATCAATCAATTTCATTTCACACAATTTCCTTGGACAGTACAGACACACACTGTGCCATGTGCAAACCCGTCCCATGTAATTGCCAATTACCCTTCCAATCATGGCACACATCTGAGAGGGCCAAGGGAGGGAAACAGAACTTTTAACTTTTCACATTTTGGCCATGAAATGTTCAGACTTTAAGCTATGATGTTGAATGGGGATTTACAAAAAACAAAGAATTGCTTGTGAACCATGTGGGACAGAACAACAGTACAGCTAAAATAAACCTGAGCTCAGCAGAAGACACTCACTACACAGACTGCTTTGGCAATGCATTAAATTCTGCATGCTGCTCTATTTTGCAAGTTAAATTGGTTCTACTTAATTATAAGCAACAGGACACTATTAAAATAAAGGATAGTGTTGTGTTGACATAGAACAAATATAAAAAGTATTCTGCTGAAATAGAGCCCAGATGTGCATGTCTGTCAATGCACAGATGTGTCTTATATTGTGTGAGTAACTAAAGTTATGCACAGAATTGTTAATTTGCAAACTCTGGACCAAAACCATAACTTGCCCACTACATAGGGACCATGTAAATGCCATCTCAGCCTTGACACAGGATCAGCTAATCTTGATATCATCCTACTTGTATTTTGCGCAGTTGCATTTTCTGCAGGCCTGACAGCATCCAAAGTAGTGTATCTAGAGGACCAAACAGACCTTTTCCTCTGGCTTTCACATTGCCAAATCAATTCTAGCACCAGCAGCTCCTGTGGTATCAATGAGAAAGCTTTTTTGGAATGCAAGGAAGGCATTTAGAATGAACACCTTTCAGCAGATGTATATTTTAGTGTGTATATTACCTTTGCAAAGGCTGTGGGAACACAAATAGGTATAAAGCAGTCACTTGCCAGGCTTGCTCCTTCAAAGATTTTATTTGAAGGCACTAAAAGGAAAATGTGATTTTTATAATGACAGCTGACAGAAGCATTCTCACAAAACAATCTTTCTAATTTTTCACCTGTGTGTTTTTTTGGCTTTGTCCTTTCACCATCAACTTCTTTGGTCTCCTTGATTCTCCAGGAAAAAAACTTTTCCACATTCATAGCCTCTTTGACTACTCTGAAAATCAATTAAATGGAAGCTAAAATTATTAGCAACTTTGAGGAAATGAGTCTGCACCTGGCAGGACAGAGGGCACTGAGCTACAATCACTACAAGGTTAGCATGTGTGCCTGCACATCTCAGGGGCTACCATTCAAAGCTCTTCCCTACTTATGACACATCCAGTCCATTTAAAATCACAAGCTCTGTCCCAATCAAGCACATAATTCCTGGAAAATGCATCAGAAATCAGCATCCACTGTTTGTTTGACCAGTGTGAATCAGAGCACATTTTCAAAGGCATGTTCCCAGAAAGATGGATCTACTTTTCTGCATGATTTGAACTATTATTTTGGCATTCTCAAGGGCGTGAGCCGAGACATTATTTAACCCAGTGACTTTAGGCACTGGTACAACATCTGCTGGATCACCAAGGTCCATACTGGGAAGTAAGGTTTAAAATAGCAATAGAAAGTCACAGACAGTAGGATTACATTGCGTAAGAATTAACAGCACCAGGATCCGTGTCTAACTCTTGTCCCAGCTGATATTTACCAGTAACATCACAGAACAGCCCCTTCCAGGCTGGGACTGCCAGCTGGAGGGTCCCCACAATGGTGGCAGTGGCCAGGACCAAGAGCCAGCTCCCAGAGCTGTTGTCCAGCTAAGCAAAACTTAAGTGCATTGCTCTAGCACTTAGTTCTTTCCCTTTATCCTGACCTTTCTTCATGCCCTGCTTATTACTCTGCCCCCTGGAGATGCATCATGCAGCCGTGACTCCTCAGAATCACTGTCACACAGCCTCGACTCCTCAGAATCACTGTGCCATTAAAAAAAAAAAAAAAAAGACTTCCTAGCATAGTGTTAAGCTTTTTACTTTCTTCTCACTTTCATTTATGCCTCTTGCTATTCCCTGCTTTTCTCTAAAAGTGTCCACATTGATTTCAAAAAATACAGCTGCTCTTAACAAACACACAGCCCCAGTCAATACACTTCAGCAAAAAAAAAAGTTTCAATAAAAAGTTACTCAATTTTCTGAAGTAAACCTTTTACATTACAAGCATCTACATGGCTTTCCTTGCCTATTCTAACAAACTGCTAAAAGCACATGTGCATTTTCAGCTAAAAAAGTCTTCTGAGTTTTGGCCACAATCAGTGCTTGCACATATATCTTGGCTTTATGGCAGCCAGAACTCATCCTTTTTTATTCTGCTAGCAGATAACTGACTTACCATTGCCATAAAAGGGACAAGCTTCAAGTACAATACGAAAATTCCTGGAATGCTTGAATCTACCCTCATGTAGCTGATTTTTCCCTTAATATGCGCACTATGAATACAAACTATTAATGCACTAATTTCTCTTTAAACTTTTGTTCTAATTCTTGACAGGCCCATCAGTCCATAGCAGTATAATTTTTCAGCCTTATTTGGGTTTCATGACAATCTTAGGATATGTTTCAATGTTTTTAGATTAACAAATATTTCAACAGAAGTTTTCAGTAAAGTAGAAAACAAGTTTTCTTCCACTAGATAAACAAATGGACTAATAAGACCAAAAGACTTACAATATCTAGTCAGCACATAGCTATCCAGTGAAAATGGCCTAATTTGTTCTGTCCCTTAGCTACAACTGAAACATTTATCATGACAAAGAGAAAAATAAAGGAGAGAACCTTTCTCATTCTAATTTCTGTATACTAAACTAAGAACCCCATAAATCATCTACTCAAAGAGAACAAGCTAATAAAATTATTTATTTTCCACTAAGTTAGTGATTATTTGCATGAAAGATTACATACTTCATTACGAATTTCCAATGTGAATTATCTATAGGAAGAATCCTCATGTAAAAATGGCATTGATCATTGACTATGATGAATCAGAACTCTTTCTCCCACTAAACCATTTAGAAATGCTCTACCACATTCATTCCCCAGTGTTAAGACAACAACCACATGTACAGAAGACATACTGAGAGGGCATCTTGACTAGAAGAAAGGCTGAAACCTCAGACCTCACATGTAGCCAGAGAGGTTATAAATCCCACAGCAGCTGAGACACACATGGGCAGAGAGAAGGCTGGACACTGGTGTTTAAAGGTAGTAGAGCAGATGAATGTTACTTGCCTCAAATAGTTTTTTTTCTAGCAATGTTAGGGAACACCACCAGACTTCTGGCACCTTTCAAGAAAATTTAACATCTAAACCTGATTTGTGGCTTTCATCTTATCTCAATGCAGAGATGAAGAACAGAGTTTGCAAACTGGAGCTAGTTAGCACATCTCTTCCACTCCCACTTTTACAGTTGGGCAGGGATCTCCATGGGGGTGACAGACTTTACTTAAAAACTTCCTGTTCTGTAGTTGTAGTTGTAGCATTTGAAATGTTCTTCAATAAGGTATATGTTATCTACAGACAAGATAATGGATAGTTTGCACCATGTGTCAGTCTTCTATAAAAAACTGCCTTTCTTTGGAATGCAAATGACCAAACTCAGTTGATTTTTAAATAAAATATTCTAGTTTTTCCTAACAATCTTAGCGCATTAAACTAACTGTTGGATTTATTTTATAACTCTGATAATTTATTCTGCTGGTTCCCTCTCAGCCACCTTAAAAATCTGCATGTCAAAATGTGGTCTGTCACTGCTACAAGCAGATGAAAGCCACAAAAAGATGAAAGAAACTTAATTATTACTTTGCAATTTGTTTACTCCACACACTTGACAGCACTTTGTATTTTGTCCTTCACATTGTTCTGTTGAAGAAGCACACCCTTCCTCAGACCCTGCGAGAAAGAGGCTGCCTGCCAGCAGCAGTAAAGGTGAAGGCAGCGGATGCATACAGAGAGAAAAAAAGGCATAGGAAAGGAGGGAAACACAGTGATTCTCTTGAATCCACACAAAGAAACCCTTTGGCTTACAAGAAATGCCATAAAAGTAGCTGAATAACTCTGCTAAAGACACAATTACAAATTTTGTAAATTAAGTTGGTGCGTTCATGGCAAACCTTATGCTATTTATTTCAGAACATGTGTGAGAACAGCATTCTTTAGATATGAAGGTAGCATTAAAAAAAATCAAGAAAAAGGAAATCTATCCTTTTCCAGCTCTTCTTTGTCTTCCCTCATTTCATTTTCCGACATGTCCTTTTAATCATGGGGCTGTAAGGCAAACCAAGCCAAAAAAAGGGAATTTTTTTGCTGGCTGTGAGGCTGACTCATCTCCACCCAAGCAGATTCCCAAGCTGCTGGGTTCCACGGCACCTGCTGTCTGCAGCCAGGCCTCAGCACCTTGCACCAGAACTGCACTGATGTCACTGTGCTGGAACACCCCAGCACAGGTATAAAAGCAGGACCACAATTCTCATTGGAACCCATAATTACAGGTTTTAGATGCTTATAACTTGGTAAATCAGAGGCAAAAAGGGGCAGTTCCTACCAACACTACACAAACACCTAAGGTCAGAGCTAACATAATGTTAAGGCTTACAATGTCTTTTGCCTATGTTGGAAATATAATGAAAGCATACCATGTTAAGAGGTTTCCTAAAAAATACACATTTGAGATATTTTGAGATGCCAAAGTGGTAAAAAGTGAGCTGAACAGTGTATTGTAGAAGTACAAGGAACTGGAAGCTGAAGTGCTTTTCAACATCTACACTGTAGTTTTCTTTTTCAATTTAGAAAGTTTATTCAAGCTCCTCCTTCTGTAAGAGGATATGTCAGAGATAAAGGAAGATTAAACAGTCAGTTTTTCATCCTATAACTGTTTGTACATGCCAGAGGGTAAAAAAGGACTAGTTTTTGCACTAGCTGTACTCTTTATGAAGAATACATTTGCCTATTTCTTTACTGTAACTCACCTCAGATTACAACAGCATAATGGCACTAATTACATATTGATAATGTTTTAACTTGCCATTTGTTTTACTGACACATTGTCCAAGACATTGCTATATAAAGACCCTTGAAGGGTTAATGCCACATACTTTTCTGATGTATTAAATCACCAAGAATAATTCCAGCCAGTCAAAATCCAGAGAAATCAAAAAATTATCTTCCCACACACATCATTACATTGCAGCAGTACTTTACACCTTCAACTGCTCACTAAAGCCACAGGTTGCTCTTCCATTCGGGTCATAGTCCATGCCCAAATTCTTCTCTTTGATCAAATCTTGCAAGGTGTTAAGGTGTTAAGTGTTTATGATGGGAAAGTCAGCGGAAATTCTGGGAAGGGTGTACTATGTAACTTTCAAACACTGATGAAGTAAGTCAATTTATTCTTGTGTAGAGGTTTTTGAATCTTCCTTTGTTTAGTCTAGTTCTATAAAAAGAACAATATTCCTAAGCCTATCCCTAAAGAAGGTTTCTGACATTTTAGAACAATAGTCTAAGCTGCCTGCAGCAGCTGTGCTACATTGCTCTACATAATCAGGGCAACTGACAGAATATACATCCAGCATAACCTCAGGCATTACACAAGCTAGTGACATCCAGGACTATAAACACCAAGCAGACAAGTTGCAATGAAACATTGCAGTAGTCCTGCAGGCATTTGATACAAACACTCAGAAGCAAAACTTGTGCAGCTTGGGATGACAGTCCATGAACACACTTGCATATGCTGACACTCAGCAGGTTCAGAGACTGCGCTCACCAACACGGCTGGCAGCAGGCAGGTGATATAAAATATCCTGCCCTTCCCTCCCTCCTCCAGCACCCCATGCCATGATGCTGTAGAAGAAGTAGCCAGAGGGAGAGGAGAAGTTGGCAGAAAGGACAACAGGTATAAAAACATTCCTTTGGGAGCAAGGAGTCACCAGGCCTGTCCCTGTCCCCAGAAGTGCCCATGCATTTTTCTGTGTATACATACTGAGTAATAACCCCCCACTGCTGGGACAGGTGAACCCATGCCCAGCACTCCTCCACTTTCCCAGCAAGCAGTGTTGGGCACAAGCTGGAAGACCACCCTCCTGCCCATGCTCTCATGACCCCCTCTGGTGCACCCTCAGCCACCCCAGATCTTACACCTCCTCCTGACATCTTGCTCCAACAGGAGGAAAAGGGAGCACTGCACTTGACTTCTCCATGCTTCCACACCCCACCATAGCCTGGCAGGGGCAACCAAACCCATTTCCTGTTCCTCTCTGAAGCCTTCTAGCCTGAAAGGAGCTTTACTCATTAGAAATCATTTGGGTCTCCCCTTCTGGCCATATTTTTGGAATCAGAGTGACCATATCTCCCTCCTGAATTAACACTTGCTAGGGTTTATTAAACTTGCCCTTGGTATTATCAAGTCCTTGGCGACATTCAGGGACAAAGGTGTCAGATGGCCTCAGGGTCAAAGACATGGCAGTCCTAGACAAGAACTGCTGCAGAAGGCAGCTGCCCAGCCCTGCCTTACTTCATTAGTAAAAGCACACCCAAGTGAAGTGCTACCAGTGATTCAGACTCAGTCATACAACTCTCTTCAACCACATGCCAAAAGCCCAGGTCATTCTTTTTATCTACTCTAGTTTTATGTGCCCTGTACACCTCCATCTCAGTAAATCACACTTTTAAAGAAAAGAGAATAGAAAAATTGATCCGATTAGTTGGAAGCAATTATATTCCTTTTGCTTTTGGCTTCTAACTGCATGTGTCAGAATGCACTCCCAAATATCATGTAAAAACAGGACAGGTGATGCAAGGAAGGCATGAGGACAATACAGCAGAGCTGTCTCTGCCTGGCCACATACAGGACCACTCTTTATACAGGGCTTGCCCAGGGACAGGAACCTCCTGGCCTCCCACCAGTGCATCCCCAGTTGCCACCACACTCTCAGCTCAAATAGGACTACTGGAATCAGCACTGTCCTTGTGGAAAAATTTATGCAGGCTTTTATCACTGTTTTGGCACACCTTTCCCTATTAGCTCCAAAGAGCTTGCTCTCTCTGTCCCAGCACCCATTTCACCAAAGACTAAAAGCAGAAAAGGGAGATTGGTTGGGAGCTTGGAGAGAATGCTAAACCCACTGCTGAGCAGTAGTGGCCAGGAGAGCTCCTCCCTTCCACCAGTGCTTACCTGTGTGGAAGGTGACTCAACCCAGGGCTCGAGTGCAGCTCTGCTGCATGCAGCACAAGGACCAGCACTGCAGCAGCATGGACAGGGTACCAAACCATGAAACAGGCATTCCCATGGCACCGTCCACTCTCAACCAAGCAGTACTAGTGTTAGGAAACAGACTTTCTCCATAGGAAATGGCAACCTGAAGAGTGTCAGAAATGAGAGCCCCTGCAGAGATCCATCAAAACAAGCTTCTCCTGTAACTGTCTCATGGGAGCAGTCTTTTATCCTGACCTGGAAACATCTTAATCTACTGCCCTTCTTCCACTCTGCTCTCACTGAAACCTGAAAACAAATCTCCTGAGAAGAACACAGAACGGCACAAAAGCCCAGATCAGCTGTAAATATTATTTTCATTATAATTTATCAAAATAAAGAACACTAAACTTCCAGAGTCACATCTGGAAGCTCCTTATAGTGCCACATTAAAACCAGCAGGAGCTGCAACAGAGCAGCTCCCTCTTTCTGTACTGAGGCACGTGATCGTGACAGTAGCTGGCTCAGGGCGGGCTTTGCTACGTCAAATGCCTCTGTCAGAGCAGTCATTCCAAATCTCCTTGTATGTATTTAATCACAGATATGTCAGAGATAAAAGCAATTTTTCACTCTGTCAGCCCTGACAGACTGCAGAATCACCACCACCAAGACAGTGTGAGCTGCTTCTGTCCCACTTGCTTGTGCTCACAGGCATGGAGGGCCTCAAGCCTAGAACAACCACTTTGCACACATGAAGAGGAACACTTACTGTGAGGGTGACTAAGCACTGACACAGGTTGCCTAGAGGGGTTGAGCAGTCTCCATCCTTGGACATATTCAAAACTCAGTGGGACACAGCCTTAAGCAGCCTGTTGTAGCTGTCCCTGCTCTGAGCAGGAGGTTGGACTAGATGATCTCCAAGGTGCTCCACCAATTTTGTGATGAAGGACATGGTACAATTAATAAGACTGTGGCTGCACAAGTGCCATTAAAAAACAAAAAAAACCCCAAAAGACTAGCCAATAAAAGCTACATTGGGGAAGGAAGAAACCAGCACTTTTTTTTTTTCAGCGCAAAATTGGTTGCTCTATTCAGCCTATTGCAAAGAGTACTGCTACAATCTTCCTTACCACCAATCTTCTGCTAATACAAATACCCTTTAAATGTAAACACGTTCATCTGAGGACAATGTGAGCACTGGGTCAGCTCTGCCAGCTCTCCAAAAGCAGAAGTGGTGCTGCCCAGGTGTAGAGTGCTTCACACCACCCTGCCACAATCATGCACAGGCATCAGCCCAGCTCAACAATCTCCAAAGAGCAGCCTCTGGATCACCACCCACACGGGGTATGGTGCAGGCTAACAGGCATCTCCATCACCTTCTGTGGGGCTGCTAGTGACAGGCAACAGTGTGGAGCTGGGGACAATGCCAGCAGAATTGAATTGATTGAAAGGCCACCCATGTACAGCTGAAGGTTTATCTAAGGCAGCAACACTGCAAGGAGCTCAACTTCCACTGCATACTTGTGTTTTCTGGTGGCACTGACAAAGAACTGGAAATCTGCAGTCAGCTTAACATACAAAGAATGGTTAATTATGGGAATAGCTTCGTAATATAATTAACAGATTCAGGTTACTTTTTAAGAAATCTTGATTGTAATGGAATAATTTATCCAGCACATGGCTAGATACTTCTAGAACAGAGCCTCTTCACAGTTGTCACAGAAGACCTCAAATTGTGCAACTAATACTAAAGTTTGTATCTGCTTTTAATAAGCACCTCATCCCTACATAGTTTTGTGTCTTTGATTGACAGTCATGGTTCACCCAATGACTTCACTTTACAGCACAAGGTGGGAATGTATCTCACAGATGGGTATTTTTATCTCTAGATATACCAAATTCAGAACTTAAATGTAAATAATTTACTTCAAAATATTCTAATTAATTAAAATTAATTACAACCTTAAGGGAATACAGTTTAATCAACTTAATGGCAAGTGCTGGGTGAATTGCCTTAGAGGATTCACCACTGAGTGATTTATTGCAATCACAGTAAGACTGATATTATCAACCTAGGAGCAACAGACAAGACATCGGAAGTTCAGTGCATTGCTTACTTCACTTGATTCAATACATGCACACCATCCCACAGAGGCATCAAAATTCATTATAGGACTTAATTTCAGCTGAAATTGCAGAAAAGTTTAAAATAACCCTTTCCCATACCTCCATTGTTGACTGAAATGTTAATGCAAGATCTTATATTTATAGCAGGAAACATGACAAAAAGCCATGTGTCTACAGCTACTGAAAAGTTTTCTGCACTGCTGAATTTCATTAATACAGTATCAACCTAACCAAATTCAAGGAAACCAGGAGACACAAAAAGATAACCTAATACAAATTATTGTGTCAGCTGCCCATTACTTAGACGTCCAGAAGGAACAGCCCAAATACTTCAGGAGCGCCAGCAAAGAGAGTCCTTTAGACTTAAGGACAGCTAATAGCTATTATCACAGTGATAAAATTAGCTCCCTTAGCAAAACTTTCAGACTACTTGCATGCTTTCGGTTTTACAAAGTCTATGCCCCAATCTAGTTCCATCCGGAAAGATGCCAGAATTCAGCTTTAACCATTAACATTAGGATCCTTCGCAGTCCCCAGCCTACCGCCCATCGCGGGGGTCAGAGGCAGCGCGCCCCGCACTTTGAATCCAAGCGGCCAACTCTAAACTATTGTCAATATAAATTTTGTTTCTTTTTTACTTTTTAAATTGTTAGTCTTTTTCACCGTGGCAACACAGCTCGGTACTTTTCAGTCCCGGGTGGGTGCGTGCTTTCCATTCCCTCCCCAGTCAGCGGCGCTCCGTGCCGGGCCGTGGGAGAGCGCTGCGGGGCCCGTCCCGCCGGACCCGCGGCCATCCCCGCTCCGCTCCGCGCCCGCGGAGGGCCGGCGGGCAGGCACAGCCCCGCGCAGCACCGGGGGCAGCCGGGCATCCGCGCCCAGCCCACCTGGCTGCCCCAGCGCCCCGAGAGCGGAGGCCCCGCTCCGGCTCCCGTCCCGTCCCGCACCGCTCCCGCGGCTCCCCGTGAGAGGGTCCCGCGTGTGCGCCCGATGGCGCAGCCCGAAGGAGCCGCCCCCGCGTACTCACCGCGGCGGACACGGCGCTGAGCTCGGCGCTCAGCAGCAGCCCGAAGCCCAGCCAGAGCCGCATGCTGCCGCGCACCGCACCGCGCCGTCGGTCCCTGGGCGCCGGGGCGCCGGCGACTCACAGTGGGGCTCCGCGGGGCCGGCCCCACATGCGCGTCTCTTCCCTCCGTCGCGGCCGCGGCGCCTGCAATGCCTCGGGGGCGAAGGACTCGACTCGTCGTACACGATGGGCGGTGGCAGCCCCCCCTCTCCTCCCCTCCGGGCGGGGACCCTGGGAGGGCGCAACCTCGCCCGCTCCCGTTCCCCGCTGGCCGCAGTTCTTCCGCCTCCCGGTCCCCGCCGCGGGTGTGTGGTGGGCCGCGGGGGGCGCGGGCGGAGCTGGGAGGCGCGCCGCTTCCCCGCCGCTTCCCCGCCGCTTCCCCGCCGCACACGGCCGCGGCCGCCCGGCACGGCACGGCACGGCACGGTACGGCAGCGCAGCGGTGCGCAGCGGGCGCGGGGCGGGCGGCGGAAGGGGCCGGGGCAGCGCCGGGGGCTGCGCTCCGCTCGGCCGTCGGGGTCCGCGCCCGCGGGTGGCTGCGCGCCGGGAGGACGCGGCTCGGGAGCGGCGGGACAGCCCCCTCTGCCCCCGGATCGCAGCCCGGCCCGGCCGCAGGGGCCGCTCCCTGCCCCGGCAGCGGCGTCGCCGAGCGCGGAGACCTCCGGCGGGGGGAGCGGCGTTACGAGCGGGCTCTTGTGTGCCTTGCAGGGGTGGCCGTCCGGCGGGAGGGAGCCCTGAGCCGAGCCCCCGGCCGGGGAAGGAGCGAAAATGGACATCTCGCAGCTTCCCAGTGCACGTACTTTCCTTTGTCAGTAAGTAATTCCGCTCGATAGGCTTTTGGAAATAACTTTTTTAAAGTCGTATTGTCACCTTTAACTGCAGAGCGTTATCACGTGCCTGTTTTGCACTAGCTTAAAACAATATCGTCCTTATTCACCTTTCCTCGCAGGGATACGGGGCTTTTGCTGATCCTGATGGAAGTTGTGCTGTCAGCCGTCAAAGTGGACGCTGTAAGTAAAACATCTTCTGGCTTTTACTGAGGAGAGAAGAGGAGAAAACAGCAGTTTCCTTGGTACCAATAAGTGAGGAACTGCATTTTCCTTGCCAGATGGCTTATCTATCTTTCTATTAAAAGAAACAACTAACAGATCATCTTAGCAAGCCTTACAGATTGCTGTCTTCAACAAAATGATGTTCAGCAGAGCAGCTTAATGCTTCAAGTGTCAGGTTGTTTGAAGTATTACACTGTTAATTTTTCCGTTTGGGTATTTTGTTAAAACAATAGTGAAACAAACCCAAAAATTTCTTTGTTTTTGTGAGAAACACACCAAAAATGCAGTGCTGCAGATACCAAAGAGTACTTTGGTAAAGTTAACCTGCAGGTGAAATGTCTTCATTTACATATAAACCTCGACTGAGGACTATGAAGCTTATTTCTACAAGTCAGAGTTTATAAACAAATTGTTGTTTAAATTAAATTGAAATCCAAAAATGGGTGTTATGTGCCGTATAGGTAGTTGCAGCTATCTATCTGCCTGAGTTGTTGATGTAAGCAGAAGTTACTAAACTCTTGCATCATTGTCACAAGGATGTGAAAGCTGTGGGAGATAATGCATAGGAGAGTGCAACATTTGCCTATTACAAAGCTTGGTGGGTTTAATGGAAAGATTGTCATCAGTGGGAATAGATTTTGGATTAGGCCTGAATATAGGAGATTGAGGTTGGTAGGCTTGGCTTGTGGCTGCATTCATTGGTCAGCCACAAGTGTGGGTGAGGCTCTGTGGTCATGTGCTAGTGGGACCTTGATTACATTTTTTCAAAAGCTCTCCTACTTATATTGTAATCCTACTGTGGGAAACTCTATGACTTTCCACTCCATATAGATATGTGATGACAGGCCACATCTCTGGTGAGATGGCATACTGTGTTAGGGAGTGGGAAATAATGTGTTAGGGACTGGGGAATGCTGTGTTAGGGAATGGGAAATGCTGTGCTAGGGAATGGGAAATAGTGTGTTTGGGACTGGGAAATACTGTGTTAGGGAATGGGAAATACTGTGTTAAGGACAGGGAAATGCTAGGGCTTTTGCAGCAGGTGCTGTGACACAGGATAATCCTGCACTCCAGCTGCAGTTGGCATGTAGTGCCTGCCCATCAGCCTGCGTGGATAGTTGATCTCTCCACATCATGCCTGAGCAAGAGCTGTCTGGCTGGGGACCCACAGCCCTGTGGGAAGGGACAGGAGCAGGAACCTTAAGTGTCATGTGCTGCCTCTCTTTGCCTCATTTAGATACAAACATTGTTCTGCTGCATGGTGCTGAATGGATGATAAAATTACCATGTGCTACTGAAACCAGAGCAGGCTAAGATAACTGCAAATGGTTTATGCCCAGAAATGATATCACTGGGATCAGTTGACAAAAACCAGTGGCATTGTGACTCTTCTTTTATGAAGTTGTGTTGTAGTGTGCATAGCATGATACCTGAGTTTTAGCTATAGCATGGACTAATTCATTCTCCTTCATGTCCTTACAGTAGCCTGCAGGCTGTGGTGTTAAAATAGAGGTATACTGAAGAGGTGTTCAAGAGATTTCGGTTAATGCATGCAGTCTGATCGTGGCTGCTTGAATCTCCATGTGCTGGTTTTCCCAGAGAATCTTGAAAAAATAAATTGGCTTGCTTGAAGGTTTAATTTCTCAGATTTGGTAGTTCCTAAGGCGGCAGCTGTATAGGAGATGAAACACTCCAGTAAATGTGAATGGGGAAGTCTGGTCATGTTTCCATGAAAAAATTGAGCTGCACTGCCACCACAATATTTATCCCATTTTCCACTCATATGCTGCTTCCTTCCCTTGGTCAGCACAGGACTTTCTGTAGTTGTGTGGTGAGCTGATTTGGAAAATTCCTTGTTTGTACTAATCACTACCCCAAAAAAGAAGAGGGGTGAGAGCTAACTTTATCCTGGGTCAGATCACCACTTGTATTCATAGAAACCTGGGCTGGCATGGGTTTGGAAGTAGGCAGCTGGGGGTGGGAGGAGGGTTGGGCTTGCTCCTTGCAGTGACCGCTCTGGTCAAATATGTTTGTAAGTGACAAAGTGGGTGTCAGTGGGAACCAGTAGCACCTGAACAATTGCCAGAGCTGCTGGCAGTCATATTGTTTATATTGTAATCCTGCTTGTCACACTGAATCTTCTCCTATTTGTTACACAGATCAATGTGCTAATGTTATGAAGTGTTTTATTAGCTTAAATTTTAAATACTGCTATGAATTATTAGAGTCTGTGGGACCAGGTCTTAAAGTCATGGTTCTGCCTGTAATGAGACAGGCAGAGCCGCTGGCTTTGACAGCCATGTATATGTGAATGAGTTACAGCTGCTGGACATAAGTGCTGTTGAATGAGAAAAATTGCACAGGAAGAAATTGGAGGGAGATTAAGGAAAGGGCAGGAAAGAGGGAGAGAGGAAGAGTGGAACTCAGAGAGTTTGACTGAATGTGTTGCCTGGCAGGCTGCTGCTGGCTGCTAGGGAGACGGATGTTTCTAAGCAGAAAAAGACACGAGAACAGGAAAAAGAAGGAGGATGTTTAGGATATCAGAGAACTGGAAGAGAAAAAATTGGTGTCTCTGGCAAGAGAAGAGGATGCTGGTTACAGGCTTGAAGAACTAAGGAAGAGAAGTCCCTGAATGGAAGTGCCAGGACAGCCAGCCAAATGGGGTGGATCAGGCGCAGTTATCTTTAGCGCTCTTTGGCGTACATTGGATAGTGATGTTAGAGGCCTCAAATAACTTTGGAACTACTCTGAATTGTAGATTTAATAATTCACATGGCTTAAATAAAATTAAGTAGTATTAACTACCTGAAGTTCAACTAAGTTTACAGATTTCTTCTCCCTTTCTGTCCCTGCTAATGCATTACATCAAAAATATAGTTCTTGGGTATTTTTTTTCTCTTCAGAGACAATGTATCTTCTGCTAATCCTGATTTTTTTTCTTTTGTCTTCCAAAAAGAACACTTTTCCCTAAGTAGTTTTGTAACATTTGATTACTTTATTGGTGTCCTCTTAGTATATTTTTTTAGCTGCCTCTAACAAAAGTTACTTTTTTCCCAAGTTATATTCAGGTGAGAGCAATAGAATCCCAGCAAAGAAGGAAATAACTGTCAGATCAAAGAAAGAAAATTGAGAGAGAATAAGTTTGAATAACATCTGCAAAAATAACAGCAAGTAACAGATCACAACTGTCATTATAACAGGAGACCACATATAGCTACATAGAAAGAAAACAGTTGAAGTAGTGCATGAGATATAATTCTCTTCACTTCTGTGAGATTTTAAGGGCACATATCATGGAGATGTCCTCAAATGGAAGAAGCAATAAATCTTTAAAAGAGAAAATAAAACCAACACTACTATGTACTACTTCTATTGGTTTTGTCATGAAATTAGATTGCTGACATGGGGGCCTAAGTTATTGCTCTAAGTTAAAATGTGTCAATGCCCTGGGCTATCTCACATCCAGGTTTTCCCAGATGTGTCCTGTTTTATTCCATCTGGAAAGTTTTGTCTGGTTGAAACAGGAGGACTTTTTTCATTAACACAGGATTTCCAGGCTAAAGAAGCCAGGGTGGAGTCATCACTTGGCCCATCCTGCTTAATGTGTCTACTGTAAATGTAGGCACTGGGTCGCAGTGTGAAAAATGGGATAAGGCAGGCATACTGCCCAGGTGATCTAGGAAGGAGGCATCAATCTGATGTATTGATTTAATCTGCCACATTACTTATTTAGTGCATGCAAAGTGAATCCACCTCTTCCTGGAAATACCAGGCTCCCTACCTGTGAGCTGCTTCAGAAATAGCCTAGGAGATTCCTCAGAAAGATGCATTGCAATCCTAATTTAGAACAGCTACATTTGAGGTATATCCACACTGACAGACATGGCTTATTTATATCTGATTAAATAAGTGTATAGTTGGGCTCATCTTTGAGTATCAGTGGTGTTCCATAAGAAAATCAGACAGAATAATGATACCTTGAAAAAATCACTAGCATTTTGGGGATCCTCCTAGCACATCTCATTGCTTTATTCAAAATTTCTTTGAGCCCTGGAAGAATGATTGGGTAGTTAACAGAGGACTCTTTCCATGTTCAGTCATGGAGCTGACAGGAAGAGGCATCTCTCTTAAAGAACTCTGAGAAATCCTGAATGAAGGAGGTGGCAGCTGCCTAAGGCAAAGCTTCTCATTTTGATTGCCATCAATGGCCATGTCTTGGTCTGGCAGTGCTGTTTCAGTGCTGAGGGTCACAGAATTTGTATCACATTGTGGACAGGCAGCGGGATGGCTGCCCAAGTGGGAATTTATTTATGTTTTTTTAAAGAGCCATTACTTCTCCCATCAACATCATATGATGCCAGACAGGCAAGCACATTCACAGCCAGTATTGCACACATGGAAATGTAGTCATGGTTGATAGCTTTGAATTCCTTATTTTTGGTCCCTCCTTTCTTGTGTGCTGTCTACTCCACTCATCAGTAAGAGAGTCTTTCTCTTGTTGCTCTCGAAATTCTTCCTTGAAATTCCTTTTATCTGCCATGCCTATGAAACTGATACTGATTCTAATTTACTAATTAATCATTCTTTCTTGAAAGATTTCTTTAAGAGTCATTTGTTCTATGTCTGTGTGGAAAAAATTAGAGAGTCTATTCTTTGTATACAGTCATATCCTGTATAAGTGAATCAAGTTATTCATGCAAGGACAAGACAGGTTACACCAAAAGCAAAATATTAGATATGCCTGAAGTTAGTGATGATGAGGAGGAATTTCTTGCATGTGTCCATGTTTTTGAGCTGTCTGAGCAAAGTCACATATAGGTCCTTTACTCACTGTTTCTTCTTTATAGATCAGAACTATGCTCAAAGAATACTTACTATAATATATTCAAGTTAATTCTATCTTGTTGAGTTATTAACTGGCATATCATATGTCATGCTGCATTTGGTAATAGAATAGACAGAGTTCTGTCAGCCTCCCAGAGTGCTCTGAGTTAAAATGTTGATACTGAGAGACAACAGCCCTGACAAGGTAAACTGTCATGTAATAAAATGATCTTCTTGTTTTTTCACCTTACTCTGAAAGTAGCTGAAGTGGTTTCAGAAATTTAGCGTTGCTTTTCCTTGAGCTTTTAAGGTAGGACATCTGGGTTTTATTGTGTAGTGATTTTACCACAGGAAGCTTTTATTATGCATTATGAGACTAAACATATCGTGCATTTTTTAAATTTTGCACAAAAAATCTATTTGTAGGTCCAAATATATTTGCCTTACTCAGAATGTAAAGCTGCATTGTGGCTTATTCAGTTATACAATAAGCAAACACATTTGTTCTAAATATTTTAATTCAGTAGTCAAAGCATATTTTGTATTAGTGTTGGGTTTGGGGTTTTTTGCAGTAATGCATTTCTTGTTTCAGACCAGATTATTCTTAATTACTTCTTTGCTTTTGTTTTGACAAGCCAGAATTTGGCCAAGGAGGGGAACATTCTTCATATCATATTGTACTGATCCAAGATCTTCTGAGAGTTCAATGTTAATTTAGTAGCTCACATAGTTTTGCCTAAGAAGGTAGCTTATCTTGCTTTATTCCCAGTGCCCTGTTTGCTCCTCAGGAGTAAAAAGCACAGTGAAATTTGCAGTGTTTCCTGATGTTTATCAAGAGTTATTTTCTTTAAAATGGCAGCACCTAGTTGATAGCAGCAGTTGACTCAGCTCACAGTGAAAGTATGTGATCTTAATCAGGCAAACATTTCTGAGTGACCAAGGACCAAGACTGTTGGTTTCCATGTGCCCTTTTTTGTCCATTTGGAAGCTGAAGGTGCTGGTTTGATACAAAGGTAGCTCCTTGTTTTCACACCCTAGAAACAATGCGTAGCCAGGAAAAATGCTCTCACAGTTCATGAGCAAACTTGCATTTGTGTGATTAATTTTCCCTGCGTCAGCAGAATCATGTTTTTGTTGCAGTTTCCCCTCTTTGCCAGTCACAGTGTTTGACTAGGCTGCTGCATCTTCTGAACACACCTGGTTTTGTGCTCTCTTTCAGTTTCTGCCTTTACTTCTGTGTTTCCCAGGAACGAGGGGTGCTGTGGTTGTGGACTGGGCAGCAGCAGAGTGGGCTGCTGCTCCCTGTGGGCAGGGGAGCCCGGAGGATGAGACCACAGACAGGGTGGGGAGGCGGGCAGGACATGTACCCTCCAGCAGGTCCAGGTGGTCACCAAGGGCAGACACAGCCCTGGAGGGCAGGGCAGGACCGTGGGGATGGAGCCAGGCAGAGGCCAGGCTGGGGAATTTGCCCACAGGTGGAGGAGGTCGGGGTGGCCTGGCTGAGCACAGCTCAGGTCAGCACCGAGGCCCAGCACTCGGATGAGCTCCCAGGCTGCTGGCAGGCCAGGGGGAAGCCCCACTTCTCCCAGCCCTTTTCCCACACAGCTCATCTCACAGCGCCCTGGGAGTGCAGCTGCACCCGGAGCTGGCCCTGCGCCCGCTGAGCACACCCGGGGCTCCCCTGGGCTGGGATGGGGAGCCAGCCTGAGGCAGAGGCAGCCAGCAGGTCCTGGTGCAGCCCAGCTGGCTGCAGGGAGGCTGGGAAGCTGGAAAAGCAGATGTGTAAGTTTCAAATTTGTGGCAATTTTACAGAAATCAACATGTTTTGGGAGGGCCAGAACAGAATTTAAAAATTGACCAGAGCCTTCTGTATTAATTGAAAGGGCAGCATCATTTGGTATATCTCTCCAGGAATAGTTCCTCAACAGGGGACTTTTTGTCAAGAAAACCCCCTGATTTCCAATATAAATTTACTAACAAGTTCTATTTTTATTTTAGAAACACGAGATCAGAAGAACATTTAGATCATATCAGTTACCGACGATGCACGCTTACTGCGATATTTCAGGCATCCTATTTATTTGCAAATGATCCCGACCTTTATTTTGAAGTAGCTTTCTGAAGTTAGCAAGTAAAGATCATTCAGATAAATAGGGCTTGGCTTATTTTTGGCTGCAGGTCCTAGCTGCAGATCCTACCCACACCTCTTCTCACTATTGGATGATGTGACCAAATAATAAATCCTTTATTCCAAGTATACTTTTCCTTTATAGTTCACCAGACCCTTAAAGGTCTGACCAAAATCACTTGAATATATAATCAGGCTGTATACAGAAAAGTAATGCTGGGCAAAGTGAAATATTTTGACTACAGCACATTTGTTTTGTTCTACAATTGGAGTTTTTTGGGGGTTTGGGGTTTTTTTTGTTTTCTAGTTTGTGTCACTACAAAACAACTAACTGCCTCAGGTTTGAGCCTTGTCACAAAGCACAGCTCTGAGCTCCTGAGTTTTTACATCCAATGGAACTCCGGGACCTTGTGTACCTGGCATCGGTGTCTGAGCAGTGTGGCTGTCCTTCTGTCCATCCTCTGGAGGTTGCAGCTCCTGGCTCAACACTGAGCTGACCCCCTTGGTGCACACTCCAGCCTCCTGTGGAAACACAGGCTTGGAAACAAACCTGTTGCTCATCAGAGATAAAAAGAAGGAAAAAAGCCATCTGCACAAATTGTCAATTCTCTGCCTGTACCACATGGGTCTCTGTTGTCAGGTCCTGCCCATGCTTGTAGGGAGCAGGATTATTTTCCAGGGTTGGGACAGGAAACTGGGAAAGCTTCGCAGGCTTTCCCCGTCGCCCTGGTGTGTGTCTTGCTCTCAGCAAAGTGTTGGCTCCTGCTGCTCCATCTGTGCAGTCCCCGGGCATGCTGCATATGGATGAGGAAAGGCATTCCCACATTCAAGCTGCAGCCTCGCTGACCCTGTGTAATTGATGTTCAGACACCTGGTCTGAGTCTCACGGCATCCTGAACACATGGACCGCAACCCCAGGGTGCAATTCCGGGAGGAGAGCGGAGCTGCAGCCGAGGCTGCCGGAGTGTCCTGGGCTGAGCCTCGGCACAGGGAGTGGGCAGAAAGGAATGCCGCTCCCGCTCAGGGCTGGGAATAGCCACTGGGGCCACAGAGCATGGGAAGCCTGCATATCTCCCCAAGCCAGCAGCCAGAGAAACAGTCTGCTGGAAACAGCCCAAACGTCTCCACAAGGAACTTGGGAAATCTTAAGTGACGCTGGCTGAATGGGGAAATGTAAGCATTTTTCTTGCAGTGTGGGGCTGATGCTGCATTTCCACCAGGTGCTTTGCAGGTTTGTGGTAAGAATAGGTGTGAAGAAGTCAGTGTGAAGTTATCCAAATTTTCTGTCCTCAGTACGTGCCCAGGAGGTAGCCAGCACATCTGTTATCTCTTAACTCACTTAGGCATAGAGGCTGCTTGCTCTCTGGCTGTGTCCCTTACAGTAAACCGCAGAGTCCCAGGTGCATTCTCTGCCTTGTGGTCAGCTGGCACAGCCTGTCCATGTCCATAACAGTAATCGCCTCCTTAGTTTCCAAAACAGGGAGGCCCCTTAGAGGCTGCCTCTGCTCCTTACATTATGCTGACTCCTGCACCATGGCCAAAACTGTCTTTGCAAGCAAAGCAAGTGAAAGCTTCCTGGCCCAAACTGCAGGCATTCAGGAGGCCGTTCTGACAGCTGAATGGTACAGATGGTCAAGCTGTGGGGCATAGGGCTTCTTTACACATTATTATAGACCTGGAGCATGTGTGCCTCAGACTGACATAGACTGGCTGGAAATCAGGGCCCACTCATTTCTCACATGCATCATTGTACTGGGGAGTTTCACTAGAGTAAGAGTGGAATAAAAGAACTGAGCAGCACTGTCACCCATCTGAATAGGAAATTTGTGCCAAGGAAGACCCAAACCCTTCCTGATAGTTTTGTTTTAAGCTTCGTGTGATGATTCATGGCATTTTCATGCCCTAACTGTTGATATTTCACTTCATATAAGCAAAATAAAGGACGAAAATAAGCATACAAGAAGGTGTGACTGGCAACAGGTCACAAGTCAAATTGCAAAAGCAGAGGTATCAAAAAACTATTTACTCATCCTCTGTGTCATGCCTAAGTGTTAGGAAAAGTAGTCTTTCCCAACAAAAGGAAAGTGACTAGAATATTTAGCAATTGGCTACATCCTTGTTTTCTGGTGGCTTATGTTGAACATCCCAGCTGCACCTTAATCTGTTCTGGAGTGTCAACACTGCAGTGCATCTTCTTCAACTGCCCCACGCTCCAAAGAGCTTTTCCAGGGAATAGAGGAGGGGCATGGCAAAAATGTGTTCTTTTACCTTGTGGTTTTAGAATGCAGTCAAGAACAGGTGAGTAGTAGAAGGGAAGGGTTTTAATTGTCCTCATTTGATGTGAACTGGGGTTTGCCAGTTGTCAGCCATACAATGCCAGCTTCCAGTCTAGGTTTCTTTCTTACTCTCTATTTTCCACTTCTTTCCTTAAGGCAAGAGGTTTTTATTTCTTTGTGAATCACAGCCTTGCTGCCTTAGCTATTAGGCTAGTAATACTGCCTTAAAAAAACCAAAAATCCACTATAAGATCATCTGTTTAACTTTTACCTTGGTCCTAGAGAATAAGGAGAGAACTTCATGAGACTCCATCCCTTCAGTGATCTAGGGACTAAAAGGATCAGTACCTCCCTTTCTTTTGAGTAAACAGGCTTAATTAGCCTCAAAAAGAGTGAAATATGGTACTGTTTTTAGACAACAAACCATCTACACCTGAATCCTTTTAAAGAAATTAGTATTTAAATAAACTGATATGGTTGATGGACTGGGAAAAATCCAGGGAAAAAGATTCTCATTACATTTTATGAAACGTTTTTCTCATTAATCTTTTATGAATTTATGTCATCAAATTGAGATCCAAACATCTTACCACCCATCCAATGCACAATCTGCCCAACGCTGTTCTGATTATGTTTCTGTGTAAGAGGGGAAACTTTAAACTCTCCTTGTTGTTACTTGCTCATAATTGTTTTTGTGTCTTTGAGGGGATAATATAGTAGCCATTCTTCAAGAAAATATTGCCTCTGCTTTACAACTCTAATCTCTTGCTTGAGGTTCGTATTGTCCCTTGGGGACACAGTATCACATAGAGTCACAAGTGAGTAGATGGGTGATTAGTAAGGTAGCTTGAGGCTGTATCATAAATCACTTTGAAGATTGGGACTGTACTCTTGAATTTGTCTGAGTAAGGAATCCTGTGAGCCCTACAGCAACGTGCTTGCATGATCCTGTGCTGCTTCATGCTTTGAACCAACTGGTCTGTTCTTTTTCCAAGGAAAAACATACAGCAGTTACTATGAGCAAATCACAGGCAGCCAGAAACATCATACTGGCACGTTGGGAGCTCTTTGTGTAGAGAATCCAGTTTCCATATAGAGATAGATTCCATGAGGCTTGTCAGCTGCAGTGGAACTATAGCATCTCAAATTAGGGATGATGTAATTTTTACTACTTCTTCAAGGTATTTAATTTTCATTCAGCATGATTTCCATGTTAGTCATGTATCGTTCACTGTCTTCAATAAAGTCAGTAACATGTGTAAACAAGGAGAGAGGAACTGGAGCACAGTCATCATGCAATATAAATGAGGAGGAGACTGAGATCCGCCCTGGACACGTGTTCTTAGACTTGAGGCTACTGATCTTTCATTAGGCTCTAAAAAGAATGTTCCATTAAGACAAGGGCGCATAACTTCATAGAATAGCATAATTAATTTGGGGAGATGAAAGCTCATCCTCCTCAGAAAATAAAGGGATATAAAAATGCACTTCCCGAGTAGTTTCACTACTTGCCCTGCAGACACAGTCCATGGAGAGATTACAGTGCTGCATGCAGCTAATGGGCAACCCCATCTGACTGTGCAGAAACTCCACAAACTCATGCAGGTACATACAGAAAAAATAATTTTTTTTTTATTTAAAAGAGGGACAGGGACCATCCTAAAATTATTTGACTGTCATCCAAAGATCCCCCAATGTTTGCAGCATTACTGTAAATATAAATTTAGTCTTTTCTTTGAGCTATTCTTCAGTAGCTAAGAAGCCAGGCCTCAGTGCATTTTTTGTCTTTTTGTAGTCAGATTGATCTGAAGTTGTTTCAGCTGCAGAAATCTTGCTGTTTAATCTCAGAAATCTTACTGTATCTTCTTACTTCCAAGTTTGTCTACTGTCAAAAGTGGGTAGTTTTCCTAAGAAAGGACACGGGAAAATGGTGAATTAAAGTAAAAGTGCCAGGTTGTTGCTTGGGTTTTTTTTTCTTCCCTCTTGGGTAAAAGACTAAATTAGTTTTGCCAAAGAAATTTCCTTTTTTTCTTGCACTTCACAACCAAATTTTAGATTATTTTAGGTGGTCTGGTTAGCCTTTGCAGAAAGTCTTGTTAGTAGTGTCAGCTGTCCCAGCATCTTTCAAACGAGCAAAGAACGCAAAAACTGCACTCCAGAGTACAAGCAGGAAAGACTTCTGACCTTTTGATCTGATGATCTGTTCCCAAAATCTCTGCATGTCCAAAAGCAGCAAGAAAAATACCAGAAGTCTTGGAGAGTTGAGGCAAGGGGAAGCTCCAGCATTTCACAAACAGAAGAAGGAAGCAGCTCTCTGAGGAGCCCAGCTGCAGCACAGAGCTCACAAGCAAGGCTGTGAGAGACCTGGAAATGGAGTTTGCTGTGAACTTCTGTGGCTCTCCTTCAAGCATCAGACTGCCCATCAGCCTTCACAACAGCAGAGCAGCACAGACTCTCTTAAAAGCTGTCAGCCTTCCCGTGCCTAAAGGAGGCATAAAAGATGAAGACAGACTTTACCAGGATGTGTAGTGATGGGAAAAAGGAGAATGGCTTTAAACTGAAAAAGGTTAGGTACAGATTAGATATTAGGAAGAAATCTTTACTGTGATGGTGATGAAGCACTTGAATAGATTTATCAGAGCAGTTTTGAAGCTCCATTCCTGGAAGTCAACAAGGTTGAATCTTCAGTAGCTAAGAAGCCAGGCCTCAGTGCATTTTTGTCTTTTTGTAGTCAGATTGATCTGAAGTTGTTTCAGCTGCAGAAATCTTGCTGTTTAATCTCAGAAATCTTACTGTATCTTCTTACTTCCAAGTTTGTCTACTGTCAAAAGTGGGTAGTTTTCCTAAGAAAGGACACGGGAAAATGGTGAATTAAAGTAAACGTGCAAGGTTGTTGCTTGGGTTTTTTTTTCCTCCCTCTTGGGTAAAAGACTAAATTAGTTTTGCCAAAGCTTCAAGGAATTTCCTTTTTTTCTTGCACTTCACAACCAAATTTTAGATTATTTTAGGTGGTCTGGTTAGCCTTTGCAGAAAGTCTTGTTAGTAGTGTCAGCTGTCCCAGCATCTTTCAAACGAGCAAAGAACGCAAAAACTGCACTCCAGAGTACAAGCAGGAAAGACTTCTGACCTTTTGATCTGATGATCTGTTCCCAAAATCTCTGCATGTCCAAAAGCAGCAAGAAAAATACCAGAAGTCTTGGAGAGTTGAGGCAAGGGGAAGCTCCAGCATTTCACAAACAGAAGAAGGGAGCAGCTCTCTGAGGAGCCCAGCTGCAGCACAGAGCTCACAAGCAAGGCTGTGAGAGACCTGGAAATGGAGTTTGCTGTGAACTTCTGTAATTCTCCTTCAAGCATCAGACTGCCCATCAGCCTTCACAACAGCAGAGCAGCACAGACTCTCTTAAAAGCTGTCAGTCTTCCCGTGCCTAAAGGAGGCATAAAAGATGAAGACAGACTTTACCAGGATGTGTAGTGATGGGGAAAAGGAGAATGGCTTTAAACTGAAAAAGGTTAGGTACAGATTAGATATTAGGAAGAAATCTTTACTGTGATGGTGATGAGGCACTTGAATAGGTTTATCAGAGCAGTTTTTGAAGCTCCATTCCTGGAAGTCAACAAGGTTGAATGGGGCTTTGAGAAACCTGCTGTAGTGGAAGGTGTCTCTGCTCATGGCAGGGATGTTGGAACTAGATGATCTTTAAGGTCCCCTAAATCCAAGCCATTCTATGGAAACATAACCCCAAGGAGAGATCCATGCTTGACTAACTAGGGAGCATGAGCAAGCCAGGACTTGGTGTCTGTCCTCCCTGTGGTGTTGGTCTTACTGCAGTCATGGTGCAGGTTAATCACAGACTCAGTGAGGTTGGAGAAGTCCTCTGAGATCATTGAGTCCAACCTATTACTGAACACCACCATGTCAACCAGTCCATGGCACTCAGTGCCACATCCGGTCTTTCCTTAAACACCTCCAGGGACAGTGACTCCACCATCTCCCTGGGCAGGCCATTCCAATGTATCATCAACCTTTCTGTGAAGAGCTTCTTTCTAATGTCCAACCTAATCCTCCCCTGGCCTCTGTGTCCTCTTGTCCTGTCACTGGTTGCCTGGGAGAAAAGGTTGACCCCACCTGGCTACAGCCTCCTTTCAGGTGGCCATAGAGACTGATAAGGTCCATGCTGAGTCTTCTCCAGGCTAAATAACCCCAGATCCCTCAGCTGCTCCTCATAGGACTTGTGCTCCAGCAGCTTCACCAGCCTTGTTGCCTTTCTCTGGATGCACTCCAGCACCTCGAGGTTCTTCCTGAATGGAAGAGCCCAGAACTGGACACAAGACTCAATGTGTGGCCTCCACCAGTGCTGAGTACAAGGGGACAATCACTGCCCTGGTCCTGCTGGCCACACTATTGCTGAGACAGGCCAGGCTGCCCTGGCCTTCTTGGCCATGTGGGGACACACACCAGCTCAAGTTCATCAGGCTGTTGACCATCACCCCCACGTCCTTTGCCGCTGGGCTGCTTTCCAACCACTCTGCCCCCCAGCCTTTAGCTCTGCCTAGGGTTATTGTGGCCAAAGTGCAGCACCCAGCCCTTGTTGTTGGGCTCAGCCCTTTGATCCAGCATGTCCAGGTCCCTCTGCAGAACCTTCCTATCTTCCAGCAGATCGACACTCCCATCCAGCTTGGTGTCATCCTCAGATCTGCTGGTTTGTGAGTCATGCCCCGGTCTGCATGAGGCAGAAGTGTGCATTGCCTGGCCCAGCACACAGGGGAGAGGGAGCTCATTCTCCCTGTTGGTCTGTAAGCAGGTTAACCATTTTCTCCTCCTTAGCATTCAGTACACACATCCCTGCCGTGGTTGCATTATATTAACTGTAACATCTCTAGCATTGAAAATAGCAGGGAAAGAAATATATCAGAGTGGCATTGGGTAACTAACTGAGCTGGCTACATCGCTAATATGAGAGTGACTTTCAGCAAGCTGTGTGTTTCTGCAGCAAGGGCTTTCTGAATGAAGTCCTCTAGGAGATTTTACTAATGCACTGCAACTTTTGTTATTCAGGCCGGACACAGAACCCCAGGCGTCTCACCTGAAACTCATTTTTTAAATCTCTGTGCTGTATTGCTGTGCTGCATTAAACATGCCCCAAAAGGTCACATTTGCAAACAGT
This sequence comes from Emberiza elegans, assembly GCA_024865655.1. Classification (NCBI taxonomy): domain Eukaryota; kingdom Metazoa; phylum Chordata; class Aves; order Passeriformes; family Fringillidae; genus Emberiza; species Emberiza elegans. The sequence goes on along the minus strand of JALJVW010003023.1, from coordinate 62,082,986 downwards.
ATATTGAGCATGATTTGTAAAGAATTAGTGGTGTGGGATCTCAGTATATTGTTACATGGATTCTGTCTAGTTATTAAGGACATGTGACCAGTTGCTTTAAGTCTAAATAATTAAAGCTGAAAAACACAATACTTCCCTGGCTCTGCTGTTTCTTAATAATTAACTTCAGTGTTATGAGAGCCATTTTGTGCCACCAGCTTTTAAGCAGAACAGCATGATGTCTTCAACAGAAAATTCCAATTTTTGTGTGTGCTATCAAATGGTCTAAAGTTTTCAGTCAGGTTTTAAAGTGCAACATGTTTGTAGAAACCCCCTTTAAGTCAGCGGATTTAAGCACACTTTGGATCAGGCTCTAAGCATTTGACCTTTTATGTTAGTTGCTGTGGGATGCAACAGAACACAATAGGATTGACTGGATTTAGTTTTCAGGGTAACAATTAATAGAAATTCTTCCAGTGTGTGCAGACAGTGAGATTTCATGTTAATCGTTACTGAAGTTCTGCTTTTCAAGCCTCCCCCAGGTAATAATGAGTGACTTAACATCACATACATCTTTAGTCTTTCCTGGTTTTGTAGCTGTATATCCCATGTATGTTCTATCTCTCTGTCTGTGCTGATAAACATATTCCTTCCTTTAAGGAGGTTCAAGTTTTAATTTCTAAGAATCAGAAGTAGAAAATAAGGTCCTGGAAAAGTGACTCAGAATGTGTCACCAGACTGGTCACCTATATGTTTGATAGAGAAAACTTGATTTGTGTGGCATATTGGTGTAAAGAAATATATGGAATATATAAAGCAAGACTTATATTTACGAAGTAGGCTGTGAGAATTTCCTGAGTTTAATTCATGTTTGAATGACAGTGCCAGTTTGGGAGAAACATCTCATCTCTATTTTTTGGGGTTTTAAGTGCCAAAGAGCCTATCACAGCCCCTACTAGATTTTTTTCAGTAGTTGATTACTCTTAAAATAATCACAGATTGATTTAACCACATTGATCTAGCTTTAAAATTGGTCTCTGAGCTTTTGTTTTACCTTTGCAAGGTAGATGAAAGAGCCTAATATTACAAGTTTACTAGTTTCATTATGTCATTATATAGGTACTATACATATATAAATTAACATTGTTTTTAAATCATAGCCAATTAAGGAAAAATAATATTTCCTTTCTCATTTCTTGCATACCTCCCATAAAACCCACAGACCAGGTTATCCTGTCACTGATGCTATCCAATTCCTCTAGGGATAGTTATTGGATTTTGCAGATAAAACTGAAAGGGAAGTGTGGCCCTTTATGTATGTTGGCAGGCAAAGAGCATCAGAAGCATTTTTGCCTTCAGGATAATTGCAAAATTGTTTCCTTCTTTTTTGTCATCCACCCATGATGCCATCTAATTTGATGTTCCTTGGCTGCTAGCTGTTAGCCTCATTAACCTTACTTGATAGAGTGTTCCAACATTTATGATTCTCATGTGAAAAATGATTCCTGATGGCTGGAATTTGTTTTTCTTTAATTTCTACCTTTGCCCTCTTGTCCTATTATGCATACTAGGCTGAAAATAGTAACTTGGGATTGGTGTGCCTACTTCTTGCAGTGTAATGAATTCCAGTTAATGCTCTCGCTCCTTCTTTCTCTTAAGATAGTCTTGGTAATTTAAAATTATTTAACCAACAATCCTCCTTATTTTCACTTAGGTCTCTTATGTTTTTACATTTAGTAATAATTCTTCTGTGAAAGGAAAGGAGGAAATTCAGATGTGTATAATTTGTCACTTGGCATATTTCCACAAATGTGATATTACCCTGATGTCAACTTTATTGTCTTACTTGGCATGTGGAGTAGGGCCAATGCAATATTCCTGTGGGCATCAAGACTTGACGTTTGTGAGGTTAAAACTTCATCAGTCTGCAGAGTGGCAAAATCCCAATTCTTAAATCTAAGTGCATTTCAGCTAGCTGTGATGATCATTGTCAAATTTGCAGTTGTGGAGAGTGGGAATTTAATCCCTGTTCACAAATAAAAAGGGTTTTTCCCCTTTCTGGGGTCATACAGAGACTCTTGTATACTTGCAATCTACACTGGTAGCAACAGATTTTCCCATCCAGCACAGGTCATCGTTAAAAGTACCATCACAAAGGCAGTTTATTTTTATTGCATTTTCTTTGAAATTCTGACATTATTAAAAGGTTGAATGTAGGTCTCTTAAGGGCTACTAATACAAATTAGGATTGGTCCATAATGCAGCATCTTTTCTTCATATGGATGTGGATTCATTTGAAATTCTGAGCAATTTGGGGACAGAGTCCATTGTATTCCAGGAAGCCTGTAATATTATACAAGACTTATCAGAAAGGCTACTGCACTGTTTCAATTAGCTTAGAGATTATGTTAAGTCCTTTAAGTTCAGCTGGTCTGGAGCTTGGTGGCTTTTTTCTTTTCTTTCTATTGTTTACTTTGTTGTTTCCTAATACAGGCTTCACAGGGTGAAGAGAGAAACAAGCTGTGACACTTGATACCTAGGAAAAAAAGGTCATTCCACTGACAAGAGCATTGTTTACAATTGTTTATAAACAAATTCTCCCCAGTCAGACTTTTAAATTAAGTTTATAAAGGATGACTAGAAAGAGGAGATTGTATGTCACCTAACTGGGGTGTTAGGAATGAAATAATGCAAAGAAACACTCACAGTGTACTTAGAAAGTGCAGCTGTTCATGGCCTGAAAGGATGAAATTGTGGTTACCATTCACTGGCAAGTCTTACATTGTAAAGTTCATCCCTGGACACAATTGCTTCTAGGGCTGTTTCCTTCTTTGAGTTTAAAATCTTCCAAATAAAGAGTTTGTTTGATGGTCTCTGTCTGATAAGAATATCAGGCAACTGAGTATTCTCATCTTTGAAAATGGTTACTTCAGCATATTTGAAACATCCACACCTTTGTCTAAACTCATGAAGAAGTACTCAGTAAAGGCAGTTTTGGCTTTACTGGCTATTAAAAACCTATTCAAAAGTGTCCACCTTTTGGCTCAGGTCCTATTTTTTGTATAGAGAAGGTATTTTCTGAAAGGTTATCTTGCCTTGGACAAAGTTGGTGGATGAATCAAACTGGAAGTTTGGCCTATCTATACAATCTCGTATAATGTATGTCATTCATCCTACATGGAAAAATAAGCCCTTCTGTGAATGTCTTTAATTATATCCTAAAGACTCACAAAATTTACTTTCAAAGTCTACTTTTAGGGAAAAAATTGAGGTTCTTTCAGCAAATTAAAAAATACTGTGCAGATAGATAACTCCAAATGATGTCTTCTTTTCCAAAAATAACCAGAGGTCAGTTTTGCTGGAAAGAAGGCTATGCTACCAAAGTTAAGCATTTACTGAGTCAAGCATTCCAATGCCAGGTTCTTCTGGGAGGTATCCTAAGAAACAGAAGCCTTCCCTGAAGTACTATAAATTCAGCAATGATGAAATAATAATAGGATCTTCTGGAAACTCAATTTTAGAAAGCTATTTCACACTTAAGACAGTAAAATGTGTCTTCTCAAGTAAATTGAGACTTCATCAGGCATGCATTTCTTCCTCCTTGCATTTCTTTTCATGCTTCTGAATGCATGCCACACATCCATCACTCCTTCTGCTAGCTGCTAATCTAAGAATTGCTCCACATTGTCAGGAAAAAATAAATTCTATACCTGAAAATCTTCTTGCCTACTTGTTGATATAAATTGTTGACTTGATAAACTCATTAATGCAAGCTTTTCTCCTTTATAATGGTCTGAGTGTTGAGGAGAGTAAATGTGCAGTGTGAGATGCTTCAGAGAAGGCAGGTTTCAGAAGGGCTTGGCTTCCCTTCACCCTGCATGGTGGCTCTGCAGAGTCCAGGCTGGCCCTGGGGGAGGAGGTGCCTGCCAGGCACAGCTGAGCCTGGTGCAGGGTGGATGGGGGTCTAGACAGGCACAGCAGGACCTGTTTCTCCTCTGGAGATGTCTCTGTCTCTTCCCTTGTTGCACAGCCAGCAATGAGTGTCAAACAGACCCTTCTGAGATGTTTCAGCAGCACACCTCATCTTCCAGCTGTCCACAGTCTTCTGTCATTTAGAAAACACTGCTGGCTTGTGCATGGTGACATGGGCTCAAGGCTTTGCCTCTGAGCAGGTTAAATCCCCAGGCACTTATTTATGGCTCTTAATTATTTATGTTGTTTGTCACGACCCTGCAGGGCACAGCTTAGCTGTGTTTCATTGCAACCACATGCCCATAACAAGAGATTCTGCCTTCTCAAATCCATCCTTGGGGCAAGCCCTGGGCGCAAAGGCTGCTGTTATCATTAAATTGCAAAGGTTCCATTTTATTGTCTCCTTAATGCAAGAGTTCCATCTGTGCTTGATGTTTCTTGCAGGCAGCTCCTCTAAGCACCAACTCTTCCTTCTTCTCACAGCAACCAACTCCAGTTCCCTCAACCACCCAATCCACTTTTTTTTTTTTTTTTTAATAACACTCTTCTCATTGGCTACAGCTGTGGCCTGTTAAAGTCAGGCCTGCTCCTAATCTTTAATAATTAACCCAGCTGCAGCTCTTTAGGGGGTCAGATTACTTTCTATACTACCCTTATTTACTTATATTCTATCCCCCTACAGGCTGCTGCTAGCAGCGATCATCTCTGCCACAGTCTCTGCTGAGGAAGCTTTTCCTGACGCCAGGGGACAGGGACATAGGGGTTCCCTAAGAGATATGACACCCCTGCTCTGCACTCCACAGGGATCCAGGGCCAAGCGTAGGAGGGAGCATGCTTGCTGAAGTGAGGTGCACTGTGTGTTTGCTACCTGGCTCAGCACCCCAGTCAGCAGGGAAGTACCTCTGCACAAAGGAACACTTGGGAGGATAAATACAGTGTGGTTCATTTAATAACTTTTAAGCTTGAGTTCATCTCAGCGCAGTGGGTTTTTGGTAAAGAAAGTTCAGGAGACAGGAAGATGAAAGAAATCTAGTGAAAAAAAAAAAAAACCCAGTGAGAAAATGAATTATAAAAAAGCAGCAACAGAAGGAATAATAGTGCTTTGTTTATTCTTTCCCTTTTAGCTTTGTGGGCATATAATAGATTTCCACTTCTTGCTCCTACTTTCTATTTTCTCTGCCACCCACAGTGTCCTTTCATTGCCTCTCCAAAGAGGCCCAAGAGTGCAGCCATCCTGCACAGACTAACCTGGACTCAAAGGGCAGCGTGATGTTGTAGCCTGAAGCCAGTTGCTATTTGTATAGCAACATGACATTGCAGGAAAAGAGTTCAGTCATGCTCAATTTTGCTTCTGGTATTGCAAAAGCAGTACATCAGTGATAGAGTTGTGCAGATTGGATGGAACTAATTATATTTACTTGTTCCATTAGAACTTGTAAGAGTGTTGCATGCAGAAGAGCAGGCTTTTTTGACAAGAAGTTGAATTGTATGAGGCTTCATGGAGCATTTATTTTTTATCCTTATGAGTTCAGGTCACCTTCTTCCATGAGAAAAACAAGAAAAGGAAATCTTTACCAAATTTCCTGTAGAATTTCCTCCCCCTTTCTTCAGGCATTTTCCTTTCTCAGCCTGGAAGAAACCAGCTGCACATGTAGCATGAAATGTGATGAGAATCCAATTTCATCTTTCTCCCTGACTGACTGTGTTCTCTGTGACTACTTTTAGTAGTTTAAGTAAGAAAAATCTTACAATTGTTAAGGTTGAAAAAAACCTTTTAAGATCATCAAGTCCTACTGCCAACCTAGCACTATCACCATGTTCACCATTAAACCGTGTCCTCCTCTGTAGGATGAAAGCTTTTCATCTTAAAGGTCTAAGGACTCCAGCCTTTCACCCTTAGTTGGATGAGAGGCAATTCCTTTTCCCAGATATTGTATTTTCCAGATACACAGCAAGTGCTTTTAAAATCTGATACTGTAGGCAGCTGAATAACTTATCAAGGCTTTTTATAATTTGAAGGAATATGACAGAACACTCGTGTTCACAGAATTTGGTCCAGCTTATTATTCTCAATCTTAGATTTTACTGAGACCACCAAAACACTACTGGCCTGGGCAGACAGTTATCTTTTTTCTCATCACTAATGATGACAACTGGGTTCCTAGTGTCACAGTACTGTTATTTATTTTCCCTGATGGGGCTTCATCATGCTTTTAATGAACATTAGTTAAAAACAACTGCTAGACAAATTCCTCTGGAAAATTCCAATTACAACAAGTATAGAGATAAGAGAGTTTAAAGCTAGTTTGCATACTTCTGCTGAAGAAAAGGCAGCAGCACGGAAGTTAGTTTCTGTGACTATTTTTAGTGCAGTCAGAAGATTCAGAGTAGCTGTCAAATTATTTTCTTTTTATGTGCTCCTTTTAGCACATATTTTAGGTTTACTAATTCTGTTTCCTGCAAGTCAACACATCTTTTTCTCCAACTTAGTCTTGCTGTTACAATTACCTCATTTTTATGCTGCTTGTAGCAATTGAATGCTCTAAATGACCTGCTTTATTGTTGTGGTCTTTCCACACACAGGTGTCAGGAGTAACACCGGTGAATCTTTTCCCTTCATGGGCTGACACAAGTGACAGAGCTCCAGATGTGTAATACCAAGGCTCAGTCTATGGACAGGCTCCTCTGGCCTCTACTTCCTGCCTTGGGCTGCATTAAGGAGCCAAATGTTTGTAACTGTTGTTTTTCTTTTTTACTTCAGTTCTTTTACTTCAATTTTCTTTTTTACTTCAGTTTCTTGTGTGATTCTCAGGCCATATTTTAGAAAACAGCCCTGTGGGCACAATGCTTGAAAGTAGAGCATGGGGACCAGCCAGAGACAGCAGCTTCCAGCTCAGCTCACCCGGGTCTCCCTGCGCACATCTGAAAATCAGAAGCACCCCTTTCTGTTGCTGCCTGCTAGCATGGGTGCACTGCAAAGAAGCCTGTAGGATACTTGCAGCTCTGACTAAGGAGGCTGGAGCTAGAGCATTAGGGGAGTGAGTGTGTATAACAGGAAGATTCAAGAAGTGATTGCACAGCTTTGAATTCATCAATTCAAGCTCATCTGTAAATTCAAGGAATAGATACACCCATCTGTAAAGGCAAGAGCTGTTGCCATCATCAAGTCAGTCAGGGAACACCCCTGTGTAATATTAATTCAACACGAAAGTTCAGTTTCTTTCAGTTCAATAGCTCCTCTTTTTTTTTTTTTTTTTAACTTGGATGTAACTCAACTCCCTGTTTCTTAAATTGCTTTCTATCTACCCGCCAAGTTAGAGAGGCAAAAAACAGGAAGAATGGAAGGAACCATTCTTCCCATTATTAAATTAGAAAACCAAGTCCCAGAAACCTTTCTCCAGTCTTTTTTTTTCCTAATTTTTGAATACACTGCACTTACAGAGAAGACTTTTAGCTTTGCTATTTTTGAGAAATGGAAGAAAATGATGTTATGTCCCTACATAGCCCTAGTGTTTACATTTATCTAGTAAAGAATGATAAATATGCTGACTAATTTTGTCATAACAAGATAAGTGGTAATGGTGCTGTTCTCTAGTCCAGGCAACCCACAATTATTTGATATTCAGCCACTCTGCAAAGTTCATTTTGCTGCCGGCTGTTCACCAAGGATCAGTCACAAAGATAACAGAGGCTTGGGAGTTCTCAGGAATATTCTCTCTTTTGCAAATGAGTGAGTAAGTGAAGAATGTTTTTCTTTTCTGCATTGTTAGCCAAGAACTTTCTCCACATGCTTGTGGGACCTCTTGTTTTCCTCATGCAGTAGATATTGCCATGTCCCAGAGAAAGACATTTAATGCCAGGAGAAAAAAAATTCAGTGCAGAAAAGCATTTTAATGAAACAAGACACAAGCCCTCCACAGAAAGTCTGTAACCTCGATGAGATCAGATAGCAAAGTGATACCAAAACTGCCTTTGATATTCCACTGATGCTTCTCCACTTTTGGTTGTCGATCTGATGCTCAAGGCTGTGCTGCAGCAGTAACATTGGCAGGCTCCAGCCGTGCTTGGGAAACAGCTGGAACAGCCTTGCTGGTCTTCATTGCCTGCAGCCTTGTCAGTCCAACCTGCAGCCTTATCAGATCTCCCCAGCAAAGCAGAGCTGGGCAAGCTCCCTGAGGCAGAGAAGTCTCAGCACAGGCGCCTTGAGTCTGTATGGAGGCATGGATAAGAAAGTTGCTTGACCTTTCTACTGCTACTATTTTCCTGAAGGTGTGGGCAACTTCTAATCTAAAAGAAAGGAAGCCACATTTCAAAGATATTTAAAAATTTAATGGAAAAGTATCTGAAAAACAATTTTTTCCTACTCAGAAAGATTTATAACTCAAGTGGTCTATCATTTTGATATTGAAGATTTTTACACTTCATATTTTCACAGAAAGCATGTTTGCAGTCATATAAATTTTTCTGACTGTGTAGATCTAAACCATAGTCAAAGCTGGGAAAAACCCAAGTTTACATTTTTGTTTGTATACAAAAAAAAAAAACTCAGAAATTAACACCAGGTTAAGTAAACTTTCCCAGCTTTGCTTAGATATGTTTTGATATTGTTGTTGCCATGTCCTACCACAAAAAATTAATTTTTGCTATTTTTGAGTCCAATGATTAGAAAAATATGAAAGCAGAAAGCATATAAATGCACTTATAGGCACTATATTGAATTTTCAGCCTACAAATTGCTAGAAGAATTGTAATGAACTGTTAAAAACCAGCAAAATAGAAGTGTTTGGTAGTACTGATCTTGATCAGTTCCTTAGTTTGCAGCAAGGGATATTTAAATGGGATGGACATCTGCCCTGCAGCAGGCAGATACAAAGGATATTTGTGTTTGTCCTGAGCTTTGGGACTGAATCATGCCACAAAACACATGCTACAGGTGCTGTGCTATGGAAACAGAGCTTCTTTAGAGTGAAACAAAGTGACTGACATACTAACACAGTTTCAACACTGCAAATTAGTTCTAATTAATGGTTTGGGAGCTGCTGTAGAATCATGGTCAAGGAGGATGCTTTTATGAAGGCTGGGTCCAGGCTGCAGACATGGGGTGAGGTGCATTGGGTTGGTGGGGGTCAGTAACAGTTTGGCTCAGGGTCTCTTCAATTCATGTGGCAAGTCAAGCAGTCTTTGCTCAGTTTTTTGAAAACTGTCCAAGTAGCATCCTTACTTCAGCCAGGCCTGCAGTCCAGCCATCAGTGGATCACATGCACGCATTTTGCTGACAAAAGCCTCTTATACATAAAGCTAGAAGGGTAAAGCCTGTGCTGTTCCTGATTTGTGTTTCTTGCACAGAAGCACTCCACTGGCAGCAGCGATTTGACAGGGTGATTGCAATACCAGCCTTTCCTGGCCGAGCTGTTCAGGTGATAAATGACACTTCAACACATCCACTGTGTACAAGACAGCTGTGCTTCTGCATTTGATACCTACTTGTGTGCATTGACTCTTTAGAGGTCTGTATTATCTTTGAGCTGAGATCATTCAGGAAGACAGATGTCTACCCCAACAGGGAATTCAGCGTGAGGGAAACCTCTCTGGCAAGAAGCAGTATAGGTCAGAATCAATTTTAGCTTTGCTTACGAAAGAAAAACAACCCATCCTGCAGAACCAAACAAACTGCACCAGTTTGAGCCTCCACCCAGAAATCTGGCAATCTAAATTACGCTCTCTTATTGAGCAGTACTTCCCTCCTCAGGAACAATGAATCAAACAAAATAAATAAATCTTTACACTTCCCTGTTCTTTCCACCTCCCAATTAATCAGACGTCATTTTGCAAAACCTAAGCATTCCACAGCAGGAGGCAAAGCTGCCATCACAGAGCGTGCTCGCAGCGTCATATGGACCTCCAGGGGCAGGGCATGGGGGCTGGGGTGGCTTCCCGTCCCCAGCCCCAGGAGCAGGGAGCCCAAGCCCCGCATGGCGAGCGGCCGGAGCTGCTCCGCCGCAGCTCCCCGCCCGTGTCCGGCCGTGCGGGGCTGCACCGTGCTGTGCCGGGCCGGGCCGGGCCGCGCCGTGCGGGGCTGAGCCGTGCGGGGCTGAGCCGTGCGGGGCTGAGCCGTGCCGGGCTGCACCGTGCCGTGCAGGGCTGAGCCGTGCCGGGCTGAGCCGTGCGGAGCTGAGCCGTGCGGGGCTGCACCGTGCGGGGCTGAGCCGTGCCGGGCTGCACCGTGCGGGGCTGCACCGTGCTGTGCCAGGCTGAGCCGTGCCGGGCTGCACCGTGTTGTGCCGGGCTGAGCCGTGCCGGGCTGCACCGTGCCGGGCTGAGCCGTGCCGGGCTGAGCCGTGCGGAGCTGAGCCGTGCGGGGCTGAGCCGTGCGGGGCTGAGCCGTGCCGGGCTGTGCGGGGCTGCACCGTGCTGTGCCAGGCTGAGCCGTGCCGGGCTGCACCGTGTTGTGCCGGGCTGAGCCGTGCCGGGCTGCACCGTGCCGGGCTGAGCCGTGCCGGGCTGAGCCGTGCCGGGCTGAGCCGTGCGGGGCTGAGCCGTGCGGGGTTGAGCCGTGCCGGGCTGCACCGGGCTGCCGTGCTGTGCCGGGCTGAGCCGTGCCGGGCCGAGCCGTGCCGGGCCGCGCCGTGCGGGGCTGCGCCGCGGCCCTTGCCAGCATCGCTGCTGTCACTGACGCTGCCGCCGCCGCTGTCCCGGTTGCGGTGCCCGCCGCTCCCCGCCCCTTCCTGCCCGCTCCCTTGGCCGGGTGGCAGCAGCTCCGCCGCGCTCCCGGGGCTTTACAGAAAGTGCAGCGGTGCGGGGATGCGCAGCCACTGCAGAGCCCCAGCCACGCAGAACGGACTGACCGAATTAAGTGGTTTTTTCTTTACTAGGGGAAGAAAAAGAAAAGAAGAAATAATCGCCTAGGAATCTTTTTCCCCACATAGACACATTTTTCCGCTTCTTGGGACAAGAGCAGTTTATCGGGGCCATTATTTACCCCAGGATACTTATCCTTACAGGCACTATATTGAACTTTCAGCCTACCAATTACTAGAAGAATTGTAATGAGCTATTAAAAACCTACCTACCCAATTCTTTGCAAATATGTTTTGGCATACCGTTTTCTACACTCTTTAAATTAGTGGGTTTTAACACAAAGGTCCAAAATGCTAGAAAATAAATATTCAGTTAAACCTGATAAAACCTGGTCCATTATTCCCTTCCCTCATAGGCAGATGCCAAGAGATGTTGTTTCTTTTCTAGGCTGTGGAGAAGACTTGTTGTCCATAGAAATCCTTGAGAAAGAGCTGCTTTTCAGATCATCTGCTTTCTTTGGAGAAAGTGACTGATTTTGTCCAAGCTCCTGTTGTTGCATGAGCAGTTTTGAGTTCTGACATGCCTGGTTAGCATTTCCAAGATAGGAGATTCTAAAGTTACTGGGTTTTGAGTTCTTATGCTATGCTCTCATCTTCACACAAGATGCAGAGGTGAGGAATTACCACCAAACAGATCAAGTTTCTAGCCTGAAAGCAAGTTGTGAAATTGCTGCAGATGGCCTTGCCAGTACAGGATTTCTGGTACCGTTTCACAGAGGATCAGATACTCCCAATAAGTTTCAGATAAGTACTCTGCATTTTGGATGCTTATCTTTAACTTCTGATCTTTTGAAATTTGCCCCAATGCATTTCAAGTCTGTCCTATAAACAGATCTTCCTCTAAATTAGATTTTTAACATTGCTTTGTGTCTTTTCAGTGAATCCATGTGTTCATTTATGGTCCCAAGGGAAGACTAAATTAACCCTGCTGCCATTTCTTGAAGTATTACCAAATGACACTATTTATACTAGATTTAGTTGTAAATCCCTACTTTCAGGGGCAGTGTGTCCCAGAATAGTGCAAAAAGGATGTTTTTCTGTCTATTTTTGAGGCATGAATAACATTAGAGAGAGACATCTTTCCTTTACAATCTCAGAGGATAAGAAGTCTTCAGACTGAAATAATGTAAAGGTATTTCTTTAAATGTCTTTTCAAAAGGGTAAGGGATAGCAAATAAAAACATTTTCTTTAAAAAGTTTTTTATCGTTGGAGGCTCTGTAGCTCTTCATTACATGCAGCATTCTCATCCCCCCACCACCAGCCATCCCACCCTTTTTCTGGTAGTTCCCTGAAACCTAGAGGTCCCTCTTTTCTATGACTTCCTTCCTTCCTTCAGATTCTCCCTTCACATTTCAGTGATGTAAAACAGCCAAGATAAGAAATAGCTGTCTCTTCCCAGGAGGAGGCTGACGGATGTGCAATTCAGAAGAACAATTCCGTTTTCCCTCCTGTGTTCCTAGGATGGGGGATGGTGGGGAGTGGGAGAAGTGAGAAGTTAACCTCACTTTTGCCAGCTGTGCCAGCTGTTGCCAGCAAAATAGACACTGCAAAGTATGTCAGCATTGTACTGCTCTCTTCCTGAAAGAACAGAACAGTTAAAAAAGACGAGATATGGAACAGAGGTGGCTAATAATCTGTATGTTTGGTCAAAGTACAAAACCAGATAATTGTTTGTGTAATGTATGCCATTGCTCTTTAAGCATCTGGCATAAACTGTTGTCTTCAGTCATGTTTCATCTAGGTCCCTTGTTGATAGAAAGAGATCGCTGGAGAGTTAGACTGTTGCCATGGGGGATAATACATTTGTTGTGGTTTTTTGCAAATAAAAGCATACTGAGCTTTGGGACTATAAGAGTTAAAGAAGTATGTTTGTGTGGAGGATGAGGGGTTTGTTTTTGTGAGATTTTAAGAGTAGCTTTACATGATTTTTATATTACTGATGTGGCTTAATGAGGAAAACACAAGAAGTCATGTTTTCTTACTTACCTAAATATAATAAAAACAGCAGAAGCAGAAAAAACTTACTTGCTCGGGATCCTAATTCACATTGTTGCAGGAATTCACAGGCAAGAACATCACATTTTACGATGGTAAGGAAGTTCTTCAGTAAGCAAGAAGAGGCTGGGTTTCCATGGTTAAGGGATACAGTTGGATTTAGTGGGACAACAGAGTTAAGGCCAATTGGATATTTGCAGTGGGAGATTTTCTGGGGATGAATAAGAAAAAGCAAGTCATTGAAATGTCACAAGAATTTATGAGAAATGCGTTACTATAGATACCCTTTATATTTCTCAGTAAATAGGAGAAGAGAAATCCATAAAGGGTCTTAATTATTACCATGTTAAGATCTTCAAAGATTCTTTTTGTCATGCCTGTATTTTCAGTACCTTGCCTTGCTGCATCAGTGGTGACCTAGACTCAAAATCTGGCTTGTGTGTAATAAGCAAGCACAGGAGCACCAACAGGAGCAAGCACTCCCCTGAGATACTAAAGCCAGTGTTCTGTGTAGCAGTGGGCAGCAGGAATCACTAATGCCATAAAATAAGGCTTAATGTTAGTGTGACTGTAACCTACATTAGGGAGTTGACCAAATGATCTGGTGACCTAAGTGTTGTACAGAGAGAAGGAAAGAGTATGTCAATGATTAAGGAAGGTAATGGGCAGCAGTCACAAAGGTCCAGGGAAACTGAAATATTATGCATGAATTATCAGAACAGCAGAATAAATGTTCATTAGTGGACACAGTGTGAATGGTGTTGCACCCTGAGAACTGCAGAGAAACTGTGCTAAAAGATTGTACTTGAGCAGCTTCAATAAAACTGAAACCAAGTTAGCAGCTTATCTGAGATCTCCTGTTACTGAGAAGCTTTTGGCTGAGTAGAACCCAATTAATTCATCAGGAAAAACAGACGAGTAAAGTCAAAAACCAGAAGAAAAGCTATGTTATTTCACAGCTGGAAAATTAATGACACTTCTATGTGTGTAAGTGCACTCTAAGGAAATTAAAGTGGATAAGTTTTGGAGTGTCTGGAGTAAATGCCCTCAAGACTTGTTTTACTAGCTTTCCAATTCAGTAAAACAGATCCCAGCATCTGATGACTAGAGAAACCCTCTTCTTACCTTTCAAGATACAAAAGGGAAGACTACAAATTAAGTAGTATAAACAGAGAACGGGATTTTTCTGCGGATTATTGCTCAGCTTGTTAGATGGAGAAATGAAGTTCTAGTTATGCAGCTTGCAGGCACCAAACAGAACTTAGCCCCTCAAGTGCTTGCTGAGATTCATCTCTGTGAACAGCAGATGTTGCTGACAAGGTGTGACCAGACTCAAAACCTCATTACTGATCCAGCATGTGTCAGTACTGTTGCCTTTTCATGAAAAAGATCTGCCTTTCAAAAATCAACTGGAATAATTTCTTAGACATTGGAAAAAATAGAACACAGAAGGAAGGATCTAGTGAAGAGGTAGCAATGAAACTGTTTTACCAGGCTTTCAGCAGATGAAGCATTGAGTTTATAAAAGTAAATGGTGAGAGACTGATTCTTCCAGGAGGGGATATGTAGTGGAGTCCTTCTAGAAGTTTAATGCGTTTGAGATCTATTCTGCTCACAAAATATAGTGTAGATATTGACTTTTCCATGATCACAGAAAAGAAAGACAAGACAAATATGTGATTTTTCTTTACCTTCTGATGCCTGAAGCTGTGGTTTTTGTGGTAGAGCAAAGGGTCCCTGGAGCAGAGTTGTTATGGTGGTTAAGCCGTATGTATCATAATGATTCACTAGAGGCTTGATTCCTCAATCTGCATGGGGACAACTATTTTCCTCTACTTGCTTTGAAGTTTAGCAGAGTCTTGCATCTTATGTCAGAGGAAAGCCACTGGGTTTTTGTGTTTCACATCTTAGGGAGGCCAGACCAGTGCCATAAGAAGATGGTACCTACTCAAGAGACCAACAGTCTCATTACTGATCTTTAATCTGATCTTTAATCTGAAGATCTGTTCTGAGCAGAGGCATGAGATACAATCTGTGAGGTTTCAAGGAGGCAAGCAAGGAGATAGTGCTTGGATTCATTGTTGTTGTTGTTGCTTTGTTGAACATGAACATTGCAGCCCCAGGCTATTTCCACACCATTGCTGATAAAGCTTTTCTAAATCCATTCTTGATCTTTGGGCATTTTTTCTCAATATCATTATGTTTAGATGACATCACCTATGAGGAGTTTCACAGAAAGCTGCTTATAGCAAATCTGTATAGATACATCGAGTCTTCTGGTTGCCTCTGGATTTCAAATTCAGGGCTATTCTTCCTGGGTTAGGTGGTGTGTACAGCCAATAAAGAAACATGTTCTGAATAAAGCATCAGTTACCAGTTTCTAAGGCCTTTGAGCTTGATGAGCACTCTGGGATTTGTTCCACCTCTTATAAGAGTCAAGCTCATATCATAAGTCAAGATCATACCACTTGCATTCAGTGAGCTATGAATGTGTTACTTATTTTTTTCTTGTCTATTTTCTACTTTTTACTGCCAAGACATGAGCATTTCTGAGTTTTGTAGATCTGTTTGCAAAATAGCAAGCAAGTCATGAAAAAGGATGTGAAAGAGAAGACAAATGACATCCCTTAAGTCAGTCTAAAGCTCGATATTTGGTTGTTTATAATCTCAGTATGTTAGTTGTTTGTACTATGATAAGAGCATTTTTGGTGTGGAGACTGAGCAACAGTTGCAGCAATGCAGACAGTGTTTGTCTCTTGGGCAGGGAAGTGGACCGGAAAGCAGGAAGATCTGGGTCCTAGACCAAGCTGAACCAGTGACTCATCAAACTCTGGGAAAGTGCATTTAACCCAGTTCTGCAACATTGCAGAAATCAGCTCAGATGCCAAACTGAACCAGAGCATGCTTTAAGTCACAAGTCAGTGGTAATATGGGAAAGATGAACCCTTTTCTTCATTGAGTAAATAAATGTAATGTCTGTTTTACCATATCCTGAGCCAATGTTTCACAGTATGGCTGTGGTAATGTTCTTGTATAGTCAAGGGGATATTTGGAAGAAAGTGAAACCTCCCCTATTCCCCCCTTCCAAAAAAAACCCAAAAACCCCAATAAAACAAACAAACCTTCCCACTCTTCCCATTAAAATTATGTGGAAACAGATAGGCAGGATGAAGAAATATCCAAAGAATAAACCGTCATTTTTTTTTAGGATTCAGGGTAACAACTCAGCCATTCCAGGTTTCTGATTTTGTAATCTACAGATACAAATGCATTGTACTGAGATATAGATTTTGACCCCTAACTAGGAACATAACTAAAAGAGCTCTTTGACAGAAGAAAGGAAGATGTCATGTGAGTTTTATGAGCAAATGTTTTAAGACATTTTGCTAATCAAAAGTAAATAGATGAGAAAAGAGATTATCAATGATAGCTGACTACCAGATTTTATATCTACAAGAGGCATAATAGTCTTTTCATTCTGAATACTTTCTTCTGTTAGATTACCTTCCTTAACCTCATTGCAAATAGAAAAACTTCCACAGATGTCTACATATAGCCCTGATGTGTCAGATCCTCTACTGTAGCTTCTTTATTTGCTAAACCTGTACCCAAGGCTTTTACCAGCAGCACCACAGATCACCTTGGAGCAGAGGCAATAAGGCTCAGGGAGGAGGTAAAGTTTTGCAATCAAAAGTGGAAAGTAAAATGGGTCAGTAAGAAAGCTAGTTCTCATGGGCTTTTTCTTGACTGAAATACAAAGGAAATGGTGGGTGAAGCATCTGACCAAGCAGTTAGCAGTAAACACTTCCATCATCAAATGCAATTCTTTTTCCAGTTTGCAAATCTCTTGCCCATTCTTCTTACTTTTAAGGAAATACCAGTCCTGTCCCAAGAAGCAGTTCTGAAAAATTGCATAGCAAATTTCCACATTTAATATTTCCACTACGGTCATTTGTCTAACAGCCAACTCTGAAAATTGAGCCAGGCTGTAAAGGTTATAGTGGACTGGACTTACCATCAGCATGTATGATAAATGCAGTGTCAGCCAATCTTTGCCATCACTGATAAACCTGTGCAAATCCATTTCTTCCAAATCATGCTGTCAGGGATAATTCCACAGTTCCACTTCTTGGTAGATATTTCTAATTGTGATTTATATAATTCTGCAGGAAGAATTTAAATTCAACTTTCTTGCTTTCTTTATTATATCTGATTCTGCAGGCACAAGAAGATTTTAAAAGGCCATTGAAAACCATTGCCAACTTCATCCCTCCCAAGGGAAAAAAGAACTCCCAGGATCTCTTAAGTATTCACTTCAGACCCAGATCAGCATGTCTGAACCATGTCTGAACCATGACTGTAAACAGAACGATGTCTGTAAACAGTTATCAGAGCAAAACAAAGTTAACAAATTCAATTGATAAAAGCAGTTCAGACACAATCAAATGTTTTTAAGTTATTACAGAAGACATGAAACAGGAATAAAATCTCAGTGGTTATGCTCACATTTTGGGAAGCCCTGGCACCATTGCAGTGCACTGAAGAAAGTCCAGATGCTGCAGCCATGTGAACAGCTGTACAGCTGGTTTCTGTCAGTCCCCTCCCCACAAGCAGAGCTAATGCCATTGCACTGCTGCTGGTTCAAAAGTAAAAAAAAATCTTTCCTACATTGGCTGGCTGGTTTGTTCTTAGTGTAATAGGCACAGATGAGTTCTCAGAAATACTGGTTGCCTATCTGTAGTATGATTAGCAACCTTTAAGGCTTACCAGTCACAAAGAATAATATGTTCTTAAGTTTCCTGAGTCTGCCAATTTACGTAGGTGAGTAAACTAGACAGGTCAAATAACTGGCGTGGTTTATAAATAGACTAAAAAAAAAACTCCATATATAGACTAGTATCCAGACTTTCTATTGTTTCAAGCAAATGATATCATTATTTGGATGTCTTTCCAAAACTGAAAATGACTAGACTTCAGAAACCAGAAGTAGTTAAATATAGAAATTGCTACTTTAATGAGTGAATGCTGTGGTTCATTATTATGCTACTAGTATGTGAACAAACGTCTTTCTGTTCTTAGGGATGGGAAAGGAGGTTTTATTCTAGTCATATAAGATATTGCACAAAAGCCAAATTCAGATTAAGAGTTGATAGGCTTTGACTTCATTCCTTTATGGAAAATATTCCAGTGTAACTGCACATATCAAGATAACACTGTCCTCTAACTTGCACCTTGCATAAGCTCTGGGCAGATCAAATACAAAATGCACAGTGGTTTGCATAAATAAAATATTAGAATGAAAATTTAAAATTAAAAGAGAAACAATCTGTGCTTTTCAGTGTCCTTAACAAGTGATTACGTCTACTTTGGCAAATCACAATAAAATCACAGAATTAAGTCAAAGGACTTTTTTCATTGCTGATAACCAGAAAACACTTCTGACTTCTGTAATACTGGTTTTTAAATGACCTAAGTAGCTTCTGTGGAGATGCATTTAATTCCTAGGGGTGGGGTGTTGAGAACAAGGACTCATGTTAAGATGTCCCAGAGAGACATCTTAGTCTAAGACCACCATCCTTTTAGATGAGGAATGTCATGTTGCATGTTAGATGAGAGTCTGC
The DNA here is from genome assembly GCA_024865655.1 of Emberiza elegans. Lineage (NCBI taxonomy): Eukaryota > Metazoa > Chordata > Aves > Passeriformes > Fringillidae > Emberiza > Emberiza elegans. Next base: position 62,064,561 of record JALJVW010003023.1, on the reverse strand, counting down.
TGTCTCATAAGAAAAGATAATAGTGAAATAATACACATTTCCAAAAGTATGGCTTTACAAAGATGGGATCAATTTTAATAGGATACCAAATTTTACCTCACCAATACAGATTATACTGTAGTTACTGCTGCATCCTGTACCTTTCTCTCAGATTCAGCTAAAAAATCCTATTTGAACAAAGAACCAGGTCACATGAAGTCCCCTAAATTTAGGCATCTACATATTCAGGAGGTGTCTGAGTTCTCATTATAACCAAGGAAGCCAATGGGCTTGCCTTAACTAATAGTAATAATTAATGTAGGTATCTTTGCTTACCTTTATTAATACTTTTCCAGCTTCAAAATCTTACTAGGCTCATACCTGTGGGTATTTTTTTTCTGCAGGCAAACCCAATTCCAGCCTTGATAAAACAGAGCAACATTTGTATTCTCTTTTTGTAATAATTGTGGGCCATAGGTATCACTTCATGGCTGCTTAATATTTGCCCCTTTGTAAGATGTAAGAGACGTTTTTAAGCATGGTTGCACACTCTTCAAAGAGCTTCATTTTCCTGCAGTATCACTTGTCTCCTGCTACCATGTATTCAAGCTGATGACTAAGACAAAATTTGTCATTTCTTTAGGCAGGCTCAAATAGCCAAGTGCCAGATGATGTTTTTTCTTTCTTTTCTGGATGCAATTTTGTTCCAGAAAAAGCATTTTCTATCTTATCCCTCCTTCATTAGCTCCTGAAAACTGTAGCACTTTCATGCAGAGACCTGGGGCAACCTTTTAGGATTCCTTTCCTAAAAGGCATTACAGATTCTTCAAAATTAGGCAGGAGTGCTATATTTTTCATAGAGGTGATTTGTTTTAATTGTTTGACATTTCAAAGTGTTTTAACTGGGTTCTCCTATCTTATATTCCTCTTTTGTAGCATAACATATAATCACCTTGTGATGAAAAAAAAAGGAAAAATATGGCTGAATTCAACTTCATTACCTGTAAAATATGAGACTTCCATTCTCACACTTCCTGACAGAAAACCATGTCACAACATATGCTGCTTGCTTCAAAATGTGCTGTTTGCAAACAAACTCATGTTGGACAGTTAGGCAAGACCCCTGGAGAGTTATTCAAATATCTGTGCTTTATATGTAGGCAGCTTTTAAGCATGTCTCTTTGCCTGGCCTCTTAAAGACCTTTTTTTTTTTTTTTTTAATGCCTACTATATCACAGCTGCACTTTCTGGATTTCATCTGGTTTTCTGGGTAAATATATGTTTGGATGAAAGCCACAAAATTAGAAATGCTTTTATGGAAATGTGATGGATAAGTTCACACTGTATCATATCTGACTTCTGCCATTGTTCCAAGGCACTGTCTCCAGACAGCAACAAGAGAACTTTATAATCTGAAGGGGGACAGTAAATAGTACCTCAAATAAAGTGAACATGTGGAGCTGTGAAGTTTCACTTTGAAATGAAACTATGCAGCCTTCAAATCAAGGCCGCATGCCAGGAGGTTCATATAATCAAGAGTCACAAGCAAGTCCATAAGAGGAAAGTCTTTTATAGCTTCATTTCTGAGAGCTACAGAATTCGTGCTTCCATCTCTGGTTCCAACGTACTTGCTGAGACACCCTTGAGAAGACCAGTTTCTGTCTCTTGGGGTCTTCTCAGCTTTGGAGACTTTAAATTCTTGCCCTTCCTTTCCTCCCCCCAGGCATCAAACAAAGGCATCTCAGTCCCTAGCAGCAGTAGTGCTTTTGGGTACTCCTCCTTTGTTGCCATTCCCATGCCCATCAGGACTCAGAGCTGAAGCAAGCTGCTTGCTTTCTTGGCATCCTGCTTCCCAGTTTTCTTGATACACTACATGAGAGGGAGAGGGCGTGTGGAACTTCACACCAGTTTATAATAAATAATTGATTACCACAAATACATCTTTTCTCATTGCGTTGAGAAGACTCCATTAGGCAGTGGTTAGGAGACCAGCTCTCTTCATGCAGCTGGTGGGAAGTATCTTTTTGTGTTCTTCCTGGGACCAGTTTCCTCCTCCAGAATTTTTTCATTGAAGGATATGTAAATACATGGCTCCCCCTACTTTTGGGGGGAAGTGTAAACATTCATAAGATTTTGAGGTCACGCACTAAATTATTCTAGTTGCCATGCATCCAGTCTGGAAAAGGTTCTGGCTCTCATTCAAATATGAAAGAAAGAATTAGTTCTTAGTGAAATAATTCTCAGAACAGTTGGAGAGAGGATCCACACCCACATCTTTTCCTTCCTCTCTGACTGTGCCAATTATCTCTCCCTTTCCCTGGACAATTAAGGTCTTCACAGTGGTCTTACTGTGCCATGCACTGGTGGGACTGTTAGCAGGCGGTTTCAGATGGCTGATTGCATCTTTGACTTTGTAGCTCTGAGGAGAGACCAAGCCTGTTCCTGGACAATCCAGGCCTTCTCCACTGACAGCATTCTCAATACTTGTTTTGAGTGTTTGTTTATACATATTTCTAGAGAAATAAGTTTGGTAACAGGCAACAAATTATTTCAGCTCTTAAAGGAGTAAAATGTTTGGTTTGAGCAAAGACAACTGTGCTGTCACATTTGAATCCGATTAAGTTCTTCTCTGTCTGGTGATGATCAGCAGCAGGAGTACTCTGTCATACTCCTACTTTATTTTTTCTTCTTTCTTTTGAAGGAAGCAAAAAAAAAAAAAAAAGTCAGGGCTGTATAAACCGAATTTGAAATTAATGTCAATATCAACAGCTGAAGGTCAAATGTGAAAGCAGAGGTTCATACTGGAGGTGTGGCCTGGTCTGGTCTCCCTGGCACTGACACAGAGGCTGGCTCTCAGGCATGCCAGGAATTCCCTCGGGACTTCCAGGCTGAAGCCTCACTGGAAGGATCTGAATGTGCTGCTCCAATGTGCTGTGCATTGCCCCACTGCAGGGGCATGCAGTGTGTCAGCACCTCCAGTCCCAGCTCAGTGTTTCTGCAATCTCCTAAAACTTCTAAAACATGCCTTGGTGAAACTTGGGTGAACAGAATGGGGCTTGTCAGCACAGAGGTTAATGCACAACTACAATGTACAAAATGTTATCAAAGAAGATGTCGGTGTATGGAGTCTTTGATTCCAAGTTGCAATATTTTCATTATAATTTCCGTAATTATTTTTTGAGCTGTATGTAAGGAAATGGCTTATATTTCCTGGTCTTTCTGTACTCATAGAACTGTACTTTGAGGTCTGTCTCTGGTTGCTTTTGTTCTTTGTTAGAATACCAGCCCTTGAAGTGGAGGTACTTGAATGGGCATGCAGAAATGACAGCTACCCAAATGTGGCCAAGATTAGCAACAAATAAATCATTAATGTGTGGAAAAGTTTAAAGAAAAGTGCATATATATTTCTGTGTTTTTTAAGAGCTTGGATGAAAGAAACTGCATTTAAGTTGTCTATTTTTGGCTGAAGATGTGTAAATAGAGAAATAATATTGTTTGGAGACAAAAAAATGATGAGAAAGCAAGAGGGCAGAAAAATTTTTGTGTTGGAATACACACATTGTATGCTTGCTATACACAAAAATGAGAAGTATTTACACTAGGCAAATATGCAAGCTTTACAAACATAGGTGGCACTTACTTACATGTTTTCTCTTGCTTTTGTTTGAGCAGTGTTCATGTTCCTTGAACATGATGAATATATTCATCCCAGCACAGTGGCTGCGTAAGCCAGCTCTGGAGATGCTTAGCTTTGAACAGTGTGAACCTGAGCAGTGTTAGATGTAACTTATGATTTGCTGATTAAAGAAAACACCTCTAAGAACCTAGCATTTCTTTATTTGGCAAAGTAACATATCACTGTTCTTATTAGTAATAATTCACAACCACATCACTGCAAGAAACAGTGAATTACAATTCTATATTGTCTTGTATTATCATTTGTACAAAATCAGTGTAAAAAATATGATAAATTACACAAAAGGGCTATGAGGTTGTAATTCTACTGCCTTTGCTCCTGCATTTGGTATTCAGGAGTAAGCCTGTCCTTCCTTACAGGCTTATCCCTTCTTACCCCACCTTTCCACAGGACATGCCTGGTAAAGAGACCTGTGGTGTCCCCCCATGGGGGCTCTCAGTGGGCTTGTGCTCACAGGTCAACATCACTGCTGCCTGCAGATGTCCCTGCCCTTGCTCTTAGTATATCCTCGCCACTTTAATTCTTCACCTAATTTGATGCCCTCTTCATCTTTTTTTTTCCATATTTTTACCACCCTTGCATTAACATTTCCCTGCCTATACTCCTCCCAAATAAACAAGCTACTCTTAATTTTATTTTCCTCATTGGTCCCATTTTTTTTACACTCAAAAGTTATTTTTTTCTGACACTATTACCTAGGCAAAATTTTCTCTAATATGGTATTACCATTACAGTTGGCTGAATGAGCCAGCCTTGCCTCCAAGGGCTGCATTTTGACCCCGTGGGTCTCATTGGGAACATTAATGTTACACATTCCTGGACAGAATTGCCATATTTTACTCTTGATTCTCCAACCTAATTCTAATTAAGCAGCACCTCACTTCATGCACAGAAAGCTTGCACACCAGTGCAATGGCATAGCTCATTTTGTGTTTGCACATATGTCTGCTCTTAAATAAAGTTCTTCACACTCAGTGTTCCCATCAAAGGGTGTGTAAGGTGAGACTTGGACACTTAGCACAGGATTCCTCTCATGTGAGCTGGACATCTGCTCTGTAGACACATCTCAACCACATTTTATCCCATGCTACATCTCTAATCCCATTACCCTCCTATGATGAGATTTAGCTCTGGTATCTGAAATAGATCTGATGAGAGTCTCTGGGTGATCTAAAACAGCAGCCAGCCAGATGTTGTGCCTATATTGCATAAATCTTAAATTAGATCCTATAGACCCCATTTCTAGACTCTGCCTAAACTCTGGACTTCTTAGAGATTAGTGGGATTATACATCATCCAAAACATGAGAAAGACTTGGAGCTGAAAAGCTTCTCAGCAGACACCTTTGTACCTGAGGGCCAGTTCTTCCAGATTACATGAATCCTAGAATATCATTCTGTTGCAGGCACACTTGTCTTCATTTAACTGCGTACTGAGCTAGTCAGGAGATCCATCTCCCAACCTTACAGTTTCTACAGGGGGTGGATCTCTCTGTGGAAGCTACCTCCACCCAACTTTGTGGTTGAGAGAAAGCAGTAGAATCTTTCTGGTAGAGGTGCAGTCCATCAGTTTAAATTCCAGTATAAGGATGGGATGAAGCATGTCCTAGATGTGACTGTGCTCACCACTGACCAAAAAGGCTCCTGCTCAAATCAAAACAACCACATTGGGTTGTCACCATTAGTGTTATGTTCCCAGAAATCTGTTTTCCTCAGGACATAAATAGTTGAGAACTTCAAAGTACATTGTCCATTGCTAAATTTGAAACTTTCAGGCTTTTTGCATTGTAATTATTGGCTCATATATATCCATTTGATTTCCCTTCAGTGGGTCCATGGGTGTAATTGTTTTTAGAAAAGTTGTACAAGAATCCTTAACAGACTTATTTTTGAACGTTAACAAGCTTGTAAACCATAATGTTTTAGACTGTAACCCCCAGTAATGTAAGATCAAACAACAGTGCAGCGACCTTCAAAAAATTATAAATATTCTAGATATTTGTAATAGTGGAAGATAGTAGAAAATGCTGCATGTGACTAAAAGTTCCCAGAGTCATTCCACTAGCAGTTGAAAAGTGAAGAAGTAGAAATTGGATTATAAAGAAAGCCCAAGTATAATCAAGAAGAGGTATATTACTCCTGGTCTCAAATGCTTTCCCATTATTTTTCCTACCCTTGGAGAATCTTCCAGATTTTTCTTTTCATTATCTGCAGAATCTGTGTGCATAAAAGGATACAAAATGAAAAAATAATGAAAAAAAAAAAAGCTTCCTAAAATTGTGGAAGAAAACAATTGCGTCCTCATATTAGCTGCTGGTATTGTTACAGCATGCAAATTAAAATATTGGATGGTGGATAGTACACAAACAATGGACCTTGAACTTCCATTTGAAATAAGCATTAGCAGCCTCCTCCATTTTTTTCTTACAAGTGTACAAATATCTTAACATAGTTCTGATTCATTTTCTATTTTCTCCTTGACAACAGTTTACCAAATTTAGAGTCATTATGCTATTTAAAGAAATAAACTTATTGTTCTCATTATTTTTTTTTTCAGTAGGCGAAACTGAAAACCCACATGATCAAATTGCTGTATCTGTCTGTTACTCTTAGGCTGGGATATGCTGTTTTTTACAACACTGACAAAACCAGATTCTAAAAGTTCAGAATTGATTGTTACCAATGGTAGCACTACATAGCACAGTTCTCCTTAAAGTATACCTACATCCTCCAGAGGAATATGATCACACTGGCCATTCATCTGCATGGCATCCATAAAAATTAATAGAACTATACTCAATTTCAGAGAAGTAACTGTGGGGAAAACTCCGTTAAATGAAGGATACTGAGAAAAAGATGCACATTTCATATGCAAATAGGTTAATAAGAAATAAACTCCATGGAAATAGTGAGGTTTATTTAACTAAAAAATGAACCAACCTGAGCAAACTGCTAGAGTTTATAAAATTGTCTTGATTTAATATTTCCTCTAAACAATATCTTAAACATAAACCAGAATTCATAACATGACACAGAATTCTGCTACATCCATGAAATAATTTCCTGAATAAAACACCTAACCTAGGTCAGGGCATAGTTTCAGTTTGGTGCACTGCTTTGATCAGTATGAAGACCCTACCTCTTCAATTAAACATGAGAATTAAATATAAAGCTGAAACAAAAATGTTTTAGTATATAAAAGTACTTTAGATACAGACTGAACCTTCTCATGACAAGCATAAAAACTTGTTTTGGGAACTTTGTATTTCTGTGTATCATAAGATTGTCAGCTGTACAAATATGACCAAAGCAGGACTTAGGTGATGCTTGGTGCCTGCTCCATACCTTTTATTCATTTGACTGTCAGGGAGGTACGCAAATCCCAGAGCTGTGTTTTCTGGTAGTGTGAAGGCAGAAATGGATACCTGAGAAATGTGACTGAAAAACCTCAGGTGTTGAGTAGGGGATTGCTTAGAGCCCCATGGCAGCTTTGGTCCCCGCTCTGTTTTAGCTCCTTAAGTCAGCCCTCGAGGCAGGAATAGCAGCATCACTGTCTGTTTATGAAACAACACAGCAGTTCAGAGCACCCATCCTATTTTGGAGCCTTGTTTATATCCCCTTCACCTCCCTTTCAAGAGATGAAGAGCTCAAGCTCTGAAGGAGGCAGAAAAGTGAAGGCATCATTTGCTTTAGCCAAGAGGAGAGCAAGTGACCTGGAGCCTGACTCTGTACCCTACAGCTGGGTTGCCTTGAGGTTTCATGTGAGGAGCAGTGCATGGGAAATGCCCTGAATGAGGGATTCAAGTTTCCTGTAGCTACTAGACTTAGTCCTTCTCTCTTTTCTTTCTGACTGTATTAATTATTCACTGTGAGCCAAGTCAGGTTCAGAAATGGTGATGAGAAATCCCTTCCTCCTTTCCCAGATTACTTACTAGGCTGCTGGGTCATTTTCAGGGGTTCCAGTGGGCTGCAGGCTGGTCTTCACAACATTCCTAATCATTAAGTTACATTTATAAAAGTCACACCACAGCATGCACAGCATCTCTGCTGTTCAGGTTTCTGAACAAGACTGCCTGTGGCTGCTGTATTCTGTGCAGGCACTTGCATGGAATATAATCTGAGTTTGCCTGCCTGTTGAAGTCCATCCAAGGATTTCTGTGGAGCAGTGCATATTTTGTGATCCATATATTTGTGGCCCATGCCAACGTGGTTGTGGTCAGGCAGGAGAGATGTAACTGAAGACATTTACTTAAGCTGGGAGTGACTTCTAAATCACAGTGGTTGAGTGCTAGCAAATTTTTTGTTCTTCCGGAATAGGTAGATGCAGAAGAGGAGAAAGCAGGAATTTGGCTTGTGATTTTGAACATGATACCTACATCTTCCTTTATGTCCACCAATAAATATTTCAAAATACAGCAACCATTTGGAGCATGCATAGAAGGATGTGCTACATTGTGACCTAGGACTTAGTCCATGTCCCTAAAGAATGCAAGCAGCTGCACTTCTGTGATATGATATCTATTGCATGTGTCAAAAGGATACGTGAGATACTGCTCAGCATCGAGCTGCAGTGTTTTGAAAATGTGGAGGGAAATAAATGAAGTAGCATTGTATTTCTTGATGCTGATCTCCAAGAACTGAACAGTCACTCATGGTTGCTTCTAAGCATATATTAAAGACGTTTCAGCTGTAAATCCTAGATCTGATCCTGGTCTTTGCTTTAGCAGTTCCCAGCAAGTCTGCTAATCAAAGGTGATTGTGCTGTTTCAGATATTCTAGCTGATGTCTTTTAACCTTTTTGTTATGTGTGTTCTGGTTTGCAGGGTGGAAAGAAATACACAGGACCATGTGGAGGCAGAGACTGCAGTGGAGGATGTCAGTGTTTCCCTGAAAAAGGAAGCCGTGTAAGTAACATTTTTTCCTGTAAATTGTTCTCAATGGTACAAGTTCAATGCTATATATTTTGCTGTATGTGGACTTGCACTAGACTGCTAAGAGTGATAAAACCATTATTCTTTTTCAGGAAAAAGTTGTTGGTGTTTCATCTTACTTTCTCACAGGCTTGTAGATTTGAAGAAATGCTTTGTTGTGAATGCCTTATTATGATATGTAGCAGGCCCCTATCTCAAAAGATGAGAGCCAAGGAACCTGACGGCCATGACAAGCTGATCAGATCAGAATGGTGGAAAGATACCACATACATGCATGGGATACGGGCATTTAAGGATTTTAGAGATCTTTTCCAACCTAAATGATTCAATAATTCTGTGATTCTATATGATTTCCACTAGAGCAAGAAGGAACCATGCCTGCAAAACCTGAAATCCCTGCTGAAAGGCAACTGTTTAGAATTCCTGGCATTATGTTGTGACTGATAGTCTGTTCTTTGTTCTGGGAACTAGTGAGGAATGAGGCAGAGGAAAGGAGATGGGGTGGAGGGGATTAGCCACCTGCCACAAAGAGCACTGAGAAATAGGGCAGGGCTCCTATCCTGTATGGCTTGGAGCCCTGGCTGGCAGGCTCCTTCTGTACAGCTTGGTCTTCTGCAGCTGAGACAGTGACTCAGCCTTTTCCATCCACCCATCTCTAAGAATAGGTCAGGCAAGAGATGTGGTGGCTGGTCATGTGCTAGTTCTGCTATCACAAACCTCTTAAGATTTTTCAGTCCTCTGCCTTCCCTCCACACAGCCAGCCACCAGTTCCCATTCCCATTGCATTCCTCAAGCTTGACTCCACGTCTGAGTGGAGGGAGAGGTGGCAGGAAAGTCACAGTGTAGGTGGGAGGCAAGGAACATTGCTGTTTACAGCAGAAGTCCTGATGTCTCCATGGAAGTCAGATGATCCTGGGGCCACCATGCCATGGGGACTGTTATGGCTGTACTCCCATGGCCTGACCATGAGCTGCTCATGATCTGCTTTCCATCACAATAACCCAATGGCAACCTGATGATCTGAGGACAAATAAGCCATCCCCTGAGACACAGCTTCCCATGGGGCTCCCTCCAACTGTTATTGCCTTACCCTCAAAATCCAGCACATGAAGTTTGGCAAGTGCCTCCTGCCACTTCCCACTTTTGACTGAAAATCAAAAACTGATGCTGTTAAGATGCTCACTGCAGTTCATGAAAATATCTGTTGCAAAACTACCAACTTTGAAATGTTTTTCATGCTCCTTATTGACTGAATGACCTTGAATTTCAAAGTGTCAAACGTGAAAGAAAAAAGAGGTAATTAAACAAAACTAACTGCATAGGTTGGAAAAGCTGAAAATGTGAAAATACCACAGTAGAAAAGCAGTCAGGTGCCACTGACAAGAAGCTCCCTGTGAGTTGCTTCCTATCTAGATTGGGAAAGGGACGGCAGATTTTATGTACTTGCTTACCACTTCAGTTTTACCTCAGGAAAGTAAACCCACTTACTATTTGAGAATCTATTTAAAGGCCTCCCTTTAAATAGATACTCAAAAAGAGAAAAAGGATATGCTACAATACATAAATTTATTTTACTGCTTGTGGTTAATAGTGCAAGATGTGAAAAAGTATTGGAAAAGGGAAGAAGAAGCTGTACTGAATTTTACACTTCAAAAATCATATTTTATCTCTCTGTATTTTACCTCTCTGAAATGATACACCTCATTTTGGTTTAGCCTACACTGCCTGTATTTTGTGTCTGCTGATCTCTTCAGATGTCACAACCTCTGTTAAACATCTGGTTTAAGGAACAAGATTGGCCTTTAGAGTCTAGTCAAGTTTGGCATAGCTTCTGGTCTCATGCTAATCCTCAATGGGAATATTTATTTTCACAAAACCTCAGTATAATCTGGCACGGCGCACGTTCTCTGTTCGAGGTGACTCATTGCATGCACAATAGAGGTTCCTGCGTGTTTGCACTTGTCAGAGTGCCTGAAGCAGTCTGGCAGAGCCTGCTTCTGCAGTGGCTCTCCAGCCCAGGTGCCACAGAGCTGTCACTTGCCTGCAGCTCAGGTAGGAGCAGCACTGCAAGGGTCTGCAGCCAGCTGTCAGCCCCGCCATCCTCTGGAAATTCATCCTCTGTTTGTGACAGGTCTAAAACCAGGCAAATTAAAAGCATTTTCTTTGGATTGCTGCTACTGAATGCACATCAGCATCTGTTGAATGAAGTGAATTCATTGAAGTGGTAAACACAATTGCGAAGTGTGAAAGGAGTGAAGGTCTGAAGAAATGTCTACTCTTTATTTATATGTGCTTCTACTTCATTTGTTGTCATTGTAGTCTTAAGATACAGCATATAAGTAAATAGGCTTAGCTTCATTTGTTGTCTTAATACAATAACTTTTGTTTTTTAAAAAGGATTTTTTTGCAAAATACACCTGCTGGTATCTCCTGGGACTCTGTGCTAGATGCAGAGAGCCACTGTCAAGATGTGTGGAGATTCATCCTGGCTTTGGTGATCTGGGCCAGGTCTCCAGGTGCAGGGCATCTGGAAGCCCTGTGCTACTGTCTACACTGCTTTTGGTTCAGGACTGGTAAGGATAGGCACAAAGGCACAGGAAAGTTGAATCCTGCTTCACAGGGGCAGTTTCTAGGGGCAAAAGGCAACATAGCACAAATCAATGCACCCACCTAGGAGGCCTACTGGTAAGAGGTATGTGGTTTTAGGTTTACTCTGTTTTGGCTGGGCTTGACCCTGAAGCTTTCACTGGGCTCAGACACAGGTAAAATCCAGTGGGAACAGAAAAAATAAAACAGCAGAAGCATCATCTGCCCACTGTAGTGGTGGGGGAGCTGCTCTGCTAAGCAAAAGCATCACCTAGCCTGCAACCTCCTGCCTCTCATCTGAGCTGCTCCCAGAGCTGTGAGGACACCTGCAAATGGCACTTTCTTCTTCATTCCCAAAAGGGAAGCTGGCCAAATCCAAATGTGCAGAGAATCAGGACATTGCTGATAACTGTGTTTGCAACTCACAGCAAATGCTGAGTTGTTTCTTCGAGAACTTTCTCCAAAAAATGTCTCTCAGGCCATACATGATCCCCTTGAAGTTCCCACTTCCAGTCCTGCTTTGTGTTCACATCTTCATAGCAGAAAGAGTAAATTTCCTTCCCCATAAGCTGGTTTTGGTTTTCCCAGTCTTTAATGACACTCTAGCCTTTGTTCTTTTCACTTTGGCCCAGTTATGTTCCAGCTGCATTTACTGTTAGCTGGTTACAAATACCCAGTCTAGGTGGGTGGAGCTGGGGCTGCAGGAGCCAGGCTTGGGGAGCAGCCTCAGCCTCATCTCCCCTTCTCACAGTGGGCAAAACCTCAGTGGAGTTGCAGTGCAAATCAAAGCTCCTGAAGGAGTGTTCAAATCCACATGACCATAGAATGACCAAGAAACCATAGTATAAGCCTCAGTGGAGAACACAGAGTGAGAAGGCAGAGCAAAGACAGCGGACTTTTCTCCCTGAGACAGAGTCATCTTCTCATTTTCTTCTATGGCAACTTCTCCTAAATTGTTCTCCTACAACAAGAGACTCATCCTTTCCCTAAGGTGCATTTGGAGAACATAATATAAGGAGTACACAGATGGCTGGGTATGAGGGAAAAGAGTAAAGGGAAACACTGATATGGTATTGAAATTCTGTTTTGAATGAAATGGAAAGCTGGGATTAAATGAATTTTTAAAAATCTGGTTTTCTTTCTTCCTCAAGATTTTTATTGCAGCTCCTAAAATCTTGAGATTTATACTTTTTGCAAACCATGCATTGCTCAGAGAACAATATATGTGCCTTATAATTTGTTAAACATTAATGCACTTATGTAGGAAACGATAACTCCATAAGTACAATGGCCAACTGTTTGATCCATTGAAGTTCATAATCAGCCTCACTTCATCACCAGCCTAGAAGGCTTTATAGAAAGTGGAAGTGAGTAGAAATCTTTTTGATCTTTCTATAGAGTGAGAAATTGCACTCTTTTGTACTTCCCAAGTCAAGCGTCTAACAGTGCTTGAGGCATTTAGCCATTGTTTTTGCAAGGGGCTGGAATGATGGAAACTGAAATTATAAGACAGCTTTGTGTCCCCCCATAAAGGCCACTTCTTGGGAAAGCCCAAACATCCCTTTTTAACCTAGACTGACATGAGTGTTCACTAGCAGTCCTTTACAGCTGCTCTATTGCTTTCACTGATGCAGTGGCCAAGGGTAAGCTGTTACCAGTACACCTATAATTACTTCTGTCTGCTTTTGGATGCTACACAGTTGGGAAATGTAGTGTGTGATATTTGCTTGCAAACATTTTCCATACAAGTTTAAGTCTTAACACATGGGCTAGATTTAGATGTGTTTGTTCGTACTTAAAACAAACAACAAAATAGAACACACAAATATTCTAAAGTCAACTCCATTATTATGTTATAGGGAAATGTTTAAATCAAATAAAATAATTTTATCAACTGTTAGTGTAATTCTTGCATATCATAATTAACTGGCTTTCAAGCTGGTATAATGGCAGTAGCTCCTTGTAAGTCTGTTGGTGTAAACTGATATATCTGATTAAATCTGATACTTAATTTTTTTTCTCCACAAAATAATAACATTAGAAGCATCTTCTTAATTATTCATCTAGCTCACTGTTCTGTTCCCAAAAATGAACCACCATAAGAGATGCTATTTATAGGGATCACAGAGTTCTGGCAATTTTCTGCAGTCCATTCACTTGCACCCAAGATAACACAATTTAAATATTCCTTCAGTATCTGTGTTTCGTCCTGAATTTTTCCAATCCTTTTTTGAAGCTACTGTAACTGCGTGTCTTTGCAACCTCCAGTGGCACTATTCAAATGATATAAATTATATAAATCACTGTCTGACCTGTTCTAAGCAAAGCTCCCTCTGGTTTCCTCAAATACACCGTTTCCAGTACTGGGAGATTTAGAGTAGGTCTGTGTTTAGGTTACTCACTGATTCCCTAATTTTGTAAATCTCAGTCCTAGTCCCTCTCAGTTTTCTCTTCTCCAAAAGGGTGAGTCACTCTTTAGGTTCTCTTTTGAAGGTGACACTCTAGCCCTTAGTCCCTTTACTCTATCATTCTGTGACAGACCAGAACTGTACTCATCCAGTTTGGTGGGGTCCTTCTGGATGTCCCAGCATGAGAAATCACCAGATCTCCCCATTCCTCAGCACCGGCATCATATTTAACAACCTAAGAGGGATTGGTATCATCTACAGATACTCAGATGTTTCACAGTTCAGTCCCTTCTGCAGATTACCATTGGAATCTTTGCAAAAACCAGTTACAGTATGTATCTGAGAGGACCCAATGGTGTTATGTCTTCATTTTGAAATGTGACCATCATATGTTATTATTTTCTTCCTGTCCTTTAACAGCCTTCAGTCCATAAGAGCACCTCTCTTCCAACCCCAAGATAATTTATTTTGAAAGCTTCAGTGAAGCATTTTATAAAAATAGTTTTGAAAATACAAATGCATTGTAGTCACTAAGGCTTGCTTTAGCATGCTCATCCTTGAGTTCAGTTATTGTGTTCCTTAAGGTGGACTTGCCAAGCAGGAAAGTCAAATAAACTGGCCCACAGTTGTCAAAGTTTCGCACCAGCCCACTGGTGCAGTGGCAGTTTGTAATGCTGGGTCACACACTTTGGTCAGCAGTTCTGGAGTTTCACACTTGAGTTCCTTCAGAAGTCATGGGTGAATGTCCCCACTCGTGTTCACTTAGTAACACCTGCCTTACCTGTTTTATCTACTACTTCCTTCATACTTATCTGAAATTTTTCTGTCTCAAGGAATAGAGACCTTCTCAAGTACCCTCAGAAGGTAAGACCTCTGCAGAGAAGTCACCAAGTTTCTCTGCTATGGCCTTACTATCCCCGAGTGGCCCTTATGAGCCCTTGGCATCATGGGGTGCTGCTATTTCCCTTGATGTCTTTTTGTTTTCCTTTAAACAACTTTTTACTATCAGCTTGGTTATCTTCTGCAAAATCTTCTCATTCATTTTTAGCCATCCTAGTTGCCATTTATTCCTGATCTGTTTTTTATGGGCTTTCCTGTTCATTTCAGCAATTTTTTTAAATGCCAACCCTTTTGCCTACAATAGCCTCCTTAGGTTTTTGGGGGGTTTTTTTGGGGGGGGGGGGGGTTGGTTTTTTTGTTTTGGTTTTTTGTTTTGTTTTGTTTTGTTTTTATGAGCTGTGCAGAGTTTTTACTGAACCATTTTACTTTCTTTTTGATATGTGACACATGGTTTACTGGGATTTTTTATACAGTGTTTTTGAAAAGCCTCCAGGTTGCTTTAGGCTTCTTGCCTTTTTGACTGCTTTTTCAGGCTTTTACTATTTTTGTGATTTTTATGTATTTCCCCTTCTTGAAATTGGATATCTGTGTGATGTATTTGTTTGGCTTACTTTATCCCAGTGCACTATAACATTAAATTCAGTTATATTTTGAAGCTCTTGCAGAGCAGTTCTCCCAGTAGTACCTCTTGAAGCAGGTCTTGTGCAGCGCTTGAGACTAAACCCAGAGCAGCATTCTTCCTTACGGGTCTCAGTGTTTATTGTGCTAAGAAAAAAATCAGTTAGTGGGTCCAATACTTTTATTTCCTTATCACATCTGGATGAGGCGTTGTGCCTGGCAGTATGTGGGTAGTTGGAATTGGCCAGTATTGCTACCTGACCTAGTTGTTCAGCTTCCCTGATTTCACTGAGTATTTAATTACTGGTTTCTTTAACAGAGGAATCCTAAATACAAACTAAGTGATACATTTCTGTCATTTCCACCCACAAGGACTCCTAATGTTCCCCTCCCTATTTTTTCTGTAACACTTTGTTGTAGCCTTCACATCTTGTGCCATTGCCCTGTCTGTATCTCATTTTCTGTTGTTCCTGCAAATTAGATGGACTAGTCTATGTATGCTACGGATTATCCTCCTTTCACCAGCATGAGATGCCTTTTATATCAGGGTTGTCATTTATTGCCAGGTAGCATAATTCCATAATCTTATTCTTTAGATTTCTAGCATTGCTGTAGAAGCACTTTTGACCATCCTCTGTTGCAATCACCAGTCAAATGGAATTGTAAATTGTGTTATTTACCTTACCTATTCCACAAAGCAGACCAGGACCTCAGTCTGCCACACAGCTGCCTTGAGTTAACCCCCTTGGATACCCCTGTTCTACTTTCCCTCACAAGGGTTATAATACAGAATTGTGACCACTGGTCACCAGTCCCTTCTACCAGAACAAATTCCTATCTCTAGGGCCATCTCTAGGGCTCTGCTCCCTTTGCAGTTAGCAGCCCTTTCAGTCCTCTCACCTGTTCCAAATCCAGCTCTCTGTGTCAACTCATCAAACCTCCTGCTGCCATCACCTGCCTTGTCCTCTCCTGGAAGATTCACTCTGTCCCAGGAGCATCCTCACACCCAGCAGACATTATAGTCAGCTAGAGTTTATCAGCTTAGAGTTTATCAGAGGTTTGATCCCTTCTTCCAGGCTGATCAGGCACCTTCCCTTTGACTGACAACCCCTAAATGCTTGTTAGATCAGCATCAAGGTTTTGTGGGGTTTTTTTGATGGTCAGCAAGACAGAAATAGGTTGGAAAATGTCGTATTTGGTCTCCAGTGTTTGCCATATGCAAAGCTTTGGGAGTGAACTTGATCCCCTATCTACTGAAATGTTGTCAGATTCTGCAGCAGAATGGATAGAAGTACCAAAAACTGGTGCTTCAAAATCTCACATTGCTTCATAGACCAAGGTTAAGTCTCTGGAAAATTCCCAGAGGAAAAGCTGCCCTCTGAGGGAAGGTACTTGGAGGAGGTGTTTGTAATGCTAACAGAATGAAAAGTGAAGTGCCTGTAGTATTATTGAGCACTATACACGGGATGGGATGGGATGGGATGGGATGGGATGGGATGGGATGGGATGGGATGGGATGGGATGGGATGGGATGGGATGGGATGGGATGGGATGGGATGACACTCTTCATTATTTCAATGCTGTAATTAAGTTGGGTGTGGTACTTCAAGATTTAATTTTCTTTTTTTCTCTAGTGAAGGTAATAGAGGAGAGCAGCTCCATTGGCAAAAGACAGGAAAAGCGTTACTGTAAAATCTGTTTAACAGTGTGAAGCTAAATTCTGCTTTCAGATACATGCATGCAGTTTTCTTTTGCACATGTGTGTGAGGGTGGTTTCAGATGAATGCTTTTTTTTAAGTTTATACTTTTCAAACTCAGCCTTACAAGGTCTTGCCAGCATACACAAATGCCTGAACTCTTGATATTGTTCCATAGGCACCTAAGTCTGGGTATAAGGTTTAATTGCATGAACTTGTTAGCAGCAAACAAACTCTTCAGAGCTCACTAGCAAAGGCAGGCAGTGTACAGGTTTGCTTGACAAAACTTGAATTTCTGTCAGCCTGAAACTTGGTATCTTTATGACCTAATATTTTATTTAATGAGCATTGCTTTACCTGGGCTACACTGAAAATTAATCAACCATGTAGTGGGATAGCTATGTTGTTTGCTAATTGCTGTCCTTTAGTACATTTGTCTTGACATTTTTTTGAGTGAAATATGCATGTTTCCTTTTTTATTTTACCCTTAAGCTCTGTTTATACATGTTTAATCAACATCAGAGATCTTTTTGAACTAGTGGATGGAGATTAGATAACTTTCCCATGAGCAAGAAGCTCCACTTCCCATATATGCTTTCTACACAAACTCTGAGATTTGGGAAGCAGTGTAAGGTCTTCCTCAGAATCTCTTTCAAATAAAAAATGCAAGATGTATTAAAAAGCAAATCAGGGTGTTTTGTTTCAGTATATGCAGGAATGCAGTTAAACATTCACACAGAAATCACATTTCCATTTATAAATGTTCAGAACATTGTAAAGAATATTTAAAAGATAAAATTAACTCAAATGGAGACTTTCTTTCAAATCAAACAAAATATGCATATTGACCAAAAATTATTTTTTCATTCCTTATTACCCTTTTGCTCTTTTGCAGAACATTTCTATTTCAACCAGATAAGAAACATTGTTTGATTCCATAAGTAATGTATAGAAATTGTATTTATTTGTAATCCAAATGAATAGAAGATTTTTTAAGCCTATCCCATGGTAACAATTTGCACTCCCTGCCTTTTGCTCCAGCTCTGAAAGCAAAATTCCTTCAAAGCCTTTTCAAATCAAATGTGCAGAACTGTACAGAAGAAAAGAATGATACTTTAATTAAAGGTAGTCAAAAGGACACACTAACCTTTTTATTTACATTTTCAATTTAATAATTGTAAACTCCCCTGGATTGACATGTATTATCTCCAGCATCATGTAGCATTTGTGCAGATACTGCACCTTCCTCCTAAAGCCCAAGGTTAGACCTGTGCAGATACTTCTATGACCTTGTAGCAGAAGCGTTTGCAATCTCAGCTGATGTGGTGAGAAAACAATTCAACAGCATTGGACAAAGCTCAAGAATTTGTGTCATCAATCAGAATGAATACCAAGGCTGCAGTTTAAACAAACTTATGACTGAAGTCAATATGCTGGATTAAGTATTTGCATTGTAGATTCAGCTCTTCCATTTGAAATGACACCATCTGATGCCTTTTGCATTACCTATGTGATCTGTTGATTTATAGGCTTGTTACCCTCATTGAAAAAACAAATCTTGTGGCAGTTTGCTAATAAATCGAGAAGGTATTTCACTGATATTTCAGGAATTTATTTTGAGGGCAGCCTTTTTTCAAGTGTATTTGAACACCTGCATTTCACAAATTTGAATGAGAGATGGAGAAAAAATGCAAGAGAAATCATAGTAAGGAATCAAAAATAATTTTATTTCAGAAAATAAAACAAGATTTAAAATTTAGTTCTAGAAAAGTTAACTCTAGTGAAGAACTAATAGAAAGGAAACTTGCTGGATATGAATAGTGCAAAGTTAACTTTGATGACAATAACCAATGCTGAGATAAGAATCCTTTGGATGCAATTCACAACCATTTAAAAATATTGCCATACTTTTTTTCTTGAATGGCTTTTATTTTATCCTTCCTGTCTTCCTGTGAAATCCTGCAAGTGTATTTTGCCTGATTTAGAAAATAAGTACCTGAAGTTAGGGAATGTCACAAGTGTCTACTCATCTGTCACCTTTCCACTCATTGGGGTCAATAGTGTCTGCATAGCACAGCACATCCTCCTTTATGTATTTATGTATGTGTGTATGTATGTATATATGTGTGTGTATGTATGTTTGTATGTATATGTGTGTATGTGTGTGTGTGTGTGTATGTGTCAGCTCTGTTGGGTAGAAATTTCCCACCATGGAGTGCTCACAGTGCCAAGGGTTTGATCCCTGGATGGGCCATTCACTCAGGAGTTGGATTGGATGATCCTTATGGGTCCCTTCCAACTGAGAATATTCTGTGATTCTGTATCATTGATCTTTTTCATATATGGATTTCACTTCATTAAGGAAATGAATGCACTGTCAGGATTGTTTTCAGAAAAATGTGTTGTCCATTTGGTTACACCGTCAGGCTTTGACTTCTAGCACTCAGACAGTTCAACTACTGCACAAAAGTATTATTTGTGCTTTCAGCCAAGTTTTGCAATTTCTGCTTACTGTGAGAAGAAGTTTAAAGATAGAGCAGTGGGGGAATGATGGTTTTACTCTGTGACTGGGTAGTTCACACAGGCATCCAAGAGGGATAATCCAGGTCATCCTTTAGCGCTTAAATTATACTCCAGAGATTGTAAATGTTTCTCATGACATATGTCTGAGGCTTTACAAATTTCTCAAATGGTGCTTGTTTCTATTTTCTGTATTTTTGTCACATGGGAGCAAGTAACATTGACCCATTTTCCTTTTGTCTGCTTTGCTAAGTACCAAACTATTAGTGGAATCCTTTGAGTCTGACCTGGAGAGACCAGGAATGTGGGAATGGGCAGGCTGTCATCTCAAACAGTATCTGCCGAGGCAGACTGAGCCTGTTCTCAGCATTTTCTTACTGACACTTAAGAAAATAAATGTTCTTTATTAACCTCAGTTAGTACAAAAGGTTTCCAAATCATCTTCAGTGTCTTTGCATAATGAACCAGAAGTATACCTGAGTGTTTCCATTACATGTATCTGGAAAAGGATGACAAATGTCAAAATATATTATATTGACCATTAGATATGAACTTCGGGAGCATGGAAAAAGAAGATCTTGGAGGATAGAAGTCTGTGTTTTAGGCACAGGGAACAGCTCTAGACAATGAATAAAGCTGCAAGCCCAAACAAATAAAGCATCTGTGCAGCATTTTTTCTCCCACAGGCTAAAACTATTTTTCTATGAAAAGACTGTATTAGACTGTAAAATTCCTTTCTGTCTACTGCTATCATAGATGCCCAGCAAAGAAAAGCACTTTGGGGTTTTTTATGGTTTTGGATTGTTTTTTTTTTTTTTTGGCATGGGTCATGGTTGTTCAATTAAATTCTGTGTTTACCTATTGCTTATTTAGTATTATTTATTATTTATTATTTACTTAGCAAAACTAATTTTTGTAAATACAGTATCACTGATTAAAGGTACGTTATTAGCCCTTATAAACTTGTTTAAACCAGGCTTATTTGTCCCCAAGATTGTTGGCAAAGTCTAGCAGAGGTGTAAGAGCAAAAAAGAAAGTTGCATTTGCTGTCCTCCCCAGTACAAATTGTTTCACTCCATTCAGAGTATGGCAACTTGTATAGTCTTTCTGTCCAGTCAGATAAAGACTTAGATATGTCTGTATTTTTTTATCTGATCTAAATAACCCTTTTTCTCTATAAATCACCTTTTGGCTGCTTTTCAGTTTCTAGACCCACTACTTCCCTTTCTTTGGTGAACTGCTATCTACTCTCAAGCATGCAACATCTTTTCCATTTCACCACCATTTATCTGTTAAAGGCTTCCTACAAGGGACTTCCTGTCTTGATAGCCTGGAAGAGGAATGAGGGAAGCTGGTTTTGAGATGAGGTCTCCCTCCTGTAATGCAGGATGCCATGGTCTTTGCAGCTGTCTGGGCCTGTCTGTGTTAGGATGTGAGCTCCTTGGGCAGGAGCTGTTTGCATGTGGCTCTTTGTATGGTGCCAAAAGCATTGCTAACCCTTCCAGGTTTGTGGCAGAGGTAGCATCATGCAGAGGGGCGCAGTGACAGCTTCTTTGCAGTGCACAGGGACCCCAGCAGCAAAGGGCTCAAAGGCATCACATGATGCTGTGGGTGTTGGACCCATTTATATTCCTTATTCCAGTACTTAGTGAGGGAATGCATTGGCATCCAGATTTATGGATAAAATGTTTTTTCCACAGGAAACTCTTCAGTGCAAATATGACTGTGCTGCTACTGCAGAGTATCCCTTACCACTGAGAGACTAACCCCTTTCCATGACAGTCCTGTAGACAGGACAAGCTAGGTTGCATGAGCCCAGTCTTGACCTTCAGCCCTCTTCAGAGAGCAAGGCTGCAGGACAGAGGAGGGGTGGGCTCCCTGTGTGAGGAGGATGTTGTTGCTGTCCCCTGCAGCTCCTCATCCTTAGCCCCTGCCTCTGGGGCAGAGGCAGAGGTGGATGTGCAGGCTGAGGAGAGATCCATTTGTTTGTCTTGTTGCTACAAGACCTCACAAACCAAACTGCAGAGTCTGTGCTCTGCTGCCTCATACCTGGTGCTGCCAGCAAGATCTCAACTGCCCTGCACAGATGCATTAAAAATAAAAAAAACACGTAAAACTGCTCAGAATTGCTGCTTCACATACAGCTCCTACCTCTCCTCTCATCTGGCTTCCCTCCTTCAGATGGTTGCAGAGTTGGTTTTGCTAAATCACATAAGGTTATAATAAATCAAGTGAGAAGATTTGTGTTGTGCTTCCTACTGTATAGGAGAGGTCCATATGGTTTAATTACTTCCTTTGTATGTCAGATATATGTGTATAAAATCTCTGAAGTCGTGTGCAACTGCCAAGATCCTGTGGTGTGGTTTGAAACATGCATGCAGTGAACTCTCGCATCCTACAGATGTGCTATGAAATATAAATGTAAAATAGAAGAAGTCAGATTATCCAGTTAAACAACAGCATTAAAATTAGAGAAGTTGATGGAGAGATCCAGAATTCAGCACAGTGGAGGAGGGGGGAAAAAACAAAAAAACTTCTTTGAGGCAGAGTACAGTTTTATCATCAAAGGAGATGAGAGGAAAATATTACACACACCCTTGTACCACCACATACCCCCCCTGAAAACAGCAGAGCAGCCTGAGGAGAGAAACCATGTCAAAGAGAGCTGCTTAGAGAGTGGTAAAGCCATCTGAAAAGTGTAATCACAAAATAAATCTGCTGATACAGCACTGGCCACCATAGAAAATTCTGCTAGTGCAGGTAGACCTGTAGACCCAAGATCATGGATGGGTCTATGCACAAAGCCACAGTCAATGTCTCAGCAGGGAGCTGCTCACCCCTGCATCTTTAGAGCTATTTTCTCAGTGCCTGTCAGGCATGTAGAGGCATATTTTCAATCTGGCACAATGGCTCAAGCCTCTCTGGAGTAGGGAATGGTATGTGCTGGAGTGATGTTAAAGATGCAGGGCAACTCCATGGGATCAAGCATGTCTGGGGCCTGACCTGCAGTGGTAACCTTGGTCAAGTAAACTAGAGAACAGGCTTGCTGAGAACATCCTTCTGTGTCATACCTGTAAAGATGCCTGAGCTATTCCAGATACATGGGAAGTAAGAACAGGTCTGTTTGGGCTAGTCTGGACCCATGGCTACCACCCAGACCAAGGAAGATCAGGTTGCTCCGTGAGGAAGCACCCATGGAAAGAAACAGTGTCCTTGGGCTGCCCCCGCAAGTGCCCCTGACACTGCTCCAAGGTGCCAACACTCAGCAGGACACTTCAGCCCATGCCCACTGTGGTACATGGTGTGCAGAACGAGAAACATGCAGGGGGATGAGGGTGCTCCCCCTCAGGGGATGCAGACCCTCCTGCCCCCTGCAAGTCCCTCCTCAGTGTGTCCAGTCCTGGCTGGAGGGACACATGACACCCCAGGAGTGCTGCCCTCTCTGGTAAAGCCATCAAAGATGGCTATACATTGCTGTCACAGTGATAGTTTTAGTAAGTAATAGTTTCTGCTATACAATGCCAATTGTATCAGTCCTGTGTACAGCAGAAATCATCAATATAATTTCAGCATCTCCTGCCTAAGCATGGTAGTTTGGCTCCTCATGTTTACCAAACCAAATACACACTAAATACCATTCTCAGTAAGCATACTTTTTTTTATAAAAGCCCAAACACTCTGGTATAAATAAATATACACATCATATTGTCAGCCAAGGCTGTGGCTTGGTGCATTTACACAGCTGCAGTTTGGGCTGTTGTTTACTCTTTTCCTCACAGACATTGTGTTCTGGTTTCTCCCTGTAAGGATTTTCCTTCTCTACCTATTCTTAGTCCTAGACAGAGAACTGTCCTAACTTATCTATGTTGTGTAACTTTAGTGACTTCAAAGATGTTTTGTATGGTGTCAATCAGAGCACCAACTGGCTAAATAAACCCTCCTTGCAATGAGGCATAATTGTAAAGCTAAATGTGTTCCTGCCTCTGTGTACTAAACCAACAGGAGTCCTTTTTTGTGGGATAAACACACTTCTCTGTCATGTATTTACAGTCACTGGAACACTCTTGCAGACAGTTGTGAATCCTTTGCTTCAAGAAGAGATCTTTTATTCTGGTTTTTTGGTTTGGTTTTTTTTTTTACATTCCCAAGTCTCTAAACCAAATTTTGTTGAAGATCTCAGGAACTGTCTGCAGTTAGAGCCTGCAGAGCTGTTACCTGTACCCAGTGGAATACTATTTCATTTTCACTTCAGTTCAGAGCATTCCCATAATGAAATTCAATGCCTGGTATCAGTTTATAATTGTTCATCTATTCCTGCCATTTGTTTACTCAAACATATACCACAATTTTCAGAAAAAAGATTGTTCAGCTCATGTTGTCTCAAGTATTATAATGTATTCTTGTCATGAAGTGAAATACAGCCCAAACTTTAACTTATCCCTTAACTAGCTATTCAGTTCAAAGATAAATTTCCTCAAACTTCCCTCTTTACAAAATCTACTAATTCCTAGGACCTTGTAACCTCTGTCAGTAAACCTGTGTCTTCAAGCAAGCACACAATCCCTTTTATGCACGTGTTACAAATTACTCCCTTTAGCTGCAGGTCTCTGTGAGTTGTAGGGTGTATCCCACCCCAGCCTTGTGCTTGTCAAACAGACTGCAGCTATTGCCACCAGACACAGTTTGGTTGAGGTCCTGCAAAAAGGGCTATTCCAGTTTGATCACATATTCTAGCTGCTGGTCTGATTCGTTTGCAGAACTGAAATTTGTCTAGAAGTAAGCTTTGGCTTTTTAAGACCTGACTAGGCATCTGAGAATTCTTGAGAGGCTCAAGTGTGTTTTGTAAGAAAGCAGAAGCATCACAGGCAAATTACATTGTGTTTGACCAGGGAAGACCCAGGTGCTTTAAATCAAAACTGCAGCGGTAACGAAGACATTCCAGAGGGTCCAGGAGGGAAATGATTAAGCTTCCAGCTTAGTCTTCTGTGAGAACCTTTCAGTTTCTTGTAATGGAAATAGGAAATAGCCATCTTTGCTTAAATTTGACTGTCAGGGGAGCATTGAGATAAAATTGTCTGGAGATACTAATCTACTACTCTCCAAAGCAAAATATTATTGTGATTTCCTTCCTAGAAGTGCCTCCTTCCCTGGGCACAAAGCTTTTGGTGTAATCACAGAACAAGCAGAAGTTTCCTTGAGTTGGTTAGGATGGGCTGAAAGGAGGAGAGGATGGTAGTAAAAAACAAAAACTGTAGAAGTATACATAGCGATATGTAAACCAAACAAAAGGCAAGTCTTTCAAACAAAACACTAATATTTAGATACAAAAGTGTCATGAGGTAAGCAGAGACAAAGCAAACCTCAGCAAGAGACTACTGTTAAGAACTAGTGACTGAAGAAAAACCATTATAAGCTTGAAACAAGTATTTCTTTTCCTGGGAGAGGAAATGTTGCACAACCCACAAACGCTCCAGGATGCAGGAGCATCAGCCAGCTGATGACTGATGAATTTCATTTACTTCCATCTGACTTCTGAATATTCAGGCAATTGAAATTGCTAAGAATAAATTCTGATGGGGGCTGTGAAACAATCCCCTGCTTTGTTTATCACCCTGAAACTGGGGCAAATTTCGTGTATGTCCAGAGCATGTGCCTTTGTGTGATGCCATGGTGCTTGTAATGCTCTCTTGGCTTTTACCAGCTTTTAGCCTGACACTTGTGCTCCTTCAGCTTCTCTTACAGCCAGAGTCAGATGTGTCCCTGAAGTGATGTAATCTCCTCTGTTGCTGTCAGTGTGAGATGTATTTTTACTGCTTTGTGGCTGGTGAATATGGAGCTCGAGTGAACTGCACATTTGCTTTCTGTTATGTGCAACTGAGTGTGTTCCTGTAACCACTTCAGAATGCTGTTACTTTTATCCCTATATTACAAAGCTATTTTCTGTGTTCTGTCCCTCTCCCTTTGGTCAGGGTATTACGTGTCTCAGTGTCTCAGCTAGGTGAGATGCTAGGGATAGCCCCCTTGCACTTTTTCTTCCAAGGTTTTAACCCAAATCTTTAGGATGTGAAAGCAGTTTTTCTTGATATTCAAAATGATTGAGCTATGGGTTACCTGTGTTTTTGATAGGGCTCTTTTAAGGGAGAACTCTAAACAAAAGTTCTTCCTCAGAGGAAAGCTAAACAAACATAGAAATCAGAACTTGAACAGATTTGTGAAAGCTTCTCAAAGGGAATTTACCTCATTTTACTCCTATGAATTGACTTACTATCTTTCAACTGAAGTTGCAGCCATCACCTGTTCTTTGCCTGCTCTCTGTGTTTTCCTCAGAAGAGGCAGCACTCAGCAGCACCTGCTACTGCTGACTTGCTCATGGATAGAAGCAGAAACTCACTTACAAAATCCTGACCTGCTCATCCAGTCATCAATCCTATGTGATTCATCTCTTTTGTAATCCACAATCAGATATAAAAAGCTGTTTGAAATTACAACTATTTGAACTGTTTTTCCCTTTGTGCATTATTCTGTACTGAGTTATAACTATCTGCATCCATCTGACCCTAAAGTCCCTCTTCTACCCAGTGAACATCTTTGTTCATTAATTTTCAAAAACACAGCCCCTTCTTGTGCTGGTACATCATCCTGGGCCACCAAGGCCCATCTTTCCTCTCTGACTCTCATGCCCAATCATTTTTTAGTAATGAAAGAAAACCTTGCTTCTGGTTTCTTAGACACCTCCAGCTGGCAGCCTCCACCAACCTCTTCACCCAGCCTGGTGTGTCCCTGTGTATGCTCCGTGCTGCTTGTTGAAAAGGGCCAGGGGACTGGCTCCCAGTTTCCATATCTGTCCCAGGCTGGTTTGGAGGGAGAGTGGCAGAAATTATTCCCCAGAATCTCCTCAGCTTTGGGGAGTGGGCTCCCACCCAGGTGTCTGTCAGACTGATGCTGCTCCATGGTTGTCAAAGGTACCCCATAGACACACATACATGGGATGCTCTGTGATCCCAGAGCTTAGTCCTGAAAAGGAGTCCTGAGGGTTTGGGCACACTCCAAAGGAAATTTAGGATCTTCCCACATTTCAGCTGCTGGGAATGAAAAGCTTTGCTGAGTGCATGAAACTTTACAAAGGTTTGTATCTTGCTCAAGTGTCAGGCAAAGGTCAAAAGTTACTTCCCTGACACAAAATCCTTTTCCTTAGTGGAGTAGGGGAGGAAACAGAATCCTTCAAAGAAAGAGGTCCCCAGGAGATGCACCCAGAGATCAAGGCAGACCTGTACCATGCCCCAGTGCTGACAGTGTGGGCAGTGCAGGGGCTGACAGAGTGCCTCAGCTCTTCAGGTTTCCATGTGTGCCCTCGTGTCAGGAAACTCAGCAGGAGCATTTCTCATCCAAACTGGTAATTGATAGCATGCACCAGCTCAGGGATTGCCCTGGGAAGCCGTGGTATAGGGAAGAGACACATCAAGTAGATTAACAGGTAATAACAATTTATGTGTTTCAGAGTTCAGGATTATCACATATTTAATTCCATGTACTGCGCCTTCTGATTCAGATACCACCATTCTAATACATTCTTTCTGATTTAGTTTTGAAGTTCAAAGAGAAGAAATAGTAGGATCCATGTTCTGGATTGTACATTGCAGTTTTGTGCATTTGTTTCTGTGAAAAGAAGGGATGTGAATCATATGCATTAGGAACAAATGAGCAATCCAAACAGGTGCTGCAGTTAGATACTGTATGTGAAGGAAAAATACCCAAACAAACAAGACTCACATCTCTTCAGTGGTTTTTTTTTTCCTTTTACATTTTAGCCAGATGTCATGCAAGTATTTTGGTACTGCTTTTGTGAACATTCTTGAAGTTTTACAGAGAGCTGACAAATGGAAAGACTATAATTGTATGTGCATTTCCCAGATGAACCATGCTTGCCAACCAGTGCATAGGAACAAAGAGAGTTAAGTCAAAGCAGAGAAGTTCCTCTGAGCATTTTGATTATGAGAAGATTTGTGGGGCTTTGCTTTAATAACTGTAAAATACTTCAAACTGGTTTCTTAATGTCAGCATTATTTATTTTCAGACCAAAGTTCAGAAAATCTTGAATGATTGTATATGATTTTTTTTACATGTCTTGGCTCCTTCAAATACACATATGTATACTCTCTTTTTCAGAAGTGATAGATTGCCAAGTTATCTGACCTCTCAAGAGAGGAAGTTGGGAGGACAGTTTAGTAACATTTTCTTTCATTCCCAATGTGGAATAAGATCAAAAACTATGTATTTTAAATTCTGTTAATAGCCTTATCTTTTCTAAACCATAAGGTACTGGCAAAATAACAGTGCAAGTAAACATGGCTCTTGATGCACCACATTAAAAAATGGCTTTTGTTTATGAAAAGTTTTTTTGTTGTAGAAACTTGTGGGAATAATGTTGTATTAATGGTAGGATGTTGACCTTTTCCAGCTATGGAAGATAGTCTCAGAACAGGATCCAGGAAAAACAAACATGGAAACTACTTAACTCCTTAGTTGTGTGCCTGAAACTTTGTGAGGAAGCATTATTTAACTTAGACTATTGTACTTACAGATTGTGTCATTACATTAAAGTGCCACACACACAACCATTTTCAGTAAGTACAAAGGTCTTGAGAGCTTACGGGGAAAAGTCACTCCAGCGAGGAAGAATATTGCTATAATTTCATGTAATATATGTAAAAATATGCAGTTGTCTGCTATTATCTACATTTATTTATAGTCTCCCAGGTCAAAAATAGGGCATATTTTCTCCAGACTTTAGGGTACACAGTGCAGTGCAACTGAACAAGAACTTATACTGAGAAAAAGTGTGAAAAGAAAGATGTTCCATGTTGCTGAGGACTTAAGCTCATGCTCCTCCTATAGGCTAAAACTGACTGCTCTGATTTCTTAAGTGAAAAGCCCCAAAACTCAGGTGCATTCAGGATAACTTTTGCACGTGGCCTTTCCTATACAGTCCACCTTCACATCTGCTGAATTCACTCCTGAATTGAGAAGTAGCAACAAAACTTAAGGCTTCTGACATCCACGCAGGATCTTGAAATGAGACCTGGGAGGTGTACAGGTGCCTGCTGGTAGTTTCCCTGTGGTTTGGAAAAAAACTGATGGAGGCCTGGGGTGGGGAAAGAAGTGAAATACTCTCTCATCTGTCGCTGCACTGTGTCTTCCTCTTTTTTGAACCAGTGGTAGTCAGATGTCCTGTAGGTGGTTTCTCTGCCATTCCCCTTCCTTTGCCCGCATGTTCCTTCTGAAGCCTCTCTGATGACAGCAGACAGTAGCCAGATGCCCTTATAAGAAAATTGCTAGCTTCAAGAAGAAAATGGAACTGCCCCAATTAGTATCAGCTGGACATCTCACCCATGGTTTCCACTAGATTTCATCTAGATCTCGTTTGCCATTCCTGTCAATTAGGTTGTATTTATCATAACGAGGAACAAGCAAAACAAGATAACAACAACAACAAATGAACAAACAAAAATATCCCAACAAGCAAAGTTTGTTAGCATCAAGAAATTTTAATATTTTCAAGAAAGTGTGTAAATCATGAATGCACAGGGTGAAAAGTAGTCATTAGTACAGT
The DNA here is from genome assembly GCA_024865655.1 of Emberiza elegans. Taxonomy (NCBI): domain Eukaryota; kingdom Metazoa; phylum Chordata; class Aves; order Passeriformes; family Fringillidae; genus Emberiza; species Emberiza elegans. Next base: position 62,035,676 of record JALJVW010003023.1, on the reverse strand, counting down.
GTACCAGTTCACCTTTAGAGTGCTCTATGCCCAACAAACAAAATCAGAAATGTTGATTTCAAAACAGGTTTGAGTTTTTTTCCCTAAAGAGATTAGATTTCTGTACTGTCTTCAGACAACATATGAGTACTACCTTTTATTGCTAGAAGTGCACTTTTTACACTCTGGAGCTCTCAGGCCTGTTCAGACATGCGGAACTTCAATACATACATTGTCAGGAGAAAGCCTCAGTACCAGCTTTGCATGATATAGGAGCCTATGAGGAGCTATTACCAAAAAAAAAAAAAAACCAAAAAAACCAAAAGCAAGAGGTGTTTCCCTCTTGTGTACAGTATATCAACCTGTCACTGCTTCTGGGGTGAGCTGGCTGCCAGCTCAGGAGGCAGCAGCTGATCCCACAGCTCCCAGTTCACCCAAGTGCAGTGAAGCACACTGAGCTCAGCCAGCCCAGCTGTATGTACTTCTGATATTCAGTCATTGCTGCATGGGTGTCCCACCTGTGCCCATAGTCAGTGATAGAGCAGAAATGGGGTGCAGGAGGTGCTGCAGCCTCCAGGCAAGCTCTCCTGCTTGTAGCCTTAGGCTCTTGGGAGACATTGCTTCCTCTCTTGGCTTATTCACAGGCTCATGATATGTTGGGAGGGAAGTCGTGTAAGATAAATCTCCCATGAGCGCAGCTCTCCTTAGTAAAATGTATTTTTTTAAGTGTTTGACAAGGAGTTACATCCATTGTGTGCTGATTTTTGGGCATCATACTTATTTACTAAATAATTAAGTGGGAGTTGAAGGCACCTAAGGGAGCTTGGAGCCAATTTGGTTTGACTATTTTTGCAAACTAGGTTCGTGTCTTTTGGATAATACCACTGTGGTTGAGGTTCTCAACCCTAGTAGAGAAAATATCACCAATTCCCTCCTTCAGCCCTCTTGTTTCTTTGCAGTGAATGCTCTGTGAACTGTACTTGGTGTGCATAGAAGTGTCTGTGACACAGAGGCCTTCATCTCTTGGAGACTCTGTACATAGTACAGCTAATAAGCACTTACTAGATTTGACAGGGCTTTTTTTTCCTTGTTTATGTCCCAGTAAACTGTAAGATTTGCCATTTCTGCTACTGTTGCCAACATAGATGGGTCTAACTTTCCCCTAAAGAGGTCAAATGATGGAGTTTCCACAGTCCACCAGCAAGCTTGTCAGCGTATCTGAAGTTCCTGTGCTGGTATATGTGCTATTATACCCCACGTGGTCTTTGCTACTGCAGTCTAGGGAGAGCTGACCCCTTCATTTATTACTTGTAGGTAAAAGTTTCTTGTATTGCTGACCATTCTTTACTGTTTTCCTCTTGACTGTTGAGATGCAGTGTCCAGAACTGAACTTTGACCATCTGACCACAAGCCTATCAATGCTGAGAAGAGGATAGGGGTAATTTCATGTATCTTATGCTTGTCTACAGTGTTCACAATCTCAGAGGCAAGAAAGGTCATTGGAGAGGTCACTGGGGATTGGACTAGATGACCTTTAAAAGGTTCCTTCCAAGTACAACTTTTCTGCTATTCTCTGAGACAGCTGTCATTTTCTTCTTAAATTATGTTGTTGCTGTGGCAGCTCTTCACATTTGATTCTAGTGCTGGAATGAATGTGTATGTAGCTGAATATTGCAGTTCAATATTTAATGCAGCATTTACTGCCAAGTAATTCTTACTTGTGGAAGCTACACCTACAGGATGTAAGTCTGAGGAGGTGGAGAATTATTCTGCAGACTATGTCCGCAAAAACTACTGAAGGGATTGTCAGTCTGCAGGACAACTCTTTTCTCCCATGACAGGAAGGTTTCATCTGTTTCCAGTCAGAAACTCACCATCTAGGAGGCTCTGAAATATTCCTAGAAAAGTAGTAGGAACTTCAGTCTCTGGTTGGTAAAAGGTGGGGAGCATGAGAACAATGTGGCATTCACCGGGAGTTGTGGAAGTCTCTGTATGCTCCTATGGGTTTTAATATCATTTCCCTTATCAAAGTTTGGAAGGAATGCTTGCACAACAGTGCATTTTTTTTTGTATCTGGGTGATAAATCAGAGTGAGGAGGTACAAGTGGCAGCCTGTAATGGCACAGCAGTGTGTGGACCCACAATAGCTTCTACATGTACTGTACAATACCTCCTTGGCTCCCTAAGGCTCCAGAAAGTGAGAAAAGCCTGTTTAGGACTGCCTTTTCAAAGCCAGTCAAAACAAAGTAAAAATAACAGCAATCCTAATCATCCCTTGCCAATTTGGCCAAAATTACTGGGTAGGCTTTGCTTAGGTCAAATTTTGCTGGAACATATCAGTGAGTGAGAAGTTCATTTGCAATGTAACTGTGCCAATAAATAGCCAAAACATAACACTTGGAAAACTCAGTAGATGGACAGCACTCCTATTTGTCAGCAGCTACTTTTCCAATGCACTGAGAGCTGTGGGTGGCATTGGGGGTGTTGTGGGAAGGTTTTGGGAGGAGGGGTTGATTGGAATAGTTTTAGTATGAGGACTGTCTTACAGCTAATCAGTTGTATGAGTGGAATTTTATCTCTACTGGGAGGTGAGCTCATTCGCCTTTATCGACCTCAGATCCATGTTTAGAAAAAAGTCAAAAGTAAGATGCATTCCTCTTCTTGATGTCTTATTCTTACAAAACAACTGCTTGTTACCACCCTGTGTCCTCTGAAAATGAGCTGTGTTTGATTTTGGTCTGGTTTGTACTTTCTTGTGCTGAAACAAAAATGCAAGCCCTCAGATTAGCTCTTTGTGTTTTTGGATCCTTTTAGTGGTGAATTTTAGAGCGTCTCACAGCCCATAAAAATTTTATCAAAGTACTCCAGCAACTTTCTTCTGGTTTTCTTTTGTACTTTTGTTGAAGACCAGATTACAGAGTAGAAGTAGGCAGGATGTTTTATTCACTCTAAGGTTTGCTGAAACCCAGTTTGCCATCCATACTGTCAGGCATGGAATTTCCAAAGTCTGTACATTGCTCTCCTACACTATTTTCACTGCATGTTTGTTTTGCTTTTTCTCCCTGGCTATTCCATGCCAACCCCACCCTTCATTTTTAGCTGGCGCTTTTCTGTCCAGGAATGTTCACCTAATGAACTTGAAGATACTCTTCTTGCCAGGTGGCTAATTGGTGATGATACTTCAGGAGAGTGTGGGAGTGGACAGCGGAAAGCAGACAGAAGGAGGAAGTTTGTGGATGTGATTTGTCTAGGAGCTGGCAGCACATGGCTGGGACTAAGGCCAGAAGAGGAGATGAGCAGTGAGAGCATGGGGAAGAGTGAGTTGGGCAGTAAAGGAAACCATTCTAAATGCAGCAGGGCTCAGGGCTGCGCAAGGGGAAGGTAACTTCAAGCTGTTCTGTGTCAGTGTTAATGTGGTGGACATGATCCTCAATAAGCTGTCATGGAACAGGTTGTCACATTGATGTTCCTCTCCCACTTGGAACAAAGTTGCTGGAAATAAAGGGAATTGGAGTTTTGTCAGTGTAATGTTTTGTTTGTCTGAGGGCCAGGTTAGCCTGTGAGGTGTAACAATGCCCAGCTCAGTCACTGTGTGCAGCCAAAGTGCTGTTTAAATAGGTGGCTCAGTGCCATCTCAGCTGCTCTCGCTGTGGGCACTGAGCATCCATCCCTCTCCCAGTGGTGTCAGTAGAGGAATGAAGGGGCCTTTCCTGCCTTGCTACCTCTGGGGAGAAGGTGGAGAAGCTGAGGCAAAGGAGCATGAGGATTATTTAATCTCATCTTGAGTTTGGCCAGTCAGCAGCAAATGGCCTTTGCTTCTTATGTACTTGGTTAAAAGAAGGTTTCTATTAAGTTAAAATGAACTTGGTTCCCAAGTCAACCTTTGGAAGATTTTCAACAAACCACTTAAAAATGCAGGGAGGACTTAGTGAAATAAATCTTATTTTAGTAAATAAACTGAATCACAATTTTCCAAAGCCCCTCTACAAATGGATTTTGTAAGACTTCCTGAGAGACAGAAACAGTGGTGTACACCAGGATCCAGTGCTTGCTCTCTTCCTTGGTTTTCCCAGGCTGCAGGAAGGCTGCTGACACTGGATGGGCTGAGGATGGAAGTGCATGCTTTTGTGAGATGGAAAAAGTGATTCATCCATCCTCCTCCTTAAGCACTGCCTAGGAAGGACAGCACAGGCAGGGTTTCTGTGCCTGTCCTTTTCTGTAAAGACCTTTCTGTAAGAGAAGTGTGGCTGGAGGAAAAGGGAAGATGGTAGAAGAGAGGAGTCCTGGTCTCTGCTGCTTAAGTAGTGTCTGTATAGCCAGTGCTGAGCCCTCCCATTGGCCCTGTGGGAAGGCTGCCTATCCTACCAGCTCCTTGAAAGGGAAATTCGTTTCAGAAGTACTCACACACTTCTCCCTTCTGAGTTGGTCATCTGTAGCTGTCTCAGCTGTCACACTGGTGATGCTCCAGGCTGGTCCCGTACTTCGAGATCAGCCATAAAAGTGATGCAGAGAAGGATTCTTCAGGTAACTGAGCAGGAGATGGTAAATTTTAGTGGTGTTTCAGGTAGAACTAATGCATACTACTGGGGGCACCAATAAAATGAGAAAATTCAAAAGTAATGCCAGAGTCACTCTGCAAGATAGACTTTCAATTTCATTCCACTGGTTTGAATTTAATATTCTTTTTTCAGTTAGGCAATTGTCAGTATGAGGCTCAAACTTGCAATTAAGTTGTAGCTGGTAGAAAAATGTTAAACCTCCTGAACTTGCACACATTAAGATAATAACCCAGTTTGTTCTAAAAGAACATAATGAAGGAATTCAGTGAATGGGAATTACATAAACTGTACCATTGGTGTTGAAGGACATGATCTATAAATTAGGAGATTGAGAGTAAACAGGAAATTCCACAGAACAATTTCAGGATAAAGAAACTATAGCAGCAGATGGAAAGATGTTTCTGTTGGGAGATTTTAGAGGTTGATTTTGATACCATCTACCTCTTTTTAAAAGGAACAACAAGTCCATGTCCATGTTTTGGTTGTGAATTCCAGCTGTGCATTAGCAGAGCAATGCTAGTGCCAGCTAGAGCACAATGTTGCACGGTTCTTGTCAATCTTGTTCCTATATACAGATCACACCTCTTTTTCTCTCCCCTTATATCCATATTAGTAACTTTGTGGACATGATAAATCTGAAAAGCATCCTAAATGTGTTCATGTATAACAAGTATATTTGAATATGTTTGGATTTTCCTTAAGGCTAGAGCAAAATAAGAGATAAAGGGGAACTAGATATTGCGATGAAAAATAGTTGAAGCCTTTATGCTTATATATAATATACCTTATATAATGTAAAGTAGATAGGAATCTAGTTTCTACTTGTTTTAATGGTTATGGATCAGGCTGCAGTATAACTCCTGGTGGCAATTAGTCACAAAGACTTACTCAGTCTTTTTATTTCACCAGCATTTCAATCTCACAGCAAAATTCAACCTGCTTTCTACAAGGATATCCCCAAAGAAATGCTAACATTCCTACAAAATAAATGCAGGGCTTTCAGTATTAAAAATATGGACAGAAATGTTCTTGTCCACAAGTTGTTATTATTTTCATAGCAACTACTTTGTTAAACAACAAAAAGTCCCCCCCCCTGCAAAAAAAAAAAAAAAAACCACCAAAAAAATTCCATAACAGAAAAGAGAGCAATTAGCAAATAGTTTGAATGCCTGAGATAAGAAACCATAATGGCTAGTAGGAAAGAAGAAACCTCACGTTTAAGATAGCTTCTCAGCAAGCTGCATAATAGTGTCCAAACATGCTTCCTTTTGGCACATGTTGGTATACACAGACAAAGAAACAGGAAAGGGGATTTTTTTTTTTTTTAGTTTATTTCTTGTGTCAGAAACAGACACTGATGGAGAACTCAGCCATAAACATGCATTATTCTTACTAAAGGAAAAAAGGCATAGCCTTGGTTTTGTGTGAAGGGCTGTGTTACAGTTGGAGTAATGTAGCTCTGGAAAGGATGCTTTGGGGGATCAGATTCTGGCTTTCATCTGTACACTGCCTTGTCACAGCATTACTGATGTGCTCTGCAAATGCCAATGGTGAATAAACTGACTCAGATGATGAAGAAACATATCCCTTTGCTATGCAGAGCGTGAATTCTCAAGGCTGCTGCAGACTTGGCAGTAGAGAGAAAAGCTGCTCAGTGCAGCCGGCATTGGGTTTCTCAGTTGTTCTCAGGTCTAAATACAGAAAACTGCCCATATCACATTTCCTTCCCCAGAGGTGGACCTCCAGAGAGTGAAGCTCAGCAGGCACACAATAAGGATGATGATGATGAGCAAATGTGAAAGAACTGTGATTCCACTCCTCTACAGAAATGGCTGTCTACAGGCTAGGCGTGAAGAGCTTTCCATGTATGTGTGTGCCTGTTCATGTGTGTGTGACCCAAGCTTTTACTGAACACATCACTCTCACAATTAATTATTGTCAAGAAATTTCATGCAAGTAGTCCTAGTAAAGTTTTCTTTCTAATTTGAAATAATCAAAAAGATAAACATGGAATTCTTTAACAAACAGTTTCAAATTAGTACAATGGACTGAATTGCAGCTATTCTACTGTCATCATTATTCACACAGAAATGTGGTTCTAATCTGAAAAGAGGACTTTACTCACTAAAGTGATGCAAATAATGAGAAAAGACAGTTTTGCCACTGCAGAACATGAAGAAAGGAGGTGTTACCCACTGATTTAACTGTAAGAGCTTTGCAAGTATTAAACAAAAGACATGCCAGACCTGAGAATTAAATTGCTCATGTCTGCAGGGTACTAATCCAGTATTTTAGCTATGAAATAATGGTAGTGTTCTGAATTTCTGCTTTTGGTCTCCATGTACCTGTTTGATTCCAGCTGTTTCATTAGAATGGTGTCTAATTTGAAGTATATTCTAGGTCTTCCTGCAGCCAGCCCTGCAGTGCTAGTGCCCCTGCAATCTGTATTCCTGCATTCTCAAGAGCTTTGTGCTCTTCCACTAGAGTATAGGGCAGAGGAAAGGGAAAAAGGAGACATAAAGTACCTGTGTCTCATCCTGCTAAACAGCAAGGAAATGGTTGGGTAAGCATCTGGATCCAGGAGCTAGGCATTGTGTTGGGTCTTTCTCTCTAAATGTAGCCCAGACTGAAGAGGAGAAGGTAAATTTCATCCTACATGTATAAGGACTTCTTTCAAAGACCAACAGCAGTCAAGATCCCCCAGTCCCCTGTGGAAATTCCGCTGCATTCAATGTAAAAAAACCTGATTTCTTGCCCTGGTGAGATGTGTTTCAAACAGGCTGCTTGGCTGGCTCTGCAGGGATGCTGACGCCGCTCTAAACAAAACTACGCAAGCAGTCCGGCTGTGATGCCACATTAATCTCAACAAGTGTATTCTTCAAGTGCAGCTGGGGATTAAACCTATCCCAAGAGCTCATGTAGGAGGAGGTGGTTATGCAGTAGCAACTTTGTTTAACATTTCTTCACGTTTGTGGCTAAGGGCGAGTTCTCGAGTGCGCTAGACACTACTAGAAAAGGGAAGGATTTTGCAGCTCCTGGCACTGCATATTATATACCAACAGAAGAAGCAAAGATTTATTTTTGCTCGCTGAATGAGAGAGAGAATGAAGTGCTGAGAGCTCTGTAACGTTTCATACTCTCTTAGACGCAAAGAGCCAGATGAATATTGTTGGAAAGAATGTGTTTATACAAGAATCATATTTATCGCACAAGCTGTGGTCTTAACATTAGACAAGGCATGGGATGAAAAAGCTGAACATGTAATAACTCAGCAAAATTCTTACTTCTGCCATGTATAAGAGTAAGCTTCAATTGCTTATTTTTAGTCACAATTTATTTTAGAACAGCTTACGAACAAATGACAAGGCAACAACTTGCATACAGATTGAGAGAAAGTAAAATATATTTATTAAGAAAGCATTGTTTTCCAACTTTACTTAACTTTCCCAAGGCAAACAGCCACAAATGGTACTCTGAAAATGCCTGCACTTGTAGCCTTTAACAAAAATAATCGCCGGACTTTGGACAAAGTACCAGACTTGGTGTCAACCTTGCACTGCATTGCAGGTTGTTGATAGCACAATCTGAATGGGTTCTTCTGGGATCTCAGACTACATTCCCATGCTCTTTGACTTCATTGATTTAGCAGTAAATGGCACATTCTTGGAATGCTTTCAGTGGAAAAATTCTATATAATATGGATAGGAATAAGCATGTGAAATAGTTTGTATTTTAAGCAGAGCAGTTATTCCCTCTTGTTATATTACTGTGCTTTCTTTCATTCCCATGTTATTCCCAAAGCTTGTTATTGTGAGAGATTCTGAGCCTTGAGAAACTGGAGTTAAACTAGTTTTTCTTTAAACTGCTTTCTAAGAAAAAAAGGAGAGATGTTGGAAATTTTCCCATCAAACATCTGTTAGATGTTAGACCCGAATATGTTCCCAGTTCAGCTGTTCTGGTCTAGTACTGGGGTGGTGTAACAGAACTCAGTGGAGTTAATCAGAGATGACAAGGCAACAGCATTTATTGCAACACACCTACTGTTTAAATAGCAGTGATGGCAGTATACTGAAAGCTAAATTAATTGCAAATTAGGAAAATCATTTCGTGAGAGGCAGAGGAATCTGTGAATTATAGCTTTTAACATAAAGAAACTGTAAATGGCCAGAAGTTGACCCAGAGGGAGCCTTATGCTAGCAGACTTTCAGCATCAATCTCTCTTTGCAGTGGGAACCTTTTCTGGGTCCACTGCTGAAAGCCAGTGAATGTCCTATTCCAGCACTATATTCAGGCTGTTCTATCTTTTGTATGTCCTTTCCATTTTCACTAAATCTCTCAGAAAGAAATATATCTAGATCTGAGTTTTGATGTGCAGTGTGTACAGTTACATTTCCATTCACATGAAGATTAGGGGAAATAAATTACTTTAAAAGCCTGGTTTAAGATGAGTACACAAGCTATTGCCTCCTTTATTTTGGATATCAAAGCCACATTAGTAAGAATTTACGCTGTTGGGAAGAAGATGAAAAAAAAGGAAGATTACATTTCTGCACAATGCCCTTTTGGTAAACTGTAGCAGAGGAAAGGGGAATTAAAGTTGGTCTGTAAAAGCAGCTGAAGCAATTCCCTCCAGCATGAGGAAATCTTAGGCTGGAATAAGGCCAGCAGAGCCAGCATGGTGACATTGACTCCATTCACAGCATAGCAGATGTAAAAAGCAGGAGACAGCAAGATCCAAACATGCTGTTCTACAGCATCAAAGCAAGGAGACTGCTCTTGGGTAGTGTATGGCAGAACAAATGTTAACAGAGCCACTTTTGCTGACCTGAAATATTTTCTAGACTTGTGATATTTCATTCCTAAATAAGGCAAAACTATTTTTTTAAGTCTGAGATGAAAAAACAGTTTTAGAAAAGAAATACAGACATGGCAATACGTTTTGCTCTAGGCTCAAACCTGAGCTTGCCATCTGTCCTGTAAGGGCTGTATTTACTCACTAGCTCAAGAGTAGGCATCTTATCTCATTTTGACTAAAACCCTTATTTTGTAATTAGGAATTCTGTCCCTTTTTTCCTCCCCGCTATCTTTTAAATCAATCCATACAAAGAACCTCTCCTGACATATTTCTGTTTTCATTCAGCAAAATAATTCTACACAGCTCTGGTTTTGAAGCTGTTTTAAGTCCAGAGACTTAAATCTCTCTTCGGACTGCCCTTAGGATGGGTGGCTTCTGTGGCTTCATATTCCCAGCTTTGTTTAGCCCTTTAGAGCTAGGAAAACTGCAAGTATGCAGTGGTAAGGTTGTGTTTCACTTTGATTTTCCACAGCAAGCAGAGTGATAAGCTCTTATATGGCTTACTTGGGATCTGTAGGACTAGTAGCACTTAATTGTACAGATTTTTTGGCATTCGTGTTCAGCCTTCAAACAGTGCTTCACGACCAGGACTTATTCATTGCAGCTTATTCATTGCTTTACCATCCATGGGCATAACATTTCGTTCCAAGCAGTGCTGTGGAAAGCACACTGTATTCCTGTTAATATTACATGAAGCTTAAGATTTCTTTTTGAAACTCCTCTCTCAAGACTGTTTATCTGTCTACATTGATATTTGTCTAAAGATATGTTTTACAGTCTATTTACTTGCTGATGTGTCAGAAATTTGTTTACCAATAAAATGTAGATAAAAATACCAAGTATGTGTATATTGGTTTGCAGTAAGTTTTTTCTATCCACAGTTTTTTTTAATTATAAAAGTATATAATAATGCAAAAGTGAATACATTTCAGGCATTAAAGATTTGTTATTTATTGGGCTATATTCAATTTATTCTGTGATGCCTTAATCAAAGTAAACTGACCCAAAAAAGCTTATTTTCTTCATTCAGACCAATAGAGTGCACCATTTGGGCGTCATTTCCAGAACCTTTTCTCACGGGAATTTCCCACTCATGTTGTGGATAGTCTGTGTGAGCAACAACTGAACGAGCAGGCAAAACCACAAGGATTGTTGCAGGCATCTGATTATAATTACTAGCAAAGCTTCTAATCCTTGTTTCTCCAGCTATAGCTTCAAAAATCAGCTAATAGCACCACATGCAAACATTATCATTATTACTTTGATGGGTTTAGGCATTGGGCAACACAGACAAATTTTGGGTCAAGATCCTGAGAGGACCTTAAGTCTTTGCCATGACTGCAGCTTGCATGGAACAGCAATGGAAAATTATCTGAACTCATCAAACTAGCTTGTCATGAATGAATAGTCCTTCTGTGGATAGAATGAGGAGGAAATAGACTGGAATGGTGTAGGAGAACTTCAACAAGAAGCTCTGTATTTCATGTTTGTGATAGCAAGTTTCCTGGGACATTCATTTTTCATAGTATTTGTGCTCATTTTTGGTTTTGTAGTCTTCATGCAGAGGATTAAAATTAATCTCTCCAATTGTTGTGGGAATTTTACATAACTTTTTAAAAAAACCACAAGAGCTGTGCATGAGCTGTGTATTTTTTTGACATTTGTAGAGCCTGTTGGAGATCAATAGCATGGAGATAGAAAGTGTTCTTTACCTGGGGAAGATGGACTGCACTGACCAGACCTGTAGGGGTACAAGTACTGGGTGCTGCCCCATTCCTCGCAGTCCACCAATGGAAGGAAGAGCTGATAGTCCACAGTGTCACCTAAGACTCCCTAAGGCAAGGCAGATCAGCAGCACCCCCAGCAAGGAGGATCACCTGTTCACCCCTTGCCTTCACCCTGCAGAAGGAAATCCACTCAGAAGAAGGTGGTACAGAGATGCTTGTGTAGTATGCCTTGTTTCTGCTTCCCAAAGAAAGTTAAAAAATCTTTTCTGGCAGATGCTGTGAGAAGCAGCTGACAGTTTGTGACAGGTTCATTTGAGCAGACCCATAAAATAGGCACCCCAAAAATCACCCATTTCATTTTTACAGCTCAACTGTCCCATTGGATTCCTGGGGTCCTTAGGAAGGACAGTGAGGAGAGCAGCCTCTCTGCATAGCGCCCATCTCTCCAGAAAAGGAACTGATGAGCTTCAGCCAAGAAATTAGCATGGCCTTAGTTTTACCAGAAGTAACTCATACTTTGCATTTTTTAGGCTGAAGCAGCAGGGCAGTGGAATGTAACAAGTGCCTCCCTGACTTCTAGGGCAGCAGCCCCACCAGGAATGCCTGTTGGTGGCTTCTCCATGTGCTGGTGGGTATCAGGAATAGCAGTGGTGCAAGAGTCTCTGCAAGACAACATTTAGGCTTTGGAGAAAAGAATATCTAAGTACAGTTTTTGGAAGTGCTTATTGCCCAACTTTATTACAAGTAATTATTCAATGTTATACCATTTAAGTCTCCTGAAGGATATGTAGGAGCATTTAAAAAGAGGTACTTGAAATTGCTTCACAGATTTTCCCATGCCCCTCTCACACCCTCAACCACTGCATGCAAAAACATAAGTAGGTGTGGTTGCAGACAGCTGATCTTGAGTGAGGCTTTGACAATCATATTGTGTAATCTCATCTAATGCAGTATCAAATTTTCCTGGAAAGACAAGCATGTTTCAGGCCATATCTTGAAGGTCATGAAATGCCCATTTATCAAGTCTCACTTACTTCAGTCAGTAGCTTCTTGTGTACCCACATGCTTTCAGCTTCTGATAGTCAGTTTTGCTGTGAGGACTTGCTGGAGTAATTCTCAGATTTCTTTTTCTTGTGCTCATTCAAAATGACCTGCAAGGTGCCCTCTGATTGTTGTGTTTGCCTGGAGCATTGTGCTTCACTCTGTGCCATTTGACATGCCTGATGTGCAACAAGGCACATTGGTTACACCTAGAATGCGGATTTTTCAACAGTGTTTTTAATTCATTTCCCAAAATTTAAGATCATTTGTGTCATCAGCTTTTTTTTAATCTGGAATGGATACTGGTGTATTTTTACTAAAATATATGTGCTCCATTAGGTTTAGGAAAAGAAGTGATTAATAAGGTTGAAGCATTTTAAATGATTCTTGGATACTTTCTATTTAATCTCAGACATTTAACTGATTTTTTTTTCTTCACTACACGTCTTTGGAACAGTGCAAGAAGTCCCGCTGTTGTGTGGTTTCAGTTGTTTTAAATTTCAGGATGTTTTTTTAATTATGAGCATGGAAGCATGCTTTAGCTAGCCTGTGACTGAACAAGGCTTAAATTAGGTCACAGCCTGGCTTTTTGTGTTTACATTTTTGTCACTGCGTGTTTTATCCCAACACATATCTTCTGCACTTCTCCTCTGAAGTTGTTAGCAGCTGCACAAAACCTGCCTTCTGAAATGTCTTTCCAAGTCTCTATTTATCTCTGTGGTGAGGGATTGCTGCTGCTGAAGCAGTCTAATAGTTAGCAAATCTTAAACTGGCCGAAATCCACCTCAATTCAGAAGGGCTTGTCTGACACCTTGGCACCTTGAGGTGTGATAGGGATTGTGATGCCCACGTGTGTTCCTGCAAAAAGGTGGAAGGGAGCTCACTGTGGGCTTCAGAGAGGTGAGTATGGGGAGGTGCTGGGCATTGACTGGAGAGCAGTGTTCTCGTCTGTGGGAACTCAGCACATCACCTCGGATGCTCTGAGTCCCCGAGAGCACCCTTGGGGGGCTCAGGAATCCTGGAATGTGGCAAGGAATTCCTGGTGGCTTGATTTCGACCCTTCAAGGGATGTGCCACCTGGGTGTGAGGGTCTGAAAGTTTCTAGGGTTTGAATGGTGCAGGGATGATACTTTTTAGGGTAGAATATAGCTTTTTTGATTTTGGTACAGGGGGGTTTAATGGAGGCAAGATGGAGGATTCAGGCCCGGCCTCATGGCTTTTCTCCTTCTTCTTGGCATCCATCTTTTGGGTGACGTTGGCACTTTCAGATTGGTTTAAGGTAGTAGTCCACTGTCTAACATAGGTGAGGGACATTGGGAGAAAATTGTAAATATTGTATACGCAATTATCACTATAAGAATGTACGGCCGCCCCGTGGGCGGTCAGAGTGCTTGTGGCTGCCTTGCTGGTCAGACCTCGGCTGGGCAGAGAAAGAGCATTCGAGATAACAAACAATAAACAGCCCGAAGACCGAACTATAGAAGAGTCCAGTCTCATCTTTTCAGTGTGGGCTGCCCAGGAACCATCCTACACGTGTGTCCGACAGAGACAGACAGCCGATCGGACACTCGTCCATGAGTGCTTCCCACCTTCAGTTTGGCACACAGCAGTGACACCACTTCAGTTCAGTACAGACCCATCTCAAGCCCTCCTCAGTATCTGCACACATTTACTGAGGAATGAGAAGGCTGCAGTTTTGCATGCTTATCCTACAACCGCTCTATTATCAGGCAAACATTAAGGTAAATCTCTTGCCCCAGTTTGTTGGGGTTTTTCCTAAAACTTCTGGTTTCTTAATACTAAATTTGTTCATATATAGTGAAGCAAGTGGACCCTGCATATTATCAGGGTAGAGACATTAATCTTTCTAAGTTGAAAGCTGTATTCTGTAAAAACACACCAATTAATAGCTGTATCTTATATCTGAAGGAAGTTTAGGGCAGCAGTGTTCTCAGTGTGATGTTGGGTCCTGTTGTTTAGCTGTTTTCTCAAGTCATAGCTGATTCCTGCTGACAAGGATTAAACATTCAATTGGGTAACAAGTCATCAGTTCTCTAAGACACTAATTGAATGAAGTAGCGTGTTGCTTAGTCAAACAGCTGAAAAGCAATCTAAGCCTAGACTTTGCTATGCCTGGAAATACATTTCCAGCTATTTTCTTTAATGTTTCTGCTGAACATTCAAAGTACATTAATTTCACATTTTTTTGTCAAATAATTGAATTTTGTCAAATAATTTAATTTATTGGGAACAGCTCAGTCAAGGAGGAACTTCTGCAGAAGTGTCATAACTACTTTACATAAAATAATTAAAATTATTTAAATTTCTGTGGTAACTTGAAATCTAAGACATTCATAGCTCAGTGTCTAGTCAGACCTTTATAAATAATAAGAAATAACTGAAAAATCATATTAAATCATATTTCTCTTCAGAATAAAATAGTTTTATTGAATGCTGAGAGGAAATAGATTTGATTTTCTTTTTTGTCCACAATCTATCATAGTTAATAATTCAAATTCTTTCTGCGTGATGCTTCATTAAAATTCTTCCTGAATTGCATCATCTCCATGGGGTTACTAAATCATATTCTCTTAGAATTAGCTTCATCTTCCAAAGGTATCTGATATGTATAGGAATTAGATTGATAAGATCATCAAGACCAAAAAGAATATGCAAATAGGGAAATTGCTGATTCTCTTCATTGCAGTTGGGTTAATATTTATTGAGGCAATGTTGCATAACCCCAGCCAGCGTAATTAAAAATGAGTTTTCATTGATTTTTGCTTTGGTCCTTGTTACTGGAAACTGACCATATGAAAATTCTGTCAGCCTTATTAAGACAAATTTAATTTTTCTTCTTTTTTTTTTCTATATTTGTTGAAACTCTGTTGTGGGTTTCTTGTTTATTTGGAGGCGGCAGGGGAAGCAGGAAGAGAAATATGGCTCTAAATCAAAAATATTCAGAGGAAGCTGAATAGCTCTGTCATCTTTTTTTACTCTGACTCTCTCTTCAAATCTCTCCTTTTAAGTGCACCCTCTTTTCTGTGTCAAAATGTATTGGAAATATCAAGCTGTGTTCATAAAAAAGTAGGTTGGTTTTTATCCTTAGGAGTGCTTTTTGGTGTGGAAACAAATAACAGCAGAAACTTCTTCAGTCTAGTTCATAACTGTATAAATCAGTAGAGTTGGTTGAGGGATAGTCTGGCAGGATCTTAGCGAGGTTATTGAAGCCTTGCAGGACCAGAGGGCTGTTTCTTCTTGTAAGCACCCATGTAAACTGTGAAGATATGGGAGACCTCACACATACATAAGTATGTCTGCAACAAACACACAGCTGTAGTTATCCACAGGCAGATAGCCATAAACCTGCATCTTGGCTTTTGTCAATAATGCTAACTTTACCAAACACTTCATCATAATTATCAGTGTTTTTAGCAGCAAGAAAGTGTTCCACCTCATGTCAGTGACTCCCAACCCTTATCTGTTCTAAAGGAAACTAGAGTGCTTTATGGCTTGTGTTAGATACACAGAGATCTGAAGACAGCAAACAAAAGAGAGAATAAATATGTACACAGACAGAAAAATCCTACAGACATCACAGGGAAGAAAAAATATAAGCAATAGAATAGGCAAACAGCTAAATTGAAGGGTCATAAAGAGGATTTTGAACATCAGTGTCATTGCATTTCATTGAATCACAGAATGGCAGAGGTTGAAAAGGGGCTCTAAGATCATCTAGTCCAACCACCTGTGCTCAAGCAAGGTCAGCTAGAGCAGGTAGTATTTGATTAGTCTTTTTTATTGCCCAGATAATTTGGAGGTTACCAATCTCTAGGCAATTATGACTCATTCAGCCATCCACATCATCAGTCTGTACTGAGCACTGCAGCCTCCATAACACTATTGCTCAGTTTGTTTGCTCTCATATAGCAAATGTTCTTTATCTTTTGACAAAAAAAAAAAAGGCAATAAAAATTATAGGCATTAACTTGGACAGGAGAGCTAGCACTGGCTCTTTTCAGTAGCTAGATAAAAGCCTTAGGTTCTCCCAGATGCAGAAACAGTCAGAAAAGTTGAAAATATTTTTTCATGAAAAAGGGAGAAGCGAGAGCCAAAACTTCAAAGGAACCACATAAATAAAAGTTCATTTGTTACTCTCCCTGTCAAAAATGCAGAAGGCTGACACTCTGTGGGGTAGTTGAGATCTTCTCAGGGACCCGGAGGATCCAGGACCTGTAAATTTTGGGTACAGACGTTCCAGCATTAATTAGTGTTTTGGGAAGGAGGAGAAGCTTCACATTTATCTCTTGCTTCCTTTTGTCCTTGCCTGTAATAGATACGGTAAAGCAAGAGAGGCATCTTAGAAGTTTGGGGTCACGGTAGGCTTGTGAGCAGTGCCATTCTGACCATTTCACCACCAGCAATTCAATTTCCCCTGTCAATAAATGCAGCCTCTCCCATGAGACTGGTGGAGGCATCTCTGCAAGTACATTAAAAGTTCACAAAGACAGCACGTCACTGCACATCACTGATTCCTTTGACAGAGCTAATCCTGTAAGCAGACTGTGCTTTAGCCAAGAAAGCACCAATTTAGCAAAGCTTAGGGACACTCTAGAATCAAAATCTGAAATACTGAGGGTACTTTCCTCAAGTTGTAGCCTGAAACCAGTCCCCAGTGATGGGATCCAGATGAGTAGCTATGACAAATTGTTTAGCAGTCTCTCTGGTGTTCTGATAGAACAAATAAGCTCCCTCTATTGTTTCTCCTTGTCTGGAAGGCATCTCTTTCCTCCATATTACCTGCATTTGCTACCAGCTAGAGAGCAACCTAAATTTTCTCCAAGACCTCTCAAACTGAAGGCATGTCCTTCAAGTAAAAGCAACTTGCCATTACTATTTAGCAGTGCCTTCACTCCCTCAGTATCTGCAGAATGAAAAGGAGTCTCTAAATCCTTGTCTCTGAACTGGAGAATCAGGGATTTGACAGGTGGACCACTTGGTGCACAAGGAATTGGCTGGCTGGACACACACATAGAGTTGCAGTCAATGGCTCAATGTGCAAGTGGACAGCAGTGATGAGTGATGTTCCCCAGAGGTTGGTCTTGGGATCAGCACTGTTCTACACCTTTGTCAGCTGCATGGACAGTGGGACTAAGTGCAACCTCCTCAAGTTTCCTGATAACTCCAAGCTGTGTGGTGTGGTCAACACGCTGGAGGGGAGGGATGCCATCCAGTGTGGAAAGCCTGTAAAGTTCAACAAAGCCAAGTACAAGGTGCAGCATCTGGGTTGGAGGCAGTCTGGGGGCTGGCCAGATTGAGAGCAGCCCTGAGAATGACTTGGGGCTGTTGGTGGAAGAAGCTCAACATAACTGCATCCTTGCAGTCCAGAAAGCCAACACATGCTGTGCTGGATCAAAACCAGGTGATGTGACCAGCAGGTCGAGGAAGGTAATTCTCCCCCTGCCATTCCACTCTGGTGAGATCCAGACTGTAGTGCTGTGTCCAGCTCTGGGGCCCCAACATAAGAAGGACGTGGATCTGTTGGAGCAAGTCCAGAGGAGGGCTGCAAAGATGATCAGAAGGCCAGAACACCCATCCTATGAAAACAAGCTGAGAACTGGGACTGCTAAACCGGGAGAAGAGGCTCCAGGGAGACCTTTCAGCAGCCTTCCAGTATCTAAAGGATGCTTACAAAAATGCTGGAGAGAGGCTTTTCACAAGGGCACATGGTACTGGCTTTAAACTGAAAGAGGGCAAGTGTAAATTAGGTATTAGGAAGAAGTTCACTGTGAGGGTGGTAAGACAGTGGAACAACTTACCCAGAGATATGATAGATGTTCCACCCCTGGAATTGTTCAAAGGTTAGGTTGGATGGGACTTTGTGCAGTCTGGTGTAGTAGAAGGTGTTCCTGCCCTTGGTAACGGGGTTGGAATGAGATAATTTTTAAGGTCACTTCCAGTCCAAAACATTCTATGATTTTATAATCAAACAAAATTGTTTGCCCTGGTTATTATCGCAATCCTTTGCTGAAGAAGCTCCACAACCCATACTGCCTACAATAAATGGTTAAAAAATTCCCAGTAGCTTTTGAAATCAACATTTGAAATGATAAATAGGCTTTCTCCTTGAGCAGCTGTGGAACTGATGTTGATGTTCTCCAGAACATCCTTTCCCATGAGTGCTGAGATTTTGGAATCTGCAGAAGATGTGTGGGCACTCTTGGCCCCCATTAGTGCTACCTCAAACTGAGTCTGCCAGAAAAACTAGATATTTTGCAATGGATCTGGAGAATCTTCCTGTTCAAGTTTGTATTCCACCCTTGACCATCTCCAAGACAGTTATCACAAGGTACATTCATTTTTTTCCAGGTAGATGATACAGAACTATTTCCGTTATGATTCAAAGGAAAATATTTTTACTCTTCTGCCTGATTTCAAAGGGAAAAAAACCAGAAGACTTCACAGAATCGCAGAGAGTTCTCCAAGTAATTGGTTGCCATAATACTTTCTCCAAATAATTTAGCTTCCCTAGATGATTATTCAGCCTGATCTAGTACTGCCAACTTGTAAAAACACTTATTATGAATCTGTGCAGGGAACATAATTCTATTATATAAAAGACAAGTGCTGATAATTTTCAGTATTTCTATTTATTAACTGAAGATTTCTCGTAGATTACAGATTATTTAGACTATTTGTTGATTCTGGAGACAAACCCAACATGAAGGCAGGCCCAGCTTAACAACCATCAAAGTGATTGCGTTAGAATATTTGTGAGGTTAACAACCCACGTACACTGGAAGGCATAAGGGTTGATTTAGCTTCAGTGCAAGCTGACTCAACAGCAGGTTTCAACAGAGTCCCAGTTACTGAAATTTCTAGACCATTTGCATTGATACATCAAGGCTGGGAAATCATGTAGAGGGAACAACTGTACAAACTCTGTTCAGATTATATCATAGCACCCCACTGCTCTTGAGGCTCATCTGTCTAGGAGGGCCAGGAGAAAAAAAAAAGACTCTGATTCTGTGTCGACAATGACTCTTCATATTGCTGCACACATCTGCCTTGAAGCCCAACGTCCTTCCTGGTGGTTCAGAGCCAATCATCTGGCCTTGTCAGGAACTCAGAGACTGTCCCAAACTGTAAATTCCCATGACCGGAGCGCGAAGGTCTGTACCAAGTCTCTTGTACATGCTGCTAGAACATGTGTTCTGGGCTCCCATGTGGAGAGGGTATCCCAGTACACAAATTACTAAAAAGTCACAGCCTCTGTAAGAGAATTAAATTCTTTCTGTAGTTAAAACAGCCAGTAGTAACTTTTATTTGCATGATCAAGTCAGTTTTGATAGCTGTTCCCACCACAAAAATAGTTACGCTTTTGTTTAAACAGAAGAACACAGAATGGAAAAATTGGCATACGATAGGCTGAACTCCTGCAGGGGTTTTAATTTTCACATACTCTTAAACTCATGGAGCCTAATGAGCTTAACATTTTGGCCAGTTGCACAATTTGGAAATTTCAACAGTGAATGGTTTTTGGACCAAAAGAAAAATGTTCTCACAAATATGAAAAGTGAACAGATGTTACTATTGGTGCTTCCAACGCCTACTGACAGAAAACATCTGTGTTGAACTTCCTGAATTTTAGGATCTTGAGAACACTCCCACACACCACTGAAAGCCATTTGAAAGCAATTGGGCTGGCAGATTGGCTCTTGTGTCTATGACTGAATGTTCTAACTCGAGCAGGTGCTGGTTGTTGTCTTGCCTTGAGAAAGCCCAGTTAGCCAAGCAGCAGTCTTACAGCTATCCAACCAACTACGTTATCCGAGTTTTTGGCAATAAAGGTACGCTTTTAAAAAGTCCCAGAAAGCAGCTGATCTTAATATTATGATGGCAATAAAATGAATAGAATGAATGAAAAGAACTTAAAAAAATTTAATTTTGATCCGATACTAGCAGAGTAGGAAGATTGTACTGCATTCTATGATGCCCTGGAATTTTTTGGGGTTTTTTGATCCTGTAAAAACCCATGTTAAATGAACAGAATTTTGTTCTATAAATATACTCATTGTACTAAAAACTAAAAAGTCTGCTCCTTTATATAAGCATGATACAGCAGATGTCACAGAGTAACTGGGAGTTCCCTGCTTCCTCCTGCTCCTTGTCCACACCCATCAGTGTGATAATTTTCTGGTTGTAAGAGCATATTTGGCAAGGTGATTTTCCTCTCTGGTGAATTTTTGGTTGGCTATCAAACTAACCTTCCCCAATTAATTACATAGTAATGAACATTTGACAAGTATAAATCAATGTCATTTTAGTGTTCTGTAAAACATCATTAGCTCATTCAAGTTCATTCAAGTTCATTCAAAGTTGACATCTCCAAATGTCACTATAGGACATGAAATAACACGACACGGACACGCTGCTCTTTCATGGTAAAAGAGAGTTTTTTAATTTCTGACTCTAACATTTATAGATTTCCAAAAGTGACAGTGGATTGGAGGGTGACAGTGCCTCTTCTCCAATGACACTGGACAAACCAACAGTCCATCAAATTTCTCTTCTTCCATGAAAGAATGCAAAACAGTAAGTTACTTACATAAAGTGTGTGAGAAAGTTTGTTACAAGAATGTAAACATCAGAAGGCTTAGAAAATCTTTAAAAATCAGGGCGACATCCAAATTTGACTTTAGTTACCTCTTTCTCAAAAACAGAATTTAGCTGGTAGTCAAAGGGACAGAATTTACACATCACTGAATTAGGGTTTTTTTAATGATTTTATAGTTATCTTAGCTTGGTAGTCTCAGTTTTAACCAAGATAAAGTGAGTACCTCTGTTAACTGCACTTCCACTCTCAGGCTAACATGGAATAAATGGATATGGTTTTGAGCACACACCATTATAATCTGATTACACTTTAATGCTGAAATATTTCTAACTTACAAGAAAATCCTACTGTGTTGTACTACCAGTAGCAGCATTTCTGCCATGTATTGTCTGCCAGGTTAAGTAAATATATTGCATTTATATCAGCTCCCTTTTCATGCAGCACGATTTTTATTTCAGTCTTAATTCTAACTGCTAAATCCACCATTTCAGGACTTGATCTTTGGGGTATTGCCTTCTTGCACAGTTTAGAAAGCAATGATGTGAGGTCAGCTTTTGAGCTAGAAACCTCGGCTCCTTTTATAGACACTTAAGAAAAATGGTTAGGTTCAGCATTTGTTTGACTTAGTTTGAATATCTGCATTAGGCTATCATGCCATGAGATATCACCTGCACCTGATGGGATCTTTTGGTGACTACACTGCAGGTAGATAAATATCTACATCTGTTCTATAAATACAGTACTTAAAAAATTCAGTGCCTTTCAAGTCATTCCAAGTCTTCTCACATAATTCAGTAGAGCATGCTTACTAGAGAGATACATTTGCTAATATATGTCGTAATTCTGATGCTAAATTTCCTAGTTTGTCTGTTTAGCTATTCTTCAGCAGAGATTCTGCTCTGTACTTTCAGAGATATCCCCTTACTCAGTCTGCAAACAAAAGCACTCTTTGCCTCTGCCCAATGCTTTTTTCCCACATCTTGTCCACCATCCTCTTCTTCTTTCCTCGATGCAATGACCTTTTGAAGGTTTAGTATGGAAATCCTCATGTGGTTTTGTCTAGACTTGCCCTTTCTTATGCTTTTCTTTGAGAGATCATTGCTGTGGTCCCAGTATTGTTCTTACTACAGAAGCGCTGCACAGGACAGAAAGCATTTCTGACATTTACTCCTGTGTATTTTGTGACATGAAGAAACTATTAACTGGTTCTTTTGAGTTCTTGACCTACATTCCAGCATATATTTACTTTTGCACATGTTTTATCTTCTTGGGTGACATAGCAGCTTTCTGGAAGATCACAAATTAGATCAAACCGTGGGAACAGAAAACAGTACAAAATTATTTCATTACTGAGTACAGAAAAGGGATGTGGCTTCTGGTAAAGGGAATGCTTTCATAGTTTTTTGGGTTTTTTTTTTTTTATGAAGATTTAATGTGTATTCCTTCCTTAATGAAAAAAAAAAAAAATCCACCCTTCTGCAAGCTGAATCACTGTTCTGGAATTAATGTCATTTGGTCACCACTGTCCTGAGAGAAAATGTCGTATGTCCAGACAACGAAGTTAAAAGAACAGCAGATTGTTACCATGCCACTAGGCTGAACTAGCTTCATTTTTTAATTATTTTTAATGAATGTTACCATTTTTTTGTTTACTTTTGTTACAAATAAAAAATGCTCATTAACAAATGAGAAGGAAAGTCTTTTCTGAGAATAAGAGCTGGAATGTGAAACTCAGCTAAATAACTCTAAAGTAGCAAAACAGAAGAAAACAATGTAGAAATAACCATTAGTTATGTACCTTTTTGTTAAAGTGTGCCAACTCTTTCAGTGCTACTCTGTGTTTAAGAATTTAATATCATGCAGCTTAAGGCGCAAGAGAAAAGTTTGTTTGATTTGCTTATCAATAATCTAGTAAGACAACAGGAGTCCCATCTCCTCCTGGTGCCATGGTACACTGGTAAGCATGTTGTTACCAAATGTCCAAAATATCAGACTCCCAGAATAAGATTCCCCTTTTAGTATCAGTGTGGTGGCAGAAGTTAATGCCAGCCCTACACTAAAAATACAGATTCAGAAGATAAATTTGAGAATTTTCAAGCCTCGGACACTAAATGTAAATTTAGCAATACAATGAAGAAGTAAGGTAATAAGTTTTTCTTATTTCTCTTAGAAGACCGACCAAGTGTCCCTACTACATAAAATATATAGGTTGAGTGACAGAGCACCTTCACTTCAGGCAGCCATGCTGCTCACTTGCATGATGCATCTAATCCCATTTTATTTGCACTTCCCCAGCTATCTCACTTACAGACATTTTGGCAGAAACCTTCTGCTTTTGTTGCCTCAGACCTCGCTCAAGGACGGTTTGACCCTATCTGAACTCCTTATCAGATTTCCTGAAGGTTGTACCGTGGTCTGGAATCCTGCACCTGCAGTGGTGGGGGCTGCGTGCAGCAGCATTGGCTGGTGCCATCTAGTGAGGAGCTTCTGAATGCTCACTGCAAACTGCTGCAAGGCATCTGGCTTTTAGGAAGTAGTCACTTCTACAGTCCTGAAAACACAGAAATAAAGTAACATGCTAATATGATTAACAGACAAGCCTGCACAAACGTCAGGATTTTTTTCTCTCAGATGATCTTTTTCTTCAGTGGATAACATTGGTTGTGTTTTGCCCTATGTATTTGTATTTCCTAACCTTTTGTGGATGGTTTGATCTATTCTTCCTAGGTGGAATTACAAAAGCTTAAATAAAGCTCTTGCTTAAACAAAACTCTTGAGTTGCTGAGGTGGATGGAACCATTCAAATTACATCATCAATGCACAACATAATGATGGAAGGTACATAAATGTTCCATTTTCTTCTGTGTCACGGTAGGTGTTGTACTCATCAGTGTCTGAAGATCTCTGGAGGTGTGTCTGTACTGGGCAGCCCAGGGACACCAGAAGCAGCTGCTGAGTCAAACCATGCCATGGCAGCAGGCACTCCATCTGGTCCGCTTTTCTCTGCCTTGCAGCCCAAAGTGGTGCAACCCCATAGGTGAAGTATTTCTGACAAAGTGTGCACTTCATGGAGATAAACCCCAAATCCTTCCCCTACATATTCCCCTCTAATACATTTAATCCATAAACTCCTAGACAACCTCCTGGATTTATGCTCCAGCAGAAATGTCAGGTGATATGCCCATCCTTTTCTGACTCTGTGCGCCACAGCAGGTTCTTGAGGTTCTTCCTTGTAGTTTATATTTTTGGGGATAGTGAGAGCAATAAGGTAATACATCTTTTATTTGGGGTCAGTGATTGCTTTAGTGCAGTACATCCATTGAAACCACCTGAAAGAATCACAAATTCCCTACATTTACACCCAGTTTTCCAGTTTTCCACATTTTGCCAGCATTACATTTAAAAACTTCTCTGTTTCTTTCTTGTGTGCCTGGAGGGATGTCTTTCCCTGGGTTAGCATTTCTAATCAGCTCAAAAGTTGCTCATTTTCCTTATAAATTATTTTATTCCCAGTTGAGTTGCTGTCTGTTCCACTTGCTGGTCTCATTGAGTAGGAGTGCACTGAGGTCCTTGCTGTCACGTCCTTTCCCCATCTGTTCTTACAGGGACCATTCCAGACTAAGAGCTCTTACAAAAAAATCCCAGCTCCAGCTTGTCTGTCATGGTCAGATCACCCTTCCCGCAGGAAATGAACTTGTCCTTTCACCAGTGACCTTTTTAAAATGTCAGGGAATTAACCTCCTTTCTTTTTGTCCACTGTTAAAGGAAATGATGGTCTACAAGGCTGTTTCCATGTGGGGAATACTGAATCATCACATTCCATGTACCAGCAGCAATTGCAAAATGGTTATCTTTAATGAAACATGGAGAAATGGGCTCAGTGGCTGGGAAGCTCTCTAGAAACTCTGATTCTGCCTCCTCTTTATTGCAAATTAACAGCTTTCTCCTATCTTTGTATCTCCACCCTGGTAGGTGGATTTCTCAGCAATTCATGATCCTTGTGTTTTAAAACCTTTGGACCAGGTACTGTCATTTACTGCATCTTTCTTTTTATAGCACATCAAACATTTGGTTGCTCTCAAAATTAGCACACCCTCCTTTGTCAATTTTGTTTCCACACTGTAAATTTAACAGTAAATTAGAAGGAAGAAAGTATTGCAACATGACATCTCTTTCATCTGACTGATGGTAAAAGAACTGGAAATTAAAGTTCAAGCTGCAAAACATGAACATTGAGTACAAATTTAAAAGTCTGATCAGGATCTTCTTACGTCCACTGGTACTTAATTGCAAAATGTAGTTATTGAATTCAGTCACAACCTTGGCAGCATTTCCTTTCATGCATGTCACTGGACAAGTGACAATGTATATATAACATGGCAAATATTTTCTGGGGAGATGTTCCACTTGCTGGTCTCACTGAGTAGGAGTGCACTGAGGTCCTTGCTGTCACGTCCTTTCCCCATCTGTTCTTACAGGGACCATTCCAGACTAAGAGCTCTTACAAAAATCCCAGCTCCAGCTTGTCTGTCATGGTCAGATCACCCTTCCCGCAGGAAATGAACTTGTCCTTCAGTGACCTTTTTAAAATGTCAGGGAATTAACCTCCTTTCTTTTTGTCCACTGTTAAAGGAAATGATGGTCTACAAGGCTGTTTCCATGTGGGGAATACTGAATCATCACATTCCATGTACCAGCAGCAATTGCAAAATGGTTATCTTTAATGAAACATGGAGAAATGGGCTCAGTGGCTGGGAAGCTCTCTAGAAACTCTGATTCTGCCTCCTCTTTATTGCAAATTAACAGCTTTCTCCTATCTTTGTATCTCCACCCTGGTAGGTGGATTTCTCAGCAATTCATGATCCTTGTGTTTTAAAACCTGTGGACCAGGTACTGTCATTTACTGCATCTTTCTTTTTATAGCACATCAAACATTTGGTTGCTCTCAAAATTAGCACACCCTCCTTTGTCAATTTTGTTTCCACACTGTAAATTTAACAGTAAATTAGAAGGAAGAAAGTATTGCAACATGACATCTCTTTCATCTGACTGATGGTAAAAGAACTGGAAATTAAAGTTCAAGCTGCAAAACATGAACATTGAGTACAAATTTAAAAGTCTGATCAGGATCTTCTTACGTCCACTGGTACTTAATTGCAAAATGTAGTTATTGAATTCAGTCACAACCTTGGCAGCATTTCCTTTCATGCATGTCACTGGACAAGTGACAATGTATATATAACATGGCAAATATTTTCTGGGGAGATTTCCTTCAGGCTTTCTAATTTCCAACCTTTGCTCCTCTCTGTAAATAGTTTTTGCACAATATTTAGGCTGGGCACAAGAATTTTGTGAGACCTCGTCCAGTCAGCTGAAGTTGCAGGAAGAGCAAAGCAGGGACTGCCTATTTAGGTATATATCCTGACATTGGGAGCTTTGTAATTCAACTAAAGGGTCGTGGAAGTATAAAAGCAATGAAAGAACTTGTTAATCTTCAACATACTCCATCAGCCCATTTTTTCCTTTTCTTTTCATGCACTGTCTCAGAGGTGCTGGCCATGGCATTCCACACACACTTCAGTGAGCCTCTTAGGACTGGTCTGTAAGTCCCCTGGTGGGTGACACGGGGTAATGGTGCCATGCTCTGGACTAGGGAAGAGGTCCAGTTTACCCTAGTGAAATGGGAAGGGCACTGCATGTTCAAGAGAAAGAACTAAATGAGTTTTCTGAGCTATGACATGGATGATGTGTTCCCCTAAGCTTGCTTCTTTTTTTTTTTTTTTTTTTTTTTTAGATTTGGAAATTTTAAGTCAAGCACAATTTACAGCTTCAGAGAATTGTCTGGAAATTCTGACCCTCCAGGAGCACAGACAGAGTAGTACCATTCATGGCATGTGTCACACAGGGGTATTTGGGGCTAAAAATTGAGTCACGCTTTGTTTGACTGAACCTTTCAAACTGATTGTCTTCGCTTAAATCTCCTTGGTGACCTTTGCCAAAGAGAGAATGTTCTTAGGTCACTTGCTAATGAAAAGGGGACATACTTGCCCAACAAAAGATCTAAGATAAAGAAAGCAGAGTTAAAGCTGACATGTCTGAGTTAACGAAGGTTAACAAAGTTAATTCAGTTAACAAGCCAAGGTACTAATTGGCTGAAGAATTACACAAACATTGTCATGATATTAAGTATTTCCCTAGCTCTGACTCTAGCCTTGTGTTAAACTAGTCCCATGAGGATCTATTCTCTTCTCCTCATATTAAATAACCCATATTACTCAACAAACAGAAGACCAGATAACTACCAGGAAGGCATGGGGAAGGGGTGCTGATGCCCAGTCCTCTTCCTTGTTTTCCATTCCTTGTTTATTTCTTCCTCCACACCAGAAGGAAAATGGGACTGGAAGTGGGAGAATGTATCTGATGTAGGAGTTAGAGAGGTAACCACATTCCATGGAATACCACCTTTGAACTGGACAGCTCTGCATGGTCGCTATAGAAAGCCAGGCACAGATTTGAAAATCCTGAACATAACCAGCCTTTTATTAGAAACTGCAATGAAAAGTTTTACATGTGTTCTAGCTCCAGACAGCTGCCCTCTAAAGGAAGGTAGAGGGGCATTAAACAGGCAGTTTGCTTGTCTTAGGAGGATGAGTGGTTTTTGGAATTTAGATTATTTATTGTGGCGTTCAGGTACTCAAAAAATGAAGTGGCATTTTCAGTGTTCAGAACCCATGTATTCCTTTCTTTGCAGAAGAAATTGAAACATTTATTTTCAGAAATTAAATGCAACTGGAGCCAACTCAAATCTCTACAAATGAATGTTAATAATTTTTCAGTGTTCTTTGCAGATGTAATGAATATGTTTCCATCCTTTTTGAACCTTTTTAAAGGTTCCTTTCTAGATTTGAGTGCATGAGGAACAAACTACTTTAAACATTGAATAATGTTTAAAGGCTGTATGGTAAAATTGAAATATTTTTGATTGATATTTGCATGAGAATTTATACTTTTCTACCAAAAGTACCCAAACAAAAAAAAAAAAAAGATCACTGACTCCATTTTTTGATGAATGAAATGTTTATTTCCCTAAAAAGGCAGTTTCATGGGGCATGCTCATATGTATTTTATCTATTCCTATATATATAAGTTTTGAGCCATAGTAGATAAGAAAAGTGGAGAAAAAGTGGTATAAGAAAGATTTTCTTTTTCCTGATCTTGGAACTCTCAATGAAAAATTCTGGTTCAGATTTAAGTCATTACTCTAGTGCTTTTAATCAGCACTAGATTTCCATTTGAGTCAGGCAACTCAAAAAATATGTCTTTTAGGATTTGTACCTCTACAGAATAAATTTTAGGGATTCACTGCATTTTGAAAAAAACTAAAAACTGCTGCTTGTGGAGGTAGATGCATTGGTACCAGCCAGTGGTACCTGGCATAAAGAAATGAGCAGCTGCTTCTTCAGATGCATATGCCTCCTGCCACCATGAGTTCTTTTATGTTTTAGATGTATTCATGTAATCTTTGTTTCTTCTCAGTTTGTTAATCTGAAAAGACATTGGCCTTTTGGCACCTAATAATTCACATGAGCCAGCTTGGTTTAAGAGTAGGGATGCTGTATAAAGTCAGGTTTGGTTGTAAGCAGAGGGAATCTCTTTCACACTGACAGCTCAAACACTTAAATTCGTGTTGTCCTTTGTCACTGCTCCTAAACCATCAGTCTTGTCAAATCAGTCCTAACAGTAGAGCAAAAGATCCATACTGTACAAGTATGGATCATACTGTACATATTGGCTCATCCCTAGTCTTTCTCCAAAATTAAAGACTTGCACTCAGTTCTGTACTTTGTTTGCCTGTGTCAGCTTCTCAATATGGACTCATATGTTGTGATACAATAAGATTCAAAGTATAAAACCTACCCCAAGTGTTGTGACAACCATTGTGCATGGAAGCAGTGTGGAAAATTGATTTGTTTTTGAAGCTACAAGTAAGCTGTGCTTTAGTCATAGCAGTGGTTCGGGGTATGTGGTATGAAAACAACTATAGCAGAGATAAAGGTTTATTTTAGATAGTTGTTCACTATGAAATTTTTTAAGTGTATCACAAATGAGCCTATGAAACTAAAATAAATTTTGCCTGATATCAGTAAGGCATTGTTCAATGTCTTTGGTACAACCTCCTGATCCAAAGAAATTAGGCTATCTTCAGGTTTCTTTTTTTCAAAGAAAAAGCCCTCTTTCCACCTCAATGGCATTAAATGAAGTTTAAATGAAGGAATTGCATTCACCTTCTAGCTCTTTCTTTGAAGGCATGGGCAAGACTGCAAGTATTTTCTACTAAAAGAAGGTAGTATTTTTTAATCAACTTTTTGGTATGAATATATATATGTGTTTGTTCATGGTTTGCAGTAGTTCTTCTCCTTTGTGAGATACTGGTGCTGTTCCAGCCTGGTCTGTGAAAAAAATCGAATTGCATTTTAAAAACAACTTTCATTAGATTTGACTTAATTTGAATGTCTTGGTAAATGGTGCTTTGCCCCATTTAAAACATATTTCTCCAGAAAAGATTGCAGCAATGTACTATTAATGTCATTAGCGTAGTGAGTACATGCAAAACATGTGTGCCTTTGGTGATGCTACGTCTGGAACAATATTCAAATACTTCAGTTCACAGATCTCAGACATACTGTCACAATCCATTACTTAAACTTCCATTGTGTCATTTCAAAATTGTTTTTTCCCCTTTTGAGCCTTGTGATCTTGGCAGCCAACAGGATTATTTCTAAACAATGGTTGAAGTGGTGTGAAGAGCCAAACCAGCACTGGAAGGGAGAATGACCAAGGAGCCCTGTGTGCAACTCTTCAACCTCTGTGGATCCATGCACGTCCCATCATTTTCAGGCTCCACGGCTGAATAGAAATATTGTCACTAAAGAAGCAGAAATTCCTGCTGTTAAATATCAGACTCCACTTACAATAAATATGGCCAATAAGGAAATTTCACAGTTAATCATATTTTACCTGTTTGGAGTGTCATACATTATGTTGTAGGAGAACCACTCTTGAGAAACCTCATTCTAAAGAAAACAGTTTTTCATACAGTGGCCATGAATACTGAAGTAGTGAATATTGATTTGAATGCTAATATCCATGTGTTTATTTTGTGACCACATGTGCAATATAGTTGCTGCTGCTGGAGTTTCTCTGTGTGGTGTTTCAGATGACTTTTATCAAAGAGCCTGGCCTACTGTGATGGAAAAAAATTCTGTGTTTATTTTTTCTTTGAGAGACTGACTTTGTTGCAGGAGTGATAACCTATCCAACTTCATGCATCACAACTGTTCCTATGTCAATGCTGTTTTATTGTTTTTATCAGGGCCAGCCTGGACTCCTTGGATCACAGGGATTCACTGGACCACCAGGATTGATGGGGATCCCAGGAGTGCAAGGTCCCAAAGGTCACAAAGGTGAAAGAGGATACCCAGGAATAACTGGACCCAAAGGAGAAGTGGTAACTTTTGAATATCAAATGTTTTAGCTAATAAGCAAAATGCTAGCAGAACATCATTTTAATTGTGCTGTTTCACTCTAGGGACAAAGAGGAGTCACTGGATTCCCTGGGGCAGATGGCATTCCTGTAAGTAGCGGGTTACTTCATCTTCAAGAAATCACCAAATGCAAATATTGCAGGCTAGCTTAAAGCCTTTGTACTTTAATTAAAAAGTCTCAGTTAAATTCTGCATCAGCCACGTACACACTTTTCAACTAAGTGAGTGGAACTGAAGATATACAACAAAAGAGCAGAATCTGTACTCCCTCTCATTCCTCAGATAATTAAGGTCCATTTGCTTTGTCTTATGGAGAAATCCCCTTATAAAAGAGGTAGAAAAGGATAGAAATTTCCTCTGTCTCTGGAGGTTACCCAGCTAAGTATGTTCTTTTGTAGGAAAGATCTGTGACTGAAGTGCTTCTCAACTCTTAAGCTTATGAATGAAGGACACAAGTTGGTCATTCCTAATTATTTCTGATTTGCAAAGCTCGTATAACAACCAGTGGTATTAAGAATACTAACTATGGTTAATTTGCTTTATAGCTCATATGGCATGCGTTAGATTGTCTTTAAAATCTTACTGAGCACTAAACAGTGTAAAACTTTGAACAAATGGACCAGGTCTATGAAACTGAAACACTCAAAGAGGAAAACTGGGTAAAGTTCACAGCACAGTATTTTCCCAGCCTACACTTCTTTACATCTTGTGTCATAAAATAACAAAGAAATCTGAGTCACTGGAATCCCTGGACAGAGTTCCCAGGCTTGGGTTTCCTTTGTAGTGCTCCCTGACACCGGGGCCCCGCTTTGCAGCCCACGCATCCACATCCACTCTACTTTCACCCTCTTTTGTTTTCAGAAGAACTTCCTATTAAGTTTCAGGGATTTCTCTCTCACAATCTTCCTTGTCTCCCTCTTTCTTACTCTTTAAAGAAAAAAAGAAGACCATATTTGCCATTTCTATTAACACTCCTGAGCCAAGGATCTTGTTCATCTCACTGCATCATGCTGAGTTTTTTTCTAAGCACTGGCACATCCTGGGAAGCAGAGTAAATTGCTCCCCTGTGAAGCCCAGTGTTGCTATAGCTGCTTCTCTTACCTGGGCATGTTTTCTTTTTCAGCCCTGCCTCCCTGACCTCTGCACATTGCATTGTGAGGGATAAATACCTTCAGACAGAACTTGAATCTGCATTTTCATTGTGTACTCTCTTCAAGCTGCCCTGCCCTTCAGGCACCCTTATATTTTCCAACCAGTTTTTTCACTGACCATGGGAAAGCAGGGATAGACACCTAACAAACCACCATGGCACAGTGCTAAGATGTGGGGCTGGAAGCCAAGAGAGAATGGTGGCAAGACTGAGTCTCTTCTGGGATGAGGAGTGCAGTATTTGGTGGAGCTCAGTAAGGACATGGATATTCTTCTAGTTTTTCTAAGCAATGGAGCAAAAGCAAAGAGAAAACTCTTGCTATAGATAAAGGAGAGGGGAGAAATGTTTTATGTTAGTTTCTGGGCTTTTGTGACTGAGCCTGCTGGAACAAAGAGCTCCTCAAGTGAAGATTTGCTTCTCATCAGCCTCAGTGCAAACCCAAAGCAACAGCACCTAAGGTGAATGTAGGAACAGCAATGAAAATACAGTTTGAGACAGCAGTAATTTTTCAGAGGCTCTGTGTCAAGGTCTTGGAGTACCCCCAGCTCACTACCTTTGAGCCCTGCTGTTTTCTTCCATATTCACAGCCTCATCATGACACTCAATCTAGCTCCAACAGCATCTTTGACTTTTTTCCTGGCTTAGAAGCCATTCAAACTCAGTGAGGAACATTTCTTCCCACTCTGCCAGTGTGAAGCACTGAAATGCTTACCAATCCTAGTTCTTGGTGGATCCCTGCACAGTAGCCTCCTCTGGCTTAGTTCTCTGCATAACAGAGTCTGCATTGAACATAGCTTTCTTACCCTTTCTGAGAGGTCCTTCACTACTCATTTTTTCATGCTGTCTGGGGCATCTGGTTCAAGCTGCAGCTATATTAAAAAAAGGCACTGTCTGTTTCTGTCTTTGAAAATCCTAGTTTCCCATGGATCCAAGCCTTGGGCTTAATGTGAGAATGTCTAAATACTTCGTGACTACAGGAAGAGGAAAACTAGAAACAGATGGATAGATAAACACTTTTTTTTTTTCCTCAACAGGGTCATCCAGGCCAGCCAGGACCAAGGGGGAAACCAGGTCATGATGGCTGTAATGGGACAGCAGGTGACCCTGGTGATGCAGGAACTCCTGGATTCGCTGGTTTCCCTGGTAGCATTGTAAGTAGCTGGCAGTAAGTGAGTATCTGAAGCTAAGAGCATTGCTGGAATGAGTTTCATTCACGCATGGGTTGGGTTAATGGGACATCTTAACAAAGGGAATGTTGGACTTTTTGGCCCAGCAGAGCATTGATGCAGACTCAGCATGGATACTGTGTGCAGTCATTGCATTGCAGCCAGCCACAAGGTCTGCTCAGAGCTGTACCTGTCACACAGGTCTTGCAGAGAGATTGCTGCAGGAAAATCTGTACAGCTTTAATTGACAGCAATAAAATTATATTAAACTCAAAATTGCTGATGAAAGTATCCTTTTCTTCCCTGCCCATGGCCGTAGTATTGGCTTTTCATGGCGAGATACACAGGATCATGCTGATGTGAGCAGTGGGGCTCCTGGATTTACATGGGCACATGTCAGCCCTGGGAAGTGCAGCATCAGTTCTACCTAGGAGGTGCTACCCCATAATACCACTCCCTGGTAATGAGGGGGTTCTCCCCAAAATTTAGAAATTCATTCTTTTATATACTGTGAGGGTTTACACTTTTTTTTTTTCTAAACCGTAAATTTCCAAAGCTAGGCATAGTCTCTACCTCTAAACTGCAGTATGTTTATGTACACTTACAGAAACACCAACAAATATTTTTCATTTCCCTGTTAGCTGTTTGCATGTTAGCAGAGATGGTGTGAGAGCTCACGTTGTGTTTTGGTTTTTTGGTCACCTCCAGGGAGTCCAGGGGCCCAAGGGCCAGAAGGGGGAGCCGTACATAGTAGCGCCGGAGATCATCAGCCGACACAGGGTACGTCCAGAGCTCCCCGCGCTTACTCTTGCCCAGTTTTCACACACATGATGGAGAGTAAATTTTTATTATACTCTGATGGGCACGTCCCAAGCGGCCAACTTTGATTTTGTGTAGGCTTTGAAAGGCTGCTTCTGCTTTCTCTGGTTGCAGCAAGGTTTATATGATGTCCAAGGGAAAAAATCTGAACTCTTATTTCCAAGGAGTGTCATCCTATAGGTGGATTGCAAAGACACTGTAGGTGATATAGGTCAAGTATTTCCCTCTTTATTCAATGACTACCTTTGTATCATGCATGGCAAAATCCTTTCTTTGCCATTGGTTTCTCCATTGAATGATTGGGATTACTATTAGCACCTTTCCTGAAAAATTTTCATGCAAGTGTTTGCTTGACTTAGGGTAAAATATCCTTCAATATTTTATTTAGTTATTTAGCAAACCCCAAGTATTCCAATAGCTGCTTTTACTGTGTCTACTCCTTAAAGCTTGTTTTGTAATCATTTGCAGCTTTTTCTCATATCTATATATATAACCTTCATAATTTGAAGAAGGAGATAAGGGATTACATATGTAGAGTATAAATCGTGGCTGATTGAAAAGCTGCAACTGAGCTAGAAGGGATCTTGCTGACATTGTTTGTGTGTATTTTGTGCCAGCAGTAAGTGCCAAAATAGGTATTTCTCTTGACATATTTGTAAGTTGCCTTTATTTTTAATGGAAACTTGTTTTGCTTTTAGAAAGTCTTCAGATCTGCACTGTTAGTAATCAGGAGTGATTAAGTAATGTTTAAGAAATGCTCAACTATATTGTGGCCAAGGATGGATACTGACACCTGTATTCATTTCAGAAAGTTATTTGGTTCCACAAATTATTCTGTTAACTAAACCCAAATTAACTAGGTAGTTAAGATGCTGCTCAAAATGATTGAAGGTGTTTGGCCTGAATAATACATTATTTATGTGTGTTGAAAGGTCTTTGGGCTAGAACATTTTTGGATCTAATTTCCAAAAACATTTCAGCATGTACTGAAGTTAAAATATGTGGTCACTGAAAACAGTATGTTCCAAATGCTTTTAGTGACTCAGAAGAGAATCAAAATGATTCAGTAATTCCCATGCAACTCACAAAAATGAGCTTGGAGATTTCAGCTAAGGTTATAGCCCTAATTAAGCCACTGGTGAGATAGGATTTTTCAACAAAAAAATTCAGTGTGGTCTGTTGTATAGTTCAGCCTTGTAATTTGGATCCCTAACTTCATTAGCCAACTTTGTACCCTGCTACTTTATTGCATGCATTTATCTATAGAGTATGAAATCTGTGGGGCCCACATTCAGTTCTCTCAATATCTCTTTGGAATGCATCTGTATGGAAGGGTTTGAGTAGCATTGCATGCTATAATTAGTTGTTTAAATGAGAAAAAAATTAATAATGGATAAAAATATTTTATTCAATTTTGTATCTAGAATTTATTGGATTTTTTTTACTTCTTTGTTTTGTTTTTTTTTTTTTAGGGAGATCCTGGGGATTCAGGGATCATTGGTTTTCCAGTAAGTAGCATTACAGTGGATGTGATAAAGTGTAACAGTAAATAATATCAGAACAACATTTATTGATAGTTGGTGGATTTTTTTATTTAAAGGGACCTCCAGGCACGCTGGGTATTCAAGGACCTATTGGTCCAAGAGGACAGCGAGGAAGACCAGTAAGTATATTAAAATTATGTTCTCTAGAAAATTAACCAAACAGAAGAATTATCTCAGCAAGTTCCATTATGCTGGATTGTAACCTAGGTTAGAAATAGCAAGAAGGTGTCGGTGAATGTTAGACCTTTTAAAAAGCACAGTGAGACACTGAGGGATGAATATTGCATGAAGAGGTAAAGTGGTTTTTGCCCTGTGCTGTCAGAAGCTTTTGATTCATATTGTATTTTTTTAACCTCCTTAGAGCATCTTCCTACACTGAGTTATCAGAATGACTTGAATATGTTACCTTTTCTGCTCACAAAGGATATGTATATTAGCTCTCTATGCTTCCCACAGGAGATTGAATGGTATTTAGAATGCAGTTTTAAACTATTTTTCTGTGATTTTTTTTTCCAAAATCATCATTTACATCACTAATGTTGACAATTGTTGCACTGTAGTTCTTTGAGAAGACTATGTTCTCTCCAGATACAATTTCTACATTTCTTATTTCCATGGTTAATAGTTTTATGGGTGAGAAGCAGGTATTCAAATTCAATAGGTCTCATTTTCTTTAAGCTTCTTTTATTTTCCTGTAACACAACTTTGTAGCATTTGCTTTTTTTGTTTTGTCAAAATTTACTTTGGACCTGCTTTACATCCCTGATCTGAGGGGGAAAATATTAATTTGGGGCTTCTCACTCACAGCCTCCATAGCTGTTTTCAGAAACATCCCCCTCCCCACCAGCCCCCAAAAACCCAAACTAAACCAAACAAAACAAAAGAAGAGAATCCACAGTATGCTAAGCCTTTCCAAGTTAATTTTCTGCACTGGCCTGTTTTATCACCTGGGGTAAACTGCACTTTCTCACTGGTCAAAGGAAAACCAGCCCTTCACTTACTCTTTCTTTAGAGCAAACCCACAGAGGTTCATGAGCTTCACACAGGAGCCCAGCCTGCAGTGACTCATATTCCCAGTGCTCTTTCTGGGATGTTAGGAGTGCTAGGAACCGTACATTTTCGGAGCCCCTATCTTGGGGAACTCCCACAACCACATCCCTCTGGTTACCATACTGGCATCATACCAACTGAGCAAAATACATCCAGCTTTATTTACTGCCTCTAAAGCTCTGACTCTCCTGTGAGAGGGACCCAGGAGCACTTCCCAGGTGTGAGTTTGCATCTCTTCTCTTGTCTAAGAGCTGGGTAGTGCAGGAGGGCAGGCCTGGCTCCCCCAGGTCCCTGCAGGCTCCCCAGGCTGGGGAATACCCTGTGCAGCATCTGCCCTGTAGGTTAGGCAGTAGTTCACAAATTGCTCGAGTCACCAAAAGTGGTTCAAAAGCAGTTTTTCTTAAGAACAAAACAAAGGTTAACAGCAAGGCAGAGATGCCTAAAAAATTCAGGTCTCACCTGAATGTTACTATCTTTTCCTTACAGGTTAGACTTGGTTTTGCTTTATGCAGCTAACATCCCCTTTCAGGGCTCAGTAGGTGGACAGTTCCATCTGCAACCTTTTCTCCTTTCTGTGTCACTCATTCACCATGAGCTGAGCAGCTCATGCTTCTTATTCACCCCAGATTTCCCTCCTTTGACAGAGTTTTTAATGTGTAAAGCCCTTTGGAGACTGTTAACTACCATAGCTGACTGAAGCAAGGCAGGTTGTCTCTTTATTTAATGGCTTTCCTACCTCTTGTGAGCCTCTGTCAAATGTATTTCTTGTTTTAGTTTTATTTTCCACCATCTTCCTTTGATTTCATTCTGTACAATCCCAAATAGGTAATCTGAGATGCCTACAGTAGTTCAGCCCCCTTAGAGACCAATAATACAGTACCAAAACTGCAGCCCAGTGAAGCCCTTAAAGATGTGCTTAGCTTTAGGTATGAGCTTAAAATGTTGCTTAGTCAGGATCCAAAAGCACAAGTTCTTACTACTTGGAAAAATGGGTTTTCAT
Organism: Emberiza elegans; assembly: GCA_024865655.1. Taxonomy (NCBI): domain Eukaryota; kingdom Metazoa; phylum Chordata; class Aves; order Passeriformes; family Fringillidae; genus Emberiza; species Emberiza elegans. The sequence goes on along the minus strand of JALJVW010003023.1, from coordinate 61,998,624 downwards.
TAGATCTAGGCTGGGTAACTGTCAGTCTGCTCAGAAAGATTACAGTGTGACTTTTAAGGAAAGATTACAAAGTCACATTTACTGTTTTTCAGAACAGTAAATACAGCTAATATAGTAACAATGGCACATGGGATGCTGAGGAATACACCCCTGCTAAATATGTACTTAGGTTTCAGACCGAGGGTGAGAGGGTGACTAACCTCCTGCATGCATTGATTAGAAAGCAACAAGTAACTTCCTCTCCCCTCTTGTGCTTCCCCAGGGACCACCAGGACCCCCAGGGCCCCCAGGACCACAAGTAAGTCTTTGTGTCAGAGTTGTTGATGTTGATTTTGTGTTACTGAGGTTTATCCAAGACCTACTTGAAGGCAGTAAAAGAAAGAACCATGGGCTTGCATGAAAGACTGTGTAGCACAAGACTTTCTGTGTTGGCTGCATACCATGGGAAGTTAATCTTACACTGGGATCACCTACCCTGAAAAGATTAGAGCCAGATTTAATTTGCTACTGTAGTCACAGTAGCTTCCCATGAACAGAGAATCCTTGCAGTCTTCACAATACTCAGTTTTATCTCCATGGAAAAAATATATTACTTCATTGTTCCAGCCTATTTAGGTGTTTTTATTTAGCATTCAAGGCTATTAAAATCTCTCAGAAGAAATGCTTGATCTTTTCATGACATTGCTCAGTGGATGACTCAAAGAAGAACTGGTAGCATGGTATTTTAAACAGTTGTCTTTATAAAAGTTTGGGTCTGTAAAATTACTTCTAAATCTATAAAAATACTTCAAGGTAAGCCTAGGCTATTGTTTGATTGCATTCTTCAGTGGTGTCGTTCAGATTGGTGAGCCTGAAAAGGCCTTTAAGCATGTTTAAATTTGAATTTTATATTAGATTAGAGTTGTACACTTGGTAAACATTGACCTGTTGTTTTTGCAGGGCAACAGGGGCCTTGGCTTCTATGGAGAAAAAGGTGAACAGGTAAAGGAAAACTAATGAATTAATATCACTGCTAAAGGGCAGGTGGATGTTTTCTGCTATTTATAAATTAACATACTTTAAATACTCTCTTCATTTGCAATTGCATTATGTAATTATAAGAGAAAAATGAAGTATAGGTCTGAAAGTAATTATAATCTCAATAAGGGACATCATAGCTGAACTAACCCCTATATGTCTAGTTCTTTGTGTGCTCTCATTTACACTGACACAGAGGTAACACTTTGAAATTTATAAAGCCAGGCCTTTATGTAATGCAATAATCTTTGCTGTTGTTCTGAAAACAGGCAGGGCAAGAGCAAGTACTGCAATATGTTAACCCAGCACAAAATTAATTTATCTTGCCACAAATTTATTTGGTATGGTTGTATATGGTTTAGAACCATATTCCCAGCAGGGGCAAATCTGTGCTGCTCCCTTGCAGTGTCCTAGAGCCTCTGCTGATCAACTCGGCCAGGTATTAGAGCTGTTGGTAAATGTTCCTTTGTGTTTTCCCTGCAGGGCCCTCCAGGTCCTCCAGGTCCACCTGGGCTTCCTACAAGAGAACTGACAGGTGTCCCCCCTGACAAGCACAAGGTAACCAAGAGGGCATTTTTCTGAAATAAAAAGGAACCAAGAGCTCTGCGCTACCAAAACTAAAATATTGTACAGAAGTGCTGTAACATATAGAACTTAAAGGCTTCAATATACCAAAAGAGAAATCTGTTACTTTCACAAACTTGGATCAGAACAAATGTATTGAAACTGTGGTGGCTAAAGTAATTCAGAAAGTATTTCTCAAGTTTAGAGATGTCTTTGGCAAACTTGTTCTTTTTGTTTAAGCGTGCAGCTACTGGCCATCACTCACATCTCATTTTACAAGCAGAAATGCCTGCTGAGAAACCATTACTGTGTTTGTTTTGATAACTTATCTATGTGATGCAGATATTTATATACTTAGAGTTAAGGCTTACTCTTACATATTGGAGAAATCCCCACATGCAAGATGCAGTTTATTCTCTCTTCTGCCACTTGTTGGTGGCAGCAGAGGCAGTCATACCCTGTATGTGTGTATTCTGTGTCAGACACCAAGCTCCAGACCAGTTATTTTTTGTCCCATATTTGAATTTAGAAAGTTTATGTGGCTCATACCATTTCTGCAGTAAAATGAGTAAATTGCTATGATACTGGAAGATCTAAAACCAAAGAGCTGGACATTCACATTCCTAGGGACCTTTTCAGAAAAATTATCAAGTATTTCTTTAAAAAGCAACTTCAAAAACTTATCATGAAAGCACTGATTTAATACAAGAAGTGTATGAATAAAGAGCAGCGCAAGAGTAGTGTTTTTTCTCTTGATCAGTCATTTTGTGTTGTATAAAAGTTACTGAAATGTAAGTGGAAATGCCAAACCTATCTGAATACCTTTTCCTTATTGTTAGGGTGAAAGAGGAGACCCTGGACCAAGAGGGGAAGCTGGACTTCCAGTAAGTCATGTGGAGAAGAACAAAGTCAAATAATAATATTGGAGTTAATACTTGTGTGCTCTTCACTGATGTGATGCAATATAGATATGGAGCAATATAGATGTGTTAAAAGCAGAGACACCAGTTCTAATGCTTCAGAAAAAGCTGAACAGCTTGATGTGTAATAACTCCACGGTAAAATCAGTTGTTCTCTTACTGGTTTACTGAAATAAGACTTTCCCTCACATATTTTTAATTTTAGTTCTAATTATTAATAAATCTCTTTACTTATTCTTCTGATCTATGTTTTAAAATTTCACTGTATTTTATTCAATAACATTTTGTGGTTTTAATCCTTTTTAGCCTACTGTCCAACGCATACAAACTTTTTGTCTCATGGTTTTTTAGATCTGTTGAGTAAGTGGGCAGTAATCCCATATGTTGTATTGTGTAAAGCTGTCAACCCAGCTTGACTGAACATGGTTTAGTTACAACTCACAGACAAGCTCTAGACTGACTAAATAGCTTTGCCATTGAGTGGTTCCTTTTGACTTCCCAGAGGGGTTTAAAACAGAATCTTTACTAAGCAGGGATGCCTCGCTGCGCATTTTGCAGAGCTTTATTTTCTCAGATGGTCTGGTCAGCAGCTCCACAAGGTTATGGGAGAAGGTCACATTGTGAACCCTGATGCCCTCCATGTGTGGTTGCTAGGCTGTTGTTCAGCTGCTGATCATATTCTACACATGTAGGACTTTTTTTTTTTTGCTCATTAGAAAAACTGTAATTATATGCTGATGTGGCAAAAGGGGATATGTGCTTCTCCCCTTCTTTTGTTGTGTATAGTAGGATGGATAGCAGCGTGCCTGTGTTTGCCAAATAGCTCTCTGAAGCTACAGTTTGGGCATAAGCTGAGTTGCTTAATTGGTTGTATAGCTGAATAATTACTTTGGCTCTTCTTCAGAGCTGCAGACACAGAAGGAAGAAAGGAGATGGTAGGAGGGAGACACTGTCCTCTCTCTAATGGCCTGCTCCTGCTATTGTAACGAAACAAGCATGTTACACTTAATTATAAGGACAACAGTTCTTTCACATGCAGCTATTATTAGATTATCCTTGTGTTACAGTGATGCTTTCTTCCTGTTTAGCTTCCATAGACAGTGTTGCAATTTTTTTGTACATAATGAAGAAATACATTGAACTGACCTGCAATCTTTCCTAGGGTGTTCTTCTCTTTCCTCTTGAAAAAGGCGAAGAAGGGGTAATGGGCTACCCAGGACAAAGGGTGAGTCACTCATTAAAGGTGGAATTCACTCAGCTGAGTGGGTGGATCTGAGCTGAGAGTTTGCCTTCTGGAACAAAACACAGATGAAAAAAGTCATAGAAGTTATAGTTCTTCAGATCAATAGGTTTGGGCAGCTCAGAACTGCCTGAAGCAGGAAAGGCCATTTTGAAATGATGGTGGGAGGAAGCTCCCACAGGACTCACAGGTGTGCCAAAGAATGGCAAAGTATGCCTGTGCCATCCCTGGGAAGCCTTGTGCATCTCTCACCTGAAGCTGTGCTCACTAACCACAGCTGCTGTCCTGGTCCTCAGCACAGACTGTCCTTCCCTGTTCCCATCTGAGCTGTCTGCAGACCATGGTTGACAAACATGAGTCTGACTCCACTTACTTGTGGACTCAAGCAAAAGTCAATCTAAATGCTTCTTTGAAGCATCTCTGACTGCTTGTTTTGGAGCAGTGTTTCTGAAGTGCTTAAATGGAGTGAGAACAGTGCTGAGAATAAGTTTTTTTTAAAAAAATCTCAGTCATCTTTATAATCTCAGTCATCTTACGGTCAATTTACGATGTATTGATTAAGAGAAAAAAATATAATATCAGATTAGATTTCAGACTTGCACTGTTTGCACCATACAAAAAGCTAATTGAAAACATATTTGAAGTATGACTATTAGAGTTTCAAGGTGTTATATTTATTTTATCTAAGAAATAATAATGGTTCTTTGCTATGAGGATGTTAGAATGTAATTTTGTTTTGTTAATTTTATTGTACCTTCATAGGGACTGCCTGGCATCACTGGTTTTCCAGGACTCAGTGGAGAAAGGGTGAGTATTTCATACAAGACTGTTGTTTCTAACACATATGAAGACAATCTGTCTGAAAAGTAAACTGTAGAGGACAAATTCTGCCTGCAATTACACTAGCTGTAGTCTAACAAATATCATCTGGGTCCATCCATCATTCTAATTTTGGGTCAGTTATTTTTCTCATCAGTGAGGCAAAAAAAATTACCCTATGATTAAAGTCCAGTTTTGCTTAAAGCCGTGAGCATCTTTTGAGACCATTACAGGGAAGTATCACTCTCATTGTTCTAATTACTGTGATTATGATTTCTGTCATTTTCCTGCTACAAGCAGAAGCTTTTTTGAATAGCTTTCTGCAGATGTGGTTGAAATGTACGGTTATCTCAGATATCACAAAGAGAGAAGAGATGGAAACTGATAAATATACCAGTTTAATCTCTGTCCCCATGGAAACACACCCAAATATTTAAAATAGCATTCTGTCAGACAGAGACTTTCTGTTTGGTCTCAGAAAAAGGCTTCTTCAGTCAGCATTAGAAATCACTTCCATGAGGTAAATAGCTGTGGGATGCACGATTTTTCCATGCCTTGCCATCTTTAGTTGTTTAAAGATTTGTCCTGCCACCAAGGCATAACAATAATAACATGAAACACATGGGACATGAAAGTACACGAAATCTGAAAAATAACATTTGCACAGCTATTCAGTCCTGGAGGTGTGGAAGGGAATTGCTATTAGTAATGCATACATAGAGAGGCTGATGCAAAACCCATTAAAGCCCACTGGTTGACCTTAACATGGGTTCATGCTGCAGTCAGATGTGAGCAGTGGCTGCTCCTTTTTGAGGATGAATCTTGGCAATAGTTGTAGCAGAAGGGACATTGGTTTGGTTGGACTATCATTGTATAATGTGTGTGTGAGAGGGGACACCCTACTATAGCACTCTATAGCACTCTATGTGCTATTCACAACCTCCTTTTTGTTGATTTTTGAGTGATTTTATTATTGTGAAAGAAAGAAGGATGATTAGGTCCTGATAGCACACAGATGAAGTTGCAGTTAAGCAGGAAGCTGCTGGCTTTGCTTTTAGACCGCCAGCTCCACCTAGTGTAAAGAGATTTTACACCTGATAATCAAGAGGCTCTTTTTCCAATGGTGAGGTGTACCCTTGCCATTATGGAAAAGCCTCTGAAACATGATCGGGTTTGCGGCATCTGATTGAGAGCTGTGGCACTTTTAGTGCTTCAAAACTACTTCAAGAGTGATTTACAGAGCTGGTTATTAACACTGAAGTTCTGGGTAAGAGTTGTACCCACTGTAAAACTTGAGAGATTCTGAGATTTAAAAAAACTGACTAAATATCTAAGTGTGAATTATACAAAACTACTGTCTTAATTGATATCAGTTGTTGATCTGGCCACTGTTTTCTACTAAAAGCATGCATTTTAACACCAGTCTCTTGCCAGAGTACATATAAACATTTTCTGTAGAGAACAAAAGTTGTTGAAGAACTGAGTAAAGCACACAGAAGGGATGATCAGCATCTCTGAAATCTGTCTGACTTCTTATTCAGCTCTTCTTCAGCCAAACAGTCTCCAGCCACCTGGAAAAGAGCAAAAAGCACCTGTGTACTTCAGTGCTATTTCACTGCTCACTGTTCCCATCCAGTGAAAATATGTCTACTTGTAATGGTTCTGACTTGTTTAGTTTTCTTGCAGCAGGCTGCTGTGGTCTGGCTGCCCAGCCCATGTGTCTCAGGGTCAGCTGGCATGGAGGGGGTCCCCTTTTCTCCTCCTGCACCCTGCAGCACCCATGGAATGGTGTGAGTGCAGGTGCTTGTTCCATCCACACCACTGCCAGGGGTGACAGAGCCTGCAGCACAACAGGTCCCTCTGGCCTTTGGCAAGAGTTAGGCTTGGTCCAAGAGATGGGACAGCAAACCACAAGGAACCTTATTTGGTGTTACAGGAATTGCTACAGACCAAATAATTTTAGACTCTCTCTGATAAAGGCAAAGTCAATTGTTTCTATGTGTATTACAGGGTATTCCAGGATATGATGGTGCACCCGGTGGCCATGGTCCCAGAGGAAGCAAGGTACTGCTTTACTTTAACTTGCCAAAAGCAATAAGTCAGATTGTCATTTTGCTTTCTTTCCTTTTCTGTCATCATGTAGCAGCAATTGTGTCTGTTGTCATTGTAGAACCGGTTATGTGGTTTGTTAATTTGATACCTTTGAGGTTTCTTAAATGTTGTGCCAGTGCCTTTGGGAGTTTGGGGGTTTGTGTTTCATGGGGATACCATTTCATTAAAAAAAAAATTCTCCATAATAATGTGCTTGGGACTGATACTTCAACTTCTGTTGACAGGGGGAGCCTGGCGAGATGGGTCCTCCAGGGCCAGATTCCTATTTTCCTTCCCGCATCCCGAGGAAAGGTACATCTTCTTTGCTCTCAGATTGCTTATCTCAGCTGTTTTACTGCCTTCTGCATATATCAAAAGCATGACATTCTGAGAATTCAACTCCTAAAAAAATGTGTTTGCTAAAGTGTTCCAGAAGCTGTAATTGCCTTCCAAGAGAGTGCCCTAATCACCCTTCTGCAGGCAGGTGGTTTCCTTGTCTCTCCTGCTGAGCTGGATTGCTATACAAAAGGCTTCCATGCATGCCTGTATCCACAGAGAAGAAGCAAGCAAAAAAGCGTGTGACTTTGTTGTCCAGCAAAAGGAAGAATGGGAGTCTGTCTTCTGTGTCCTGTTTCAGACTTTGGATAAAACACAGTAGTGGCAGCACAGCAGAGAGCATTCTTATCATCTAATATAAAGACAGACAGACAGACAGACAGACAGACAGAAAGAAAGAAAGAAAGAAAGAAAGAAAGAAAGAAAGAAAGAAAGAAAGAAAGAAAGAAAGAAAGAAAGAAAGAAAAGATATAGAAACACACACATTAAAAAAGCCTCGAGGAATATAAGATTATTTTTTCCTTTTTAAAACTGACAAATTTCCATTGCGATCTTTTCACTAAGCTTGTAGCACCCAGTGTCAGCTGCTCTGCAGAGCTGTGGTGGCTCTGCATGGCTAGACTAGAAACACATAAAAGGTGACTGCAGTTTGCCAAGGCCAAAACTATTCAAGGGAAGGTGCCAGCAAACAGCAACCAAAGAGTGATCACATGCCATTGCCTTGGCCTTTTTCCTCATACCACAGAGTTTACTAGTCTTGTTGAAAGCCAGAGAGACTAGCAGTGAATGGCTCTCTTCCTCCCAGAGAAAGGGGGCAAGAGGCCCAAAACATTGGTCAGATCACCCTGAATACTCTGCCAACCTTTTAGAAGCAGGAGGGACTGTGTAGAGAGAGAAAGAAGCAGACAGAGGGCTGAAGACACCACATGTCCTCTACCATCACTGATCTTTGACAAGAGCATGCTACTTTCTGCAGGCAGTAGCTGGGCTGGGCCCAGATGCTTTTGGTAGTGGGAAGCAAAGGAAAGGTCAAATATCACACATCTGTTACAGCAGAAACTTCCTGTAGGAAAAAGAGGGGCTCTCCTCAGACAGCTGCTCTTCTGTGCTTCCCAGAAGCAATGTAGCTCTAGCTGCATATTAGTAAAACATGAAAGATACTATCCTGCTTCCTGGGCTTGGTGGCTCCACACCACTGCTGTCAGTCTAAAGCTACATTTTCGAAACTGTTGTAAACTCTACTATTCCAAAGCACTTGAAGATTCTAATATTTGCTTCTTTACAAAGAGCAGCATCATACTAACACGTTTTATGGAATTGGGGATGTCTTTCAGGTGCACGAGGTGATCCAGGCTTCCCAGGTGTTTCTGGACTCCCAGGAGACAGAGGAGACGAGGGAGATCGTGGATTGCCTGGTCTTCCTGGATTTTCTGATGGTAATGCCCCAGCAATGCATGTTCTAACAGCTTAACTTATAAGGAGTTTGATGACAGGGTCACAGTGGGGAAAATCTTTGTGGTGATCATGTGATACACAGTGCAGAGTAGTAGATAATAACTGGGGGGGCAAAGAATGGGAGGAGCATTTTCCTTTGGACCAGTGGGACTCTTGCAAAACTACTGAAATAGAGATGATGACAGAGCCTTGTTTCTGCAACTGCTGTTGATTTGCTCAGGTGAAAAGTGCAGTTACCATTTTTGCTCCATGCTAAGGATGTCCATTTTCCCTTGCATGCTAGATGCAATTGTATGAACTTTCTTTTCTGTTACATCACATCTCTTTGGGCAGCACTGTTAAGAAATTGCTCTGAACTTCTTCCCTGGTTGTGTTTCAGCGGATGGGGATAAGCCAGGCTTACCTGGAGAAATGGGACCAAAAGGGGAAAAGGGTGAAATTGGATCTCCTGCTTATTTTGCGGGACCGCCTGGGCTTCCAGGCAAGGATGGCTCACCTGGAATTCGTGGTCCACCTGGTCCTGTTGGAGCCCCTGGTAAGTGCAAAAATAGATTATGAGAATTCTCAGGAACATCTCTGATTATTTTAAAGACAGCTGCTGGCAGCACAAAGTGAGACATTGACAGAATGAAATTAAATTAAATGAAATTAAATGAAATTAAATTAAAATTAAATTAAATGAAAATTAAATGGGAGGTGGGGAGGACACACAGAGAAGTCGTGTACACTCATCAGTGAAGAAAAGGTTTATGTGATTTTTAGGCAGCCCTGGCAACATTTGAAAGAATGGAGAAAAGGATGTGCATGGAGTGATCCAGAGCAGATTATTTGTGCTAATGCAGAGTAGGTTGGGCTGAGAGGAGGAATTCAGTGTTAGAGAGAGCAAAGAATGGTGGATTGTCTGCCACAACAGATGGAAGTTGCTGAGAATGAGTGTGAGAAGCTGTCAGAAGATGGAGAGAGGAAGAGAGAAGGGAGTTCATCACAGCAGGCTGGGTTAGACAGGAAGTGACATTAGGGGAAACAGGGGAAAATGTGTTGCAGCTCAAAGAAATAGGAATGAAAGAGAAAAAAGAGTAAATCTACAGTAGATTAATTCATATTTTTATTAAATTAAACTTGTAGGTCCTCTCTTTGGATTAAAAGGACGAGAGGGAACACCAGGTAGATTTGGTATGCAAGGTTTCCCTGGGCCAAGAGGACAAAAAGGACCTAAAGGTAGGTTATAACAGGTAACTCAATAGATGATCTGCTGTTATGCATTATGTAAAGCCCCAGTGTGATCAGTCTGGGTTTATTGAACTATGACATGCATGAGGACAGATGAATTTGATCTGAGGCTAACATGACAAAGAAATGTTGTGTTGGATTCTTGTCAGAAAAAAAAAAAGGAGTCATTTTCTCAAGTATTTGAGAAACTACTCAAATATTCTCAAGTCTATATATAAGATGGATACAGCTGCACATCTATTTGTTGTTGACAGAGCTTTCTTTCTTCTCATTCCAATTTTTTCCTTAGGTGAAGAAGGGGATTGCACTAGATGCCTTTTGGGGAGGAACTCAGAAGGGGCTCTACTGGCCCCCGTGGCCCTCCTGGCTTTCCAGGAACCCCTGGCCAGCCTGGAAGGAAAGGAGAACCTGGTGATCAAGGACCACATGGTCTTCCTGGCTTCCCTGGAGCAAAAGTGAGATCGTTGGGATTTTTTTTATTGCTTAGTTTTATATGCCAATTTTATATGAAAAAATCCAAAACCTCAAGCTATTCTCCATGGAAAAATGATAAAAAGTATTATTTTCCCTCCCTCCCTCCCTTCCTGCCTTCCTTCCTTCCTTCCTTCCTGCCTTCCTTCCTGCCTTCCTCCCTCCCTCCCTCTCACCTTCCCTTCCCTTCCCAGTACAGAAGGCAAAAAATTGCTAGAATGGAAGTGCAGATTTTGGGAAGAGTGAAAGATTTCCCCATAACCCAAAGTCCACCTTCTATCTGAAGAAAGCAGAACCCTTTCAAGATGCTGTATTGAGTGTGATCTGACCAGGGAAGGGAAGCAACTCCAGTAGTAACCTAGGGTTGTTGCTTATAGGATGCACATGTTAAACTGATAAAATGGTTCTTCTTGTTCACAATATAGTCTTTCTAAAAACCTCTGTTCAATAACACTGAGGAAAGGGCTCATAACAGCTTGTTTGTTGGTGGTACATAGAGGTGCTGTGATGTGCTAACTGCATCGTGGCTCCTCAGAGGCAGAGCTGGCTTCAGTCAGCCCCATCTCTCAAGATTTTAGAATAAGTCCTTTGTAATGCTGACCCAAAAGTTGATTTTGTGTATCAAAGAATTGTAGAATGCCTTTGGCTGGAAAGGACCTTAAAGATCACCCGGTTCCAAACCCCTGCCATGGGATGGAACACCCTCCACTAGCAAAGGTTGCTCAGGACCCCATCCAAGTGGTTTTGGCCTAGAAGATTCCAGGAGTGGGGTATCCACAGCTCTTCTGGGTCTATGTACTGACTTCAGGGCCTCACCACACTTACAGTAAAGAATTTCTTCCTAATCTGATCTAAACCTACTCTCTTTCAGTTTAAAACCATTCCTCTTTTCCTACATACCATTGTAAAGTCCAAAGATGTCAGAGCGAACATGTTTTCAATTAGTACTTTAGGCTCTTCTGAACATCAAAAAAGCAAGCTCACTCACAACTATCTAAAGTTTGGGATTTTTTAGAATTAAAATATAAGACATTAAACTTTGACTTTATTAAGGCTGTATTTAAAAAAAAAGCAGAAAAGGTAGATTTTTTTTTTGCAAAAATTCAAAATACTCTTATGAAAAACTATACTTTCTAGAAGTCATGAAAAAATTGACAGAAATATTTCCAAAAATATAATATTGATACTTTGGTTAAAACTTGGCATACTCTTACTAAAAAAAAAAAAAAAAAAAAAGCCTTTCTACAAGGCTTTTTTGCTTTTGAGATTCTTCATCCCAGAATTTAGGTTACTGTAGAACAGAGGGAAGTATAAACATGTACAGACATAGCACAGCAAATTCAAAAAGTAAAACCATGTAGCTTATATAATCTTGGTCCATATACTGGGCTGAAAATCATTCCATAATTTTTTAAGCATTTTCAAGAAGCTACATATGTGGATGATAAATACAATTAATCTTGATGAGATGTATGTCAGTTTAATGAAAATGAAGTTTTATCCCAAGCAAAAGGATTTTTTTTCCTGTGGAGAAAGAGAAATTCGAAGGAGCCGTAAAATATTTTGAAAAATACCTCTATGCTAAATTGCATTATACATAACAACTAAATCTTGAGAAAAAAGATAGCATTGTGAAGATCATGCTATTAGTGCAGTGTTAATGCAGTAATTCAGCATTATTTTAAGTTCTTGGGTTTTCTTTTGGCCTGAAAAAAATCAATATCCAAAAGAAACGACTTTACCATGGAGTACAGTTTCAGTCACATTAAACTGCAGCTTTCAAATATGTCCCAGGTAAAGCAGAATGCTTATAATCAAAATTAATCTCACTCTTTTGACTAACAGAAGCGCAAACCTGCATTGTTGTGGTGACCTGCAGCTGAGATAGTTTTTATACATGCTTTTCACCCAGAATGTCAATAAAATACAGTGGTGCCAAGGACACACTTTCAAATAATATCTGGAACAGGAGTATTTTAAACAAAAAATAAATTTATCAGGTACATCCCTTTCATTCAGTGTCTGCCCTGGAATTTAGTAAGAGGTGGCTGAGGGAATCCTGACATGCACGGCTTATATTTTAGTGATCATGAGTGTAATTATTCAGAACTAAAGCTAACTGGCATAAAACAGTCACTAGTAAATGACTCTGTAACCTCTGGGCCTTGGCACCTACCATGGATATGGATTTGGTTCTGTGATTGCCAGGCTCTTGGCCAGCAGCTAGAAATTTCACTTTCAGATGGGCTGTTCAGGAGGAGGTTCCAGCATTGTGCCTGGGAATCAAGAATGCCAGAGACTGGTCTTTAGCTTCCCCACAGTTTGTCTTTGCAAGAGAGAAGGTTTCCCTCCTTGGAGGTTTTCAGTGCATGGCTAGGCATCTCCAGGTTCTGGGCTGGGCCAGAAACCTCCAGCCCTCCCTTCTGACCAAAGCCCTCCCACACGTCCGGGATTTGATTAAGTGATTTGATCATTTAATCCCTCTATGCCCAAGTTCTTGTCTGGTAAATGAAGGTGGTGCTGCCTTTCAGCCCCAGAACAGTGCTTGAATCACAATCCACTGCCAACTGCAAGATTGTTCTCCTTGGGAGTGGTGCACAACATGAATTGCACGTCAGTAGAACCTTAAGGTTTTTCCCAAGGTGACAAAGAGTTGCTTGGGGCATTTTCTTTAGTGGCTAACACTGAGTAATTCACCATGTTTTCTCTAGTGCAGTTCTGCAGCAGCAGTCCTGCAGTCACCTGCAGGACTCTAGCTCATGGAAAGCCACAGGTGTCCCAATCCATCCTCATGCAGAATCTCCTCTACCATGCCATAGAGACCTTGGTCCTAGATTTAACATATTAATAAAGGTTCTGCTCAAGAATGGTTTTACTGAAGAGGAAATCGTTCATGGAAAGTAACAGGAAAGAAGTGAAATTTAAGGAGGCTTTTTTTTGTTTAAGCAGGACAGTAATGCAAATCTTGATACTTATTTCTTAAGAAGTTCTCATTTGTTTTGGGTTTTTTTAATGTATGTAACATCAGGGATATTCGGGTCCAGCTGGATTTCCTGGACGGAAAGGAGAAAAGGGAGATTCTTTACATGTAACCACAAAAGGTAGAGTGAAAATTCTTATCACCTGTATTTTTCCTATTATTTATAGTATTAATGAAAGATTGCTCTCACAATGGAATGTCTTCTTTAGGCACCAAAGGGATCCGAGGAGACCCTGGGCTGCCTGGAATCAGAGGTGAGGATGGTTTCCCAGGCAGAGATGGATTGGATGGTTTGCCAGGACAGCCTGGCCTTCCGGTAAGCAGCAAATACAGCAAATACACCAGACCCAGCTACTAATGCACTTAATTCTGAGGAATTGTGATCACCAGCTTGTCCTTCTTTCACAGATAATGATGCAAAACTAGACTGGGTTTGCTGGTTATTGGTAAATTAAGCATCAGGTTTACTCTCAGGGGTTTTAGAAAAATCTTTCACTTTTATTTCCATTTTACTTAAACACAAATGGTAGTGTATGGTTTATCAGTAACTCCTTCAGTATAGTCTGAGATTCTTTGCGACTGAGTTTCAATAGCTTTGATACAACTGTGTTGAAGAAAAGCAAAATTTACTACAATTTTATGTTCTTAAAATGTACAATATGTCATCATATTGCTTGATAGCAATTAACCTAACTAACTGTAGCTATCTAGAAATTACACATGTAGTCTTTGTTCATTTTTTACCTTCCTTCTATAGGCAGAATTAAATATCTTACAAGAAGAATTCCTGTGACCCATCATAAATAATGTTTCGAACCACTGAGATGCTCATATGTCATATTTGAAGATGGGCAAGAGCTATACTAGGCACTTTAGACCACAGTACTTTTCCTACCAGTGAAGATGGTACTTTATATTGCTTCTGAAGATAGAAAAGCATTCTCTAATGATGTTTGTAAAATGTTGATTCAGTAGTGTAGAAATGTCACTGGAAGTGCAGACAGAGAAAAAATCTTTTGGGTGCATTTTTATGTCAGCTTTTCTCAGAAGTAAATGCCACAATGGAACATCTCTAACAATGCTTTTCATCTCCCCAAATCAACTTAGAGCTTTTCAAGAAGGACCAGGAGCCCCTCCACAACACTGATTTGTATTGCCCAAGTGCTTTTCATGGGCCAATATTTTTAGGGGAATGTTCCCTCAAGGAGCACTTCTCTCATGCTCTTACTGCCATGTGGTCTACATTAAAGTCAGGTTATTTCAAAAATACTTTACTTTCAATGTTGATGTAAAAAAAGCTGGGGTGCAACACTTGAGAAATTACTGCCTATAAGATGTTGTTCATGAGAGCAGTTCAACTGTTTGAGTTGTTTCTCAGCAAAGTCAGCAGCGACCACCTCTGTTCACTTCCCACAGGGTGATTCTCTCAGAGGTTTCCCTGGTGATCCTGGCTACCCAGGTGAATTAGGCCCAAAGGGCTTTCCAGGAGAAGCAGGCCTGCCAGGTGAAGGATTTCCTGGTCCAAAAGGCTTCCGGGGCCCTCCAGGTGACCAAGGACAAGCTGGAAGCCCAGGATCTCCAGGTCTGCCTGGTCTGCCAGGGGAGCCTGGCCAACTAGGTAAGAGACACCAGTGTGTCCTGCGTCAGAGCCATGGGAGATGTGAGCTGTGTGAGCAGCTCTGAGTTGTGTGCAGCATTTATCCAGCATCCCCACATGGGGTTATGTGGGGTAAAAGGAAATGCTGGTATTGTCCAGAAATCTTAAAAAAGGAGATACTTCAGAAGTCCCAGTAGTTTTATGTCAGGTTTTGAAATAACATGAATTAATGTGTTAGTGCCAGCAAGAAACATTTTTCAGGTTTCAAGCAGTTGAAGGCAATGGAGCAATGTCCTGCCATTGGAAATCCCACAGGTGGTTTTCTCTGACTTTTCCCATCCAACATAATCTTTTAATTGACCAGAGAAAATCATGTTTCCACCCTTCAGAGCTCCTCATAGCATTTCTGCAGCTTTTCAAGTCCCTTCCAAGCATAGCAATGCCAGGGCTACATTCAGAAGAGCTCAAGCTCAGATTTTTATTCCTCCACTTCAAGAAGCCTGGCAGAATATTAAGGCTAAAGCAAGCACATGCCAGCCTTACACACAGTGCATGGGACAGCCTCCTAACATGGACAGGATAGATTTTAGGCCTGGATCTAATCAATGTGTGGATAGTGTGGATAGTGGATTTGTGTGGTATGTGTGCGTAATATATAAGAGAATACATTATCTGCTGGTTTTATAGGCATTTTGGTTAGAATTGAGAACATTTTTGTCTTTTTGCAATTTTGCTCTTTTAGATAATTACTGTGTTTTCTAATTCTTTGCTCACAGACTGTGGGCAGGTCATTGAAGACTTTCCTAGAGGAGACGCAACCGAACCAATATGGTCAGGTACTGTACATACACATGGCTTGAATATCTTTTTAGTATTATGCTGCTTTTATGGGTTGATACTTTCTTCTGATGACTGCTTTGGATGCTCTTGGTTGTAACCTCTTTGAACTTTAGGTGACAAATAACTATGCATGTAGTCTATGTAGCTCTAAACTAAATTAATCAAATTGAACATTTTTAAATTATTGCACTTTTGGCTCTGCACTTTTTGAATTCAGAAATTCTTTATTTCATCACTCCTGAGTGTTTATTGTATGATTACTGTGCAATCTATAAAAACGGTACCAGAAATTAGGTGCCCAAGAAAATTTTAGCATCTTTTTGGAAGAAGAACTTTGAATGAAAGATTTTCAGTGCAATGTGACATATGAGAAAAAACCCTTAGATTTTTACCAAAATTAACTTGATTGCTTCATGGGTATAAACCACCCATAGGGAAACAAAGCATTTCTCTTATTCTGAAAAATGCAGTAGGCTGGACTACCCTTTCTGTGCTGGTCCAACTGGACTGCCACCATAACCCCTGTAAAATAGGCAGAAGAGCAGCTCTTGGGGTGGAGATCAGCTTGAGTGCTCCCCTGAAAATGCCACACGCAGCCAATTTTTTTTTTTCAATGAAGAATAAAATTTCTTTTCAAATTAGGAGTTTGCATGTTAATTTCCTTCGACTGTTTTAATGAAACTGTCTCAACTTCAGGCCCAGAGACATGGAGAGACAGTATGGGAGCACATATAGTGTGACTAACTTGATTTTTTGTTTGCAGGTGCAGGCTGTGTAAGGCCACCAAAGGGATCCCAAGGAAAGCCAGGAGTGCCAGGAGCCATAGGTAATGTTTTGCCTTTATCTATACTGTGTTTCCCACATACACTGCATTTGAAGGGTATCTTGCCATATCAGTTATAACTGAGCCTTAGCAGACAGCAAGTTTTAGAAATTACATTGGAACACAGCATGAACCTGACCCTGCCAGAGAGATCTAAGCAGTGTGCAGCCCAGGTGACTTCACATTCCTGAAGTAAGCCTGCCTTTGCTAATGAGTGTCAGCCATGAAGCAGAAGGCAGAAAGGACAGCCTGTTTGCTATTCTCCACATGCAAGTACGAGTATACAGAGTCCACAGGTTTGGTGCTAGAGAGTGTACTGAGCTCTCAGAGCTGACTGCACACCTCACAAGGCAAATCCTGTCCTCTGAGAGCAAGGTGATGAAAGGATTTGATTGAGGACTGTGACAGATCCTTCTCACTGTTCCCCTTCAAGTTCTGTACAGAGTTCCTTCAGCAAGTGTGATCCCAGAGCCTGTGGTGCAGCTCAGTGTCTGGGCCAGGCCGTCTGACCCCAACACGGCCGATCTGTCGGTTTTCACGCGCTCCTGCCTTGCAGAGCTGGTCCCTCCTAGCCCAGAGGGGCCATGTGGTCATCCTGGGCCCCCCACCACTGGGGGCTCCCCACCTTTGAGCTGTGTTTGTTCTCCTTCCTGCAAAGGGCCCTGCAGGGGATTCTAAACGCCCCTCCTCCTTTAAACAAAAAGGGGGACCTGTGGATGCAACAGTTTAGTGAGAGAGAGGAGCCAAATAAAATTTCCCAGAAGTTGTTCTGGGGAGTTTTGAAAAGGCTGAGAGAAAGAATTAAAGCAGTCCTGCAGCTGGTGTTTTCAGCAGTTGTTTTCTCATAAGATGTTTACCAAAGGGTGTCTTCCTAATTAGGCAGTGGTGTGATGGGGTGTTGATTAAATGACCAATCAGGTCCACCTGTATTGGAATGGTGTATTAAAGAATGGGTTTGTAATAAACTTGGATCTGCCTTCTGAAGAGACCTAGAGTCTATATGTCACATCGCCCCTGTTCTTGACTCAGTAGTGACAAACCTCCTTCCAAGAGGAAGAGGAGGTGAGGACGGAGCCTGAGGGACTGTGTGAGATGGAACTGAGATACATGGGCAAGGTGTGCTGGGTGGTCATAATGACTGACCTTGAAGGGGGAAATGTCTGACCAGCACTGATAGTTCCAATGAACTTATGTACTCCCAGCCTAAGCAATAAAACTGTTTTTCAATAAATCCATCTCATCACCAGCTGTAAAGACACTGACAAAAAACATAGCTGGGTCCTTCAGATTTTGGTAAATGTAAAATTCTTGATGCATCTGTTTCTGTGCTTTTCCAAGTTTAGAGGTCTGGAGAATAAATGTTAAGGTCAAGCTCTTTTTTTTTTTTTTTCAACAACACAGGGTTTATTATGACATACATAGATTCATTAATTGATTTATCACAGATTAATGCATCTTAAAAGGAAAAATTTTATCTCTGTTGAAAGATTATCTGTGTTTCCCTAGTCCTGGTGCCTAAGTTTGTTGGTAGGATCACGACTTCTTGTTTTATTTGCAATATTTGTAGTTTTTTTGTGAATATGATTTGTTTATTTTCATTCATATGAGCTCAAAGGTTTTTCTTTCAGTGAGTACAGTCAGATTTGTCAGATTTAACTCCCAGCTGTAAGACTGCTGTAACACAAGTTTCATGTGTTTTACATTTTCTGTTCTTGGCTAGCTCTTTCACAGATCTTTCTCTGCCTTTGTTAGCTTACATGCTTTAGTAATTTTAAGACTTGTTTTTTTTAAGACTTGTTTTTCATCCTCTCTCTCCAAAACCTGGGAAAGGCCCCTTGCAGAGCCCAGTGCAGAACTCTGTTCATAGCTGCCTTTCAATCAGTTCTGGAACCAGAAGCCTGGGAGGAAAAGGACACATTTTCACAGCTTCTTTTTGCCATAGCTGTGTCAGTTGAGTTGTCTGGAGCATCATTCCTACCCACATTGGCCAAACCAACACAAAAGCACCAGCACCTCCTTTACACCATTTTCGTTGTCTGCTTGGAGTGATGGGGTTTGCCCACAAGATTTCCCACCTTCTGCTCAGCCAGCATGGAGCTTCTCTGGAGACAGTCAGGTCTCTCGGTGTCCTAGGTGCTCATGGCACACAGTGTATCAAGCAAGGAGCTGTCTTTGTAGTCTGCCACCCTCATGTCCTTGTGTTCCTTTGCGATTCCTGGCAACACACACAAACATCTTGGTTATTCAGGAGTCTCAAAGTATACACAATTGCTGTTGAATAAAATTTTTAGGCTGTTTTCTGTCTCAAACAACTGAAATATTTGCAAACCAAGCATTACATTGCCAAAATAAAAACTTTTTTCATGCTGCTGTTTGGCACAGCATGTTATCACCAGCTAACATCACATATTGACTTACTGAAATATGTGGTAAGCAGTGGATGTATTCTTCCTCTGCACCTTCTTTCTCTCACATGGCTTTTTAATTAGTGCAATACTGAACAGAATTAATGAAAGCCAGTTATTGCAGATGGGAAACAAGACCAAGATGCCATTTGGGTAAGAGGCACATGGGAGTTTTTCACTGAGACCTGAAAGCCTAAGATTTTCCTTTTGATTTCTTTCTGGGAAGTTGCTTTTCATATAAGGGAGAGAAAAAATAGTCCTGTACAACAGTGAAGAGTCCTGCACATGCACACTTCATTGGCTGGTTATGTGCACCTTATTTCTCGTTATTTAAAATGTTTCCTGCTCCCCCTCACAAATGATAGTTAAAACGACAAATAATCATGGTTAAATGATATAAATTTCAGAAAACTGAAGTGGAAGAAAGTGTCAAAATCCAAGTGATATTTCCCTTGTTTTGTCATAGTTAGGGATGGAGAGAAACTTGCTTTTGGTAATGAATAAATGAGTTGTAATTCACGGTGATGCTAAGCAACAACTTTTTAAATGTTAAAGCATGTTGTTGACCTTCAAGCCTGAGCTGGGAACTTATAAAGTTCAAAATGCTGGGGAGCATAGTGGAACAAAGCATTTCCCAGGAATTATTTTCAAAGAACTTTACCAAAAATCTTGTTCTTGTAATACAGTGGATTAACAAGACTCTTGTAATAAAACTATTGCATGGAAAAAAATATGTAATTTTATAAACATAACAAAGGAATGCTACAAAATGCTTGCAGGTTTTGAGATGTTAAAAAACAGTAATATTTGCCCTTACTGAAATGTCAAATAATGTATCACAAGGAAAGGAGGTATCATTTTGGCTGTCAGGAGAAAAATCAGTATGAACAAGAGGTCAGTGCCTGAAGAACTGGCACACCTTTTTTTTTTCAGGGCACATCCTTTCTTTACTAGGAAATCTCTAGACCTGTAATGTTACAAATATAGTAAGTAGGCTAGTTAATTTGTATTCATTTTGAGGGATTATTAGATCTAACCTTTAACCTTACATTTCTGCTTCTTGGTTATCTATGCCAGTCTGCTCTTGTTCTGTGATCAGTTTAGCAGGGAAAGGAAAATTTTTTTCCTCCTACAGCATCTCATCTGTGCCCATTTCTATGATCACTCTTTTTTGACATTGCCTTTTGACCTTAATCTAAGAGCCTTAATTTACAAAATATTGAAAAGCTCCAAAAGTCTGTGAAACCAATTATCTTTACCCTAGTAGTCATCATATCATTAGTCTTTAAGTCAGGTTAATCCATGTTTGTAAAAGCACTTAACCTAGATTTTTCGTCCATGTTTTGGAATCTTGAATACTTCTAAAGAGCTACTGTATAGCCCCATTAATTATTTTTTAAAGATTTCAGCTTTGCATCCATCACATCATGATGATACTTACTACTACCTTTTTTTTCACATTATATGCTTCAGTTTTGTTTGTTCAGATAACATTTTTGTACTTTCTTTTATATAATTTAGGTGCAAAAGGTGCAAGAGGATTCCCAGGTGATCCAGGTCCAATGGGTTTTCCAGGGCTAAATGGTACACGAGGTGATCCAGGTCGGGAAGGATTCCCAGGTCCTCCAGGTACCTTGAAATAATTACTCATTCTTTATATACTTTTGACCTTTTACTGAAGTCACTTAAACACAAATACTTGATTCTAGGTACATTTTCACTTATCTTCCCTTCTACATTGAATCAATAAGCCATTAGATAAAAATATTACTTTTCAAATCCAGAAGTATTTCTTCCATCTTCCATAATGATGAAAAAATTCGTAGATGCCAGCCTTTTACAATCTGCTTTATTGTTCAAATTTATAAATGTGACAGTAAAAATTCATTAAATTCTCATAAAGAAATTAAATAACAAGATATTTTAGATTCCAAGTGCATTTTACTCATAATGATGATGAAGAAAGAAAGAAAATAATAGTATTAGTACTTCCATTTAATTCTTTCCAACATTAGTATAAATGATGGAATGGATGGAGTGTGTGTGCCACTGCACACATAATTAATTCAGTGGCATGCACATATAAGCTGCAGTGGGTGTGTATGTTCACAAATCATCAGTCAATCCATCAAGAATTACAGGAATTACCTCCAGAAACGATCACTTCCCTGTGGTTGACCAAGTTTATTTGGTCAGAGAAATGGAAAATGAGTTGATTGGAGTTTTTCTGTACCCCATTACAGAAGCCATTGATGCAACTTAATTTATGAGCTCTCTGGAATTTTTTTTTGAGAGATCTGATTTCAAAGTCCTAAATCCTCACAGATTCTGAAGTGCCTCAAAATTTCCCAAATCCAGTGCCAGGGGGTGCTTTGCCCTCAGGCAGCACATGGCATGACTGTGTTCTCTGGACTCATCTGCAGCATCTGTAGTAGCAACAGAGAAAGAAAAGAAGAGCTGGTGCATGTCCTGATGCATCCTGATGCGTCAAGGGATGCATCATACAACATGGCTCTGTGCAGCACAGGGCCGGACCACGAACCTCTGTCTCCCCTGGTAAGCTCCACACAGTGCTCTGATTGCTAAATTAGGGCTCCCATATGGCTCCCAGGCCACAGGGAGCAATCCCCTGCAGTGTTCCATGCTATCTTTCACCAGTGCTTCGGCTTAACTTTCAGCTCCACTTTTCCAGTGTACCTTGTCATTTGTGGTGATAGAAACATCATGTTGGTACATCTAGGATTTGAACTCCAGCATTTGTAGTGAACTCGGTGATGCCTAGTCCCTGTTTTATTTATAGGTTTCACTGGGCCCAGAGGAGACAGAGGCCCAAATGGGCTACCTGGACTGCAGGGACACCCAGGCCTTACAGGAAAATCCGGAGCTCCAGGAGCACCAGGACCGAAGGGCCTTCCTGGTGATGTTTTTGGAGCAGCAGCAGGGGCCCGAGGGGATGTCGGCTTCCCCGGCTTGCCAGGGCTGAAAGGAGCACCAGGAGATCAAGGAGTACCAGGAACTAGAGGTAACAGCTTCTTCTAATAAAGAAAGGTTTGTCTAAGAGTTGATACAAGTGCAGCCAAATTGTAGAGATGTGAGAGTCGAAGAGACCGTGTTAGGATGCCTCAGAGGTACTGATGACCTCACCGTCAATTCCCAGTGCCTGATGATCTCCCAGTCCTTCCACTTCTGTGTCAGCTGTTGCCAACGTGCCTGGCTCCTCTGAACACTTTCTGGAGATCCATTGCTTATGTTCCACTGTCCTTCACATTGCTCTACATGAAGTCAACTACAGGAGGATAGCAGAGAACCAGACTTTGCTCATCTTTGTCGCTTTCAGATGGACTGCTAGCTTTTTTCCCTGTAGTTAAGGGAATGGTGGTGTTGCTATTATCCTCAATTTTCATTTACATACAGCAATAATACTGAGATTCTTTTCCCACACCAAAAATGTCTGTGTATTGCATGGCTTTGCTGATCAGCACATTGCAGTAGTGCTGAATTTGTAAATTTTAGCTAAGAGGACAGAGAGTTAGGTAACTGCTAATAAGCTATTTTACCTTGACAGTTTTTGGGCACTCACAAATAAGAAAAAGATAATATTATATACTTATTTATAACTTCAGGGTGTTCATTTTCATTCGTTATTTCACAGACCATAAAAAATATCCTAAAATCCCTGCAGAAAACAGAGTTTCTCCACAAAATCTGATTTTTTCACTCTCTGAACTCTGTGAAGGACTTTCAAAAGCACATGAGGGAATTTAGCATACCCTGCTACACAGTTTCAATTGCATTTGGACCCATAATTAAATTTAGGACTGCTGATTACCCCCTTCCCCTGTGTGGAGCTGAGAAAAGAGTAGTAATTGTATGACTAGCTCGAAGCAAGGTTTATTGCGGGAACTAGTTTTGGATATCCTTCTCGTGATTTTTGATGAAAATAAATAAAGAAGAGCATCATCTTCTCAGAGTTATTTGAAGTGAGGAGAGCTGGTTTCACCTGCAGTAGAGCCCCAGAGTGAATAAAAGGGATGAAAGCAGCTCTGTGGCCTTTAACAACTTTGAGAAAAGGCAGAAAACATCACTAACATCTCTGAAGAGGGGACAAAATCCAATTTTGTTTGAAAAAAATAATATGGTGTGACTTTGCACCCTCTTTGTAAGCATTTTTGTAGAACTAAGTTTTCAATAGTAAAAAATACAGTGAAAATAAAAAGCATTACTAGTTTGTCTATTCTTGATTTATTTTACAGTTCTCACAGAATGGGTCCAGATAGAATGTGAATTTTTCTACAAGTATGAATTTTTAAAATTTTACATTAAATTACTAGGAATTTATTTATAACACCTTTGCCACTTCACTCAGAATAGCAACTGAAGCCTGTATGCTGTTGTTGAGAAAACCCACTTTAAATGACCACAGTATAAAACTCTTTTAACTACAGTCAAGCCAATGGACCTACACTCATAAAACCTGAAGAAAGAGAAGGAGATCCACTTGACCTGGATTTTTAATGCCATGTACTATTTGTATGCTGCTGCTTCTCCAATCTGAATGAAAAGTGGGCATTATCTTTTTTAAACTTAACACCCTCTTTACTGGTTTGTGGTAGAGTCATAATTTTTCACCCAGTGCATGTCATCAAAATTAGGGCCTTTTTGCTTAGGAATTTGTATCAGTCTTACAGAAATGCCTTGTAATGACCTTACATGAAAATTTCTAAACAATAATATAGATCCCACCATTTGCCTTAAATGCTACTTTTCCTGCCTATAAAGTTTTAGAAAAGATACATAGCAGTATTTCAGTGGTTCAATCAGCTGCTTGATTCAGTTCTTACTAAGATATATGTGACAGGGAGATCAGGAATAACAGAGTTATTGGTATTAAAATAGAAAGATTGGGATTAAAACTGAAAGAGACCTGCATGTATATCCACATGGTGCAAAATCGTTATCATTCATTTGAAATAATCAATCAACCTATCTGATGCAAATTTTGAGATCACTGCTGGTAACATCCATTATTTTAAATCTAAAGACCAGTCCTTTAATTTGCTTTTCCTGTTCTCACTGAATTTTCAAAGGCAAAACACACCCTAGAAGCTGAGGATGTACAAAAAGAAATATATAAAAACATGTTCTCTACCTATGATGCTCTCTAATGCATAATTTTGGTCTTTTAGGAGCGGATGGTAGCCCAGGTTCACCAGGACCCAAAGGAGATCCAGGGCCACAAGGTCTCCCTGGTTTGATGGGATTGCCAGGAACACCAGGAACACATGGATTCCCAGGTCCACCAGGAAACCGTGGGCCAGATGGTGGCCCTGGCTCTCAAGGACCTCTCGGTGAGGAAGCAGCACAGTCCTGTGTCATTCCTCTTGCTGGTCCTCTGTGGCAGGGCAACTGTAAGGTTTTCACAGCAGAGAGTTTAAGTTTGGGGATGATCTTCCCAGGCAGAGCTGCTGCTTTTCTTTCTGTAGCCACCTACCAAGTCAGGCAGACTGGAAAAAGAAAGCCACCAAATGAGTCTAGGCTTATGGAAAAGGGGCTTAATTCTTGAATTAAAGAGGAGAGGAAGGTCCTGTTGCAAGTGAGTGTGGAACCAAATGATAGCGAGGCTGGTTCATGTTGATGAGCTACTTTATCTTTACAATCATTTCTGCCATTCTTTGATGAAGAAGTCCTAATTTCCCCTCTTCAATATGAAGTTGGTAGGACAGCAGTTTTCTTCCTCTTGAGCTATTGTGTATGAAATCATCATCTATGTCCAAACCTTTTTTACCCTCCCTGTTCTCACATTTACACAACAGGTCCACCTGGTGCTAGGGGAGAAGATGGTGAGCAAGGTTTTCCTGGCCCCGTGGGCCTGAAGGGTCTGTCTGGTGACAAAGGTGACATGGGTCACACGGGACTGCCAGGTATACGTGGTGTGACTGGTCCCCCTGGCATAAGTGGAATGGATGGCTTTCCAGGAGATAAAGGTGAGCTCTGGACTGCTGCTTTGAAAGCAGTGGTTGATTAAAGCTTTTCTGTGCAGACATGAACCAGACATATTCTCTGCTAGTCTCCCTCTAGTTAAAACAGTAGAATTAGGATCATGTGCCTAATACATTCCAAAATCACTGCCCATTTTCCACTGTGTTGGGCTTGGCACAGTGCTAGCTTGTGATATCCAGCCCTATTTAGAAGAGCAATGGCTGTTTTATTTCTCATTTTAAAAATACACAGTATTTACTGTTTTCTCTCTAAAAGTCTTACCCTTGTCCTACTCCCATTGGTCCTCAGTGAAATTTAAGAGATGTTTCCTCAAACATTGGTTTCAAAATTTTTAAAGCTAGGAGCTATGAAGTGAACAATGCCAGACACAAGACCTCAATGGTGACTTTCGGATACTGATGTTATGTTGAGAAGGTGAGATTGTCAGCTACCAGCCACAAGAGAACACAACTGTGTAATGCACATTGCCTACACCACACAGGGAGTTTCAACGGGGTTCAACTCCATTTGAAGCCAAGCTGAGCACAAACCATGCTTAAAAATGCATGTTGCAATTCCATCCGTTGGAAGGACAGGACAAGACTAGCTCTGAGATCAGCTCTCGTTTGAGAGAAATTAAGATCTGTTTGTTAGCATTACCCATGTAAAACAGCATTCTCTTGTTTAGAAAAGAGAAGTAGGGGAATTTTTGATGAGCTAGGACCAGCCAGTCCTAGACCCATGATTTGTATGTCTACATGTAGACCAGGCTGACTACAAGCCTTATGGGGAACTAGGTAGATACCTCAAGCTCATCTCTAGGAGAGGGGTTGTACTGATCTCTCAGAAGAATGCAGTAAGTTCTGGTCATCTCCACAACACCTCTTCTTGGCTACTTGAGGCAGGTTTGTGTACTCCGGAGAGCACACTACCTCAGGAGCTCTACTACCTCTTAGAGAGCCTGGGTGCCTGCTCCAGACCCACAGATTGCTGTAGGCATCAAGGCACCCAAAAAATAGGTACTGCTGCACTGAAGTTTTCATACCGTTTTAGTCATGTGTTGCTGGTTCATATTTACTTAATTTACAGAAATCTGAGTGAAGTAACAGTTCTCTTCCCCTCTCTCTTAAAGGCTTGAAAGGTTCACCCGGCATTGATGGTTTCAAAGGCATGACAGGCCTAAAAGGAAGACCAGGCATCAAGGGAATCAAAGGAGAATTTGGCCCACTTGGGGCTCAGGGAGATAAAGGCTCACAGGGCGCACGTGGCTTCAAAGGTATTTGCTTATGGGTGGTACTAGTGTGTTTGCTCTTCACATCTGCAGAACTATTTTACAAAGAAGACACATTTTTCACATGTTGAATTTAGCTCAGACATTCCTCCACCTATTTCACACATGGGCCTCTGGCCAAGAGGCCTGGATTTTAGACTCAGGGAAAGGTTACTTCTTTACACACTTAAGGCTGGAGACAGATATCTTATTACTCATCTGAACTCAGATAGTGGCACCCCTGGACATGTGCAGAAGTCATGAGAGCATTTTCCCAGGAAGCGTAAGATGTTTGGGGAGAATATTTAGATTTTTCTCCAGTTGCACTGTAAAGACAGTTAAATATTCAGAAAAAACAGGCAATTAAGTAGTTAAAAGTCACCAACATTATTAAAAATCTAAAAGTCACAAACATTCAGCTGGTATTATTGTTGGTGAAATGAAAACTATAACTCAGTCCTCTTTTGATTACACACAATTGCCTTTAAATAAATGTTTTGCCACAAGACCAAAATGGTCTTTCTAGGGACCCTGAGATTGGTATTTTTTTTTAAAGTGTCTGCAATTCCGAAGTTGCAGAGCAGTGATCCCAGCAACAGTCTCAGCAAAAGACATGTGTGAAAACAGCCCCTGTGAAGAGAAGTGCAAATACACTTCTTGTTGAAGAAATGTGAGACAGTGCATAATCATAGGAGACAAGTCTGGGTTACTGGCCTGTCTCTGCACCCCACAAAGACCTAAAGACAGTCATGGAGTCTGTATGGGTCACTTCTTCTGGACATTATTTACTGATATCACCCAATAAAGTCAAGAAAATGAACACTATAGCTGGTAACAAATCCAAACATTTTCTTTTGCCCAAGGCTTTTTGATTGAGAATTTCCTTTGCACTAGAACTAAACTACTTTTCTGTGCTTTCTCCACTGTGCTTCTTGGGTTTTTTAATAAACCATGATTTTGGGGCTTTTTTTATAAAAACATGATTCCTAACTGATCTACTGAGAGATAAATTATCTATCACAGAGGAGTCTGGGTCCAGCTCCCAGGATTTTATGTACAAAAGTTTAACTCAGTTTTCACGTTTTCTTAAGCATGACTCTTCCACTGCCATGTTGTATTGACACAGGTTACTTTTCATGCAAATAGATTTTCTGTAGCTTGTGCAAGGTCATTCCTTTTTCCTAATTCACTCTTCTGTTCACTTTTCTGACCATGCTGCTGACTAGAATTTTGTAACATGGTTGGGCTTTTTACCCTTTAGGTGACCGTGGGGATCAAGGCCCCCCAGGAGACCCTCCAAAGCTCATGCCCAGCATGATGATGGAAGTTAAAGGTGAAAAAGGAGATGTTGGAGAAAGGGGCACAAAGGGATTCTTTGGCTTAAAAGGTCAGTGGTCATAGTAAAACAAGGCAAGCACATTCAGAATTTCTCATTTAGTGCTTTTTCTCAGCTACCAAATTAAACATTCCCTGCTCATTGTACCACTTGGCTGCAGCCTCGGCAGTAAGGTCTCTGACAGCAGAAACTGAGCTCCTGGATGCATTTCACAGAGTCACCCCCAAGGAAAGCTTTGAGGGATGATGTGGGTGTGGGTGTGGGTGGGTGTGTGTGTGTTGCCTTGTACAGCACATTGTGGTGCCATGTTTCGAGAAGAAGGTAGTAGGAAAACTAGCAGCAGGAAAGCTGCTTTCACAGAAGCCTGCATGTCAGTCTTCCCTTATTTAATTTTCTTCTTCCCTGCCTGCAGGTAGCAAGGGAATGCCAGGCCTTCCTGGAAAACAGGAACCCCAGGGTCCCCTGGGCATCCCAGCTACGTGGCTGGTGTGAAAGGAGACATCGGCGCAAAAGGGCTGACAGGTGTGAAAGGGTATCCTGGTCCTGCTGGTTCTCCTGGCATCAGAGGCTTCCCTGGCACCACAGGAGTCAGAGTGAGTTCATGCACATGAGGGAATAAGGGTGTCCTTGTGCTGGCATTCAGCTTCCCAGGAAGTGGATTCACCCCTTGAAATTTTGCCGAACAACAGCAGTGCAAAGATAAAAATGCCATAAGCACTGAATGAATAGATCAAATACTTTTGCTTGCTCACTCCAACATTCATCAGGCAGAGCAATTTCTTTTCTCATTGTGAGACATCCAAATTTCATATGCTGGCATTTTGCCAGTGAGGACCCAGATGGTTCCTTCTAGGTCTTTGATCCTGTTGCCACAGCTGCTGGTAAAAATTATTCTCAGTCTTGGGCTTGTTTTTCTCTTTGTCCCAGGACTTAATGGTATCACTGCCAAAAGTTACTGTCACTTACCTAACAGTAAGAATCTTAGCTTCTAGAGGGTAATTCATTGTAATTCACTCTGGCTGAAAAATAAGTTACACTGGAAGAAATAAAAGCTTAGAAAAGGCCTGACAGTAGATTCATAGACATCATTTATTTAAGAGAGACAAAAACTATGTTCCTTTCTCAGGTTCTCTTTGCCTTCAGATTTCAGTAAGATTTTTTTTTTAACCAAGGACTGCAGGGCTGTTATGGTTTAACCTCAGCCAGAATCTAAGCCCCACCTGGTCACTTGCTCCCCCACACATCCCCAGCAGGATGGGGAGAAGAGATTTGGAAGGGTAAAAGTTAGAGAACTTGTGGATAAGAACAGTTTTAGAATTGAAATAAACTACAAGAACAATAAATAATAATAGTAGTAGTAGTAGTAATAATAATCATGACAATGATAGATAAATAAAACTCAAGAAAGACAAGTGATACAAATGAAAACTATTGCCCAGCACCAACTGGCTGATGCCCAGCCAATCCCCAAGCATTGTTACTCCCCAGTCCATCATTCCCCCTGCCTTACATGCTGAGCATGAGGCCACAGAGTGTGGGATATCCATCTTGGTCAGTTGGGATCAGCTGTCCCAGCTGTGTCCCCTCCCAGATCCTTGCTCACCCCCAGCCTGCAGGGTGGAGTGACAAGCAAAAAATGTCCTGACATGGTGAAAGCACAGTTAAGTAGGAATGAAAACATGCCTGTGTTATCAACAGTGTTTCCAGCACAAATCCAAAACACAATCCTGTACTGGCTACTGTGAAAAATAATAACTCTGCCCCAGCCAAAACCAGCACAAGTACTCACTGCTATTTATGCATAATGGGATGTTCTCAATTTTAAACTTAAGCCTTTGCAAACATCACTTGTCCCTTGGTTGGTACTGATTTAGATTAACTGACTGCTGCCAAGTTACTCTATAAAGTACCACAGAAACTCAAAAGTGGTGCTTTTAATAGCCTTTTTTTAGTATTTCCAATGTTAGCTGCTTGGAAGGTTGAATAAACCCTCATCTTCACTAAGTGATACTTGTTTTCCATCATATAATAGGGAGAAAAGGGCATTCCAGGAATTTCTGGCCATTTTGGTACTCCTGGCTCACATGGAGAAATAGGTGAGTTTGTTCTCTTATCTGAGCACTCGCTATTCATCACCCATCAAATACTTGACATTAAGTTCTGAGGGGTCTCAGTGTGTCTTCAATCTCAGTGTCTTTCTACGGTCTTACAGAATGATACTGTAGGTGTGGAAGACTTTGAAATGGTCAATACCATTAGTTTCATGTAACACGTGCTGTCCATGGATAAATCCATCTGTGGCAAGGAGGGAGGCTCTTCCAGACACTTTTTTTTGCTGTCTTTAATTTGCTTCTCTTTTATTCTACAAAGATAATAGTTGCAGGATTTTGCCTCTGAAGTTGCAATTCCTTCAAAACAACAGGAAGTACTGTTTAAATTAAAGCCTTACCACTCATGTGTTCGTTTTTGTTTGAAATAGGTGATCGGGGAGATACTATAAACTTACCAGGAATGCCAGGCCTGAAAGGGGAAGTTGGTGTGCCAGGCTTAACAGGTAATAATTTCACAGTTGCTCTCTGAATGTATTTCTTTTCACATACCAAAGTTCCCAGAGGAAGGGAGGGGGAGCTTTCTATGGGTTTTTGGTGGCTCTTGAACCTGTGTTCTCATGACAGCTTCTGGAGAGGTTCATCTTCTCTCTATTGAAATTAATATGTGCTACATTTACCTCTTCAACTGAAAATACCATTATAGCAGTAAACATCATCACTGGCCACTCCAGTAGATAACCAAAGGAGCATTATCAGGCCATGATTATAGAAGATGGGATAGCAAAGTCTTGTAGATTTTGGACTGAGTTGTTAAGTTGTTGAGTTGTTAAATTTCCCTGTACATGCACTGCACTTGAACATCAGTAATGTTGAATATGAATCTCACATAATTTGGGAGCACTTTTAAAAACAAGTTTAATGATCATTTGGCCAGAGGACTCTTCATGCTCCCAGATTATGTAAGCACCCTGACTAGCAGAATGTCTTTATGTGGCAAGACCAGGACCCATTCAGTAGCCAAGTTCATGTTATGCTTGTTTGCTTAAAAAAAGATTAAAGGAATTAAAAGAACATACTGGTTTTGTGGTTTTCCAGGCATAAGAGGAGGTGTGGGACCAAAAGGAGAAGGTGGTGATCCTGGTTTCCCTGGCATTGAAGGCCTCAAGGGCACTCAGGGTGTCCCTGGCTCTGTGGGACAGGAAGGTAAAATATTCTTTTTAACACTCCAAAGAATAACATTGTTTAAGAGGAAAAAGAAAAATACTCTTTCCATCAAAAGAAAGTAATTAAGTTTTTAATATGCTCATCATTCTGTAAATTGGTGAGGAGCAGTGACAAGGATGTGGAACTCACAGCAGAAGTTAAGAGGAAATTGCAAAAATCTAACTCTACTTGATACCAGTTCTTCCTTTTCTATAGCAGCCATGTGTCCAGGCAAAGTGTTATATTGCTGACATACTCAGGCATTCTAATGTCTCAGTACTACAATGAGTAGGCTTTTCAGTGACCTTTCCTGCCATAAATGAAATCAGTATCTCCCAGGACACAGTTACAGAGCCTTTGAGCCAGGTTTATGGGCCAATGGTACAAGAGAAGCCAAGTGAGGTTCAGCTGTGGCTGGATCACACACTCAGGGCTTAAGAACATGTCCTGTTGCAGGAGGATCATGGAAATGCTCTTTTAGAACAGTTGCTCCACACTTCTTCTCATTAGAGGGCTTAGAAACTCCAGCTGAGGCTGGAAGAGCTTCAACAGATGCCTCACTGAGAAACATTTCTTGTCTGATCAGCTTCTCAGTGGGAAAGGCAAAACAAGTGCAGCAGAAGGGGAAAGTGACATGCACAGAAATGAAATCACTTGTTGTAACTGGCAATAGAAGTCACGTTATTTCATTAGGAGGAGCCTGCTGTCTTTCTGAGGCTGTCAGAAACCTGAAGTTTGTAATGAGCCATTTTTTTTATACTTTTGTCTCTCCTACCTGTGCAAGTCTCTTTGGTTTTCTGCCACTTGGATGAGCAGTGAAGTGTCATACAATGACATCAGGAAGGGAAAGTCTTCATTTTGCTGCCTGGGAGAATGAAAGTAGCACAAGTTTGTGTTTTGGCTGTTGGTTTTAAGGATGCTCATGAGCAATGATTCGTTGTTGTCACACAGGTTTGCCAGGACTGGTTGGCCCCCCAGGGCAGCAAGGAAGCCCTGGGACTCCTGGACTTACAGGTCAAAAGGGAGCTCCTGGCTGGCCTGGTTTACCAGGACAAGCAGGTATTTGTACAGCTTCAGCTATTCAATCATTTCTGTGTGAGCACTTGCAAATGTTCTTTTGAAGTGAAGAAGAAGAAAGGGGGGTTTTGCACTTCTGAGTGGCAGAGTTTTCTGTACAAAAATATTTGTTCCTCACAAAGTCCAAGTGCATTAACAATGAGATGTGGTTGCTGATTTGTGGCTTCTGGTATCTTTTCAGCTCCTTTTAACTGTTGATGACCTCTTCAACTAGGAAAGCAGTTTTCAAGAAACATTTTTGTTTTTCATGACAGCTAGGAAGAAAAAACCAATAAAAATTATTAAACATGCAGCAAGGGTAGCAATGTACAATATGAGAATATTAAAATGTGACATTAGATAGAAAGCAACATATTTGTCCTGCATCACCACCAAAAACTTTTAACTGATTCAATATCTGGTTTCAAGAATAAATGACTTATGGTTTAGACAGAATTGTGCTATGAAAATGCAGGTGATGGTTTAAAATCACAGGATATGGAATCTCAATGGTTGCCACTTAATTCCTTAATATATTAAGGCAGCTGATTCTTTTCTACCTTTCAGCCAGAAATCTTTTAGTAAGGTTCTTCTATCTGAATCTGCCTCAAAGATAAGCTAATACAGTTTTGAAGACTGCCTTTTTAGACAGTGAGGAGAGACAGACAGACACTTATTTTTCTGAGGCTGAATAGTCCTCCAGAGCTCTGGCTGTTGTCTAGCTTTAACATCATACTTACCACTTTGACAGGTACAAATAGATGGAATAAATTTTCCCTGTAACAATACTAACGGTAGCTATCAGATATTTTTTTTAGAGTTTTGGGGTTTTTTTAAATGACACAGAATGAATTGCTCCTGAAGACAGCTTTATTATAACCACATTTAGAGTCTACAATTATGTCATAATTGTCTTGGCTTGCGGATTTTGGAAAACTAAATGAGTATTAAAAAAACTATGGCAGCAAGACTGGAACTAATGACATGCTGCCAGATGGATCAGAGATATTTTTAAAAATATCTCTGGAGTAATGAGTTTATTGGATAAGAACAAAATTTGCCAATCAAAAACCATAGTATGGTGTATTTCATAATAAACTTACAGTAATTAATTCATTTGTATATAATACACC
This sequence comes from Emberiza elegans, assembly GCA_024865655.1. Taxonomy (NCBI): domain Eukaryota; kingdom Metazoa; phylum Chordata; class Aves; order Passeriformes; family Fringillidae; genus Emberiza; species Emberiza elegans. Next base: position 61,965,808 of record JALJVW010003023.1, on the reverse strand, counting down.
ATATTTTAACATAGAATAGCATTTATTCAAGCATTTGATTTTTTTTGCCCAGGAATATTTGCAGGCTAATAGAAAGTATTATGATAACCATGAATATAATTTTAAAACAGGCCAGCCTGGCTTCAGAGGAATCAGTGGACTGCATGGTTTACCAGGCACTAAGGGCTTACCAGGATCACCAGGTAAGTGAGGCTGTTACTCTGCCTGTTCACAGGCACAACACTGTGTTCTCTTCAAGTTTGACAGTGAGATCTTTGTAAGACAACTTTTTAAACTGTGTCCTCCAAAGCTTTGGAATGCGCTTCATTGTTGTGGGCTCTGGCAAACAACTCATACACTATGTGCTACCCCACAGGTGGATCAGAACACAACTTCAAATCATTGTTTCTTTCCTCTGATAAAGTTAAAACTTCAAAGCCTCTTTTCTCATCATGAGCCTTTTATCCAATGAGCCATTACAGACTCATGTATTTTGTAAATCCACATGTACTTTAGCATGCACTGTTATATGCAGAAACGTTTCAGCTTTCCTCTTTATTCTGAACAACTCAACAGGTCCAGATGGGTACGGCTCTGCAGGTTTCCCAGGTGCAGTGGGGGACAAAGGAGAAGCAGGAGAGCCAAGCAGAGTAGAAGGCAGCCGAGGACCTCCAGGCCAGAAGGGAGAGAGAGGTGTTCCAGGTCTGTGCTCCAGGGAATGGCATCCACCTGTGACTTGTTTCCTTTGTGGGTGTTAGAGATGTCACAAAATACACTGTGGGGCAGACAGGTGAATAGGTGAACTCCCAAAGCTGGGAGGTCACTGTTTGGAGCTTGTGCTGCAGCTCAGCCAGCCCTTGCTCGGGACAGCAGTGTGTGTTCCCCAGTGCTGCACAGCCTGGGTGCTTCCCCATCTTGTAGCACCCACTGGGCTCAGCAAGCTGCAAATGCCAGAGGCTACTCTCAGCTGTCAGTTCCTCAAATATTTTTAACCGAGTTCTGGTTACACAAACGCATGACCCCTCTCTCTTTTGGTGTCAAACCTGTCCATGTTTCCCTTTCTCCTGAAAGCCTCACTGTCTCTCAATGTGTGATGGCCCTGCTGGCACCTCGGGGGCTCTGTTCCCATACACAATGCTTTGCTGGTGCCATCTATCCCTCGTGCAGAGTAAGCTCCAGCCCTCTGTGCTGTAACAGACTGTGCTCATCTCAGAACGGGTCACCACCTGGTTTTCATCCATCAAGAAGCCACCAGACTGATGTTATGAACAAATAAACTAATTACTTATGGTTTTGGGGCATTTGGTTTTTTAAGCAAAGCCTTTGCCTGCTTGGTTCAATGGTTCATACATATTCTTTTGTGTTACACTTCATTTTTACTAACATGCTATGCCATCTCAAACATCATTCAGAGATTTATTATTTATTTATTTATCAAGCATTCAAAAAAACAGCTTACCTCATTCATTTTTATTTGTCACAATTATAAACAGAAGGTCAAATTCCTAGCAACTTCAATGTACTTAAAAGAATAATCTGTTATTGGAAGGACAGATTTTTGACCACTTAATAATTTTTCATCTCTGGAGATCTTCTTGGATTTGAACTTTGGGTTTTAACTCACGCCAGATAATGCTAATTGTCAGCCCTGACCCTGCAGGCACAGAAGAACAAAGCTGCTTTCCTGCCTGCTTCAGTATACCTAGGATATTTTGAGTACTTCCTATCTTGAAATAATATTTTACCTGGCAGACACAAGATTATTAGTATTCAACACAGTGAAATGTAATTAGCTAGCCAGAGAGCTTTGGCAGAGGACTAATATTTGGTTCTTTAAAGGGAAAAAAAAAACAACCAACTTCCACAGTGTCATTTGAAAAAATAAAACAAAAATCAGTGGGAACTGCAGGTGTTTTCTATTTTGAAAATCCCACTCCTTAGTCTAAGGTGAGTAATTTTAATTGCAATTGTGCATTTTCCTTGCAATATTAATTATTTCTTTTTTTTCCTTCAGGAGTCCCAGGATCCTTTGGTATTCCTGGGCAGGAAGGATTTCCAGGGCCTCCTGGGATTTCAAATATATCAGGATATCCTGGTGATAAAGGCTCCCCAGGTCTAGATGGAGTGCCAGGTAATTCATGCAACAGCAGTCATTGTTATTTCTGTCTTGTTTCAGTAAAGTAGCCCTATTAAATACAGCACTAAAATTGTTGAACAGAACTCATGGTAGATCAGAAAATAGAGACACACCTCTTGAAAGCAAAAGGCAGTTCCTCCAGGTTGTCCTCATGGAAGAGTTTGATTTTCATGCAAACAACAGATTAAATAATCCAGAATTCTCTTGACAACTTTCAGAAGCATTATGCTAATCTGCTACTCTAAAATCTGAGGTCTGTGGCAGACTTGCAAGTCTATTAAATAGTCTTAATCATTCACAAAATTCTCCTATGTGAAATGACCATGCAAGCTAAATTACACTGGAAAGCTCTTCCTTCTTAAAAATTCCTGTTGCTTATTGGACTGCACAATCATTTCAAACCACAGTGCCACTATGAAGAGCTTGTAGCAGAAGTTGTTCCACTAACATCTTTATATGATGGATGGAAATTTTTTTTGTAAACTCAGCAAAAACTTAGAATAGACAAACCAGCTGAAAACCAACAAAATGCCTAGGCTTCCAAGTTTAAAGAGGATGTTAGCTGGCCTGACTCTGCATACCGATTCCAACTCTCCAAGCAGTCAGGAGAGTGGAAACAGGAACACCATTTCCCAGCCCAAACGGTGAGACAAGTGGGGCTCACTCCTACTTTGCCACATACATCTTGCAATTGTATCCTCACATGATCCAGCTTCAAAAGGCAGCACAAGAGATGCCCCACTCAAAACCCTACATAGTAAGGGTTATTCTCTCTTGAGAAAAAAAAAGGTCCAAATGTCTCGTAAGCAGCAGAGGTAACTGAAGAGAAACCTGCCAGGTTTAGCTTCAGGCAATATGGAATTCTAGAAAAAGAAGCTGTTCCCATCATTCCCAAGACAGCATGAAGTGCTTATTTGGTTCCAGATGTTCAACTGAAGCACTGAGATGCACAGAACAGTAAGTCCTTGGCTCTGAGTCAGATACTTGCTGCTCTCTGATTTCCCTCTAGCTACTTGGATAATCTAGGATGAAGCAAGGAAACACCTAGGGAAATGGGGCATTTGCTAGTGAAGGAATAGTTCATGGAAGGCTGTATCTCAGCAGGCACCCTGTTTCTGCTGAAATCTTGCTTGAGACAACACTGTTTTGTGGGAGCTTCATGCACTAATTACTCTGCCACTGCTGCCAGCCTGAGAGCAGGAGCAGGAGTGCTGAAATAAATCTGTCCCCTGCTTAAATTAAGGAAATAGGACCTGATGGGATACGGTTAGATAGTTCTGTTACTTTCCTCTGTGCCCAGATGTTAAGTATAAACAGATTACAATCTATGTCTCCTCTAAACAGGCTATCCAGGACCACAGGGGCAGCCTGGAGCCCCTGCTGCACCAGGAAGCAAAGGAGAAAGTGGAGAAACAGGTAGGACTGGAGAAATCGGCCCAAAAGGAAGTAGAGGAGATCCTGGATTATCAGGAAGTCCTGGCCTGCCTGGATTCCCTGGACCAAAAGGTAAGGATGGGAAATGCTGATCGTGGCAGGAAGCAGGGGAGCCTTCTGTGCTACAGCAGCTTTAACACCATGACTTTTGCACTCACTTGATTTGTACTGAAATGCAATAATGCCACTTGTCATTTTGCATTAAAGGTCCCAGGGGTGAACAAGGTGTCATTGGCTTTATGGGCACAGTAGGATTTCCAGGTGACCTGGGACCCATCGGACCCAAGGGGGATAGAGGAGTAACAGGTAAGTGCGTGCAGTCAGATGTGTGACTCCTTCTGAAACCACTCGTTCTGCAGCTCCACAGAGCTGATCTACCTGGCCCTGCTTTGAGCAGGAGGTTGGGCTTGGTAACCTCCAGAGCCCTCCATCCTGCATGACTCTGAATTCTGGAAAATTCCAGGGGGCAGATGCCTGAATTTAACATGAGTAGTCAAGTTTTGGCTTTATGAATTTGACTTGTATGAGGTGCCAACTCCAAAATCAGAGCCACTTTTGCAGTCAGTAAAAAGAAGGATTTATTGTCTAAATTAATCCTCCAGAGTAGACATCCTGAATATTTAAAGAGAGCTTTAAAATACATCACTCCATCTGTACCATCACATATTTCTGTCTCTTGAAGCCCACCAAAAGATGGTGCTGCACCTCAGAGACTTGCAGCTGTTTGAGGGGAACTTCCCAGCTTCCTGTGTCATAAATGAGGGAGCAGTAGCATCATTAATTTCCTTTTGCCTGTCTGTGTACAGTTCAGGTGAAGACAGTCTTTTGGAGATGATCCCATACTTGGAGATTGTCTCATCTTGGACATCCCATACCCACACATATTTCCCCAATATAATATGGCTGCTATACCCAAGCTGGTGAGTTGCAGACCATAGACCCCTCATGCATATGCAGCCAAGTAAGAGCAACATGTCTCTGAATGAAAGTACATTAAGGAGAAAATACAGGGTAGTTCAGTTTGTTTTTTTTTTTTTAATCAAACTATCTCATCCTGCTTCTAATGACAGGCTTCCAGGGACCTCCAGGCTCTCCTGGGCGAGCCCCTGATCCTCCAAGGCTGGTTGCTGAGCAAGGTTCACCAGGTCCCCGTGGAAGTATAGGACCTCAGGGAAGCCCAGGAGATATGGGACCTCAGGGCCCACCAGGAGATCCAGGTAGGAATCACACATTCAGACTGAAAGCTGTTCCCCTTAGCAGACTGAGGCCACCAGAGCAGTGAATTGATGTTCTTCTACTTTAAAGTCTGTAATCCAGAAAGAAGAGTCAATTTTTAGTCTTCCAAAGCTGAGGCTTCAGCTTTCTTCCTCCTCATAGCATTCAGAACATAAGCAAAACAGGAAATAACTTTGGCAACACTCACAAAGCCAAAGCAACATCAGATATGGATCTCATGCACATCAAGACTGAACATCTTTGGAGGAAAAGTGCACATCCTTGTGGGAACACTGTCATCTCGGGGAATAACGTAGCATCAGTGACATGTAGAGCTGATGCACTGCACCTTTTGCCATGAGCCTCATCAGAGATAAGTGGTGCCAAGAGTGAAGGATTAAGGTTGTGGGACTCATGTAGTCTTGACCCCCAGCTTAGTGCTTTTTGCCTGAGCAAGTAGCATAGGATCTTACCTTCAGTGCAAGCCCAGCAGACAGGACCAAATGTACACAAGTAGAGCACACACTAACAAAGTGGGATGGGCATGCTGAGATGTCTGTAGTCACTGTGCTTACAACCATTGTTGTATAAGGTTTCAGAGGCTCACCTGGAGAGCCAGGACTCCAGGGAAGGGGTGGCATTCCAGCTCCTCCTGGCTCCAGAGGGGAACAAGGAGGAATGGGATTTCAGGGTCCGGTGGGATTTGAAGGTAAGAGATATCACACAGCACTTTTTTCATCTTTCCCATTTCTCTGCACTTAATCTCTCTGCAGTTACTATTTCACTGGAAGGAAATGAGAGGAGAGAGAGGAGAGGGCGAGAGGAAGGGGCAGGGAGCAAAAGGAAGGTGGAGGAGGAGAGGGAAAGGGAGGGGAGGAAAACTTCTGTCTTCATAGATACTTCACAAAGGACAACTAATTAAATGTTAATAGTTACCTTAGAGCAGTATTTTCAGAATAAATTTTGATAGCTGTAGATATCAGTCCACTCATGAGTTTGTTTCATTCTGAGTGTATTTATTCTCTTTAACTGTTTTCAGCCTAGTGTTTAACTAACAGTTACATTGATGGAGATGAATGGCTAGGTAGGCGAAACTTGGATAGATGAAGTTTAAGGGAATGTATCTGCAAAGGAAATACCTGTGTCCTTATCAAATCAAAGAGCAGAACAATTACTATCTTAGTTAGCTAAACACACAAAAAAGGTATTTGCAGAGCATAATTTCAAGTGTATGAGCCAAATGCAAGAAGTCCAACAACCACTGGTTAATCTTGGACTAAGAAAATATTTTAAAGAAAAAATTGGCTTATCTCTGTATGCTCAAATTCATCAGAACTTTATTTATGACTTTCCCTAGTTCTGGTGTGAAATGCTTTATGGTAGAAACGAGGGAGCCTGATCCATCACAATCCTAGAACTGCAGCTCTTCTAACACTAACTTACCATAAAGCAAAGGCATCATGCCATTAAGCTGTTCGTCAGCAGCTTAGCTGGAATATCAGCTAGCACCAGATCATTTGTGGGAGCACAGACCCAGTTGTATTCTTTCTTTTCTGCCCTCCTCTAAGGCCAGCCAGGCCGGCCTGGCAGCCCTGGGCCCCCCGGCATGCCGGGCCGCAGTGTCAGCATGGGCTACCTGCTGGTGAAGCACAGCCAGTCCGACCAAGAGCCAATGTGCCCAGTGGGCATGAACAAACTCTGGAGTGGATACAGCCTGCTGTATTTTGAAGGACAAGAGAAAGCACACAACCAGGATCTAGGTATGTACAAATACTGCTTGTTGTATTGCACTAAGTAGTTTATTTAGTTGTTGTTTTGCACGGGGTTATTAGAGATTTGCACAGAGCAGGCTTTATATTGCACTGAATAGTTTATGGTATATCACATGGTTTGTTCTCCCCTTCTCCTATCACACGGTTTCTCCCTCAGCCGCCCCTGAGTCCCCAGTACCCCCCCGGTGGTCTATTCCCTGGTCAGTCCCTCCCCTCACCCCTCCCTACTGGTATCCCATTGGCCATGCTCCTCCTCCGCCCCCCATTCCCCAGGTATTAAAGTCTCCCGCCGTGAGCCATGAGGTCTCTTCCCGTGCGGGTTTTTCCATCTGGTGGTTCTCAAGACAATAAACAGAGGACATCCATCCCCACGTGAAGGGAACTTCTGGTCTTTTGCTTTCATCCATGTAAGACTGTGTGGGCTGGGGTCCGTAGCTAGCCAGAGTGGATGTAAACAGCCCAGCCAGACATGGTCTTACAACTGCTGGCAGCAGCCTCAATTCCAAAAGCTGGGACTACAACAAACAGGCTTAAGAAGCACCAAAATGTGAATATAAAAACTACATGTTTTCATGGAGTGCCCCTGAGAGAGCTCCTGCAAATCATTAGTGCTGTTTGAGGGAACCTGTAAAGCCAGCAAAACATTCTGGACCATGGGGCTTTCCTGGCAGATACTTGGGAAAGAGCAGGAAACTGGAAGTGTGCATTGAGAATGATTGCTTTTTTTCTTCTTCTTTTTGAACAGGGCTGGCTGGCTCGTGTTTGTCTCGCTTTAGCACCATGCCATTCCTCTACTGTAACCCTGGGGACATTTGCTACTATGCAAGTCGAAATGATAAATCCTACTGGCTCTCCACTACAGCACCTCTCCCAATGATGCCCGTGGCAGAAGAAGACATTAAGCCATATATCAGTCGCTGCTCCGTCTGTGAGGCCCCAGCTGTGGCAATTGCTGTCCACAGCCAAGAAGCTTCTATTCCTCACTGCCCTGAAGGCTGGCGCAGTTTGTGGATCGGATATTCCTTCCTTATGGTATTGCGTCTCCAGGGTCACATTTTGTGCAGCAATGGGGTTTAAATTTGAGTGTTTGGTACTAATAAGGCTGTTCCTCTTCAGAGGCAGCAAGACCAAAACCATGCATCATACTGGGGAACCAGGGAGCTACAAAAGCAATTTCTAGGAAGCAGAAGAGGAAGATGAAAATTTCTGTGAATTTCAGAGAAAATTGTCTCTTGTCAGAGTAGCATCTGGAGACCTTACTTTATGTACAAAATAGCACTTCAGAACAGAATTAAAGGACAGCTGTTACTTGACAAATAAAATTACACTGAGGTGCAACAGGAGCATACAGAGCATTGTCACAGCTAAAGATTTGGAGTTATTTACATATATCACTACTAAGAAGCTGATCTAGGGGGAAAAAAGGAAAAGCAACAACATGCTTTTTCCCTTCTTTTTGAAATTTAAAAATCATTGGTGTTTTGGTCAAAGATTTTGAAGCCAAAGTCTTTCACTTACTCTGGAAAGAGAGACAGTCTCTGGTTGTTTTAAAAATTAAGTTTCAGAGTTGTTGGCAGTAAGAGCTGAGCTGTACATCCCATGGTTTACATGAGCTCTTCAATCTTGTGATCTTATAATTAGGAAATGGGATGTTACAGAAAAACTTAGTGCTGGGTGTGCAGCAGAAGACCTACTGAAGGGCCTGACCTTTTTTTGCAAGACTGTACAGAGGGATCATATAAGCCCCAGAGAGCTTAGCATGGTAAAGAGCATCTAAAATGTCAGTGAATGGTCTGACAGATGCTCATTTTTTCTGACTTGCTTGATGAACACAAGAGTCAAAACCTGCATCAGCATGCCCATGTTGTTAACTTTTTGAAGACTGGGCTGAATCCTGAAGTAAACAGTACTAGAAAAGAAACAAGATTTCTGTAGCAGAAGACATCATAAAAGAACAACAGTCAGTCTTACCCACAAACCATTTGTATGTCAAAAGCCAAAAACTTAAATTTTTCAGAAAATAAGATACAGGCAAATCCAAAATCAGGTACAGAAAAAAAATCCCTACATTTTGAGTGAGTAGGTCAAATTTTTTACTATCCCTGTGTTTGACCTTTCTTTTGCTTCTATAAAAAGCCCTGATACCAATCTCATAGTTCCTTCACAAGAATGCCAAGAATTAATTAAATATTTGCAGAGCCCCATGTAAACACTGAGCATTGTTCAGAGCAAAGTTGTCACCTTAGCAAGAACTTTTTGCCAGAACAAAGTCTGTCAGCACTGTGAGAAAAATCCCCATTTTCCCAGCTAGCTTGTGGAGCAAAAGAAGTGTTTGGTGTATGCATTTTTGCTTCTCAGGCAACTGTGGAAGAAGTGGAACAGACTTGTGGTTTTCTCAGAGTACATGCTGTTTTAATTCCTTGGCTTAAATTTGTCACCTCCTTCCCCTGAGTAAGGGACAATCCTCAGTCAGCACAGACTGCCCAAACAGAGAAGCCAGAGAAGTCAGTGAGATTTCACATAGCAAGGGCACTACACTATCACACATCCTATATGGGTAAGCATTGCAGGAGGATAAAAAGCCATAGTGAATACCAAAAGAGATGTTATATGCATAGAGTTGGAGCTTACAGACCAAGCATGGAATACCAGAGCTCATCCTGAGGTGGCCAAGCAGGGCTGTTCCCATGCCAGGGCTCAAACAACATCAGCAGGTTTTACTATCTGCTTTCCAGCTCCAACTGCAGAGGCCTCAAAGTTGAAATAATTTATGCTGCCTCTTACATTCCCTACATTCACAAAACTGTTTAAGAGCTTTATTTTCCAGCTGCTCTCTTTTATAGTACAGATTCTTTTACTTCCTAACAAAAATACAGCTGTATATTTATTAAAGGAACAGCAAAAATGCCCATTTTGTTAGTAATGCCTGTGACAGAAGAAGAGTAGCATGTAGTTCATTATCACAGAACCTGTCAAAGGCAATAGTTGAGTGATGTAAAGACGCATGATTCTGGTGTAATTCACTGTTAAAAAAAACATGTCATACAAGGAACTAGTTATTGTACAGAAGCTAATTCTGTTTCTGCAGTGCTCCTCACATGCAATGCAGAGTAAGACTTTATAATTTGGGAAGTTCAAATTAAATATATGGTGAAAAATTGTTCTTAATGAGGGTAGTAAAACAGAGGAGCAAGATGGTGCAGACAAGTTGTGGGAGGTCCATCCTTGGAGGTATTAACAGCTCCAGAGCACCTTGGAGCAACTGAGGTCAGCTTTGGTGTCAGCTCTGCTTTGAGCAGGGAACTGGGGGAAGTGACCTCCAGTGGGCCCTTTCCACCTAAAGGATTCTCCAGTTCTAAGATTTCCAACAGTGAAAATCTTAACTACAGAAAAGATGTTCATTAGAAGATTTCAAAGAGGCATCAGCACATGGGCTAGCTGCTTTATATAGGTACAGCACAGCCAAACCCCTACACAGCTGCAGGACTGGCCAACTTTCTGCTCTGGAGATAAGAATTGGGAGCAATTCTAGTGTTTTTCTCTTTTCACACATGTAAGTTTATGACAGCACTGCCTGAGGCTGCACTCTGAACACTGCCCTCCTTGTCTCCCTTAGCACACTGCTGCTGGTGATGAAGGTGGAGGACAGTCGCTGGTTTCTCCTGGGAGCTGCCTGGAAGATTTCAGGGCGACTCCTTTCATCGAATGCAACGGTGCCCGCGGAACCTGTCACTACTTTGCAAACAAATACAGCTTCTGGCTCACCACCATCGACCAGCCCTTCCAAAGCAAGCCCTCAGGAGACACACTCAAGGCAGGACTCATCCGAAGCCATATCAGCAGATGTCAAGTCTGCATGAAAAACTTATAGAAGTCTCTCACAGTATAAGGAACCTCCTTATCCCGTAGTTCTTATACTGAGGAGCCTTCTGAGGTGGTTAGACAATTGAATAAATCATGTTGGTGCTTTTTTTAACTTATTACCTCAAAAGCTGAATGGAAATTAATTTTTTAAATGTCTGTAAAAGCAAGTTAAGTATAACACAAATTAAGTCGAACAGATCTAGTGGTGTGTTCTCCCACTATGCAGAATATATACACATTTTTTGCTAGTCTAATATTACATCATTTGCCAAATGATAGAAATACTCACAGCTTTGAAACACCAAAAAAACTTCAGTAATAAAAGGTTTCCTTGGTCAGATACCCACTGCCTTTACCTGAAGAGAATATATGTATCTTTCTATTTACTGTATTTGTCACAACAGTAAACACTAACAGCTGCAGTTCCATAAATTAACACAGGATGATCTAAGTCCTAAATAGTTGCAAAATACTGAAAATATACTGTGGTCCAAAATGCTCATGTCCAGCACTGAAACCTAATTTACATTTTAGTATTTTCTGCTTGGGCATTTCAAACACACCCAACACCATCTTTTTTTTTTCTCCCAAGCCTCACCATCCTTTAGCACATAATCACTGCCAGTAACAAAACCCACGGGCTCCCAAAAACAGTAAATCACAAAATGCAGCTCTTTCAGTTTGGTTAGAAGTCTACATGAAGAAGATTAGCATTTTATTTTATTTTACAAGCTTGATGGTGTTTTTCCTAGACATACCCCAAGGCAAACGATCCCTTGCTCCACAAGGACATTTCATCTGTGTCACACCACCTCCACAGCAGCAGCAATTGGTTTTTAGCATTGTACCTTTTCCTCTCCAAAATGAAGCCACTCATCACAAAAAGGCTTTAGGCACATCATGTAGGAGCAGCACACAGGGTAGGGTGTGCAGGAGTGCTGGATCCCACATGACCCTCAGACACAGAACTGGCAGCCCTGCCAGCTGCTCTCTGAATGCATCCTGTCCTGGCAGCTGGGGACAAGTGGCAATGGGATGGCCACCATCCCAGCCTGCACAGAGTCATCCTTACAAAAGCAAAGGGGAGGGAAGCAAGGCACTTATTTGGCATCATCTCTTCCTGTAGAGAAGGGGTGATAATTGCCAGAATGGCTAGTTCTTTCCTTCTGTAGGAAGAAACAATTTAGCCCAAAGTTGTCTGTCAGCGCTGCAAGAGAGGAGGGAAAAAAAGATCAGCAACAAAATTCATGTTCACATAATCTAATTAATATTTATAGCAATGACAGTGATTTTTCAGTAACTCACCTCACTCCTGCTTCAGGTGCATCTTGGCTTTTATTATTACATTCCAACTTCACTGTATCATAAATAAACCCTTTTTTTCTACATCTCTATTTGTTGGTGATTTCTATTTTGTAAACTGTGTTTTTCCATACAATGCATATGGACTACTCTGTTGAAATACTTTGTTTGCACTAAGGAATTAGAAAACCACTCCCAGCAAACTCCTCCCACTGAAACTCAAACTCTTCAACCAGAGAACACTTGTTTCATTGCACTTAAAAAGATCTAAGAGGGAAGCTGTCTCTAAAATCATTTATTTAAGATGAACAAGTAAAATAGTATTTAATTTGTTGTTAGACTGATGAAAGCAAAGAAACTGTGGCATTGCAGATTAAAACAACCATTATTCATGTTCTACAATGTTCAGGAAACCAACATTTACCAGACTTGACAAGTGTTACCACCACAAAATTAAGTTAAAGGTCTAAAATCATAGTATGGGTTGAATTGGAAGGGACCATAAAAATAATTTTGTTCCAAGCCCCCTGCCATGGACAGGGAGATCTTTCACTAGACCAGGTTGTTCAGAGTGACATCCAACCTGGCCTTAAACACTTCCAGGGATGGGGCACCCACAACTTCTCAGGGCAACATGTTCCAGTGCATCACCACCTTCACAGTAAAGATTTTTTTCTTAATATCTAATCTAAACCTACTCTCAATTTGAAACCACTCCCTCTTTTCCTGATACAACATGCCCTTGTAAAAAGTCCCCTGCCATCTTTCTAGTAGGCTGCCTTCAGGTACTTACCTAGCACACTGTCCGACCTAGATTAGCTGCTCATATAATTAGATATAGCCATAAACAGAGAAATTACCTGAGCTTTAAATGAGCTCTCTGACCCTGCATTAGCTCTGAAAGGCAGCCCCCGAACAAACTTATCACACTATTATTTATTTCAGCTAAAGAGAACTCTTAGTACTGAAAGCTTTGCAGTCAATATTAGCTAAATCTATTCCATATTTGCCAATTCTCTTAAGTGTGACAGTAACAAATACCCAAGAACACACAATTTGCCTCTTCCACTGCTAGACAGCAGTGCTTGAGGGATGATCATACAGCTATCACTTGTGGGTTGTATGGTATACAACTCTGGCAATGCAGCACATTCAGTGTTTTAAGAGAACTCAAGGTTAAACAAACCTGTAAAAACTGATTATGTCAACAACAGCAGTAAACTATTTGGATTTTCATGGCTAATATATTGCCTAATCTTCCTACAAAGATCATTGCTCTTGCACATAAAACTTCAGCACATGGTTCTTCCACCAACAAGTTGCTTTGCCTCTTCATTTTCTCTGATTCAATAAGCTGATCTTAACAAGTTTGTTCAGAGTGGTCCCAGGACAGCATTGAGTGGAACACATCAGCATGGTGCAGGGAAAACACAAACCAACCATAAAACCCACAGGGTGCTAAGCAAACTTGAGCTTCTGTACTTTGTATGTTTCGGGTGCTTCAGGTGCGTGTACCCAGAGCTGTGTTTCCCCAAAGCTGCGCAATCGCGGTCAGAGCTGGGCAGGGAGCTCGTGCACACAGACACGTGGAACACTCACAGCACACCGAGGATTGCACCCGGTGAGCTCATCCAGGGCACTGCATGGAAGGACACTGACGTGGCACTCACTGCCTCTCAGCTGCAAGTTTACCTCCTCTCCTATGGAGACAGGCTGACAGTGGGGGCTGTTCAGCTGAAAAAGGCTCTGGGGAGATCTTCTAGCAGCCTCAAAGCACCTAAAGGAGACTTAGCAAGACCTGTAGTGTACAGGGCAAGGGGTAGCAGTTTTAAACTGAAAGAGGGTTGGTTTAGATTGGACAGAAGGACATTTTTTTACTGTGAGGGTGGTGACACACTGGAGTAGGTTGCACAGAAAAGCTGTGGTTGTCCCATCCCCAAGAGTGTTCAAGGCCAGGCTGCATGGGGATTTGAGCAACCTGCTCAAGTGGCTGGCAGATGTCCCTGCCCGTGGCCAGAGGGTTGGAACTAGATGATTCTTGAAGATCCCTTCCAACCCAAACCATTCCACAGTTATGGTTGTAGAACCCACATTCAGGAAGCTAAAATACCTTTCTACAGAAAAACTCAGCTACAGCAAAACAAAACAATCCTTTTACTGACCAAGAGTGCTCCAGCCTAGGATGGAAAAAAAAATCACAAATGTTTTGCCTTGGTTTGACCACATCTTCTAATTCAAAGCATGGTGTATGCTTCCTACACTTTACTGTTTGAAAACATGCTGAAGTATAACATGCTGTCAGGCCTGGGAAAGATAAATGAGGTTAAATTTCCCTTCCATAGGTATTAGTGCAACAGTGTATTAACACTGATATAAGTGAAGTCAACATAGTGATGTGAGTTGACCCCAAATATTCCCTCAGAGCTATTGACCAAATGAGCAGAGTCTGTTCACACCCTGTATGACTGTGCTTGTCCATGGCTGCCAGAAATAGAAAATTAGCAAACAGCAAGCAAAGCATGGCCTGGGCACAGGAGGTGTGAGATTGTTGCCAGAAGAGAGGCTGAGGGGTCACTGCCAAGATGCCAAGAACACGCAAGGGCAGGCAGCAGCTGCCCCTGTAACCACATGGGGACCAGTGGCACCCCCAGACACGGCCACCTGCTGAGGGGGAGTGGGGACGTGGCCCTGCAGTTGTTCTGCACACAACAGCTAAACCCTACTGAACAGGGGAAAGAAGCAACATCACAGCGCCCCATGACTCACTAACAGAGTAGCAGAAACAGGCAGGAGAGCTTCCCACCACCATGTGGGCAAGGATGTAGCGAAGAGGCTCAGAAGCTTTGCCAGCCCTATGGGCACTGGCAGAGGAGGTTCTTGTGTGGCCCCCACAAGACTTGTAGCCTTGTTGGGGTTGTCAAGGCCCCATGGCAACCTCCGTTTTGCACCATGAGTGCCTGTGAGGGGCAGAAAGCAGGATGAATCCTTCCCAACCATCCTGGCACAGACCGTCCCCATGGTCAGCCTGGCTCAGCCATCACCTCAGGCACTGGCTGGCCTGTAGCTCACATTCACCCAGCACGGCCAAAAATAGCATCTCTTTTATTTCACTATATGATCACTTCACATAATCCAGACACAACAGGGAGAGGGGCAGGGGGAATAAATGCTTGTCAAATGTGTTCCCCCTCCCTGGCATGGCAGGCAGAGTCCTTAGTTCATGCTTTCAACCACCTTCACCAGTCCTGGCAGGGAGGATCTCCCCTGGCTTCAGCAGCACCACCACAACAGGACCAGCTCCAGACAACTGACCTCTCTTCAGCAGCTCCCATGTATTACACAACTACTTCCCAGGTTTTGTCCTGTAATCCCATGATCTCACAAAGGCTGGTACAGTTTCAACCCATCATAACCCAGAAATTTCTCAAGGAACAATAGCCAGCAACACTAAAAAAACAAGAACATCATACCAGACAAGTGTAGCCTTAAGGGCAAGAGTGCAGCACACAAGACTGGTTCCTGTGTCATCTCATTTGGTGAAAACACCCAAGTTGGAGCTTTTAGAAAGACTAAGAATTACTTAACACCTCATATGAATCAAGCTCTGGTGCAACTCAATTACAAATATTTATACCTTAAGAAGTGTTGGATGTTAAACTTACAACTATTTTTCCTATTCTGTGCCTTCTAGATGTACATCTCCCAAAATGCCTGACCTTGCAATCAGAGCATGTATTGCAGGTTCGGCTGCCAACAGAAGCAGGAAAGCCAGTGCTGGACTTCTCACAGGTGTGTCTGCAGAACCCTTTGGTCACAAACAAAACTGGGAGTGTTGCCTGTTTGTCTCTTCCCAGTCCTGAGGGAAGACTACATACTGACCCTGGAATTTTGTTAATGGCTAGAAGGTTTCTAATTATACACATTTTAAAACACCACAGCTCAGGTGCTGTTTAGTCTCTGACAGACTGGTAGGTGTCTGCAAGCCACTGGCAAACCCGAAAGATTACAACCCTTAGTAGGGCCTGTAGCAATAGGAAAAGCGGTAATGATTTTAAACCACAAAAGGACAGGTGCAGACTAGATACAAGGAAGACATTTTGACAATAAGGTTGGTAAAACACTGCAGCAGGTGTGGCACCTGTTGCACCACCCAGAGAGGTGGCAGATGCCCCATCTGTGGAAATATTCAAGCTTTGATTGGACAGAGCTTTGAGCAACCTGATCAAATTGAAGACCTACCTGCTCAATGCATGGGGAAGTGGACTAGATGACATTTAAAGATCCTTTCCAACCCAAACCTATGGTTATATTATTTAATGCTGAGTGGTTTCTCCCTCAAGCCATTCTTCCCCACTACATGTGTACTATGAACTCACTTGAAAGCAGAAAATAAAGCTACTGCTCTGCAGCAATTCACTCAGTAGGATGTACTTCCAACAAAAAAAAAGTCCTTTAAATATATTTAGTAAAAAAATTAATTTTTTATTTATTTAGGATTTTCACCCTATGTATGGAGGAACTGTGATTTGGGTGGGACAGAGAGAGGCAGTGACAAAGCATAAGAACCACCAACCCTTAGTTTTAGAAAACTGTACCAGAAGCACCCAAAGGAAGATGGAGTCCCCACACAGGAGCTTGCAAAACTGAAAATATGCAAGCTGCATCCGTGGCTTTAGTGGCTGGCTGGTTTTGGGAGGAATGGGGGGCGGGGGGGGGGTTGGTCTCAGGGTGTGTTTAAAAACTAGAAGTTCTTCACTCTGCCTCAGTTCAGGGTGAGCTCCTGCGTCACTACATTCATTCTTTGTAGCTGAGAGGGCTGGGAAACACCAGGAGCTGTATTAAGTGTTAGCCACACCTTTTTACTGCAGTCAGGAGAGAAACCTGTACCTCATTATTGCTCCTTCATGGGCCTTCTACTCCACAAAAGGCAGTTTCTTCCCTTCCTCCTGCATTAGCCTGTTTCACATCAGAAAACACCAGTCTTCACTTCCCTCCAGGTAGAGGTAATTACTACTCCAGGTAGTAATGTCATGCATAGCTGATAAAAAAGCTGCCGCTCTGCCTGAGAACAGCTAAGTGGGAAAGGAGACAGAATACAGATGCTGAACACAATGATACCCCTAAAGGCACCAAAAATAGGCTTTTTCAAAAATACAGACAAAATAAGATTGATTTCTTCCCCAAAACCCACCCATATTAAAAAGAATTACAAGGAAAAAATGGAAGGAAAGAAAAAAACTTCCTCCTGCAACTTGCAATTAGAACAGCAAGAGCTGGGATAACACTTGAAAGCCCACTATGGAAGAAGAATTCTCATTAATAAAGTCTCCAAATGAACAGTACATATCCACAGTGATTTTAATAGTTCAAATTCTGAATCGTATGCTGTCATGTCTGACATAAAAAGATTGCAATTGATTTATTAGCTACAAATATAAATATACCTGGATTTTCTTTTTTACTTCAGAATAAAAAAGCACTGTGTGTTCAGTCTTGCAAAGTCAGAATCGTAAGGGAAAAGAAGATCATCATATGAAAGTTTTCAAGAGTACACAAACAGATCGTTTACATGCAACATGAAATGGCAAGTCACTAAAAATCAGAATCTTTCAAATCTGTCCAAATGATTGTCACTACCCATTCTAATAACACACCACTTGTCTTCAGAGCCCATGGAAACTGGCAAGTCTTACTCCATAATTTCACTTGCATTCCCATTTTTTTATACACAGAGCTTCCCAGAAGCCTTTAATGGTCAGAAGATTTATGGTTTATTTTCTTTTTTTTTTTTTTAATACACCGTTTTAGTCTACTTATTCCTTGATTTTTCCTTTCTGGTCAACTGCAAGCAGTTCATATTCCTCATTTTGCTGGAGTGAAAAATCCCTCTCCTTTTCTGTGTCACATGGATGGTTCAGGCACAGCAACCTGATTTTGTCCTTTTGGCTGGCTTGTAGTCCGTGATGTCTACGGTCTTGCGGTGGCCCCTCAGCTTTCTGCCGCACAATTATTGGGACTACCATGTCAAACACAGTTTCAAACAGGTAGTCCACCTTGTATCCCGTCTTTGCACTGGTCTCAAAACACATTTTCTCAGCTGCTGGAACATCCTTCTCATCTAGCATTTTGTATTTCAGTATCTTTTTATAGAGCGCGATTGCATCCTCTGCACGGACTTGTTTTCGCACCTTTGAGCCACAGCTGGCACCAGACTTCCCGGGTCTGTTTTCATCCGGTGCTAAAGTACAGTCATCGCTGAGGTCAACTTTATTTCCAACAATAGCAAAAATGCAGTCAGCACTTGCACTGTCTGTCAGAGCCAGGAATCTTTCTTCCAGCTCCGTCAGGCTCTGGAGGCTGTTCACGTCGTACGTGAGGATCACAGCAGCTGCTCCTCTGCAGTACATAGACCCGAGGCCATGGAACTGCTCCCGTCCTGGCAAAGGTTTAAACAGCAGATGTTAGCATGCTGGAAAACATATTATTAACCAAGTAAGAGAGTTTAAGGAATTTAAAAGAAATTTCACAAGTCTGGGTGAAGCAGTGAAGATGAAAATGCATTATTTGTAGCACTTTCAGGTTTTTCCTTCTGTTTTTTCTGTAAGAGAGCAACAGTGCCACAGAACAGCTCTGCTCACTGCTTGCCCAGTCTCAGAGAAGGGAATCTGTAGAGACCACTGAACAAGGAAACTCATGCAGCATTCATACTTACAGAGAGCAAAAAAAAAACTGGCTTCTTTTTATTAAATTGCACACTAGTTGATTTGTATCACATTAACTACTATGCTGCTTGCACCCACAGATGGCCCATCATCCATCTACCTCACCATTTATAAACAAAAAAGTTCTACTGTTTCAAATTCTGCTAAATTTATCACTCCTATAAATCCGGCATGCATTTTCAAATACATCTAATTCAGAAATCTGTATCAAAATCAGTAATCCACTTCTTCCTAAGCTTTGAAGGATTTTGTAAGCCATATAGCCTGATGCTACATGCCTACAGTCCTCAGGTACCTTGGCTTTACAGGAAATGTCTCTTGTGGTATCCAGCCTGTAGTGATATCCATCTGTCCCTCCACCAGTTTTCACACATTTTTTAGAGTATTAAACACACAATATACAGAAAATCCTAATACATTCTAAGAGAAATTAATCTTTTAAGTTGTCTTGGTCATTGCTCAATAACCAACAGTTAAAACATTTATTTCTCATCATTCAGGGACTATCTTCCAGCACCTTCAAGTAAACCTTGAGGGTGCCCTTCAATTTCATTTATTGGAAGACAAAATTGACTCTTCTTTAAGTCTTGGGAAGCAAATAATGTTCTTCAGTAGTTGCAACAGGACTAAGGGAAAATAGGCAGAAGACAAACTGTGCTTTCCTTCCTATTGAGAACTGCTACCTTCCCCAAATACTTGCTACCTGTAGAATATGCTGTATGTTTTACTATCCAGGATGGTATCAAGAAAAAGATAAAACACACTAGATTTCAACCAGCCATCAGAGTCAGCCTTAGGTCACTACATAAATGTGAACGAACAGAGAAAAAAAGAGAAAAAAGAACTACACGTTTATTAACATTTAAAAATCAACATCAGTTTCCAACTCTTTTCATACAATCCCTTTGCACAGAGCCTTCATTTATAGAAAATCTGGAAGAGATCTGGTTACATTCATCTTCTGCACAAAGCTACTGACCTCCAGGAGCTATTTCATCATCATCAATGATTCATCATGAAATTCTTGTAAATGACTGTGGAACAGGAAAGGCAGAAGAAATTAATGCTGAAAAATGCAGGTCAGCAGACATTGGGAAAACACGTCTGCACGTGAACACGCACTCTGTAAAAGGAACTCAGAGTCCACCTCCAGTGGGGAACAGAACTGCAGTAAGTCCTTCAACAAACATCAGAACTACTCCACAGCTGCCAGAAGAGAGACAGTGCTCATCATTATCAGAAAAACAGATCTGGGAAACCTCAAGCTAGAACATGAAATCCAAATCTCATTGCGCTGTTAACAGTGAGTGAAAACCTGGCAAGTGCCAGAGAGAGAGGTTTGGAAAGGTGCAGAGCTGACTACAAAGAAGGTTAAAAAGAAGCTGGTGAGAATGCTCAGAAGTATGTGAAACACTTGTATGAGGAAAAATTGTGGGATTTTTCAGGCTGGTGAATGACTGGGGAAAAGGGTAGAAACAGATGTCTACAAATTCAGGCATAAGGCTGAGAAAAAATAAATAATTGTTCCTCAGTTATTTTCTCATCACACAGAAAATGAGGATTTCACATCAAAAACATCCGTGTAATTTAAATGCTTTCCCGCAAAGTGAAAAATTGGTAATAGCAGTTAGAGAACATTGCAGAGGTCAAAAGTTCAGTGAACAGCATTCAGAAAATCATTAGGCAAAGTTTATGGAAAATTGCTTCAGTGAAATTTTGTATAACCTCTGATTTGCTTTCCCTCAGCAAAAGAAATTCTTTAACTCATGATCTGGGAGGTAGGAAAAAAGGAGGTTTAAAAAAAATACCCTTGTTTAGGTATGTTGAGTAAGGGCAAGGGAGATTGGGATGCAGGGGATGGAGGAGGTCAGTCCTTTTATGCTTTGTTCTCCAAACTCATGTTAAAGTTGTACTTCCAGTTGCACTGCAACTTAGTCTTTAAATGTCCCCAAGTTTTCAATAGAAGTTTGCACCATGACCGATTTTGTTCTTACTCGAACCCCGATTATACTGTGGACTGGAAACCACAATGGAACATGTATCTCCCCCTGCCCTCCCACTTCAGATGCCTAAGCCATAAAATGCAGCCCCCAGAATCATTTGCTACAGCAACCAAGCACTAGAACAATACTATTACTTGTTTTATGGCATTTGTATGCTAATCTAATCTTGCACAGCATAATATAAACCATGACACTTTTACATGGCAACTACTAACTGACTACTTCTGTAACTAATACATTGTTGAAAGGGGGAAAGAAACAGTAAGAATTTACCTTGCATAAGAAACTAATTACATCAAAGGAATTATGGATAGTCTCCTCTGGACCCTCACAGCACAACCAACATGCAGAAAAATCTGCACAATGTATTTTTGTAGCAGTTTCCTTGTACAGACCGCTTCTGACATTTATGGGCTGGAACAACTCTACATATGGAAAAAAAACCCAAAACTACCCAAAGTATTTAAACTAATGTATGTCCTCAAGGTCAGGCAAAATAGTATCAGACATTAGGATGAAACACTTACTTATAAGAACAACCATCCCCATCTTATAGCCAGTTATTTTTTCCTCTGGACCCATCTGGTCCCACTCCAACCACATTTTTTTTATACAATTAGTAAGTGGTAAGCCCTGACAATTTTGCCTTTTCAAAAAATAAAGGTAACAGAGAAGAGTGAAAGAACTATCAAATAATTTGCAGTCAAAGGAATTGCAGGAACCACCAAATCAACCATAAAGGCACAACATCTGAAAACCAAGCAACCAAAACCTAATTTTAATGTCCTTCTCATCTTTATATTTTGCCATGTTTAGAGCAGTTCAACAACCCTACAGCTGTATCCCTATCTGCAGCACCATCAGCTTTCCAGAAGGTCTTCCATCAGGTATACGAAGACCTGTTGGAGACTTCAGTTGGCACAGCCAACGAGGATTTTCCAAGTCCTGCAATGGCTGCCATAAAAAAAAACAAAGAGCTTTGAGCCAAATGGACCTCAGTACCATGAAGTTCATAATGAACCTAATAGAGAAAGAAGGGAAAAGCAGACCTTGCAAGAGGCTGGCTTGACAAATAAGCAAGGCTAGATTTAAAGTGTACTAAGACTTGAACTTAAGGCCTCCCACTGCGCTTTGACCTCTCAGCTGGAAGGCAGCAGCCCCTGTGAATGCTTTCTCTGGATGGGACCACAGCCATCCAAGCATCCCAATCCCTTCCAGCTGTGGGATTCACTGACAAGAGCAGCACCTCAATGCTGCTCTTGCATTTCTCTGCCTGCTCATAGTCCCTGAGGGTGGTATCCGAAGTAGCCCATGAAATTGCTGTGGATGTTTGTGAGAGCAGATTTGAATGCTCCTTACCAACCACCTCTTCAAAGGCTTTCACCACAATATCTGAAGTGGCACAACTTCTACCAGAAGTTGTTTTAAATCTCTCAGTGTTGAGTGTGTACAAGAATGCAAAACAGGATGTTACTTTCAGTCTGGAGGGAATAAAACACAGCAACTATTAAGAACTAAAAAGGTCTTCAGTAAAGTACTGAAAAAGTACTGTTTCTACTCTGATATTATAGTATAAGTGGCAGCACAACTCAGTTCCTAAGGTAAATATGTACTGGGGAAAAGCACACAAAGGTGGGCTAGAGAGGCATGCAACCATTGCATTAAAATTGCACAAGATTGCAGAATTGCCCAGGAAGTGCTCAGTCCATAAACCAGGGACCTTCCAAGGATTTTCACTGTGATTTGCACAGTACTGTAATCTGAACAGTAAGAGGAATTAACAGAAACACAAGGTATCAGCTAGCTTTTGTCTTTCAGATTCTCTTTCTGCTTTGTAGGAGTCTGAACTTGAGTGTACACAGAGAGGGGTAGGAGCTGTACCCTGGGGAGAGGCTAGAAGAGGAAAGAAAAGAGAAAGTATGACACCCATGACACAGCACAGAAATCAGGATTAGAAAGAAATGAGCTTTGAGGGTTCAGCTGCAGTAGATGTAGGTTCAAAGGGTGACCCTAATGCTCCTGAGTTGCCTCAGCAGGAACATCCTTGGAATCACAAGGGTAGACAAAGATCCCTTTTGAAAGGGGAACAACATTTCTTTCTGTTCACAGACACGGCAGTGAAGTTGTGACCCTTTAAAGAATATCAGGGCAAACAATTTTGCTAGGAACTAGAGATTTCTATTTGTGCACATATACCAAGCATTGTAATGACTACGAAAGAACAAACAGTAAAGGTCCCTAAAGGTTTCAGGAAAATTCTCCTGCCCACATATGAGTCAGGTTGTCAAGTTTTGAGAGTGATGAAGTCAGGGTTCTTCACTACCTTGTTCAAGGTTGGTATTTATTTCTTGTAGGTGGCTTTATCATATTTCCCTTGAAGTCAGAAGCTTTGTTAAGAACTGGACTACATCTGTGGTTACTTGGGGATAAAAATAAAGCTCTCCATCCCAAAGGATTAACAAGGTTACATAAATAGAAATTTGTGGAAACATGAGTCACAAAGGACTGGAAAATCCAATTTCTACATGTCCAGGAGCTGTCAGAATACATGATTTCCTGATCTGCCAGAAAAATGCCAACATTTGATTTTTCTTCAAGACAAAATTCCCCGTGGAATGATAGTCTCTGAGACGGAGAGAAACTAAATAATTAAACCAACAAATCCAAATAAACAAAAAACTCCAACACAACACCCCCTACCTCTCCCCAGAAAAAAACAACCACCAAAACAACAAAAACAATTACAAGTTGAGTAATGATAAAATTCATTTCAGTTCCACCTTCACCCAGTATTATACATTCACAAAGCTGCATTACAGAAGACACTTGCATATGTTGAAGCTTCAGTATGCAACAGATGTCTAGCTCTGCTAAAAACAAGATTACGTTTATTTTGTTTATACTCATTACTTAGATATGAATCAACATTCATAGCATGAACTGTGCCCTATTTTAGCAGCTTCTATTTAAGTTATTAAAATTAGATGTGTATGTCTTGGCCAAAGCAGAATATAACATAAACATAGGAGAGTAGTGATCTTAATACCCAAAGGGCTTTACTTGCGTGTTTTAAAGTAGAAAGAGCTACAAATGGAAGAAGAAAATAACTACCACATGGATTAAGTGAACAATGAACAAAGGAAAATTCTTTCATACAGCTCTCCAAAGAGAAAACATCAAAAACAGTCAAGAAAGTGGGCTCAAAGTAATACATGATTGAGATATGCTTACTCCACTTCTAAATACAATTTATTCTGAATTGTTAACTCAAGAATCTTTATCTTGTAATAGAAGATGACTTAAATTTGTGAAAGAAATCATCTCTTCCCTTAAATCCATGCAGTTTTTAATTAATGAGCAAATACTTTGGGTTCTGAAGGAGTCTGAAATTGCCAAGACCCTGCAAACATCCCCCCACTACAAACATGAATTATTCTAGTCTTCTAAATCTCCTTCTGCAAAACAGCAGCTCAGTGTGAGAAAACAACCCACACGAACCAGAAGCAGTCTTTCACTTCTCACTTAAGCAAGACAAGAAATCAAACTGAGCCCTGTCCTCCAGCCAGCTTTAATTATTGTACTAGAAATACCACACTTTCACTAACAGTGTGCTCCTTGGGCACAAAATCAATGACTAGAAAGACTAGAACTTGCACACTGCACAATCATTTTCTATGAATTCCTTAAACACCCTTAGGTCTGGTCTTAGAAAATGGAGGTTATTTAAAAGCACTTTTAAAATAAATAGAAACAACACAACTTCAGCCTTTGTAACATTTTTATTTTCGCTCTGATTTAAAACACAAAAACATGTGAAAGCACCATTGTGTTGCACATGATTCCCTCTTCCTACCAATATACACATGCACACAGAGTCCTTATCACAGAGGAGCTTAGATCCGAAGCTAAGAGCCAAGCCTGACAGCATTTAGGTACTTATACTGCTGCTTTTAGATAGATTAAGGAAAGGTACTGCATGAGCTGCTTCTCCTCCCCCGGAGGCTGGTGGTCAGGAAGGCAAATATACTCTGGACATGAGCTCCAAGTGCTACAAATCTCTTCCCATAGAAAGATCATAATATCCCACTGGAGGCAAGTCCAGATTCAGAGGAGCCAACGTTGAACTTGAGCTGAGTGCCAGAGATGAGAATGCCTTATGGACTGTAAGCAGTGAAGCAGAAGATGCTTTCTAATACATTTAACTCCATGACATTTGAATAAAATATTGATCTTGAGACTGCAGTGCACTGCTATACAGGAGGAATGTAACATTATTTCCTGATCTGGAAGTGGCATTACATTATGTCACTATAATCTAGTCCCCACTGAATTCACATTCAGAATTTTTATACAATCTACTGGCAGGTTATAGAATAGAATTCTATCCAATATTAGAAGTTCAGTTTAATATATTTGATTTTTTTCCTGGACAACTGGATAAAGTTACTCAAGAAAATCCAACTAGTCATCTAAGTGGAAGCAGAGAAAGTTTTGATAAAACAGGAAATGCCTTGGCACTATAATCCAAAATTTATGAGCTATGGTTCCACAGTATGACTTTTATCCTGAAAGATTAAACTGTACCTTTTACATAAATAAAAATAATAAAGAGAGATCTTTTTTAAGAAGACTACTAAACTAGTACCAGTGATCCAACAGTGTCTGGGATAAAGCACATCCAAAAGCATATGTAAACTCTGTTACTAGGGAATCTAAATTATGATAGAAACAAAAATCTAGGGAAAATACACAGAGATAAGTAAGTGAAGGGCTGTGAGAAAGGGCTAATTCTTAAACACATTTTTTAAAAGAGCATAACTCTTTTCTCTTTGGACACAAACTTATGCAGGAATACTTAACAGATATATTAATATATTCTCCATGGAATAAGAGGAAAATCAACAACAGGTTTCAGGAAAAGCTGGTTGAAATTAATAGCATTACTAAGCATCAAGGCCTTTTACTAGGGATTCTGTCTCTAATACAATATGCAAGGGAAAAAATAAAACTCATCCTTTATTTCCATTCCTTTACATAACAAAGCAAACATGCTTTTGGGCATCTAAATTAGCTATTAAGATTCTGCCAAGAGAAGACAAACTACCCCCTAGAAGGTCTATGCCAGAACCTACAGTGTGCATTAAGAAATGCAGCTCACTCTTCCTCCGCTTTATCTAAGAGTACCAAAAGCACAAATTGTGTTGCTACACAAATAAAAAAAATCACTACAATCAGTGTGTCTGGGAAAGGAATTAATTCCAAATAATTATAAACAAAAAGAATCACTAGAAGGCATCTGAAATAACAAAAAATGGAGTGATTACTTACTGGAAATGGAAATTCCAGTATACTTTATACATAAGAATAGTAATACCTTTAATGAAAAAAGCTTTATGCAGATTTATTTTAGCCTACTTCTTTCCCCTTAAAGCATAACAACTAAACTAAAGCTAACTAATATGTCATAAATAA
The DNA here is from genome assembly GCA_024865655.1 of Emberiza elegans. Lineage (NCBI taxonomy): Eukaryota > Metazoa > Chordata > Aves > Passeriformes > Fringillidae > Emberiza > Emberiza elegans. Next base: position 61,939,908 of record JALJVW010003023.1, on the reverse strand, counting down.
GATTTGAAGGAAATGTTTCAGCAAGGACCAACAAATACCAAATATGTAGATTTTGCACTAACATTCTACCCACTTCACCTACTTTCTTGAAAGACAAGTCTTCCCTTAAAAAGGATTAAAAACTTTGCTAAAATTAATGCTGCCTATATTTCTTTACAGATTCAAGGAATTGTTTGTTTAGAGCATTTACAAAAGGAAAGTTGCACAAATCCCAGGATGGTTGGGGTTGGAAGGACCTCTGGAAATCATCAAGTCCAACCTCCCTGCTGAAGCAGGCTTGCCTAGAACAGGTTGCACAAGATAATTCCAGGCAGGTTTTGAACATTTCGAGATAAAGAGGATACAAAACCTCCCTGGACAGCCTGTTCCAGCGCTTTATCACACTCAAAGTACAGAAGATTTTCCTAATATTTAGATTACACTTCCTGCGGTTTGATGTGTGCCTTCTGTCCCTTGTCCCTTCACTGGGCACTACTGAAAAGCCTGGCCCCACCATTTTGACACCTGCCCTTAAGATTTGTATGTGGTGGCAGGATCCCATCTCATCTTAACTGGCTGAAATAAACAACAGCACAAACTACCATTGATGTGTTCCTCTTTATGGTTCTCACCAGGAAAAAAGCGCTCATAATTCTATTTTGGCTGTGTTTCCTGTTTTTATAGGCCAATCCACTCAAGAAAACCCTGATTTGTTGGGAGAAAAATCCCCTTTATATCCTTGACCTTTCTAAGAACATCCTTCCCTTGTCAAACTTGAAGTATATCAATAGGTCAAGCAGTTTTAACTGACTCTTTAATTTTTATTAGACCATCAATTCAATTAACATTCCAAAAGTGATACTTTGGCACAATTCACACAAAACAATTCTTCCAAAGAAGTTCACTTAAATGGGTCTTTTATTGTTAGGACAAATAACACACTGAGGAGTTATGCAAGAATGCCAGCGTGGTGTGCTGCACATCACATGTCAAACTCTGCAAGATGTGGTTAATGATCTACAGGATCATCTGAGTGTTATCTGAAGAATAAGGGTTGTTGCAATTTGCTTTTCTTCACAAAAAGGCACACACAAAGCCCTGTTGAATAAGAATCACAAAACAGAAAATACTGGGAATTTTTTGCTGCAGATTAGTTTTATTTCATATTCTCCAAGAAGATTATCAATCTAGGCATGTTCTTGTAGAAGCTCCAAAATAAAAGGGTAGTCACCACCCTTTTCTGATGTGTGGAAGAAAAGCCTCAAAAGCCATGTAGCTTTAATTCACAGCACACCTCCAAAAATTTCCTGGTCTTTTTGACAGTTAACAGTGTGATAGTTTATAAAGAACTCTGCTTTTAAGTAAAAGCCTAATTTTCTAAAGGCAGCTAAACTAACAGCAGATGCCAAGCAGCTTACACAGGTGCCCATCAGTTACAACCTGCAGAGCATTCTGAGTCCCAGATGTATCAAAAAAAGCTGATTACCACAGATGAAGCCTTCTCACCACAGCTCAATTATAATAAACGTCCCTCAGTCATCTTGTCAAATTCTGTATTATTTGAGCATTAATTAGTTTCAGTATTCCCAGAAACTTTTTTTAATCCAGCCCTGAAGAGTCGTTTGTCCATTTTCATTCCATAACTGGTAGTGAAGGCTTGCATTTCTGGTTCCCAATGATAGACCTGTCAGACACACTCAATGAAAGGAGGAGACCAAGTTTACATGGGAGAGAATAAAAGAGGAAACAAAAAAAAATCATAAAGCAAAAAAAAATTTACAGAGCATGATCAGAGACCAAGTGTAATCCTCATTCAAATTTTACCTCCCGCATAATAAAGATGATAGAATTTCACTCAGTCCTTGTCTTGTGACTTAGGAGGAATTTGAATTCTATAAAGTATCTAAAGAAAGGAAAGTTAGCATCCCACCAACTAGCTTGCTGGAGTTCAGCTTTCAGATTCTGAGTTTTTATAGACTTTCAGCTTTACAAAGTAATCCGTTCAAAAAACAAACACCCCTCCTTCAAACACCAAACTAAAAAACACCACATTCCCCAAACCCCAGAAAAACTCCACAGTTCTCATAAAAGGTATTCCCCTACGACTTAACCTCCTTCTTGTTAGGCCAGAGAAATGAGTATTTTTTTCACTCTGAGTCTTTGCCTCTGGCATATTTCTCTGAACTAAAAATCCCACCCCTAGCTCCTTTCTCCCATCTTTCTGTATTATTTTATTACCAAGAATGTAAAAAGAATCTCACTGAAGTCACAACGTTACCTAAATTCTTGATGACTTTTATCTCTCCCTACTTGTTGAACTTTCCAGAACAGCTCATAGGTTCTGGGACAGCACAAGGTCCCAAGAGCTTGGTTTGCCATCTGCTCCCAAATCAACGGACCTTGCAAAATGTACTGCTGCCCAATGAATCCAGCTTAACCTGCTGCCAGCACCCCATAACATCAGTCTCTTTTCATTTGCAGCCTTATATGTTCGTTTAGTCCATATATTTCTAGCTGCAATTGTCTTTTTATATAGAGAATTATAAACTCAGTGCCTTTGGACTAAAGGCATATTTAGGGCTTCTATCATCAGCAATGCCTTCAGCTGCCTATATAAAGGAGAAGAAATATCAGAGAAGATTCCTATTATCTACAAGATTTAGCCACTAGTTTCAGCTTTTCTGAAACAAAAGAATACCTGGAATCTGTTCTACTACATAAATGCAAAATTATTTTTCTTGTTGCCAAGAATAAATCAGAACTTACAATTCTAATAACGAAATTAAGACTGAGCTTCTGAAGTCAGAAGAATTTTAATTTCAAAACAGACGTTCCCATAGAAACAGTATGCTTTCCATCCAAAGCTATCACATTTCATAAAAACACAAATATGCTTTCTATCCAAAGCTTTAAACTTCACCATATTATGTCTAGCAATACAAAGCATTATACAGAGACACAGAGAAAACCTCCTAACCATACTACATAGCATGTTTTTGCCAACAAAAACTTTGGCTAGACCCACATTGAAAAAAAAACCCTATTTGTAGCTAAAGATTCCACTGATGTCTCTACAATCCTGAATAACTTTTACATTAAGCTAGCTGGATTTACTTTTTTCAAACCAACGAAATTAAGACTGAGCTTCTGAAGTCAGAAGAATTTTAATTTCAAAACAGACGTTCCCATAGAAACAGTATGCTTTCCATCCAAAGCTATCACATTTCATAAAAACACAAATATGCTTTCTATCCAAAGCTTTAAACTTCACCATATTATGTCTAGCAATACAAAGCATTATACAGAGACACAGAGAAAACCTCCTAACCATACTACATAGCATGTTTTTGCCAACAAAAACTTTGGCTAGACCCACATTGAAAAAAAACCCTATTTGTAGCTAAAGATTCCACTGATGTCTCTACAATCCTGAATAACTTTTACATTTAGCTAGCTGGATTTACTTTTTTCAAACCATTCATTTTATTTAGTTCTCTTCATGAACTATGTTCATTTCTTGAAAAGGGAGATAACCCCAGAAGACCCAAGCACTTTATGTATTTTCAGCTGCCTGGAAGGGTAGTGCCTTGTAAAAGATGAACAGAACTAATCTTAGGCCTGCCAGACAGGCAAGTGTACCACAACATAAACTGTGCACCTTCAACATAAACTGAAAAAATGACAACAGTTTTTAACTGTTTCTCTCTGAAATCTCACAGCTGTGAAGGGAAATGTTTTATCTAAACACTGATATCTGGCAAAAGAAATAAGGGCCAAACAGACTGATGGGACACTATCATCCTATCCACAAATGCTCCACCAGAACTCCAGCTGAAATCTAGCATCAAATTAAGCTAATTAAGTTAAATCCATGAAGTTCCTATATGACTCTACTGAAATGAGAGCAGGAATGCAATAATGAAAGTAGAAATTTAAGTAAAAGAGCATTGATGTAAAATTCTTCTGAAACTATGTGTCTAAAAGAAAAGTTGAAACTGCTGCTTAGAAAGAAGTAGTCATTTGGCAGCTTTCTTTAAGGAAAATATGATTGGAAGGAAATCATATGGGGAGGGGAAAAAAGAAACCTTGGATTTACTTTGGAAGAGTTCTGCAGGAAGCTGTATCACTGAACACTTAACTGCAGCAGCAGAGCTTGACGGTCAAATCCTGTTCAGTAGTGAGTAACAAGGAGGCCAGTGACAGGACAGGGCTGCACAACAACCTGACCTAGGCAAGACATTCCCTTCTGGCCCCTGGGAGAAGCTTTTCAGCTTTAACACCTGCTGAAACACCAATTCATTTCCTCATAGAAAAGTACCTTCTACAGAAAACAAGTCATTTTCCACAGGGTGAGTTCTAAAAGCAGCTGGTTTTTCTTTGCAGGACCTGAAAACTTTTTCGCTTAATTTACAATTCCTTTCCACAGGGGTAAAGATTCTGCAGATGAGCCCAATCCCCTACACAATTTCCAAGCAGGGGGTGTTGCCAGGTCCTTAACTTCAGAGTCACTCAAAGGAGACCTTCAAAGCCCACACTCCCTCCCAAAGCTTGCTCTTCAAACTGAGAAGCAGGTCCTTAGCTGAGGCAGGAATGCGTGGCCAGGTGCACTTTAGCACAGCCTGACTGGCACTGCAGGGCCAGGAGGTCACTCCACACTTATTGTTCTATATTGCTCAATACGGAACTGGCAGATTAGCCTGGTGTGCTGCTTTGGCTGGGGCAGAGTCAATTTTCTTCACAGTACCCAGTATGGGGCTGTGCTTTGGGATTTGTGCTGCTGATTTGGGAAACTGCATAGATAACATAGGGATATTTCAGCTATTGCTGAGCAGTACAGTATTAGAAAATTTCCTGTTTCTCATAAACATCAATACATATTTTAACTTTAATTAATAGATAATACATACTTTAACCAATACATACCTTAAAAAAGAAATCTTGAAGACACACAAGCAGGCCATCCCTGTGTGCTGAAAGACAATGCAGCCTACCTGGACTTCAACAAAGCCTCCAGTGACATACTCTGGAAAAGTTGGCGGCCCTTGTCTTGGAAAGGAGCACTCTTTGCTGGGTTAAGAGCCATTTGGATGGCTGGGCCCAGGACATGGTGCTGAACAGTGCTGCAGCCACCTGGCCACTAACTGTATCCCCCAGGGATCAGTGGGGGACCCAGTCCTGTTAATTATCTCTTTGGATTATCTGGATGAGGAGACTGAATCTACCTGCAGCAAGTCCACAGACAACACCAAGTCAGGTTGATCTGCTGGAGGGTGGGAAGGTTTGGCAGAAGGACCTGGACATGGTGGATCAATGGGACAAAACCAGTGGCATGAGGTTCAACAAGACCAATGGCCAGGTCCTGCACTTGGCCACAACAACCCCAGGGAGCAGCACAGGCTGGAAGAATGGCTGTACAGGGGGCAGAGTGGCTGGAAAGGGGCCCAGCAGAAAAGGGCCTGGGAGAGCTGGTCAACAGTGCATGTCCCACGAGGAGAGGCTGAGGAGCAGAGGTTGTTCAGCCTGCAGAACAGAAGGTACAGCAGGGACCTTATTGCTTTCTACAATCACCTGAAAGGAGGGTGCAGCCAGGTGGGGGTCAGCCTCTTCTCCTGGGTAACCAGCAACAGGACAAGAGGACATAGACTTAAACTGCACCAGGGGAGATTTAGGTTGGACATTAAGGAATTATCTCTTCACAGAAAGGGTGACTAGACATTGGAATGGGCTGTACCTGGAGGTGTTTTAGGAAAGATTGGACATGGCACTGAGTGTCGTGGTGTAACTGACATGGTGACGTTCAAAGGCTGGACTTGATCTCAGAGATCTTATCCAACCTATTTGATTCTGTGACATCACCCAAACAGTGAGGGGGCTGGGGGTGCACAGGAATACAGCCAGGAATGCTTGGCCCAGGTAACCAGAGGGACATCCCACACCATATGGTGTCATGCTTAGCAGATAAAGCTGGGGGAAAGGAGTAGGAAGTGGGGATGTTCCGAGTGATGGTGCTTGTATTCCCAAGGCAACATTACACATGATGGGGCCCAGCTTCCCTGGAGATGGCTGAACAACTGCCTACCAGCGAGAAGTGAGAATGGATTCTTTGTTTTGCTTTGCTGGCGCATGCAACTTCTGCTTTAACCGCTAAACTGTCTCCTTGTCTTAACCCACAACTTTTCTCACTTTTACTCCCACAGCTCTCTCCCCCATGCCCATGGGGCAGAGTAAGCAAGAGGGTGCTTGGAGCTTAGTTAAGATTGTCCTCCTAAATGTACCTCAATGAGCACTCTGAAATTCTACCAATTGTCAGCATTCCTGCCAGCTCTCAGCAGAGAATTGTTAAGTCAGTATCTGCCCACTACCTCACAGACAAGAAATTCTTCCTGTTTTTCTTCATTCTTTATTTCTGTTTTAAGCTGAGTTAGGTTTTTTAACTTCCTCATTAGATACTTTGCTATAGCCTTAGCTCATTACAACCTCTTTTTTTAAAACCAAAAACTCCCCAAAGGATTTTTTTTTTAGAAGGGTTAACTACATACATACCAAAACAATCAGTACAATACACCATTTTTTGAGTGAGGAAACACCATTAACTTAATAAATACTAAGGGAATTGACATTTTAGAGACTACAAAAAGAGTTTAATGTTACTCATTGCAGACCTTTTTGGATTAAATTTTGTATCTGACTGTACATAAAATTAAATGGCCTACACTTCTAGAAACATTTTTCTTTTTCCATATTATGACTTAACCCCAAACACATTCTATGTATTTCTGCCTCCTGGCTGCCAGTCATTTCCCTTTTTCCCATGTATAGGCAGCCAAACCATCACAAAGCAGCTGTAAACTCTTTTGTGCACATCCACCCAAAGGGAGTCACCCATGGTAACACAGTAAGTTAGCTTTCTTCCACAGACCCACAGGAGAGCTTCAGAGCTTGTTGCCCAGAGGGGCTGTAGGTGCTCCCTCCCTGCAAGTGTTCAAGAACAGGTTGGATGGGGGCCTGAGTAAGCTGATCAAGTGAGTGGTATCCCTGCCCATGACAGGGGGTTTGGAACAAGATGATTTTAAGATCTTTTCCATCCCAAATCATTCTATATTCATTTACAAGAGTCTTAGCTATGGCAGGGCCTATTTTCCATCAGCCCCACTTTCATGATAATTCCTTCCATTAGTATTTCAAAAGCACTACAAAGACAGGCCAACAGAACCCAGCCCTACCCCTCCATGCTCTACTTCAGGGTCATCCCAGGACATCAGCCAGAGGCTTTCAAGAACCTGCAGGAAATTCAGTATTTAGACAATTTCAGGGATCTCCAGGCCGTTTCTACCACAGCATCAGGCCACCAGAAGCAAGAGTTTTCTAGCCTTTAGTAATCAGTCTGGAAGGTCACATATCCATGGGAATGCACCTTCCAACCCTACCACACAACCAGAGACCATTCTCTTCTTCCTCAGCTGCAGCACAGCCTGGTTCAGTACATGCATGGGGCACTGCAGTGTAGAGAGGGACCCAAGTATATTGGCCATGCTTCCTTTTGAAGAGAAATTAATTACTAGGCTCATGTGTAGGCAGCCCCTCAAGCACTACTTCCATAAATCTTTTATCCTACAGTATGTTTCCAGGTTGATTAGGAGTAGAGGACAGAAAGAAGAGAACTAGAAGCTCTTCTAGAGGCCTAGCTTTTACAAAACTGAAGCTAGTGCAAGACAGCAGCTAAATGCTGGTATTTATCACTGATCACTACTAGGTGAGGAGGGGGAAGGAAAGGCATCTTCAAATCACAACATCCACATTCCAAGAAACAGAGTCCAGGTTACACAAAAACACACTTGAGAGCTGGCAGGCTGTTTTGTAAGAAGTGACCTTCTGTGTCACATGTTTTCAAAGTGAGGAATGATTCTTGCACACATAACAAAAACCAGTTTTCTGAAATGCTTCAGGAAGCTCTGGGTATCAGATCCCCACAGCTGTTCTGCCCCTGCAGTTACTTGGCAAGTGCCTCTTATTTAAGGTCAAATCAACTTTTGGTGAAATGGAACTGAGGCACAGTAGATAACTACATGGTAGCTCCTGATTTGTAATGCTGAGTTTAACTTCCAACCACCCCTCACCAACAATTTGAAAAATATTTAAACTTTGCTAAATGTGTAGAAAAAAACACCATGGATCTTGCAAACTGAATTAAAAAGTCTACTGTTTTATTATTTTTAAGAAAAACTCATATTAATAACATGGGACATAAAATTAGGCTCACTCATTATTTGTTTCTACGTTTTCAATGATTTATAGGCAGGTTCTCAACTAAGAGCACAAGCAATGAATTCATGCATAATTAACCTTGAAGAAAATTATAACTGCTTCTATTACTTACCAGCTACGATCAGTTTCTATTCAGTTGAAATCCTTCTTCACAGGGTGCTTCTAAATAGTTGTTATTTGTCAAAAGCAGGAGGCAGTTCTGGTTATCCAGTGGGCTGCCTTCAGCAAGTATCAGAAGTGGGAGACTGTGCCAGACAGTGCTGCTACCTGGGTTTTGTGGGAATGTATTTAAAACTCATTCAAAACATTAGGATAATTTTATCACAGAATGTGTGACTTATGTTTTCAGAGCTTATGCTAACTAAGATAAACAAATGGCCTTTACATTTCCAGCACTAATTTTCCCTTTTAATTCTCCTTCCAGTTTCTCTGCCTACACACTTAAGAGCATACGTAATATCCACAGTTTAGGAGCATTCATGTGAGAATTAAAGAAACTTTAAACAGACAAGAGGCAAGGTACATAATCTCACCTCATTATTGTTCTCCAACGTGGTACAAAGGGAGTAGTGCTAAAAATCATAGACAACTCAGTTCTGAACTTTCTAAACAAAATAAGCTCCCAAGAGCAGTGTTACCACTGTCCAGCATCTGCCCATGCAATCCTCCTGCCAAGAGGGGAAGCTGCTTACAGAAAGGGAACTGCTCACTGATTTGCTTGCACTGCATCCTTTTCTTCCATTATTGGGACAGTATCTCTAGGTCACAAAGTGTTCTGCCACTCAAAGAGAAGACAACTATTCCACTTCCACTGTGGTTCCAAGACTTGAAGCGAAAAAAGAAGTCAAACAGGACAACGTGGAAAGGGCACAAAACACTAGAACAGGAAGTGAGATAAGGGAAACAATACAAATGTCATACACACAGCTATCTGCTGCAGGAGGGAAAGCTCATGTCCTAAAGACAGTCTTACAGTCTCATGAAAATAAGAAGGAATCATACTGATAGGGGCTGGAGGAGCTGAGCAGTTTGAGACCTTTTTCAGTTACACAAAATTGGAGATTTAGTTTTTTAAAAAGCAACAACCTGTATCAGGAAAGGAAAAAAAATAAAAATAAATTCACTCATTATTTTTTTGTTTTGTTTAAAACACCCAAGTCTCACTTGCAGCAAACCACAAGATTTGATGATCCCTTTTATGAGGCTTGGAAGATGCTGACTCAACTACACACAGCTTTTTCTTTCATTTATTTTTGTACCTATAAACCACTACAGATTCTGGTAATTTCTCCCTTTTCTGAATGAATTAATATTTTGAGAGCAAATGATAAGTGGAATATAAACAAAAAACCCACTAGAATATTAACAAGATCCTTATTTCTACCTTCAACAATTAAGAAAAGAACAACAGATATACAGATTTATATGCCCAGATCACAGATCCCATGAAGAACAGAAATTGAATTTTTGAGGCCTTTCACAACAAAATCTCACATATTTAAATATATATGGTTGAATATCATATATGACTAAAAACTCATTAGTAGTCATCAGCTGCAGAATGTAAATCAAAATTTTTTCTTTTATTTCAACTGCACTGAAGACCATTATTTTTAAACTAAGTATGTAAAAGTGGTTGGATGGCTGGACAACACCTTTTCTCTGTATTTTGCAAGAATCTCCTGAAGTACAGAAGCAGTAGTTAGAAATGTTAAATTATGCAACAGAGTATAGAAAATATGTAACTGTATCAAAAAGAAAGGCTGAGGGAACAGGGAGAAGTATCTACATCAAATGCTCACACAGGTCTTTGGGCTCCCAGCAGGCATCCTCCATGAATGGCTTCTTGATGGCCCATGCAAAGCCAATTTCTAATCTTATCTGCTTCCAAAGAGATGGAAGATACACTAGAAAATTCACAAACACATCTGATATCTCCCTTTAAAAACCATGTTAATAAGCACTCTTCTAGATTTGATTCTTTCCATACCCAGATAGGTGTGGAAATCTTGTATGTTTATTGAGTTGGTTGCCCTAAAGGAAGCTATCCTGAATCTCCTGTGATGTAGGATAGCAAATTACTTATGTAAAGAATTCAAATTAAGAGCAAAAACCCACTCACTTCCTTTGACCACCTCTGCTCTCTGCAGCACACTTGCATAAGTTAAGTTTAATCACCAACCTGAAATCTCATTTCCTAGGCATATCTTCAGGTACTGAATATGAAATTACACTTAATCAAACACAGGAAAAAGAATTTATCACAGCTATGATGCCTTTTGATCAACCCCCTGGATGTTGTACCCAGTGTTTCCCTGAAAGAAAGGAAATGATTCAGACTTGGAAGAGAAAATATTCTTTCTATTCCACAATTTTTAATGGCTCCAAATGTACCCACCACAGACTCAGCATTTTTCTAGATGGAGACCCAAACAAAGGTTATTTGTCTGGATATTTTGCAATAGCAAAATGTGACTCAGATGAGGGATTACTAAGTGTACCTTCAGTTCAGGCAATAAAACGCTGTCCCTTGGAAGCTCACATGGCCAGTAGCTTCAATGCGAGACAGCAACTGCAGTGAAACAAACAATTCATGCAGATATAAGATGTCATTGCAGAGTGAAATAAAGGGACTCAAACCAGCCCATAAAGTATCAGGAGAAACTCAGCCAAGGCACTGTGAGGCTGCTTAGGAGTTTCCCTGGTTTTGATATTTGTGTCACCATAACATGCACGTACTGAGGTGAAACTAGAAATGCACTCACCATACATGATCACTCAAAGTAGTAATTGGACAACAGCTAGCAGCCAGTTACCAGCCCCACACGTGTATTTTAAGTATCCACTGTCCCCTTCCTTCCAGCTGAGAGCAACAGTTAATTGCATAGTCAACAGAAGGACAACACAACCCTGACTGCCCTGACACCTGCACATACAATAATAATTTTAAATACCTATTTGTTTTCCATTACAGAATGTGACTTCATCCCACTAAAAAAAAAAAAAACAACAACAACAAAAAAACCACCATACCACCACAATTGAATCAATGTGTGCTATTTTGCATGCATTCATCTCTACACTTGCAGTTTGTGAAGCATTCTGCTGATCTGGAACACATATTTACTCAGCTAGACAGAGAACTACTGGGAAAAACATTTCCCATCCCATCCCTGTGTTCTTCCCCTCACGCTCAAACTGAAAGAACTGCTGTTTCTTTGGCAGCTCAGGTATACATTTCATAAAGTCAAACAGAAGAATGCAACAGGGCATTAGTAATTTGTTTTCATGCCCAGAACACCTATGCCTCTGCATATACCCTCTAGGACACCAGTTTAACTGAAGTCAATAATCCAGTTCTTGGACACCCTTATTTTCTACATTCTCTCCTACCAGTTCCAGATCCACCAGGAAGATGAATTTCCATATATCTGCAATTTTTGTGAACAGCTTTGCCACTGCATTTACATTGTTTTACTGACCATTTCTCTTGTTCATGTCTCCCTCCCTCATACATTTACAGTACTGGCATAAAGCAGACAGTATTTAAACTAATCTTTCAGCTGTTGAGTCAATTTTGACAGACAACTGCAAAATACACCTCTTCCTTCAGTTGCCAGGGAAGAAAAATGCAATGCCAGAGGCACAAACTCTTCATCAGGAAAATTCTCCATACTGTTCCAGCCTATGTGACTTTAATCTGTGACTTTAAAAGATAGCATATTTAGTCAATTCAAGAACTTGAACAAACTCAAGTCCTCTTGAAAGTTGCTCATGTTTGTGGAGCCACAATGCCTTGGCACGATCCTGGACAGCTTTAGCCAAGCACACACCTCAGGTCACTGAGACCATTCAGGGAGAGTCCTACTCAAACTGTTGAGTACTTTCCCATTTAGGCTAGAACAGCTCAGTCACTTTGCACACTATTATTAAATACCACATGCAAAGTGGGGATTTAACATGGGGGCTGGAACACAGCAGGTAGCACAGAGGTTCACACACAACACTTACCCTAGCCTGCATCAAGTACTCACGAGGTGCCATAACCTCCCCATTAGCTTGCCTCTGCAAGTCAGTACTAAAATTACACATCAGAAATAAAATTCTGCTTTCAATAAATTCAGTTAGCTATAGCTGACTCAATTGTGTTACTTTTGTCTTGTTTCTTTTTGATATGTATTTTTCACATTTCCCTCTGACAAGGTATTTCTGCATTTTTACTTGATTTGCATACAAAAGCACTTTCAGCTGCAGTGAATTTGCTACCTTTGACTTTACTTGTGTATCACTGTATTTTAAATTGCTGGACACAGAAAACAGAACTTTTTCCAGGACATTTCCCAGGCAGTTCATTATTTCTTTGTATTTTTAATCACCTCCCAAGTTATTCTGCTCTTTTCAGGAAACATTCATTGCAAAAAAAAAAAAAAAGAAAAGCAATCCAGTGCACTGTTTCACAACAACAAAACCATGTTTCCAGGGATGGTCTAAAGCTTAAACTCTTATTCCTTCCTCTGATTTTGCTTCAGAGGCTTTAAGACAAAACTCACTGACAGCGAACTCTCTTCAGGAATTTCTGTCCCTTTGAGCTTCCACTCTTATGGTTTCCTTTGCAAGACATGAAAATATATAGCTTATAACCATGCACAGTAATATCAAGGAAGCCCCACCATGTGTGTATGAGGCACTGGTCTTCAGCCATCATTGTTTTACATACCACCATCATGAACAACTAATTGTGGCCAACATAATATTCTGCAAAATAATTTTCCTAAAGGCAGAAAGGAAAAGTGTTTTAAGAATTTATTAAAAAAAAATAAAATCAAAGACTCTTGCTGGTAACTGGCCCCCAAGCCATGACTCACCAGCAACAGACTTAAGGGATTTTATTCTCCACGATTTCCAGCCTCTATGGTGTTTAGTTCTCACCTGTTGGGTGCAGGTACACACTCAGCAGCCTTCCTCACTGATGGCCCCTGGTGCCCCAGACACTTTTTGAGGTTATACCCCCTATGACCTTCCAACAAGAAACCTCCTGAACTAAAGATACCTCACTACACATTCAGCAACAGCCAGCCCCAACCACTGCAGAACTCCATCAGGTGCAGAAAGGCACACACATCAGAGCCCTCTTTGGCCTCAACTAACCCACCCATCTCCTCTGCAGCTTCCTGCTGTAATCCTCTACTTCCAAAAGTCAAAACCAGAATAATACCATACAGAGAAGCTACTACCAGTCTTCACGTGTGAGGAAATGTGCCACCTAAATCCTCCTCTTTGCTCTGTTTCAATATGATGGAGGACCACGTCTCTGCCCTACCCACTGACAATTTGCATACTGCTCACCACACAGGGCAATGTTTGGCTCCAGCTTCCTGGGCTGATCTCACACCCCGAGGACCAAGCCACACCCCATCTCAGGTTTGCCTTAGAACTAAGCTGATTCACAGCCTTTACCAAGAAATGGAAAGTGCAGCTGCATCAGAGGAAGTTCAGATTGGACATGAGGAAAACTTCCTCACTGAGAGGGCGTGAACAGGCTCCCAGCAGCACCAAGCCTGCCAGAGTTCAAGGAGCTCCCTCTTGGTCACACGGTGTAATGGTTTCGTTTTCAGTAAACCTGCACGGAGCAGGGAACTGGACTTGGTCTTTATGGGCCCCTTTCAGCTCAATATATTCTTTGACTCAGTGTGCACAGGGAAGTGTTCATCAGCACAGATAAATTGTGAAAAAAAAGAACAAAATCAAACCCACAAACCTCTCAAAACCTAACTAAGCCAGGAGGAACCTAATCCTTTTTACCGGGGGAATCTAACACATCTCACCAGCTAAACATTGACACCTTGCCCGAGAAAGCTGAGCCCAGGCAGCTGCCGGCACTGCAGCCTGTGAAACCCCAGCAGTCAGAGATCAGAAGCTGTGAGCAATTCACACGTGCTCACCAGCACTGATTAACATCAGATATCAGCAAACCAGCCACAAGAGATGTAAGCACTCATTCGGCAGATACACTGCAGCTGACCCAAGGCACTGAAGAGCCTTTTCTAGGCTATGTTTATCTCCTCTGTCCCTAACTATACTAGCTCTGACAAGCTAAATATATATATATATATATACATATATATATACAGGTAAAAATAAATGGTTGGAAGATGTAAAAATATTAACCGAGTATTCACGGGATTTAAAAAAAAATCAAGTCAGTCCTTGTTGACAGATAGTTCAAGATGAGAAGAAGGAAAAGAAGGAAAGCTTGCTTTCCTTAAAGTTAACCTTTACGTATCCCCATTATAATGCTGCATGAATGTCTGCTAGCAAGTTCAAAATTCAGTCTCTTCAAATAGACTTAGAGCATCCTGATGTGAACTTTCTGAAATACTGGTCATTCATTTACCAGTTGACTGCTCTAATACTATGCCAGCAACACAGGGGACATGGCCACTAATAATTAAGAAACCTTGCTGCTGGGGTTAAGAAACCACTTCTCTGCCAGATGAACAAATTTCAACTTAAAGAGACTGAAATCTAACTTACAGAAAAAGTTTTACATTTTGAAATACTAAGGCATCAGCAAACATTCCTGAACAGGCAAAACACTCCTACAATATCATTAGCTGCAGCCACTACATGTTATTATTCCAGGTGTTATGGTGGAATAGGACCAAGACCCTCAAAACTTCAGGAGGTTTTGTGCTGCCAGACATAAAAGATTATATGCTAGCTCTGAGCTACATGCCATCAGCACCCAGCAGGAAGTTTTGGATTACTCTGCAGCTGCTCTCAGCACTGCCTAGAAAATATATTTATATATACACATACATGTATATACACACACAGAAATATATATATATATATATCTTTCACATCCCGAGTGTCCAACTCTCAATCTTTTTGTATGAGGAGGAAGGTCTTCTTACTGCTTATTTTCATTGTTGCAGAAAAATACTACTTCAAAAAACTAGTACAAAGCATGTACTTAAATGCTTTAAAGACTAGGCCTCTATCCAGCAAACTAGCTCTTGAAAATATGCTAAAAGTGTACAGTTACTTCTTTTTGTACACTTTATGCTTTTTTTTTTAGTTCCTTTGAATTAACTGATCCAAAGAGAAAACAACAAATGTAATTTGTTGCATCAGAATATAGGAAGTAAATAATTCTATGCACCAACCACAAATACAACAGCAGCCATGCTAAGTCAGACACAAGACTCTATCCAAGCCTCTGACAATGGAAAAACAGCCAAAAGCAGATGGCTAGGAAAAGGAGAGCTTTGGAACATGGCAAGCATATGATACTTCTCCCAAGTATTCCCCCATCTGGGGCTTATTTGCTTCATTGATTTGAATGCAACTTCCAAATAACTTCTCTCATCATCATCAAATTGGAAAACAGGAGATGTTGAACTATTTGCAAGGAGCATTTACATAAAAAAAACAATCAAGTCTGACAACTTCTGCACACCCATTCTACAGGGCTTGTGGGTAAGAACATGAAAGATTTAGACTAGACTAAACAGCTGATTTTTCCAAGATAAGGAGGGGTGTGAATTTACAGCTAAGAATAACTGATTTACACTTCAAATCTAACTTGATACAACAGGTCAGGTGTGCACCCTGATTTCATTAAAGATAACAGAGAAATGCATATTTTAAGCACTGTGGTAAGCAAATCTAGTTCTTCCTATGAAAATGAGATTTTTCTAAATTCAGAGCAGGAAATAATGCAAAATCAACAGAGTGATAAGTGAAAATGATGCACATTTTAAATAGCTCAGAAAATCAGCAATTACACTTGTACTAGTATCCATGCAAACTTAACTTTTGATCCATCACCACTACTACAGACATTCTCATTGATCACTAAAGTCTAAGTGTGCACAAACACCATTTTGTATTACAAGAACGAAGCTTCATTATATTGAAACTTGCACTGTTACAGCCAAATGCCCACCCCATACCAGAAAAACAAATAACCATACAATCTGAACTGCAAGTAAAACATAGGGGACTTCTATGGAGATCAGTTCCAAAAATAATGTTCATAAGCAACAACAAAAATAAACATACATTCACATACTAAATCTAATACAAATGGAGAAAATTTCCAGTTTACCTTGTTAATTATGTATTGAACTAGTACAGTAGCTACTACCATGCATACCCTAATTTTTCTAGGCCAAATCTTCCATATTTCTACATCATACATTGTATAAAGTGCTGTTGAGGTACATCCTGAGCTGGCAGTCAGTATTTGGGTAGGTGGGATGGGTGCAAACTTTGATCCATGTTCTTGTCATTGCTGTGCTGAAGAATTTCAACTCTCCTGGATGACTGTTTGTTGCTGGATTTCTCTATAGCTCTATACATGCATAATTAAAGAAAACAATGTATCAGTATTTGATAACCCTATAACTGCTTCACAAGAATTCAGTAGTTAGCAACATCAGGTTAATAAACAGACAAAAAAGCTAAATTTTAAACTCCTCCTTACTACACATTCCAAGCTTACTTGGTACCCACCTGGTAGAGATAAGACAGTGAGACCACAGAGAGATAAGAGGTGCAAACCAAGGTCTCCAGACACACAGAGACCAGCAAAAGCATAAGATCCACACAAAATAAAAATAAACAAATGAATAACACCAACTTTTGAATCCTCTTGTGACTTAACGCCAGAGTTACAGTGTCCACAAAGTCCCTTACTTCTTCACCAGGACAACAGAAAGCACATATGTGCCCTGGGAGCTTCTATTAATTCCAAGAGTAATGAGAGCTGTTAATAAACAAAAACCCACAGGACCCAACAGCCTAGCCCAGTTTTGGTAACTTCCATCATTCTGAAGAAGCACAAATTAACAGGGAGATGGTGCAAGAGCCCTTGTGTGCCCCTGAAACACGAGAGAGGGGACAGCCAGGCTCAGCGCTAACTCTAGCAAAAGAGAAGAATGAGGAGGATGTGTTATGCCACCCTGGTACAATACAGCAACCTTTTTCAACTGTTGCTCTGCAAATAGAGCTTCAGCAACTCTGCTCCAGTAGAGGTTCCTGAGCAGCAGGAACCTCTACTGCAGAGCTGTGCATTGGCAGGGGCCCTGCTCCAGGGTGCAGAGGGAATTGTGGCCGCTGGGGAAGCGATTGCTGAGCTCTGAACACTTGCACTGTCCTGAGACCGAAATCACCTGGCTGCTTCACATGGAGATTCCCCCTCTGGAGCTTTCCAGATTCCACACACAACTGGAACCTGGTTCCTAATTAACACTGTATAAAATGCCACAATAAGAATAAATGACTGACAAAAAGGGCTCTAAAACTAGCAGACAAGCCTTGGAGGGACTTATTTTATTATGTATGATAAGAAAAAATAGAAGAGCGTCATGAAAATTACCAAGGAACAATGTCACCACGACAGATGGTTTTTCTGCTGAAATAAAGCCCGCTGCTAATCACCCACTGGGGTCTGGCTTACTAGAAACAAGCAGCAACTGCCCACAAGAGACTCCCCATAGTACAACACATAAACTCCAAAACTGAAGTACATTAAAAAAAAATACTGCAAATGACACAGAAAGTATATTTAAAACAGAGCTACTGGTAGAGAGCTTTCATGATAGTAACAGATTACCAAATGCAAGAAAAAGCTCTCAAACACCTCCTCCCCACACTTCCCAGAAGTGTTTCTGTAAAACTTTTTGGCAGTTTCATGTCTCTCCTTCCTTCTTCTCAATTCCTGACACAGGAAAAGCTATTTTGGACTAGATTGTGACATGAAGTGACACAGCAATTGAACTTCCCTCCGAAATTTCATCAAGAGGAAACTGGAACATTGCACGATGCTGCAGCTCTCAAGTTTCACAAGGACGTATAACCTGCATTCTTCAT